>JAOPSE010000032.1:19307597-20513712 GCA_029449295.1 Zea luxurians | reverse complement strand
GCTCATCGTCGGAGACGGGAGATGATTCCAATCTTCCCCCGATGAAGAGGATGTCGGGGTAGAAAGGAGTTGTTGCAGTTGTGAATTCCTTTCCGTCCTTCTTTGAGGGCGAAGGTGTCGAAAGGATAGCTTGACGAGCTTCTGTCCTTCTTTCAGGAACGCTTACTTCTTTCTTTCTTGTAATCCGTGTCTACTCCTTTGTGGGCGAAGTGGACAACGGGGTTCTTCGGGCAAGTGAATTCCTAGCTCTCGACTTGCAGGAGGTAGTCTTCGTCTGGGGCGCAGGAGGTTGCGCCATCTTCTGTTTTGTTCTAGTTTTCCCGAGGATTTCTGAGGAAAGCTTCTTCTCTAGTGTATCCGCTATGCGGTGCAGAATTGCCCTCTCATCTACCATGAACAACATGGTCCCGAAGCGGAATACGGATCTAGGGCGAAGAGCAATCTTGCACTGAGAAGTGATAGCCATTGAGCTAGCTTGGATCAACGACACACCCCCTACCTAGCAAGCCAGCTGTCGGTGTTTGGAGCCCGACCGCACACCCGGGGTTACCCCTCATGGTGCTTTTGGGTAGGATGGTGTTGTTGACTGTAACTCAATGGTTCGTGCGAGATGCACGAGAGACGACAGGCGATTTTCTACAGGTTCGGGCCGCTTTGAGATGCGTAACACCCAACTTCCTGGCGTGGATCTTTATGTGGTGGGTTACAAGGGAAGCCTCTCGTACGGAGAAGAGCTAGTGAGCTGAGTAGATGGTTGATCGATAGAAATGATGGGGGTACCCCTAGGCCTTATATACTCGACCGTGGGGCACTACATGCGCATAGGATAATGACAAGTACCTAAACAATAGTGAACCGACTGAACTTATCTTCCTATAATCTTATCGATTCACCTCTAATCCATTCTAATGTTCTAGGGCGCTGCGCGCGGGAAAGTCGACAGGTGCTTCAGATAGCGCTCGAGTTGCTTGGGCCTGAGCCTGCTTCCTTCTTACGTCGGCCCATTCCATCAGTAGTCCTCCCTTGGCCCACGAAGGAATGGCCTAGCGAGATAACAAGCCTAAAGCCTTTCGCGGGGCCTCCTTACCGTCTAGTGGACCCGGGAGATATCTGTCCACCACAAGTTCGGGCAACAAGCATATGGCAAAGAGAGTGAGGGGGCATGAAATTGTTTTCCAATTCAAGTACTCTATGTTTGGTTTTGGTCGATTCTGTTAAGATTCATTTCTACATTTTATATGTTCTATAGTCTCACAAGTATTGCTTTTGGTGTTGATAGGATCTAAGGAGCAAAGACTATTAATTATCATAAACAAGATTTCTAATTGGTGGAAGCTTTTTATATATAGCAGACTGTGATGACGTGTAGAGGCAGAGGATCCTTCAGAGTTCATTACTCATCGAGTCAAAGATTTTGTGTCAAGCATGAAGGACATTGAATCTCGGTTTATGTGTGCAGTTGAAGCAGGAAATAAGGTTTCTAGAATGCTTGAAACTAAGATCTTACTTGACATATGTGCTAAAATACCAGATGATATTCATGACTGTTGCATATATCTTTTGTGCCCTTTCAGTATCGTGTCAGCATTTTTCAATAAATTTTAGTTCATTTTACAGGATTCTAGGTTCTCCAGTTAAGCTACCTACTGCCCGATTTGTGTCAGCACTTCAAGTGTGCTGCAATTGTGATGTTATTCTCAACCATGGTAACTAGGGTATTCTCATTATTTTCTTCACAATCATAATGTTTTACCGAAGTACTAATTTTAAATGCCTTTGTAGAAAGTGTGACACTCCATAGTTAAGGGATTGCACTTTCTTAAATATTTGTAAGCACTTACTATTTTGATTATGCACTTAGACCTACTGCACGTTCATCTCGAATGCGATGTTTCTTCCTTGAACAAAAAAGGTGCGCTTTTGTTGTAAATTTCAGTTCTTGGTGTTTGTTTAGACACATTTCGGTCTATTTTGGTTTTTGGGTTCGGGTTCGGTTCCTAACCTATAAAACCTGAATAGACCGAATAACCCGAAAATCTGTGGTCCTATGTTTACTTTCCCTATATTCCAGCCAGAAGGCAATAAGCTTCTGACATTCATTAACTCTTCCCTCAGAAAGAAAAGAAAGGAATATCGAGTTGACTTATCTAGTATCTTACCTATTTCCATAGCCCTACCCAAGCAAAGACTCAGCTTATGCATGAGAACAGAAGGAGCTGTACCGGCAGGCTAAGGAGAAGAGCAGTCAGTCCCTCGGCAGGCATCATCGAACAGAGAAGACAAGCGTTATCCGGAATGATTGGGCGTAAAGCGTCTGTAGGTGGCTTTTCAAGTCCACTGTCAAATCCCAGAGCTCAACCCTGGACAGGCGGTGGAAACTACCAAGCTGGAGTACGGTAGGGGCAGAGGGAATTTCTGGTGGAGCGGTGAAATGCATTGAGATCGGAAAGAACACCAACGGCGAAAGCACTCTGCTGGGCCGACACTGACGCTGAGAGACGAAAGCTAGGGGAGCAAATGGGATTAGAGACCCCAGTAGTCCTAGCCGTAAAACGAGCATATCGCTGATTACCAGCGGCTCCTATGACTCGAATACACATCAATTTTAGAGCTCCACTGTTATCTGCTACATTTAAAAGGGTCTGAGGTTGAATCATATTATTTTGATTTTCATTTGTTATTTCAATGCAAAAGGATGAAAGAAATTTGTCTTTCCAGAAAGAAAAACCAGGGGTTTTATCTTCAATATTCCTTTTTGGGGTTCTATATCTCTAATCGAAGAAATTGACTTCGTATGGGCATTTTACTGGCAGCTATAGAGATAGCTGCTCTAGCTACAGTTTCGGATACTCCGCTCATTTCATAAAGTATTCGACCTGGTTTAACAACGGCTACCCAATATTCGGGGGATCCCTTTCCCGAGCTGTCGGCGTTCCGAGACTGGGGGGTCCCTGAGCTGACGAGTGAATGTCGCCGCGTGCCCCAGCCCAGATGGGTCGAGCGCGAGGGCGAGCGCGAAGGGGGGAGAGCGAGGCGGCCGAAGACCGGCGTGAGAGAGGTGGGAATCCCGCGGCCTTCGTGTTCGTCCCGCGCCCAGGTCGGGTGCGCTTGCAGTAGGGGGGTTACAAGCGTCCACGCGGGTGAGGGAGCGAGCGGCTCCAAGCGAGCGCGTGTCTCGTCCTCGTCCTCGCGCGGCCAACCCTCTCTAAGAGGGCCCTGGTCCTCCCTTTTATAGGCGCAAGGAAAGGATCCAGGTGTACAATGGGGGGTGTAGCAGAGTGCTACGTGTCTAGCGGAGGAGAGCTAGTGCCCTAAGTACATGTCGTTGTGGCAGCCGGAGAGATTTTGGCACCCAGCTGGTGTGATGTCGTGGCCATCGGAGGAGCGATGGAGCCTGGCGGAGGGACAGCTGTCGGAGCGGTTGAATCCTTGCTGACGTCCTCTTGCTTCCGTAAGGGGGCTGAGAGCTGCCGTCGTCATAGAGTATGCGGGGCGCCATCATTGCCTATCTGGCGGGGCGAGCCAGACGGGACGCCGGTCTTGTTCCCTGCGGCCCGAGTCAACTCGGGGTAGGGTGATGATGGCGCCTCCTGTTGACGTGGCTGGTCTACGCCCTAGGTTGGGCGATGTGGAAGCTCCTCCGAAGCCGAGGTCGAGTCTGTCTTCCGTGGCCGAGGTCGGGTCCGAGCCCCAAGTTCGGGCGAGGCGAAGATTGCCGGCTGGTGCCGGGGCGGAGTCCGAGCCCTGGGGTCGGGCGAAGCGGAGTTCGTCGTCTTCTGGGGCCGAGCCCAAGTCCGAGCCCTGGGTCGGGCGAGGCAGAGATCGTCGTCTTCCGAGGCCGAGCCCAAGTCCGAGCCCTGGGTCGGGCGAGGCGGAGATCGTCGTCTTCCGGGGCTGAGCCCAAGTTCGAGCCCTGGGTCGGGCGGAGTTCGCCGTCTTCCGGGACTTAGTCCGAGTCTGAGCCCTGGGTCGGGCGGAGTTCGCCGTCTTCCGGGACTTAGCCCGAGTCCAAGCCCTGGGTCGGGTGGAGTTCGCCGTCTTCCGGGACTTAGCCCGAGTCCGAGACCTGGGTCGGGCGTAGTTCGCCGTCTTCCGGGACTTAGCCCGAGTCCGAGCCCTGGGTCAGGCGGAGTTCACCGTCTTCCGGGACTTAGCCCGAGTCCGAGCCCTGGGTCGGGCGGAGCGGAGCTTCCTATGGTGCCTTTGGCCGGGCCTGACTGCCTGTCAGTCTCACCCTGTCAAGTGGCACCGCGGTCGGAGTGGCGCAGGCGGCGCTGTCCTTCTGTCAGGCCGGTCAGTGGAGCGGTGAAATGACGGCGGTCACTTCGGCTCTGCAGGCTGGGGGGCGTGCGTCAGGATAAAGGTGTCAGGCCACCTTTGCATTAAATGCTCCTGCGATTTGGTCGGTCGGTGCGGCGATTTAGTCAGGGTTGCTTCTTGGCGAAGGCAGGCCTCGGGCGAGCCAGAAACGTGTTCGCCGCTGAAGGGGGCCTCAGGTGAGACAGAAATCCTCCGGAGTCGGCTGCCCTTGTCCGAGGCTAGGCTCGGGTGAGGTGTGATCGAGTCCCTTGAATGGACTGATCCCTGACTTAACCGCACCCATCAGGCCTTTGCAGCTTTGTGCTGATGGGGGTTACCAGCTGAGAATTAGGAGCCTTGAGGGTACCCCTAATTATGGTCCCCGACAGTAGCCCTCGAGCCTCGAAGGGAGTGTTTGCACTCGCTTGGAGGCTTTCGTCGCACTTTTTTGCAAGGGGACCGACCTTTTTCGGTTGCGCTTTTGTTCCAGTGGGTGCGCGCGAGCGCACCCACCGGGTGTAGCCCCCGAGGCCTCGGAGGAGTGGTTTCACTCCTTCGAGGTCTTACTGCCTCACGTAGTGCTTTGGCTGGTCTGGTCGTTCCCTCATGCGAGCTGGCCGTAGCCCAGGTGTACGGTCGGGTCCCAAGTTCTCGGGCTGGTATGTTGACACTGTCAACGGTTCGGCCAGAGCCGGGTTTGCGAGAGCAGCCCCCGAGCCTCTGCACAGAGCGAGAGGGCGGTCAGGGGTAGACTCGGCTTTTTTACATACGCCCCTTCGTCGCCTTTCAGCATGGAGGAGGGGGGGAAAGCGCCATGTTGCCCTCGATGGGCGCCGAACATGGTGTCTCCGATGAGCTGCAAGCGGGTAATCCGAGTGGTCGTCTGTGCCCCGTTCGTTAGGGTCGGCTAGGGGCCCAGAGGCACGCCCAAAAGTACCTGCGGGTGATCTGCCAGACCCGGTCCCCTGGTGACGGGGTCCGAGGGCTCGATGCCTCCCTCTGATGGGATTCTGTTACAAGATCGTTCGCGCTGGTCTCGGAAATGTCCTAGGGTACCTCGGGAGCGCAGCCCGAGCCTCGGTTATGTATCGATTGTACCCATGGTCATCCCTCGCTCGGCGTCTGAGGCGGCTGTGAACCCTTCGGGAGCCAACCTTCGAACCCCTGATCAGTAATGGGCACGGAGCCTGAGTAGCCTGAGGCGGCCGTGGAACCCTTTCGAGGGGCCGGCCTTCGAACCTCTGACCAGTAGTGGGTGTAGGGCCCACGCGATCTGAGGCGGCCGTTGAACCCTTCCGGGAGGCCAGCCTTCGAACCTCTGATCAGTAGGGGGGCTCGGAGCCTGGTTCCTTCTCGGGGAAGGATCCTTTTCGGGGTATCCCCCTTTCCCGATCCCTGTTGCAAGAGAGAGAAAGAGGAAAAACGGAAAAGGATATGAAATCGAACGATGCGGCGTACCTTTTTTGACGCGGTCATTACGGCGAAGGCGAAGCGTCGCCCGCTTCTCCTGCCAGAGGCGCCGCGTGTCCCGCCGCGGAGTTGATGCGACAGGGCGAGTAGTTCGCGGGGTAGCCATTGCGCGTGCGTGGGCCGTTCGAGGAACGAGTCACGGGCGCGTTGCCTTCACGTCGTGAGAGAGGGTCGTCTCGCTGCCCCCGGACGAGACGTGAGCTTGGCTAACGACGTGACCGCTGCACCTGCTCGCCTGCCACCGCCATTACTGCCGGCCCGTCTTCGGTCGTATTGACCGTCGCGCCAGGCTGGAGCCGCTGAGTCGTGCGCTGGGTGGCCTCGAGTCGCGTATTGGTTCCGCAATCGAGGAGGCACGGCGGTGGCGCAGGTGGCGGTGCAGCTACTCACACGTAGCAACCGGCGCACTGGTTGCATGACGCGTGGGCCTGGGCCTCCATGTCGGATGTGTTGGGAGTCGGAGAAGTGCGCCCACCTGGCGCGGTTGCATGCCGCCTGCACGGCTGCCCGCCCTTTCGCTCGCTGGTCTGGGCAAAAGTGGAGGGTCGCTTGTAACCGCTGGGCGGTTGTGCGCACCGCGCGCAGCGGTTTGGCTTCTTCTGCTCTGAGTCGGCTTGCATGACGTGTGGGACCCAGCCCCCGTGCCGTAGGGGAGGACCTTGGAGTGTGTTGGAGAAGACTCAGCCCGTGACGGCTGGGGACGCGAGTAGGGAGAACCGCCTTTAAAAGGAGGGTGACCCCCTTGGAAGGCGACCATGTCTTCACGCTCCCTTATGCATCGTGTCTTTCCACCTTCCAAGCTCCCGGATGGGGGAGGCCCACCGTCTTTCCGCTTCGTCGTTGGGGGAACACAACTCCGTGCGAGCTGGTACCTTTCAGCCATCGTTCGGCTTCAAGGATTTTCATCACGCAGCCCGGCTGCACCCCTCCGCTGGTGGTCACCCAAGACGGTGACCTCCAGCCCCTGGATGGGGAGAGGCAAGCCGGGCTGTGATCTTGGTCCCGCCCTTAGCCTCGAGTGTGTTCGTCATCCTCGCTGGGGCGGGGAGCAAGGCGAGCCGGGGCTCTACCTCCCGCGCGGGCCGGCAGGCCACCTCTTCTTCCAGCTTCTGGTGGTGGCAATCACCCTCCAGCTCTGCGGAGGAGACGTCCTCCAGCCATGCCGAGGAAGGCGAACTGTTGCTGCCCAGCTAGGATGCAACATTCTGCCTTCTTCCTTGCATTCGAGGCAAGGACGGCAGCGAGGACCCGCCGGTGCGCTTGGGAGCGGTCCGCTCTTTGGCTTTAATAGCTGGTTCGCGTCCCTTGAGCGGGAACGCGAACGAGAGCCCTCCGGCGGCCGCGTCCGTCCTGGGATCATGGCCGCTGCTGCAGAGGTCGCTGGCGGGTCCCCCGGTGTTCGTCGCCCCATAGGCTCGAGGTTGTTCATACCCGCGGGGACGGAACCAGAGTTCCGTTTGTAATGGCACTTCGAATGCCAGTGTTTTTGTTCATCGTGGCTGTCGGGGCCTGAACATGTATGTATTTTCGGCACGGAGCCGTGTTTTTTTCCTCATTTTCGAGCACTAAGACTCGCCTGTTGGTTGTCTGAACCGCTTCACTAAGCGTGAGTCGCCTCGTGTAAAGGCGTCGAGTGAGGTATCCGTATCCCGGAGGCGTAGGAGTCCCTCGGCTCGGTCAACCTTATTGTCCGAGGCTTCTCTAGCTTAATTTAAGGAACCCCTCGGCCGCTTCTCGACGAGCCGAGGCCAGGGGTAGCGGCGTCAACATGAACAGAGGCGGAGTCGGCTCGAAAAGAAAAACCTGGTTGGCCGGAGCCTGGCCGGGTCGCCCGTTAGCGGGACTCCCTGGTGTGACCGACCGAGCCGCCTGCTCGGGCCGGATTCCCGAGAAGCCCCTGGTAGCGATGGCCCGGGCGTGGCGATGACGTCGTCCTTCAGAGTGGAGATCTTCGGGCCACGTCGCCGTCCGAGGTTAGGTCGGACCTCGCCGAAGGTGTCGTCGATGCCGAGGGTGCTGTTGCCCCCTTCAGCCGTCAAGATCCGAGCCTGCAGGATCGGATTGTCTTGTAGCGTGTGTTCCCTGCGGCCGCCGAGGCAAAAACACACCCTCGCCGTGTTGTAAAGCCGCGTCTTTTTTCCTCTTGTTTCGAGTATCTGGACCTTCTTGTTGGTAACAGAAATGTTTGTGCGAGCGAGGGTTGCTTCTCACGGAAGGTGACGAGTGAGGTATCCGTATCCCGGAGGCGTAGGAGTCCCTCGGCTCGGTCAGCCTTGCCGCTTACGCGCACTCTTACCCGTCCATGGGGCTCTGTTCCCGACGCAGTCGAGAAAGCTCGAGGAATCGCTTCGGCAGAAGAACTTCCGAACGTGAAGACTTGTTCGGTCCGCGGGATCACTTATCCGAACGTGAGTTACTTATCGCAGAAGGTGATGAGTGAGGTATCCGTATCCCGGAGGCGTAGGAGTCCCTCGGCTCGGTCAGTCTTGGTTGCTTACGTGTACTCCGTCGTTTTCAGGATCCACTTTCGAAGTAGTCATACAGCCCAAAAGGCCTTCTGGCAGAAAAGATCTTTTTTCGAGGAAAAATCCGACGCAGAGGGGGTTCCCCCCCTTTTAGCCCCCGAGGGAGGGTCGGGCTTTACCGAGGCGAGGCCGACCCTTCCTTGACGACTAAACTTTCGCTGGGCACGAGATATATGAACAACTTGAAAACATCTTAAGGGTAGAAGCGACGTAGCTGTTGGATGTTCCAAGCGTTACCGTAGACCTCGCCTTGACTGTTGGCCAGCTTGTACGTCCCGGGCTTCAGGATTTTGGCGATGACGAACGGCCCCTCCTAGGGGGCATGAGCTTGTGCCGCCCTCGGGCGTCTTGTCGCAGCCGAAGCACCAGGTCGCCCACCTGGAGGTCTCGGGACCGGACCCCTCGGGCGTGGTAGCATCGCAGGGACTGCTGGTATCGCGCCGAGTGCAGTAAGGCCTTGTCCCGAGCCTCCTCCAGCTAGTCCAGCGAGTCTTCTCGGCTAGCTTGGTTGCTTTGGTCGGAGTAGGCCCTCGCCCTCGGGGAGCCGTATTCCAGGTCTGTGGGCAAGACAGCCTTGGCCCCGTAGACTAGGAAGAACGGCGTGAAGCCCATGGCTCGGCTTGGCGTTGTCCTCAGACTCCAGATGTAACACCCGGATTTTAGGGGTCCAAAACCCGAGGTTAACATAAACACCAGGTATGCTGGGACCAAGTCTCATACATATGATGTATAGTGGCACAGGATCGAATGTCACATCTTTATATATAACAGGAGTTCTATACAAAATAAATAATTACATTATAAGGAGACAACGGTCCAGCAACCCAAAGTTGACTGGGAGACGACGACCTAGACCACTCACGAACACATCGCAGCATCCTCCATGAGCATCATCCTGCGGTACCTGTTCTTGACCTGTGGGGTGTGTGAGACAGCAAGAGTGAGCTCACATACGTTCATCGCTCAACAAGTTGTGGGGAATAATGTGCATGAACTCGCCAAAGGTGGGAGCTCACGTGAAGTGTAAGGCTTACCAAAGAGGATGGTTGAAGCTGAGCATTGCTTTTAAAGTTGGTCAAAATTTTATTAGCAATTACTAAGTATAAGTAAATACCAACCCAATTAAATAGTAGAACAAAAGTAACAACATCACCTGCGATGCAATGCATATGCCAAATTGAGTTTAAGTTCCATAATTTAATCATGTGAGGGTCCGAGCTGCTCATGACCGTGAGCACGGCTAGTATACTAGTTTTACACTCTGTAGAGGTTGCGTATCTTTACCCTGCTCATGACCGTGAGCACGGCTAGTATACCAGTTTTACACTCTGCAGAGGTTGCGCATCTTTACCCACAAGTCGTGTATCCCATGTCGCCAGGGTTTGCAAGGCCCTTAGACACTACCGAGGTGAATGGCTAGGGATCCACTACGAGGCCTTTACAAAGTTCCACTAGCTTCCGAAAACCCGCTACAGTTTATAGGAAGTTCCAATGCAGGAATCCCTTGCAGGACCGCCATCGCAGCAAAATCCTCCCGAGGGCCTCCCTACACTGACCACTCCCCTACTGCCCTTGCCCCTTTCGGGTAAGGTAGTCTTCCACTAGCTTTCCTAATTAATCAGCCAAGGGGTCCCATTCCTCCCTTGTGGTAGCACTGTTTTCCCGGGTGGTCGCTCCATGTTCCAATTAACATAATGATCTTAACATGAACCATAAATAACAACTGATAACAAAAGTATAATCATGAATAGTGTAATCTTCATACCCAAAACCACATATAGCACTAGCAAGTACTACCCAGGAAGTTCAGTGGTAAACAAGGTATAAAGATAGACAAACTAGGATAACCTATTGGGTCCCATCAAAATTAACCTATGCAGATCATTATGATTAATTAGAACATGAGTAGGTAAAAAGAAGTGATCAAGGGCACAACTTGCCTGGGACTTGAGATTCCAGGTACCAGGATGATCTTCAGGTGGCTCGTAACCTCACGCTAGTCGTAGCAATACAAACAAACAGTGTATAGGCAAAATTTAACATCACACCAGACATATATGCAAAATACATATTAATAATACACATATTGAAATAAGATCACAGGAATAGGAATTATTAATTTTGAAGTTATAGAGTTTAAGTTATGAATTTCTGGAGTTATTTAGCACCTAGAACAAATCAATTCAAATGAACAATTTTACTTCAAGTTTCATGGCTAAACAGTGTTACTAGTTGATAGACAATATTAAAATAAAATTATTGCAACTGGAATGACTCAATTTAGAGTTAAAATGAATTAAATATGAATTATACAAGTTTCTGGAATTATTTTTGTATAGAAAATCAATTTCTATAATGAATTTCCTATTTTTTTTATTTCCTTCTGGACTGCGCCTCAATTACAGCAAAGCGCAGGGGGCTAATCTATAAATCTTCAGCAGACTCAGACCCACCCCAAGGTGGACGGCGGGTTGATTACTTATAACTGCAGGGTCTCTTTATGAAGTTTGCCACGCGAAGGGGTACGGTGGAATCTGAGCCGCACGATCAGGATCCTGCGGCCCGGATTAAATCGCCGCCCCAGCCGAACCAGTATACAAGGCGCGATCACAGCCGTTGGATCCACAATCCGAGGGCACAGATTAGGTCGAAACGATCATGAAACCCCGACCGCACGATATAGATGGACGCCCCAGATTTAAAATCTCCAGATCGATTTCTGCCCACTCGATTTCTATTCAACGACATAGATCCAATCTACACCAACTGGTACGCTATATCTAATCTACACCGTCAGATCCACGATCGGCGGTCCACGGTTCTTCTTCTTCTCTGAGCCACGCACGACTACCGCGATAAAAGCTGCCCCCGGTCTTCGCAGCAGCAGACGCGCCGGCGATGTCCTACCGGCCAAACCCCCACGCCAAGCGATGTTAACTGCTAAACGGGAAACAGAAAATATGCGAGAAAGATTTGTACCAGAGCGGTTGGCGTGGAGTCTCTTGGCCATGGCGAGGTGATGCCCCGCGGCGAAGTCGTGCTCCCGGCGAGCAATTGCCGAAGCCAAGTGCAAGCACAAAACTCATCCACCCCCAGATCATGAGCTCCGCGGCCACAAGAAACCCTGGGATCCCGCACTGGCCACCAATCGCTAGTGCCACCAAGTTCCACGCGCGGAGCTCACAATTCGCTGGCAGAAAACCCAATTCCCCCCCCCCCCCCGCAATGAGGCGAGGTACCCAGCGACCAGCCCAAACTGTGCGCCACGCGCCCAGCCACGGAGGACTGCATTCGGGGGAAGGCCACAGCCGCGGCATAATCTGGTGCCGGCTTTGGACGCGGTGACCACTGATTCATCCCTGGCGCCAATGCTTGAGGGAGCACGCAGTAGGGAAGGCTGGAGGTTCATCCATGGCGCTGCTGCGGCCAGAGGAGCGGAGCGAGGGACAGAGGCGCAGAGCACGATGGAGGGACGAGAGGGATATCCCAGGCGCCCACTTATATACAGCCGGTGAGGGAACAATCGAACGGCGATGGCCGGATTTCTAGGCGAGGTTAGTTGATTTGGTTGCGTCGCTCGATCGGAGTCCGCGCGAGGAGGGGGAAGATGAGTCCGACCAGTGGGCCCCACATGGAAGTGTCTCAAAAGAAAAGAAAAGGATGGTGCGTAGAGTGGGCTGGCGAGGAAGGCATTCAGCCCAAGCAGCCATGCAGAGGGGGAAAGATGGGCTGAGGGTCTGCTGTTTCGGCCCAAGCAGTTCTTTCATATTTTTTTTTATTTTCTATTCTCCTTTCTCCTTTCCCAATTCAAATTTAAATTCCAATTTAAATTCAAAGTTTTGTGGCGAATTTGTCTTTATTTAAATGTTCAATGTGAACATAGCATGGATAAATTTCATTTATTTATAGATTTATTTTGCTTTGCATAGTATTTTCTCCCTTGCCTTATATATATTATTTCCTATTTCCTAAAGTGCATTTTTTTTGTTAACCTCAAACTCTCACTCAAGTATTATATATATATTATTATTATTTTAAATGCACAAACAAATAAGTCCCAACATGATGCATGAGTTGTTTATGTGCCACTTGTTAATTATTCACTTTTCAATGTGGTTATTCACATGTACCAATGAGTAAAGGCAACACCTATAGGGAGAATAATCTTAGTTCTTATGCTTTTACAAATTTGGGTGTTACAAATCCTACCCCCCTTAAAAATAATCTCGTCCTCGAGATTTGTAAGAAAAGGGTTACAGAGAGATTGGTTTGAAATCTATATTTCAGTGTCTAAGTGGTTTTAGTACCAAAAGATTTTTTTTTTTCAAGTCTAAACCCAAATTGGCAGGTGATTAGGAAAGCATGGGTGTATATATGTATGTCTACTTTATTATGTAGGATAGAAGATGTCTTTAAAGCATAGATAGGTTTGGGTAAGAAAGTGTAGGGTAAGGAAAGTCTTCATCCAAGATTTGTGGCTCTTGATTCTTTTGAAGACCTGGCTTGAATCTTATCCTCCCTTGATTTGATGAAGTCGATCATCTTTGGTCTTCATCCAGGTTTGTCCTTTATAGTTTAGCCTTTGTGACAAGATGGGTAGAGGGTTCGATAGCTATATGCTAGATGGAATTAGTTGTGTAACCTGTTTTGTAGGTCAAGTTGTTGGGTAGGGTCGAGTTGATCTAAGATCTCAAACTTGTTTATAGGAGCAGGGTCTAATGTATTCCACCAGGATTGACTATCTTGTTAGGTAACTCATTTTAGGTTGGATCATAGTAGATTAGATAGGATCTAGATTAGATTGGAATAACTAGATTAGACTAGTTAAGATCTACTTAATTTATTTTGGACAAGATCATGGTTGTTACACTAGGAGGGGATAGATGGTCACCATGAGTATGCTGGTAGGTTATTTGTTCATGGGTGATTTGGTCTGATGTACTAATTTAAGTTAAGACATGGCCAGAGAGCCTAATCTATTTCACTAGTATTAACTATTCCTGTTACGTGACTTCCAATAGGCTTGATCATAATAAATTAGGTAAGATTGGGTATGACTAGATTAGACTAGACAATATCTATTTACTTTGGATTAGACCATGGTGGTTACACGTGTGTGGGATAAATATACTTATTAGGGCAAGATGAATCCATAAGGATAAGCTAGAATCTTTTGAGGTCAGTTAGATCTATTAGGATGAGATAAAATCTTTTCAAGATGAGATGAGTATCTTTTAAGATGAGATGGATCTATTAAGATAAGAGAGAATCTTATTAAGATAAGATGAATTGGTTAGAATGAGATCTTTTAGGATAAGATGAATCTCTTAAGCTAGATATGTTCCAATGGGGATAATCTAAGTTGTCTAGTTATTTTATAAATATATTTTATACTTATGTGTATATGCAGATGCAATTGTGGACATTACTCCACAACTCATCACACTCAATCAAAGATCCAAATCAAACATGTATCCTAAGAACAAACATTCAAACTCATAGATAAAAAAAATAGTTTTGTTTTTGTTCCTAAGATTAGGTCTCCTATTCCTAAAGGTCACTTTAGGCACAGGATTTCAAAGTGTGAAATCCACATTTGTCTTTAGAAGGAAAGAGGTAAGAATAATCAGAGTAAAGCGGAATTAGATGAGAAAAGATTAAGAAAAGTTTAGAAAGGATCAGAGTAGCAAAGGTAAGTAAGTATTGGTTGTCCAGTTCTATCTAGGTTTCGTCCTACAGTCAACATTCCTCTGATACCACTTCTGTAACACCCGGATTTTAGGGGTCCAAAACCCGGGGTTAACATAAACACCAGGTATGCTGGGACCAAGTCTCATACATATGATGTATAGTGGCACAGGATCGAATGTCACATCTTTATATATAACAGGAGTTCTATACAAAATAAATAATTACATTATAAGGAGACAACGGTCCAGCAACCCAAAGTTGACTGGGAGACGACGACCTAGACCACTCACGAACACATCGCAGCATCCTCCATGAGCATCATCCTGCGGTACCTGTTCTTGACCTGTGGGGTGTGTGAGACAGCAAGAGTGAGCTCACATACGTTCATCGCTCAACAAGTTGTGGGGAATAATGTGCATGAACTCGCCAAAGGTGGGAGCTCACGTGAAGTGTAAGGCTTACCAAAGAGGATGGTTGAAGCTGAGCATTGCTTTTAAAGTTGGTCAAAATTTTATTAGCAATTACTAAGTATAAGTAAATACCAACCCAATTAAATAGTAGAACAAAAGTAACAACATCACCTGCGATGCAATGCATATGCCAAATTGAGTTTAAGTTCCATAATTTAATCATGTGAGGGTCCGAGCTGCTCATGACCGTGAGCACGGCTAGTATACTAGTTTTACACTCTGCAGAGGTTGCGCATCTTTACCCTGCTCATGACCGTGAGCACGGCTAGTATACCAGTTTTACACTCTGCAGAGGTTGCGCATCTTTACCCACAAGTCGTGTATCCCATGTCGCCAGGGTTTGCAAGGCCCTTAGACACTACCGAGGTGAATGGCTAGGGATCCACTACGAGGCCTTTACAAAGTTCCACTAGCTTCCGAAAACCCGCTACAGTTTATAGGAAGTTCCAATGCAGGAATCCCTTGCAGGACCGCCATCGCAGCAAAATCCTCCCGAGGGCCTCCCTACACTGACCACTCCCCTACTGCCCTTGCCCCTTTCGGGTAAGGTAGTCTTCCACTAGCTTTCCTAATTAATCAGCCAAGGGGTCCCATTCCTCCCTTGTGGTAGCACTGTTTTCCCGGGTGGTCGCTCCATGTTCCAATTAACATAATGATCTTAACATGAACCATAAATAACAACTGATAACAAAAGTATAATCATGAATAGTGTAATCTTCATACCCAAAACCACATATAGCACTAGCAAGTACTACCCAGGAAGTTCAGTGGTAAACAAGGTATAAAGATAGACAAACTAGGATAACCTATTGGGTCCCATCAAAATTAACCTATGCAGATCATTATGATTAATTAGAACATGAGTAGGTAAAAAGAAGTGATCAAGGGCACAACTTGCCTGGGACTTGAGATTCCAGGTACCAGGATGATCTTCAGGTGGCTCGTAACCTCACGCTAGTCGTAGCAATACAAACAAACAGTGTATAGGCAAAATTTAACATCACACCAGACATATATGCAAAATACATATTAATAATACACATATTGAAATAAGATCACAGGAACAGGAATTATTAATTTTGAAGTTATAGAGTTTAAGTTATGAATTTCTGGAGTTATTTAGCACCTAGAACAAATCAATTCAAATGAACAATTTTACTTCAAGTTTCATGGCTAAACAGTGTTACTAGTTGATAGACAATATTAAAATAAAATTATTGCAACTGGAATGACTCAATTTAGAGTTAAAATGAATTAAATATGAATTATACAAGTTTCTGGAATTATTTTTGTATAGAAAATCAATTTCTATAATGAATTTCCTATTTTTTTTATTTCCTTCTGGACTGCGCCTCAATTACAGCAAAGCGCAGGGGGCTAATCTATAAATCTTCAGCAGACTCAGACCCACCCCAAGGTGGACGGCGGGTTGATTACTTATAACTGCAGGGTCTCTTTATGAAGTTTGCCACGCGAAGGGGTACGGTGGAATCTGAGCCGCACGATCATGATCCTGCGCCCGGATTAAATCGCCGCCCCAGCCGAACC
Source organism: Zea luxurians (assembly GCA_029449295.1). NCBI lineage: Eukaryota > Viridiplantae > Streptophyta > Magnoliopsida > Poales > Poaceae > Zea > Zea luxurians. The sequence continues at coordinate 20,497,709 of JAOPSE010000032.1, read as the reverse complement.
AGTATACAAGGCGCGATCACAGCCGTTGGATCCACAATCCGAGGGCACAGATTAGGTCGAAACGATCATGAAACCCCGACCGCACGATACAGATGGACGCCCCAGATTTAAAATCTCCAGATCGATTTCTGCCCACTCGATTTCTATTCAACGACATAGATCCAATCTACACCAACCGGTACGCTATATCTAATCTACACCGTCAGATCCACGATCGGCGGTCCACGGTTCTTCTTCTTCTCTGAGCCACGCACGACTACCGCGATAAAAGCTGCCCCCGGTCTTCGCAGCAGCAGACGCGCCGGCGATGTCCTACCGGCCAAACCCCCACGCCAAGCGATGTTAACTGCTAAACGGGAAACAAAAAATATGCGAGAAAGATTTGTACCAGAGCGGTTGGCGTGGAGTCTCTTGGCCATGGCGAGGTGATGCCCCGCGGCGAAGTCGTGCTCCCGGCGAGCAATTGCCGAAGCCAAGTGCAAGCACAAAACTCATCCACCCCCAGATCATGAGCTCCGCGGCCACAAGAAACCCTGGGATCCCGCACTGGCCACCAATCGCTAGTGCCACCAAGTTCCACGCGCGGAGCTCACAATTCGCTGGCAGAAAACCCAATTCCCCCCCCCCCCGCAATGAGGCGAGGTACCCAGCGACCAGCCCAAACTGTGCGCCACGCGCCCAGCCACGGAGGACTGCATTCGGGGGAAGGCCACAGCCGCGGCATAATCTGGTGCCGGCTTTGGACGCGGTGACCACTGATTCATCCCTGGCGCCAATGCTTGAGGGAGCACGCAGTAGGGAAGGCTGGAGGTTCATCCATGGCGCTGCTGCGGCCAGAGGAGCGGAGCGAGGGACAGAGGCGCAGAGCACGATGGAGGGACGAGAGGGATATCCCAGGCGCCCACTTATATACAGCCGGTGAGGGAACAATCGAATGGCGATGGCCAGATTTCTAGGCGAGGTTAGTTGATTTGGTTGCGTCGCTCGATCGGAGTCCGCGCGAGGAGGGGGAAGATGAGTCCGACCAGTGGGCCCCACATGGAAGTGTCTCAAAAGAAAAGAAAAGGATGGTGCGTAGAGTGGGCTGGCGAGGAAGGCATTCAGCCCAAGCAGCCATGCAGAGGGGGAAAGATGGGCTGAGGGTCTGCTGTTTCGGCCCAAGCAGTTCTTTCATATTTTTTTTTTATTTTCTATTCTCCTTTCTCCTTTCCCAATTCAAATTTAAATTCCAATTTAAATTCAAAGTTTTGTGGCGAATTTGTCTTTATTTAAATGTTCAATGTGAACATAGCATGGATAAATTTCATTTATTTATAGATTTATTTTGCTTTGCATAGTATTTTCTCCCTTGCCTTATATATATTATTTCCTATTTCCTAAAGTGCATTTTTTTTTGTTAACCTCAAACTCTCACTCAAGTATTATATATATATTATTATTATTTTAAATGCACAAACAAATAAGTCCCAACATGATGCATGAGTTGTTTATGTGCCACTTGTTAATTATTCACTTTTCAATGTGGTTATTCACATGTACCAATGAGTAAAGGCAACACCTATAGGGAGAATAATCTTAGTTCTTATGCTTTTACAAATTTGGGTGTTACACCAGACCACCGAGGGGAGTTCCTTTATCCATCGCTTGCCGAACTTGTTGAGGTCGTTGTAGATCTGAGGCTTGAGCCCTCGTAGAATCATGCCGTTGGCACGCTCTACTTGTCCATTTGACATGGGGTGGGCCACGGCGGCCCAGTCCACCCGGATGTGATGGTCCTCGCAGAAGTCCAGGAACTTCCTGCCGGTGAACTGGGTGCCGTTGTCAGTGATGATGGAGTTCGGGACCCCGAAGCGATGGATGATGTTGGTGAAGAACGCCACCGCCTGCTCGGACCTGATGCTGTTCAGGGGCCGGACCTCGATCCACTTGGAGAATTTGTCGATGGAGACCAGCAGGTGCGTGTAGCCCCCGGGTGCCTTCTGCAAGGGGCCGACGAGGTCCAGACCCCACATAGCAAAGGGCCAGGTGATGGGTATCGTCTGCAGAGCCTGAGCGGGCAGGTGGGTCTGTCTTGCGTAGAACTGGCACCCTTCGCAGGTGCGGACGATTCTAGTGGCATCGGCCACAGCCGTCGGCCAGTAGAAGCCTTGCTGGAAAGCATTCCCGACAAGGGCTCGAGGCGCTGCGTGATGGCCGCAAGCCCCCGAGTGTATCTCTCGCAGGAGTTCCTGACCTTCGGCGATGGAGATGCATCGCTGGAGGATGCCGGAGGGGCTGCGGTGGTAGAGCTCCTTCTCATCACCCAGCAAGACGAACGACTTCGCGCGTCGCGCCACCCGCCGAGCCTCGGCTCGGTCGGAGGGTAGCTCCCCTTGGTGAAGATATTGCAGGTACGGGGTCTGCCAGTTCTGATCAGGCGTGACCCCGCCTTGCTCTCCCTCGACGTGCAGCGCCTCGCGCTTAGGGGCCGAGGGTACCTCGGGTTGAGTCGAGGATGCCTCGGACTGAGCCGAGGGTGCCTCGGGATGATCCGAGGGTGCCTCAGGCTGATCCGAGGGTACCTCGGGCTGGGCCGAGGGTGCCTCGGACTGGGCCGAGGGTGCCTCGGGCTCGGGCGTGTCGTCGATCTTGACGGAGGGTTGATGCAGATCCCGGGAGAAGACGTCCGGGGGAACCATCGTTCGCCCCGAGGCTATTTTAGCCAGCTCGTCCGTAGTCTCGTTGTAGCGCCGAGCAATGTGGTTGAGCTCGAGCCCGTAGAACTTGTCCTCCAGGCGCCGAACTTCATCGCAGTAGGCCTCCATCTTTGGGTCGCGACAGTGTGAGTTCTTCATGACTTGGTCGATGACGAGCTGCGAGTCACCGCGAGCGTCGAGGCGTCGGACCCCTAGCTCGATGGCGATCCGCAACCCGTTGACTAGAGCTTCGTACTCAGCCACATTGTTGGATGCCGGGAAATGGAGGTGTAGCACGTAGCGTAGGTGCTTCCCGAGGGGCGAGATGAAGAGTAGGCCTGCGCCGGCTCCTGTCTTCATCAGCGACCCGTCGAAGAACATGGTCCAGAGCTCCGGTTGGATCGGAGCCGTCGGTAACTGAGTGTCGATCCATTCAGCTACAAAGTCCGCCAAGACCTAGGACTTGATGGCCTTCCGAGGGGCGAACGAGATTGTCTCGCCCATGATCTCCACTGCCCACTTTGCAATCCTACCCGAAGCCTCTCGGCACTGGATGATCTCCCCCAGGGGGAAGGATGACACCACAGTTACCGGATGAGACTCGAAGTAGTGTCGTAGCTTCCGCCGCGTCAGGATCACCGCGTACAGCAGCTTCTGAACTTGTGGGTAGCGGATCTTGGTTTCGGAAAGTACCTCGCTAACGAAGTAGACTGGCCTCTGAACGGGCAACGCATGCCCCTCTTCTTGCCTCTCGACCACAATCGCGGCGCTAACCACCTGAGTGGTCGCGGCGACGTAGACCAGGAGGGCTTCTCCGGCAGCTGGAGGCACCAAGATAGGCGCCTTTGTGAGGAGCGTCTTCAGGTTCCCGAGGGCTTCCTCGGCCTCAGGGGTCCAAGTGAAGCACTCAGCCTTCCTTAAGAGGCGGTACAGAGGTAGACCTCTTTCGCCGAGGCGGGAGATGAAGCGGCTTAGAGCCGCGAGGCATCCCATGACCCTCTGTACGCCTTTCAAGTCCTTGATGGGCCCCATGCTGGTGATAGCTGCGATCTTCTCCGGGTTGGCTTTGATGCCCCGCTCAGAGACGATGAATCCCAAGAGCATGCCTCGGGGTACTCCGAAAACACACTTTTCGGGATTGAGCTTGACGCCTTTCGCCTTGAGACATCGGAACGTCGCTTCAAGGTCGGAAAGGAGGTCGGAGGCTTTCCTCGTCTTGACTACGATGTCATCGACGTAGGCCTCGACCGTGCGGCCAATGTGTTCACCGAACACATGGTTCATGCATCGCTGGTACGTCGCGCCCGCGTTCCTCAGGCCGAACGGCATGGTGACATAGCAGTACATGTCGAAGGGTGTGATGAAAGAAGTCGCGAGCTGGTCGGACTCTTTCATCCTGATTTGATGATACCCTGAGTAGGCATCGAGGAAAGATAGGGTTTCGCACCCAGCAGTGGAATCCATGATTTGGTCGATGCGAGGCAGAGGGTAGGGAACCTTCGGACATGCTTTGTTGAGACCAGTGTAGTCTACACACATCCGCCATTTCCCCCCTTTCTTTCTCACAAGCACAGGGTTGGCAAGCCATTCGGGATGGAATACCTCTTTGATGAACCCTGCCGCCATTAGCTTGTGGATCTCCTCGCCTATGGCTCTGCGCTTCTCCTCGTCGAACCGGCGCAGCGGCTGCTTGACGGGTCAGGCTCTGGCTCGGATGTCCAGCGAGTGCTCGGCGACATCCCTCGGTATGCCAGGCATGTCCGAGGGACTCCACGCGAAGACGTCGGCGTTCGCGCGGAGAAAGTCGACGAGCACTGCTTCCTATTTAGGATCGAGCCCGGAGCCGATCCGGATCTGCTTGGAGGTGTCGCCGCTGGGGTCGAGGGGGACGGTCTTAACCGTCTCCGCTGGCTCAAAGTTGCCGGCGTGACGCTTCACGTCTGGCACCTCCTTGGAGAGGCTCTCCAGGTCGGCGATGAGGGCTTCGGACTCAGCGAGGGCTTCGGCGTATTCCACGCACTCCACGTCGCATTCGAACGCGTGTTTGTACGTGGGGCCGACAGTGATGACCCCGTTGGGGCCCGGCATCTTGAGCTTCAGGTAGGTGTAGTTGGGGACGGCCATGAACTTCGCGTAGCATGGCCTCCCCAGTACCGCGTGGTAGGTTCCTCGGAACCCAACCACCTCGAACGTCAGGGTCTCCCTTCGGAAGTTGGAGGGTGTTCCGAAGCAGACGGGAAGGTCGAGCTGTCCGAGGGGTTGGACGCGCTTCCCGGGAATGATCCCATGGAAGGGCGCAGCGCCTGCCCGGACAGAGGACAGATTGACACGTAGGAGCCCGAGGGTCTCGGCGTAGATGATGTTGAGGCTGCTGCCTCCGTCCATGAGGACCTTGGTGAGCCTGACGTCGCCGATGACGGGGTCGACGACGAGCGGGTATTTCCCCGGGCTCGGCACATGGTCGGGGTGATCGTCTCGGTCGAAGGTGATGGGCTCGTCGGACCAGTCCAGATAGACTGGCGCCACCACCTTGACCGAGCAGACCTCCCGGCGCTCCTGCTTGCGGTGCCGAGCCGAGGCGTTCGCCGCTTGCCCACCATAAATCATGAAGCAGTCGCGGACCTCGGGGAACTCTCCTGCCTGGTGATCTTCCTTCTTGTCGTCGTCGCGGGCCTTGCCACCCTCCGCGGGTGGCCCGACCCTGTGGAAGTGGCACCGAAGCATGATGCACTCCTCAAGGGTGTGCCTGACGGGCCCCTGGTGATAGGGGCATGGCTCCTTGAGCATCTTGTCGAAGAGGTTGGCACCTCCGGGGGGCTTCCGAGGGTTCTTGTAATCGGCGGCGGCGACAAGGTCCGCGTCGGCGGCGTCGCGTTTTGCTTGCGACTTCTTCTTGCCCTTCTTCTTGGCGCCGCGCTGGGTTGACACCTCGGGAGTATCTTTCAATGAGCGGCCCTGGGGCTGCTTGTCCTTTCGGAAGATAGCCTCGACCGCCTCCTGGCCGGAGGCGAACTTGGTGGCGATGTCCATCAGCTCGCTCGCCCTGGTGGGGGTCTTGCGACCCAGCTTGCTCACCAGGTCGCGGCAGGTGGTGCCAGCGAGGAACGCGCCGATGACATCCGAGTCGGTGATGTTGGGCAGCTCGGTGCGCTGCTTCGAGAATCGCCATATGTAGTCTCGGAGAGACTCTCCCGGCTGCTGTCGGCAGCTTCGGAGGTCCCAGGAATTCCCGGGGCGCACATACGTGCCCTGGAAATTGCCGGCGAAAGCTTGGACTAGGTCATCCCAGTTGGAGATCTTCCCCGGAGGCAGGTGCTCCAACCAAGCACGAGCGGAGTCGGAGAGGAACAGGGGGAGGTTGCGGATGATGAGGTTGTCATCGTCCGTTCCACCCAGTTGGCAGGCCAGACGGTAGTCCGCGAGCCACAGTTCCGGTCTCGTCTCCCCTGAGTACTTTGTGATAGTAGCCGGGGGTCGGAAATGGGTCGGGAACGGCGCCCGTCGGATGGCTCGGCTGAAGGCTTGCGGACCGGGTGGTTCGGGCGAGGGACTCCGATCCTCCCCGCTGTCATAGCGTCCCCCACGCCTGGGGTGGTAGCCTCGGCGCACCCTCTCGTCGAGGTGGGCCCGATGATCGCGGTGATGGTGCTCGTTGCTAAGGCGGCTCGGGGCCACAGGCGCAGTGTTGCGCGTGCACCCGGTGTAGACCGAGGCTTCCCGCATAAATCGGGAAGTCGCGGCATGAGGTTCCGAGGGGTACCCCTGCCTTCGTGAGGCGGAGCTCTCGGCCTGTCGGACCGCGGCGCCTTCCAGGAGATTCTTGAGCTCTCCCTGGATTTGCCGCCCCTCGGAGGTTGATGGCTCCGGCATCGCGCGAAGAAGCATTGCTGCTGTCGCCAGGTTCTGGCCGACCCCACTGGATGCGGGTGGCGGCCTGACCCTGACGTCATCGGTGATGCGGTGCTGGAAGCCCTGGGGTAGATGACGTATTTCTCCGGCCGGAGGTTGGCCCGCCCATGCCTGCCCGACGTCCCGACGGACCGGCTCAAGCGCTCCCGCTCCCTCGTCGAGCCTGGCCTGCACCCCGCGGATTTGCTCGAGCTGTGGGTCATGACCCCCCGCCTGAACGGGGACCACAGCTAGCTCCCGTGGGATGTCAACGCGAGGCACCGGCCTAGGGAGGTCACCGTCCTCCGGCATGCCGAGATGGTTGCCTTCGGGGGGACCTCCTAGATCGACGTGGAAGCATTCGCGACTTGGGCCGCAGTCCTCATCGCCGAGGCTACGGCTACCGTCGGAACAGTCGGAAAGGCAGTAGTCGCATGCGGTCATGAAGTACCGCATGGCCCTGGGGTTGCCAAGTCCAGAGAAATCCCAATAGATGCTGGGTTCGTCGTCTTCCTCGGACCCAGAGGGCCCGTAGGTCGAGACGTCCGCCAGCCGGTCCCAAGGTGACCGCATACGAAACCCAGAGGGTTTGGACTTGCCTCTACGAGAGCGCCCGCCAAAGCGAAGTAGCTAGATGGGTTGAGGCTGAATCCGAAAGACGTGGGATGGGAATCAATCGGTACCTTTTGGTCGACGGGCGGCGATAAGGTCACGTCGGGGACTGACTGCACCGTCGTCTCAGGTACGAGGGTGACGTCCAGCAAGCTTTTCGCGAGCGTGCTGGCGTCGTCCGCTTGCTCGGGGTTGGCGCGTCGCGGGGAGACGGCGCTCACCTTCGTCTCAAACGCGGGGTCGACGCCCGGTGCGCCCCCCGTTGGGGTGCTGGAGCCGTCGACTCGCTCGACAGCCGATGAGGCGCTGTCTCCTGCTTGGCCTTGGTTGCCCCGCTTCCTCCTCCGTCGGCGGGGGAGAGGGCGGGGTGAGCTCGAAGATTGTTCTTCCACCACGCGGGGAAGACGTCGCCGATTCCGCTGCCGGCGAGCGGGTTGTCGGCCGCCACTATTGTTGTCGCACGGCGGTGGAAGGAGTATCATGTCGTAGCTGCCGTCGAGGGACATGAACTCAAGACTCCCGAAACGGAGCACCGTCCCGGGCTGGAGAGGTTGCTGGAGACTGCCCATCTGGAGCTTGACGGGAAGCTGTTTGTCAACACGCAGCAGGCCCCTACCTGGCGCGCCAATTGTCGGCGTTCCGAGACCAGGGGGTCCCTAAGCCGACGAGTGAATGTCGCCGCGTGCCCCAGCCCAGATGGGTCGAGCGCGAGGGCGAGCGCGAAGGGGGGAGAGCGAGGCGGCCGGAGACCGGCGTGAGAGAGGTGGGAATCCCGCGGCCTTCGTGTTCGTCCCGCGCCCAGGTCAGGTGCGCTTGCAGTAGGGGGGTTACAAGCGTCTACGCGGGTGAGGGAGCGAGCGGCTCCAAGCGAGCGCGTGTCTCGTCCTCGTCCCCGCGTGGCCAACCCTCTCTAAGAGGGCCCTGGTCCTCCCTTTTATAGGCGCAAGGAAAGGATCCAGGTGTACAATGGGGGTGTAGCAGAGTGCTACGTGTCTAGCGGAGGAGAGCTAGTGCCCTAAGTACATGCCATTGTGGCAGCCGGAGAGATTTTGGCACCCAGCTGGTGTGATGTCGTGGCCGTCGGAGGAGCGATGGAGCCTAGCGGAGGGATAGCTGTCGGAGCGGTTGAATCCTTGCTGACGTCCTCTTGCTTCCGTAAGGGGGCTGAGAGCTGCCGTCGTCATAGAGTATGCGGGGCGCCATCATTGCCTATCTGGCGGGGCGAGCCAAACGGGACGCCGGTCTTGTTCCCTATGGCCCGAGTCAGCTCGGGGTAGGGTGATGATGGCGCCTCCTGTTGACGTGGCTGGTCTACGCCATAGGTTGGGCGATGTGGAAGCTCCTCCGAAGCCGAGGTCGAGTCTGTCTTCCGTGGCTGAGGTCGGGTCCGAGCCCCAAGTTCGGGCGAGGCGGAGATTGCCGGCTGGTGCCGGGGCGGAGTCCGAGCCCTGGGGTCGGGCGAAGCAGAGTTCGTTGTCTTCTAGGGCCGAGCCCAAGTCTGAGCCCTGGGTCGGGCGAGGCAGAGATCGTCGTCTTCCGGGGCCGAGCCCAAGTCCGAGCCCTGGGTCGGGCGAGGCGGAGATCGTCGTCTTCCGGGGCTGAGCCCAAGTCCGAGCCCTGGGTCGGGCGGAGTTCGCCGTCTTCCGGGACTTAGTCCGAGTCTGAGCCCTGGGTCGGGCAGAGTTCGCCGTCTTCCGGGACTTAGCCCGAGTCCGAGCCCTGGGTCGGGCGGAGTTCGCCATCTTTCGGGACTTAGCCCGAGTCCGAGCCCTGGCTCGGGCGGAGTTCGCTGTCTTCCGGGACTTAGCCCGAGTCCGAGCCCTGGGTCGGGCGAAGTTCGCCGTCTTCCGGGACTTAGCCCGAGTCCGAGCCCTGGGTCGGGCGGAGTTCGCCGTCTTCCGGGACTTAGCCCGAGTCCGAGCCCTGGGTCGGGCGGAGCGGAGCTTCCTATGGTGCCTTTGGCCGGGCCTGACTGCCTGTCAGTCTCACCCTGTCAAGTGGCACCGCAGTCGGAGTGGCGCAGGCGGCGCTGTCCTTCTGTCAGGCCGGTCAGTGGAGCGGTGAAATGACGGCGGTCACTTCGGCTCTGCAGGCTGGGGGGTGTGCGTCAGGATAAAGGTGTCAGGCCACCTTTGCATTAAATGCTCCTGCGATTTGGTCGGTCGGTGCGGCAATTTAGTCAGGGTTGCTTCTTGGCGAAGGCAGGGCCTCGGGCGAGCCGGAAACGTGTTCGCCGCTGAAGGGGGGCGTCAGGCGAGACGGAAATCCTTCGGAGTCGGCTGCCCTTGTCCGAGGCTAGGCTCGGGTGAGGTGTGATCGAGTCCCTTGAATGGACTGATCCCTGACTTAACCGCACCCATCAGGCCTTTGCAGCTTTGTGCTGATGGGGGTTACCAGTTGTAACACCCCTGGTGTTACTATAACTAAAACTTGAGCATGACATCATAACATTGGCATTGTATATGTTTGATACACTTAGAATGCATTCACTAGGCAAAAATTTCAAGCAAGTTGTATTGTTTTAAGTGTTGTTGCAAATAGCACCCTGGTTTAGGAACTTAACCCTAAATAGAGGTTAATGGGGTAAAACTTCACTTAAAATGAGAAAACCTAAAGACTTTAGGGTAAAAGTCATAAAATGACCCCAAGAATAAACTTGAATCACCTTTATACCCCTGGGATACCAGAAACCCTAATTGGAACCCTAGAAAACCCTGAAACCAAACCCTAGGGGCTTATGTGCAAAATTAGTCCACTTTTGGGCTAAAGTGCAAAAACCAAGCCAAATAAGTATCTTAAGTCATTTAGTTCACAAATATGTGGACTTGAAAGCTAAACCCTAAGTTTTGGACTCATTTGCAAAAAGGACCTTGATTTTGATTCCTATGCTAAGTATGAAAACAGGGTTGTAGGCCCAACTTTGTGGCTGTGTAGCTTTCAAAATAGTGAGAATTCATGTTAGGTGACCACATCAAAGTTGAAGACCAATCATTGGAGAACAACTTTGTTTAAGGATTCAAGCCATGTTCTTATGAAAAATGTGGAGAAAATCTCAACCCAAGTTGGACTGTCAGTCTGGTTCTGTCTGAATATCAGACTAACAGATTCATGCCCTGAACTTCAAGCCCAATTTCAAACCAGATTCAGTGACTTTTTGTGACAACACCATGTAGCAAAGTTGTAGCTGGTATGTAGCACTACAACTTTGATGCAGAGACTTGGACCTGTTGTCACATGAAACTGGGAGAAAATGAAGCTCCAATGTGCTCTGTCAGTCGCTCTGAATTGGTGTTCACCATGGTACAGTGTTCAACTGAAACAGATCAGGACGCCAGCAAACTCACCGCCGACGACCAATTCCGCCGTGATTCGTGCCGTTGCCGGCCCGACTTGTGCTCGGGATGGGCGGATAAGGGCACACAGTAAAAGATCTTCGCCGACGGTGAGCTGGCGATCACTCCGGTGACCCCCGTGGCCCTCTCTCCCTCTTTGCGGCTGAGCAGATTAACTCGCTGGTGACCGCCGCTTCCCGGCTGTGCGCTACGTGTCCAAGCTTTTCCACCGTGTCGCCATGACTCCCTATACCCGTCCCATCGTCGACGGGGAGGTTGCCACGGCGGTGGACACGAATTCACCGTACCCACGTTCCTCTCCAGCTCCGGCCGCCAACACGGCTCAGCCAAATTGAGCACCACCGCCTGCGGGCTCTATAAATTGCCCGTACCCCCAGCTCCGCCATGTATCCAAGCACCTACTGCACCCACCGGCATCCCGAAACCCCCACCAGAGCACGTGAATTTGGGATTTCCCCAAAATCGTTGAAGAACACCGCGAAGAACACCTCGCCGTGGTCAGCCCGATTCAGGTCCAATCTCACCCTCGGTTTCCTTGTTTCAACATCCTTGCTTGCTCTTGATGCTCACCGACCCGTTAAATCGAATTAGACCGCCATGAATCGACGGGAACGCACTCATCGGTCCGCCTTGTCCACGGTCGCCGTGGCTAGACCAAACCTTGTGACCATTAGTGAAATTATGTTGGGGGAAATGCTCGAGGTAGTGCTAATTTTGTGTCCGCTGCTCGGAGAACCCTGCCGTTGCCCTAATCCGCCGGTGTTAGTGCTCGCCGGAGCACGGCTGTGCGAGAGCGCCGTCGTGGACTTCCAATCGTGAATAGGTTGAGGTGCAGGGGCCTTTTTGTAATCGGTCAGCGACACACAGGAACAGTGAAGAAGCTCGTTTTCAGTTAGTCAAAAACTCGGGGTCTCTTCTACAAAGATGCCAGGACGCGGGCGCGCGCGGGCGCGTTTTGCCCTGGTCCTGGGCCGTTTGGGCCAGAACCGGCCCAGCTCTGTTTAATCCTTTTCTTTTTCTATTTCAGCAAAGCTTTAGAAATATGTAGAAAAATGTAGAAAAATGCTAAAATTGTGAAACTAATTTTCCTAGGCTTGTTATTTTCCCTAGAATTTAATAAAAATAGTTTTGTGATTTTTTGTGGAAATAAGAAATTTTAGGGTATTTAAAGTAGTTAAAAGTATTAGTTATGGATTTTTAGAAAATAATTGGTAAGTCCAATAATTCCCAAACTTTTTGTGGGAATTTAAAACAATATTTAGGAGCCTTGGGTAGAGTTTGAATTGTTTTGGACCTTGTTTGATCACCAAACCCCAAAACACCCCCCTGCCCTATGAACTCCTTTACCGACTCCGGAAACCCTAGGTTCTCGGAGTACCATGAAGGAAAGTTGTACTCAAGACTTAAATAATAAGTTTATATTATCTTTGCATCCTCATGAGCATCCCATGGCACTCATTCTTATGCATGTATATGGTTATGTTAGAACACGAAGAAGAAGAAGAAGTCACTGAAGAAGGGATACCACCATCCTCAGATCCTGAAGCAGGCAACTGCTTTTATTTCGATATTTGTGGATCCGAGCAGGACTCACCTGATAACAAAGGCAAGCCCCGGTGCATTTGCCACTTCCTTATGCTTTAAAAATCTTTTTCACTTGCTTGATGCATTAGGTGATAGGAGTTGATTGCTAAAACAAATCCTGCATTACCTTCCTTGAACTTGATTACCTTCCTTGATCACCTGTTTTACAAAAGATTTTTGATGCTTAGCATTGCTTTAGAAAAACAAAATGTTTTGTTTTTACAAAAGTTGATGTGGCAAAAGTGGGTGGGATGTTTTCGAAATTAAAACTTGTTGGTGAATCCATCACGGCCGTGATGGATTCAACATCGGAAAAGATGTACCTCTGCCAGGTACCAAGTTTTTGGGTTGAAAAGATTAAGCTGAGACCGGGCGGGTGACTTGCACGAGAAAGAGAGTCTCGGTGTAGTGTCTCCGTCTGAGTCGATTAAGGACCGTCTCGATGTAGGCTTGATGATCAAGGACCCTTTAGCTGGTCACATGCCTCGTCATGGGTAAGCCTTGCCTCGGGCAGACTAAGGCCGGAATAAGATAACACGAAATGGGCGTGGAGCGGTGGTGAGAGTAGCGTGTACCCTCCGTGGCAAGAGGCTGGACGGTGGTGTATCTGTGCTCTCGGTTTGCGTGAACCTGATCCGGTCTTAAGAACCCCGGTGGCGGGTTGACATATGCAAGGGTTAAGTGCTACATATGTCGTGTGATTGGAGATCCTCAGCTGAGTATAATCGATTCGGATCGCCGTACCTTCGCGGTTATGAAGACTTGGTCACTGCCCTATACGTAGCATTTCACTAAAGATGATGGGTTTTTGTTAAGAAACTGGCTAGTGCAGGACCAGTGATTGAACTAGGGTAGAAAGAACTCTAGTTGCAGGTAATTGAACCTAACTTGACAAATAAAATTGGATTTTTAAGGATCCACTTTAGTAAGCATTTCTGCAAAACAGAGTCTTTGATTATTGAAAAAGCCTTACCTTGACTCCCATATAACCAGCATACCCTTGAGAGTCTTTTCTTTAGTCGGGTAAGTCTTGCTGAGTAATTTCATACTCAGGGTTTATCCCTTCGTTGTTTTTAGGTGAGGAAGTAGCAGATTTCTGCTGCTTCTGTGCCAGGGTGGTTCCCAAGGAAGAAAAACAAGCCTGAAGTGCGGGAGGACTTGGTCCTCCACATAGGATCTTTTGCTTAATGCTTTTCGGGAGGGGTTTTTGCCTCCCTTGGTTTGTATAATATTACTACTCTGCACTCGTTTTTAGTTCTGGTCTGTAATAAAACAACTTGAGCTTGCTTTTAAAATAAATGTGAATTATGTAATCGCTTCCGCAATTCTTTATCTCCGATGTTCTGTAATGTCTGCAAGACGGGTGAATCGTTCCTGGTAAGGTAAGGAAAGATACCGAACTTATCAAGTAGTTCAGGGGCACCTACAGGGTTGTCTGAAGTCCGTTGGACAAGGACAACTGTAGGTGGGCCTAATTACTTGGGAGGTTCCGTCACAGCTGGTATCGGAGCAGTGCCCTTCTTTGCAGATATTATGAGGCATCTTCGAAAGGATTTTCAAAAGTCTTATCTAAAAATTCTTTTCTCTTCTTACCTAAGTACTCTGAAGAGTCTATCTTAAAGACCAGATAGGAAGAGTGCAATGTATAGAAGGTTGAATCGACTAAGGTTGATTCTGTACTTACACATGCATCATGCTAAGAATTAACTAATAACATTTTCCCCCTTAGAAAGATGCCGCCACGCACAAGGCTAACGGCACGTAAGTCAACGGGACCAATTGGAGTACCCCGGCATCAACTAGCCCCTCGACACGAAAGCAGCAGCAGCGGAAGTAATGACCCCATAGGAGACCTTGAAGCCCAAGTGAGTCGACTTCAAGCAACGCTGCAACACAGGACCAATGCTTGGATCGCAGACGGAGATAGAATCAATGAACTAAGAAGGGATATCCGTCACCTGCAGGATCAGCTTGCTGATCGGGACTTAGCACTTGACTGGGCGGTACAGTCTCATATGTTGGCATGTGCTAAGGAAGCGAGGGCTCAGGCCCGAATTAAAGAACTTAGCTCAGCTGTCGACAACCTGCAGGTCTACTGCAATACGTTGCATGAGGAAGTCCATATACTATACTCACAATTACACCCTAGTGTGCCTACACACTCTGCAGAGGCGGAAGCCGGACCCTCTCACATTGCGGGACGCGCACTGGGTGGGGAGTTAGACCTTTTTGAACCCCCTCCTTCCTTGAGGTTGGTTGACGTCTGGACTCCCACACCTGACGATGAGGCCGCCAAAAGTAACGGAAAGCAGGACTAATGGTGTAATAGAAGTAGAGTAGTGTATTGTAGAATGTACGGTTGTATAATAGGTTGAACTTTTGTATAATGGGTAATGTATCCTGTTATGTATTATCGAGTCTGTATCATTACTTTTTATAGTAATGTAAAATGGAAGGTCTCTTTGGCATATTATGTTTATTCAAATGTTTTTGCCTCAGATGCCGACCAGGACTCGCGGACAGGACGCAGCCGGAACTTCTGGGGGTCAGGATGTCACCCCAAATCCACCCCCGGTTCCACCCACGCTAGCCGAGGCGATTGCCGCCTTGGTGAATGCCACCGCCGATAATACCCGCTTCCTTAGGGAAATGGCGGGTCAACAGCAGTTCCAGCAGCAGGCAGGAAGGGGTTTTCAGCAAGGCCCCCGCGAAACTACTTACATGGATTTCTCGGAAACTCGTCCACCTTTATTCACCAAAGCAGAAGACCCACTGGAAGCTGACGAATGGATACGGGTCATTGAACAGAAGTTTGGTCTTCTTCGTTGTTCTGAAATGCAGAAGCCATTGTTCGCGGCACAGCAACTCCGTGGCCCTGCCAGTACTTGGTGGGGAAACTTTGTGGCTATCCAACCCGACAACCATCAAATCACTTGGGAAGAATTTAAAGCAGCCTTCCGTGAGCACTACATACCTGAAGGGGTGCTGCATATGAAACAAGAGGAATTCATGAAGCTGAAACAAGGAGGAGACACCATCAATCAGTATCTTAACAAGTTTAATCACCTGTCGCAGTATGCCATCGATCAGGTGAATACTGATTTGAAGAAAAAGAACTGTTTTATGAGAGGTCTAAATGACCGGTTGCAGCGAAAAATGGCCACATGTATTGATCTCACATATGGAAAGGCTGTCAGTACAGCCTTATCTGTGGAAGCAAAATACGCAAGTTCTGGGAAGAATAAGGGATTCAGTGGTGAGAGGCCTAATCAGGGCCAGGCAAAGAGGCAGCGGTTCATCATCCGGCCTTCTAGCCAAAACCGTACTTTTTCTCGTCCACCAGCATTCCCTTTCAAACAGCCCATTATTATCCGCCCCAACAATACCTCCACTTCCCCAAATCAGCCGGGTGCCCCAGGTACTCGATTCCCCTCCTTGCCCAGCTCTTCAACTGGGTGTTTCAACTGCGGCAAGTCAGGACATTTTATCAAAGACTGCCCGTACCCCAAGCAAAATCAATCCAATGCTCAGCAAGGAACTGGGAAGTCCACTCAGCCCAAGGGAAATGCTGTGGGGAGAAGTACCAAGAAAACGGGACGTGTATACTACACTCAAGTGGCCACTACACCGGAGGGAGAGCCGGTGATGATGGGTACGTTTCCCGTGGCCAGTCACCCTGCAATTATTCTTTTTGATTCTGGTGCTTCGCATACCTTCATTAGCAAGAAATTTGTGGAGCAACATCACATTGCATGTCATGAATCAAAAGAGGGATTTAAAATTCATTCACCTGGGGGACATATTTTTACTAGAGAAGTGGCCTATGAAGTGCCAGTAACAATGGCCAGACGGAACTTTCCTGCTAACATGATTGTTCTAAGAGGCCAGGATATAGATGTAATTTTGGGTATGAATTGGTTAACCCAACACAAGGCAATTCTCAACACTGAACTCAGAACCGTCAGGTTGAGCTATAATCAAGAAGAAATTCTTTTGTCTCTCCCCGTGACCAATCCAGCCAAAGCTTCTGGTAGGATATATGAAGCTATTGTACCGGAGATCAAGAACATTCCGGTAGTATGTGAGTTTCCAGATGTATTTCCGGAAGATTTGCCTGGACTACCCCCTGAGAGAGATGTAGAATTCGTAATTGAGCTAAAGCCCGGTACGGCTCCCATCTCCCGAAGATCGTACCGTATGCCCCCTAATGAGTTGGCAGAATTGAAGATTCAATTACAAGATCTACTGAATAAGGGATTTATCCAGCCAAGCTCGTCCCCATGGGGTTGCCCCGCCATCTTTGTTAAGAAGAAGGATCAAACCTTGCGCATGTGCGTGGATTATCGGCCCCTGAATGAGGTCACCATCAAGAATAAGTACCCCCTTCCAAGGATCGATATCTTATTTGATCAACTGACTGGGGCGAGGGTATTTTCTAAAATTGATCTCAGGTCGGGCTATCATCAAATCCGTATTCGGCCCGAGGATATACCAAAGACCGCGTTTACTACGCGGTATGGATTGTTTGAATACTTGGTAATGTCTTTCAGGCTCACAAATGCTCCTGCCCACTTCACCTATTTGATGAACTCGGTGTTCATGCCCGAGTTGGACAAGTTCGTGGTGGTCTTCATCGACGATATTTTGATATACTCTAAAAATGAAGAGGAGCATGCTCAGCAGCTACGGATTGTATTGATGCGCCTGAGGGAACATCAGCTGTATGCCAAGTTCAGCAAGTGCGCGTTCTGGCTGGAGGAAATTCAATTTTTGGGGCACGTGTTATCAGCTAAAGGAATTGCGGTAGATCCTAGCAAGGTCAAAGATATTCTAGAGTGGAAACCCCCAACCACTGTTCACCAAGTCCGGAGTTTTCTTGGACTAGCTGGATATTATCGCAGATTCATACCCGATTTTTCTAAGCTTGTGAAGCCAATCACAAGTTTATTGAAAAATGATATTAAGTTCAATTGGTCTTCTAAGTGTAATGAAGCCTTTGAGCAATTGAAGACATTATTAACCACTGCTCCGGTACTGGCTCAACCGGACATCACTAAGCCTTTCGATGTATATTGTGATGCATCTGGCAGTGGGCACGGCTGTGTACTAATGCAAGAAGGCCGAGTAATTGTGTATGCTTCAAGGCAGTTGCGCCGGCATGAGGAGCATTATCCAACTCATGATCTGGAGCTAGCTGCTGTGGTTCATGCCCTGAAAATATGGCGTCATTATCTGCTGGGAAATATCTGTCACATATATACAGATCATAAAAGTTTGAAGTACATCTTCACCCAGTCAGAATTAAATATGAGGCAAAGACGATGGCTTGAGCTCATTAAGGACTATGAACTAGAGATCCATTATCACCCAGGCAAGGCCAATGTGGTGGCAGATGCATTGAGTCGTAAGACTTCCTGCCACTGTCTTATGGCGAAGACCTCCGAGAACATATTATGCCAAGAAATGGAGAAGCTAAACCTGGGGATAATCCAACAAGGGACTCTGAATCAGCTAAAACTTGAGTCAACCATTTTGCAAAGGATAATTGATGCTCAAAAGGATAATCTGGGTATGAAGCACATACGAGAGAAGATAAGGGCTGGAACAGCCAAATGTTTCAAGGAAGATGAGCAAGGTGTGATATGGTTTAATAACCGCATAGTAGTGCCAAAGAATGAAGAACTCCGCCAGCAAATCTTAGATGAAGCGCATCTTAGTCGCTATTCTATTCATCCGGGAAGCACTAAGATGTACCATGATCTAAAGCAGTACTACTGGTGGACGAAGATGAAAATTGAAATTGCACGCTATGTGGCTAAGTGTGACACTTGCAGACGTGTCAAGGCCATACACATAAAAACTGCCGGTCCATTGCAGTCATTACCAATACCAACATGGAAATGGGAAGACATAAGCATGGACTTCATTGTGGGATTGCCCAGAACCGCAAAAGGATATGACTCTATTTGGGTTATCATTGATCGACTTACCAAGATCGCCCACTTCCTCCCTGTCAAAGTAAAATATCCCGTCATTACCTATGCGGAGTTGTACATCGCCCGTATTCTCAGTTTGCATGGTGTTCCAAAGACCATAGTGTCGGATCGTGGACCACAATTTGTATCTAAATTCTGGGAAGAACTTCATAAATTCCTGGGTACTAAACTGCTCCACAGTTCGGCCTATCATCCTCAAACCAGTGGACAAACTGAGAGAGTGAATCAGATACTTGAAGATATGCTGCGGGCATGTGTCCTGGATTTCTCACAGAAATGGGATGAATGTTTACCTTTGGCGGAGTTTTCATATAATAATAGCTATCAAGACAGTATCCAGATGGCACCCTTTGAAGCTTTATATGGACGACGGTGTCGGACTCCGCTAAACTGGTCTGAACCTGGTGAGAGGTGCTTCTTTAGACCTGATCTAGTGAAAGAAACCGAGGATAAGGTTCAGAAAATTATTCATAATCTAAAGAAAGCACAAGCTCGTCAGAAGAGTTATGCAGACAAACGGCGAATGCCCTTATACTTCTTAGAAGGAGACTACGTCTACTTAAAGGTTTCACCAATGAAGGGAGTATCGCGTTTCGGGGTAAAGGGAAAACTTGCACCCAGGTACATTGGTCCATTTCCTATTCTTCAAAGATATGGGCCAGTGGCGTATCAACTTCAACTTCCCGAAACATTGTCTGCTGTACATAATGTGTTCCATGTATCGCAATTGAAGAAGTGTCTTCGGGTTCCCGATCGAACCATGGAAGTGACAGATGTTGTCCTGGAACCAGACTTAACGTACTCGGAACATCCTATTCAAGTTCTGGATCAAAAGGACAGGGTTACCCGGAGAAAGATTCTCAAATTCTATAAGGTACAATGGAACCAGCATTCTGAGGAAGAGGCTACGTGGGAAACTCAAGATTTCTTGAATAAAAATTTCCTAGGCTTTCTAGCCTCATGTAATTTGTAAAATGTATATAGTTATTGCAATAAAGGAATGAACCCCCACACCACCCTGCCTTGTACCAGAAATAAGGAAATAAAAATGTGACACATTTCCTTTTCCATTACTCACCTTAGGACTTTAAATCTCGGGACGAGATTCTTTTATGGGGGGAAGGATGTAACACCCCTGGTGTTACTATAACTAAAACTTGAGCATGACATCATAACATTGGCATTGTATATGTTTGATACACTTAGAATGCATTCACTAGGCAAAAATTTCAAGCAAGTTGTATTGTTTTAAGTGTTGTTGCAAATAGCACCCTGGTTTAGGAACTTAACCCTAAATAGAGGTTAAAGGGGTAAAACTTCACTTAAAATGAGAAAACCTAAAGACTTTAGGGTAAAAGTCATAAAATGACCCCAAGAATAAACTTGAATCACCTTTATACCCCTGGGATACCAGAAACCCTAATTGGAACCCTGGAAAACCCTGAAACCAAACCCTAGGGGCTTATGTGCAAAATTAGTCCACTTTTGGGCTAAAGTGCAAAAACCAAGCCAAATAAGTATCTTAAGTCATTTAGTTCACAAATATGTGGACTTGAAAGCTAAACCCTAAGTTTTGGACTCATTTGCAAAAAGGACCTTGATTTTGATTCCTATGCTAAGTATGAAAACAGGGTTGTAGGCCCAACTTTGTGGCTGTGCAGCTTTCAAAATAGTGAGAATTCATGTTAGGTGACCACATCAAAGTTGAAGACCAATCATTGGAGAACAACTTTGTTTAAGGATTCAAGCCATGTTCTTATGAAAAATGTGGAGAAAATCTCAACCCAAGTTGGACTGTCAGTCTGGTTCTGTCTGAATATCAGACTAACAGATTCATGCCCTGAACTTCAAGCCCAATTTTAAACCAGATTCAGTGACTTTTTGTGACAACACCATGTAGCAAAGTTGTAGCTGGTATGTAGCACTACAACTTTGATGCAGAGACTTGGACCTGTTGTCACATGAAACTGGGAGAAAATGAAGCTCCAATGTGCTCTGTCAGTCGCTCTGAATTGGTGTTCACCATGGTACATTGTTCAACTGAAACAGATCAGGACGCCAGCAAACTCACCGCCGACGACCAATTCTGCCGTGATTCGTGCCGTTGCTGGCCCGACTTATGCTCGGGATGGGCGGATAAGGGCACATGGTAAAAGATCTTCGCCGACGGTGAGCTGGCGATCACTCCGGTGACCCCCGTGGCCCTCTCTCCCTCTTTGCGGCTGAGCAGATTAACTCGCCGGTGACCGCCGCTTCCCGGCTGTGCGCTGCGTGTCGAAGCTTTTCCACCGCGTCGCCATGACTCCCTATACCCGTCCCATCGTCGACGGGGAGGTTGCCACGGCGGTGGACACGAATTCACCGTACCCACGTTCCTCTCCAGCTCCGGCCGCCAACACGGCTCAGCCAAATTGAGCACCACCGCCCGCGGGCTCTATAAATTGCCCGTACCCCCAGCTCCGCCATGTATCCAAGCACCTACTGCACCCACCGGCATCCCGAAACCCCCACCAGAGCACGTGAATTTGGGATTTCCCCAAAATCGTTGAAGAACACCGCGAAGAACACCTCGCCGTGGTCAGCCCGATTCAGGTCCAATCTCACCCTCGGTTTCCTTGTTTCAACATCCTTGCTTGCTCTTGATGCTCACCGACCCGTTAAATCGAATTAGACCGCCATGAATCGACGGGAACGCACTCATCGGTCCGCCTTGTCCACGGTCGCCGTGGCTAGACTAAACCTTGTGACCATTAGTGAAATTATGTTGGGGGAAATGCTCGGGGTAGTGCTAATTTTGTGTCCGCTGCTCGGAGAACCCTGCCGTTGCCCTAATCGGCCGGTGTTAGTGCTCGCCGGAGCACGGCTGTGCGAGAGCGCCGTCGTGGACTTCCAATCGTGAATAGGTTGAGGTGCAGGGGCCTTTTTGTAATCGGTCAGCGACACACAGGAACAGTGAAGAAGCTCGTTTTCAGTTAGTCAAAAACTCGGGGTCTCTTCTGCAAAGATGCCAGGACACGGGCGCGCGCGGGCGCGTTTTGCCCTGGTCCTGGGCTGTTTGGGCCAGAACCGGCCCAGCTCTGTTTAATCCTTTTCTTTTTCTTTTTCAGCAAAGCTTTAGAAATATGTAGAAAAATGTAGAAAAATGCTAAAATTGTGAAACTAATTTTCCTAGGCTTGTTATTTTCCCTAGAATTTAATAAAAATAGTTTTGTGATTTTTTGTGGAAATAAGAAATTTTAGGGTATTTAAAGTAGTTAAAAGTATTAGTTATGGATTTTTAGAAAATAATTGGTAAGTCCAATAATTCCCAAACTTTTTGTGGGAATTTAAAACAATATTTAGGAGCCTTGGGTAGAGTTTGAATTGTTTTGGACCTTGTTTGATCACCAAACCCCAAAACACCCCCCTGCCCTATGAACTCCTTTACCGACTCCGGAAACCCTAGGTTCTCGGAGTACCGTGAAGGAAAGTTGTACTCAAGACTTAAATAATAAGTTTATATTATCTTTGCATCCTCATGAGCATCCCATGGCACTCATTCTTATGCATGTATATGGTTATGTTAGAACACGAAGAAGAAGAAGAAGTCACTGAAGAAGGGATACCACCATCCTCAGATCCTGAAGCAGGCAACTGCTTTTATTTCGATATTTGTGGATCCGAGCAGGACTCACCTGATAACAAAGGCAAGCCCCGGTGCATTTGCCACTTCCTTATGCTTTAAAAATCTTTTTCACTTGCTTGATGCATTAGGTGATAGGAGTTGATTGCTAAAACAAATCCTGCATTACCTTCCTTGAACTTGATTACCTTCCTTGATCACCTGTTTTACAAAAGATTTTTGATGCTTAGCATTGCTTTAGAAAAACAAAATGTTTTGTTTTTACAAAAGTTGATGTGGCAAAAGTGGGTGGGATGTTTTCGAAATTAAAACTTGTTGGTGAATCCATCACGGCCGTGATGGATTCAACATCAGAAAAGATGTACCTCTGCCAGGTACCAAGTTTTTGGGTTGAAAAGATTAAGCTGAGACCGGGCGGGTGACTTGCACGAGAAAGAGAGTCTCGGTGTAGTGTCTCCGTCTGAGTCGATTAAGGACCGTCTCGATGTAGGCTTGATGATCAAGGACCCTTTAGCTGGTCACATGCCTCGTCATGGGTAAGCCTTGCCTCGGGCAGACTAAGGCCGGAATAAGATAACACGAAATGGGCGTGGAGCGGTGGCGAGAGTAGCGTGTACCCTCCGTGGCAAGAGGCTGGACGGTGGTGTATCTGTGCTCTCGGTTTGCGTGAACCTGATCCGGTCTTAAGAACCCCGGTGGCGGGTTGACATATGCAAGGGTTAAGTGCTACATATGTCGTGTGATTGGAGATCCTCAGCTGAGTATAATCGATTCGGATCGCCGTACCTTCGCGGTTATGAAGACTTGGTCACTGCCCTATACGTAGCATTTCACTAAAGATGATGGGTTTTTGTTAAGAAACTGGCTAGTGCAGGACCAGTGATTGAACTAGGGTAGAAAGAACTCTAGTTGCAGGTAATTGAACCTAACTTGACAAATAAAATTGGATTTTTAAGGATCCACTTTAGTAAGCATTTCTGCAAAACAGAGTCTTTGATTATTGAAAAAGCCTTACCTTGACTCCCATATAACCAGCATACCCTTGAGAGTCTTTTCTTTAGTCGGGTAAGTCTTGCTGAGTAATTTCATACTCAGGGTTTATCCCTTCGTTGTTTTTAGGTGAGGAAGTAGCAGATTTCTGCTGCTTCTGTGCCAGGGTGGTTCCCAAGGAAGAAAAACAAGCCTGAAGTGCGGGAGGACTTGGTCCTCCACATAGGATCTTTTGCTTAATGCTTTTCGGGAGGGGTTTTTGCCTCCCTTGGTTTGTATAATATTACTACTCTGCACTCGTTTTTAGTTCTGGTCTGTAATAAAACAACTTGAGCTTGCTTTTAAAATAAATGTGAATTATGTAATCGCTTCCGCAATTCTTTATCTCCGATGTTCTGTAATGTCTGCAAGACGGGTGAATCGTTCCTGGTAAGGTAAGGAAAGATACCGAACTTATCAAGTAGTTCAGGGGCACCTACAGGGTTGTCTGAAGTCCGTTGGACAAGGACAACTATAGGTGGGCCTAATTACTTGGGAGGTTCCGTCACACCAGCTGAGAATTAGGAGCCTTGAGGGTACCCCTAATTATGGTCTCCGACATGAGCCCATACGTGTTTCTGTGGGTCTTATTGTAACCGGTTTGTCGGGAAATATACGCACCCATATTTTTCCACCACGACGTGCATATCGTGTCATTGCTCTTCGTCCTGCTTCTATCTGTCTCGCGGTGATCCAAGCGGGTTCAAGTACTTGAAGAGCATATCTACCAAAACAAATATGATTGCCTCGGCAGGATTTTCCCTTCATTCTTCCTCTATGTTGTTTACGAAATCTAGCTATTAATATGTGATGATATTATTATATGATTTATGAACTTATTAGCTAAAAATAATGATATCATCTTAACGATAGTTTATATATATCTGTATGCTATTTTTTATAGTCACTTGTTGTAATAATATTCCTTCCAATTAATTATTTATTGTATATATCTCTACTATCTATTAAGTCAATAGTGTAGATCACGAGCATGCCCCGCCTCCCCCTTCGTACCGTGCACCCGCCCCCCGCGAAAGCCGCCATTGAGCCATCGTCTCAGTGGCTCAGCGCTGCTTCCGGAGGTCGGATCTTGGAGCGCCGCGCTAACAGGTGACTGGATCTAGACATCTCCCTCTCCCAAGATCAAGATCAGCTCGAACGAGGAAACCTACGTGACCTACAGCAACAGCAGCCTTGCTCCTCATATCTGAGCACATTGTCGGACCCACTCCACCACCACCACCTCTCACTCCCGGTCCCTCCCTCTCGTCGCACCCTGACACCCAACACCATGCCACCGCCATCGCCGTGCCCATGCAGATCTCGCGCCTCGATGTCGTCGATCTCTCCAACATCCGCTTCCTGCGATAGCTCGGTGTGAGCAATATCAGTAGCGTGTACCTGGCCGAGGTCCGGCCACCCGTTGTCGTTGCTGCCAACAAGGCAGATAGGGAGACGGTGGTGGACGTCGTGAAGGTGATGGGCCACAGGGAGCTGGAGGGCCGAAATAAGGAGGGTCGCACGCGTACAGAGCGCTATACCCTCGAGGTTGTCGACCACCCGTTCTTGTCATGCCTCTACGACGTCGCGGAGGGAGACCACTGGTAAGGCTACATTGACCAACAGTAACACAGGCACTAGGATCAAGTGGAGTGGAGTAGCATTGCAGCATCGTCCCCCTGCCCGTGGCCCGCATGGCAATTGGCATGTTCAGAAGCTGAATGTGCTGCATGCGTGTGGAAATTCACATCCCCTTTATTCTTAGTTTATTTTGAATATTTTTTAAAGTTCCTTCTGCTGAATATTCAGTAGTACTTAGCTAAATAGAACCATGTTTTTCACATACCTTGCCCCAGAGATCTTCATATAGTTTAGTGCCTTTTTTATATATCAACCTGGACAAGAGATGAAGTGTTCCTGTTTTAACTAATAATGTTGATTTTTCAAGTAGGAGTTTGCATGTGATACGAAAAGGATAATGTTTTAATAACATTTTATTGGTGTATTTGTTGTGGTAATTCTACATGAGTACAAAATTAAACTGAGGAACTCTACTCATGTGGAGTAGAGTCCCTAAAATGCAGGTGATTGTGGTTTCAAAACAAAATAGAATTTGGATGTAATGACCACTGACCAATCAATGTAGAAATAGATTTTGCGGTAAGTTCTCCAGCTCCTTACAGTCTAATAAGATGGAACTATACATATGGAATGTGTGTCTCAATGATTTCCATCTTTAAATTCAGAATACACTTGAATACAACGTAAGTGCACATCTTCATGCGCATCGAGCTTCATTTTGTTACAAATATATACATAGTTAAGTTTACACAATCCAGGTGCCATGTCTCCTGTTCATGCAGATATATGCCGATAGACATGAATTTTGAGGTCTGCTTATTTAAATTTGTGGTCTACTTATTTAATTTTTTATTTTATGACAATTGTAGACAACATGCTCAAAGATCTCGTGTCTAGAAGCTCCAGTATATTGCATAGCTTGAGAGAAGAGTTCAGTCCTTATGGGTAATCATTTTGTTCTAAATGACCTATATCAATTGTTTCTTGCACGAGTTAAGAACCTTAAACGTCCAAGAAAATTCTTACATTTTATGCTTGCCGACAGAGGAAATAGAAGTAAGCTGAAATGGATTTTCTCAGTCAGCAAAATATCATGTTGGACATGGAAAACAAAGCCTAGAAGCGAGGACTTGAGTGTCTATCCCATGATCATCTAATTAAACATTGTAAGTATTCCTCTTTCTTTCCACTAGGGTTTTTCGGTGACTTTCAAAATGTGTCTTCTCTACTTGGGAATTACAGTAGCAGTCAGTTTTGAATCTTTGTAAGTCTGTATGATAGACCTGCAAATATGTTAGGAACCAGTAAAAAGATGTCTCGGCGTAAACTAAGCATCAACTATATGCCTACAACTGGCATGTTCATATAATATCTTGATAAAAGACTATTGCATTACCACTTTTATGAGAACAATGAGATTATCTAGAAAGTTTGCTTTAAATTATACAGTTTAGCAGCATAGTTGCATTTCAACAGGTGTTATTTTAGAAATTGTTCAGTAGGAAATAATTGACTCATAATTCATCCAGAATATATTGGAGCTCATTAGTCATCTTTTTAAAACAACCGAGTCACCAATTTTTCTCGCTAATGCTGTAGATTAGCAGGATATGTTTGAGAGGGAAATTGGTCGTCTTAGAACATTGTCCCAATAGCATCAAGAACAACAACAACATGTAGACAACAATAGGCTCCTACCCATAGCCATAATAACAGTAGAGACCTGGATTCACAAATTGCAAAACTGTCTTGAAAACAACTATCTCAAAAACCCAACGATCCCAGTTCAAGGTGCGACGATGTCTCTGCCCTTCGCATTTAAGATCCCTTTGTTCTAGCTTTTGGATCCATGAGCTTTCAGAACTTACTGTCTCTTTATGACACTCTTTGTGGTTGTCAGTAGCATCATGAGAGCACCAACAACAGTGAATCGAGAATCTCATCCCATGGTGAATAAAGCTGAAAAGATTAATAACTGTGGATCTGGTCCTTATTTCTTTGAGAATGTGCACCTAAAGGTCATCATTAGCTTCTGTCCATTTTTATGCTTGATCGGTCATAGGTGTTTAGGATTTGTTTGCAGATTGATGACTTCCATGGATCCTTGTATCAGTTTGAAGTTAGAACACCAAGGTTCTAATCCATTTCTTTTTAGTCGATTCTCTATTGAGGTTAGGCGCCATGTGGCCCTTGTATTAGTTTGGCAAATCAATGGAATGTGAGCTGGTCCTATTTAGGTTATGCCACATCCTAGAAAACTGTTGCGCCAAGAGTATAAGGCATGTTCAATAAGATGGTGAAATTAAAGGACCGGTGCAGTTCAATTTTATTTTATTTGTGATGTGCGGAGCAAGATGTTGGATACTCTTAGTTATTGATTGCAAATAGTCTTGTCAGCACCAGGAACCTAAAAATTGACTTTACTCGCAAATTTTGTTGGAACGTGTTTAAATAAATATTTAAATAACTATCTTATTTAAATAAGGTCCATGCATGTCCGTAACAACGTACGGAAACCTAACTATACTACTATAAAGAAGGTAAAGGGTAGGTTGACCCTCTCTGGTTCTGCCTCTCATATATCTCCAACAGATGGACCCGAGATTTTGCCAGAACCGTCCACACCCGACCTCCTCCACCTGGCCTCTTCCCTGCCCCTCGCTCCAACCGCGCCCCGCTCCGCTCCACATGTTGCGGCCTCCATCCACCTTCCGCCCTCGAACCTGCCGACCCGACGCGATTCGTGGTCGCACACACCCAACCCCCCCTCCCCCCCGTCCCCCAAGCTCGCCTCCCGATGTTACCTCCTTCGTCTACCGACCCGACGCGTGAAGTTTGGTTGATAACATCACTAAATAATGATCTATGGGTACACAAGTGTCATCGCCAGTTGATAACCTCATTAAACAATGGTCTATACCTGTATAAGTATCACCCGTTACAACATATGAGTATATACCTAGTTACAGTTTGAAGATAATAAACTAGTCCTACCTTGTTATTAGGTCGGCGCGGAGGACCTAAGGTCTCCAGGCCGCCCGCACGTCTGCAGCTCAATCAGCGGTTTATCGATTTTATTTGCCACCGTGTATTATTTTATAATTGTTTATTTAAAAAGTATATGGCAGACCTAAATATACTACGCCCCAGATTGATGCTCTATCTTTATTTGTACATCATCCTAAACCTTTTTGTCTCCTAATAAAATAATTTATAGAGATTATTTTGTTTCCTAAATAATAATATACTAGTAATTAAATTTTTGAACACTATTTTTGAGACTTGCCGTCGAAGATGCTCGGGGTTTCGGCGCGTGAACAGAGATGTAAGATTTGCATGCACTACACGCACCAGTGCTCACGGATAGAACCTTCGAACTATTGAGTAGAATGTCTAGTCTTCCACTCTCTAACCAACGTGACTCATGTTGAATTGTATACAACTTCAACTAAGACGTCTTTTGTATTTAACCCGCCGTCCACTCAGTCTAGAAAAACATTTATAGCTTGGCCCCTGATCTTTCTGGAATTTAGGACCCAGTCCAGAAAATAAAGAAAATAGGGAAAAAGAGTTTAAAAATTAATTTTTAGTTTAAAAATAATTGCAGAAACCCATTTAATTCATGGAAATTTCATATTAAATCCAAATGAGTTCATTCCAATTTCTATAATTCTATAATATTATTTTTTATCACATAATACCTCTGTTTTGTCATGAAAACAACAATAAAATTGATTTCCTAATTAATCCTATATCAAATACATAGAAACTTTGGAAATTCGTAACTTCCCCATTTTAATTCTAAATTGAACCGTTCCAGTTGTGTTAGTCTCGTATGAATATTTACTACGCAGTAACAACATTGATTATAACATGTTTCATACTTTTATAATTAGATATTTATTTATCCTATGTTAATTGGGTTAATCTATGTCTATTGGATTAATTTATTTAATATATTAATGTAGTATTCTAACTTTATGGTTATACGATGTTTGACCATTAGTCTTGCAAACACACACTTACCTTTTTGTTTAAGCAAAAGCGTATGGTGGTACGTGTCCGATGACTAACGATGTATGAGGGAATTTCTTCCGGTAAGCGTATGGTGGTACGTGTCCGATGACTAACGATGTTTGACCATTAGTCTTGCAAACACACACTTACCTTTTTGTTTAAGCAAAAGCTTATGGTGGTACGTGTCCGATGACTAACGATGTATGAGGGAATTTCTTTCGGTAAGCGTATGGTGGTACGTGTCTGATGACTAACGACGTACGAGGGAATTTCTTCCGGTATGTGTGAAACGTGCTCTCCAATCTATATCTATACTACTTATTAAGAAGGTAAGAGTAGTCTGCTGTTCTGCCCTCCCCCGTTCCGCGCGCAGAAAAAAAATCAAACCATGGCTACTCAGGGATTGAACCTTGGATCTATTGAGCAAAATGCCTAGCCTTCCACCCTCTAGCCAACGTAACTCATGTTGAATTGTGTACAACTTCAACTAAGACGTCTTTTGTATTTAACCCGCCATCCACTCTGTATGCTTACTTGTCGGCGTTTCGAGACCGGGGGGTCCCTAAGCCGACGAGTGAGTGTGCCGCGTGCCCCAGCCCAGATGGGTCGAGCGCGTGGGCGAGCGCGAAGGGGGGAAGGCGAGGTGGCCGGAGACGAGTCGTGAGAGAGGTGGGAATCCCGCGGCCTTCGTGTTCGTCCCGCGCCCAGGTCGGGTGCTGATAGTCGCCTAGAGGGGGGGTGAATAGGGCGAAACTGAAATTTACAAAAATAATCACAACTACAAGCCGGGTTAGCGTTAGTAATAACAAGACGAGTCCGCGAGAGAGGGTGCAAAACAAATCGTAAGCAAATAAGAGTGTGACACAAGGATTTGTTTTACCGAGGTTCGGTTCTCGCAAACCTACTCCCCGTTGAGGAGGCCACAAAGGCCGGGTCTCTTTCAACCCTTCCCTCTCTCAAACGATCCCACGGATCGAGTGATCTTTCTCTTCTTCTCAATCAACCGGGAACAAAGCTTCCCCGCAAGGGCCACCACACAATCGGTGCCTCTTGCCTTGGTTACAATTGAGTGATGATCTCAAGAACAAATGAGAAAGGAAGAAAGCAATCCAAGCGCAAGAGCTCAAAAGAACACGGCAAATCTCTCTCGTTAGTCACTAAGGGTTTGAGTGGAATTGGAGAGGATTTGATCTCTTTGTATGTGTCTAGAATTGAATGCCTAGCTCTTGTAAGTGGTTGAGAGTTGGAAAACTTGGATGGCAATGAATGTGGGGTGGTTGGGGTATTTATAGCCCCAACCACCAAAAGTGACCGTTGCTGGAACTCCTCTGTTCGATGGCGCACCGGACAGTCCGGTGCACACCGGACAGTCCGGTGCCCCTGCCACGTCACCAGTGCCGTTGGATTCTGACCGTTGGAGCTTCTGACATGTAGGCCCTCCTGGGTGTCCGGTGCACACCGGACATGTACTGTTTGATGTCCGGTGCACCGGCATGGGCGTACCTGACGACTGCGCGCGCTGCGCGCGCATTTAATGCACCGCAGGGAGCCGTTGGCGCCGCAGAGAGCCGTTGCCCCGCTGGTACACCGGACAGTCCGGTGCACACCGGACAGTCCGGTGAATTTTAGCGGAGCGGCTGTCGAGCAAACCCGAGGCTGGCGAGTTCCGGAGGCCGCGTTTCCTTGGAGCACCGGACATGTCCGGTGCACACCGGACAGTCCGGTGATTTATAGCGCGCCGGCTTCCAAGAAATCCCGAGGGTGAAGAGTTTGAAGTCGAAGTCCTCTGGCCGCACCGGACAGTCCGGTGCACACCGGACAGTCCGGTGCCTCCGGCCAGAGGAGCCCTCGGTTGCCTTGCTGCTCCTTTGTTGAATCCAACACTTGGTCCTTTTATTGGCTGATTGTGAACCTTTTGCACCTGTATAACTTATGCACTAGAGTAAACTAGTTAGTCCAATGTTTGTGTTGGGCAATTCAACCACCAAAATTATTTAGGAACTAGTTCTAAGCCTAATTCCCTTTCAATCTCCCCCTTTTTGGTGATTGATGCCAACACAAACCAAAGCAAATATAGAAGTGCATAATTAAACTAGTTTACATAATGTAAGTGCAAAGGTTGCTTAGAATTGAGCCAATATAAACTTATATGATGCGCATGGATGGTTTCTTTGTTTTTGACATATTGGACCATATTTGCACCACGAGTTTTGTTTTTGCAGATTCTTTTGTAAATTCTTTTCAAAGTACTTTTGCAAGATAGTCAAAGGTAAATGAAAAAGATTTTGCAAAGCATTTTCAAGATATGGAATTTTCTCCCCCTGTTTCAAATGCTTTTCCTTTGACTAAACAAAACTCCCCCTCAAATAAGGTCTCCTCTTAGTGTTCAAGAGGGTTTTCCATCAATTTCGAAAATACTACTTGCTCCCCCTTTAGAACACAAAGAGATACCAATTTTGAAATTTATCATTGAAAATCATCAAATTTATAAATTAGGTGGTGGTGCGGTCCTTTTGCTTTGGGCTCATATTTTCTCCCCCTTTGGCATGAATCGCCAAAAACGGAATTATTAGAGCCCAATGAAGTACATTCTCCCCCTTTGGTCATGAAATAAATGAGTGAAGGTTATACCAACGTTGGAGAGATGATGCGGAGCGACGGCGAAGGATGAGTAGTAGAACGAAGTGGAAGCCTTTGTCTTCGCCGAAGACTCCAATTCCCTCCCGTGTCGAGGTCGAGATGCCCATTTGTTCCCATGGGTGTCTTGATGGGCTTGGCATCCTTCATTCCAAACTTGCTTAGAATGTCTTGAGTATACTTCGTTTGGCTAATGAAGGTGCCTTCTTGGAGTTGCTTGACTTGAAATCCTAGAAAATACTTCAACTCCCCCATCATCGACATCTCGAATTTCTGTGTCATGATCCTACTAAATTCTTCACATGTAGATTTGTTAGTAGACCCAAATATGATATCATCAACATAAATTTGGCATACAAACAAATCATTGTCAAGAGTTTTAGTGAACAAAGTAGGATCGGCCTTGCCGACTTTGAAGCCATTAGCAATAAGGAAATCTCTAAGGCATTCATACCATGCTCTCGGGGCTTGCTTGAGCCCATAAAGCGCCTTAGAGAGCCTATAAACATGGTTAGGATACTCACTGTCTTCAAAGCCGGGAGGTTGCTCAACATAGACCTCCTCCTTGATTGGTCCATTTAGGAAGGCACTCTTCACGTCCATTTGGTAGAGCTTGAAGCCATGGTAAGTAGCATAGGCTAATAATATACGAATTGACTCAAGCCTAGCTACGGGTGCATAGGTTTCACCAAAATCCAAACCTTCGACTTGTGAATACCCCTTGGCCACGAGTCGAGCTTTGTTCCTAGTCACCACACCATGCTCGTCTTGCTTGTTGCGGAAGACCCACTTGGTTCCTACAACATTTTGGTTAGGACGTGGAACTAAGTGCCATACCTCATTCCTTGTGAAATTGTTGAGCTCCTCTTGCATCGCCATCACCCAATCCGAATCTTGTAGTGCTTCCTCTACCCTGGTTGGCTCAATAGAGGAAACAAACGAGTAATGTTCACAAAAATGAGCAACACGAGATCGAGTAGTTACCCCCTTATGAATGTCGCCGAGGATGGTGTCGACGGGGTGATCTCGTTGTATTGCTTGGTGGACTCTTGGGTGAGGCGGCTTTGGTTGTTCATCCTCCTTGTCTTCATTATTTGAATCTCCCCCTTGATCGTTGCCGTCATTTTGAGGTGGCTTATCTTCTTGATTTTCTTGTTCAACATCTTGAGCCTCATCCTCAACTTGAGTTGGTGGAGATGCTTGCATGGAGGAGGATGGTTGATCTTGTGCATTTGGAGGCTCTTCGGATTCCTTAGGACACACGTCCCCGATGGACATGTTCCTTAGCGCTATGCACGGAGCCTGTTCTTCACCTACATCATCAAGATCAACTTGCTCTACTTGAGAGCCGTTAGACTCATCAAACACAACGTCACAAGAAACTTCAACAAGTCCTGAGGACTTGTTAAAGACTCTATATGCCCTTGTGTTTGAGTCATATCCTAGTAAAAAGCCTTCTACAGTTTTAGGAGCAAATTTAGATTTTCTACCTCTTTTAACAAGTATAAAACATTTGCTACCAAAAACTCTAAAATATGAAATATTGGGCTTTTTACCGGTTAGGAGTTCATAAGATGTCTTCTTGAGGATTCGGTGAAGATATAACCGGTTGATGGCGTAGCAGGCGGTGTTGACCGCCTCGGCCCAAAACCGATCCGGTGTCTTGTACTCATCAAGCATGGTTCTTGCCATGTCCAATAGAGTTCGATTCTTCCTCTCCACTACACCATTTTGTTGTGGAGTGTAGGGAGAAGAGAACTCATGCTTGATGACCTCCTCCTCAAGAAAACCTTCAATTTGAGCGTTTTTGAACTCCGTTCCATTGTCGCTTCTAATTTTCTTGATCCTTAAGCCGAACTCATTTTGAGCTCGTCTCAAGAATCCCTTTAAGGTCTCTTGGGTTTGTGATTTTTCCTGCAAAAAGAATACCCAAGTGAAGCGAGAATAGTCATCCACAATTACAAGGCAATACTTACTACCGCCGATGCTTATGTAAGCGATCGGGCCGAACAAATCCATGTGAAGGAGCTCCAGTGGCCTGTCGGTAGTCATGATGTTTTTGTGTGGATGATGGACACCAACTTGCTTCCCGGCTTGGCAAGCGCTACAAATCCTGTCTTTCTCAAAATGAACATCGGTTAGTCCCAAAATGTGTTCTCCCTTTAGAAGTTTGTGAAGATTCTTCATTCCAACATGGGCTAGTCGACGGTGCCATAGCCAACCCAAGTTAGTCTTAGCAATTAAGCATGTGTCGAGTTCAGCTCTTTCAAAATCTACTAAGTATAGCTGACCCTCTAACACACCCTTAAATGCTATTGAATCATCACTCCTTCTAAAGACAGTAACACCTGTATCAGTAAAAAGACAGTTGTAGCCCATTTGACATAATTGGGATACGGAAAGCAAATTGTAATCTAAGGAATCTACAAGAAAAACATTGGAAATAGTATGGTCAGGAGATATAGCAATTTTACCCAAACCTTTGACCAAACCTTGATTTCCATCCCCGAATGTGATAGCTCGTTGGGGATCTTGGTTTTTCTCATAAGAGGAGAACATCCTTTTCTCCCCGGTCATGTGGTTTGTGCACCCGCTGTCGAGTATCCAACTTGTGCCCCCGGATGCATAAACCTACAAAACAAGTTTAGTTCTTTGTTTTAGGTACCCAAACGGTTTTGGGTCCTTTGGCATTAGATACAAGAACTTTGGGTACCCAAACACAAGTCTTGGAGCCCTTGTGTTTGCCCCCAATAATTTTGGCAACTACCTTGCCAGATTTGCTAGTCAACACATAAGATGCATCAAAAGTTTTAAATGAAATGGCATGATCATTTGATGCATTAACAGTTTTCTTTCTGGGCAACTTGGCATGGGTTGGTTGCCTAGATCTAGATGTCTCACCCTTATACATAAAAGCATAATTAGGGCCAGAGTGAGACTTCCTAGAATGAATTTTCTTAATTTTACTCTCAGGATACCCGGCAGGGTACAAAATGTAACCCTCGTTATCCTGAGGCATGGGAGCCTTGCCCTTAACAAAGTTAGACAAGTTCTTAGGAGGGGCATTAATTTTGACATTGTCTCCCCTTTGGAAGCCAATGCCGTCCTTAATGCCCGGGCGTCTCCCATTATAGAGCATGCTTCTAGCCAATTTAAATTTTCCATTTTCTAAGTCATGCTCTCTAATTTTAGCATTAAGTTGAGCTATGTGATCATTTTGTTGTTTAATTAAGGCTAGGTGATCATGGATAGCATCAACATTAATATCTCTACATCTAGTACAAATAGAAATATGCTCAACATTAGATGTAGAGGGTTTGCAAGATTTTAGTTCAACAACCTTAGCATGCAACACATCATTTTTAGTTCTAAGGTCGGAAATAGTAGCATTGCAAACATCAAAATCCTTAGCCTTAGCAATTAATTTCTCATTTTCATTTCTAAGGCTAGCAATGGAAACATTTAACTCATCAATCCTAGCAAGCAAATCAACATTATCATTCCTAGGATCAATGCAAACATGAGAATCAACCTTAGCTAACAAATTTGCATTTTCATTTCTAAGGTTGTCTAATGTCTCATGACAAGTGCTTAGCTCACTAGACAATTTTTCACATTTTTCTCTTTCTAGAGCATAAGCATTTTTAACCTTAACATGCTTTTTATTCTCTTTAATAAGGAAGTCCTCTTGAGAATCCAAGAGATCATCCTTCTCATGTATAGCACTAATCAACTCATTTAATTTTTCTTTTTGTTCCATGTTAAGGTTGGCAAAAAGAATACGCAAATTATCCTCTTCATTTTTATCATCATCCTCATCACTAGATGTTTCATATTTAGTGGAGGACTTTGATTTTACCTTCTTTTTGCCGTCCTTGGCCATGAGGCACTTGTGGCTGACGTTGGGGAAGAGGAGGCCTTTGGTGACGGCGATGTTGGCGGCGTCCTCGTCGTCGGAGGAGTCGCTTGAGCTTTCGTCGGAGTCCCACTCCCGACAAACATGGGCATCGCCGCCCTTCTTCTTGTAATATCTCTTCTTCTCCTTCCTCTTGCCCTTCTTGTCGTCGCCCCTGTCACTATCACTAGACATAGGACATTTTGCAATGAAATGACCGGGCTTACCACATTTGTAGCAAACCTTCTTGGAACGGGATTTGTAATCCTTCCCTTTCCGTTGCTTGAGGATTTGCCGAAAACTCTTGATGATTAGGGCCATCTCCTCGTTGTCGAGCTTGGAGGCGTCAATTGGTTGTCTACTTGGTGTAGACTCCTCCTTCTTCTCCTCCGTTGCCTTGAAGGCCACGGGTTGCGCCTCGGATGTGGACGGCTCGTCAAGCTCGTTGATCTTCTTGGAGCCCTTAATCATGCATTCAAAACTAACAAAATTCCCGATAACTTCCTCGGGGGTCATTTGTGTATATCTAGGATTGCCACGAATTAATTGTACTTGAGTAGGGTTAAGGAAAATAAGGGCTCTTAGAATAACCTTAACCACTTCGTGATCATCCCATTTTGCGCTCCCGAGGTTGCGCACTTGGTTCACCAAGGTCTTGAGCCGGTTGTACATGTCTTGTGGCTCCTCCCCTTGGCGAAGACGGAAGCGACCGAGCTCCCCCTCGATCGTTTCCCGCTTGGTGATCTTGGTGAGTTCATCACCCTCGTGCGCCGTCTTGAGTAGGTCCCAAATTTCCTTGGCGTTCTTCAACCCTTGTACTTTGTTGTATTCCTCCTTGCTTAGAGAGGCAAGAAGGATTGTTGTGGCTTGGGAGTTGAAGTGCTCGATTTGGGCTACTTCGTCCGTGTCATAATCCTCATCCCCTACGGATGGTACCTGTACACCAAACTCAACAACATCCCATATACTTTTGTGGAGAGAGGTTAGATGAAATCGCATTAAATTACTCCACATAGCATAATCCTCACCATTAAAAGTTGGTGGTTTGCCTAATGGGACGGAAAGTAAAGGTGTATGTTTAGGAATGCGAGGGTAGCGTAGGGGAATCTTACTATACTTCTTACGCTCTTGGCGTTTAGAAGTAACGGATGCCGCGTCGGAGCCGGAGGTAGATGTCGATGAGGTGTCGGTCTCGTAGAAGATCACCTTCCTCATCCTTTTGTGCTTGTCCCCACTCCGATGCGGCTTGTGAGAAGAAGACTTTTCCTTCTTCTCCTTGTGGTGAGAAGAGGAAGACCTTTTCTCCTTCCGCTTGGAGGAGATCTTCTTCTTCTCCCTTCTCTTGGTGCGGGACTCTTCCGATGAAGTGCTCCCTTGGCTTGTAGTGGGCTTGTCGCCGGTCTCCATCTCCTTCTTGGCGGGTTCTCCCGACATCACTTCGAGCGGTTAGGCTCTAATGAAGTACCGGGCTCTGATACCAATTGATAGTCGCCTAGAGGGGGGGTGAATAGGGCGAAACTGAAATTTACAAAAATAATCACAACTACAAGCCGGGTTAGCGTTAGTAATAACAAGACGAGTCCGCGAGAGAGGGTGCAAAACAAATCGTAAGCAAATAAGAGTGTGACACAAGGATTTGTTTTACCGAGGTTCGGTTCTCGCAAACCTACTCCCCGTTGAGGAGGCCACAAAGGCCGGGTCTCTTTCAACCCTTCCCTCTCTCAAACGATCCCACGGATCGAGTGATCTTTCTCTTCTTCTCAATCAACCGGGAACAAAGCTTCCCCGCAAGGGCCACCACACAATCGGTGCCTCTTGCCTTGGTTACAATTGAGTGATGATCTCAAGAACAAATGAGAAAGGAAGAAAGCAATCCAAGCGCAAGAGCTCAAAAGAACACGGCAAATCTCTCTCGTTAGTCACTAAGGGTTTGAGTGGAATTGGAGAGGATTTGATCTCTTTGTATGTGTCTAGAATTGAATGCCTAGCTCTTGTAAGTGGTTGAGAGTTGGAAAACTTGGATGGCAATGAATGTGGGGTGGTTGGGGTATTTATAGCCCCAACCACCAAAAGTGACCGTTGCTGGAACTCCTCTGTTCGATGGCGCACCGGACAGTCCGGTGCACACCGGACAGTCCGGTGCCCCTGCCACGTCACCAGTGCCGTTGGATTCTGACCGTTGGAGCTTCTGACATGTAGGCCCTCCTGGGTGTCCGGTGCACACCGGACATGTACTGTTTGATGTCCGGTGCACCGGCATGGGCGTACCTGACGACTGCGCGCGCTGCGCGCGCATTTAATGCACCGCAGGGAGCCGTTGGCGCCGCAGAGAGCCGTTGCCCCGCTGGTACACCGGACAGTCCGGTGCACACCGGACAGTCCGGTGAATTTTAGCGGAGCGGCTGTCGAGCAAACCCGAGGCTGGCGA
The DNA here is from genome assembly GCA_029449295.1 of Zea luxurians. Taxonomy (NCBI): domain Eukaryota; kingdom Viridiplantae; phylum Streptophyta; class Magnoliopsida; order Poales; family Poaceae; genus Zea; species Zea luxurians. Next base: position 20,460,392 of record JAOPSE010000032.1, on the reverse strand, counting down.
GTTCCGGAGGCCGCGTTTCCTTGGAGCACCGGACATGTCCGGTGCACACCGGACAGTCCGGTGATTTATAGCGCGCCGGCTTCCAAGAAATCCCGAGGGTGAAGAGTTTGAAGTCGAAGTCCTCTGGCCGCACCGGACAGTCCGGTGCACACCGGACAGTCCGGTGCCTCCGGCCAGAGGAGCCCTCGGTTGCCTTGCTGCTCCTTTGTTGAATCCAACACTTGGTCCTTTTATTGGCTGATTGTGAACCTTTTGCACCTGTATAACTTATGCACTAGAGTAAACTAGTTAGTCCAATGTTTGTGTTGGGCAATTCAACCACCAAAATTATTTAGGAACTAGTTCTAAGCCTAATTCCCTTTCAGGTGCGCTTGCAGTAGGGGGTTACAAGCGTCCACGTGGGTGAGGGAAGCGAGCGGCCTCAAGAGAGCGCCTGCCCCTTCCTCGTCCCCGCGCGGCCAACCTTCTCTAAGAAGGCCCTGGTCCTTCCTTTTATAGGCTTAAGGAGAGGATCCAGGTGTACAATGGGGGTGTAGCAAAGTGCTACGTGTCTAGCGGGGGTGAGCTAGCGCCCTAGGTACATGCCAATGTGGCAGCCGGAGAGATCTTGGCACCCAGCTGGTGTGGTGTCGTGGCTGTCGGAGGAGCAACGGAGCCTGGCGGAGGGACAGCTGTCGGAGCGGTTGGGTCCTTGCTGACGTCCCCCTGCTTCCGTAAGGGAGCTGAGAGCCGCTGTCGTCACGGGTCTAGCGGGGCGCCATCATTGCCTATCTGGCGGAGCTAGCCAGATGGGACGCCGGTCTTGTTCTCTATGGCCCGAGTCGGCTCGGGGTAGGGTGATGATGGCGCTTCCTGTTGACGTGGCGGACTTGTGCCCTAGGTCGGGCGACGTGGAGGCTCCTCCGAAGCCGAGGTCGAGTCTGTCTTCCATGGCCGAGGCCGAGCCCGAGCTCCTGGGTCGGGCGAGGCGGAGGTCGTTCGGCAGAGGCCAGGGCGGAGTCCGACCCCTGGGGTCGGGCGAAGCGGAGTTCGTCGTCTTCTGGGGCCTAGCCCGAGTCCGAGCCCTGAGTCGGGCGGAGCGGAGTTCGCCGTCTTCCGGGGCCTTAGCCCGAGTCCGAGCCCTGGGTCGGGCGGAGCGGAGTTCGCCGTCTTCCGGGGCCTTAGCCCGAGTCCGAGCCCTGGGTCGGGCGGAGCGGAGTTCGCCGTCTTCCGGGGCCTTAGCCCGAGTCCGAGCCCTGGGTCGGGCGGAGCGGAGTTCGCCGTCTTCCGGGGCCTTAGCCCGAGTCCGAGCCCTAGGTCGGGCGGAGCGGAGTTCGCCGTCTTCCGGGGCCTTAGCCCGAGTCCGAGCCCTGGGTCGGGCGGAGCGGAGTTCGCCGTCTTCCGGGGCCTTAGCCCGAGTCAGAGCCCTGGGTCGGGCGGAGCATCCTATGGCGCCTTTGGCAAGGCCTGACTGCCTGTCAGTCTCACTCTGTCAAGTGGCACTGCAGTCGGAATGGTGCAGGCGGCGCTGTCCTTCTGTCAGACCGGTCAGTGGAGCGGCGAAGTGACGGCGGTCACTTCGGCTCTGCCGGGGGGCGCGCGTCAGGATAAAGGTGTCAGGCTACCTTTGCGTTAAATGCCTCTGCGACTCGGTCGGTCGGCGCGGCGATTTAGTCAGGGTTGCTTCTTAGCAAAGGCAAGGCCTCGGGCGAGCCGGAGATGTGTTTGCCGTTAAAAGGGGGCCTCGGGCAAGACGGAAACACCTCGGGGTCGGCTGCCCTTGCCCGAGGCTAGGCTCGGGCGAGGCGTGATCGAGTCGCTCGTATGGACTGATCCCTGACTTAATCGCACCCATCAGGCCTCTGCAGCTTTATGCTGATGGGGGTTACCAGCTGAGAATTAGGCGTCTTGAGGGTATCCCTAATTATGGTCCCCGACAGTAGCCCCCGAGCCTCGAAGGGAGTGTTAGCACTCGCTTGGAGGCTTTCGTCGCACTTTTTTGCAAGGGGATCAGCCTTTCTCGGTTGCATTTTGTTCCGGTGGGTGCGCGCGAGCGCACCCGCCGGGTGTAGCCCCCGAGGCCTCGGAGGAGTGGTTTAACTCCTTCGAGGTCTTAATGCCTTGCGTAATGCTTCGGCTGGTCTGGTGGTTCCCTCATGCGAACTGGCCGTAGCCCGGGTGCACGGTCGGGGCCCAAGTTCTCGGGCTGGTATGTTGACGCTGTCAACGGTTTGGCCGGAGCCGGGTTTGCGAGAGCAGCCCCCGAGCCTCCGCACAGGGCGAGAGGGCGATCAGGGACAGACTCGGCTTTTTTACATACGCCCCTACGTCGCCTTTCCGCAAGGAGGAGGGGGGAGAGCGCCATGTTACCCTCGATGGGCACCGAACATGGTGTCTCCGGTGAGCTGCAAGCGGGTAATCCGAGTGGACGTCCGTGCCCCGTTCGTTGGGGGTCGGCTAGGGGCCCAGAGGCACGCCCAAAAGTACCTGCGGGTGATCTGCCGGACCCGGTCCCCTGGCGACGGGGTCCGAGGGCTCGATGCCTCCCTCCGATGGGATTCCGTTACAAAATCGCTCCCGCTGGTCTCAGAAATGTCCTAGGGTACCTCGGGAGCGCAGCCCGAGCCTTGGTTATGTATCGAACGTACCCCTGGTCATCCCTCGCTCGGTGTCTGAGGCGACTGTGAACCCTTCGGGGGCCAGCCTTCGAACCCCTGATCAGTAATGGGCGCGGAGCCCGAGTAGCCTGAGGCGGCCGTGGAACCCTTCGGGGGGCCGGCCTTCGAACCTCTGACCAGTAGTGGGTGTAGGGCCCACGCGATCTGAGGCGGTTGTTGAACCCTTCGGGGGGCCAGCCTTCGAACCCCTGATCAGTAAGGAGGCTCGGAGCCTAGTTCCTTCACGGGGAAGGATCCCTTTCGGGGTATCCCCCTTTCCCGGTCCCTGTCGCAAGAGATAGAGAAAGAGGAAAAAAGGAAAAAGGATACGAAACCGAACGACGCGGTGTACCTTTTTTGGCGCGGTTGTTTCGGCGAAGGCGAAGCGTCGCCCGCTGCTCCTGCCAGAAGCGCCGCCTGTCCAGCCGCGGAGTTGATGCGACGGGGCGAGTAGTTGGCGGGGCTGCCGTTGCGCGTGCACGAGCCGTTCAAGGAACGGACCACGGGCGCGTTGTCTTTACGCCGTGAGAGGGGGTTCTCTTGCTGCCCCCGGATGGGACGTGAGCTTGGCTGATGACGTGACCGCTGCTCCCGCGCGCCTGCCACCGTCATTACTGCCGGCCCACCTTTGGCCGTGTTGGCCGCCGCATCAGGCTGGCGCTGCTGGGTCGCACGCTGGGTCGCCTCGAGTCGCGGTATTGGTTCCGCAATCGAGGAGGCGCGGTGGTGGCACAAGTGGTACAGTTGCTTGCATGCAGCATCCGGCGCGCCGGTCGCGCGACGCGTGGGCCTGGGCCTCCATGCTGGCGTGTCGGGAGTCGGAGAGGTGCGTCCACTTGGCGCGATTGCATGCCGCCTGCATGGCTGCCCGCCCCTTTCGCCCGTTGGTCTGGGCAAAAGTGGAGGGTCACTTGTAACCGCTGGGCGGTTGCGTGCACCACGCGCGGCGGTTTGGCTTCTTCTGCTCGGAGCCGGTCTGCATGACATGCGGGACCCAGCCCCCGCGCCGCAGGGGAGGGCTTTGGAGCGTGTTGGAGAAGACTCAGCCCGTGACGGTTGGGGGCGCAAGCAGGGAGAGTCGCCCTTAAAAGGAGGGCGACCCCTTTCGTAAGGCGACCATGTCTTCTTCCTCCCTTATGCATCGTGTCTTTCCACCTTCCAAGCCCCCGGATGGGGGAAACCGCCGTCTTTTCGCCCCATCGTTGGAGGAACGCAACTCCGTGGGAGTTGGTACCTTTCAGCCATCGTTCGGCTTCAAGGATTTTCATCACACAGCCCGGTTGCTCCCCTCCGCTGGTGGTCACCCAAGACGGTGACCTCCAGCTCCTGGATGGGGAGAGGCAAACCGGGCTGTGGTCTCGGCCCCGCCCTCAGTGTTGAGGGTGTTCGTCATCCTCGCCGGGGCGGGGAGCGAGGCGAGCCGGGGCTCCACCTCCTATGCGGGTCGGCGGACCACCTCTTCTTCTAGCTTCTGGTGGTGGCAATCGCCCCTTAGCCCTACGGCGGAGACGTCCTCCAGCCATGCCGGGGAAGGCGAACTGTTGCTGCCCAGCTAGGATGCAACATTCCGTCCTCTTCCTCGCATTCGCGGCAAGGACGGCTGCGAGGATCTGCTGGGATGCTTGGGGGGGCGACCCGTGTTTTGCTGGTGATTCGCCCAGAGCTTGTCGCTCCATGGGCTTCCCCGGCGTGGAGGTTGTCCATACCCGGGGAGACGGAACTGGAGTTCCGTTTGTAATGGCACTTCGAATGCCAGGGTTTTTTGTTCATTTCGGCTTTCGGGGCCTGAACATGTATGTAACTTCGGCACGGAGCCATGTTTTTTCCTCATTTCCGAGCACTAAGACTTGTCTGTTGACTATCTGAACCGCTTCACCAAGCGTGAGTCGCCCCGTGTCAAGGTGACGAGTGAGGTATCCGTATCCCGAAGGCGTAGGAGTCCCTCAGCTCGGTCGGCCTTGTTGTCCGAGGTTCCTCTAGCTTAGTTAAAGAGACCCCTCGGCCGCTCTTCGACAAGCCGAGGCTAGGGGTAGCGATATCAGTATGAACAGAGGTGGAGTCGGCTCGAAAATGAAACCTGGTTGGCCGGAGCCTAGCCGGGTTGTCCGTTGGCGGGATCGACGTCGGAGTTGATCAGCCGAGGCTTCAGACCGGGCTGGCGCCTCGGAAGATGGTTGGCCGAGGCCCCAGGGGTGACCGGCTGAGCCGCCTGCTCGGGCCGGATTCCCGGAGAAGTCCCTGGCAGCGATTGCCCGGACGTGGTGATGACGTCGTCCTTCGGAGCGGAGACCCTCGGACCGCGTCGCCGTCCGAGGCTAGGTCGGGCCTCGCCGAAGGTGCCGTCGATGCCGAGGGTGTTGCTGCCCCCTTCCAGCGTCAAGACCCGAGCCTGCAGGATCAGATTGTCTTGTAGCGTGTGCCTTGTGCGGCCGTCGAGGCCAGAACACACACCCTCGCTGCGTTGTAAAGCTGCGTCTCTTTTCCTCTTGTTTCGAGTATCTGGACTTTTTGTCGGTAACAGGGATGTTTGTGCGAGCGAGAGTTGCTTCTCGCGGAAGGTGATGAGTGAGGTATCCGTATCCCGGAGGCGTGGGAGTCCCTCGGCTCGGTCGGCCTTGCCGCTTACGCGTACTTTCACCCGTCCATGAGGCCCTGTCACCGACTCGGTCGAGAAGGCTCGAAGGATCGCTTCGGCAGAAGGGCTTCCGAACGTAAAGACTTGTTCGATCCGCGGAGTCACTTTATCCGAACGCGAGTTACTTATCGCAGAAGGTGATGAGTGAGGTATCCGTATCCCGGAGGCGTAGGAGTCCCTCGGCTCGGTCAGCCTTGGCTGCTTACGTGTACTCCGTCATTTCCAGGACCCACTTTTCGAAGTAGTCAAAAAGCACGAAAGATATTCTGGTAGAAGAGATTTTTTTTCGAGGAAAATTTTGACGCAGAGGGGGTTTCCCCCCTTTTAGCCCCCGAGGGAGGGTCGGGCTTTGCCGAGGCGAGGCCGACCCTTCCTTGTTGACTAAACTTTGCGTGGGTGCAGGGTATATGAACAACTTGGAAACATCTTAAGGGTAGAAGCGACGTAGCTGTTGGATGTTCCAAGCGTTGCCGTAGACCTCGCCTTGACTGTTGGCCAGCTTGTACGTTCTGGGCTTCAGAACTTTGGCGATGACGAATGGCCCCTCCCAGGGGGGCGTGAGCTTGTGCCTCCCTCGGGCATCTTACCGCAGTCGAAGCACCAGGTCGCCCACCTGGAGGTCTCGGGGTCAGACCCCTCAGGCGTGGTAGCGTCGCAGGGACTGCTGATACCGCGCCGAGTGTAGTAAGGCCCTGTCCCGAGCCTCTTCCAGCTGGTCCAGCGAGTCTTCTCGGCTAGCTTGGTTGCTTGGATCGTCGTAGGCCCTCGTCCTCGGGGAGCCGTATTCCAGGTCAGTGGGCAAGACGGCCTCGGCCCCGTAGACCAGGAAGAACGGCGTGAAACCCGTGGCTCGGCTCGGCGTTGTCCTCAGGCTCCAGACCACCGAGGGGAGTTCCTTCATCCATCGCTTGCCGATCTTGTTGAGGTCGTTGTAAATCCGAGGCTTGAGCCCTTGTAGAATCATGCCGTTGGCACGCTCTACTTGCCCATTCGACATGGGATGAGCTACGGCAGCCCAGTCCACCCGGATGTGGTGATCCTCGCAAAAATCCAAGAATTTTCTGCCGGTGAACTGGGTGCCGTTGTCGGTGATGATGGAGTTTGGGACTCCGAAGCGATGGATGATGTTGGTGAAGAACGCCACCGCCTGCTCGGACCTGATGCTGTTCAGGGGTCGGACCTCGATCCACTTGGAGAATTTGTCGACGGCGACCAGCAGGTGCGTGTAGCCCCCGGGCGCCTTCTGCAGAGGGCCGACGAGGTCCAAACCCCACACAGCGAAGGGCCAGGTGATGGGTATCGTCTGCAGAGCCTGAGCGGGCAGGTGGGTCTGCTTCGCATAGAATTGACACCCTTCACAGGTGCGGACGATTCTAGTGGCGTCAGCCACCGCCGTCGGCTAGTAGAAGCCTTGCCGGAAAGCGTTCCTGACGAGGGCTCGAGGCGCTGCATGATGGCCGCAAGCCCCCGAGTGTATCTCTTGCAGGAGTTCCTGACCTTCGGCGATGGAGATGCATCGCTGGAGGATGCCCGAGGGGCTGCGGTGGTAGAGCTCCTTCTCATCGCCCAGCAAGACAAACGACTTGGCGCGTCGCGCTACCCGCCGAGCCTCGGCTTGGTCGACGGGTAGCTCTCCTTGGCGGAGATAGTGTAGGTATGGGGTCTGCCAATCTCGATCAGGCGTGACCCCGCTCCGCTCCTCCTCGATGCGCAGCGCCTCGCCCTCGGGGGCCGAGGGTACCTCGGGGGCCGAGGGTACCTCGGGCTGAACCGAGGACGCCTCGGGATGGGCCGAGGGTACCTCGGACTGAACCGAGGATGCCTCGGGCTGGGCCGAGGGTACCTCAGACTCGGGCGTGTCGTCGATCTTGATGGAGGGTTGGTGCAGATCCCGGGAGAAGACGTCCGGGGGAACCGTCGTTCGCCCCAAGGCTATCTTTGCCAGCTCGTCCGCAGTCTCGTTGTAGCGTCGGGCGATGTGGTTAAGCTCGAGCCCGTAGAACTTGTCTTCCAGGCGCCGAACCTCATCGCAGTAGGCCTCCATATTTGGGTCACGGCAGTGGGAGTTCTTCATGACTTGGTCGATGACGAGCTGCAAGTCGCCGCGAGCGTCGAGGCGTCGGACCCCTAGCTCGATGGCGATTCGCAATCCGTTGATCAGAGCTTCGTACTCAGCCACATTGTTGGACGCCAGGAAATGGAGGCGCAGCACGTAGCGTAGGTGTTTCCCGAGGGGCGAGACGAAGAGCAGGCCCGCGCCGGCTCCCGTCTTCATCAGCGACCCGTCGAAAAACATGGTCCAGAGCTCCGGTTGGATCGGACCCGTCGGCAGCTGGGTGTCGACCCATTCGGCTACGAAGTCCGCCAATACCTGGGACTTGATGGCCTTCCGAGGGGCGAATGAGATTGTCTCACCCATGATTTCCACCGCCCACTTTGCGATCCTGCCCGAGGCCTCTCGGCACTGGATGATCTCCCCCAGGGGGAAGGATGACACCACAGTTACTGGATGAGACTCGAAGTAATGCCGCAACTTTCGCCTCGTCAGGATCACTGCATACAGTAGCTTCTGAACTTGTGGGTAGCGGGTCTTGGTTTCGGACAGCACCTCGCTGACGAAGTAAACTGGCCTCTGAACGGGCAATGCATGCCTCTCTTCTTGCCTTTCGACCACAATCGCGGCGCTAACCACCTGAGTGGTCGTGGCGACGTAGACCAAGAGGGCTTCTCCATCAGCTGGGGGTACCAAGATAGGCGCCTTGGTGAGGAGCGCCTTCAGGTTCCCGAGGGCTTCCTCGGCCTCGGGGGTCCAAGTGAAGCACTCGGCCTTCCTTAAGAGGCGGTACAGAGACAGGCCTCTTTCGCCGAGGCGTGAGATGAAACGGCTCAAGGCCGCGAGACATCCCATGACCCTCTGTACGCCTTTTAAGTCCTTGATCAGCCCCGTGTTGGTGATGGCTGCGATCTTCTCCGGGTTGGCTTCGATGCCCCGCTCGGAGACGATGAACCCCAGGAGCATGCCTCGGGGCACCCCGAAGACACATTTCTCGGGATTGAGCTTGACGTCCTTTGCCTCGAGACACCGGAATGTCACTTCAAGGTCGGAGAGGAGGTCGGAGGCTTTCCTTGTCTTGACTACGATGTCATCAACATAGGCCTCGACCGTACGACCGATGTGTTCGCCGAACACATGGTTCATGCACCGCTGGTACGTCGCACCCGCGTTCCTCAAACCGAACGGCATGGTGACATAGCAGTACATGCCGAAGGGCGTGATGAAAGAAGTCACGAGCTGGTCGGACTCTTTCATCTTGATTTGATGATACCCTGAGTAGGCATCGAGGAAGGACAGGGTTTCGCACCCAGCAGTGGAATCCACGATTTGATCGATGCGAGGTAGAGGGTAGGGAACCTTCGGACATGCTTTGTTGAGACCAGTGTAGTCTACACACATCCGCCATTTCCCCCCTTTCTTTCTCACAAGCATAGGGTTGGCAAGCCAGTCGGGATGGAATACCTCTTTGATGAACCCTGCTGCCATTAGCTTGTGGATCTCCTCGCCTATCACTCTGCGCTTCTCCTCGTCGAATCGGCGCAGAGGCTGCCTGACCGGTTGGGCTCCGGCCCGAATATCCAGCGAGTGCTCGGCGACATCCCTCGGTATGCCGGGCATGTCCGAGGGACTCCACGCAAAGACGTCGGCGTTTGCGCGGAGAAAGTCGACAAGCACTGCTTCCTATTTGGGGTCGAGCCCGGAACCGATCCGGATCTGCTTGGAGGTGTCGCCACTTGGGTCGAGAGGGACGACCTTAACCGTCTCCGCTGGCTCGAAGTTGCCGGCGTGTCGCTTCACGTCTGGCACCTCTCTGGAGAGGTTCTCCAGGTCGGCGATGAGGGCCTCGGACTCGGCGAGGGCCTCGGCGTACTCCACGCACTCCACGTCGCATTCGAACGCGTGTTTGTACGTGGGGCCGACGGTGATGACCCTGTTGGGGCCCGGCATCTTGAGCTTCAGGTAGGTGTAGTTGGGGACGGCCATGAACTTCGCGTAGCATGGCCTCCCCAACACCGCATGGTAGGTTCCTCGGAACCCGACCACCTCGAACGTCAAAGTCTCCCTTCGGAAGTTGGAGGGTGTTCCGAAGCAGACAGGAAGGTCGAGCTGTCTGAGGGGCTGGACGCGCTTCCCAGGAATGATCCCGTGGAAGGGCGCAGCGCCTGCTCGGACGGAGGACAGATCGACGCGCAGGAGCCTGAGGGTCTCGGCGTAGATGATGTTGAGGCAGCTGCCCCCATCCATCAGGACCTTGGTGAGCCTGACGTCGCCGATGATGGGATCGACGACGAGCGGGTATTTCCCCAGGCTCGGCACGTGGTCGGGGTGGTCAGCTTAGTCGAAGGTGATGGGCTTGTCGGACCAGTCTAGGTAGACTGGCGCCGCCACCTTCACCGAGTAGACCTCCCGACGCTCTCGCTTGCGATGCCGAGCCGAGGCATTCGCCGCATGCCCTCCGTAGATCATGAAGCAGTCGCGGACCTCGGGGAACTCTCCTGCTTGGTGATCTTCCTTTTTGTCGTCGTCGTGGGCCCTGCCACCCTCTGCGGGTGGCCCGGCCCTGTGGAAGTGGCGCCGAAGCATGACGCACTCCTCGAGGGTGTGCTTGACGGGCCCCTGATGGTAAGGGCATGGCTCCTTGAGCATCTTGTCGAAGAGGTTAGCACCTCTGGGGGGCTTCCGAGGGTTCTTGTACTCGGCAGCGGCGACGAGGTCCGCGTCGGCGGCGTCGCGTTTCGCTTGCGACTTCTTCTTGCCTTTCTTCTTGGCGCCGCGCGGAGTAGACGCCTCGGGAGCATCTTCCGACGGGCGGCCCTGGGGCTGCTTGTCCTTTCGGAAGATGGCCTCGACCGCCTCCTGGCCAGAGGCGAACTTGGTGGCGATGTCCATCAGCTCGCTCGCCCTGGTGGGGGTCTTGCGACCCAACTTGCTCACCAGGTCGTGGCAGGTGGTGCCGGCAAGGAACGCGCCGATGACATCTGAGTCGGTGATGTTGGGCAGCTCGGTGCGCTGCTTCGAGAATCGCCGGATGTAGTCCCGAAGAGACTCTCCCGGCTGTTGCCGGCAGCTTCGGAGGTCCCAGGAATTCCCGGGGCGCACGTACGTGCCCTAGAAGTTGCCGGCGAAGGCTTGGACCAAATCATCCCAGTTGGAAATCTGCCCCGGAGGCAGGCGCGAGCAGTGTCGGAGAGGAACAGGGGGAGGTTGCGGATGATGAGGTTGTCGTCGTCCGTTCCACCCAGTTGATAGGCCAGGCGGTAGTCTGCGAGCCACAATTCCGGTCTCGTTTCCCCCGAGTACTTGGTGATAGTAGTCGGGGGTCGGAAACGGGCCGGAAACGGCGCCCGCCGGATGGCCCGGCTGAAGGCCTGCGGACCGGGTGGTTCGGGCGAGGGACTCCGATCCTCCCCACTGTCGTAGCGTCCCCCACGCCTGGGGTGGTAGCCTCGGCGCACCCTTTCATCGAGGCAGGCCCGACGGTCGCGACGATGGTGCTCGTTGCCGAGGTGGCCCGGGGCCGCAGGCGCGGTGTTGCGCGTGCGCCCGGTGTAGACCGAGGCTTCCCGCATGAATCGGGAAGTCGCGGCATGAGGTTCCGAGGGGTACCCCTACCTTCGGGAGGCAGAGCTCTCGGCCTGCCGGGCCACAGCGCCTTCCAGGAGATTCTTGAGCTCTCCCTAGATTCGCCGACCCTCGGTGGTTGATGGCTCCGGCATCGCGCGGAGGAGCATCGCTGCGGCTGCCAGGTTCTGACCGACCCCGCTGGATGCGGGTGGCGGCCTGTCCCTGACATCGTTGGCGACGCGGTGCTGGAAACCCTGGGGCAGGTGACGTATTTCTCCGGCCGGGGGTTGGCCCGCCCATACCTGCCCGACGTCCCGGCGGATCGACTCGAGCGCTCCTGCTCCTTCGTCGAGCCTGGCCTGCGCCCGCGGACTTGCTCGAGCTGTGGGTCGTGACCCCCCGCCGGAACGGGGACCATAGCTAGCTCCCGTGGGATGTCGGCGCGAGGCACCGGCCTAGGGAGATCGCCGCCCTCCGGCATGCCGAGATGGTTGCCTTCGGAGGGATCCCCTAGCTCGACGTGGAAACATTCGCGGCTCGGGCCGCTGTCCTTGTCGTCAAGGCTGCGGCTGCCGTCGGAACAGTCGGAGAGGCAGTAGTCACATGCGGTCATAAAGTCCCGCATGGCACTGGGGTTGCCAAATCCAGAGAAATCCCAACAGACGCTGGGATCGTCATCTTCCTCGGACCCAGAGGGCCCGTAGGTCGAGACGTCCGTCAATCGGTCCCAAGGTGACCGCACACGAAACCCCAGAGGGGTTGCACTCGCCTCAACGTGAGCGCCCGCTAAAGCGAGGTCGCTAGGCGGGTTGAGGCCGAGTCAAAATGACGTAGGATGGGAATCAGTCGGTACCTTTCGGTCGACGAGGAGCGACATAGTCACGTCGGGGACTGAGTGCGCCGTCGTCTTGGGTACGAGGGCGACGTCCTGCAGGCCCTCCGCGAGCGTGCTGGCGTCGTCCACTTGCTCGGGATTGGCGTGTCGCGGGGGGACGGCGCTCGCCTTTGTCTCAAACGCGAGGTCGACGCCCGACGCGCCCTCCGTTGGGGCGCTGGGGACGTCGATTCGCTCGACAGCCGACGGAGCGCGGCCTCCCGCTCGGCCCTGGTTGCCCCGCCTCCTCCTCCGATGGCGGGGGAGAGGATGGGGCGAGCTCGAATGTTGTTCTTCCACCACGCGGGGAAGACGTCGTCGATTCCACCGCCGGCGAGCGGGCTGTCGGCCGCCATTGTCGTCGTCGCGCGGCGGTGCAAGGAGTATCATGTCGTAGCTGCCGTCGAGAGACATGAACTCGAGACTCCCGAAACGGAGCACCGTCCCGGGTTGGAGAGGTCGTTGGAGACTGCCCATCTGGAGCTTGACGGGAAACTGCTCGTCAACACGCAGCAGGCCCCTACCTGGCGCGCCAACTGTCGGCGTTTCGAGACCGGGGGGTCCCTAAGCCGACGAGTGAGTGTGCCGCGTGCCCCAGCCCAGATGGGTCGAGCGCGTGGGCGAGAGTGAAGGGGGGAAGGCGAGGTGGCCGGAGACGAGTCGTGAGAGAGGTGGGAATCCCGCGGCCTTCGTGTTCGTCCCGCGCCCAGGTCGGGTGCGCTTGCAGTAGGGGGTTACAAGCGTCCACGCGGGTGAGGGAAGCGAGCGGCCTCAAGAGAGCGCCTGCCCCTTCCTCGTCCCCGCGCGGCCAACCTTCTCTAAGAAGGCCCTGGTCCTTCCTTTTATAGGCTTAAGGAGAGGATCCAGGTGTACAATGGGGGTGTAGCAAAGTGCTACGTGTCTAGCGGGGGTGAGCTAGCGCCCTAGGTACATGCCAATGTGGCAGCCGGAGAGATCTTGGCACCCAGCTGGTGTGGTGTCGTGGCTGTCGGAGGAGCAACTGAGCCTGGCGGAGGGACAGCTGTCGGAGCGGTTGGGTCCTTGCTGACGTCCCCCTGCTTCCGTAAGGGAGCTGAGAGCCGCCGTCGTCACGGGTCTAGCGGGGCGCCATCATTGCCTATCTGGCGGAGCTAGCCAGATGGGACGCCGGTCTTGTTCTCTGCGGCCCGAGTCGGCTCGGGGTAGGGTGATGATGGCGCTTCTTGTTGACGTGGCGGACTTGTGCCCTAGGTCGGGCGACGTGGAGGCTCCTCCGAAGCCGAGGTCGAGTCTGTCTTCCATGGCCGAGGCCGAGCCCGAGCTCCTGGGTCGGGCGAGGCGAAGGTCGTTCGGCAGAGGCCAGGGCGGAGTCCGACCCCTAGGGTCGGGCGAAGCGGAGTTCGTCGTCTTCTGGGGCCTAGCCCGAGTCCGAGCCCTGAGTCGGGCGGAGCGGAGTTCGCCATCTTCCGGGGCCTTAGCCCGAGTCCGAGCCCTGGGTCGGGCGGAGCGGAGTTCGCCGTCTTCCGGGGCCTTAGCCCGAGTCCGAGCCCTGGGTCGGGCGGAGCGGAGTTCGCCGTCTTCCGGGGCCTTAGCCCAAGTCCGAGCCCTGGGTCGGGCGGAGCGGAGTTCGCCGTCTTCCGGGGCCTTAGCCCGAGTCCGAGCCCTGGGTCGGGCGGAGCGGAGTTCGCCGTCTTCCAGGGCCTTAGCCTGAGTCCGAGCCCTGGGTCGGGCGGAGCTTCCTATGGCGCCTTTGGCAAGGCCTGACTGCCTGTCAGTCTCACTCTGTCAAGTGGCACTGCTGTCGGAATGGCGCAGGCGGCGCTGTCCTTCTGTCAGACCGGTCAGTGGAGCGGCGAAGTGACGGCGGTCACTTCGGCTCTGCCGGGGGGCGCGCGTCAGGATAAAGGTGTCAGGCTACCTTTGCGTTAAATGCCCCTGCGACTCGGTCGGTTGGCGCGGCGATTTAGTCAGGGTTGCTTCTTAGCGAAGGCAAGGCCTCGGGCGAGCCGGAGATGTGTTTGCCGTTAAAAGGGGGCCTCGGGCGAGACGGAAACACCTCGGGGTCGGCTGCCCTTGCCCGAGGCTAGGCTCGGGCGAGGCGTGATCGAGTCGCTTGTATGGACTGATCCCTGACTTAATCGCACCCATCAGGCCTCTGCAGCTTTATGCTGATGGGGGTTACCAGCTTAGAATTAGGCGTCTTGAGGGTACCCCTAATTATGGTCCCCGACATTACTGCATCTAGAAAAACATTTATAGCTTGGCCCCTGATCTTTCTGGAATTTGGGACCCAGTCTAGGAAATAAAGAAAATTGGGAAAAGGAGTTTAGAAATTGATTTTTAGTTTAAAAATAATTGCAGAAACCCATTTAATTCATGGAAATTTCATATTAAATCCAAATGAGTTCATTTCAATTTCTATAATTCTATAATATTATTTTTTATCACATAATACCTCTGTTTTGTCATGAAAACAAAAATAAAGTTGATTTCCTAATTAATCCTATATCAAATACATAGAAACTTTGGAAATTCGTAACTTCCCCATTTTAATTCCAAATTGAACCGTTCCAGTTGTGTTAGTCTCGTATGAATATTTACTACGCAGTAACAACATTGATTATACCATGTTTCATACTTTTATAATTAGATATTTATTTATCCTATGTTAATTGGGTTAATCTATGTCTATTGGATTAATTTATTTAATATATTAATATAGTATTCTAACTTTATGGTTATACGATGTTTGACCATTAGTCTTGTAAACACACACTTACCTTTTTGTTTAAGCAAAAGCGTATGGTGGTACGTGTCCGATGACTAACGATGTACGAGGGAATTTCTTCCGGTATGTGTGAAACGTGCTCTCCAATCTATATTACTTATTAAAAAGGTAAGAGTAGTCTTCTAATCTGCCGTTCTGCCCTCCCCCGTTCCGCGCACAGAAAAAAAATCAAACCATGGCTACTCATGGATTGAACCTTGGATCTATTGAGCAGAATGTCTAGCCTTCCACCCTCTAGCCAACGTGACTCATGTTGAATTGTGTACAACTTCAACTAAGACGTCTTTTATATTTAACTCGTCGTCCACTATGTATGGTCACTGAGTCTAGAAAAACATTTATAGCTTGGCCCCTGATCTTTCTGGAATTTGGGACCCAGTCCAAGAAATAAAGAAAATTGGGAAAAGGAGTTTAGAAATTGATTTTTAGTTTAAAAATAATTGCAGAAACCCATTTAATTCATGGAAATTTTATATTAAATCCAAATAAGTTCATTCCAATTTCTATAATTCTATAATATTTATCACATAATACCTCTGTTTTGTCATGAAAACAACAATAAAGTTGATTTCCTAATTAATCCTATATCAAATACATAGAAACTTTGGAAATTCGTAACTTCCCCATTTTAATTCCAAATTGAACTGTTCTAGTTGTGTTAGTCTCGTATGAATATTTACTACGCAGTAACAACATTGATTATACCATGTTTCATACTTTTATAATTAGATATTTATTTATCCTATGTTAATTGGATTAATCTATGTCTATTGGATTAATTTATTTAATATATTAATATAGTATTCTAACTTTATGGTTATACGATGTTTGACCATTAGTCTTGCAAACACACACTTCCGAATATAAATCATGACAAAATCATAAGCACTGAAGTAAAAAGTCAAATCGGATGATGCGTACTGATTAGACATACTGATAGATGGCGCGCGCCGGAATCAGCAGGGTCGACGACGTCGAAGTAGCGAAATCAGCAGGGTCGACGAGGTCAGAAGATCACGAGCAGTCACGTGAAGACGCTTCCCAAAAACCTTATTCGGCCTCTCCTGGTGCAGGATCTAGAAGGCGAAGGGTTCCGGAGACCTGCTCTCCTAATCGCAGATGCACCTCTGCGATCGGGATGAAGAGAACTGGAAGGCGGCTCAGCTGTGAAGAGAAGCGAAAGCGAACTGGGATGATTTGGAGGCTGGCTGCCGTGCTCCTTTTATAGGGCCGAGTCCGCGACCCCTGGTCTTATCCGCCCACGAAAATCTCGCAATCAGTTGAGATTTTATAGCGATCGGTTAGGATAGACGTAACAGCCAAGAAACCAAAAAATCGAACGGCAAAAGGTAGCCGCGCCCCCGCAAGGCGAGGGGCCGGATTTCGACGGACCATTCACGTGCATGTCGTGCGCCCGCGCCCTTCGCCCCGCCCCTGCCAAGCGAGCGAGCGCGCGCGCGTGTGGCTCTCCACACTCTCTCCTCTCATCCATGACTTGGTGAGTGAGTGTGGCTTCCATAATTAAGCTAGCTCTACTCCACTAGAGCTAGCAATATGGTGCTAATGGTTCCACCTATCCTCTAGCCATCCTCTTGTATGGGTTTTTGAGATTTTTCTGGGATTTATTTGAATTTCTTAATTGGGCCAAGCCCATAAATCCTAACAATCCCCCACCAGATCTCAAATGCCCATCTGCAGTTTTCGCCACTGTTCACTACTGTTTAATATACTAGTTTTTCAGCAGAGACTGTTAAGTTGAACTTCCGCCTAGAACTCCAAGCTACACCAACCCACAACTTGGACAATGGACTATGCCTTGAATTGCAAGTTTTGCGTGAATGGGTTTCACTTGAAGTCATGACCAGTACTTGGCTACCAGTAGTCCCCTTCTCGGGTGGAGCATATACGTCGTACTCCAAGGTCTCTTCATGAGTTTACTAGAGATCACCCAGATCTCATAGACTGCGACGTTAGACAGTCTAACTCATATAGGTGTGTTCTTTCAAAGAATGTTCTGCAGGACAACATCTTCGCTAATACAAGCCAACAGAACACATTAAGGCACAAAGCCAACCTGCCTTACAACATTTGAGAGTATTGCATCTTTACTTAGAGAGGGTCAAAGGTTACTCTCCTCAGTTCACCAATGGCTTGTTCTTCCCAAGACCTAATTCACGGGATCTCCGATCACATAGACTGGGTTTCCACCATGGCAACTTTATTCGGGTCTCATACCCATCTCTCTCGATGCGATTTCTATCACATTACGTGGTAGTCCCTTGGTAAAAGGATCTGCCAGATTTTTATCTGTTGAAATATAAGTCACACTTATAACTCCGGAGTTTCTCAACTTTCTGACAGACTTCAATCGTCTTTTGACATGTCTTGATGACTTTCCATTATCCTTAAAACTCGTCACTTTAGCAATCACTGTCTGATTGTCACAGTTCATAAGGATAGCTGGTATTGGTTTCTCAACCACCGGCAAGTCCATCAAGAGTTCACGCAACCATTCTGCCTCAACGGTTGTTGTGTCAAGTGCAGCTAGCTCGGCTTCCATGGTTGACCTCGTCAGAATGGTCTGCTTGCATGACCTCCATGATACCGCACCTCCACCAATAGTAAAGACATAACCACTGGTGGCATAAAGCTCGTCTGCATCAGATATCCAGTTCAAATCACTATATCCTTCAAGTACTGCATGCTAACCAGAATAGTGAATTCCATAACTCATTGTACCTTGCAGGTAGCGCATAACCCGCTCAAGTGCATGCCAATGATCAGTCCCGGGGTTTGACATGAACCTGCTCAATTTGCTCACAGCAAACGAGATATCGGGCCTTGTTGCACCAGCAAGATACATGAGTGAACCGACAATCTGAGAGTATCTCAATTGGTCTAAACCAATTCTCTTGTTCTTTCGCAGTGTCACACTGGGATCATAAGGTGTTGGAGAAGGTTTGCACTCAGAGAAGCCAAATCGCTTCAAAACCTTTTCAACATAGTGAGATTGCGAGAGAGTAATCCCACCATCTGCCTTAATCAGCTTGATGTTTAGAATCACATCAGCTTCTCCCAGATCTTTCATATCAAAACTCTTTGATAGAAAAGACTTGACTTCATTGATCACATCAATGTTTGTGCCAAATATCAATATATCATCAACATATAAGCACAATATAACTCCTTCGCCCCCACCACAGCGATAATATACACACCTGTCTGCCTCATTAATGGCAAAGCCTGCAGACGTTAGAGTCGTGTCAAACTTCTCATGCCACTGCTTTGGTGCTTGCTTCAGACCATACAGAGATTTCAATAACTTGCACACCTTGCTTTCTTGACCCTTTACTACAAATCCATCAGGCTGTTCCATATAGATTTCCTCGTCCAGCTCTCCATTAAGAAAAGCTGTCTTTACATCCATCTGATGAACAAGGAGACCATACGAGGCAGCCAAAGAAAGTAGTACTCGAATAGTGGTCATTCTAGCAACAGGTGAGTAAGTATCAAAGAAGTCTTCTCCTTCTTTCTGAGTATAGCCTTAAGCCACAAGCCTAGCCTTGTACTTTTCAATTGTACCATCAGGCTTGAGCTTCTTTTTAAACACCCACTTACAACCCACAGGTTTGCATCCATAGGGTCGATCAGTGACTTCCCACGTACCATTTGAAAGAATGGAGTCCATCTCATTATGAACTGCTTCTTTCCAATCATCTGCATCTGGAGATGCAAATGCTTCTGCAATGGTAGTAGGAGTATCGTCCACAAGGTACACAATGAAATCATCACCAAAGAATTTTTCAACCCTTTGTCTCTTGCTCCTTTTAGGAGCATGTCATCCTGCTCTAGGACAATTTCATATGGCTGTTCAAAACTCTCAATAGGTGTACTATGTTCAGGAGTTATCTCAGAAGAGTATCTAGAATTGCTATGAATGTCTTTCATTGGAAATATATGTTCAAAGAAAGTAGCATCACGTGATTCCATAATAGTATCAACATATACATCAGGAACTTCAGATTTAACTACTAAAAATCTATATGCTATGCTACACGAAGCATATCCAAGAAAGACACAATCCACTGTCCTTGGACCAAGCTTGCGCTTTTTATTAATTTGTACATTGACTTTCGCCATGCACCTCCAAGTGCGCAAGTATGAAAGTGATGGTTTTCTCCCAACCCACTTCTCATAAGGGGTTTTCTCTTCTTTGCCCATAGGAATTCTATTCAGAACATGACATGAAGTCAGGACTGCCTCCCCCCACCATGCCTTAGATAAACCACAAGTGTCTAACATGGCATTCACCAGGTCAGTCAATGTACGGTTTTTCCTTTCAGCAATCCCGTTTGACTCGGGTGAATAGGGAGGAGTCCTCTCATGAATAATGCCATGTTCTGCACAGAAATCGTCAAAGACTTTGGGAAAGAACTCGCCACCACGATCTGATCTAAGACGTTTGATCTTTCTCTCTAGTTGGTTTTCAACTTCAGCCTTATAGATTTTAAAGTAGTCTAAAGCCTCATCTTTAGTTTTTAGCAAGTATACATAGCAAAATCTAGACGCATCATCAATCAATGTCATGAAGTATCTCTTACCACCCTTTGTCAACACACCATTCATCTCACAAAGATCAGAATGTATGAGTTCTAGAGGTGCCAGGTGTCTCTCCTCAGCAGCCTTGTGAGGCTTTCGAGGTTGCTTCGACTGCACACAACTATGGCACTTAGAACCTTTGACTATGGTGATATTCGGAATTAAACTCATGGTTGCAAGCCGAGACATAGAGCCAAAATTAATATGACACAAACGAGAATGCCAAATACTCGTAAGATCATCAACATTAGCGCAAATATGGTTCACAGACTTATTATTGAAATCTAACAGAGAAAAGCGGAACAAGCCTCCGCAGTCATAGCCTTTACCAATAAATTGTCCAGACTTAGACACAACTAATTTATTGGACTCCAAAACTACCTTGAACCCATCTCTACATAGAAGGGTTCCACTAACGAGATTCTTGTGTATAGAAGGGACATGATGCACGTTCTTCAGCTGCACGATCTTTTCCGAAGTAAACTTCAGATCCACCGTGCCAGTGCCATGAATAGAAGCATGTGACCCATTCCCCATTAGGACAGAAGAATCCCGAGCACCCTGATAAGAAGAGAACAAGTTAATGTCAGAACACACATGAACATTAGCACCAGTATCAAGCCACCAACTAGGTGATTGAAATACTGAGAAGATAAAAGGTAAATTACCATACCCTTTGTCTTCCTCATTGCTAGCGATCACTGTGTTGACATTGCCCTTTTTGCCACGGCGATCCGCTCGATCAGGACAATCCTTGGCAAAATGACCCGTCTCGCCACATGCGAAACATGTCAGTTCAGCCTTGTTCTTCTTCTTCTTGAAGTTGGTAGTTTTGTTGGGCTTGTTAGATTTTGGCTTTCCTTTGCCCTTGTTGTGGTTCCTCTGAACCATGTTGGCGCTGGAGTGGCCCTCGCCTCCTTTAGATCCCGTGTCCTTAGCCCGAGCTTTCTCCTCAACATCCAGAGACGCTATCAGATTTTCAACTGATATCTCCTGTCTCTTATGTTTCAGAGATGTGGCGAAGTTCCTCCATGTAGAAGGCAACTTTGCAATAATGCACCCAGCCACAAATCGGTCAGGAAGGACTATCTTAAGGTGGTCAAGCTCCTTGGCTATACACTGTATTTCATGAGCTTGCTCTACAATAGAGCGATTATCAACCATCTTATAATCATGAAAGCTCTCCATGATATACAGGTCACTGCCAGCATCCGATGCACCATACTTGGTAGTAAGTGCATCCCATAACTCTTTCCCGTCTGTGTACTGAATATTCGCATCAACCAGACGGTCAACAAGGGCGCTAAGAACGGCTCCCGTAAAGATAGTATTGGCATGGTCATACTCTTTCTCCTGTTCAGGAGTCAGTGGACCCTCAGGTCTGCCTTTACTAACATGGAAGACATTCATAGCAGTAAGCCAGAGCGTGGCCTTGACTTGCCATCTCTTAAAGTGCATACCATTGAACTTTTCTGGCTTGAGCGCATCGGCAAAAGCAGTCATAGAAAAACTAGGAAATTATCTACAATAAGGTTTTTGGATTGTTGAATAATTAGACAAATTCCATATTAAATTCCGAATATAAATCATGACAAAATCACAAGCACTGAAGTAAAAAGTCAAATCAGATGATGCGTACTGATTAGACATACTGATAGATGGCGCGCGCCGGAATCAGCAGGGTCTATGAAAATAAAACAACATGACTATAAAAATAAAACAAACAGATATGATATTTTAATAGTATGAACAGGCATTAGAAATTGTCGGCGTTTCGACCCTGGGGGGTCCCTGTACTGACGAGTAAATTGTCGCTGCGTGTCCCAGCCTAGATGGGTCGGCGCGAGACGGAGCACAAGGGGGGAAAACCAGTGACGGGAAACCGCAGCCTCGTGTTGTCCTACGCCCAGGGCGGATGCGCTTGCAGTAGGGGGTTACAAGCGTTCGCGAGAGAGAGAGAGAGAGAGGGTGTGAGACTGCGCGTCAGCCCGTTCTCCCGTGCGGCCACCTTTTTCGTACGAGGGCCCTGGACCTTCCTTTTATAGACGTAAGGAGAGGGTCCAGGTGTACAACGGGAGGGGGGTGTAGCAGTGTGCTAACGTGTCTAGCAGAGGGGAGCCAGAGCCCCATGTACATGCCGACGTGGCTGTCAGAGAGGTGTTGGACCCTGTTCATGTGGCGTCGTGGCCGTCGGAGGAGCGCTTGAGCCCTGTAGAAGCACAGCTATCGGGGCTGTCAGATCCTTGCTGACGTATCCTTACTTCCGTAGGGGGCTTAGAACCTCCGTCGTCATGGAGCACGCGGGGTGCCATCATTACTTGTTTTACCGGGGCGAGCCAGATGGGACGCCGGTCTTGTTCCCCGTAGCCTGGGCTAGCTAGGGGTAGGGTAATGATGTACCCCCCTGCGACATGGTCGGTCCGAGCCCGAGGTCGGGCGAGGCGGTGGCTCCTCCGAGGTTGAGGCTGAGTCCGAACCCGGGGGTCGGGCGAGGCGGAGACCGTTGTCCGAGGTCGAGGTTGAGTCCGAGCCCTAGGGTCAGGCGAGGCGGAGACCGTTGTCCGAGGTCGAGGTTGAGTCCGAGCCCTAGGGTCGGGCGAGGCGGAGACCGTCTTCCGGAGTCGAGGTTGAGTCCGAGCCCTGGGGTCGGGCGAGGCGGAGACCGTCGTTCGAGGCAAGGTTGAGTCCGAGCCCTAGGGTCGGGCGAGGCGGAGACCGTCGTCCGAGGCGAGGTCGAGTCCGAGCCCTGGGGTCGGGCGAGGTGGAGACTGTCTTCCGGAGGCGGGGTCGAGTCCAAGCCCTGGGGTCGGGCGAGGCGGAGACTGTCTTCTGGAGCGAGGTCAAGTCCGAGCCCTGGGGTCGGGCGAGGCAAAGATTCCTATGGCGCCCGAGGCTGGACTTGGCTGCTGTCAGCCTCACCTTGGTAGGTGGCACAGCAGTCGGAGCAGCGCAGGCGGTGCTGTTTTCCTGTCAGGTCAGTCAGTGGAGGGGCCAAGTGACTGCGGTCACTTCGGCCTTGTCGACTGGAGAGCGTTCGTCAGGATAAGGTGTCAGACGATCCCTGCATTGAATGCTCCTGCGATACGTTCGGTTGGCGTGGCGATATGGCCAAGGTTGCTTCTCCGCGAAGCTTTCCCGAGCTAGGCCTCGGGCGAGTCGAAGGTGTGCCCGTTGCTTGAGGAGACCCTCGGGCGAGGCGTGAATCTGCCTTGGTCTACCGCTCCTGCCCGAGGCTAGGATCGGATGAGGCGAGATCGTGTCCCTTGAGTGGACGGAGCCTTGACCTGAATTGCGCCCATCAGGCCTTTGCAGCTTTGTGCTGATGGGGGTTACCAGCTGAGATTACGAGTCCTGGGGGTACCCCTAATTACGGTCCCCGACAGTAGCCCCCGAGCCTCAAAGGGAGTGTGGGTACTCGCTTGGAGGCTTTGTCGCACTTTTTTGCAAGGGGACCGGCCTTTCTCGGTTGCATTTTGTTCCGGTGGGTGCGCGCGAGCGCACCGGCCGGGTGTAGCCCCCGAGGCCTCGAAGGAGTGGTTTGACTCCTTCGAGGTCTTAATGCCTTTTGTGATGCCTCGGCCGGTCTAGTTGTTCCCTCATGCGAACTGGTCGTTGCCCGGGTGCATAGTCAGGTTTGGAGTTCTCGGGCTGGTATGTTGACGCCGTCAACGGTTTGGCCGGAGCCGGGTTTGCGAGAGCAGCCCCCGAGCCTCTGCACAGGGCGAGAGGACGATCAAGGACTGACTCGGCTTTTTTCATACGCCCCTTCGTCGCCTTTCCGCAAGGAGGAGGGGGGGAAAGCGCCATGTTGCCCTCGGAGGGCGCCGAACATGGTGTCTCTAGTGAGTTGCTAACGGGTGATCCGAGTGGACGCCCGTGCCCCGTTCGATAAGGGTCGGCTAGTGGCCCAGAGGCGCGCTCCAAAAGTACCTGCAGGTGATTTGCCGGACCCGGTCCCGTTCGATAGGGTCCGAGGGCTTGATGCCTCCCTCTGATGGGATTCCGTTACAGAATCGTTCCTGCTGGTCTCGGAAATGTCCTAGGGTACCTCGGGAGCGTAGCTCGAGCCTTGGTTATGTATCGAACGTACCCAGAGTCATCCCTCACTTTGCGTGCTCTAGGGCGGCTGTCGAACCCGTCGGGGGGCCAGCCTACGAACCCCTGATCAGTAGTGGGCGCGGAGCCCGAGTGGCCTGAGGCGGCTGTCGAATCCTTCCGAGGGTCCAGCCTTCGAACCTCTGACCAGTAGTGGGCGCGGAGCCCGAGTGCTCTGAGGCGGCTGTCGAACCCTTCCGAGGGGCCAGCCTTCGAACCTCTGATCAGTAGGGGGGCTTGGGGCCCGCTTCCTTCGCGGAGAAGGATCCCTTTCGGAGTATCCCCTTTCCCGGTCCCTATTAGCAAGAGAGAGAAAGGGGAAGCGAAAAAGGATACGAAATTGAACGACGTGGCGTACCTTTTTTGACGCGGTCATTATGGTGGAGGTGAAGCGTCGCCTGCTTCACCTGCCAAAGGTGTCGCCTGCCCTGCCGCAGAGTTAATGCGACGGGACGAGTGGTTCGCGGGGCAGTCGTTGTGCATGCGCGAGCCGTTCGAGGAACGGGACACAGGCGCGTCGTCTTCATGCCGTGGGAGAGGGCTCTCTCGCTGTTCCAGGAGGGGACGTGAGCCTGCAGATGATTTGACTGCTGCTCTCGCCCGCCTGCCGCCGCCATTACTGCCGGCCCACTTCTGGCCATATCGACCGTTGCGCCTTCTCCCACGGCTGACTGACCCGTGACCGGCGTGCTTGGTTGGCACTGTTGGGTCATGCGCAGGGTTGCCTCGAGTCGTGGCACCGATTCCGCAGTCGAGAAGGCACGACGCTGGCGCAAGTGGCGCTGCAGTTTTTTGCACGTAGTAACCGGCACGCCGGTTACATGACGTGTGGGCCTGGGCCTCCATGCTGGATGCGTCGAAGTTGAAAGGGTGCGCCCCCTTGGTGTAGTTGCATGCCGCCTGCATGGCGGTCCGCCCTTTCACCCGCAGGTCTGGGCGAAAGTGGAGGAGTGCTTGTAACCGCTGGGCAGTAGCGCGCTCCATGCGCGGCGGTTTGGCTTCTTCTGTCCTGGGCCAGCTCGCATGACGCGTGGGACCCAGCCCCCGTGTCGTAGGGGGAGGACCTTGGAGCGTGTTGGTGAAGACTTAGTCCATGACGGCTGAGGACGCAAGTGGGGAGAGTTGCCTTTAAAAAAGGGACCGACCTCCTGGGTGGTAGCCATGCCTTCGCACTTTCCTCATGCGTCGCGTCCTTCTGCCTTCCGAGCCCCCGAATGGGGAGCGCCCGTGTTGTCTTCGTCTCATTGTGGAAGGAGCGCAACCTCGTGGAGGTTGGTACCTTTCAGCCATCGCCTGGCTTCAAGGATTTTCGTCGTGTAGCCCGGCTGCATCCCCTCGCCGATGGTCACCCAAGACGGTGACCACCAGTTTGATGGTGGGGAGAAGCAAGCTGGGCTATGGCCTCCGCCCCGCCCTCAGCTTCAAGTATCTTCGTCATCCTTGCTGGGGCGGAGGGCGAGCTGAGCCGGAGCTCTACCTCCCGTACGGGCCGGCGGGCCACCTCCTCCTTCAGCATTCATGGGAGAGGGCGCTCACCGGCTTAGCGGAAGGGGTGGACTTCGACAACGTGTGGCCGAGCGGCCGTAAGCGTCGTCAGCTCCAGCATGCCTGGTTCGCTGGCTCAGCTGGCTCTGGCATGGCTTCCGGTGCCACCTCCCACCGCTGGGCGGAGTGCGGCTATCTGCCCGCCGTACGGGCGGCTGTTGCGCCGCGCGCACCGGGGGACCGCCCAAGACGTCGCGCGCTGCTAGGGCGGCGTTCGTGTTCTTGGGTTGTCCTACCCTTGCTCTGGCATGACGCCTTCGCGCGGGGGTCGGTGCTCGCCCGTCCGGGAGGACTTGAGTGGGGATCTGCCGGTGGACAGGTGGCCGGAGAAGTCCTCGTCGCCAACGAGATCGCCGCTGCCATCTACGCTCCGGGCCTCCGGCTCTTTGGCTTTGATAGCTTGTCCTCGCCCCTCGAGTGGAGACGTGGGCGAGGGCCTTGTCGCAGCAGTGTCTGCCCTGAGGTCATCACTGCTGCTGTTTGGCCGCCCAGAGCGGAGGTCGTTGTTGCTGCTGCAGGAGCGGGCGGCGGTGAGCCGCATGGAGTTCGTCGTCCCGCGGGCCTCCTGGTATGGAGGTTGTTCATACCCGCGGGAATGGAACCGGAGTCCCGTTTGTAATGGCACCTTGAGTGCCGGCGTATGTTCATTGTGGCTGTCGAGGCCTGAATATCTGTGCATTTGGGCATAAAGTCGTGTTTCTTCCCCATTTCGAGCACCAGGACTCGCCTGTCGGCTAGTTGGACCGCTTAACCAAGTGTGAGTTGCCCTGTGCGAAAGGTGATGAGTGAGGTATCCATATCCCGGAGGCGTAGGAGTCCCTCGGCTCGGTCAGCCTTGCCGCTCAAGGCCTCTCTTGCTTAGTGAAGGAACCCTCGGCTGCTCTGCGATGAGCCGAAGCCAGAGGCAGCGATGTCAGCATGGACAGAGGCAGAGTTGGCTGGAGAAGAAACTTCGTCGGCCCAGGAGTAGGGGACTTCCCAGGCCGAGGAGACGTAGCAGTGGTGGCTTGGACCTGGCCAGGTCGTCCCCTGGCGGGACCAACCCTGGAGTCAGGCTGCCGAGGCCATGAGCCGGGCTGGTGTCCTCGGAGGACAGCTGGCTGAGGCTACGGAGCGGCCGGTCCGGCCGTCTACTTGGGCCGGGTTCCTGGAGGAGACCCTGGCGGCGATGGCCCAGGCGCGGTGCTGACATCTTTCTTCGAAGGTGGAGATCCTCCGACCATGTTGCTGTCCGAGGCCTGGTCGGATTTCGCCGAAGGTGGAGTCGATGCCGAGGGTGCTGCTGCTCCCCCTACTGACGTCTGAACCTGCAAGAACAGTTTGTCTGGAGTGTGCGTATGTTTTTTGTGGCCGCCGAGGCCAAAACATACCATCGTCGTGTTGTAAAGCTGCGTTTCTTTTCCCCTTGTTTCGAGTATCAGTACTTGTTCGTCGGTAACAGAATCGTTTATCCGAGCGAGAGTTACTTATCGCAGAAGGTGATGAGTGAGGTATCTGTATCCCGGAGGCGTAGGAGTCCCTCGGCTCGGTCGGCCTTGCCGCTTACGTGTACTCTTACTTGTCCGTAGGATTTTGTTATCGATATAGTCGAGAAGGCACGAAAAATCGTTTCGGCAGAAAAAGTTTTCGAGCGCTAAGACTTGTTCGAACAGCGGAATTGCTTATCCGAGCGTGAGTTACTTATCGTAGAAGGTGATGAGTGAGGTATCCGTATCCCGGAGGCGTAGGAGTCCCTCGGCTCGGTCGGCCTTGCCTGCTTACGTGTACTCCATCGTTTTCAGGATTCCACTATCGAAGTAGTCGAAAAGCACAAAAGATGTTCTGGCCGGAAGACTTTTTCCGAGGAAAATTTTGACGCAGAGGGGGTTCCCCCCTTCTAGCCTCCAAGGGAGGGTCGGGCTTTGCCGAGGCAAGGCTGACCCTTCCTTGATGGTTAGACTTTGCTTGGGTATGTAAACGAGGTACATGAACGACTTGAAACCATCTTAAGGGTAGAAGCGACGTAACTGTCGGATGTTCCAAGCGTTGCTGTAGACCTCGCCTTGACTGTTGGTTAGCTTGTATGTCCTGGGCTTCAGAATCTTGGCGATGATGAACGGCCCTTCCCAGGGAGGCGTGAGCTTATGGCGCCCTTGGGCGTCTTGTCGTAGCCGAAGCACCAAGTCGCCCACCTGGAGGTCTCGGGACCGAACCCCTCGGGCGTGGTAGCGTCGCAGGGACTGCTGATACCACGCCGAGTGTAGTAAGGCCATGTCCCGAGCCTCTTCCAGCTGGTTCAGTGAGTCTTCTCGGTTTGTCTGGTTGTTTCGGGTGTCGTATGCCCTTGTCCTCGGGGAGCCGTATTCTAAGTCTGTGGGCAAGATAGCCTCGGCCCCATAGACTAGAAAAAACGGCGTGAAGCCCGTGGCTCGGCTTGGCGTCGTCCTCAGACTCTAGACCACCGAGGGGAGTTCCTTCATCCACCGCCTGCCGAACTTGTTGAGGTCGTTGTAGATCCTCGGCTTGAGTCCCTGTAGAATCATGCCGTTGGCGCGCTCTACCTGCCCATTCGTCATGGGGTGAGCTACGGCGGCCCAGTCCACCTGGATGTGGTGGTCCTCGCAGAAGTCCAGGAACTTTCTACCAGTGAACTAGGTGCCGTTGTCGGTGATGATGGAGTTTGGGACCCCGAAGTGATGGATGATGTTGGTGAAAAACGCCACCGCCTGTTCGGACCTGATGCTGTTTAGGGGTCGGACCTCGATCCACTTGGAGAATTTGTCGATGGCGACCAGCAGGTGCGTGAAGCCTCGGGTGCCTTGTGCAAGGGACCGACGAGGTCCAGACCCCACACAGCAAACGACCAGGTGATGGGTATTGTTTACAGAGCCTGAGCGGGCAGGTGCGTCTGCCTTGCATAGAATTGACACCCTTGGCAGGTGCGTACAATCCTAGTGGCGTCGGCCACCGCTGTTGGCCAGTAGAAACCCTGTCGGAAGGCGTTTCCCATGAGGGCTCGAGGTGCTGCGTGGTGACCGCAAGCCCCCGAGTGTATTTCTTGCAATAACTCCTGACCTTCGGCGATGGATATGCATCGCTGGAGGATGCCTGAGGGGCTGCGGTGGTAGAGCTCCTTTCCGTCACCCAGCAAGACGAACGACTTGGCGCGCCGCGCCAGTCGCCGAGCTTCGGTTCTGTCGAGGGGTAGCTCTCCTCGATGGAGATATTGCAGGTATGGGGTCTACCAGTTTCGATTAGGCGTGACACCTTTCCGATCTTCCTCGACGCGCAGTGCCTCACCCTCGGGGGCCGAGGGTGCCTCGGGCGGGGCCGAGGCTGCCTCGGGCTGAGCTGAGGGCGCCTCGGGCTGGGCCGAGGGTGCCTCAGGCAGAGCCGAGGCCTTCTCGGGCTCGGGCGTGTCATCGGTCTTGACAGAGGGTTGATGTAGGTCTCGGGAGAAGACGTCCGGAGGAACCGTTGTCCGCCCCGAGGCTATCTTAGCCAGCTCGTCTGCAGTCTCGTTGTATCGTCGAGCGACGTGGTTGAGCTCGAGCCCGTAGAACTTGTCCTCCAGGCGCCGAACCTCGTCGTAGTAAGCTTCCATCTTTGGGTCGCGATAGTGGGAGTTCTTCATGACTTGGTCGATGACAAGCTGCGAGTCGCCACGAGCGTCGAGGCGCCGGACCCCTAGCTCGATGGCGATGCGCAACCCGTTAACCAGAGCCTCATACTCGGCCACGTTGTTGGACGCCGGGAAATGGAGGCGCAGCACGTAGCGGAGGTGCTTCCCGAGGGGTGAGATGAAGAGCAGGCCCGCGCCCGCTCCTGTTTTCATCAGCGACCCATCGAAAAACATGGTCCAGAGTTCCGGTTGGATCGGAGCTGTTGGAAGCTGGGTGTCGACCCATTCAGCCACAAAGTCCGCCAAGACTTTGGGACTTGATGGCCTTCCGAGGGGTGAACGAGATTGTCTCGCCCATGATCTCCACCGCCCACTTTGCAATCCTACCCGAGGCCTCTCGGCACTGGATGATCTCCCCTAGGGGGAAGGATGACACCACAGTCACCGGATGAGACTCGAAGTAGTGTTGCAACTTTCGCCGTGTCAGAATTTCCGTGTATAGTAGCTTCTGAATCTGCGGGTAGTGGATTTTGGTTTCGAACAGTACCTCACTGATGAAGTAGACCGGCCTCTGGACGGGCAATGAGTGCCCTTCTTCTTGTCTGTCGACCACGATCGCAGCGCTGACCACCTGAGTGGTAGCAGCGACGTAGACCAAGAGGGCTTCTCCGGCAGCGGGGGGCACCAGGATGGGCACGCTTTCCCGAGGGCTTCCTCGGCCTCGGGGGTCCAAGTGAAGCGCTCGGTCTTCCTTAAGAGGCGATGCAGGGGCAGGCCTCTTTCGCCGAGGCGCGAGATGAAGCGGCTCAGAGCCGCAAGGCATCCCATGACCCTCTGTACTCCTTTCAAGTCCTTGATAGGCCCCATGTTGGTGATGGCCGCGATTTTCTCCGGGTTGGCCTCGATGCCCCGCTCGGAGATGATGAACCCCAGGAGCATGCCTCGGGGGACTCCAAAGACACACTTCTCGGGATTGAGTTTTACGCCTTTTGCCTTGAGACACTTGAATGTCATTTTAAGGTCGGAGAGGAGGTTGGAGGCTTTCCTCGTCTTGACTACGATGTCATCGACGTAAGCCTCGACCGTTCGACCAATGTGCTCCCCGAACATGTGGTTCATGCACCTTCGGTATGTCGCACCCGCATTCCTCAAACCGAATGGCATAGTAATGTAGCAGTACATGCCAAACGGTGTGATGAAAGAAGTCGCGAGCTGGTCAGACTCTTTCATCCTGATTTGGTGATACACTGAGTAGGCATCGAGGAACGACAGGGTTTCGCACCCAGCAGTGGAATCCACGATTTGATCGATGCAAGGCAGAGGGTAGGGAACCTTCGGACATGCTTTGTTTAGACCAGTGTAGTCTACACACATCCACCATTTCCCACCTTTCTTTTTCACAAGCACAGGGTTGGCTAGCCATTCGGGATGGAATACCTCTTTGATGAACCCTGCAGCCATCAGCTTGTGAATCTCCTCGCCTATGGCTCTACGCTTTTCTTCGTCGAATCGGCGCAGAGGCTGCTTCACGGGTCGGGCTCCAGCTCGGATATCCAGTGAGTGCTCGGCGACATCCCTCGATATACCAGGCATGTCCGAGGGACTCCACGCAAAAACCTCGGCGTTCGCGCGGAGAAAGTCGACAAGCACTGCTTCCTATTTGGGGTCGAGCTCGGAGCCGATCCGAATCTGCTTGGAGGTGTCGTTGCTGGGGTCGAGAGGGACGGATTTAACCGCCTCTACTGGTTCAAAGTTGCCGGCATGGCGCTTCGCATCTGCCGCCTCCTTGGGGAGGCTCTCCATGTTGGCGATGAGGGCCTCGGATTCAGCGAGGGCCTCGGCGTACTCCACGAACTCCACGTCGCATTCATACGCATGTCGGTACGTGGGGCCGACGGTGATGACCCCGTTGGGGCCCGGCATCTTGAGCTTGAGGTAGGTGTAGTTAGGGACGGCCATGAACTTGGCATAGCATGGTCTCCCCAGCACTGCGTGGTAGGTTCCTCGGAACCCAGCCACTTCGAACGTGAGGGTTTCCTTTCGGAAGTTGGAGGGAGTCCCAAAGCAGACGGGCAGATCGAGTTGTCCAAGGGGCTGGACGCGCTTCCCACGAATGATCATGTGAAAGGGCGCCGCACCGGCCCGGATCGAGGACAGATCGATCTGCAAGAGCCCGAGGGTCTCGGCATAGATGATGTTGAGGCTGCTGCCTCCGTCCACAAGGACCTTGGTAAGCCTGACGTTGCCGATGACAGGATCAACAACGAGCGGGTACTTCCCCGGGCTCGGCACGCGGTCGGGGTGGTTGCCTTGGTCAAAAGTGATGGGCTTGTCGGACCAGTCTAGGTAGACTGGCGCCGCCACCTTCACCGAGCAGACCTCCCGGCGCTCTTGCTTGCGGTGTCGAGCCGAGGCGTTCGCCACCCGCCCACCGTAGATCATGAAGCAGTCATGGACCTCGGGGAACTCCTCTGCCTTGCGGGCTTCCTTCTTGTCATTGTCAGGGGCCCTGCCATCTTCCGCCGGGGGCGCGGCCTTGTGGAAGTAGCGCCGAAGCATGACGCACTCCTCAAGGGTGTGCTTGACGGGACCCTGATGATAGGGGCACGACTCCTTGAGCATCCTGTCGAACAAGTTGGCGCCTCCGGGAGGCTTCCGAGGGTTCTTGTGCTCGGCGGGGCGACAAGGTCTGCGTCGGCGGCATCGCGTTTCGCTTGCGACTTCTTCTTGCCCTTCTTCTTCGCGCCGCGCTGAGCGGATGCCTCGGGGACGTCATCCGGCTGGTGCCCCTGAGGCTGCTTGTCCTTCCAGAAGATGGCCTCGACTGCCTCCTAGCCAGAGGCGAACTTGGTGGCGATGTCCATCAGCTCGCTCGCCCTGGTGGGAGTCTTGCGACCTAGCTTGCTCACCAGGTCGCGGCAAGTGGTGCCGGCGAGGAACGCACCGATGACATCTGAGTCGGTGATGTTGGGCAGCTCGGTGCGCTGCTTCGAGAATTGCCGGATGTAGTCCCGCAGGGATTCTCCCGGCTGCCGGCGGCAGCTTTGGAGATCCCAGGAGTTTCCAGGAGTTCCCAGGGCGCACGTATGTGCCCTGGAAGTTACCGACGAAGGCTTTGACCAGGTCGTCCCAGTTGGAGATCTGCGCAGGAGGCAGATGCTCCAGCCAGGCTCGGGCGGCGTCGGAGAGGAACAGGGGGAGGTTGCGGATGATGAGGTTGTCATCGTCCGTTCCACCCAGCTGGCAGGCCAGCCGGTAGTCCGCGAGCCACAGTTCCGGCCTTGTCTTCCCCGAGTACTTGGTGATGGTAGTCGGGGCCCAGAACCGGGTCGAGAACGGCGCCCGTCGTATGGCCCGTCTGAAAGCTTGCGGACCGGGTGGTTCGGGCGAGGGGCTCCGATCCTCCTCGCTGTCGTAGCGTCCCCCACGCCTGGGGTGGTAGCCTCGGCGCACCCTCTCGTCGAGGTGGGCTCGACGGTCGCGGCGATGGTGCTCGTTGCCGAGGCGGCCCGGGGCCACGGGCGCTGTGTCCCGCGTGCGCCCGGTGTTGACCGAGGCTTCCCGCATGAATCGGGAAGTCGCGGCGCGATGCTCCGGGGGGTATCCCTGCGTTCGGGAGGCAGAGCTTTCGGCCCGTTGGACCGTGGCATCCTCCAGGAGATTCTTGAGCTCTCCCTGGATACGCCGCCCCTCGGTGGTGGATGGTTCCGGCATCGCTCGGAGCAGTATTGCTGCTGCAGCCAGGTTTTGGCCGACCCCACTGGAAGCCGGGGGCAGCCTTGCCCTGGCATTATCGGTGATGTGGTGCTGGACGTCCTGAGCCAGATGACGCGCTTCTCCGGCCGGTGCTCGGCGTGCCCGCTCCTGCCCGATGTTCTGCCGGAGCTGCACAAGTTGCCCTGCTTCCTCGTTGAGCCTGGCCTGCATCTCGCGGATTTGCTCGAGCTGTGTATCCTGACCCCCCGCAGGGACTGGGACCACAGCTAGCTCCCGAAGGATGTCAACGCGAGGCGCAGGCCTAGGGGGATCGCCGTCCTCCGACATACCAAGGTGGTTGCCTTCGTCGAGACCCCCTAGATCGACGTGGAAACATTCGCGACTTGGGCCACAGTCCTCGTCATCGAGGCTGTGGCTACCATCAGAGCAATCGGAGAGGCAGTAGTCGCATGCGGTCATGAAGTCCCACATGGCACTGGAGTTATCGAGCCCGGAGAAATCCCAACCAGAGTCGGGCTCGTCGTCTTCCTCAGAACCCAGGGGCCCGTAGGCCGAGACGGCCGTCAATCTGTCCCAGGTTGACCACATATGGTACCCCGGAAGGTTTGGATATGCTTTTATGAAAGCGTCCACCGAAGCGGGGTTGCTTGGTGGGTCGAAGCTGAATCTAAAAGGCACAGGATGGGAAACGGACGGTACCTCTTGATCGACGGATGGTGACAAAGTCGCGTCGGGGACAGACTGCACCGTTATCTTAGGTACGAGGCTAACGCCCAGCAGGTCCTTTGCGAGCGTGCTGGTGTCGTTCGTCTGCTCAGGGTTGGCGTGTCGTGGGGAAATGACGCTCATCTTTGTCTCAGACGCGAGGTCAACGCCCGACGTGTCCCCCGCTAGGGCGCCGGCGCCGTCGACTCGCTCGACAGCCGACGAGGTGCCGCCTCCTGCTTGGCCATGATTGCCCTGCCTCCTTCCCCATCGATGGGGAAGGTGACGGGACAGACTCGGATGTTGTTCTTCCGCCACGCGGGGAAGACGTCATCGATTCCGCCGCGGACGGGCGGGCTGACGGCCGCCATTGTCGTTGTCGCACGGTGGAGGAAGGAGTATCATGTCGTAGCTGCCGTCGAGGGACATGAACTCGAGACTCCCGAAACGGAGCTTCGTCCCGGGTTGGAGAGGTTGCTGGAGACTCCCCATCTGGAGCTTGACGGGAAGCTGTTCGTCAACACGCAGCAGGCCCCTACCTGGCGCGCCAACTGTCGGCGTTTCGACCCCGGGGGGTCCCTGGATCGATGAGTAAATTGTCGCTGCGTGTCCCAGCCCAGATGGGTCGGCGCAAGACGGAGCACAAGGAGGGAAAACCAGTGAGGGGAAACTGCGGCCTCGTGTTGTCCTGCGCCCAGGGCGGATGCGCTTGCAGTAGGGGGTTACAAGCGTTCGCGAGGGAGAGAGAGAGAGAGAGAGAGGGCGTGAGACTGCGCGTCAGCCCGTTCTCCCGCGTGGCCACCTTTTTCGTACGAGGGCCCTGGACCTTCCTTTTATAGACGTAAGGAGAGGGTCCAGGTGTACAACGGGGGGGTGTAGCAGTGTGCTAACGTGTCTAGCAGAGGGGAGCTAGAGCCCCATGTACATGCCGACGTGGCTGTCGGAGAGGTGTTGGAGCCCTGTTCATGTGGCGTCGTGGCCGTCGGAGGAGCGCTTGAGCCCTGTAGAAGCACAACTGTCGGGGCTGTCGGATCCTTGCTGACGTATCCTTGCTTCCGTAGGGGGCTGAGAACCTCCATCGTCATGGAGCACGCGGGGTGCCATCATTACTTGTTTTACCGGGGTGAGCCAGATGGGACGCCGGTCTTGTTCCCCGTAGCCTGGGCTAGCTAGGGGTAGGGTAATGATGTACCCCCTGCGACGTGGTCGGTCCGAGCCCGAGGTCGGGCGAGGCGGTGGCTCCTCCGAGGTCAAGGCTGAGTCCGAACCTGGGGGTCGGGCGAGGCAGAGACCGTTGTCCAAGGTCGAGGTTGAGTCCGAACCCTGGGGTCGGGCGAGGCGGAGACCGTTGTCCGAGGTCGAGGTTGAGTCCGAGCCCTGGGGTCGGGCGAGGCGGAGACCGTCTTCCGGAGTCGAGGTTGAGTCCGAGCCCTGGGGTCGGGCGAGGCAGAGATCGTCGTCCGAGGCGAGGTCGAGTCCGAGCCCTGGGGTCGGGCGAGGTGGAGACCGTCGTCCGAGGCGAGGCCGAGTCCGAGCCCTGGGGTCGGGCGAGGCGGAGACTGTCTTCCGGAGGCGGGGTCGAGTCCGAGCCCTAGGGTCGGGCGAGGCGGAGACTGTCTTCTGGAGCGAGGTCAAGTCCGAGCCCTGGGGTCGGGCGAGGCGGAGATTCCTATGGCACCCGAGGCTGGACTTGGCTGCTGTCAGCCTCACCCTGGTAGGTGGCACAGCAGTCAGAGCAGCGCAGGGGGCACTGTTTTCCTGTCAGGTCAGTCAGTGGAGGGGCAAAGTGACTGCGGTCACTTCGGCCTTGTCGACTGGAGAGCGTTCGTCAGGATAAGGTGTCAGGCGATCCCTGCATTGAATGCTCCTGCGATACGGTCGGTTGGCGTGGCGATCTGGCCAAGGTTGCTTCTCCGCGAAGCTTTCCCGAGCTGGGCCTCGGGCAAGTCGAAGGTGTGCCCGTTGCTTGAGGAGACCCTCGGGTGAGGCGTGAATCTACCTTGGTCTACCGCTCCTGCCCGAGGCTAGGCTCAGGTGAGGCGAGATCGTGTCCCTTGAGTGGACGGAGCCTTGACCTGAATTGCGCCCATCAGGCCTTTGCAGCTTTGTGCTGATGGGGGTTACCAGCTAAGATTAGGAGTCTTGGGGGTGCCCCTAATTACGGTCCCCGACAGAAATATCATGATATGATATGACAGAACAGTTTGGATAATTCTATGGCTACGTACGAAACAACAGAGATGAACATATGAAACATATATAATCTGCAGAACATAAAACAGTAAGGAACTGAATTGATCATACCCTCCCATGCGCTCCGAGGATCCTGATTCTTGTCCAACTTCTCTTGTCATCCGTAAGAGATGAAGATGCCAGGAACCAGTGATGAAGACAACAACGGACGTTGGGCAGTCGCATAGACGCTCCCCAAAAACCTAATTGCCGATCCCCCGTGCAAGGTCTCGAACGGTAAGGGCTTTAGAGGCACCTGCCCTCTCGCTCCTCTGTGTGCGTAGAGTTACGAGATGGGAATACCCACTCTTGCGGCTGGACAGTGATTCTGAAATTGTTGTTCTGTTCTCGTGTACCAAGTGACAGGCGTTCTCCCCTTTTATCATCGCAGAAGGGAAGCTGAAGGATAAGAGTCTCGCATGCGGCACGCCAAGAGATGGGCAGCTAAAAGAGAAGGGTCTCGCATGCGGCACGCCAAGAGACAGACAACTGAAAGGTTTAACCCAGAGTTGAAACTCCCGCGGTTAATGAGTGCTAAAAATTAACACAACCACACCTCGCCCGCTCGCCTGTCTGCCTGCCTCGCCATGCCACGCCCGGCCCGAGCCCGGCCCGGCCGGCGGTGGCGGCGCGCGCGCGTGTGGCACGCCCTTGTCCGTTTCTTGACTTCTCAAATTAAGTGTAATAATTCCCACCATATAAGTCAAGCCAATGACCCTTGGACTTCCAATATGTTACTATTGGTATTCTCCACCATTACACACCATAGAGTTTATTGAATAAATGGGCCAAGCCCATAAAAGATCCAACAATCCCCATCAAACTCTAGGGTTTGTAATGATGAAGTATCAGAATCACAATCCTTTGATATACCAGTGTTTCGATGGAGACTGTTAAGTTGAACATCCATCTAGAATAAGAGTTTCACTCATTCACAACTGAACAATGGACTAAGCCTTGAATTGACAGTTTTGTGTGAAATGAGATTCGCTCAAATCCTTTGCTGATACTAGGCTGCAAAAGGGCATTCCCGCTGTTTAGAAGAATATAAGTCACACTTCAGTGCCTTTCATAAGTATTTAGGGATTACCCAAGTCCCATAGACTGTGACCAGCAGTCTGACTCATATAGGTGTATTCCTTAGAAGATGTTCTGTAGGACAACATCTCACCTTTATAAGACTCTTGGAATACATTAAGGTAAATACCATCCTGCCTTACAGATAGGAAAGATGTGCATCAGAAATAAGTTAAAGAAGGGATCTTTTCTCACAACCTACTCCTAGCTTGTTTCTCCACTCTACTTCATGGGATCTCCGATCACATAGAGCAGGTTACCACTAGAGTAGATTTCACATGGGTCTCATACCCATTTCTCTCGATGCACTTTCTATCACACTGCGTGACAGACCATTAGTGAATTGCTGCCAGATTATTCGATGTGTGGACATAATCCACCGTAATAACTCCGGAGTTTTTCAGCTTTCTGACAGATTTCAATCTCCTCTTAACATGCCTTGTAGACTTCATGTTATTCCTAGAACTGTTAACCTTTGTAATCACCGTTTGGTTGTCACAATTCATGGAAATAGCCAATATCGGTTTTTCAACTACCGGTAAATCCAATAGGAAATTACGAAGCCACTCGGCCTCAGCCCCAGCAGTGTCTAATGCTGCGAGTTCTGCTTCCATTATAGACTTCGTAAAGATAGTCTGCTTGCAAGACTTCTAGGAAACAGCGCCACCTCCAAACAGAAACACATATCCGCTTGTGGCATAAAGCTCATCAGCATCAGAAATCTAGTTGGCATCACAATAGCCTTCCAGCACTTTTGGGTTTCTAGTATAATGAATACCGTATGTCATAGTACCTTTCAAATACTGCAACACTCTCTCAAGAGCACGCCAGTGATCATCTCCTGGTTTTGACACAAACCGACTCAGCTTACTCATAGCATATGAGATGTCTGGCCTTGTTGCACTTGCAAGGTACATGAGCAAGCCAATGATCTGGGAGTATGTCAATTGATCCCTTGCTATTCTTGATTCTTTCTCAATAGCATGCTAGGGTCATAAGGTGTTGGAGCAGGATCACAGTCACTAAAACCAAAGCGACTCAATACCTTTTCCACATAATGGGATTGTAACAAAGTTACCCCACCATCAGCTTCTCTAACAAGCTTGATGTTTAGAATGACATCAGCTTCTCCCAAATCTTTCATTTCGAAATTGCTCGATAGAAGATTTTTAACTTCCTCAATCATATTGAGATTTGATCCAAAGATCAAGATGTCATCAACATAAAGGCACAGCATAACAGACTCACCCCCACCATAGCGATAATATACACACGTGTCAGATTCATTTACAACAAAACCAACAGCTGTAAGAGTATTATCAAACTTTTCATGCCATTACTTAGGTGCTTGTTTTAGGCCATACAATGATTTTATCAACCTACACACCTTGTTCCCTTGACCATCCGCAATGAACCCTTTTGGCTGATCCATGTAGATCTCCTCATCCAACTCTCTATTTAGGAAAGCTGTCTTAACATCCATCTGATGAATGATAAGACCATAAGAGGCTGCCACAGCTATTAATGTGCGAATCGTAGTCAATTGAGCCACTGGTGAGTAGGTATCAAAGAAATCTTCACCCTCTTTTTGGGTATATCCTTTGGCTACAAGCCTTGCCTTGTACCTCTAGATTGTACCATCAGGCCTAAGCTTTTTCTTAAAGATCCATTTGCAGCCTATAGGTTGACAACCAAAAGGACGGTCAACGACCTCCCAAGTTCCATTAGACATAATAGATTCCATCTCACTCCTTACTGCTTCCTTCAATAAGTCAGCATCAGGAGAGGAATATGCCTCACTAATGGTAATTGGTGTGTCTTCCACAAGGTACACTATAAAGTAATTACCAAAGGATTTGGCAACCCTCTGTCTCTTGCTCTTTCGAGTGACTATAGTGTCATCCTCCTCAGGGATGTGCACGTGAGGATCCTCAGCATGATCTATAGGAATATACAGTTCGTGCTCATGGGAAATTATAGTCTCATGACTTGTATTACTAGGTGTATTCTTCATGGGAAACTCATTCTCAAAAAATGTTGCGTCTCTTGATTCCATGATAGTATCAACATACATATCAGGCACATCAAAATTTATAATTAAGAACCTATACCCAGTGCTGTGAAAAAGAGTACCCAATGAATATACAATCAACAGTTTTAGGCCCAAGTTTACGCTTTTTTGTTGATTGGCACATTTACTTTAGCCAAGCAACCCTAAGTGCGCAAATATGAGAGATTTAATCTTCTCTTTTCCCATTCCTCAAATGGTGTGATCTCTTTGTTCTTTGTTGGAACTCTATTCAGGACATAACACGTTGTCAAAATCGCCTCACCCCACCATGTCTTGGATAATCCCGCTGTACTCAACATGGCATTCACCAAATCTGTTAGAGTGCGGTTTTTCCTTTCAGCAATCCCATTGGATTATGGTGAGAATGGCGGTGTCCTATCATGAATAATACCATGTTCCACATAGAACTCATCGAAAACATTAGAGAAATATTCTCCACCTCGATCAGACCTTAACCGTTTTATTTTCCTCTCAAGTAGTTGGTTCTCAACTTCAGCTTTATAGGTCTTGAAATAATTAAACGCTTCATCTTTTGTTTTTAAGAGATACACATAGCAAAACCTGGTGGAGTCATCTATAAAAGTGAGAAAGTATCTTTTATCACCTTTGGTCAAAATTCCATTCATCTTGCACAGATCAGAATGGACAAGTTCTAGAGGTGCCAAATTCCTCGCCTTAGCAGCCTTGTGAGGCTTACGGGGTTGTTTTGATTCAACACACACATGGCACTTAGACTTTTTGACCAAGTTAAATTTAGGAATTAGATTTAGATTTGCTAACCGCATAAGACAGCCAAAGCTTGCATGACAAAAATGTGAATGCCATAAATCTGACTCATCAGAAATATTAACAGAATTCACCATTTTATTACACACATCATGCAATGATAAGAGAAACAAGCCTCCGCAGTCATATCCTTTACCAACAAAAGTACCATGTTTCGACACAACACATTTATTTGACTCAAGAACAACTTTGTATCCATCTCGACATAGCATCGAAGCACTAACGAGATTCTTCTTGATAGAGGGCATATGCTGCACGCTCTTCAATGGCACCGTCTTTCCCGAAGTAAACTTCAGAATGACCATATCAACACCAAGAATATGAGCACGCGACCCATTTCCCATTAACAAGGCACCAGACCTCCCGACCTGGTAGGAGGAGAACATAGAGGCATCAGCACACACATGAATATTTGCACCACTGTCCATCCACCACTCAGGTGAATTACAAACTGAGAGAACAAATGGTAAAGAATTACCATACCCAGATGTTCCATTTCCAGTTTCAGTGGTTACAACATTAGCTGATTTCTTGTCCTGTGTGAACTTGCGATCAGGGCACTCTCTAGCCCAATGTTGATCACTGCCACAGACAAAGCATCCTCCCTTTCCCTTGTTGTTGTTGTTCTTCTTTTTAAATTGTGCTGTTTGAACAGGTTTATTTGTGTTCTCTGGTTTGTTCTGGTTTTTCTTCTTGTTAAACTTGCGGAAGTTTCTCTTCTGCACCACGTTAGCAGTAGAGATCTCAACACCTTTTCCATTGTCCTTTGTTCTAGCTCTTTCCTCAACATCAAGAGTACCAATGAGCTCTTCCACATTGAACTCTTGTCCCTTATGTTTGAGAGAGGTAGCAAAGTCCTTCCAAGAAGGTGGCAACTTGGCGATTATACCGCCAGCCACAAACTTGTCAGGCAAAGGACAAGGAAAAAGCTCGAGTTCCTTAGCTAGTGCCTGAAACTCGTGAGTCTGTTCCACTACAGATTGGTTCTCAACCATCTTATAGTCATACAACTGCTTCATGAGATATAGCTCGCTACCAGCGTCAGTTACTCCAAACTTTCCAACAAGTGCATCCCACAGCTCTTTTCCAGTAGGAAGGATGATATAGCTTTTCTGGAATTTTGTATCCAGTGCGCTAATTACTGCTCCTCGAAAGAGGTTGTCTTCAGCCTTAAACTTAGTCTCATCCTCAAGAGGTAAGTTGGCAGGCTTGCCCTCAGCGGCATGAAAACAAGACATTGCAGTAAGCCACAATTCCATTTTAGCTTTCCAAATCAAGAAGTTTTTACCATCAAAACGATCAGGCTTTAGCACAGCAGCAAAACCTCTGACAGAAAAATACCTAACATTAGCTTTTTGGATTGTTAGAAATATAGACATTTTCCATATCATTTTAATTCCATAAATTAACATTATGACGATGACATATAAAATATGTTTAATCATAGAAATCGCGATCTCAAATATATCTATAACAATATGGATCATGAGAACATAAAGCATATGAATCATATAAATATAATAAGCATATAAACATGGAACATGTATTATTATGGAACAACTGAAAATAAACAGATAGCAACATGAACAACATGACTGTAAAATTAAAGCAAACAGATATAACATATTATAATATAGCAGAACAGATGAGATAAATTCATGGCTACATATAAAATAGCAGAGACGAATATATGAAACATATATAATCTGCAGAACGTAAAACAGTAAGAAACTGGATTGATCATACCCTCTCATGCGCTCCAAGGATCCTGATCCTTATCCAACTTCTCTTGTCATGTCGCAGATGATTTGGGCAGTCGCGTAGACGCTCCCCAAAAACCTAATTGTCGATCCCCCGTGCAAGGTCTCGAACGGCACCGGCTTCGGAGGCACCTGCCCTCTCGCTTCTCTGTGCGCGCAGAGCTACGAGATGGAAACACCCACACTTGCGGCTGGACTGTGATTCTGAAGGTTCTGCTCTCGTGTACCAAGTGACAGGGTTGCTCCCCTATTTAACCTCTCGCGGAGGGAAGCTGAAGGAGAAGGGTCGCATGCGGCGCGCCAAGAGACGGATAACACGGGTCTCGCATGCGTGACTGACGAAGAGACGGGCAACTGAAAGGTTTAACCCGGAGTTAAAACTCCCGCGGTTAATGAGTGCTAAAAAAATTAACACAACCACACCACGCCTGCCTGCCTCGCCACGCTCGGGCCCGGCCGGTGGCGGCTGCGGCGCGCGCGCGTGTGGCACGTCCTTATCCATTTATTGACTTCTCAAATTAAGTGGAATAATTCCTACCATATAAGTCAAGCTAAAGGACCCTTGGACTTACAATATAATATTTTTGGTATTCCATACCATTACACACCATAGAGTTTATTAAATAAATGAGCTAAGTCCATAAAAGATCCAACACTCGATGCCCCTGACACTAGTAGAAAAGAGCTCATAGCCTGTGGCACCCATAAATTATCACTGGCGGTTTCAGTTATCACGCGCCAGTAAAAAAAACAAGGTGGACCCGACTTAGGAACCGCCAGTGGAAACCTATTTTCACTGGCGGTTATCTTAACACAACCGCCAGTGGAAATAGGGTATTTACACTGGCGGTTGGTGTAACAGAACCGCCAGTAGAAACCAATTTCCACTGGCGGTTGGTGTAACAGAACCGCCAGTGTAAATACCCTATTTCCACTGGCGGTTGTGTTAAGATAACCGCCAGTGGAAATAGGTTTCCACTGGCGGTTTTTCAAGCCAACCGCCAGTGAACTGTCTGTTATAAATACCCCTCTTCCCCGCGACAGTGAACTGTATGCTCGCAGCCAGCTTCCATTGGAGGCGATTTTGGAGGTCCAGATTTCACAAAAATATAAGGGGGGAGGTTTTGGTCTTCATTTCTTGGAAGAAGGTGGATAAGAAAGGTTGGTTTATGTTTCTTTGTCAATTTTTGTTCATTCTTGCTCAATTTTAGCCACATTTTGGATCTAGGGTTTTACATGTGAGAGAGAAGAGTATAGCTAGGTAATTTTCTCTATTTCCTCAAATGAGGTTGCATAAGATGGTTAGTTTTTGTCTATTCCCTCTCCTTTTTCATGTTTAGTTCTCAAATAAGTTTATCCACAACACATATTTAGTTGCTTAATGAATGGTGAATGTGTTGTATGGAAGGTTGGTTTAATTATGTTTCAATTGTCAGTTATTGTTTATTTTTGCTCAATTTTAACTACATTTTGAAACTAGGCTTTCACCATGTGTTAAAGATAGGTTTGGGTATTAATTTTTTTTGTTTATTAG
The DNA here is from genome assembly GCA_029449295.1 of Zea luxurians. NCBI lineage: Eukaryota > Viridiplantae > Streptophyta > Magnoliopsida > Poales > Poaceae > Zea > Zea luxurians. The sequence continues at coordinate 20,418,138 of JAOPSE010000032.1, read as the reverse complement.
TTGCTAGGAAAGTTTGGCTTATGTTTCTTTTGCCAAATTTTGTTCATTTTTCCTCCATTTTAGCCACATTTTGGATATAGGGTTTCACCATGTGTTAGAGATAAAGTAGTCTAACTACTTTTATTGGAAGAGATAAAGTAGTCTAACTACATTTTGTTAGCGACAAACCGAAGCATGTAATTTTACACGACTTTCTAGAGAGGAGAGGGAGAGGGAGAGAGAGCTATTGTTGCCAATGCGCTCGGAGCAGGTGCAGCACTTACCGTCCGTGCGGATGCAGCACTTTGCACATCCAGAATGCCCGTTCTTGCACTGATTTTACACAGAGCAGAGCATCATGCTGGAGTCTACCGATCAATATGTACTGTATATACATGCATGGTAATCTGACTTGCCATGAAAACTTCGGACTGGAAGGGTAGGCAGCAGATGTCGCACTCCAACGCGTCCTTCTCCATGGATAGTGTCACAGTCGCCTCTTCCTCATCCTCCAACCCCGACTCTTCCTCATCCTCCATGTGCAGCATGTAATTTTACACGACTTTCTAGAGAGGAGAGGGAGAGGGAGAGAGAGCTATTGTTGCCAATGCGCTCGGAGCAGGTGCAGCACTTACCGTCCGTGCGGATGCAGCACTTTGCACATCCAGAATGCCCGTTCTTGCACTGATTTTACACAGAGCAGAGCATCATACTGTAGTCTACCGATCAATATGTACTGTATATATACACAGAGCAGAGCATCATGCAGAGCATCTTCGCCTTATACGACTGGAAACCCTGAGAACATCGACGACAGATTTCAGTTCGTTCACGAGACACACCAACCTCTTCCACAGAGCGAACATGTAGTGCAAAATGTTACTGATCATGGTTACGCTGGAGGAAATGAACATGATAGACCTCATGTTCTGCCAAGTGTTATGGATGAGGAAGATGCAGAGTTGCTAGAGGCAATGTTGCGTCGTCATACAGATCAATCGATGTTCTTAATGAAAGGTATGGAGTCCCTGAAGAAGGCAGCAGAAGAGCCTTTGTACGACGAGTCTAAGGGTTGTACCAAAGAGTTCACGACGCTCCGGTCTGTGCTAAAGCTGTTGATGTTAAAAGCTAAATATGGTGTGTCTAATGCTGGCTTCGATGCGTTCTTGAGTATTATCGCAGACATGCTTCCAAAGGAGAACAATGTGCCTGCTAACACGTACTATGCAAAGAAACTAATCAGTCCGCTCACTATGGGTGTGGAGAAGATCCACGCGTGTAGAAATCACTGTATCCTTTATCGAGGTGATGATTATAAAGACTTGGAGAGCTGCCCAAAGTGCGGTGCAAGTAGGTACAAGACGAATAAAGACTATCGAGAGGACGAAGAGTGTGTTGCATCCGTGTCTAAAGGGAAGAAGCGAAAGAAAGCCCAAAAAAAGACTTCAAAATCCACGAGCAAAGAAAAAGAAGAAGTAGACTATTATGCGCTCAAAAAGATTCCTGCTTTGGTGATGTGGTACCTCCCCGTCGTCGATCGATTGAGGTGTTTGTTCGCTAATCCTGAGGATGCCAGACTTATGAGCTGGCATGCTTCTGATGAGCACAAAAACGATGGGAAGCTTCGACATCCAGCCGATGGGAAGCAGTGACAAGATTTCAATGACAACCACCGAGACTTTGCCGATGAACCGAGAAATGTTAGGTTCGCACTGAGTACTGATGGAATGAACCCATTTGCTGAGAGGAGCAGCAAGCATAGCACATGGCCGGTGATCCTCACCATATACAACCTTCCTCCATGGTTGATGCAGAAACGGAAGTACATTTTGCTAACCATCCTTATTTCTGGACCTACACAACCTGGAGTTGACATGGATGTATTTTTGGAGCCCTTAATGGAGGATATGAAAATATTGTGGGAAACGGGTGTTCAAATGTTGGATGAGTATCGTAAAGGTTCATTCACGCTGAGAGCAATTCTTTTTGTTACGATCAACGATTACCCTGCTCTCTTCACATTATCAGGCCAGTTTAAGGGAAAGGTTGGTTGCACAGTATGCATTGATGGAACTGCTTACGTATCCCTTGCTGCATCTAGGAAGATAGTTTACATGAGGCACAGACGCTTTTTATTGGAAGGACACAGGTACCACATGCGAAAGATGGATAAGTACTTCGACAATAATGGTGAACTACATTCTACTGCTCCATCGGGTAACAATAGAGGTCATAGAGTTTTTGAAATAGTCAGGAATATCAAGTTTGTTTTCGGGAAGAAGACAAAAGACGGAAAAACAAGGAAGGATGTCAAACCAGCTTCGGGGGCTATATTCAAGAAGAAGTCTATTTTCTTCGAGTACTTGCCTTACTGGAAAGAGTTAGATGTGCGGCATGCGATCGATGGTATGCACGTTCAGAAGAACGTGTTTGAAAGCATAATGGGCACCTTGCTAGACATAAAGGGCAAAACAAAAGAAGGGCTCAATTCACGGATGGACTTGGTAGATTTAGGCATAAAAAAGGAACTACATCCCGTTCTTCAAGAAAATGGGAAGTACCATCTCCCAGCAGCAAGCTACAATCTCAATGTAGATGAGAAACATGCGATGTGTGTTTGGCTCAAGAATTTGAAAGTCCCATCCGGATTCTGCTCTAGCATACGGAGTATTGTGTCAATGAAAGACCTGACAATCACCAACTACAACTCACATGATTGCCATGTCATGCTGACTACATTCCTACCTATTGCCATCAGGGCTATAAATCCTTTGTTTTTAAAGATGGCAATCACACGGTTGTGCTACTTTTTCAACAGGATTTCACAAAAGGTAATTGGCCGTGATGAGTTGGCATCTCTTCAGGAATTCGCAGTGGAGACAATATCACAGTTTGAGATGTGTTTCCCTCCATCGTTCTTTGATATTATGGTGCACCTTGTGGTGCACTTGGTGCCACAAATAGAGGCATTGGGTCCTATGTACTTGCATGAAATGTGGACGTATGAGCGTTTCATGTCAATACTGAATGGCTATGTATCAACCCGTGCTCGTCCCGAGGCATCCATGATAGAGGGGTACTGTACCGAAGAGGCCATTGAGTCCGGAGGTCCATTCTGCAATAGTATCCTAAAAGACCAGGTTGCAATAGGTCTGCCTCCGTCACGACACGAGGGTAGACTGTATGGAAGCGGGAGGATGGGACGGAAATCTTTCATCCCACCGGATTACGATATAGTACTTGAGGCACATCAGAGCATCCTACATCAGCTAACGATAATGGAGCCATTTATCCAACAACACATCAATGAGCTTCGCGAGCAAAATCCTGGGCATACGGATGATTGGGTAATGAAGCAACATAAGCAGCGGTTCAACACATGGCTAATGGTGAAGGACATTCCATGTGGAGAAACAATAGAAGAACAAACCATCAAGGGCTTGGCATCTGGACCATCACGCCAGGTCACAACATGGCAAACCTATGACATTAGTGGATTCACATTTTGTACCAAGTCCAAGGACAAAAAGAGCATGTCACAAAACAGTGGTGTTCGATGCGAAGCCATAGATGATGAAACTGGTGAGATTATTACATATTTTGGCTTTATTGAGGACATATGGGAACTAGACTATGGTACATTTCAGATCTCGGTTTTCCGATGTCAATGGGTTGAAGACAAACATGTCACGGTAGACAACTATGGGGTCAGAGTTCTTGATCTAAGTAAGGTAGGTTACAAAGATGACCCATGGATCCTTGCTAATCGTGCTGCACAGGTCTTCTATGCTGAACAGATCATTTCTAACAATGAGAAGAAAAGCACCGACAAACCGAAGCATGTAGTTTTTCCTGGAAAACAACAAGCTATAGGAGTTGATGGTGTATCTGATTTAGAGAATTTTAACCAGTTCAACGACATGTCTCTTTTCATAGACCATCCAACCAAGATAAGGAACGTTGAGCGAAGCATCCCACGCAATTCGTTGCCCTGGGTACGCCACGATGGACAAGGCAGAACAATAGCTTCCTAGATTATATACTTGTCATGTAATTGATTATTGTTAGGACTTGTCATGTAATTGATTATTGTTAGCGACAAACCGAAGCATGTAATTGTCTTCATTCAATTTTCGTGGCTACCATTTACAATTTTACATGACTTTCTATTGACTTTATAGAGAGAGAGGAGAGGGGGAGAGAGAGGAGAGAGAGGAGAGGGAGAGGAGAGAGAGGATGGAGAGAGAGGAGAGAGAGAGGATGGAGAGAGAGGAGAGAGAGAGGATGGAGAGAGAGGAGAGAGAGAGGGGATGGAGAGAGAGGATGGAGAGGGAGAGGGGAGAGAGAGTGGAGAGGAGAGAGAGGATGGAGAGGGAGAGGGGAGAGAGAGTGGAGAGGAGAGAGAGGATGGAGAGGGAGAGGGGAGAGAGAGTGGAGAGGAAAGAGAGGAGAGGTAGAGGGAGAGAGAGAGGATGGAGAGAGAGGAGAGAGAGAGGGGATGGAGAGAGGTAAAAGTATACTAAACAATATATAAAAGTATACTTAATATAATATATAAAAAGTGAAGTAAAACAATATATAAAAAACTATGTTAATAATAATAAAATACTATTTCTACTGGCGGTTGTCATAGAGAACCGCCAGTAGAAATGGCTTCCACAGACTGTAGAATCCATTTCTACTGGCGGTTCTCTATGACAACCGCCAGTAGAAATAGTTTCTACTGGCGGTTCTCGTTGTCAACCGCCAGTAGAAATGGCTTCTACAGTCTGTGGAAGCCATTTCTACTGGCGGTTCTCGTTGTCAACCGCCAGTAGAAATGGCGCCTATATAAAGGGTGGCGCGCGGGAGCCGAAAAATTTACAAGTCCCTGGCGCCAGTTCACTTCAAGACGACGCCGTCAGGCTGCTGGATTTCGACCCCGAGGTTTCGCCGGCGATTGTCCCCGCGCCCGTCCCCACGCCGCCATTCCCGCCCCCGCACCGCCGTCTCCAGGTTAATTTCTTTCTCTTTCCCCTAATCTGTCGTACCGCCGCCGTCTACCGCGCCGGCAGCCGCCGCCGCCGCGTTTAGTAAACCCTAGGGCACGCGCCACCGCCGAGAGGGAGGAAGAGAGAGGAAGGAGAGGGAGAGGGAAGAGAGAGGAGGGAGAGGGAGAGGGAAGAGAGAGGAGGGCGCACGCGCCGCCGCCGCCGAGAGGGAGGAAGAGAGAGGAAGGAGAGGGAGAGGGAAGAGAGAGGAGGGAGAGGGAGAGAGATAGAGGGAGGGAGAGGAGGGTGAGAGAGAGAGGAGGGAGAGGAGAGAGATAGAGAGAGGGAGAGAGATAGAGGGAGAGGAGATAGATAGAGGGAGGGAGAGGAGGGTGAGAGAGAGAGGAGGGAGAGGAGAGAGATAGAGAGAGGAGGGAGAGGGAGAGAGAGGAGAGGAGATGAGAGTATTCATACAATACTTATTTTTATTCATATGTGTGTTCATATGTGTTCAAATGTATGTGTTCATATGTGTTCAAATGTATGTGTTCAATATATATGTGTGTTCATATGTGTTCAAATGTATGTGTTCAATATATATATGTGTGTTCATATGTGTTCAAATGTATGTTGAATATATACATTGTAATTTTATCCGTCACAACTCGATAATATACGTATCCGATCCGATCCGAATTCGATCTGAACTCGATAATTTCCGTACGACTCTCCCTCTCTCCCTCTCTATACGTCCTATGCGACTCTCCCTCTCTCCCTCTCCTCGTCCTATACGACTCTCCCTCTCTCCCTCTCTATACGTAACTCGATAATATCCATACGATTCTCCCTCTCTCCCTCTTTATACATCCTATGCGACTCTCTCCCCGTCCTACACGATACTATACGACTATACGATACTATATGGTTAGGGTTTAGGGTTAGGGTTATGGTTAAGGGTTACGGTTAGGGTTAAGGGTTATAGTTAGGGTTAGGGTTAGGGTTAAGGGTTAGGGTTTAGGGTTAGGGTTAGGGTTAGGGTTAAGGGTTCGGGTTTTGGGTTAAGGGTTCGGGTTTTGGGTTAGGGTTAGGGTTAGGGTTAAGGGTTATAGTTAGGGTTAGGGTTCGGGTTTTGGGTTAAGGGTTCGGGTTTTGGGTTAGGGTTAGGGTTAAGGGTTTAGGGTTAGGGTTAAGGGTTATAGTTAGGGTTAGGGTTAGGGTTTAGGGTTAAGGGTTCGGGTTTTGGGTTAAGGGTTCGGGTTTTGGGTTAGGGTTAGGGTTAAGGGTTTAGGGTTAGGGTTAAGGGTTATAGTTAGGGTTAGGGTTAGGGTTAAGGGTTAGGGTTTAGGGTTAGGGTTAGGGTTAGGGTTAAGGGTTCGGGTTTTGGGTTAAGGGTTCAGGTTTTGGGTTAGGGTTAGGGTTAGGGTTAAGGGTTAGGGTTAGGGTTAGGGTTAAGGGTTCGGGTTTTGGGTTAAGGGTTCGGGTTTTGGGTTAGGGTTAGGGTTAAGGGTTTAGGGTTAGGGTTAAGGGTTATAGTTAGGGTTAGGGTTAGGGTTAAGGGTTAGGGTTTAAGGTTAGGGTTAGGGTTAAGGGTTCTGGTTTTGGGTTAAGGATTCGGGTTTTGGGTTAGGGTTAGGGTTAGGGTTAAGGGTTATAGTTAGGGTTAGGGTTAGGGTTTAGGGTTAAGGGTTCGGGTTTTGGGTTAAGGGTTCGGGTTTTGGGTTAGGGTTAGGGTTAAGGGTTTAGGGTTAGGGTTAGGGTTAAGGGTTTAGTGCCCGAGGATGTATTTAATTATACTATTTGTTAATATGAATTTAATTATTGCTTACGTTAATATGTGTTAATATGTATTTAATTATTGCTTATGTATTTGTATATATATAGCTCAATGAGTTCTCCGATCAAGGACCAAGGATTAGTGCCCGAGCACATGGACAAGAGTGTTGCTCAAGAACAATCCAGCAGTGAAGGATATGAAACGCCTAGCGACCCTTTTCCTACCACTAGCATAGATAGGGCCGCTCTCCGTGAGTTGCAACGTGACCCTACTTATGATCCACGAGAAGCTGAGGTAAAAGTACACATCTTTAGCTTCGTATGTGTACCCTACTGATTTCACATGCATGATCTCTTGTGCATTTTATTACATGAATAGGAGGTCGTGTCTGAATTTCGTGCGATACTCGAAGAAGTCGTGGCACGAAACGAAGACGTACCGGAGCCGACCCAAGACGCACCGGAACAGACCAAGACAACAACCGAGACGTCAAGGAAAAGGAAGCAGAGCGATCGAAAAAGAGGTGACAGGGGGCTGAACAAGTTTCCCGATAAAACATACAAAATCTCAGACGTGAGCCCGAAAGGTCAGCCCCTAGCTCCAGAAGAGGCACTACCTAAGTTCCGGAATGCACTTGGGTTTTTAGTTAGAGATAATCTTGACATAACAATACGACAGTGGAGAGATGTGTCAGATGATGTCAAGAATCAAATATGGAATAAGCTATTAATGAGGTTCGTTCTGCCTCGGGGTTCAGAAGAACTCGTGAAGGAATACACGATGAAGCAGCTTGCAATCAATTTCCGAAACTGGAGGTCTGAGATGAACACAAAGTTTGCAAAGAAAGGTCTGGACTCGACCAAAAAATATAAAATCTCAACAGGTCAGTGGGCAGTATTTCTAGAGCAGAGGAGCAGCCCTGATTTCATATCTCTAAGTGAGGCAAATTCGGAACTATCAAAGAAGAACAAGTACCGCCACCACCTAGGCACAGGTGGTTACAAGCGTCAGGTTCCTAAATGGAGACAAGAAGACGCCGAGAAGAAGGCCGCAGGGTTGCCGACGCTGTCCGAGCAACTTGGTGAAAGGGCGGCAAATTGGCTCCGTGCTAGAAAACCAAGGGAAACCGAGACCGGTGTATCTTTTGATGATCCCATTGTCGAAGAAGCGGCAAAAAACATATATACAATGGCAGCTAAGCAGAGCCAAGGAACTTTTAAGCCACAAAGGGAAAGAGACATCCTAACGGCTGGTCTCGGTAACCCTGAGCATCCTGGCCGTGTACGAGGAATCTCGTCTAAGGAAGGATGGAAGGAAGGATTCGGACCACAGTGGGAAGGTCTGTACAGGAAACGTGATCGATACAAGGAAGAGATGGCGGATTATTTTAAGGAGGAGGCCAAGAAAGAGTTCAAAGCCATGATGTCTCAAATGCTATCGAATCCTCCTCCAGAATTGATGCAACAGTTGGCGAGTGCGATGTCTGTTCAACAGATGACCACTCCACAGATACAAATAATTCCAGCAGCTCAACCGCCGGCTTCCACAGATTGTACGACATTACCAAGCTCTGTTGCTTCAACGGGAAATAAGGACCGTTATCCAGTTGATGACATCACAAGGCCTGTGGCGTGCACACTGGTTATAAGATATAGTATTAACAATAAACGTACAAAGAAAGTAGCCACAGGCCTTGCGATCCCAGGACGCAAGTTCCATGGAAACGATATTCTAGATGATTATTGCAAAGTAGAAGTGACGACGGTCGTCCAAGGATCCGAGGACGACATGCTAGACATCCCTGGGCCCGAAGGTACCGAGAAACTTGGACAAGCTATCAAGAATTTTATCCTTTGGCCTCGAAGGGATGTCGAATTGCTTGATTGGTCGAATTCGTCGCAGGCGTCGCAGGCCCAACCGTCTCCGCCTTCTCAAATTGTTGTTCCTATTGTACATCCATCATCACCTCCTCAATCTTCACATGCTGCTCCTCATCCTTTTTCTGACCCACCGTCTCCGCCACAAGCATCACCATTCAGGGCTCCACCACCTTCTCCTCCCCATCCTCTTGGTGACCCACTGTCTACGCCACCATCAAGGGATCCACCTTCTCCACAACCATCAAAGGATCCAAGGCCATCAAAGAAATCTAAACTTCCTATTCCAAAATTGGTGTCCCCGTATCAGAAAAAGAAGAGTAAAGCTACTACTGCTGGCACAGCTCGGTTTTTGAAAGGGATTGGACGGAGCCTCACGTCACAAACTGTTGATTTGGCCAAGCACGAGGAGTCTGCAAAAAAGGCTGAGGCAATGGCGGCAAAGATAAAGAAGCCAACTAAGGCAGATTACAAAAACGTGCCTAAAAAATATGTGCCGGGCAGACCTCTGCTACCTCTTGAGAAACTAAGAAAGGTCCCGGCTGGTGTTAAAAGGTTGCATGACTGGTACATGCGGGCATCATCGGTTGGCATCGACACCATCAGTGTGCATATACCAGACCATGCTTTTATTGGTTCGGACCAAAAGGCCGTTGTTACATTCGAGGACATGTGGTTAATGATGAACCTTCAGAGACTCGACGTGCAACTTGTAACGATGTTTGCATTGTAAGTGTCGCTCATACTTCCACATATGTGTGTTATTATTAGTGAGCTGTATAAAATTTCAATATCTGACATGCACGTGTGACTTGCAGAATGCAACATGATCAGCAGGAGATCCTTCACGGTACCAAGCCCAATGCTAGTGCCAGTAAAAGGGTTGGGTATCTCAACCCAATACTTATATCCGAGGAAAGCCACACTTTTAGAATCGGGAAAGACAACGATGAATTACGGGGAAAGACGGACGAAGAAGTTGAGAAGCGTATAAAGGATATGAAGAAGGATTTTGAAGCTCGATACGCCACCTACTGTTGGGGGCCTTCGTCCTCCGAAGGTCCTCAAAAACATGATTTGACAATGTTTTCCAAGTGGATTATGTGAACAGGTATCTTCGGTCTCAGAATTGTAAAGCACGGTCAGGACGAAGCCTGAACCAGACGAAGGGCGAGCTGATTACCAAGCTCTACGAAGGTGCACAGCCGAAGCTGTGTGCAAGGAAGCTTCGTCACGGTAGCAAAAAGGGGAACCGACTTAAAGATGAAAAGACTACGTGGGCCTTGACAGATTTCCATAAGTCATTAACAAATGTAATGGACATGGATGTAATTTTACGTGGGCTGCGTCCCGCGTCTATAAATAGATGAACAGTACTCCCGTACTGTTCACGCTGACTTGGCATTCGCTTTTGCGTCATGCTTGTACTTTCTACCTTCTCTCAGGACCGAAGGTACATTTGTAATTTAAAATCATTTCTATTTTTCTATGTTAATAAAATAGAAATGATTCTATGATGATGTCTAAATTATATTTCATACTTTATATAAATCCTTCGTCATCACTTGTTATATTTACGAAGGTATGTCTTTTATGACCTTCGTCCGAATCTCATTATTCCCGAAGGGGCATAATGTCTCGAAGAACGAAGGACTTTAACATTTAACACTTTTTATGTTGCCTTGTTCTTAACTCCGAAGCGTTTGAGAACAAGTCCCCAACATTGGCGCCCACCTCCGGTGAACTCACTTCCACTTCGAGCTTTTTTGAACACCTTCGGAAGCTATAGACCTTCGCTATGGCGCCGAAGAAAGCTTCAGCGACTGGGGCTTCAGCACTGCAACCGCTGGACCACAACCAGGAGACCGTCTCTCTTCGGGAGGCCCGAAGCCAGAAGAGAAAGGCCGTCAGCCCGACGCTTCAGGAGGAAGAGCTAGACCAAGAAATCAGGGATATGGAGATCCTACATCAACAGGTGCAAAGGAAGAAGGAGAAGATGGCCCGGCTAGCTGAGTTGCAACGGCAGATAGACGAAGCCTCTGAGGAGGTCCGCCATCTTACCCATGATGAGCAAAACAGGAGGCCTCAGCAGAAAGACCTTCATCAGGAGGGCTTCGTCAACGAAGATGACTGGTATGACAATTTCCATCAGGGAAATTTTGTTTTCGATGATGCTTCTCCTTTGTCCGCTGAGCTGCAGGCTACACCTTGGCCTCCATCCTATAAGCCACCCCAGCTTCCCATGTTCGACGGCCACTCAGACCCGAAGCAGTTCTTGATGAGCTACGAAGCAACAGTGTCTTCGTATGGGGGCAATGCTGCAGTCATGGCGAAGTCTTTCGTTATGGCCGTCAGGAATGTTGCTCAGACCTGGTACTCCTCCCTTCGACCAGGGACAATCACCTCATGGCAGAAGCTGAAGGATATGTTGTTAACCAGCTTTCAAGGATTTCAGACGAAGCCGGTCACTGCACAAGCTTTGTTTCAGTGCACTCAGGATCATGAAGAATACCTTCAGGCGTATGTCAGAAGGTTCTTGCGTTTGAGGGCACAGGCACCAACGGTGCCCAATGAAATTGTTATCGAAGCCATGATCAAGGGGCTTCGTCCTGGACCTGCAGCCCAATACTTTGCTAGGAAGCCTCCTCAGACGCTGGAAAAGCTACTCCAAAAGATGGACGAGTACATTCGGGCTGATAATGACTTTCGCCAAAGAAGGGAGGAGGCCTTCAGATTTTCTGAGATGACCAGGGGCTTCGGGGGACGTTTCTATCCGAGGCATGTCAGGTCCATCCACAACACTCAAAATGATGATAAGGGGAGTCAGCAGAACAGGCCCCAGTGCTCCTCACAGGCTTCGGGGTAGCAGCAAACTTTCTTTCGGCCACCAGCTCCAAGAGGCAGAGGCGCCAGGGGCTTCGGCGGGAGATTTGGAGATCAACCAAGGAGGACATTTTGCTTATTCTGCGGTGAGAACAAGGGCCATACCACTAGGATGTGCCATGTTACCATCCAGAAACAAAAGGAGCTAGCAGAAGCTGCAGCGCAACAGGGACAGCCGAAGCAGGTCATGCATACTGCTTCGTACCATCAGCCTTACATCCCGGAGTATGTGGGCAACCATCCTGCAGTTTCCGTAGCTTCGGCAAGTCAACCTCAAGCTTCATGGCAACAGCCCCCGCCTCCACCTCCGCTGCAACAAGGCCAGCAGCCAGAAGGGAGTCAATATGCTCCACATCAAAGGGACTTCAGAGAACAATCCGAAGCTCGCACAGTCAACAGCACTGTGCCAGAGTCGAAGCACATTTATTGACACATATCCTACTTTTGATAGCAGTCTTTTCCATTCAGTTCTATTCTCTGTAGCAAAAAACATTGATAGTTTCCATGTAATAATTTCGCTGTTTCCCACGAGGAAAACCTATTTTCTCCACAGGCTTAAGTTGATAAAGTTTTTGTATTAACAAGGAGGACCTTCGAAGTATTAAAAATCCTTCAGAGTAACAGAAAGTCGTTCTAAGGAACGCAGAGTAAGTTCATGAAGCCACAAAAAGCCGTTCCAAAGGGAGCGCAGTGTAAGTTTTCTGCTCAAAAGTCGTTCCTAAAGGAATGCAGAGCTTACAGCGAAAAGTCAACGCTGATATCGTCTAAGTAAAAGACGAAGAAGCTCCAAAGACGTTCCTAAGGGAATGCAGAGCTTATACCGTCTAAGTAAAAGACGAAGAAGCTCCAAAGACGTTCCTAAGGGAATGCAGAGCTTATACCGCCTAAGTAAAAGGCGAAGAAGCTCCAAAGACGTTCCTAAGGGAATGCAGAGCTTACGAATGTATTTTGTGTATCTTCGGAACAGACGTCATTTGCATAACATAACATCATCACATCATTTCGCATAGCATAAGCATCATACATCATGTTGCATACGGCAAAAGAAGGGTACACAGTATTAACCTTCGAAAGAATGATTTGAGAAAGTGCAAATTTTGCAAAGTCACGAGGGAATACAATGATAATCTTCGGAAAATAGCTTCGGAGGCTGTTTTTACGAAGCATGGACAAGCTTCATCAGAGCAGTATCGAAATTGTATAGCTTCGGAGAATGTTTTTATGAAGTATGAACGTGTTTCATCAGACCTTCATCAGAGCAATATCAAAATTGTTTAGCTTCGGAGAATGCTTTCACGAAGCATGGATATGACTTATCAGAACAGCTTTAACGGAGAATATTTTCTTCACGAAGCATGAAAAGAAGGGAAGGTGTTTTTTCGCCGAAGGCTCAAAAATGGTATGTATGTAGAGTTTCATGCATCGTAAAGAATTGAATAATGAAAAGAAACTTGTATATTACATTCAAATGTACAAAATGTTACATAGATCACACTTTAAATGTTTTTTCTAAATAGTATCTAGTCTTCTCTTAATACTGCTTCGGCGGCTTCATTTAGAAGTTGATCAACAACTTTGTCCATGATAGCTTCGGCCATTTGTTTAATTTCATTATCCCCTTTTGTGTGCGGGTCGGCAGTCGATTCAGCAGCTTCTGAGGGAAAAGAATATTTCTTCATTACTATTACAAACTGTGTGCAAAGTTTGAAATAAAAATTACAACACAACAAGAACGACTAATTGGTACCTAATTGCCTTTCGGGCTCTGTACTCCTTTCGGAAGCTTCTGCCACTTTCCTAGCATCATGAATGCCTTTTTCGCTCCTTTGGATGATTTCTTGCGCCATTCCTCGGCCGCCGTCGTTCCAGATATCAGTAAAAAATTTGCCACCAACCACGCTTGCTTCGGCCGAGGGGTCCTTGATGTCTTCGGAAGATAAGGTAGCTTCGGACTGAGCTAAAACTTTTACATGCCCGCAACCTTTTTTCTCTAAGACAGAAGCAATTCCTCTGGCGCCCGAAAAAGCGCAGATATCGCCGCGACTGCTCAGGATCTCCTCGAAGGCCTCTGCTTCGTGACTAATCCATTCCGGTGGACCTTCGGGATTGCCTCGAGAGAAATTCTCTTCGCTGGAAAAGGCGCCCACGCTGGCGAAGCTGGTTTTAATTTTATTCACGCATTCTATAGATTTAACATAACATTTCCTCTGAGATGCACGAAGCTCTTTAACTCTTAACTCCAATTTGTTGACCATATGATCACTGAGTTCTCGTTTTGTTTCCTCAAGCACGCGCTCCTCTTTAGCTTTAGTCAGTTGTTTCTGAAGATCTTTAATATCACGCTTTTGGGCTTCGGCCTGGGTTTTTGAAGCAGCTTCGTCCTTCTTTACTTTGTCTACCAGCGTAAGCAGAATTTTATCCTTTTCCAGAGCTTCGTTTCTCAGTTTGATAACTTCGGAGCGCAAATTGTTAAACGCAATCTCATAGCTTTCATCTTCGGCGCTTTTTTGGGCTCTTAATGCGTTGCTTAGAATTAAGCCCTGTACGAAAAAAGAATCCATATAAGAATGTAGGAATGAATTACGTATTAAAAAAGTTTTTTCAAACGCTTAATTCCCAAACCTTTAGGCTATTGTATGCAAGACTGTCTGCGAGATCCTCTTTCGTCATGGCGCTTAGTCCAGCTTCGAGCTTCGGGAAGCCTACACTCCTGGCCATCTCTCGGCAGACAGATAGTTCTTTATTATCAGGTAGGCAGTATAGGAAGTCATCTTCATTTGTCCCATTGAATATTACTGCCCCCTTCGGATATTTTAGCTCTTTCGCATAATGGTTGGCTTCATAAGTTTCTTCTGCAGATAGTTTCTTCCCCGAAGCGTGTCGTATAATGTAATCGCATATGCTGGCAGGAGCTTCGGGGATGGCAGTGTCAATTTCTTCAACTATAATTGGTTCTGATATTTTTATTGCTTTGGCTTCTAAAGGTTGCTCCTTGTAGGGCTCTGAAGGCCCAGCTTCAGCTTCAGCTTGTTGCGTTGAAGCTTCAGTAGAAGCTTCAGCAACTTCAACACTCTTTTTTGGAGTTGTGCTTGAAGACTTAATTGTCTCCAAGACATCTAGTACGTTTACCATTCTTTTCCTTTTTGGGGTCACCGATGGCCCTTTTTGGTTTTTTATTGCTTCGACATTTACCGAAGGACTTAAGATTTCAGACATTGTTGGCTCGTCAATCTTCGGCTTTTCTACTGCTGAAGGCGCTTCAGTCTTCTCTTCCATCTTCGGCACTGGAGCTGGTTCTGTAGCTTCAGAGGCCAAAGAAGCTTCACCAATGAATTCTGGCACTGTGGCCGGCTCAATAAAGCGTGTCCGATGGGTGAGCACCTTCATCTTTTTTCTTTGAGGCGCTGGCTCACTAGGGGCACTTGTGGTAGCTTCTGTCGCAGGAGAAGTATTTTTCCTTTTGCGACCCAATACCGGATAGTGATAGTCGGGGTACATAAACCCGACTGCGTCAAACACACGGTTGAGCCTTTTCTTCTTTCGGCCTCCGAAGGCTGCTGATAGCGCAGCATTTTCGGCCTTCGAATATGCCCCAAGTAGTTCATCACTTAAAGTTTCAATGCTCTTCAGGCAGTCATCATCAGGTTCAACAAATTTATCTGCATATTTGAATGTGTATTTCAGTCTAACTAGTCCGCCTTCGTCGGACTCTTTAATGGTTTCCTTCGGCATTTCCCACTTTTCTGCAAGTGGCCATACCCTGAAGGCAATGTGCTCTTGGACCAAGTCCCTTGTTCCAATGAAGGAGCAGACTACGCCGAAGGCTCTTTGGCACTCCTCGGCTGCTTCGTCCATTTCAACCTTCGGCCTTCGAAGTCCGAAGCGTTGCCAGATGGGGCACATAATAATACTCTTAACATTTTCTTGCGTTGATAAGTTATTCTTCACATAAAACCACTCTGTCATCCAGGCTCCGGGCCATCTCTTCCGAAAGGTCAGCACAGGGCAGCTTGACCCGGAGCGGGCACCGAAGCTATAGCACCCAAAATTGTTGTGATATTGTTCTTTTCCCCAGGGTTTCGTTTCATATAACAATTCGTGAATGTTGCAGAAGCTTTTAGCGTTTGGTTCCAAACCTTGGCTTCTCACAGCCCAGACAAAAATCCCCATTCTTATGATAGCTTCGGGAGTGAGTTGATGAAGGTAGACTTGAAATGTTTTCAGTACCTCAACAACAAAATTGCTCAGGGGGAATCGAAGCCCAGCCTTGAGAAAGCTTCGGAAGATTACAACTTCATCTTCTTCGGGAGTGGGAGAAGTCTTTTCTCCAGCGTCAGCTCTTACAATAGATACATCTCGAAAATACCTCCCCCTCATATTATCAATATGATTCTGCTTGATAGTGGTTTTCCCGAAAACCGTGTGACTTGGCCGCCATGGACGATCTTCGGCCTCTTCCCCACCACTCTCTACATCATAGCTGTCGCTGTCACCAGTATCTTCGGACAAACCTTCGAGAATCTCCTTGGTGATTTTTTCTGTATTAGTCTCTGCCATCGCTATCAGGAACCCCAGATTCTTCTCCTCCTCGAGACTCAGCTTCGTCTCAGCAGGGATCTTCTTGCCTTCAGACATCTTCGGAAACGCTAAAAAATTGTTCCCGAGGCCGAAGCTTCAAAATCAAAAAGACCAGCAAATCTTAGTGCACAAGAGCTAAAAATTTTAGTGGGCCGAAGCAGATGGCAAGTGTGCGTACCAAATGAGTTTGCGGTGCGATCTTATTTATACGCCCAGGGCGTTGAAAATTGAAAGGCCCCGCTTGTCAGAGAATGTTGCTATTCTAGCAAAGGGAAGGTGTTTTTTCGGACCTTCGGCTCAAGGCCTTCGTCCATATCGCAATCTGAATTTATTATTAACAAATTAATATTGCGAGGGGCTACTGTTGGGGGCCTTCGTCCTCCGAAGGTCCTCAAAAACATGATTTGACAATGTTTTCCAAGTGGATTATGTGAACAGGTATCTTCGGTCTCAGAATTGTAAAGCACGGTCAGGACGAAGCCTGAACCAGACGAAGGGCGAGCTGATTACCAAGCTCTACGAAGGTGCACAGCCGAAGCTGTGTGCAAGGAAGCTTCGTCACGGTAGCAAAAAGGGGAACCGACTTAAAGATGAAAAGACTACGTGGGCCTTGACAGATTTCCATAAGTCATTAACAAATGTAATGGACATGGATGTAATTTTACGTGGGCTGCGTCCCGCGTCTATAAATAGATGAACAGTACTCCCGTACTGTTCACGCTGACTTGGCATTCGCTTTTGCGTCACGCTTGTACTTTCTACCTTCTCTCAGGACCGAAGGTACATTTGTAATTTAAAATCATTTCTATTTTTCTATGTTAATAAAATAGAAATGATTCTATGATGATGTCTAAATTATATTTCATACTTTATATAAATCCTTCGTCATCACTTGTTATATTTACGAAGGTATGTCTTTTATGACCTTCGTCCGAATCTCATTATTCCCGAAGGGGCATAATGTCTCGAAGAACGAAGGACTTTAACATTTAACACTTTTTATGTTGCCTTGTTCTTAACTCCGAAGCGTTTGAGAACAAGTCCCCAACACCTACATAGGACATGCAATGCTTCAATTTCAAGACAGGGAAGCCATAATGGCCCCGTACAACTTTAAGTAAGTGTGATTTTGCATAAATAAAATTAATAATTTCAATACACATGCATCACAAATTTGATTCGTACAGGGACCACTGGATATGCTTCCTCATTTATCCTAAGGTTGGAAAGGTGCTGGTGCTCGACTCCTTGAACTTCGACCCTTCGACATATGCAGAATTCCTCAGCATCTTAGAGCTGTAAGCCTTTTCTATGCATGCATACTTTTATCGATTAAAATTTGAGAATAACATGGTGATTCTATTTGAGATCACAGGGCTTATAGATTCTATAAGATGAGAGGTGGAAAGTACGACCTGTCGAAAAAATGCGTGCCACTAGACATCCATCATCACTGGCCGGTAAGTATGTGATTTTATGAATACATATCATACACAATGTTGCAACTAAATAACCAATCTCCCGTTATGTAGTGCCACAAGCAACCACAACGATCGGTCCTATGTGGATTCTATGCGTGCGAGTTCATGAGAGTGAACGGACGATACATCACGAACCCTGACATGGTATTATTAGTAATAGTCAAGTATGTATTTATGTCATTAAAGATGCAAATGTGTTATTATTGAGTATAAATAGATGATGTTTATAAAATTCCTTTACAGCAATTTCAACGAGAAAACCCGGAGAACTTGACCGAAGCTGCATTGTATGGCATAGTCGAGGACCTCTGCACATTCATATTGAAAGAGGTCATTCCCGCAGAAGGAAAATATCACGATGCTTCCGGGACATTAGCTTTGCCAGAGTTTAGAATACTAACAGAAATTAGTAGATTATCTCTTAGCCGAGATAGTTATTAGAGCTTAGGTGAAAACTTATGATGTATAGAATGCATGAAGCATATATGGTTGTAAACAGAATACTTTGATGTATATAAATGTATGATAGAATTTAATTTCATGTTGCTTTCAATATCAATATAGATCTATATATATATGTTTGTGTGTGTGTAAATAAATATATATATAATTCAGTATTGTTTGAAATTTTGAAAAAAGGCGGGAAAACTTCCACTGGCGGCTAAATAAAGAAAACCGCCAGTGAAAAGTGCATTTCCACTGGCGGCTGAATAAAGAAAACCGCCAGTGAAAATGCATTTTCACTGGCGGTTTTCTTTATTCAGCCGCCAGTGGAAATGCACTTTTCACTGGCGGTTCCTTAAGAAAACCGCCAGTGAAAATGCACTTTTCACTGGCGGTTCCAAAATAACCGCCAGTGGAAATGCTGATTTCCACTGACCCCTAGCACTGGCGGTACTGAAAAACGCATGTGTAAATAGGTTTAGAACCGCCACTATAGAGCTTCTGTGTACTAGTGTGAGCACCTTGAGCTCCGCCTCGTCGCCAGAGAGCAGGGAGAGGATGGCGGGGACAGTGGTGGAGACTTGCCTGTCGGGCGCCTCGCCCACGGTGACGGAGGGGCATAGGGTCACCAGGCTGACGCCCTCGGCCGCCGCGAACTCCGCCGCCTCCTTCTCCATGAGCACCTTCGACACCGGGTACGCCTGCGATGAGATGATGCGGCAAAAGCATGCGTACGTACGTGTACGTGCATGATCTCTGTTACATCCCATCTACCACCAGCGGATACACCACAGAGGCCGCCCCTTCGTCGCGAGCCTGGAAGAAGAGAGCGCCGCGCCAACGTCCGACTGGCGGGCCCGGAGTGGAAGTGACCTGTGCGTGTCTGTGGAGTGGGGCTGCGCTCCCGTGGTGTGTGTCTGTCTGTAATAAGTAGTAAACTCTGTCTTGGGCGAGGGGACATCTGAACAATTAATAGAAACTCTGAAGAGAGCTCCCTGTTCTCTCCTATCTCCGTCTTCTACCTCTGCCTTCTCCTACCTCCATATCCCCTACCCTAACAATCTCGCTCGGCAGCACTCCAGTTCAGAGGAGAAGAGAAAGAGGCCGGCGCCGAGAGCGCGTTCGCCGTACCCAGAGGCCAGTCCTTTTGGCGGTGAGGTAGTCGACGTCGGACAAGGACTCCTCGTCCAGCACGTGCCTGTGCCCGTCGTTTTCCAGCGGTTTGCTGGAGACGGCGGCCGTCGACGAGGTCAGGACCACGCGCTTCACCGTGCCGGACTTGACGCACGACCTCATCACGTTCAGAGTGCCTTGGACGCCGAGCTCCATCAGTTCTTTCTGCATGCGCGCGTGCCACATCACAACTCGAATAGCTCGTTCGTGCACCGGCCGTATATATAGGTACTTAGGTAGCTTGTGTATTAGTACGTACCTCAGGGTTCTTGGACGTGTAGTTGACCGGCGCGGCGAGCAGGAATGCGTAGTCGCATCCGGCGACGGCCTCGTCGTAGCTGCCTTCCTCGGCGAGGTCGGCGCGGTAGACCTCCAAGGGGCCCAGCTTCTCCAGGTCCTCCAGGTGGGAGTTGCTCTCCTTGTCCTCGGGGTGCCTCGTGCCTCACCGTCGTCTTCACGGCGTAGCCCTTCTCCAGCAGCATCTTGATGAGCAACGACGCGATGTAGCCGTTCCCTCCGGTCACGCGCGCACGCCGTCTTCTTCCTCTCCTCACCTGCCGCCGCCATACCGATCTATCGACGAGGGCAAGAAGAAGAGAAGCTTGCTAGCTAGCTAGCTAGGATAAATCGCTGCTAGCTGGCCCTAGCTAGCTCTGATGGGTTGTCCCGACACTGATGGATTGGCGACCAGTGTCCAGGTGGTAGTTTGAGGTTGCTGTGGATGTGGCTCCATGAGTGCTGAATGGAATGTTTATATGCACCACGACGACGAACGAAACCCGTGCTGCATGCGGCTACGCTCGGTCTCGCAAAAGCTAAAGCCAACATGCCTGTCTGCCTGACGCTTGGCCTGTCATGGCGGTCGGCAGCGGCAGGTAGATGTAGACGACACACGGGCACAGTGATCAAGAGGCTCGAAACAACAGGCGTTTCGATCCTGGCCGACCAGGAGAAACACGCCCTCCAGGATTTCTCGCTGGGCCTTATTCGGTTATTTCTAATACACATAAATTAAATGAGATTAAAAAAATAAAGAAAAAGTTTGACTTGTTTAGGATTTAAACACATCCAATCCCACTCAATCCACATGGATTGAGAACTAACCTCCATGTAAGCTAACCGGACAAGCTCTTAGCGTCAAACAACAATGATGCAGAATTACAGATCGATCGAACCGCCTTTAGTTAAAGACGCTTGGATTGGTGGTCGATGAATGATGATGAATCACGACAGCTCCACGTACGAGCTTAATGATCACGTGCGGAGTATATTTAGGTGTGTTTGATTTTTCAGGACTAATATTGTGACTCTATTTATTACATTTTAGTCCCTAAATTGATAAATACAGATTATTTAAAAAATTAGTAACTAAAATAGAATAAAACTGAGTGACTAAAAAATAGAACTCAAACGCCACCTTAAGAAATTCATCTATTATACTCCGTGACAGCTGTAGCACGCTAAGAAATAAGAATGTGATGGTGGTGGATGCTTTGGTCACTAAATTAACCTTGATATGTAAAAAATAGTCTTTGTCTGGCAGGACAAGTTTTTCCAAGCGACGTGGACAACCGGAAACCATGCATATATATGCTGTCGAGTGTCGTCGTCGCCTCTCTCTCTCCGGCCCGTGGCTGCGAATATATGTGTGCTGACGACAGACGTAGCTGCTGGCTGAAAGGCCCACATTAGCTACAATTGATAGAGATGGCAGCGATCATCTCAGACTAAACTATATTCATTGTTATCCTTGCAATAGAATCGCGATAGAAATCAGATGACGATTGGTTCTCGGGAGAAAAAATATCTATTTTATAGCACCAAATATAATAGTTATTAGTTGCCATGCATCTCAGCGATTCCTATATATCATTACTTCTAGTTAAAAGTTACACCGGAGTGCTGGCCTCTCCGCAATCAGCGGATTTCTGCCTTATACGGTGCCGCTGTGTGGAAGCAAAAAAAAAACACAGGGGAACAGCCCCTTCACGGACCCAAACTTTTCATTGAATCCCGTTGAGCTTTCTTGAGTCCGCTCCCTCCAGCCTCTCACTCCCACGCCGCCTCTGCCCGCTCCAGTCCCGCTTCCCCCTCGCACTCGCCGCCGGCATTCCGGCAGTTCCTGCTCCGGGCCTTCCAGAGGGTAGCGCCGCGATGGGCAACCCAGGCACCTCCGCCAACCCCGCCGTGCGCCACCGCCTCTCGCCGTATCTCGTGGGGCAGCCGTCGGTGCCGCGCGCCCCGGATCCGCTAGACCTAGCCTCCGTCGCCGCGCCGTCCCGGTACCGCTGCCTCTTGCCGTCGCTCCGGCCGCCGCACCTCCCGTCGCCCGACGCGGGCTGCAATTAGATTCTATGCCATCTGCCAGGGGAACGTGATATTGGATTTGGAGGTCGATGGATTTGGTAGTCCATGTTTTATGCGCAGCAGCGTTGTTGTGTTTGCATCGGAGTCGCGTCGAGCTGCGTCCGCCTCTCTCTCTTCGCTTCCCATCTGCCCGCGCCACCTCCGCCTACACCGCTCAGCGACCTAGCTCTCCCGGTCTCTCGCCGCCGCGTTCGCACCGCGCTGGCCACCAACTTCGCCGCCGCCATAGCGACCGTATCCGACCATCCGAGGGCGCGGCAGCCTTGCATCCCACACCTGCCAGTGCCCAGCCCTTCGCCTCGGCGGTGGCCACGCTGGAGAAGAAGCCATACCATACCCACCCGACATGGTCGCAGGTGAGCCTGCACTTAATCTGAGACTAGAAAATTGGGCTCAATCACGGGTCGTGTCGTCCCAACGGACGGAGGAGGACCGCCGCTAGAGCTCGCGTTGTCGCGCCAGCTGCTCCCATCGCTCGTATATATTACTACGAAGTAACCCTAACTGCCACCAGCCTCAGCCTCCCCTCTCAGCTCCCCCACACGGCACTCCAGCCCCCAGCCTGCCACTCAAACAGTACACCACCGCCACAAGCCCGGGCCGAATAAGTCTACAGGGAAGCAGGGCTACCGCTGCCGCCGCACTTCGCCGGCAAAGAACGCCCTTCAGGTATTCCCAACCATCTCTTTCCTGCCTGCTGTGCGAAACTAATTTTTCAAATTCTAATATCACTACACCAAAATCATACACTTCCTACGGTTTTTTAACTTCCTACAACTTTTATAACAAACCGTAGGAAATAAATAACTTCCGAGAGGCAACTGGTACCTCTAGGAAATAAACATAACTTCCTACGGTTTTTTATAAAAGCTATCGGAAGTTAAAAGACAGTAGGAAGTTAACTAACTTCCTACGGCCTCCTCTAGGAAGTCAGGTTTCATGTGTTCACAAGTCAAACGAAAATCTAACTTCCTACGGCTGGCTCTAGGAAGTTAGCTGGGTACGGCCTCCTCTAGGAAGTTAGGTTTCAGTTGTTGACCAGTCAAACGAAAGTCTAACTTCCTACGGCCGGCCGTAGGAAGTTACTTAACTTCCTAGAGGCAAAGTACAAACTCTAGGAAGTTACCTAACTTCCTACGGCTTTGCTCTAGGAAGTTATGTTTTTTTTTATTTTTAACCTCCCTCAACCTTGTCTCTTCTCTCTCTTCTCTCAACATCTCTCTGTCTCACGCCAGACCGGCTGCCTCTCCCACGCGCCCATCTCTCCCACGCCCAGCCGGCTCTGCCCCCGGCCTCGTCGTGCCCGCCTCTCCCGCCCCCGACCGCGCCGCCCCCGGCGCGCCCCGCCGCCTTGCTCCCCAAGCGAACCCGCCTCTACTTCGTTGTGCATGGCCTCCACGCCGCCCAAATGTCGTACCCCTGTCTTCCCCCTCGGCCCTCGATGTGCCGCTGCATGCCCTCCGCCGCTGCCGCTGCGACAAGTTTGGCCTCCTCTGGAAGCTCCCTTTTGCCCGCGCGCCGTCCCGTGTAGCCCTGATGGATGCGGCCTCGCCTCTGCAGCCCCATTCACCACGCGCTCTATTGCCGCAGCCCCCGCCCGCACCGTCCAGGAGGTACTGCATGCACTTCTCGGCGTCCAGCTTAATCTAGGCGTAGCTTACCACTTAGCTTTTGGCTTTCTTTTTTATTGTCTAATTCTAGGTAGCTGCTGGAGGGTCATGTTTGGTGGTTTGGCTCAAGAATGTCACGACATGGGGACTGGATTTATCCAACCAAGATGATAGCCTATAAGCATTGAAGAACTATCTAATTTCTCACTTGTGAGTCAGATTGATTTCTTTTATTTGGACATATCGTCTCGCCTTGGCCATATTTCTGCAAAATACAACTATCTGAGCTAGAATTACATCTGTGTGGACATATTGTTTTCTTACAGCTATCTGAAGTTTAGTAGCTGTTTGAAGTTTAGTAGTTGTCTATCTTGTTTTTCAGGGATCTAGAATTACAGGAGCCTGATGGAAGCATGAAGATTTTTTTAGGCTCCTCTGCTCCTGGAGCTGGACAAGATGGGCCAAGTCATTTATATTGGGGCTAACACAAAGGTGATTCCTGACCTTGCCATCTCTTAACTATTTTGCTGCTACTGAGCACATATACGAACTACATAGCCAGGTTCATTTATGTTAGGAATAACTACATGAGTTATTTCTGCCCAGGTTCATTTCTTACGAGACTAAATATGCACTGAACCTTGTGTGCCTTGTAGTATCTGTAGTATCTCTCTTTTAAAGATTAATAGGATTCCAAGATCGACTATAGTAGCACCAGGCCTCCACTGGCCTAATCAGTCTCTGACTTAGCTTGTATTTTACCTCACATTTCATTGCATGTCTCTACACCCTAAGGTCCTAACCACTATTTTTTCCACTTGCAGGTATGTTCCAATGTTTGTGGAGATAGAGTACGACCCGAACTGCCAGTACACATCTGTTCTAATGGAAGAGCAACTAGAGGCTGTTGGAAGAGCAATAGTTGCTAGCAAGGTATGTCGTGGTGGTGCTGTTTTTAACTTTCCAATTTTGATGAAAATGTTTAGGCTTCATATTTATTAATCGGAAACATACACTGAAGAATCTTTTGCATAAGTTGTTTTATATACCAAAGATCTACTGTTTGAAATAGAAGTCCCTTCCTTTTTTCCTTTTTCTGAAGAAAGAAATCCTTGTATGGTGTCTGCCACCATTTGTAAGAAATAAACACTGTTTTGCATTAGGTTTGGGTCAAGCAGTACTTAGATCAGCTAACTCTCCTTGCTTGGATCATCTGTAAAAGCATATGACTACATTTAAGCCTACAATCACTATAACATTTTCATCGAACAGTCTGGCCGTTTGATGTTCTGTTTCTGTCATTTGCTCTAACAATACTACACATTTTCAGACCCATTGATAGACCTCGCTTAACCCCAACAAACAGTTTGCTAGTCCAACTGAATCAAATTCTTTCTACTTTTGAATCATATGCTTTTAGCCAACTCCAGTTCCACCTCACTTTTATTTATGGAACTACATAATGAATTCTTTGATGCTTCATTAAAATGATGATTTAGATTTATGGTATAAAACCAACCAACATGCTACTGCCTGATTCATTATGCCTTTTATTTTTTTCTACCTACTAATGCATCATGATTACTTTCCAATTGTTATATGTAAATCTAGCCTATGCACAATGGCTTGTGGAGTTTGGAGCCTGAGGTTGAACTATCTATACCATTCTAATCATGTATCTTCTTTGCTATTGTTTTTTTAATAATTTACCACTGTAATCGTGGGAGCAGTTTGTGTTATGCTATATATGGGTCCACGAGGTTAGTTTCAAATTTTGACTTGCGCTTGGAAGAGCACTATTTCTTTCACAAAGTTTATAGCAAAACCAGTAGGGGGAGTCCTTTTATATCATGCATTCTCTTTTGCTCGTCAACTAAGGTTACAGCAAAACCATATTCCTTGCTTGAAAGAGTCATATTACTAGGGTAGTTGTTTTCTTGTGCATTCTCTTTTGCTCGTCAACTAAATGTGATTCCTTCTTATGCAAGTTAGCATAGTTGACATGAAATTATTTGTCTTATGCCATTTTTTCTTCAGGTTGTGTATGCAAGTGGTGGAAAAGCTCATGAAAGGTGCAGACTCTACATATCTTATATTGTTTTATTGGTTGAATGCAATACATGTTCTGAATCTATCGTGATGTTATTTGTTTGTAGGTACACAATGTTTGATAACATCATCGACTCGAGCCAGGTGAGGGTTTAGCGTGGAGGTTCGTCGAGGTCTGCTGCTCATAGTTCCCGTCTCTCCACTCAAGATCGAGCAGAAGTGGAGCAACTGCGCGAAGAACTTAATGGAGTATCGACCATCAGTCGTCGTTGTACCCCGATGGTGATCAGCGATAGTGACCTTCCATTTTATGTGTTGTGATACTTGAGACTTTTGTGTCTTATGACTATGTATGAGATGTTGTGATATTGTCTCTTATTATGACTGGATGAGAAGTTGTGTCTTATGACTATGGATGAGACTTTTGTGATATAATTAATGAGACTATAGATTTAATTGTTGTTATGTGATTGTGTGTGAGATGTTTTATGTGAAAATATGTTGTGTTATAGCTGTTAATATATTTGTTATGTTGTGGAATGTGGTGTAAAATGAAAATAAACAATATTTGTAATGCTGGTCAAATTAACTTTCTAGAGGCTAACTGGGCCTCTAGGAAGTTAGCCAGCTAACTTCCTACGGCTTACTGTAGCCCTAGGAAGTTAGCCAGCTGACTGCGCTGATGTTGTGAATCTACTAACTTCCGAGAGGCTTCGCTGGCTGTAGGAAGTTAGCTAACTTGTTAAGCTAACTTCCGACAAAAAAATTTCGAGAGCCAAACTTCCGACAGGATGGCTTAACTTCCGAGAGTTTCGCTAACTTCCTAGAGTTTAGGCCTAACTTCCTAGGGTTTAGGCTCTAGGAAGTTTACTATTTTGGTGTAGTGTATCAAGTTATTTGGCTATTTGATGCCTATTTGCCTTCTAACTTAAAAAAACTATCTGATGGTATTTAAGCCCATGTCCGTCTACTAGATCTACCCCTGCGATGGAGTCCACGATGAACCCGAAGGCATACCCGCTGTGTAATACTCAAAGTTGTATACCAAGAGTAATAGAGAGAGCTCCTCATTTTGTGTGTCTTATTTGCATCATAAAAAGAGCACCTATGTAATTGAGAGTGACTAAATAAAACAATTATTCTAAAATAAAGAAAAAGTGCATTTGTTGGAGTTTTTATGTTGGTGCATTAAATAAAAATAACAATAATATAAAATGACTAAAAATTGGATTAAGCCCTACATTGGAAACTAGGGTTTAAAAGGAAGAAGAGAAATGTTATGAAAATAAAAGTAATATAAATATATTCCAAAAATTTGTATTTTATATTCCAGAATATGATTTGATAACAAATGTGCACAAGGTTTGAAAACTAAATTCAAATTCAAATTTAAACCTAGAAGAAAAGAAAACAGAAAATAAAAAAAGAGAAAACCAACTAACCTTACCTGGGCCGGAATCCCGCAATTTGGCCCACTCGGTCTCACCCTCCGCGCAGCCCAGGCGGGAGTATGACTTGCCTGCGGGCTCTGCTGACGCGTGGGACCCACTCGACAGACACTCACTCGCACCTCGCACTGAATCACGGGGCCCGCACGACAGCTTCGTCCCCGTCAACAGACTTCCGCGCATGTCGCGCTCGTGCCATCGATCTCGGAGGTGGGCGACTATATCCCGGCGGAGCGTGGTCCAAGGCCATAAATCAATCGCGTCGCAACCCTCTGTTTCCCCTCGTTCGTAGGTTTCTAGGACGCCTAGGAGAAACTGAGGGAGGGAGAGAGGAAACCGTGCTCAGCCGCCGTTGTTGCACACCGGCAATTGCCGTCGATCTTGGGCGAACCCGTGCACTCGGGGAAGCTCGACTTGGGTCGGCGGGCGTCGTCGGGAGGAATTGCGGGGCGGTATACGGTCTGCGCGCAGAGGATTCCTCACCGGGGTGCCATCCTCGTCGTGCCATCCGCACATCGCCATCGATGCTGCGCCTGCGGTCGCCAAACTAAGGTAAGGATCATCGCCGAGCCTTCGGTTACCTTTGTGAATACAGTACACCTGGAATCGTTGAGGTCAGTGCAGTTGTGGGTGTGTGATTGCTCGTCGTCGCGCGTTGAGCCGCTCCGCTGCGTGAGCAGGATCCGTGCGCAGATGATTCCTTTAATTGATAGCCCTGTGAGATTGGTTAGAGGATCCGCTACCTAGATTTCGAGTTGAGGGTAGGAATCGGAGCTCTGGATCGCGTTTGGGTGTTCCTCCGGCGATGCTCCGCCGTGTGGAGGTGAGCGCCGCCATGGCCAATGTCGGCTGGTTGGGGAAGGTAGTTTTGGCCGTTGATTCATGAACGTGCGGTCCAGATTAGCCTGGGAAGAACTCTTCGCGTGCTTTAGATCTGGACCGTGCATTGTCGATCCATCGAATTCCAGGGTGATCCGCTTACCATCGTCGATCTGGGGATCGACGGTCTGGGTGTAAGCACGGTGACCGTCGTATCAAGTTAATCGGAGCCCTAGATATTAGATCGGACGGCCAGAATGGCCCGATACCCCTTCGCGGGGCATTTTTTCTAAAGAGACCCCCTGCTTTCGCAGAATCAACCCGCCGTCCACCTATTACTATTCACTGTGCCTAGTATCTCTTGCGCAGAGACCCCCGCGCTTTCTGAAAATTGAGGCCCAGTCCAGTGATCGTTTAAATTGAATAAATAAAATAGAAAATAGATTTTTAATATGAAAATAATTGCTAGAACTTTGATAATTCATAGAAAATTCATATGAGCTCCAAATTGGTCCATTCCAGTTCCTAAATTTTTGTAATAATATTGTCTACGCATTAGTGCCTCTGTTTTGGCATGAAAGGCTCATTTAAATTTATCTAATACTTAATCTTGTATTAAATACATAAAAGCTACAGAAATTCATAACTTGAAATATATAACTCCAAATTCAGTGATTCCAGTTCCTATGGTTTCATTTTAATGTGTAGATTTTTACTGTATATTTTATTCATCTGTTTGGTGTGATGTTGATTTTGGCTATACTATGTATGTATTGTGTTGATGCGAGTAGACGAGCAAGCCACTGTGGAAACTGAGGTTCAGCAAGTAGAGATAGCTGAGCAGGAGCTCATTGCAGGCAAGTTGTGCCCTTGATCACTTACTTTTCCCAGCCATGTTCTTATTAATTTTAATGATCTGCATAGATTAATTTTGATGGGAGCCTTTATGTTACCCCAGTTTTGATTACTTCTATACCTTGTTCACCCCTGAAATATTTTTGGGTAGTACTTGCTATTGCTTTATGTGGATTGGGTATGGAGAGTCATTATTCATGATTATTCTGTTACTATCTTGTTATTATTATTGTTCATGTTAAGATCATTAAATTAATGGGAACATGGAGCGACCACCCGGGAAAACAGTGCTACCACAAGGGTTTAATGGGACGCCCTTGGCTGATTAACTAGGAAAGCTAGTGGAAGACTACCTTACCCGAAAGGGGCAAGGGCAGTAGGGGAGAGGTCAGTGTAGGGAGGTCCCTGGTTGATTATGCTGCGATATTGGTCAGCCAGGAACCCTGCACTGGATCTTCCTATAAACTGTAGCGGGTTTTCGGAAGCTAGTGGAACTTTGTAAAGGCCTCGTAGTGGATCCCTAGCCATTCACCTCGGTAGTGTCTAAGGGCCTTGCAAACCCAGGCGGCATGGGATACACGACTTGTGGGTAAAGATGCGCAACCTCTGCAGAGTGTAAAACTAGTATACTAGCCGTGCTCACGGTCAAGAGCGGCTCGGACCCTCACATGGTTAATTATGGAACTTAAATTCAATTTGACATTTGCATCGCATTTGGGATTATTTTACTATTACTGTTCTTTATTATTATTAAGGTTTGGTATTTACTTACACTTAGTAATTGCTAATAAAATTTTGACCAACTTATAAAAGCAATGCTCAGCCTTAGCCTTTATTTCATTGATCAGCCTTACACTTCATGAACTCCCACCTTTGGTGAGTTCATGCCACATTATTCCCCACGACTTGTTGAGCTATGAACGTATGTGAGCTCACTCTTGCTGTCTCACACCCCCCCCCCACAGGAGAAGAACAGGTGGTCGAAGAGGAGCCGCCTAACACTGAGGAGTTCGATCTGATCTAGGTGGCGTTTCTCAGTCGACATTGGCGCCGACGATCCTTAGTTCGTTTTATATTTATCTTTATTTTGTAATAAGACTTCCGCTATGTAATAATTACTCTGATGTTTTATGACATTTATCTCTATACACTCTGTTATTATATATGTTGTCTTCTTGGCGCATGTATGAGATGCACCTGGCTTTGTTTCCTTAAAGCCGGGTGTTACAGAAGTGGTATCAGAGGAAATGTTGACTGTAGGACGAAACCTAGATAGACTGGACAAACCCTTACCTACTTATCTCATTCTAATTCATTCTACACTCACCTTACTCTGATTCTTTCTACACTTATCTTGATCCTGTCTCACCTTCTACTGTTCTACTCTGATCATTCTTACCTTTTCTACTCTGGGACAAGATGGATTTCACACCTTGGAATCCTATGACTATGATCTTTCTAAGAGATAGGGAACCTAAGACAAAATTAAAACTATTTTCTCTATTAAAAATATTGGTTGATTGTGCTGATACCCGGAGAAGAATGCTTGAGTTTAAGAAGGGTGATTATGTCTATTTGAAGGTGTCACCACTCCGGGGTATGAGGAGATTTAAAGTCAAAGGAAAGTTGTCCCCTCGCTTTATTGGACCCTTCTTAATATTAAAGCGAGTGGGAGAGGTTGCATATCAATTGGAGTTACCGGATCATCTCGCGGATGTTCATGATGTATTCCATGTATCTCAGCTGAAGAAATGTCTCAGGGTGCCTGAGGAACAGTTACCAATGGAGGACTTTAGTGTTCAAGAGGATTTGACGTATGCTGAGTACCCCATCAAGATTTTGGATACCTTGACTCGGGTTACAAGGAATAAGGTCATAAAGATGTGCAAAGTTCAATGGAGCCACCACGGTGAAGATGAAGCAACTTGGGAAAGAGAAGAAGAGCTTCGTATAGATTTTCCCCACCTTTTCCCTAGATCTTCTTAAATCTCGAGGACGAGATTATTTTTAAGGGGGGTAGGATTTGTAATACTCAAAGTTGTATACCAAGAGTAATAGAGAGAGCTCCTCATTTTGTGTGTCTTATTTGCATCATAAAAAGAGCACCTATGTAATTGAGAGTGACTAAATAAAACAATTATTCTAAAATAAAGAAAAAGTGCATTTGTTGGAGTTTTTATGTTGGTGCATTAAATAAAAATAACAATAATATAAAATGACTAAAAATTGGATTAAGCCCTACATTGGAAACTAGGGTTTAAAAGGAAGAAGAGAAATGTTATGAAAATAAAAGTAATATAAATATATTCCAAAAATTTGTATTTTATATTCCAGAATATGATTTGATAACAAATGTGCACAAGGTTTGAAAACTAAATTCAAATTCAAATTTAAACCTAGAAGAAAAGAAAACAGAAAATAAAAAAAGAGAAAACCAACTAACCTTACCTGGGCCGGAATCCCGCAATTTGGCCCACTCGGTCTCACCCTCCGCGCAGCCCAGGCGGGAGTATGACTTGCCTGCGGGCTCTGCTGACGCGTGGGACCCACTCGACAGACACTCACTCGCACCTCGCACTGAATCACGGGGCCCGCACGACAGCTTCGTCCCCGTCAACAGACTTCCGCGCATGTCGCGCTCGTGCCATCGATCTCGGAGGTGGGCGACTATATCCCGGCGGAGCGTGGTCCAAGGCCATAAATCAATCGCGTCGCAACCCTCTGTTTCCCCTTGTTCGTAGGTTTCTAGGACGCCTAGGAGAAACTGAGGGAGGGAGAGAGGAAACCGTGCTCAGCCGCCGTTGTTGCACACCGGCAATTACCGTCGATCTTGGGCGAACCCGTGCACTCGGGGAAGCTCGACTTGGGTCGGCGGGCGTCGTCGGGAGGAATTGCGGGGCGGTATACGGTCTGCGCGCAGAGGATTCCTCACCGGGGTGCCATCCTCGCCGTGCCATCCGCACATCGCCATCGATGCTGCGCCTGCGGCCGCCAAACTAAGGTAAGGATCATCGCCGAGCCTTCGGTTACCTTTGTGAATACAGTACACCTGGAATCGTTGAGGTCAGTGCAGTTGTGGGTGTGTGATTGCTCGTCGTCGCGCGTTGAGCCGCTCCGCTGCGTGAGCAGGATCCGTGCGCAGATGATTCCTTTAATTGATAGCCCTGTGAGATTGGTTAGAGGATCCGCTACCTAGATTTCGAGTTGAGGGTAGGAATCGGAGCTCTGGATCGCGTTTGGGTGTTCCTCCGGCGATGCTCCGCCGTGTGGAGGTGAGCGCCGCCATGGCCAATGTCGGCTGGTTGGGGAAGGTAGTTTTGGCCGTTGATTCATGAACGTGCGGTCCAGATTAGCCTGGGAAGAACTCTTCGCGTGCTTTAGATCTGGACCGTGCATTGTCGATCCATCGAATTCCAGGGTGATCCGCTTACCATCGTCGATCTGGGGATCGACGGTCTGGGTGTAAGCACGGTGACCGTCGTATCAAGTTAATCGGAGCCCTAGATATTAGATCGGACGGCCAGAATGGCCCGATACCCCTTCGCGGGGCATTTTTTCTAAAGAGACCCCCTGCTTTCGCAGAATCAACCCGCCGTCCACCTATTACTATTCACTGTGCCTAGTATCTCTTGCGCAGAGACCCCCGCGCTTTCTGAAAATTGAGGCCCAGTCCAGTGATCGTTTAAATTGAATAAATAAAATAGAAAATAGATTTTTAATATGAAAATAATTGCTAGAACTTTGATAATTCATAGAAAATTCATATGAGCTCCAAATTGGTCCATTCCAGTTCCTAAATTTTTGTAATAATATTGTCTACGCATTAGTGCCTCTGTTTTGGCATGAAAGGCTCATTTAAATTTATCTAATACTTAATCTTGTATTAAATACATAAAAGCTACAGAAATTCATAACTTGAAATATATAACTCCAAATTCAGTGATTCCAGTTCCTATGGTTTCATTTTAATGTGTAGATTTTTACTGTATATTTTATTCATCTGTTTGGTGTGATGTTGATTTTGGCTATACTATGTATGTATTGTGTTGATGCGAGTAGACGAGCAAGCCACTGTGGAAACTGAGGTTCAGCAAGTAGAGATAGCTGAGCAGGAGCTCATTGCAGGCAAGTTGTGCCCTTGATCACTTACTTTTCCCAGCCATGTTCTTATTAATTTTAATGATCTGCATAGATTAATTTTGATGGGAGCCTTTATGTTACCCCAGTTTTGATTACTTCTATACCTTGTTCACCCCTGAAATATTTTTGGGTAGTACTTGCTATTGCTTTATGTGGATTGGGTATGGAGAGTCATTATTCATGATTATTCTGTTATTATCTTGTTATTATTATTGTTCATGTTAAGATCATTAAATTAATGGGAACATGGAGCGACCACCCGGGAAAACAGTGCTACCACAAGGGTTTAATGGGACGCCCTTGGCTGATTAACTAGGAAAGCTAGTGGAAGACTACCTTACCCGAAAGGGGCAAGGGCAGTAGGGGAGAGGTCAGTGTAGGGAGGTCCCTGGTTGATTTTGCTGCGATGGCGGTCAGCCAGGAACCCTGCACTGGATCTTCCTATAAACTGTAGCGGGTTTTCGGAAGCTAGTGGAACTTTGTAAAGGCCTCGTAGTGGATCCCTAGCCATTCACCTCGGTAGTGTCTAAGGGCCTTGCAAACCCAGGCGACATGGGATACACGACTTGTGGGTAAAGATGCGCAACCTCTGCAGAGTGTAAAACTAGTATACTAGCCGTGCTCACGGTCAAGAGCGGCTCGGACCCTCACATGGTTAATTATGGAACTTAAATTCAATTTGACATTTGCATCGCATTTGGGATTATTTTACTATTACTGTTCTTTATTATTATTAAGGTTTGGTATTTACTTACACTTAGTAATTGCTAATAAAATTTTGACCAACTTATAAAAGCAATGCTCAGCCTTAGCCTTTATTTCATTGATCAGCCTTACACTTCATGAACTCCCACCTTTGGTGAGTTCATGCCACATTATTCCCCACGACTTGTTGAGCTATGAACGTATGTGAGCTCACTCTTGCTGTCTCACACCCCCCCCCCCCACAGGAGAAGAACAGGTGGTCGAAGAGGAGCCGCCTAACACTGAGGAGTTCGATCTGATCT
Organism: Zea luxurians; assembly: GCA_029449295.1. Lineage (NCBI taxonomy): Eukaryota > Viridiplantae > Streptophyta > Magnoliopsida > Poales > Poaceae > Zea > Zea luxurians. Next base: position 20,384,684 of record JAOPSE010000032.1, on the reverse strand, counting down.
AGGTGGCGTTTCTCAGTCGACATTGGCGCCGACGATCCTTAGTTCGTTTTATATTTATCTTTATTTTGTAATAAGACTTCCGCTATGTAATAATTACTCTGATGTTTTATGACATTTATCTCTATACACTCTGTTATTATATATGTTGTCTTCTTGGCGCATGTATGAGATGCACCTGGCTTTGTTTCCTTAAAGCCGGGTGTTACACGCTGGCTGATGCGCAGCTAACGATGGGTATCCTCAATATCATCCAGCACTCCACCAACTACAAGCAGCTCAAGAAGGGAGCGAACGAAGGTACCGCACCAATCCATTGTGCACGTCCCCTGTCCTGTAATCTGTTACTTCTGAGGCTTATACTATTCAAGTTGTGTCTTTTGTGTCTACGCGCAGCGACGAATACCCTGAATAGGAGGATATCAGAGTTTGTTGTGATGGTGGCAGATACAGAGCCTCTTGAGATCCTACTCCACCTCCCCTTGTTAGCTGAGGATAAGGTACTGATTTTTTTCTCGCTTTCCTCTTTTGTTTTGTAATATGGTGTCGTGTGATTATAGCTTGGACGCCATCTATATGTCATGTTGGTTGTTTTTCTCTCTTTCCTCTTTTGTAATTTTATCCCAAATGCTATATTAAAAGATTATGCCAAATGCTTAATAGGGTTGTTTTCAGTTATTTCTCTTAATATTGCGTTAGGATAAATTTGTTTGGTTGGTGTTCATACGGCTTCTAGCAAATATTTTTGTTCAACTTTTGGTTGCCAAATCTTTGTCTTGCTAATTTTTTAAGCTAACCAAACACAGACACTCTATATACCTGATTATCATACTTAGAGAGCAAAATTTAATCTAGATTTTTTCGTCCACCTCGTTCTAGATATGAATCTTTTCATAATTGTAATAGGCAAGTTATTTTGCAAGTTGATTCTTTTACTGACTCAAGTGCATTAAACCAGGAAGCACATATTAAATTTTGAAGCACTAAAATTGTGCCACTGAAATTTTGAAGCACTTTGTTATTAACTAAGGTTGCCACAAATCATTAAGTCAACACATTAACCCTTGCAACAGTGCTACATGGCAACATGTTTTTATATTCGGCAAACTTTGGATGTGGTAGTACTCCACGTGTGTAAAATCTCTTTTTTCTCTTTATGTGCATGGAATCACTTGACAACATAAATGGTCATTGAACAAATTTATTCATTAGTAAATTAGCCTATGCTGCCATACATGAATGTCACTGAACCCATTCATCATCGAGAATCACATTCGAACCCGCAGCCGCAATTCAGCCTTTAATCAATAATAGGCACTTGTTTGAGGAAAAACGTGCTAAACAGGAAACTAGCATTATATATTACACATATAACAACAGGTAGGTGAGTGCAACACACTTACATAGCCCTTGTAGTGAAGCAGGACAGAGAGGCAAAGCACATTTGTGCATGTCCCAGAAAATTATTCACCCCCCTCTATGCCAAGGTAGTGCAGGTGTTATCTTCGGAGACATGGTGCTGCTGTGCCAACTGCAGGGCACACTACAACTAGCGGCTGAGTAGCAGGAGATCGCTGCTACTCAGAGGACCCCAAACTGCAGTCTAAAAGTTATAAGCAACTGCAGTCTTGATATGATAGGCTCAAATTTGGCTAGGTTCTGTTTTCGTGATAGAGAACATTGCTGCTGCATTCACTCTGGCAAATTTTGTTGAAGTTGTTCATAATGTCCTTATTCTCTTTTCTCCCCTTCCCTGAGACCAACATGAAAGAAAGGAAATTAGTGCAAACTTGATTCACTCAGCCGAGACCACCGCCTGGATTGGCAGATCCATGTTTTGTAAAATTTCTTGATTCAATGTCTGGGAGTGGGAGCAACATGTATGCATCCTCATTCATTAACCTCTAAAATGTGAACTGTGATGCTGAGTTTTATTATAATATATTTGTTATAAATATATTTTGTCATTTGTTTTCCGAGACAAATCTACATGCCAATTTCATCGATTTGATCTAATTAATTAAATTTAAAAAGTTGAAATGGCAGTAAGGAATTGGAGCTCTCTCCGCGCAGTAAGGAAGCGCGCGTTGCGGTTTGAGAGCTCCAATCTCCTAATCATGGTTGAGTTTGTGCGGAGAGAGCTCCGGTTTGTGCCTGAAGGCTCCGGTTTCATGATTTTCATTGGCAGTAAGGAACCGATGGCAGTGCAGAGAGAGCTCTCAAATCATGATTTTCATTGGCAGTAAGGAACCGATGGCAGTGCGGAGTAAGCTGATTTAGAAGTGCGGAGAGAGCTATCTCCTAACCAATGAAAAAAGTTAGCTCCACCGATGGCAGTAAGGATAGAATTTTTTCATTGGTTGAGTTTGTGCCTGAAGGCTGACAGTGGATCTATTTGGCATATTTGTGCTGCCATGGTGCTTTCATCAGTCTAATATTATTTTTCCCTTTACTTCAGGGTTGTTATATTCAAAATGGAGCTAACTTTTCTTAAAGCATATGCAGTTATATGCACATGTAAAATGAGAGCAATGGATGATTAGGAGATAACTACAGAACCTATACTTCTTGTGTTTCCTTTTTCCTTGCAGAAGAGGTGGTTCTGGTCTGTGCAATACTTACCCGAAGATGAACTACACAGATTGATTTGCACACAATGGTTCCCTTTTTCTTTTGAGGAATAAACTGTCTCCATACAACCCAAAGATGAACTACTGTTTTTTGTTTTATTTTTGACTTTTGAGGCCACTCATTCAAATGAATTACGCATACTGATTTGCACAAAGAATGATGTGTGCAAGGTATCTACATGTTATCTGTTTTAAGACCACTTATCCCATTTTGACTTTTTTTGCGTTTATGTTCTTTTTTCAATTTTTTTGTCTGCATATAGGTTGAGTGTCAGTCATCTTGTTCTTCCTTATGTTTGTCCATGTCCTTATTCTACTTCAGTTCAATGCTTTTCTATAGTGTTGTTTGCTGTTTTATATAAAATAAGAAGGCCCTTACAGTAAACTAAACCAACCTAGGAGGAACTAGGTACATTGCAAAAAGAGGACTTTAGCTAATGGGGGGTGCATGCCCATATCTCCCACCAACTGAGCTAGGCTCAAATCCTGTTTCTGTAACATATAAGATTGATTTAGTAGAGTGCTGATGAGGTCTGGCATCTACTACATTGTAATGGTATCTGAATGGAACCAAAGCATTTTAAAGCATGAATCCATATAGTTACTTTAGATAATATAGTTGACTTAATAACTTATAATCTGTAGCTATGGTACATTCTCAACTATCTTCTTTCCAAGACATTTAGAATGGTAAAGTGGTATACAGATTTTACAGGGTATCTGTTAATGAAAATCTGCAGTTGTGAGTGCATCACAACTGTGTATATATAGCATATGTTGCTCTTTGCCAAATACGAGGGAAACATCTCAAAATTTAGTGATAATTAAGACTCGAACCTTCCCAAGGAGTTAACTCCTTTCACATTCAAACAATATACCATAGAGAAGAAAAAACATATGTACTTGTCTGGACAAAAGTCCATGCAAAAATGAAGAAACATCTATGTTCTCCTAATCTATTGACTTGTGCAGACAAAATCATCTCATACAAGAGGTGATGATTGAAGACTACTAAATTGCGTTTGCATTCTAAAAAGGATAAGGTACCCAGCCTTCATCGATTTCATGTGCGTAGGCAGCATCCATGTCTGCATCAGCAGACTCCGTCGCACCTGAAGGTAAGGTAACTTGTGCTTTCAAACAATTAATAAGTTCGTTGTGTAACCAACCTAGGCCACCTTATGGATTGCCTACCCAGACAGCTACCAGAGATATTGGGAGACTTAGCTGACAGAACTGGTGATGGTGATAGCTCTGCTTCCATCACTGCTGATTCTAGGTACAGCCTCCGCCTCTTTGTACCTTGTTGCTGTAGTCTATTTATTAAGTATTCCCTTTGCTAAGCTTTACCACAAATCCAAAGATGATTTAGAAGTGTCTCAGCCTTTCTTACTTTTACTGGATTTTGTGTATGTTTTCTTCTTTTGTTTCATTCATGTTTTTCTAGCGGTCTGCAACGTGAATTGTGTGCGAGCTTTGGATGGTTACAGTTCTTTTTTGGGAGGAAGGACAAAGGTAGCAGGTTTAGTAGGCCTTCTTATCTGATAATAGAAATATAGTTAATAAATAAATTTGAGATAAATGTGCTTAAAAGGAAGGCTCAGAAGGCGGCGAACCCAGCGAGCGGTGTGGCAAGGCTCACAAGCGCGAGAGCAGGCTACACTGCAGTGGTTGTAATCCTGCTATTGTCCTCATCGCTGTGTTCTTTTCCTGATCAAGTAAAACATAGCAACAATTCATTTTTACCATGAAGGAAATTCTTTGCAGGTAACATTGTATTTTACTGTAACTTTTTCTTTGATGTTTCCCTTCTTGATAGTGTAAATTGTTCTGTATCCGATTAGAAATAGAGAACACTGAATGACTACAAATTAGATAGGATAACCAGCCTTACAAAAAACCTAAATAATACCCATCCGTTCCAATAACATAGGAGTCCTAATTATTTTTACTTTTAGCGTAAGTCAAACTGTCTAGAAAGTTATACAAATATCTACTGCTCCCGTTTTAAATTATAAATCGTTCTACTTGGTGCTATGCTTATAATTTAAAATAGAAAGTACACAACACTAGATGACAGAACTATGATAATCTATGCCATGGTGGATTTAATAAAAACTATTTTAATTTTATAATTATCGACATAATTTCTATAGACTTAGTCAATGCACTATAGACTTAGTTAATGTTAATAAGAGAAAGATAGAAGACTTACATTTATAAAATAAATGGAGTATTACTACAAATATTGTCGGGGACCATAATTAGGGGTACCCCTAAGACTCCTAATCTCAGCTGGTAACCCCCATCAGCACAAAGCTACAAAGGCCTGATGGGCGCGATTAAGGTCAAGGCTCAGTCCACTCAAGGGACACGATCTCGCCTCGCCCGAGCCCAGCCTCGGGCAAAGGCAGCCGACCCCGGAGGATTCACATCTCGCCCGAGGGTCCCCTCAAGCAACGGGCACACCTTCGACTCGCCCGAGGCCCAGTCTTCGCAGAGAAGCAACCTTGGCCAGATCACCACGCCAACCGACCGTATCGCAGGAGCATTTAATGCAAGGATCGCCTGACACCTTATCCTGACGCGCGCTCTTCAGTCGACAGAGCTGAAGTGACCGCAGTCACTTCGCCGCTCCACTGACCGACCTGACAAGAAAACAGCGCCACCTGCCCCGCTCCGACTGCCGTGCCACTCGCCAGAGTGAGGTCGACAGCGGCTAAGTCCAGCCTCGGGCGACATAGGAAGCTCCGCCTCGCCCGACCCCAGGGTTCGGCCCCCGTCTCGGCCTCGGAAGAAGAACTTCGCCTCGCCCGACCCCAGGGCTCGGACTCAACCACGACTTAGAAGACGACAAACTCCGCCTCGCCCGACCCCAGGGCTCGGACTCAACCACGACTTAGAAGACGATGAACTCCGCCTCGCCCGACCCCAGGGCTCGGACTCAGCCTTGGCTCTCGAAGACGATGGACTCTGCCTCGCCTGACCCCAGGGCTCGGACTCAACCTCGACCTCGGAGGAATCGCCACCTCGCCCAAACTCGGGTCCGGATCGGCCACGTCGCCAGGGGGGTCATCATTACCCTGCCCCTAGCTAGCTCAGGCTACGGGGGACAAGACCGGCGTCCCATCTGGCTCGCCCCAGCAAACAAGTAATGATGACACCCTGCACGCTCCATGACGACGGTAGCTCCCAGCACCTTACGTCAGCCAGGAGACGTCAGCAAGGATCCGACAGCCCCGATAGCTGTACTTCCGTGGGGCTCCAGCGCTCCTCCGACGGCCACGACATCACATGAACAGGGTGCCAAAACCTCTCCGACTGCCACGATGGCATGTACTTAGGGCTCTAGCTCCTCTCTGCTAGACACGTTAGCACACTGCTACACCCCCCATTGTACACCTGGACCCTCTCCTTACGCCTATAAAAGGAAGGTCCAGGGCTCTCGTACGAAGGAGGTTGGCCACGCGGGAGAACGGGCCGACGCATAAGGCTCTCGCTCTCTCTCTCTCTCTCTCCCACGCGAACGCTTGTAACCCCCTACTACAAGCGCATCCATCCGCCCTGGGCGCAGGACAACACAAAGGCCACGGTTTCCCCTCGCTGTTCTCCCCCCTTTGTGTCCCGTCTCGCGCCGACCCATCTGGGCTGGGACACGCAGCGACAATTTACTCGTCGGTCCAGGGACCCCCCAGGGTCGAAACACTGACAGTTGGCGCGCCAGGTAGGGGCCTGCTGCGTGTTGACGAACAGCTTCCCGTCAAGCTCCAGATGGGTAGTCTCCAGCAACCTTTCCAACTCGGGACGATGCTCTGTTTCGGAAGTCTTGAGTTCATGTCCCTCGACGGCAGCTACGACATGATACTCCTTCCTCCACCGCGCGACAGCGACAATGGCGACCCTCAGCCCACCCGCCGGTGGCGGAATCAACGACGTCTTCCCCACATGGCGGAAGAACAACATCCGGGTTTGTCCCGTCTCCTCCCCCATCGACGGAGGAGGAGGAGGCAGGGCAACCATGGCCAAGCAGGAGGCGGCACCTCGTCGGCTGTCGAGCAAGTCGACGACGCCGGCGCCCCAGCTGGGGACACGTCAGGCTTCGACCTTGCATCTGAGACGAAGACGAGCGCCATTTGCCCGCAACACGCCAACTCCAAGCAGACGGACGACGCCAGCACGCTCGCGAAGGACTTGCTGGGCGTCGCCCTCGTACCTGAGACAACGGTGCAGTCCGCCCCTGACGCGACTTCGTCACCGCCCCTCGACCAAGAGGTACTGACCGATTCCCATCTCGTGCCTTTTGGATTCATCTTCGATCCACCAAGCGACCTCGCTTCGGTGGAAGCCTCCATAGAGGCATGTACCAACCCTCCGGGGTACCATATGCGGTCGCCCTGGGACAGATTGATGGCCGTCTCGACGTATGGACCCTTGGGTTCTGAGGAAGATGACGAGCCCGACTTTTGTTGGGATTTCTCCGGGCTCGGTAACCCAGTGCCATGTGGGACTTCATGACCGCATGCGACTACTGCCTCTCCGATTGTTCCGATGGTAGCCACAGCTTCGGCGATGAGGACTACGGCCCAAGTCGTGAATGTTTCCACGTCGATCTAGGGGGTCCCGGCGAAGGCAACCATCTTGGTATGTCGGAAAACGGCGATCCCCCTAGGCCTGCGCCTCGCGTTAACATCCTTCGGGAGCTAGCTGTGGTCCCAGTCCCTGCGGGGGGTCAGGACGCACAGCTCGAGCAAATCCGCGAGATGCAGGCCAGGCTCGACGAGGGAGCAGGAACACTTGAGCAGTTCCGACGGAACATCGGGCAGGAATGGGCAGACCAAGTTCCGGCCGGAGAAGCGCGTCATCTACCCCAGGGCATCCAGCACCGCATTGCCGACGACGTCAGGGCAAGGCCGCCACCAGCTTCCAGTGGGGTCGGCCAGAACCTGGCTGCAGCAGCAATACTACTCCGCGCGATGCCAGAACCATCGACCACCGAAGGGCGGCGTATTCAGGGAGAGCTCAAGAATCTCCTGGAGGATGCCGCGGTCCGACGGGCCGAAAGCTCTGCCTCCCGAAGGCAGGGGTACCCCTCGGAGTATCGCGCCGCGACTTCCCGATTCGTGCGGGAAGCCTCGGTCCACACCGGGCGTGGCGCAATACGGCGCCTGCGGCCCCGGGTCGCCTCGGCAACGAGCACCACCACCGCAACCGTCGAGCCCACCTCGATGAGAGGGTGCGCCGAGGCTACCACCCTAGGCGTGGGGGACGCTATGACAGCGGGGAGGATCGGAGCCCCTCGCCCGAACCGCCCGGTCCGCAGGCTTTTAGCCGGGCCATACGACGGGCGCCGTTCCCGACCCGGTTCCGAACCCCGACTACCATCACAAAGTACTCGGGGGGAGACGAGGCCGGAACTGTGGCTCGCGGACTACCGACTGGCCTGCCAGCTGGGTGGAACGGACGATGACAACCTCATCATCCACAACCTCCCCCTATTCCTCTCCGACACTGCTCGAGCCTGGCTGGAGCATTTGCCTCCGGGGCAGATCTCCAACTGGGACGACCTGGTCCAAGCCTTCGTCGGCAACTTCTAGGGCACGTACATGCGCCCTGGGAACTCCTGGGATCTCCGAAGCTGCCGCCAGCAGCCGGGAGAGTCTCTCCGGGACTACATCCGGCGATTCTCGAAGCAGCGCACCGAGCTGCCCAACGTCACCGACTCGGATGTCATCGGCGCGTTCCTCGCCGGCACCACCTACCGCGACCTGGTGAGCAAGCTAGGTCGCAAGACCCCCACCAGGGCGAGCGAGCTGATGGACATCGCCACCAAGTTCGCCTCTGGCCAGGAGGCGGTTGAGGCCATCTTCCGAAAGGACAAGCAGCCCCAGGGCCGCCAGCCGGAAGACATTCCTGAGGCGTCTGCTCAGCGCGGCACCAAAAAGAAGAACAAGAAGAAGTTGCAAGCGAAACGCGACGCCACCGACGCGGACCTTGTCGTCGCCGCTGAGTACAAGAACCCTCGAAAACCTCCTGGAGGTGCCAATCTCTTCGATTAGATGCTCAAGGAGCCATGCCCCTATCATCAGGGGCCCGTCAAGCACACCCTTGAGGAGTGCGTCATGCTTCGGCGCCACTTTCACAAGGCCGGGCCACCTGCGGAAGGTGGCAGGGCCCACAACAATGACAAGAAGGAGGATCAAAGGCAGAGGAGTTTCCCGAGGTCCACGACTGCTTCATGATCTATGGTGGGAAAGTGGCGAACGCCTCGGCTCGGCACCGCAAGCAAGAGCGTCGGGAGGTCTGCTCGGTAAAGGTGGAGGCGCCAGTCTACCTAGACTGGTCCGACAAGCCCATCACCTTCGACCAGGGCGACCATCCCGATCGCGTGCCGAGCCCGGGGAAATATCCGCTTGTTGTCGACCCCGTCATCAGCAACGTCAGGCTCACCAAGGTCCTCATGGACGGAAGCAGCAGCCTCAACATCATCTACGCCGAGACCCTCGGGCTCCTGCAGATCGATCTGTCCTCGATCCAGACAGGCACGGCGCCTTTTCACAGGATCATCCCCGGGAAACGCGTCCAACCCCTCAGACAACTCGATCTGCCCGTCTGCTTCGGGACTCCCTCCAACTTCCGAAAGGAAACCCTCACATTCGAGGTGGTCGGGTTCCGAGGAACCTACCACGCAGTACTAGGGAGGCCATGCTACGCCAAGTTCATGGCCGTCCCCAACTACACTTACCTCAAGCTCAAGATGCTGGGCCCCAACGGGGTCATCACTGTCGGCCCCACGTACCGACACGCGTACGAATGCGACGTGGAGTGCGTGGAGTACGCCGAGGCCCTCGCCGAATCCGAGGCCCTCATCGCCGACATGGAAAACCTCTCCAAGGAGGTGCCAGATGCGAAGCGCCACACCGGCAACTTCGAGCCAGCAGAGACGGTTAAGTCCGTCCCTCTCGACCCCAGCAACGACGCCTCCAAGCAGATCCGGATCGGCTCCGAGCTCGACCCCAAATAGGAAGCAGTGCTCATCGACTTTCTCCGCGCGAACGCCAAGGTTCTTGTGAGGAGTCCCTCGGACATGCCTGGCATACCGAGGGAAGTCGCCGAGCACTCACTGGATACCCGAGCTGGAGGACAAGTTCTACGGGTTCGAGCTCAACCATGTCGCCCGGCGGTACAACGAGACTGCGGACGAGCTGGCGAAGATAGCTTCGGCGCGAAAAAACGGTTCCCCCGAACGTCTTCTCCCGGGACCTACATCAACCCTCAGTCAAGACCTACGACATGCCCGAGCCTGAGAAGGTCTCGGCCCTGCCCGAGGCGCCCTCGGCCCCCGAGGGTGAGGCACTGCGCGTCGAGGGAGAGCAGAATGGGGTCCTGCCTAATCGAGACTGGCAGACCCCGTGCCTGCAATATCTCCACCGAGGAGAGCTGCCCCTCGACCGAGCCGAAGCTCGGCGACTGGCGCAGCGCGCCAAGTCATTCATCTTGCTGGGTGACGGGAAGGAGCTCTACCACCGCAGCCCCTCCGGCATCCTCCAGCGATGCATATCCATCGCCGAAGGCCAGGAGCTCTTACAAGAAATACACTCGTGGGCTTGCAGTCATCACGCAGCGCCTCGAGCCCTTGTTGGAAACGCTTTCCGACAAGGTTTCTACTGGCCGACCGCAGTGGCCGACGCCACTAGAATTGTCCGCACCTGCCAAGGGTGTCAATTCTACGCAAGGCAGACGCACCTACCCGCTCAGGCTCTGCAAACAATACTCATCACCTGGCCGTTTGCTGTGTGGGGTCTGGACCTCGTCGGTCCCTTACAGAAGGCACCCGGGGGCTACACGCACCTACTGGTTGCCATCGACAAATTCTCCAAGTGGGTCGAGGTCCGACCCCTAAACAGCATCAGGTCCAAACAGGCGGTGGCATTCTTCACCAACATCATCCATCGCTTCGGGGTCCTGAACTCCATCATCACCAACAACGGCACCCAGTTCACCGGCAGAAAGTTCCTGGACTTCTGCGAGGATCACCACATCCGGGTGGACTGGGCCACCGTGGCACACCCCATGACGAATGGGCAGGTAGAACGTGCCAACGGCATGATTCTGCAAGGACTCAAGCCGAGGATCTACAACGACCTCCACAAGTTCGGCAGGCGATGGATGAAGGAACTCCCCTTGGTGGTCTGGAGCTTGAGGACAACGTCGAGCCGAGCCACGGGCTTCACACCGTTCTTTCTAGTCTATGGGGCCGAGGCCATCTTGCCCACAGACTTAGAATATGGTTCCCCAAGGACGAGGGCCTACGACGACCGACGCAACCAGACCAACCGAGAAGACTCACTGGACCAGCTGGAAGAGGCTCAGGACGTGGCCTTACTACACTCGGCGCGGTATCAGCAGTCGCTGCGACGCTACCACGCCTGAGGGGTTCAGTCCCGAGGCCTCCAGGTGGGCGACCTGGTGCTTCGGCTACGACAAGACGCCCGAGGGCGCCACAAGCTCACGCCTCCCTGGGAAGGGCCATTCATCATCGCCAAAATTTTGAAGCCCGGAACGTAAAAGCTGGCCAACAGTCAAGGCGAGGTCTACAGCAACGCTTGGAACATCCGACAGCTACGTCGTTTCTACCCTTAAGATGTTTTCAAGCCGTTCATATACCTCGTTTACATATGAAGTCTAACCATCAAGGAAGGGTCAGCCTTGCCTCGGCAAAGCCCGACCCACCCTCGGGGGCTAGAAGGGGGGAGTTCCCCCCTCCGCGTCAAAATTTTCCTAAAAAAAAAGTCTTCCATCAAAACGACTTTCGCGTCTCCCGGCTACATCAGTAATAGGACCCCAAGAAACGAATAAGAGTGCATGTAAGTGGCAAGGCCGACCGAGCCGAGGGACTCCTATGCCTCTGGGATACGGATACCTCACTCGTCGCCTACCGCGAAAATTAACTCTTACTTGGGTAAGCAATCCTGCTACTGACGAACGAGTCCGGATACGCAAAATAGAAGGAAAAGAGACACAACCTTATATTACGATGGTAAAGTGTTCGGGCCTCGGCGGCCGCAAAAGACACATATGCATTCAAAATAAACTGCTCTGGCAGAATCAGGCGTCGCCCGAAGAAGGAGCCGCGCCCTCGGCTCCGTCTCCACCCTTGGCGAGATCCGCCCCGGCCTCGGACAACAGTGCAAGCGGGAGGATCTCTACTTCGAAGATGGTCGCCAGCACCGCGCTTGGGCCCGCGGCGGCCGCGTCAAGCCTCTGGACTTCGGCCAGGGCAGCTTCATCTTCGTTAGGAAGGCAATACCCCTCGCTGACCCGCTCTAGATCCACGTCGTAGTGGGAAGCGAGCACGGCGAAGGCCCGCCTGACGCCGTGATGCAGCGCCTCGCGGAGTCTGCCGCGCGCGTGGTCACCCAAGGCCTGCAGGCGGACGTCATTGAAACCAAAGACCCGGTAGAAGGCCGAGACGGCCTCGGACATGGCCGCGTGGTCGGCCTCCCTCTGCTCGGCCGCCTGGGCAAGTGCCTTGGTGGACTCATCGAGGGCAGACTCGAGCTCTGAAAACAGCCAAAGCAGAAGACTTCAAACACAAGTTGAGGAACGAAGCTGAATCAAAATCTTAAAACAGCCAAGACATACCTTCGGCTCGGGCACGCTGCTCCGAGGATGCGGCTTGGGCCACGGCTAGGTCTGCCGCAAGGGCTCCGGCCCGAGCAGACACCTCGGCTAACTGGATTCCAAGAGCCTCAGCCCGACTTTCAGCCTCGGCGGCCCGGCCGCGAGATTGGTCCCGCTTGCCGATGACCTGGCCAAGCTCCAACTGCTGCCGCTGCGCCTCCACGCGTGCCGCCGCTGCCTCTACTCCTAGATCGACACAGAGCAACCGAAGGTCCGCCACCTCGGTGCTCCGTTGGGAGAGACGCTCGGTAGCCCCGGCAAGCGTGGCCCTCAGGGACCGCAGCGAACCCCAGACATCGGCCTCGCGGCGGATGAACGATGACTTGGCGGCGCTCAGATCCGTCAGATCCTGAGGAAAGGAAGCGGGGCATCATGAAGAATGCCTTGGTCACGTGAAAGGTATGCTTGAAATCGTTACCTGGAGGATCTTGGGAACGTCCCTGCAAAGGACCTCTAAGGTCGACCGAAGCGACCCCACCGTTGCCTCGGCACACTCACGAAGCCCGTCCCAAGACTGCTCCTCTCGCTCATCGTCAAGAACGAAGAGGGGATCCGAAGCCCCACTGGTCCAGAACCGGAGCGACTGACGCCGCCCGTCGGGACTACACCGCGCGGGGACGAGGTTACCGCTCCCCAGGACGGGTCGCGGTTCTGTGCCCCCCTCCTCCGAGGCATCAAGTAGCGACGCCTCGGCCATTTCAGCATCGGCGGCGACGGGTGGCTCCACGGCCAGAACGGCAACCACCTCGGCAGAAGCCGATGCCAGCACCGGCAACGCGTCTAGTGGGCTCGAGGCCGCAGCCGCGCCAGCAGTCTCCCCCGGCACAACAGCCGCCTCGACGGAGGAGTCGGCCTCGGGAGCTCGCCCCACGGCAACTTGTGCCGACTGAACCCCCTGCTCGGGGGCACCTTGTGTAGAGGCCAGCCGGCCGCCGAGGTCTGGTGCGGCACCAGCTACAGAAGCTGGCGCCGTCTTAAGGGCTTTTTGGGGAGCCAGACCGGTCGAACCGTGCCTCCGCTTGCTGGGAAGAAAGGGAAAAAGCAGGATCAGGACACACGAAGAAGGCGCCGGGACAGAAGTATCCTCAGATACTTACCCACTCCGGACCACGACCAATCGTGCCTGCGGGGAGGCCCCTCAAGCCTCGGCCCCCGCGGGCACTGCCGAGGCTTGCGCCGCTGCCGGCTTCGGCGCCATCCCTGCCTCGGGCGCCCAAGGCACCGAAGGGACGGTCCGCCTAGGCGCGAACACGGCGACCCGAGGATCGGCCTCCTCTGCTGCCGGCACGGACAACGGCTCTAGGGGCACAGGTGGGACGGCCTAGCTCCCCGGGGTCACCTCAGCTACCTGGGCCAAAGGGTCGAAAACCCCCTCGGCCTGCCCCTGTTCTTTGGGTCGGGACCCTGATGCCCCCGCCCCGGATACCGACAGCACCGGCCCACTCGGGGGCTGGCTCGACGACCCCTGGCCCAGCCTCAGATCTGGGCTGAGGCCAAGGCGGGCGGCCATGTCGTCGTCTTCATCATCATCATCGTCGTCGTCATCATCAGGCGTCTCCGGCGACGGCTCCCTCGGGAGCCCATCCCTCTCCTGCCGACGATGAAGCCTTTCCAAGGCATCCCGAGCCCACATCCGCTCGCGGGCCCGAGCCTTCTTCGCGTCCTTCTTCTCCTTCCTCTTCTCCGCGGCGACCCTCCGCGCAGCTCGGTCCACCGCGTCCTCCGGGACCGGTGGCAGGGAAGGCTTGTGAAACCCCACCTCCTGGAGACGGGCGAAAAGTCTCGGCTGTGAGAACCAAGGGCAATCCGACACAAGAAGGAAGAAGGAGCGGACACTCACCAGGGACACACACCCGCGATCGAGACGCATCAAGAGCTGGGAAAAGGCGCCGGTGTCTAACTTCCCCACCGTGCCGGCTACCCGCCTGTGGAGGTCGTCGGCGGGAAGGGGGTCCGAGGACATCTACAAACCCTCCAAGTCGACCTCCGGCGTCATCTCCCGAAGCGGCAGCCGCCGCTCCATCAAGGGGAGCACCCTCCGGCGATGAATGGCAGCAACCACCCCTGCGGCGGTGAGCCCTCCTTTTCGCAGCTCCTCCAAGGCCTTCAAAAGGGGCTGCAGATTCTTCTGTCTCTCGCGCGGGGCCCCGTAGCGCCAGTTATCGCCGGCGGCGGTCACCACTCGCTGAGAAAACGACGGCAGCCTCCCGTCGTCATTTCGGAGATAAAACCACCGGCGCTGCCACCCTTTGTTCGAAGACGCGAGGATGGCAGGGATGTACTGCTGCGCCCGCGCCTGCCTCAACTGGAGGATGCAGCCACCGGCCCGCACCGCCATGAGAACTCTTCTTTCCCCCGTCGTCGAGGCAAAAAGCTCCACGAAGAAGAGATGGGTCCACAGGTCCCAGTGGGGGGCAATCCCCAAATATCCTTCGCAAATCGCCGCGAAGATGGCTGCTTGCGAGATGGAGTTGGGGCTGAGATTGTGCAGCTCCACCCCATAGACATGCAGAATCGCCCGCATAAAATGGCTTGCCGGCACTCTGAACCCCCGCTCGTGAAAAGAGACGAAGCTCAGCACATACCCCGGCGGCGGGGACGGGGCGGCTCCGCTCGGAGGGGCCATCCACTCCGGCTGCGAGTCACCGGAGAGAGGGCGAAGCAAACCATCGGTAATAAGGGCCTCCAGATCATCCGCCGTGACGGTGGAGAAAGGCCACGGGTCGTGCGGCGAAACAACGGTCACCCGCTCGGCCATCACCAAGCAGAAGAGGTGGCGACGGAGAGGACAAGGTGCGCGGTTTCCTTTCTCTGGCTATTCCCTCAGGTTGCGAAAACCTAAGTGGGAGGCGAGCAGCAGAGTAAAGAACCATCACCGGTCCCTCTCCCGAATATATAAAGGCCCAGGCGGGACCCATTCAACACTTCGCCCGAACCCGCCACGAGACCCAAAACTCGAAGGCGAAACGCTCGTTCCTCGAACGGCTCGCGCACGCACAACGGCTGCCCCGCGAACCACTCGTCCCGTCGCATTAACTCTGCGGCAGGGCAGGCGGCACCTTTGGCAGGCGAAGCAGGCGACGCTTCACCTTTGCCATAATGACCGCGTCAAAAAAGGTGCGCCACATCGCTCAATTTCGTATCCTTTCCCTCTTCCCCTTTCTCTCTCTTGCTACAGGGACCAGGAAAGGGGATACTCCGAAGGGGATCCTTCTCCGCGAAGGAAGCGGGCCCTGAGCCCCCTTACTGATCAGAGGTTCGAAGGCTGGCCCCTCGGAAGGGTTCAACAGCCGCCTCAGAGCACTCAAGCTCCGCGCCCACTACTGGTCAGAGGTTCGAAGGCTGGCCCCTCGGAAGGGTTCAACGGGCGCCTCAGGCCACTCGGGTTTCGCGCCCACTACTGATCAGGGGTTCGTAGGCTGGCTCCTGAAGGGTTCGACAGCCGCCTCAGAGCACGCAGAGCGAGGGATGACCCTAGGTACGTTCGATACATAACCAAGGCTCGGGCTACGCTCCCGAGGTACCCTAGGACATTTCCGAGACCAGCGTGAGCGATTTTGTAACGGAATCCCATCAGAGGGAGGCATAGAGCCCTCGGACCCCGTCAAAAGCGGACCGGGTCCGGCGAATCACCCGCAGGTACTTTTGGAGCGCGCCTCCGGGCCACTAGCCGACCCCTAACGAATGGGGCATGGGCGTCCACTCGGATTACCCATTAGCAACTCACTGGAGACACCATGTTCGGCGCCCTCCGAGGGCAACATGGCGCTTTCCCCCCTCCTCCTTGCGGAAAGGCGACGCAGGGGCGTATGAAAAAAGCCGAGTCTGTCCTTGACCGTCCTCTCGCTCTGTGCGGAGGCTCGGGGGCTGCTCTCGCAAACCCGGCTCCGGCCAAAGCGTTGACAGCGTCAACATACCAGCCCGAGAATTTGGGACCTGACTAAGCACCCGAGCAACGACCAGTTCGCATGAGGGAACAACCAAACCGGCCGAGCCATCACGAAAGGCACTAAGACCTCGAAGGAGTCAAAACACTCCTCCGAGGCCTCGGGGGCTACACCCGGCGGGTGCGCTCGCGCGCACCCACCGGAACAAAATGCAACCGAGAAAGGCCGGTCCCCTTGCAAAAAAGTGCGACAAAAGCCTCCAAGCTAGTGCCAACACTCCCTTTGAGGCTCGGGGGCTACTGTCGGGGACCATAATTAGGGGTACCCCCAAGACTCCTAATCTCAGTTGGTAACCCCCATCAGCACAAAGCTGCAAAGGCCTGATGGGCGCGATTAAGGTCAAGGCTCAGTCCACTCAAGGGACACGATCTCGCCTCGCCCGAGCCCAGCCTCGGGCAAAGGCAGCCGACCCCGGAGGATTCACGTCTCACCCGAGGGTCCCCTCAAGCAACGGGCACACCTTCGGCTCGCCCGAGGCCCAGTCTTCGCAGAGAAGCAACCTTGGCCAGATCGCCACGCCAACCGACCGTATCGCAGGAGCATTTAATGCAAGGATCACCTGACACCATATCCTGACGCGCGCTCTTCAGTCGACAGAGTCGAAGTGACCGCAGTCACTTCGCCGCTCCACTGACCGACCTGACAAGAAAACAGCGCCGCCTGCCCCGCTCCGACTGCCGTGCCACTCGCTAGAGTGAGGTCGACAGCGGCTAAGTCCAGCCTCAGGCGACATAGGAAGCTCCACCTCGCCTGACCCTAGGGTTCGGCCCCCGTCTCGGCCTCGGAAGAAGGACTTCGCCTCGCCCGACCCCAGGGCTCGGACTCAACCATGACTTAGAAGACGACGAACTCCGCCTCGCCCGACCCCAGGGCTCGGACTCAACCACGACTTAGAAGACGACGAACTCCGCCTCGCCCGACCCCAGGGCTCGGACTCAGCCTCGGCTCCCGAAGACGATGGACTCCGCCTCACCCGACCCTAGGGCTCGGACTCAACCTCGACCTCGGAGGAATCGCCACCTCGCCCAAACTCAGGTCCGGATCGGCCACGTCGCCAGGGGGGTCATCATTACCCTGCCCCTAGCTAGCTCAGGCTATGGGGGACAAGACTGGCGTCCCATCTGGCTCGCCCCAGCAAACAAGTAATGATGACACCCCGCACGCTCCATGATGACGGCAGCTCCCAGCCCCTTACGTCAGCTAGGAGACGTCAGCAAGGATCCGACAGCCCCGACAGCTGTACTTCCGCAGGGCTCCTGCGCTCCTCCGACGGCCACGACATCACATGAACAGGGTGCCAAAACCTCTCCGACTGCCACGATGGCATGTACTTAGGGCTCTAGCTCCTCTCTGCTAGACACGTTAGCACACTGCTACACCCCCATTGTACACCTGGACCCTCTCCTTACGCCTGTAAAAGGAAGGTCCAGGGCTCTCGTACGAAGGAGGTTGGCCGCGCGGGAGAACGGGCCGACGCATAAGGCTCTCGCTCTCTCTCTCCCACGCGAACGCTTGTAACCCCCTACTGCAAGCGCATCCATCCGCCCTGGGCGCAGGACAACACGAAGGCCGCGGTTTCCCCTCGCGGTTCTCCCCCCTTTGTGTCCCGTCTCGCGCCGACCCATCTAGGCTGGGACACGCAGCGACAATTTACTCGTCGATCCAGGGACCCCCCGGGGTCGAAACGCCGACAAATATATTGAGTTATTACAATAAATACAGAACAATTATACTTAAGACAACATCAACCTCTCAATTTAGAGCAAACTATATCATAATATGAAGAATACAGATTATTGTTGCAATGGGAGTTTTCTTCCATTTTGTTTATTACATATAATTTTTTAAAAAATACATGCTATCTCCTCAAAATGCTGCCCATCAGCTTTGTTTGGTCATCCCATCAATTTGCTAGGAACAGTAGCAGCGTAGCTTTACTTTGTCACCAGCTACTAGTGAGAGAGGTCCTTGTGGGTTGACCATGGACGTTGAATCCTTGATGGATGGTCGGATCAGGTGTTTTTGTTCTCATAAAATATTCATGCATCATTATAATTTTAATATAAAAAGCATAATCGTACAAACAATGTATAAGCTTAGAGACTAAATCAATATATTTGTAAACCTCAATCCAAACATCTAACACATATGTATGGGAGCTAATACTACCAAATAGGGATTATGAAACTTGTCAAACTCTTTTTCAAGTGTGCAAAATGCTCGAGCAAGCAACACAAATCCATACCAAGTTCATGGTTCATATTTGTGTCAAGTACTAGCCTGGAATTTAAATATAATTCATGAGGCAGGCTGAGTCCCGTCAACGGAACGCTAGCTTCACTAAGCATCGGCAGCCATGTTCCGCTCCACCAAACGTAAGCGCTCACTCCTTAATCCCCTCCTATTCTCATTCCTATAAAAGACATAGAACTGCAGTCCCTGCGCTCAATTATGGCTGGTGAAGAGAAGGGACTTGGATTGGTTCCATCTTTATTTTTCTGTTTCCCTCGCCCTTCAAATTTTTTATCGGATGATGTACATTTGTGCAGGAGACTATGGCAGCCAAGGCTATTAGAAGGCAGTGAAACATATTCACTTAGTGAGCGGCTTATCATATAAAACGGAGCTCTCGAAGAACACCAGCAGAATAATGAATATACACCATAGGGGGAGCGACTTCATGGTTTTTAATGAAATACTTACCCATCTCTAGGAGCGCAGGCCATGATTCCAACAGCACTGTGTGCACATGTGAAGGCCCTGCAACCGCTTGCTAGGCCACACCAATCATGCTTACTTCTTGAAGATACATATGGTGCCACCTAAATAAAAGTTGTTTCTTGTTATGTCTATCCTTGACATATCAACAGATTAGTGTTGGGTTGCATTCATGGGGTGTTTAAATCTCTGAGAAGGCAAGAAGTCATTGTTATCGACATTGTGGTCGTTAGGCACAGAAGTACTCAAAAGTGAGAGCTACTTGTTGCCACCAAATGGAGGGCTATATAGGTTGATAGTTAAATTCAGCGCTCTATATAGAAGGAGCAGATTTTGTTTAGAATTAGTTTTTGCGGCACGTCATTTCATTTCATAACTGATTCTATGTGTACAAGTTAGAATGCCAACTGATCTTAATTCTCATTGAATAATTTGCTGGCATCTTTCAATATGAAATCCTTGTCCTAAATTTTAAAATGTATATGTCATGGATATATTTCATCTTCAGATGCTTATCATATTATCTTTTATCATTTAAATGTATCTGTCATGGGTATATTGCTGCAAATGCAACATTCAAAGTCATTTAGACAGGAATAGCTGGTTTCAAGTTGCTTTGTTATTTTTGCACCCGCCTGTATGTGGTGGGTTTAAGTTTTGCACCTGTACGACTGTATATGCTAAAAATATTAAAATTGAATAGCTAGAAATGCAACTGGTTCTCTTTAGACCATGCCATTTACATAGTTATTATCTTCTGCCTTTAACCATTATAGGGCGCCCGAATGGGCGCCTAATGTTCTAGTGATCTTTGATAATCAACGAATCATTTCCTCGTGTGGTACCATGTGCCTCCACTGCTCGTTCTTCTCTCCCGGTTAGGACGGATCTCTGAGCGAAATTTGTTATTTTGTCACTCTTAATTTTGGCTCTATTTTATTATGACATTCCGTGTTTATAACTGGTGGGACCATCTATATCTATAATTTGTGAACCTGATGGTATACTAACGAAACTCACAAATGATAATGGCAAAATTGCCGATGGCTCACTCTCGCATGGAGCTAACGGTCTCCTCCGGCCGCCACGTAGAGCTCCGTGCTCACCAATAGAAAAAGAGCTCAAAGTCGATGGGTTGTTTGTTTAAATTTTTACTGGTCGTTTCCATTATCAAAAGTCAGTGAAAAAAGGTAGGGTCGGCTTAAGAAACTGCAAGTGGAAACATATTTCCACTGACGGTTCTCTTTACACAACCGCAGTAAAAATAGAGTATTTTTATTGGTGGTTGACCGATAATCTAATTTTCACTGGCAGTTGGTGTAACTGGCGGTTGTATAAAGAGAACTGCCAATGGAAATTTGTTTCTGCTGACGTATTCTTAAGCCAACCGCTAGTGACATTAGTACTATAATACCCATTGTTACTCCTCGACAGGAGCTATAGCTCGTAACCAACTTCCATTAAAGACGATTTTGGAGGTCTAGATTTCATAAAATACAAGGGGAGAAGTTTTGATCTTCAGTTTTTGAAAGAAGATTGCTAAGAAAGGTTGGTTTATGTTTCTAATGTCAGTTTTTGTTCTAGAGCTCAATTTTAGCTACATTTTGGATTTAGGATTTCACCATGTAAGAGAAAAGGGTATAGCTAGGTTATTTCTTTATTTCCTCAAATGAGGTTGTTTAAGATGATTTTGTCATCATCTCTTATTTTTCATGTTTAGTTCTGAAATCAGTTTATCCATAGCATATTAAGTTGTTTAATGAATTGTGCATGTGTTATATGTAGAGAGAGGAAGATAGGTTTAGTAATTAAGATTGTTTTTATTAGTTGCTATGAAAGGTTGGTTTAATTATGTTTCAATTGCCAATTATTGTTCATTTTTGCTCAATTTTAGCTATATTTTGGAACTAGACCTTCACCATGTGTTAGAGAGAAGAGTATAGCTAGGAAAGTTTGGTCTATGTTTCTCTTGCTAATTTTTGTTCATTTTTCTCAATTTTAGCCACATTTTGAATATAGGGGTTAACCTCTTCATTCTTTCCGACAGTAACTGTAGCTCGTAGTCCAACTTTCATTGGACCGCTAGATTTCACAAAAGACAAGGGGGTGTTTTGATCTTTTTTTTGGAATAAGGTTGCTAAGAAAGGTTAGTTTATGTTTATTTTGCCAATTTTTGTTTATCCATGATACATTTAGTTGTTAGGAAATGTTGGTTTATGTTTCTCTTGCCAATTTGTGTTCTTATGTGTTGATGTTACTTTTTTACAAGTGATGATGGAGAAGAGATCCTAGATGTATAACTTATGAAGACTAGATCTATCATTCATATTTGAGGTCCATTGGTTTATTGATGTCACTACGAACCATGCTAGGAGAACAAAGACAAAGCACATATATTGCCATGCATGGACTGCAAAAATGTTGTTGTATTTGATGACAAAGAACAAATCATATCTCATTTGGTAATGCCGAGGATTTATGAAGGATTATATTATTTGGACAAAGCATGGAGAAGGTAGCTCTTTGCCTTATACAACTGGAAACCCTTTGAACATTGATGACATATTTCAGTTCGTTCACGAGACACAACAACCTCTTCCACAGAGCGAACATGTAGTGCCAAATATTATTGATCATGGTTACGCTGGAGGAAATGAACGTGATAGAACTCATGTTCGCCAAATGTTATGGACAAGGAAGATGCAAAGTTGTTAGAGGCAATATTACGTTGTCATATAGGTCCATCGTTGTTCTTCATGAAAGGTATGGAGTCGCTGATGAAGGCAATAGAAGAGCCTTTGTACGATGAGTCTAAGGGTTGTACCAAAGAGTTCACGACGCTCTAGTCTATGCTAAAGTTGTTGATGTTAAAATCTAGATATGGTTTGTCTAATGATGGCTTCGATGCGTTCTTGAGTATTATCGTAGACATGCTTCTAAGGGAGAACAAAGTGCCTACTAACACATACTATGCAAAGAAACCAATCAGTCTGCTCACTATGGGTGTGGAGAAGATCCACGCATGTAGAAATCATTGTATCCTTTATCGAGGTGATGATTATAAAGACTTGGAGAGCTGCCCAAAGTGTGATACAAGTAGGTACAAGACGAATAAAGACTATCGAGAGTAAGAGTGTGTTGCATCCGTATCTAAAGGGAAAAAGCGAAAGAAGGTCCAAAAGAAGACCCAATAAAGTTCAAAACCATGAGAAAAGAAAAGAAGTAGACTATTATGCGCTCAAAAAGGTTCCTGTTTTAGTGATGTGGTATCGATTGAGGTGTTTCTTTGCTAACCCTAAGGATGCCAAACTTATGAGTTGGCATGCTTCTGATGGGCACAAAAACGATGGGAAGCTTCGACATCCAGCCGATGGGAAGTAGTGGCAAGAATTCAATGACAACCACTGAGACTTTGCTGTTGAACCAAGAAATGTTAGGTTCGCACTGAGTACTGATGGAATGAATCCATTTGCTGAGAGGAGCAACAAGCCTAGCACATGGCCGGTGATTCTAACCATCTACAACCTTCCTCCATGGTTGATGCAGAAATGAAAGTACATTTTGCTAACCATCCTTATTTCTGGACCTACACAACCTAGAGTTGACATGGATGTACTTTTGGAGCCCTTAATGGAGGATATGAAAATATTATGGGAAACAGGTGTTTAAATGTTGGACGAGTATCGTAAAGATTCATTCACGTTGAGAGCAATTATTTTGTGTTACGATCAACAATTACCCTATTCTCTTCACATTATTAGTCCAATTTAAGAGAAAGGTTGGTTGCATAGTATGCATTGATGGAACTACTTATGTGTCCCTTTATGCATCTAAGAAGATAGTGTACATGTGGCACATACGCTTTTTATTGAAAGGACATAGGTATCGCATGCGAAAGATGGATAATTACTTCGACAATAATGATGAACTACATTCTACTGCTCCATCGAGTAACAGTAAAGGTCAAAGAGTTTTTGAAATAGTCAAGAATATTAAATTTGTTTTCGAGAAGAAGACAAAAGATGGAAAACAAGGAAGGATGCCAAACTAGCTCCGGGGACTACATTCAAGAAGTCTATTTTCTTCAAGTATTTGCCTTACTGGAAAGAGTTAGATGTGAGGCACATGATCGATGGTATGCACGTTCAGAAGAACATGTTTGAAAGCATAATTAGCATCTTGCTAGACATAAAGGCTAAACAAAAGAAGGGCTCAATTCACGCATGGACTTGGTAAATTTAGGCATAAAAAAGAACTACATCCTATTCTTCAAGAAAACAGGAAGTGCCATCTCCTAGCAGCAAGCTACAATCTCAATGTAGATGAGAAACATGTAATGTGTGTTTGGCTCAAGACTTTGAAAGTCCCATCTGGATTCTGCTCTATCATATGGAGTATTATGTAAATGAAAGACCGAACAGTCACCAACTGTAACTCACATGATTATCATGTCATGTTGACTACATTCCTACCTATTGCCATTAGGGTTATAAATCCTTTGTTCTTAAAGATGACAATCACACGGTTGTGCTACTTTTTCAACACAATTTCACAAAAGGTAATTGACTATGATGAATTGGCATCTCTACATGAATTCGCAGTGGAGACAATATCACAGTTTGAGATGTGTTTCCCTCCATCATTCTTTGATATTATGTTGCACCTTGTGGTGCACTTGGTGCCACAAACAGAGGCATTGGGTCCGATGTACTTGCATGAAATGTCTTCTATAGTCTATGAAAGTCATTTCTACTGGCGGTTCTCTATGACAACCGACAGTAGAAAATGATGCTATATATAGGCAGGGGCGTGGGGGCCGAAATTTTTTACAAGTCCTGGCACCCTCATTTCATTTGTATGCCATTAGGCTGCCCAAAATTCGTGTGCCCTTTCATCTTCTCCATCGTCGTTCGTTGCATCATTGTCCATGTTGTAGCCCCACACCCCTAGGTATGTCCCCCTCTCTCCCTTTCTGTACCTCTACCGCCACCCACGTCGCCGTCCATTCGCAGCGCCGCCGCTGCCGTGCACTACTGCCCCATGTCGCCACCATCGCCTACAGAGAGAGGGAGAGAGATTAGATAGAGAGAATGGAGTGAGAGGGGAGAGGTATAGAGTGGAGAGGAGAGGGAAGAGAGAGGAGGGACAGAGAGAAAGAGAGAGTTGAGAGGAGAGGGAGAAAGAGAGGGAGGAGGGAGAGAGAGAGAGAGGAGAGGATAGGGATGGAGAGAGAGGTGAGGGAGAGATGGAGAGGAGAGGATAGGGATGGAGAGAGAGGTGAGGGAGAGAGGGAGAGGAGAGGGAGAGGGAGAGGGAGGGAGAGCTAGAGAGAGGGAGAGGCAGAGAGTTCTATACTTAATGTATTCATATATGTGATAATGTGATAATGTAATAATGAGAGCTATACTTATTCTATACTTGGTGTATTCATATATACTTAGAGTTCTATACTTAGAGTTCTATACTTGGTGTATTCATATATGTGATAATGTAATACTTAGAGTTCTATATTTAGTCTATACTTGGTGTATCATATAATACTTAATGTATTCATACAATATTTGTTGGGGCGAAGCTTCGTTTTACCTTTTTACTATATTCATACAATATTTGTGTCTACATACATACTTGGGGTATTTAAAATGTCGATATCCATTTTATTTTTAAACAATCCAATACATATCTGATCTGATTTGAACTCGATAATATTCATATCCGATTCGAACTCAATAATATCTGTATCAATATAACTCGATAATATATGTACTACTCTCCCTCTCTATACGTTCTATACGTCTCTCCCTCTCTCCCCCTCTATACGTCTTATACAACTCTCCCTCTCTCCATAAAGGATTAGGGTTAGGATTATAGTCAGGGATTAGGTTTAAGGGTTAGAGTTATGGATTAGGGTTAGGGTTTATGGTTTAGGCTTAGGGTTAAGGGTTTAGGGTTTAGGGTTTAGGGTTATGTTTAGAGTCAGGGATTAGGGTTAGGGTTTAGGGTTATGCTTAAGGGTTAGAGTTAGGGATTAGGGTTAGGGTTTCTGGTTTAGGGGTTCAGGGTTTAGGGTTATGGTTAGAGTCCGAGATTAGGGTTAGGGTTTAGGGTTATGGTTAAGGGTTAGAGTTAGGGATTAAGGTTGGGCTTAAGGGTTTGGGGGTTCAGGGTTTAGGGTTATGGTTAGAATCATGAATTAGGGTTAGGGTTTAGGGTTATGGTTAAGGGTTAGAGTTAGTGATTGTGGTTAGGGTTATGGGTTAAGGGTTTAGGTGTATGGTTACAGTTGGAGATTAGGGTTAGGTTTTAGAATTTAGGGTTATGGTTATGGGTTAAAGTTAGGGTTAGGGTTAGGGTTTGTGGTTATGGTTTGGGTTAGGGTTATTGTACTTTCTCTCTCTCTATGTTCTAATGTAACCATCATTGTCTTCGATAGATATCTGTATGTTAATATGTGTTAATATGTATTTAACTATTGGTTATGTATATATATAGCTCAATGAGTTCTTTGATCAAGGACCAAGGATTAGGGCTCGACCACATTAACAAGAGTGTTTCTAAAGAACAGTCCAGTGATGAAGAAGATGAAACACCCAGCGACCATGCTCCTAGCATAGATAGGACCGCTCGCCATGAGTTGCAACATGACCCTAATTATTATCCACAAGACGCTGAGGTAAAGTACACATCCTTAATTTCATGTGTGTATCTGATTTCACAATGTCTATTGCACATGCATGATTTCTTGTGCATTTTATTACATTAATAGGAGGTCTTGTCTCAATTTCATGTGATACTTGATGAAGCCATGCCATGATATGAAGATGTACCAGAACAGACCCAGGACACATCAGAACAGACAAAGACAACCACCGAGAGGTCAAGGAAAAGGAAGTTGAGCAATCAGAAAAGAGGTGACATAGGACTTAACAAGTTTCCTGACAAAACCTATAAAACCTCAGATGTGAGCTCGAAAGATCAGCCCCTAGGTCTAGAAGAGGCACTACCTAAGTTTCAGAATACACTTGGGTTTTTAGTTAGAGATAATATTGACATCACAATCCGACAGTGGAAAGACGTGTCAGATGATGTTAAGAACCAAATGTGGAATAAGCTATTAACGTGGTTCATTTTGCCTCGGGGTTCAGAAGAACTTGTGAAGGAATACACAATGAAGTAGTTTGCAATCAATTTCCAAAACTAGAGGGCTGAGATGAATACCAAGTTTGCAAAGATAGGCCTAGACCCGACAAAAAAAATATAAAATCTCAGCAGGTGAGTGTGCAGTAGTTTTAGAGTAGAGGGGCAATCCTGATTTCATATCTCTAAGCGAGGCAAATTCGGAATTATCTAAGAAGAGCAAGTACCACCACCATGTAGGCACATGTGGTTACAAGCGTTAGATTCCTAAATGGAGACAAGAAGACACCGAGAAGCAGGCCGCAGGGTTGTCAATGTTGTCTGAGCAACTTGGTGAAAGGACAACTAATTGGATATGTGCTAGAAAACCAAGGGAAACTGAGGCTGGTGTATCTTTTGATGATCCCACTATCAAAGAAGCAGCAAAAAACATATATGCAAAGGTAGCTAAGCAAAGCTAAGGAACATTTAAGCCACAAAGGGAGAGAGACATTCTAACGGATGGTCTCGGTAACCTAGAGCATCCTGGTCGTCTACGTGGAATCTCGTCTAAGGAAGGATGGAAGGAAGGATTCAGACCTCACTAGGAAGGTCTGTACAAGAAACATGATCGATACAAGAAGAGAAAGACCTGATGTCTCAAATGATATCGAATCCTCCTCTAGAATTGATGCAACAATTGGCAAGTGCAATGTCTGTTCAACAAATGACCACTCCACAGATGCAAATAATTCTAGCAGCTCAACCACTGTCTTCCACCGACTGTACAGCCATCCCAAACTCTTTTGCTTCAACGGGAAATAAGGTCCACTATCCAGTTGATGACATCACAAGGCCTGTGGCAAACACTAGTATAGATAGTGTTGGGCGCCAGTTTGAGCAGCGGACGGTCCGTGCCTGTGGGTCGGATGGTCCGCACGTGCGCAGAGCAGTTTAGGGTTCCGAGTTTTGTGCTACGGTTATTAGCTAGATTCGTGGAATTAGCTCGGAAATTAGTTTGTAAAGGGTCCAGCCCCCCTCCTCTATAAATAGAGAGGTATACGGCCGATTTGTAATGATCAATCGAATCAATAACACTTCTATTTCGCATTTATTTCCTGTACAATTAGGAGTAGTTCTAGTCTAGTTATAGTTTAGCCTCTCAATCCCCAAGTTCTCCGCTTCTCTTCGACTCTATGTCGACTAGAGGAGTCTAGGTCGGCCTACCTGAGTCTAGACACCACCTAGGATCTCTACTCCCCGACGGGATCCCTCCCGAGAGCGAGATCTAGGCGCCGTCGACGATCTTCCGCTGCCCCTGCGCACGCGCGGACCGTCCGGCCGTCAGGCAGGAAACCCTAGCCCTACGCCATGTCGCGGACCGTCCAACCTTTGGCCGCGGACCGTCCGCGCCTGACTAGAGAGCACCGCTGCCGGTTCTTGTTGAGTGATTGGCGCTCCAAAAAGGTGCCAACACACTTTTTGGCGATTCTGCTGGGAACCACATATCTAGACCTATCAAATCGGCCCTCAATGGCCGGTTCAAGGGATAGCTCTGAAGTCTCCCCAAGTAACATTATAGAGCCGACTT
Organism: Zea luxurians; assembly: GCA_029449295.1. NCBI lineage: Eukaryota > Viridiplantae > Streptophyta > Magnoliopsida > Poales > Poaceae > Zea > Zea luxurians. The sequence continues at coordinate 20,357,004 of JAOPSE010000032.1, read as the reverse complement.
GGGAAACCTTGCCGGCCGACGAACAGCTTCAGTTCGAGGAGCACAAGGAGCGGATGATCCAGGAAGCGAAAGCAAGGTTCTTGGCCAACTTCAAAGTGGACAGGAACAACAAGGTCGTCCGACAACGGGCGACAGATTCGGCTTCGCTCTGACCCACACCAGATATCCCCAATGTAAGTAAAACAAACGAACTGCAATCTCTTAAGAATTATGTAGATGAACAACGAAAGCAAATACAAAATATCATAGGGGATATGCAAAACGATTATAGGAGACTAGTACGTGCATTTGATAAATCTAGTATTGCAAATTTTCCTTCGCACGCGGTTGAATTAGGGGGTAACACACGTAATACATCGGCTATAGGTTGTCACGACCAGTCACAACCCCTTTATGGGATGTCGATGGACACATACCCTGAGCAACCACAAATCGGCAGTAAATCAGCCGATCTGCACATGCCCGGACCGTCCGCACGTGAGCATGGACCGTCTGAGCCAGCCACGATCGGGCCCATTTTTAATGAGTTACCCAGACATGCACCCGAGCCACAACATATGACACATAACCTAAACTACCCAGTCGGACGGTCTGCATACAACGACGGACGGTCCGCATATAATCACAGACGGTCCGGGCCAATGTCCAGACAGTCCGCGCATGACTTATTTGAGGAGGATTGTTACCTGAATCCTCATCCGTCCCAGCAACATTTCCCATCACACTATGCAATGCATCAGCCCATTAATACAAAATCCAGAGCCCAGGAAAACTTTCCGGTCCCGCCTAGAAGGTCGGAAAGGAACGATCAATCCTATGAGCCATATAGGGCAAATGACAATGCACCACATAGCTCAAACAAATGGGGGGAAGACAACATGCCAATATCCAGTCAACCCCACCTATGTTTGACCAGAGAGCCGGTGGTTTCGCACTGGCTGCCATTGATATAGTGAGGGAGGAAATAGTTGGGGCGTTCCAAGATAAGCTCGGAGTAAGGGGCAATCATGTCGGAAACCTTATGACAGCCGATTTGATCACCACCCATACCCACAGGGAACCAGGATACCCGAATTCGCAAAATTTTCGGGTGACCAAGGAAAAAACACGCGCGAACACATAGGCCAGTTCTTAGCACAATTAGGAGAATTGGCCGATACAGAGGCATTTCGTGTGCGTTTATTTTCATTGTCCTTAACAGGAACCGCGTTCGCATGGTACGCCACTTTACCTCCTAATTCTATTTTGTCATGGGGGGAGTTAGAACAAAAATTCCATGATCACTTCTTTTCTGGTGATTATGAATTAGATCTGGTAGACCTAGTAGCCCTGCGACAGGGGAAGGACAAATCGGTTAATGAATACATCCGGAGGTTCCGGGATACAAGAAACTGATGATTCCAAATACATTTAGCTGAAAAACAGCTGGCAGGATTGGCCTTTAACGGACTGCGATATTATTTAAAAGAAAGATTAGAAGGCATACAATTTTTCACGCTAGCATAATTACACCAGAGAGCTTTGGCCTGTGAAAGCCGAAGCAAAGAAACTGCTAGAACAATTCGTCACAACGTGCATATAGTAGAGTGCAACCAAAGTAGCTCGGATGACAAATCAACGGAAGTGTATGCTGCTGAAATGGTTTGTCCAAAGCAGGTCAAATCTTTGGCTTGTTCCTCCTTACAGACGATTCAAAAGAAATGACAAGAGGAGGTTAAATTTACATTTAATGTTGGTAAATGTGATAAAATATTTGATGAATTACTCAAAAATGGCAACATTAAAATAAATCATATTGTTTCATCCGCCGACGAGCTAAAACGTCGTGCATACTGCAAGTGGCATAACTCATTTTCTCATGCCACTAATGATTGTAATATATTCCGTCGATAGATTCAATCGGCCATTAACGAAGGACGATTGAAATTTCAGGAAATGCAGGTGGACACGGATCCCTTTCCGATGAACATGATCGATTTTGAGGACAAGAAAGTCCTGGTTCGACCAAACACAGCTGATAAAGGCAAAGACAAAGAGATAATCATCGGCAACACAAGAGAGGCCGATGGGAATCAAAAAATTTCTTGCAGGAAAGTGGTGGCCGAGAAGACTCCTGATGGAGGGGAGACTCTTAAGGTGACCATCACGACCCCCGGCGCTGGGGGGTAAGCACGGACCAAGGAGCAGGAACCCGTGCTGCGTATCTCGCACGGTCTGACACACAGGCGCAGTCGGTCCGGGACCACGCCGGAGGGTCCGGAGAATTCCAGCGGACAGTCCGGTCCTACTCAAGACTCGCAACGGCTACGTACCTTCAAACCACGATGACCAGAGATAGGTACGTGGAAAACAAATACATTTAAAGTAGCTGGTCGGCTGGTCAAATCTGGCCCGACTTTCGATCAATTATTGTCCAAATATGTGAAAAAGAAGGCCAGCCCCAGTGACCGGCCAGCAAAGCAACCTCGCTCACCCATTCGTGAGCAACAATAGGTAAGACCGATTGGACCACCCCACCAATCGGAAGTAATGGAAGGTCATACTGTCCAATTGAGACCTAACATACCTACATGGACACCTCCACACCCTTATCCACCTATGCCATATCCATACACATATATACCTCCACCATATGTCCCAAATCAAATGTGGGGATGCCACCATATCCATTTGGGATGCCACAGTACCCCGCTTGGGGGCACCCCAAACATCTGTAGTCAACAGGTTTGCACCTCTAGTACAAGACCGATTGAGCGTCGCTCTGTAACACCCCAGGTGTTTATATTCTGCTCGACAACGAGTACGGATTTAAGCACATAATTAATGGATAAAACGGATGTTAAATTTTAATCATCCTCGCTTATCGCGATTTTAATATCGCATCTGTTCCGTTTGTCGCGAGTGCGACATCATTTTTACTTCTATTTATTCGGGCTCTTCCAAAATTTTCGTGTTGTTCGGAACGTAGTTGTTCCAAAAATCGGTGCGTTCGGTGATTATTTAAAATTCATCGCTCGCGCGAATACGAATTCGGAAGCCCGACCCACTCGGATGATTTTATCCCGGGTAAATTAAATAGAACTCGACGACTAAAGTTTTTAGGTGTAAAATAATTTAGTCCCCTCTCGTTAATCGAAACATCACGTCCGAGGATTTATAATCGTGGTTGGTTTCTAGCAAATAATATTAGACCCCAACGACAAAAGTACGGATGCAAAACTAAACTAGACCGAGATAATTAGAGCCGAAACCGAGTATTCATAATTAATCTGTTTCACTGTTCGTAACTATGGAAAATTAATATGTGTAGCCTAAATTTCATTTTAATCCGGTCTATTTGCCTCTTGTCCAAATTGTAAACCAAGAACTTAGGTTAGGTTTTTGCGGCTCGATCGCATTAGTTCAGGCTGGTGTGTGTTTGAATTCAAAACTGAGGCAAATACAAATTGTTCAAAACTTTTATAATTTAAACTCTAATCAAGTCGCCCGGTAATCTTGAGAGTGAATCTAGGAATATTTATTGCGCTAAAAATTGAATCGAAGAGAAAAATTATTTTCCTTTATCTTTCCACCGCTCTTTGCCTTTAGCACCTATCCTCACCGCTCTATCTCTGTAGTATTTATCTCCATGCCATTTTTCTTATTTAGATAAGTCAAACACTCCTTGGAAACGTCCATCTCCTGGTGCTTATCTCAAGCCACCGATGCTCAGGCTCTCCACATCCTTCTAGCAAGCGCCAACACCTTGGAGCTCGCCTTCCTGCTAGCCGTCCCTAGCCCTCGCCGAGCTCTCCTCTTGTGCTGGCCACCGTCTCCTCCACCAGGTGCCATCCCCAGCGCTCCTTACTCCGATAGGTTTCCATGGCCGCCAAGCCCCTCCCATGGTCGAGCACGTCTCTGCGTTCGTCGATGTTGGACACCGGACTGCGCTGCTCGTCCTCAACTTCGCCGATGCCATTTTCTTGGTGCTTGTCCTAGCCCTAGGCCATGGAGCAGCAGCAACCATGGAACCCCATTGTGTCATGCCCTCGACGTGTTCGATAAAATGCCGTAGTGAGCTCCAACTCGATCTGCACAGCCCCTGCGCGACGTCACAAACTTCGGTGAAACCTCGCTGCCCTTGCTGCTCTCGAGTCCCTTGTGTTTGATAAAATTTTAAAACTAGTATATGTCGTTGCTTGCAGCTCGTTGTCGATGTCGTGCTTCGGGCATCGCGTGTTCGACGAAAATCCCAAGTCCATGGACAGCACATGCATAACTCAAATCCGATCGGCCAGGTTGTTTGATGTGTATTTTACTCATTTGATTTAGTTGATGATGTATTTGTATGTGTAGGGTGATGAGAAAAATAAAGGAGATGCGTCGTTCGGTAGTAAGGATTAAGTTAAAATGTAGTTTATGGTGTGAAGAGTGCGTCGATAAATATGTATGCCATTGAGTGGTTAAATGTTGTGTTGATCGGCTAGAGGTCCTATACAAGTGTCGTCGCTGTCCAAAATTTTATTTGGAAGCAAGTAGTGTCGATGCTTCGATTTCGGTTGAAGTCGGAGAATAATTCGAGGAGGTATATATGCGAGTACTTTAAGTTCTTAGGTGTTCAAGTTGTACTGTAGAGTTCTATGCTATATGATGTTTATTTAGGCGTCAAGCAAGTTAATCTAATAAGATAATTTAGAGAACGAGTCAAATAATGTGTAGGAGCTAAGTATGAATTAAAACAAGATAGTTGATATTTTAGACTGCATGTACTGTTTTTGCCGTGCTGATTGTTTAATGAACTAAACTATATTTTCTGTAGAAATGTCATACATAAAAGTTGGAGATAACTTCATTATCTCGCTGGTGTTAAAATTTGACAGACATAGGTCTAATAGTTTAGGAGTTATGAATTTTCCAAGTCCAGTTTCAGAATCTGTCCAAATGCTGTACTGATTTCGAAAATTGCCCTGTTTGAATAAATTATACTGAGAATCAGCCTTTAGTAATTATAGAAGAATTGTAGTACTTTTCTTAAGCTTTCCAACAAATTTTGGAGCACCCTTTTTGGTGGTCTAGAAGTCAAATTATGGCTGTTTGAAATGTAATGTTTGAATCTGTCAAAAATCTGGACAGCAATGTGTGTTTGAATTAACTGACTTTGATACACATTGAATCACCTTGAGATGATTATAAATGAATTGTAGACAATTATATTAGCTTTCTAAAAAGTCTAGGATCACCTGATTTGGATGTCTGAAACTCCAGTTATGGAATTTTAAAGTGAGTGGCTGAATTCTGTCCAAATCTGGACAGAAATTGCGTTTAGTACTGTTTGACATTTCTATATGTCGAATCTCACTGTGATGATAATACCAAAATTGTGGAGGACTTTCTAAGCTTTCCAGAAAGTCCTAGTTTACTATTTTTGGATGCATATTTTGTGAGTTATAAATAAAACAGTTAACTGTTGTGCTGCTGTCTAGAAAATCTGCATGTGTTAAACTGATTTCTTGATGTCTTTTTTGTTTGCCTAGGAAGGATTAGTTAATCCTTGGTTCTTGATTGATACCAACTTGTTGCATATGAAGTGTTTATCGAAATGCCTGGTTATACTTGATTAATTTATTTCCTTCTTACTGTTTGATTTAGACTTTAGTAATTGGGAATGAAGTAAATACTTTGGTGAGTGAATTTAAATTAGTGACTATTTAGGTTTTGTGTGAGTATGGTGAATCAATAATGCGAAAAAGGTTAGTAGACATTTATATCTAGTATTATTGAGTTGATTCGATTGTCTTGTGTTTATAAGCGTGTATGAGTGCCTGATACTTGCGTTAGGCCTATTTAAGTGTAAAAGATGCGCTTGTGGTACATAGTAATATCTTCACATCTAGTGTGCTCATAGGAGTTATGATGACTTCTTTTAAGTGTTTACCCTCTTTAGTATAGAACATCTATCTCATGCTATTCATGTCCATGCTCATATGCATTATGCATTTTCAATAGGTACGCTAGATGATTATGCGAGCTGAAGGACATGGATCAGAGCGAACCATGAGATGGTATTGGAGGATTAATATTGTGGATGCATCAAGCCAGCACCAGAATGGAAGATACTTACCAAGTGGTCGTCAATTAACAACACTAACTTAGTGTTATCCCAGGCAAGCCCCGGTGCATTTGCCACCTCCTTGTTGTTTTAAAACTTTTATCACTTATATGCTGCATTAGGTGATAGGAGTTGAGTGATGAAACAGTTGATGCATTGCTATTCCTTGGAATTTGATTATCCTCCTTGCTACCTGTTTTATAAAGAGAACTAATGAGGCTTAGCCCTGCCTAGAGAACTAAAACTTGATTCTTTTTAAAAGAATGCTGTGTAACACTGGGTATGGGTTTGTTTTATGAAAAGGACTTGTAATGGTGAGAGCATCATCTGCAGTGATGAATTCATCATTCAAGTATGGTACCTCTGTCAGGTACATGGTTTTGGGAAGGAAATAATAATATGAGACCAGACGTTGAGCAGGAAAGGTCGCCCGTCTGTGTCGATTAAGGACCGTACCGAAAGTAGGCTTGCTGATCTAGGACCCTTTAACTGGCCACATGCCTCATCATGGGTAAGCTTAGCCTCGGTCGGACCAATACCAGAACAGCTCGCACGCACTGGGAGTGGAGAGATGGCGAGAGTAGCTTGTACCCTCCGTGGCAAGAGACTGGAAGGTGGGGTGCTGTACTCTCGGAAACATGGCGGGCACCATGGCGAGAGTAACGTGTACCAACCAGGCCAATGGCTGGACGGTGGAGTGCTGTGCTCTCGGGTCGCGTGAACCCGTTCTGGTCTTGAGAAACCCGGTGGCGAGTTGACATATGCAAGGGTTAAGTGCTACATATGTCGTGTGGTTGGAGATCCCCAGCTGGGTATTAATCGATTCGGATCGCCGTTACTTCTCGGATATGAAGACTGGATCACTGCCCTGCATCGTAGCTAACAAGTGAAACTAAAGATGCTAAAATAAAGTTAGTGTAGGACAAGTGAATGCTCTAGATTAGGAAAATCTAGATTCAGGTAAAGTACTTAACCTGTGAAGTAAAATTTTAGCATAAGGATCCACTACTAGTAAGCTCTTTTGCAAAATGAGTCTTTGAAATTTGATAAGCTTTACCTTGATTCCCAATAAACCAGCATACCCTTGAGAGTCTTTTCTTTAGTCGGGTAAGTCTTGCTGAGTAATTGCGTACTCAGGGTTTTATTCCCTGTTGTTTTTCAGGTTGAAATTTTGTTCTGTTGTGGATGGTGCTAAGTGCCAGTGGGCTCGGCCTTCTTATATAAGTATATCCCATCTTTAGCTTCTTTATTGAGGATTGTCACTTAAGCTAGCATGTATCTTCAAATTTACAAATATTTTATAACATTTCAAATTTGTAATTCTTTTGAATCATTTTCTCTTGTAATCACTCCGATAATTGTATAATGTAAAATTATTGTAACATGTAATCATTTTGTAATGAAGAATTTATTTCCGCTGCAAATGATGGTGTGTGATTTGTGTTTACTTAATCTTGCGATCTTGGCGGTAAGTCGTTTATCCGGGGTCCTCGGGGCACTCGGACAGATCCTGTTAAGTTGTTTGGTGCACATGCATAGCTGTCTGAGGTCTTTGAGACAAGGACAGGTGCATGTGGGCCCGATAACTTGGGAGGTTCTGCGACAGCTGGTATCGGAGCTTGATTAAGTATGATACGGTCACATACGTATTTTCAAAACAAAATTTTGGTTTTGGAAAATCTATTTTCAGCTAAACACATTGTTTGGTTTTGAAAAACAGATTTGAAAAACTATAATGCTAGCGACATCCTCTGTTAAGCCCTAAGTTAAGGACTACTAGGTGGCTTAGTTCAGAATACTAACCCACAACCTGGGAAGGGTAATGCATACATGTGTAATGTTATTTTTGAGGCCATTCAGTTTTGAATGGATCGACGCTCAAGGTAAGGTGAGATGTGAGAGCATGACCGAACAAACGTCGGTCTAGGAAAGAGCATAAAAAGCGCTTGATTATATACATGTTTTACATATGTATATATGAAGGCTGCGATGTGGAGTAATTACTTTTTCGGGATTCAGTACCCCATGGATGTGTATGGGTATACAGACATGGGAATACTGAGAAGTGTAATGTACTTGTAACGACGCACCTACGCTCAGGTAAGAAGGTGAGTTACCATAATGAGCTGCCCTGTGGTTAAAGTGTGGCAGCGGCGCCTATGCGTGGCTCGGCGCTTAATGAGGAGCTGGCCTCCATATAGAAATATATGGAGTATAAACTGTGATAAACTGTCATGTGTGAATTGCATCATTGGGAACTGGGCTGTGATGGAATTTTCTGCAGGTACACTAACTTCGAACTCGTATGTGTAGCTGACGACTAGCAATATACCGAGAGAGAACGTAGATATGCCACCGATATAGAACGCTATTGCCACATTATGTTGGCGAAATTTGTGAGGACGAATAGGACGAGCATGCATCCTGATTGTTGCATTGTGTTTATTGTTTGTGCACAAATATGCTTCTCTCACCCTTATTCTAATAATTGGTGATTGTGAACGAACATGCTTTTCTCATCTTTATTCTGATAATAAATAATTGGAAAATATAGGAAGTATTACTGTTCTATAAGCAATTTCTAGCTTTGTTTGATGTGTCCTTTAGACATGTGTTTATGTGGTCTGTGTTTCTTCTTAGTTTGACTGATAGTGCGACTTATGTTTATTTTTGTGCCTGTGTGCCGATAGAATATTGGTGACTTGTTTGCATAAACCCAAAATTTGGCCATGTCTTCATCTAGGAGCCATGACCCAAATCGATGTTAATTCCCCGAAGTTTTTTTCCCCAGTTTCCAAAAGTGGACGAGTCTGAATTTCTATCTTTACTTTAGGGCCAAGCTTATCTAAATAGGTGTTTAGGTAATCTTCTCGTAGAAAATAAATGGACCGGAGCTTAAGATAAGGATCTCGGGTCTGTGATCTTGACAATTCACTTGTAGCTCTTATGGTCATATTTTCATCCTAAAACATACCTTTGTTCGATTGGTGCAAGCTGATATCTCTATGTCAGTTTGCATCTCCATCAGGATCACCTTGTTGCTTTCTCAGTCCAACCTAGGAAAGGAGTGCCCAATTAATTTCTTGAATTTAATGCCTTCGATTTCTCATATCTCTCTAAGGCTTCTAAATTTAGACTTATGATTGTGTCCCCTCTATATCTAATCTGACGTTAATCATCGACCTTGTAATCTTTGCGATGGGCATAGAAATATGCTTGGGGCTGAAATAATAGTCTCCCATCGTACACTCTCATCAACCATTTTAGGTTTTGGCAATCTCGTATTCCTTTCATCGGGCCAGGGCCTATTTGGCTCTCTACCTGTAACCATTCTTATCGGTGTAGTCTCATTTTTCTTGACTTTGGTAGTGACGACACCTATACAAGTTCCCTTTACGTCCTTTGTGTAAAGGTGAAGCCTTGGAGCTTTTTAGTGTTGGAAAACAACTGGTTAGCTCTCAGAATGGAGATTGATTTTTTCCTGCCACTGAGATGCAGGAGTTTGTTCATTTGCTCTCTTATTTAATCCAAGTATTCCCTAACCAAGTGGATAATTCATCTCGCATGAAGAAACAGATGAACAATTTGACCAAATATATTTTTACCCACATACATAATCTTTTGCTAGCAAATGTGAACTCTCAACCCTTGGCTTACCGATGGTACTGAGAGGACTTGCTCGATGTCAAAAGTAGTTTAACGAGTTGGTTTTACTAACTTGTAACTGCATTGTGAACAAAGGTTAAGCTTAGAGATCGATTTGTCGAGTTATCTAAACTCACTTTGGTTCAAACCATTCTAAGACAAGTACTTACACAGATCAAGTTAAGTCGACTAATAACCACCTAATTATCGCTGATATGGACATGGGATTACCTGCTTCTCCACTCTTGAAAGTCTTTCGCTCCGAATCTCGGGACGAGATTCTTTTAAGGGGGGAGGGCTGTAACACCCCAGGTGTTTATATTCTGCTCGACAACGAGTACGGATTTAAGCACATAATTAATGGATAAAACGGATGTTAAATTTTAATCATCCTCGCTTATCGCGATTTTAATATCGCATCTGTTCCGTTTGTCGCGAGTGCGACATCATTTTTACTTCTATTTATTCGGGCTCTTCCAAAATTTTCGTGTTGTTCGGAACGTAGTTGTTCCAAAAATCGGTGCGTTCGGTGATTATTTAAAATTCATCGCTCGCGCGAATACGAATTCGGAAGCCCGACCCACTCGGATGATTTTATCCCGGGTAAATTAAATAGAACTCGACGACTAAAGTTTTTAGGTGTAAAATAATTTAGTCCCCTCTCGTTAATCGAAACATCACGTCCGAGGATTTATAATCGTGGTTGGTTTCTAGCAAATAATATTAGACCCCAACGACAAAAGTACGGATGCAAAACTAAACTAGACCGAGATAATTAGAGCCGAAACCGAGTATTCATAATTAATCTGTTTCACTGTTCGTAACTATGGAAAATTAATATGTGTAGCCTAAATTTCATTTTAATCCGGTCTATTTGCCTCTTGTCCAAATTGTAAACCAAGAACTTAGGTTAGGTTTTTGCGGCTCGATCGCATTAGTTCAGGCTGGTGTGTGTTTGAATTCAAAACTGAGGCAAATACAAATTGTTCAAAACTTTTATAATTTAAACTCTAATCAAGTCGCCCGGTAATCTTGAGAGTGAATCTAGGAATATTTATTGCGCTAAAAATTGAATCGAAGAGAAAAATTATTTTCCTTTATCTTTCCACCGCTCTTTGCCTTTAGCACCTATCCTCACCGCTCTATCTCTGTAGTATTTATCTCCATGCCATTTTTCTTATTTAGATAAGTCAAACACTCCTTGGAAACGTCCATCTCCTGGTGCTTATCTCAAGCCACCGATGCTCAGGCTCTCCACATCCTTCTAGCAAGCGCCAACACCTTGGAGCTCGCCTTCCTGCTAGCCGTCCCTAGCCCTCGCCGAGCTCTCCTCTTGTGCTGGCCACCGTCTCCTCCACCAGGTGCCATCCCCAGCGCTCCTTACTCCGATAGGTTTCCATGGCCGCCAAGCCCCTCCCATGGTCGAGCACGTCTCTGCGTTCGTCGATGTTGGACACCGGACTGCGCTGCTCGTCCTCAACTTCGCCGATGCCATTTTCTTGGTGCTTGTCCTAGCCCTAGGCCATGGAGCAGCAGCAACCATGGAACCCCATTGTGTCATGCCCTCGACGTGTTCGATAAAATGCCGTAGTGAGCTCCAACTCGATCTGCACAGCCCCTGCGCGACGTCACAAACTTCGGTGAAACCTCGCTGCCCTTGCTGCTCTCGAGTCCCTTGTGTTTGATAAAATTTTAAAACTAGTATATGTCGTTGCTTGCAGCTCGTTGTCGATGTCGTGCTTCGGGCATCGCGTGTTCGACGAAAATCCCAAGTCCATGGACAGCACATGCATAACTCAAATCCGATCGGCCAGGTTGTTTGATGTGTATTTTACTCATTTGATTTAGTTGATGATGTATTTGTATGTGTAGGGTGATGAGAAAAATAAAGGAGATGCGTCGTTCGGTAGTAAGGATTAAGTTAAAATGTAGTTTATGGTGTGAAGAGTGCGTCGATAAATATGTATGCCATTGAGTGGTTAAATGTTGTGTTGATCGGCTAGAGGTCCTATACAAGTGTCGTCGCTGTCCAAAATTTTATTTGGAAGCAAGTAGTGTCGATGCTTCGATTTCGGTTGAAGTCGGAGAATAATTCGAGGAGGTATATATGCGAGTACTTTAAGTTCTTAGGTGTTCAAGTTGTACTGTAGAGTTCTATGCTATATGATGTTTATTTAGGCGTCAAGCAAGTTAATCTAATAAGATAATTTAGAGAACGAGTCAAATAATGTGTAGGAGCTAAGTATGAATTAAAACAAGATAGTTGATATTTTAGACTGCATGTACTGTTTTTGCCGTGCTGATTGTTTAATGAACTAAACTATATTTTCTGTAGAAATGTCATACATAAAAGTTGGAGATAACTTCATTATCTCGCTGGTGTTAAAATTTGACAGACATAGGTCTAATAGTTTAGGAGTTATGAATTTTCCAAGTCCAGTTTCAGAATCTGTCCAAATGCTGTACTGATTTCGAAAATTGCCCTGTTTGAATAAATTATACTGAGAATCAGCCTTTAGTAATTATAGAAGAATTGTAGTACTTTTCTTAAGCTTTCCAACAAATTTTGGAGCACCCTTTTTGGTGGTCTAGAAGTCAAATTATGGCTGTTTGAAATGTAATGTTTGAATCTGTCAAAAATCTGGACAGCAATGTGTGTTTGAATTAACTGACTTTGATACACATTGAATCACCTTGAGATGATTATAAATGAATTGTAGACAATTATATTAGCTTTCTAAAAAGTCTAGGATCACCTGATTTGGATGTCTGAAACTCCAGTTATGGAATTTTAAAGTGAGTGGCTGAATTCTGTCCAAATCTGGACAGAAATTGCGTTTAGTACTGTTTGACATTTCTATATGTCGAATCTCACTGTGATGATAATACCAAAATTGTGGAGGACTTTCTAAGCTTTCCAGAAAGTCCTAGTTTACTATTTTTGGATGCATATTTTGTGAGTTATAAATAAAACAGTTAACTGTTGTGCTGCTGTCTAGAAAATCTGCATGTGTTAAACTGATTTCTTGATGTCTTTTTTGTTTGCCTAGGAAGGATTAGTTAATCCTTGGTTCTTGATTGATACCAACTTGTTGCATATGAAGTGTTTATCGAAATGCCTGGTTATACTTGATTAATTCATTTCCTTCTTACTGTTTGATTTAGACTTTAGTAATTGGGAATGAAGTAAATACTTTGGTGAGTGAATTTAAATTAGTGACTATTTAGGTTTTGTGTGAGTATGGTGAATCAATAATGCGAAAAAGGTTAGTAGACATTTATATCTAGTATTATTGAGTTGATTCGATTGTCTTGTGTTTATAAGCGTGTATGAGTGCCTGATACTTGCGTTAGGCCTATTTAAGTGTAAAAGATGCGCTTGTGGTACATAGTAATATCTTCACATCTAGTGTGCTCATAGAAGTTATGATGACTTCTTTTAAGTGTTTACCCTCTTTAGTATAGAACATCTATCTCATGCTATTCATGTCCATGCTCATATGCATTATGCATTTTCAATAGGTACGCTAGATGATTATGCGAGCTGAAGGACATGGATCAGAGCGAACCATGAGATGGTATTGGAGGATTAATATTGTGGATGCATCAAGCCAGCACCAGAATGGAAGATACTTACCAAGTGGTCGTCAATTAACAACACTAACTTAGTGTTATCCCAGGCAAGCCCCGGTGCATTTGCCACCTCCTTGTTGTTTTAAAACTTTTATCACTTATATGCTGCATTAGGTGATAGGAGTTGAGTGATGAAACAGTTGATGCATTGCTATTCCTTGGAATTTGATTATCCTCCTTGCTACCTGTTTTATAAAGAGAACTAATGAGGCTTAGCCCTGCCTAGAGAACTAAAACTTGATTCTTTTTAAAAGAATGCTGTGTAACACTGGGTATGGGTTTGTTTTATGAAAAGGACTTGTAATGGTGAGAGCATCATCTGCAGTGATGAATTCATCATTCAAGTATGGTACCTCTGTCAGGTACATGGTTTTGGGAAGGAAATAATAATATGAGACCAGACGTTGAGCAGGAAAGGTCGCCCGTCTGTGTCGATTAAGGACCGTACCGAAAGTAGGCTTGCTGATCTAGGACCCTTTAACTGGCCACATGCCTCATCATGGGTAAGCTTAGCCTCGGTCGGACCAATACCAGAACAGCTCGCACGCACTGGGAGTGGAGAGATGGCGAGAGTAGCTTGTACCCTCCATGGCAAGAGACTGGAAGGTGGGGTGCTGTACTCTCGGAAACATGGCGGGCACCATGGCGAGAGTAACGTGTACCAACCAGGCCAATGGCTGGACGGTGGAGTGCTGTGCTCTCGGGTCGCGTGAACCCGTTCTGGTCTTGAGAAACCCGGTGGCGAGTTGACATATGCAAGGGTTAAGTGCTACATATGTCGTGTGGTTGGAGATCCCCAGCTGGGTATTAATCGATTCGGATCGCCGTTACTTCTCGGATATGAAGACTGGATCACTGCCCTGCATCGTAGCTAACAAGTGAAACTAAAGATGCTAAAATAAAGTTAGTGTAGGACAAGTGAATGCTCTAGATTAGGAAAATCTAGATTCAGGTAAAGTACTTAACCTGTGAAGTAAAATTTTAGCATAAGGATCCACTACTAGTAAGCTCTTTTGCAAAATGAGTCTTTGAAATTTGATAAGCTTTACCTTGATTCCCAATAAACCAGCATACCCTTGAGAGTCTTTTCTTTAGTCGGGTAAGTCTTGCTGAGTAATTGCGTACTCAGGGTTTTATTCCCTGTTGTTTTTCAGGTTGAAATTTTGTTCTGTTGTGGATGGTGCTAAGTGCCGGTGGGCTCGGCCTTCTTATATAAGTATATCCCATCTTTAGCTTCTTTATTGAGGATTGTCACTTAAGCTAGCATGTATCTTCAAATTTACAAATATTTTATAACATTTCAAATTTGTAATTCTTTTGAATCATTTTCTCTTGTAATCACTCCGATAATTGTATAATGTAAAATTATTGTAACATGTAATCATTTTGTAATGAAGAATTTATTTCCGCTGCAAATGATGGTGTGTGATTTGTGTTTACTTAATCTTGCGATCTTGGCGGTAAGTCGTTTATCCGGGGTCCTCGGGGCACTCGGACAGATCCTGTTAAGTTGTTTGGTGCACATGCATAGCTGTCTGAGGTCTTTGAGACAAGGACAGGTGCATGTGGGCCCGATAACTTGGGAGGTTCTGCGACACGCTCAATCCGGTCACCAGACACAGGCCCAACAAGATTGCCAGAATACTCAGCCTCAAAGGCTGACCAATCCGGCAGGGGGCATATACCTGCAGCGACCGAAAGAACAACAAAAAAGGATATCATCAAAATAGGTACTGCAGGTGTCATCATACAGGAAGATAATGAAGGGCCGATGATTGTTGGGGAATCGGCCAATACAACCAAAAAAGAAGATACGACTACCATTAAAACAGCCGATCCAAAATACTCCATGCCTCGATGGTGCCCAGCGGGATTGACACGATCCCAAAAGTGAAAATTACAACACCTAAGAGCAAAAGAGAACCAGGAAAAGGAGGCGGAAAAGATATTCAATAATACACATCCACAATACCCACCACCGCAAAAGAAATGGAGACCAAAGGCCATTGAGGAAAAGCAAACGGCCACAAAAATAGAAAATAAAACAACACTTGTGCAGCACCCTGTAGGTATGGCAAATAGCCTAGCTAACAAGGTTGGACAATCTGCACCAGGCGCAGACCGTCTGACCCCTAAGTCCGGACCGTCCGCACCACGCCAGGACACCTCCGACGACATACCGACATCAATGGAGGAGGACGACCTACTAGGAGAAGACCTGGTCGACTACGAAGCTTCTCCAGAGTGCCCAGGTATGGATGTAAATGTTATTACATGTTCCGCTGATTGTACTATTATCTGCGACGATGAACTTGTTGTTGCCCAGTTTGATTTTGATCCTAAAGAGTCGGCCTTTACTAAACCAAAAGAATCGGTAAATTATTTAAAGTTGCTCTTCATGCGCGGTCACATTGATGGGACACCGATTGCTAAAATGTTGGTAGATGGAGGGGCGGCTGTAAATCTAATGCCTTATTCATTGTACAGAAAATTAGGTAAACAAGATGACGAACTTGTCAAGACCAATATGACCCTCAGCGGTGTTGGAACTGATAGTTCGATCAAAGCCAAGGAGTCACGTCCGTTGAATTAACCATTAGGACTAAGACCCTTGCTGCTGCATTCTTCGTCGCAGATGTAGAAGGAAATTACAGTCTAATCCTAGGCAGAGGTTGGATTCATGCCAACCAATGTATACCTTCTACATTACATCAAATGTTAATACAATGGGTAGGCGATGATGTAGAACAAGTACATGCTGATATATCAGCCTGTATCGCTGTGGCCGATGCCCCTGTACTCTGGACTTCTGAGACTGCTACATGTCTCACATGAGTAGATTTTTCTGATTACCGGTTCATAAGTATAGATAAGAAATGTTTCATTCCTATAATGGTAGAGCCGATGGAGAATCGGCTAAATCCTAAATAAAGTTTAAATGATGAGTACACACAAAATTCATGAGTCCTTGGTCACGGACAGTTCGGCTTCTAAGGCCGGATGGTCCGGTCTTTCACAAAACAGTTCGGTCTTTAAGACCGAACATCTACCACAACATAAAAACAGTATCACAGATGATCCAGCCTCCGAGACCGGAGAGTCCGCCATCACACAAAGATCGTCTGATTCCTCTGTGGGGGACATGATAGAGGAATTCAGAGATCTCGATAAACTAGGACAGGGGTTTACATCGGTCGATCCTTTGGAGTAGATTGACATAGGAAATGGTAAAACTCCAAGACCGACTTTTGTAAACAAGACCCTGGAGATCGATCCTAGAAATGAAATGATCGGTCTATTGAAGGAATATTCGGATTGCTTTGCTTGGAATTACACTGAGATGCTAGGATTAAGCCGAGAGATCGTAGAGCATCGACTGTCCATTAAGTCTAGTTTCAGACCTTTCAAACAGAAAGCTAGAACATTTCGTCCGGACCTTCTCCCACGAATCAAGGATGAAATCCACCGGCTGCTAGAAGCTAATTTTATTAGACCTTGCAGATACGCAGAGTGGGTCTCCAATATTGTGCCAGTGGAGAAGGATTCATGTAAGCTTAGAGTATGCATTGGTTCTCGCAATTTAAATAGAGCAACTCCTAAAGATGAGTATCCCATGCCCATAGCCGACACATTAATCAATAATGCTTCAGGGAATAGAATTATTAGCTTTATTGATGGTAATGCCGGATATAATCAGATTTTCATGGCCGAAGAAGATGCATCTAAAACGGCATTTATATGTCCAGGCTTCATTGGTTTATTTGAGTGGGTTGTCATGATATTTGGTCTGAAAAATGCTGGTGCTACTTATCAGAGGGCTATGAATTTAATCTTTCATGAGCTTTTGGGAAACACTATAGAAGTCTACATTGATGATATTGTAGTAAAATTGGCTGAGTTTAGTTCTCATTTAGCTGATTTGCGCAAAGCCTTTGATAATATGTGTCGGTATGGTTTAAAAATGAACCCACGTAAATGTGCTTTTGGAGTGTCGGCTAGTAAGTTTTTAGGATTTGTCATCCATGAACATGGTATAGAGATAGACCCTGACCGAATCAAGTCTATTCTAAACGTGGGACCTCCGACCTGTAAGGTCGAAGTGCAGAAGTTTCTCGGTAAGGTGAATTATTTACGAAGGTTTATTTCTAACCTAGCCAGGAAGATTGATGCCTTCACCCCTATCCTTCGGCTTAAGAATGATGCCGAATTTGCTTGGGGGCAGAGCAGCAGAAAGCATTTGATCTCATTAAAAAATATATGTCTTTGGCTCTCGTATTAAAAGCACCACAAGCAGGAGTATCATTCCGATTATACATTGTAGCTGAAGATAAGGTCATTGGGGCTGTTCTGACACAAGAAACTGAAGGAAAGGAGCATGTGGTGACATATCTAAGTCGGAGGTTGGTGGATGCTGAAACGAGGTACACTTTTATTGAGAAGCTATGCTTATGCTTGTTTTATGCATGCACCAAGTGTAGATGTTATTTACTGTCTAGTCATTGCACTGTTTCTGGTCAAGCCGATGTGATCAAGTACATGTTGCATAACCCAATTATGAGTGGTAGAATTGGTAAGTGGGCTTATGCACTCATAGAATATGACTTGGCCTATGAACCATTGAAATCTATGAGAGGCCAGGTCGTAGCGGATTTTATTGTAGAATATCGGATTAATGATATTCATAAACTAGACATGTCATACCTCACTATTACTCCTTGGACTTTATATTTTGATGGATCGGTTTGCAATGAAGGGCAAGGAATTGGCATAGTACTTGTTTCACCAAGTGATGTCTCCTTCGACTTCTCTAGCCGATTAAAAACTTATTGCACTAACAATCAAGCTGAATATGAGGCCCTTTTGTTCAACTTAGAACTTTTAAATTGTATGGGAGTAAAACATGTGAAGGCATTTGGTGATTCTCAGCTGGTCGTCCAACAGGTGTTAGAAGAATATCAATGTTTTGATGGCACTCTAAATAGTTACCTTAAAAAATGTTGGGGCATAATCCATTCTTTTGACGAATTCAGTATTCGACATATCTTTAGAGTTGATAATCATAGAGCTAACAATTTGTCACAAGATGCATCAGGTTATCGGATAAAGCGAGGGAGATTTCACAACACTGAAAATAACCGGTGCAGGGCCGATTCCCCAGGTCGCGGACCGTCCGAGTAGAGACTCCGGACTATCTGGAGTTACCAGGAAAGTTGTCCTAATTGATTCAGCCGATAATAAAGCCGATGCAAGTGATTGGAGGACGCCCATAACTAATTATTTACGAAATCTCAATATCAGGACAGATAAGAACATTCGGCGTACAGCTTTCAAGTATATGTTTTAATGAGTGATGAACTCTACCGCCGAACAGTCAATGGCGTCCTGCTTAAGTGCTTGGGCCCAGATGATGCTATATTAGCCATGGCTGAAGTACATGAAGGAATTTGTGGTACCCATCAATCGGCTCCAAAGATGAAGTGGTTGTTGCGAAGGTCTGGTTTTATTAGCCTAATATGATAGCTGATTGTTTCAAGTACAACAAAGGATGCTAAGTGTGTCAGACATTCGGCGACCTACAGTTGGTCCCTACAGCCGAATTACATCCTATCATAAAGCCTTGGCCTTTTAGAGGATGGGGATTATACTTTATAGGAGAAATTCATCCTTCATCATCAAAGGGGTATCAGTTCATGTTAGTTGCCACTGATTACTTTACCAAATGGACTGAAGCCGTTGCTCTAAAGAACATGACACACAAGGAGGTAATTGAGTTCATAACTGAGCATATCGTTCATAGATTCGGCATTCCCCAGACTTTAACTACAGATCAAGGAACTTCTTTTATGTCAAAAGAGGTACGTGAATTTGCTGAATTATATAGAATTAAGTTGCTTAATTCATCTCCGTATTATGTTCAGGCCAATGGACAGGCCGAGTCTAGTAATAGGACATCGATTAACTTGATAAAAAGGAAGATATCTGATAATCCTAAGCATTGGCATAAGATTTTGTCCGAAGCTTTATGGGCTCACAGAATATCTAAACATAGTGCTACTAAAGTATCTCCTTTTGAGCTGGTCTATGGGCAGGAAGCAGTGTTGCCTATGGAAATAAGTTTGAATGATGTCAGGTTCGCTAGACAAAATGATCTAACCGTCATTGATTATTATAATTTAATGATGGATAATATTGATGAGGTGACCGACAAGAGGGTGATAGCTTTGGGAGCAATAGAAAAGGACAAGATCATGGTAGCCAGGGCCTACAACAAGAAGGTCAAAGCAAAGTCATTTCAAGTAGGGGACCTGGTGTGGAATACTATCCTGCCTCTGCCTCTAAGGAATAAAGACCGGAAGTTTGGGAAATGGTCGTCAAGCTGGAAGGGTCCTTATAAAGTAAAACAGGTAATGTCTGGTAACGCCTATTTACTATAAACATTACAAGGCAAGGATTTACCCAAGGCTTTGAATGTGCGTTTCCTCAAACAGTACCACCCTAGTATGTGGCAAGATGCCTAAGAGAACTGATGTAATCACATCGAGTTAGTTGCTTTTGGTTTGCTCAGCTCCACCAAAAGGCAGGGGGGCATATGTTGGGCACCAGTTTGAGCGGCGGACGGTCCAGCCCTGAGGCCGGACGGTCCGCGGTCCGGACGGTCCGCGCGTGCGCAGAGCAGTTTAGGGTTCCGAGTTTTGTGCTACGGTTATTAGCTAGATTCGTGGAATTAGCTCTGAAATTAGTTTGTAAAGGGTTCAGCCCCCCTCCTCTATAAATAGAGAGGTATACGGCCGATTTGTAATGATCAATCGAATCAATAACACTTCTATTTCTCATTTATTTCCTGTACAATTAGGAGTAGTTCTAGTCTAGCCTCTCAATCCCCAAATTCTCCGTTTCTCTTCGACTCTATGTCGATTAGAGGAGTCTAGGTCGGCCTGCCCAAGCCTAGACACCACCTAGGATCTCTACTCCCCGACGGGGTCCCTCCTGGGAGCGAGATCCAGGCGCCACCGGCGATCTTCCGCTGCCCCTGCGCACGCGCGGACCGTCCGGCCGTCAGGCAGAAAACCCTAGCCCTGCGTCAGGTCGCGGACCGTCCGGCCCCTGGCCGTAGACCGTCCGCGCCTGACCAGAGAGCACCGCCGCTGGTTCTTGTTGAGTGATTGGCGCTCCAAAAAGGTGCCAACAGATAGACATTGATTAAATGAGACCGTTATTCAAACACGATTCAAACTCATAGATTAGGTGAGTGCAAATTGCGAGGTATATAGTGTAGGATCAGACAATGTGAGATCAGGACAAAGAGAAGAGGTAATGGACTATCGATGACTACAAAATGGATCGGCCTAAACCATAGTCCAGCCCGACACGTTTGAAAGTGGGACTGTATCGTGTATGTGTTTTGTTTTCTCAGGCCCCACAGTGCTAGCCCAACCCCCGCTACAATTTTTAAATTTTAAAATTAGTAGTGTACATATATTTATAATACATATCTTTTTTTATAGACCAACACAACAAATGGTTCAATGGTTACAAGATGATAGTTTGTTTTGTGCAACCTGGTTCAAATCTTAATAAGCGCATATTTTTCGTTCACGGGCGCACGCGGGGTTGGAATGATGCGGGAAGAATTTTCCACATTATATGACAATAGAGATATAGATAATAATAATACGTAGTATTTTTATCATTTTGGCCTAGATTAGCTAAAATGGTCTTTCAGGAAGAATTTCCCACAATATGAAGATTTTTTTTCTTTTGAAGGTGCTTTGCAAATTATGGTTTTTTAAGTTTCATGAAAAATTGAAAATGGTGATACAAGCACATTTGCTTTTCCGTATACTTCACGTCTTCACCTCATGTGATGTCATATGCCACATGGGGAGAGATGATCAACGCAATTCTCGAGTCCAACTGGTCGGACATGAAGACTAGCATGATTGGGCCGTCGTGAGTTCCATAGCTGGAGCAGTTGGGCCTTGATTTTTGTAGGATAAAATTACATGAGGTACTTGGGATCGTGAGCTCCTACGTCCAGATCGTAGTGGCCCATAGACCTGATCCACTCCTACATAGAGCCAACAACTCTGACTATAAACAAACATTTTTTTATAATGGAACAAAAGAGTCCAGCCTTTACCTCCTAGGAGGCTATGGCCAACAAGAAAACCTAGCAAACGCTACAACACCAAACTGGCACTACAGTAAAACGTAGAAACTCCGACGGCCGCATTATGTCCGACGGCCCCGTAGACAACCGTCGGACATAAGGGTATGTCCGACGGCCAACAGTGGCCGTCGTAAATAACAGGAAACAGCCGACGGCTGTCAGTCTGACCGTCGGACATAACCTTATGTCCGACGGCCCGCCCCCTGGCCGTCGGACGTAAGCTTATGTCCGACGGCCTCGTACCGAGCCGTCGGACATAAGTCTTTTTAACGCGCGGATCCGACCCGCGCGCCTTCAGTTTTCACCCGGTCGTTTCTCTGTCTCCCGCCGCCGCCGTCCGTCTCCACGCTCGTCGCCGCCACGCTCGTCGCCGGCCCGCCCGGTCGCCATCCCGCCCGCCGCCACGAGCTCCGGCAGCCGCCGCCACGAGCTCCGGCCACCGCCGCCCCTTGTCCGGCCGCCACCGCCCCGAGCTCGTCGCCGGCCACCGCCACGCTCGTGCTCCGGCCGCCACGCTTGTGCCACCGCCGCCGCCCCGTGCTCCGGCCAACGGCCCCTGCGCCCGCCGCCCGCCCGTGCGCCCATCGCCGGCCGGCTCTCCACACCCGCTAAGTGAGTATACTTAATTAGTAATTTCGTTTATTAAAATTGTATGCTTGTATTAATGTATTTGATTAGAATTGTATGTTTGTATTAATGTATTTGATTAGAAATGTATGTATGAATGCATTTGATTGTTTAGTTTGTTATGTCCGACGGCCAAAATTTGATTACGTAATTAAAATAGCCTGTTTTAGTTTATTTAGTGGTACTTTAGATAATTTAAATTTTTAATTTCCGAGGGTAATTATTATGCCCTCGGAAATAAGGTCATTTTATATGATTTGTCATTTATAACAATGTTATTTCGTATGTAATATTGTATTTTGGTTTATTAGTTTAATTATTTAATAATGCACGATGATTATAGTTAATCATATTGTATCGTAGTGTGAACAAACGAAACCTAGGCGTCACCCGTTTCGGCCCAACACACCTTACAAGCGACGCATGTGAGGTATGTTGGGCCGGAATTGTCCCTTTATTGGACAGCCTCGGGGTGACCGACAGAGTCCGTGTTTATGACAAAAGCATGTGCTCCTGCTTAGTTTCGGCAGCATAACCTCTCTGTTCTCCAATTGCACCATTTTTAGGCGTGCGATTGGAGAACAGCGGGGTTATGCTGCCGAAATTTCGCACGACCACATGTCTTGTCATAAACACGGCCTCGTCGGTCACTCCTGGGTGGGTTTAGGACCTATCCTTTCCTACAGATGTAGGGGCGTGATTTCTTCGTAAAAACGGATGGTCCGTGCAGTGCATTACTTATCTAATTAAGTTAACGTCTCGTATCTAGTATGGAGGAGAATCGTCGATGGATGTATGAAGGTTGGAAGAAAAGAGGTGCTCTATCAAGTGAGTGGGTTGCCAAGACTGATGCTTTTCTCGACCATGCTTTTGCTCGGTCAGAGACTGGAACCGATGTTAGGTGCCCTTGTAGCAAGTGTCGGAACATTAATTTCCTTGACAGGAGGACTATGTCTATACATATTTGCAAGAACGGTTATATGCCAGGCTATGAGGTGTGGGTGCACCACGGTGAGGACCCACCTCCTCGTACTGTATCGGAAGTTCAGTCACATGAAGAGGAGGACTACGATAGGATGGAAGAGATGCTTGACGATGTACGCCATGAGCTTCTAATCGTCGATTCGGAGAACCCCGGTCAACCCACCGAGTTTGAGGATCCAGCTACACCTGAGGTTCAGAAGTTCTTCGAGCTCCTTAAAGCTGCCGAAGAGCCATTGCATGAGCACACAAAAGTGACCGTCCTTGTATTTGTGACTCGACTTATGGCTATTAAGTCTAAGTTTGCATTCTCAAACAACTGTTACAAGGAACTTTTGAACTTGATCAGTGATGTACTTCCGGAGAATCACAAGATGCCAAAGGACATGTATCAGTCTAAAAAGCTGTTATCTGGCCTCGGTATGGACTACGAAAAAATCGATGTCTGTGAAAATAATTGTATGCTTTTCTGGAAGGAGACCGCAGGTGAGAAGGAGTGTACTGTATGTGGTGAGCGTAGATTCGTTGAGGTTGAAAACGACGATGGTTTGACCGTGACTACGAAGATTGCACGTAAGCAGCTTCGTTACATGCCTCTTATACCTCGGTTGAAACGTTTGTTCATCTCCAAGAATACAGCCAGACACATGAGGTGGCACAAAGAAGGGGTACGTGAGAATCGAAATGTCATGGTGCACCCAGCTGATACAGATGCATGGAAGGCACTAGATGCTTTTGATTCCAGCTTTGCTGATGAAGTGAGGAATGTTCGCTTCGGTTTGGCAACAGATGGTTTCTCGCCATTCAATCTAACTGCAACGTCGTACTCATGTTGGCCCGTCTTTGCTGTTCCATACAACCTTCCACCAGCTCTTTGCATGAAATATGAATTTATTTTCTTGTGTCTTGTAATACCTGGTCCGGATCATCCTGGAACAAAGATCGATGTGATGATGAGGCCCCTGATTGAAGAATTGAAAATTTTGTGGGCAGGAGTCGAGGCGTACGATTGTTACAAGAAACAGAAGTTCAACCTGAGAGCCGCGTTTTTACAAGAAACAGGAGTCGAGGTGTACATGCAAGGGCATAGGGGTTCTGATCCTCAGAATCCTGATGTGTTATGCACTCAGACGGCCACCGACCGTCTAGTGAGTTTTTGATACTCTATTATGTGTTTGATATTGTTTGCAAGGGCATATATAGGGGTTATGCACTTATATTTGATATTGTTTGCCTCCAGGCTTCGTATGGGGAGGAGATGGTTCAACGTCATGGGCAGGAGTACGATTGGAGGAGCCAGCCAATCGACCCTCAGGCAGCATATGCTAGCGGAGGAGGACAAGCCCACGGACGGTGAGATTATTTAATTTGGATTACAAAATTGGCATCATATGCTTGCGATTCAACTGAGGCATGAGTTACTATACTAAGTGCATGGTTCACTCTTGTAGGTTGGGTATTTTTGATTCTACGATTGATTCCAGAGAGCTAAGACGCCGTGGACGACAGTCCACATCGTCGTCTTCACAGTCGTCCCGTTCACGATCATCCGCCCACGACATAGAGATGGCAGTGTTGCGTCAACAGGCAGAGTACCATCAATCAGTCTTGAGGGAACAATTGGAGTACCAGAGGCAACAATCTGAGTACCAGAGGCAACAAGCCGAGTACCAGAAGAAGAGGGACGAGTATTATGCAAACCTCCAGGCCCAAAATCAAGCTCTTCTCTCGGTAAGCTGAAGTAACATTTTGTAGCTTATTTTGCAAAACACTTGATGTGTATCTTATTAGCTCAACAATAACTTGTATATAATTTGTAGCAACTAGCCCAACAAGCGGGCGTCCCGATGCCGACATATGGGATGCCGCCTCCGGAGTTTGCACTGCCAATGCCAATGTTGGCGCCTCCACCACCGCCTCCGCCTCCGTCACAATTCCCTATGGTATGTACACATATGCGTGTGTGACATGTTCATAGATGTCTTATGTGTTTAAATGAACAATTGAGTGGTTACTATTTCATGTGCTTGTGTTATAGGGATTTCAGACACCACCCGCTTCAGTTGCCGCACCTAGAGATGGGTCTGGTCAGGACGACCCAACACATTCGTGGGTGAACAATCTTTTCAGCACGCATAGTCCAGCCGGAGGAGGTGGCGATGGATATGAGTGATAATGATGTAAAACACTTGTTGCAACCTTTCATGTGAAAGCCTATCCGTCGAATAATGTTCATTTTGGAGTTTGGACAACTATGTTTATGTAAACACTTGTTGCAACCATTTGGAACTATGTCGTTATGTTAAATTTTGTGAATGTGAATGCTTATGTGATTATATTTGTGAATGTGTATACTTATGTGAGTATATTTGTTAATGTGAATGTGTATATGTGTATGAAATCTGTTTTGTATTTGCAAATGTCAGATTTTTTAAATTTCAGATTTTTGTGCAATTTCTGAAAAATGTTATGTCCGACGGCTTAGTGTAGGCCGTCGGACATAACATAGACCTTATGTCCGACGGCTTAAAACCGTCGGAGATAAGCTGTATGTTATGTCCGACGGCTTTAAACCGTCGGACATAACAGCTGTGGGCCCAGGCGACGGGTAAAACGGTTACGCGGCCTTATGTCCGACGGCTCGATAGGGCCGTCGGACATAGTGTATGTCCGACGGCGGCCGTCGGATATAACGCTATTTCCGACGCGTTATCCACGACGGCTTAAAACCGTCGGAGATAAGCTAATGCCGTCGGAAATAGCTTATCTCCGACGGTCCAAGTCTTATGTCCGACGGTTTTAGCCGTCGGAAATTTTGGCGTTTACTGTAGTGTGGAGGAATAAACCTCCACAACAAACTTAACAGCAAACTAGGATACAATCAAGAAATACTAGCATGAAATCCCGTTTGAGAACTTATAACCAAAATGAGCAAAAAACTGCATGTCCTCCATTTCCACTTTACTGCAAGCGCTCCTAATGGCTTCAGCATCGTCTTCATTTCTTTAGAGTTGAGCCCAGAACCTTAGCCAGTGAGTTCCCTGAATAGTATATGTAAATAAGTAAACATATGTGCATTATTAAAGACTAACTCGTTCCTAATTAACCAGATAGTCCAACAAAGAGTAGAGACACATGTGATAATAACACGCTTAGTTTTTGCAGCAAAACCAATCAGCCAATTTCCATACATGACTAATCGAGCTAGGCGGTGGTAAACCAAAACAGATAGACAACAATGTCCACATATGATGAGCGAAATGACAGTCAATAAAGAGATGTTGAATAGTTTCATCTGAGCTGCAAAAAACACATCTCTTACTTCCCTGCCAATTGCGTTTAACCAAATTGTCTTTAGTTAAAACCACACCTTTTAGAAGGCACCACAAAAAAATTTGACCTTCAAGGGCAGTTTAAGCTTCCATATAAATTTGTTATTGAAAACAATATCATTGTTAATAAGGGTCCTATACATAGATCAAGCAGTGAAAACCCTGGATGCCGTCAAGGTCCACTTCAATCCAACCTTTTCACTGGTTAAAGAGATGTGAGCCAACTGACCTACTAAATTATACCATAAGGCTTAATTATTCTTCGCTATAGCTCTACGGAAGGAAATGTTCAGGGAGACAGATCTTAACACATTTGCCATCGTATTGCTCTTTTTCCTTGCAATCTGGTAAAGGGTAGGACATTGACACATAAGGGGCTGATTCCCTAACCACCTGTCTTGTTCATCGCTAAGGTCTTGTTCGTTTGTGTCGGATTGCACCCGGTATCGTTCCAGCTAATCAAAGT
The DNA here is from genome assembly GCA_029449295.1 of Zea luxurians. NCBI lineage: Eukaryota > Viridiplantae > Streptophyta > Magnoliopsida > Poales > Poaceae > Zea > Zea luxurians. The sequence goes on along the minus strand of JAOPSE010000032.1, from coordinate 20,330,062 downwards.
TTATATAAATTAGAGAAGCAATCTGGTTCGGAATCGTTCCGACCCACCAATCCGGCACAAACGAACAAGGCCTAAAGAGAAACTCTCGCATCGCATCCTTCTCTGCATAAAAACATTGTGTGTAGCTGCCATATATTTGAAACAGTTTATAATCTGATATTTCTCTAAATTCCATTAAACATAAAAAATAACTTAAAACGTCTCTATAAATTAGTTTATTGAAAAATTAGGTGGTTATTGTGCGTAACCATTTTGCATTAAAAAAGGTATAAAGTGAGCCTGTAACACCCACTTTGTAAATTGCTAGAAATAATACCAATAGAGAAACATTTTCTCTTTATGTGAGTTTGATCTTCATGCATCATCCTATGTGAACACCATGTCCAAGAACAATTAATAAAAAGATATGCTACTAAATCCATGCATCATGTTGAATATTTTATTTTTGTGTGCATTTTGTAAAAAGAAAATATTAAAGACCAAAAAGGGAAAATTAAATCCTAAAAGAAATTCTTGAATCTAGAAAAGAGAAGGAATATGAAAACATGAATACTATATTTGAATAAATATTCTCAAACCTAATACTTTTAATTGCACAAATATGGTTTGAGAATGAACTAGTCACAAGTTTGAATTTAAATTAGTATTTAAATTTGAATTTGTGAAAGAATGGAGAAAGAAGAAATAAAAGAAAATAAAAAGAAAAAAAAATACTATACCTGGATGGGCCAACGAACCTGAATTCGGCCCATCTCTACTCCATGCCGCTCGGCCCAGCTCCTGGAGACGGCGCCGACAGGTGGGCCATGACTGTAAGCCACGCGCGCGCCTGTGCCTCCTCCTCGTCACTGACCGCGGGCCCGTTTCGTCAGCCATCTCGCACGCGCGCCGCACCACTACCGTTGGGACCCGGTTGTCAGGAGTGCAACGACTCCCTCCGCGCGAACCGCGCCCACCGCTGATGGTCGCCGGAGTTCTCGGCTTCCGTGAACGGCCCACTACCTGGCTGGGCGGAATAAGACTCTCGGCTAACCCTTCCCTCCCCTCATTCCGCTGAAGCATCCTTCCTCTGCGCCCCTTCCAAACGCCGCCAGAGGGAAAACTGATAGCCCATCGCCGCCGTCGTTGAACCGCGCCATCATCGCCCCTCTGCTCCGATTGCCTCGTCCTGGGCGTTCGGGAGGTCGCACGGAACACGCGCGGGGCAGTGTCCGGGGGGGGGCGCGACATCGACTGGGCGAGAATTCCTCGCCGTAGTCGGATCCTTCCCCGCCGACCCGCATAGCGTCGTGGCCGAGCTCCTGTGCCCCATTCCGTCGGTAAGAAACCCATCCAATCGACTCGCCTCGTCCTCCTCGTCGCGTAGAAGCAATCAATTGTAGGGTTGGGGACGCTTGGGCGGAGAATCGTGTGCGCCGGCGAACTCCCACCGCGGTTCGGATGGCTCGCCGCCGTGACCTGTGCTGGGCGAGGGAGAAAGCTGGTGGCCGTTCGATCTTTGATGGACGACTAGGATTAGGCCGAGCCATACCGAGTCAGGGAAGGGATGTGAGCCGTAGATCCATAATCTGATGGGTGCGAATCGATCTCGGTTATTTAGAATTTGGACCGTTGGATATGGATCTGAGCGCTCAGGGCGCATACCGGTTCGGGTTGGTCCGTTCTAATCTGGGCCGCACATGGGTGATCGGACGGCTGAAAACCCTAGATACCCCTTCGGCCGCCTATTATGCATAAGAGCCCCCGGATTTTCTAAAAACAAACCCGCCATCCTCTGGCACTGTTCTCTGTGTCTCTGGATTTTTACCCCGAAGCCCCTGGCGTTTCCATAAATTGAGGCCCAGTCCAGAACATAATAAAAACCAGGGAAAATGATTTATAAATGGATTTTTAATAGAAAAATAATTACTAAAACTTTATAAATTCATAGAAAATTCATACTAACTCCAAATTAATCCATTCCAGTTCCTAAAATTTTGTAATTTTATTATCTATCACCTAGAGCCTCTGTTATGTCATGAAAACAGTAAGAAATTTATTTATCACTTAATCCTATTTAAAGCACATAAAACCTTTGAAAATGCATAACTTAAATTCTGTAACTCCAAAAAATTATGATTCCTGTTCCTAGAATTTTATTTTATTATGTAGAATATCTCTGTGTATTTGGTTTACATGCTTGGTGTAATGTTAATTTTCCCTGTATCCTGTGCTTGTTTGTATTGTGGCGAGTAGAAGAGCCCGTTGCTGAGGATCCTGGTGAGCAGCAGGTTGAAGTAGCTGAGCAGGAGCTCATTGAAGGCAAGTTGTGCCCTTGACCACTTTTACCCAATAATGTTCTCTAATTATCATTCACTCATGCATAGGTTAATTTTGATGGGACCCAATAGGTCACCCTAGATTGTTTATCTCATTACCTTGTTTACCCCTGATTCACTTGGGTAGTTTGCTATTGCTTTACATGGTTTTGGGATAATCATTTATTATATCTATGTTCCAATTATTCTTGTTATTCTATTTATGTTCATGTCAAGTTCATTAATGTTAATTGGAGCATAGAGCTTAACTTGAGTAACACGTGCCACCACAAGGGTTTAATGGGACGCCCTTGGCTGACTAATTAGGAAAGCTAGTGGAAGACTATCTTACCCGAAAGGGGCAAGGGCAGTAGGGGAGTGGTTAGTGTAGGGAGGTCCCTGGTTGATTTTGCTGCGATGGCGGTCAGCCAGGAACCCTGCATTGGAACTTCCTATAAACTGTAGCGGGTTTTCGGAAGCTAGTGGAACTTTGTAAAGGCCTCGTAGTGTTGCCCTGCCGCGCTTCCTAGGTAGAGGTGTATGGGAAGTCGCGATCCCTTGGCAGATGGGTAATATGACTTGTGGGTAAAGGGTACAACCTCTGCAGAGTGTAAAACTGGTATACTAGCCGAGCTCACGGTCACGAGCAGCTCAGGACTCTCTGATGTTTAAATTATGGAACTTAAATTCAATTTTGTCATTTGCATTGCATGGGCTTATTATTAATTTTGTTCTATTACTTTATTTATGGTTTGGTATTTACTTACACTTAGTAATTGCTAATAAAATTTGGACCAACTACTTAAAAGCAATGCTCAGCTTTTAACCCCTATCATTGATTAGCCTTACACATCACATGAACTCACACCTTTGTGAGTTTATGTCCACTGGTTCCCCACAACTTGTTGAGCTATGATCATGTGTGAGCTCACCCTTGCTGTCTCATACCCCCCCCCCCACAGGAGGAGAGCAGGTGGTCGAAGAGGAGCCGCCTAACACTGAGGAGTTCGATCTGATCTAGGTGGCGTTTCCCAGTCGACATTGGCGCCGACGATCCTTAGTTCGTTTTATCTTCATTACTTTATTTTGTAATAAGTCTTCCGCTATGTAATAAATACTCTAATGTTTTATGACATTCATCTCTATACACTCTGTTATTATATATGTTGTCTTCTTGGCGCATGTATGAGATGCACCTGGCTTTGTTCCTTAAAGCCGGGTGTTACAGAAGTGGTATCAGAGAAATGTTGACTGTAGGACGAGACCTAGATAGAAACGGAGAAACCCTCTCCTACTTACCTTACTCTGATTCTCTCTATACTTATCTTGATCCAGTCTCACCTTCTACTGTTCTACTCTGATCATTCTTATCTTTTCTACTCTTAGACAAGATGGATTTCACACCTTGGAATCCCTACCCTTATGACATTTTTAAGAGATAGGGAACCTAAGACAAATTTAAAACTATTTTCTTAAAAAAAATGTTGTTTGATTGTGATGATGCTAAATGCCTGATTTGCTTCTTTGATTGATTGAATTATTATAGAGGGACATCTTAGTATGTACCACCATAAGGTAATAAATTAGCTATGGTAGGTAAAATATTAATCTGCTTAGCTAATAAAATTCCCCAAAGTAACCTGATTTGTAAATACCTGCCTTGTCTGCTATTCTCTTACCATATGTATCTAACTCAGATGGTCAATACCAGGCGGGGTGGTGGAATTGATTTGCCTCCTAATCGACACACTCGGTGGATACATAGACAACCCCAGCCACAACCTGCAGAGATGAATCCTCCTAATCCTCCACCAGGCGGAGTTGACCCACTGGTTGCTGCTCAGATGGCGGTGATGCAGCAAATGGCGGACACTATGGCTGATATGCGTGCCCAGATGCAGCAAGAACGCCAGGAGATGCGTCAGGAAAGAGAAGATATACGACAGGAGTTGCGCCAGGAGCGAGATGAGATACGCCAGGAAAGGAGGGCACAACAACAGCAGCTGCAACAACAAATGCAACAGCAACAACAGCAGCAACAGCAGCAACAAGTGCCACTGCCTCCACCACCACCACCAGTTCCACCCCGAGACAAGCATAGGGAGTTCATGAGTCATAAGCCACCTACATTCGCTAGCTCACCTGATCCACTGGACGCGGATGATTGGCTGACGTCCGTTGAGAAGATGCTGAATATTGCACAGTGCACGGATCGGGAGAAAGTTCTTTATGCTTCTGGACGTCTGACAGGTCCTGCTGCTGACTGGTGGGATTCATATACTGCTGCCCATGATGCTGCGGATACTATTACTTGGGCAGAGTTCAGTACACAGTTCAGAAACTACCATATTCTAGCTGGTATGATAAAGATCAAGAAGAAGGAATTTCTGTCGCTGAAGCAAGGAAGTATGTCAGTCAGCGAGTACCGCGACAAGTTTATTTAGTTATCCAGATATGCTCCTGAAGAAGTTGCTGAAGACGAGAGGAAGCAGGAACATTTCATTGAAGGACTTAATGGACCACTGCAGTATGCTCTAGTGGCACACACATTTCCGTCATTTCAGAGGCTGCTTGATAAGGCCCTGGCTATTGAACACAAGCGTGTTCAGCTGGGAGATTTGAAGAGAAAGGCAATATCTCAAGGACAAGGAAGCAGCAGTGTTCGTCCTCGCTACAGTTCACCACAGGGTACACCAACTCGACCCGGAGGACCGCGCCCAGTTCAGCAATCACCACTGAGGACTCCACCTCCTCGACAGGCTACCCCTACTGGCACCCCGACGAAGTTTTCAGGACAGAGTCCAGGCACCACATGTTTCAAGTGTGGGAAGACCGGTCATTATGCAAATGTCTGCCCACAGAGGATGGCTACTACCCCAGTTCAGAACAGGCAGCAAACTCCAGGATCTGGCAAGGGATACTCTATTGCCAAAGTTAATCAAGTCAGCGTTGATGCTACCCCGGATGGTGGGGACCTCGTAATTGGTATGTTTTATGTTAATGCAATTCCTGCAACCATATTATTTGATTCTGGTGCTACACATTCATTCATGTCTGCTAGATATGCCAACACAAATGAAATACCACTGCTAAATATGAGAAAACCCATGATAGTAATTACACCTAAAGGGCCTGTTGAGGCGAATCAAATGACACGTAGATTGACATTGACCATTATGGGTAGAGAATTTGGAGCTACTGCTATAATATTAGAGTCAAGCAGTATAGATCTGATACTTGGTATGTCATGGCTAAGAAAGGCAAAGGCCGTTATAGCATGTGGTAGAGGTACCGTAGAACTCACTACCACTAAAGGAGAAAGGTTTCAAGTTAATATTGCAGTAACCTCCTCACCCATGCGTGCAATGTTCTTTATACCTGAGGAGTTTGTTGGTGACAACATCTGGGTGGTTAGAGATTTTCCGGATGTCTTTCCAGAGGAGTTACCAGGGATGCCACCTGATAGAGAAGTTGAGTTTGTTATTGACCTCTTACCTGGAACCGCCCCTATTTCTAAACGGCCATATAGGATGTCCGTAGAGGAGTTGAAGGAACTTAAGAAGCAGTTAACTGAGTTACAAGAGGCTGGGTACATTCGTCCGAGTTCCTCACCTTGGGGAGCACCGGTTCTGTTTGTACAGAAGAAGGATGGATCGCAGCGGATGTGTGTGGATTATAGATCTCTTAATGATGTTACAGTGAAGAACAAGTATCCGTTGCCCCGTATTGAAGATTTATTTGATCAGATGAGAGGTCCAAGAGTATTTTCGAAGATTGATCTCCGATCAGGATACCATCAGATGAGGATTAGACCATCGGATATTCCCAAGACGGCTTTCTCGACTAGATATGGATTATATGAGTTTACTGTTATGTCGTTTGGATTAACCAACGCACCAGCTTATTTTATGAACTTAATGAACAAGGTGTTTATGGTGTATTTGGACAGATTCGTCGTGGTATTCATCGACGATATTCTTATCTATTCCAAGAGTGATAGTGATCACGAGGAACATCTGAGGTTGGTGCTACAGAAGCTTCGAGATAACCAGCCATATGCCAAGTTCAGCAAGTGCGAGTTTTGGATTGATAAGGTACCATTCCTTGGACACATTATTTCTAATGGAGGAATAGCAGTGGATCCTGCTAAAGTTAAGGAGATAATGGAGTGGAGAGTACCCACTACAGTTACTGAGATTCGAAGTTTCTTGGGATTAGCAGGATATTATCGGAGATTTATTGAAGGATTTTCTAAGATTGCTAAGCCTATGACCTCGCTTTTGGAGAAAGGAAGAGAATTTAAGTGGGACGAGAAGTGCCAAGATAGCTTTGATCAATTGAAGAAAAGATTGATGTCGCCACCCGTATTGGTTATGCCAGACCTACAGAAAGGATTTGATATCTATTGTGATGCATGTGGCCAAGGCTTAGGATGTGTGCTCATGCAGGAAGGTCATGTGATTGCATATGCTTCTCGTCAGTTGCGGAAACATGAATTGAACTACCCTACTCATGATTTGGAATTGGCAGCCGTTGTGCATGCACTTAAGATTTGGAGACATTATATCATGGGGACCAAGTGCCAAGTGTACACGGATCATAAGAGTTTGAAGTATATATTCACTCAGAAGGATCTCAACCTTAGGCAACGCCGTTGGTTGGAGCTTATTAAGGATTATAATTTGGAGATTCACTATCACCCGGGCAAGGCAAATTTGGTTGCAGATGCCTTGAGTCGCAAAGAGCATGTTCATTCAGCTATTGTTGCCCAGCTACCCGATGAGATTGTTGAGGACTTCAGGAGACTTAACCTAGGGATAGTTGCTCATACTGAGGGAGTTACTATTGATGTGGAACCTACTTTGGAGCAAGAGATCCGCAAAGGACAAATTGGTGATGCTAAAATAAAAGAGATTAAGGATCTGATTACTGAAGGTCGAGTTCTGGAATTTACGGAAGATGAGCAAGGCACTATATGGTTCAAGGACAGGATGTGTGTTCCTGATACTAAAAGCCTTCGAGAGACTATTTTAAAGGAGGCCCATGATTCGGATTATTCTATTCATCCTGGTAGTACTAAGATGTATCAGGATTTGAAGCGAAAGTATTGGTGGTATGGATTGAAGAGAGATGTAGCTGCCCATGTGGCTATGTGCGATGTATGTCAAAGAGTTAAGGCTGAACACCAGAGGCCAGCTGGACTATTGCATCCACTGAAGATACCCGAGTGGAAATGGGAAGAGATTGGTATGGATTTCATTACTGGATTGCCTCGCACCCAGAAAGGATATGATGTTATATGGGTGATTGTGGATAGATTGACTAAAGTGGCTCACTTTATTCCTGTGAAGACTACTTATAAAGGTTCTCAGCTAGCAGAGTTATATATGGCTCGGATTGTGTGTTTGCATGGAGTACCAAAGAAGATCGTGTCTGATCGAGGTTCGCAGTTTACCTCAAGATTTTGGAGAAGCTTTCATGAGAACATGAGCACGAAGTTGAATTTCAGTACAGCTTATCACCCTCAGACCGATGGACAGACCGAAAGGACTAATCAAGTATTGGAAGATATGTTGAGAGCATGTGCCCTTCAGCATGGAGGAAGTTGGGATAAGAGTCTACCTTATGCTGAATTCTCATATAATAATAGTTATCAGGCCAGTCTGAAGATGTCACCTTTTGAAGCTTTATATGGGAGAAAGTGCAGGACTCCTTTGTATTGGGATCAAACTGGAGAAAGACAGTTCTTTGGGCCTGAATTGATTCAAGAAGCAGAAGAACAAGTCCGTATAATTCGAGAGAATTTGAGAGTGGCTCAAACCAGGCAAAAGAGTTATGCTGATAATAGAAGGAGACCACTGGAATTTGAAGAAGGAGATTATGTGTATCTCAAGGTGTCACCACTTCGTGGAATGAGGAGATTCAAAGTTAAGGGCAAATTGTCCCCTCGCTATATTGGACCATTCTTGATCTTTAGGCGAGTTGGGGAGATGGCATACCAACTCGAGTTACCTGCGACTATGTCGGATGTGCATAATGTGTTCCACGTGTCTCAACTTAAGAAGTGTCTCCGTGTCCCTGAGGAACAGTTACCGATGGAAGAGCTCAGTGTTCAAGGTGATTTGACTTACACGGAATACCCGATCAAGATTTTGGATACTTTGACTCGAGTTACAAGGAATAAGGTGATAAAGATGTGTAAAGTGCAATGGAGTCACCACGGTGAAGATGAAGCAACGTGGGAGAGAGAAGAAGAGCTTCGCATAGATTTTCCCCACCTTTTCCCTAGATCTTCTTAAATCTCGGGGACGAGATTATTTTTAAGGGGGGTAGGTTTTGTAACACCCACTTTGTAAATTGCTAGAAATAATACCAATAGAGAAACATTTTCTCTTTATGTGAGTTTGATCTTCATGCATCATCCTATGTGAACACCATGTCCAAGAACAATTAATAAAAAGATATGCTACTAAATCCATGCATCATGTTGAATATTTTATTTTTGTGTGCATTTTGTAAAAAGAAAATATTAAAGACCAAAAAGGGAAAATTAAATCCTAAAAGAAATTCTTGAATCTAGAAAAGAGAAGGAATATGAAAACATGAATACTATATTTGAATAAATATTCTCAAACCTAATACTTTTAATTGCACAAATATGGTTTGAGAATGAACTAGTCACAAGTTTGAATTTAAATTAGTATTTAAATTTGAATTTGTGAAAGAATGGAGAAAGAAGAAATAAAAGAAAATAAAAAGAAAAAAAATACTATACCTGGATGGGCCAACGAACCTGAATTCGGCCCATCTCTACTCCATGCCGCTCGGCCCAGCTCCTGGAGACGGCGCCGACAGGTGGGCCATGACTGTAAGCCACGCGCGCGCCTGTGCCTCCTCCTCGTCACTGACCGCGGGCCCGTTTCGTCAGCCATCTCGCACGCGCGCCGCACCACTACCGTTGGGACCCGGTTGTCAGGATTGCAACGACTCCCTCCGCGCGAACCGCGCCCACCGCTGATGGTCGCCGGAGTTCTCGGCTTCCGTGAACGGCCCACTACCTGGCTGGGCGGAATAAGACTCTCGGCTAACCCTTCCCTCCCCTCATTCCGCTGAAGCATCCTTCCTCTGCGCCCCTTCCAAACGCCGTCAGAGGGAAAACTGATAGCCCATCGCCGCCGTCGTTGAACCGCGCCATCATCGCCCCTCTGCTCCGATTGCCTCGTCCTGGGCGTTCGGGAGGTCGCACGGAACACGCGCGGGGCAGTGTCCGGGGGGGGCGCGACATCGACTGGGCGGGAATTCCTCGCCGTAGTCGGATCCTTCCCCGCCGACCCGCATAGCGTCGTGGCCGAGCTCCTGTGCCCCATTCCGTCGGTAAGAAACCCATCCAATCGACTCGCCTCGTCCTCCTCGTCGCGTAGAAGCAATCAATTGTAGGGTTGGGGACGCTTGGGCGGAGAATCGTGTGCGCCGGCGAACTCCCACCGCGGTTCGGATGGCTCGCCGCCGTGACCTGTGCTGGGCGAGGGAGAAAGCTGGTGGCCGTTCGATCTTTGATGGACGGCTAGGATTAGGCCGAGCCATACCGAGTCAGGGAAGGGATGTGAGCCGTAGATCCATAATCTGATGGGTGCGAATCGATCTCGGTTATTTAGAATTTGGACCGTTGGATATGGATCTGAGCGCTCAGGGCGCATACCGGTTCGGGTTGGTCCGTTCTAATCTGGGCCGCACATGGGTGATCGGACGGCTGAAAACCCTAGATACCCCTTCGGCCGCCTATTATGCATAAGAGCCCCCGGATTTTCTAAAAACAAACCCACCATCCTCTGGCACTGTTCTCTGTGTCTCTGGATTTTTACCCCGAAGCCCCTGGCGTTTCCATAAATTGAGGCCCAGTCCAGAACATAATAAAAACCAGGGAAAATGATTTATAAATGGATTTTTAATAGAAAAATAATTACTAAAACTTTATAAATTCATAGAAAATTCATACTAACTCCAAATTAATCCATTCCAGTTCCTAAAATTTTGTAATTTTATTATCTATCACCTAGAGCCTCTGTTATGTCATGAAAACAGTAAGAAATTTATTTATCACTTAATCCTATTTAAAGCACATAAAACCTTTGAAAATGCATAACTTAAATTCTGTAACTCCAAAAAATTATGATTCCTGTTCCTAGAATTTTATTTTATTATGTAGAATATCTCTGTGTATTTGGTTTACATGCTTGGTGTAATGTTAATTTTCCCTGTATCCTGTGCTTGTTTGTATTGTGGCGAGTAGAAGAGCCCGTTGCTGAGGATCCTGGTGAGCAGCAGGTTGAAGTAGCTGAGCAGGAGCTCATTGAAGGCAAGTTGTGCCCTTGACCACTTTTTACCCAATAATGTTCTCTAATTATCATTCACTCATGCATAGGTTAATTTTGATGGGACCCAATAGGTCACCCTAGATTGTTTATCTCATTACCTTGTTTACCCCTGATTCACTTGGGTAGTTTGCTATTGCTTTACATGGTTTTGGGATAATCATTTATTATATCTATGTTCCAATTATTCTTGTTATTCTATTTATGTTCATGTCAAGTTCATTAATGTTAATTGGAGCATAGAGCTTAACTTGAGTAACACGTGTCACCACAAGGGTTTAATGGGACGCCCTTGGCTGACTAATTAGGAAAGCTAGTGGAAGACTATCTTACCCGAAAGGGGCAAGGGCAGTAGGGGAGTGGTTAGTGTAGGGAGGTCCCTGGTTGATTTTGCTGCGATGGCGGTCAGCCAGGAACCCTGCATTGGAACTTCCTATAAACTGTAGCGGGTTTTCGGAAGCTAGTGGAACTTTGTAAAGGCCTCGTAGTGTTGCCCTGCCGCGCTTCCTAGGTAGAGGTGTATGGGAAGTCGCGATCCCTTGGCAGATGGGTAATATGACTTGTGGGTAAAGGGTACAACCTCTGCAGAGTGTAAAACTGGTATACTAGCCGAGCTCACGGTCACGAGCAGCTCAGGACTCTCTGATGTTTAAATTATGGAACTTAAATTCAATTTTGTCATTTGCATTGCATGGGCTTATTATTAATTTTGTTCTATTATTTTATTTATGGTTTGGTATTTACTTACACTTAGTAATTGCTAATAAAATTTGGACCAACTACTTAAAAGCAATGCTCAGCTTTTAACCCCTATCATTGATTAGCCTTACACATCACATGAACTCACACCTTTGTGAGTTTATGTCCACTGGTTCCCCACAACTTGTTGAGCTATGATCATGTGTGAGCTCACCCTTGCTGTCTCACACCCCCCCACAGTTGGAGAGCAGGTGGTCGAAGAGGAGCCGCCTAACACTGAGGAGTTCGATCTGATCTAGGTGGCGTTTCCCAGTCGACATTGGCGCCGACGATCCTTAGTTCGTTTTATCTTCATTACTTTATTTTGTAATAAGTCTTCCGCTATGTAATAAATACTCTGATGTTTTATGACATTCATCTCTATACACTCTGTTATTATATATGTTGTCTTCTTGGCGCATGTATGAGATACACCTGGCTTTGTTCCTTAAAGCCGGGTGTTACAGAGCCACATGTTTACACACATGTCACATCATAAATGGGTTTGAATGGACAAACCATAACACAAGAGGCGTGTAATGGGTTCTAGATTTTACACTACAAACTAAGAAAAAACGCTTCATAATCACAATCTCTATCAGGAGACAACTAGCCAACCATAACTACAACAAGGCAACTTTACATTGTCTATTGCACTGCATTATTGGACAGAGACGCGCCTTGCAACTTTGAGCTCTCTGGCCTGCCCCCGTTCCAGCAAGATCTGTACTCCGTATCCATCATCTCCTTGCTTAGTGGGCACTCAAAGTGTTGCGCATACTGCTCAAACAAATGATGATTCATCGATAGTGGCTGAGGTGAAGGTGACAGCTCTCCAAGTTTCGTCTGTTCGCTCGTGGTTGAAATTCCGCTGAGCGAGCGAGTGAATCCTCCTCTTCCCAGCCCGGCGTGAGGAGCGCCGGCGATGTCGACCGGCGGCAGGAAGAGGACGGCGTGCGTGACCGGAGGAAACGGGTATATCGCCTCGGCGCTCATCAAGGTGCTGCTGGAGAAGGGCTACGCCGTCAAGACGACGGTCAGGAACCCTGGTTTGGTTCTTTGAACTTCCCCTCTTTTTTCATGGACGGAGGATATCCCATTCCCATCTTTATTAGCGAAGACGACGACAAACTAAAGACGTTCAAGACTCTGAATGCCTATGATCATCTCTGAATTCCAGATGACATGGAGAAGAACTCCCACCTCAAGGACCTGCAGGCGCTCGGGTCCTTGGAGGTCTTCCGCGCCGACCTGGACGAAGACGGCAGCTTCGATGACGCCGTCGCCGGCTGCGACTACGCCTTCCTGGTCGCCGCTCCGGTGAACCTCCACACGAAGAACCCCGAGGTGCACAGACGCCTCCAATTGCACTTCTCGTTTGTCTTGTAGTTGCTGAAGGCATCTTCGTACTGTTCATCCCTTGCTCCTTTTTTCCCAACTTTTTAGAACTCTCATAGCTAGCAAGCTTCACTGTCGACCTCTCTGTTCCTTGTGAGGAGGGGAGGGAGGGAGGGACTCCCTGCTCTCCAGGACCCCCTAGCTAGGGCCAAAGATGGAATTCTCAAAGCCTCGCTGTTGATGGCAGGAAGAAATGATCGAGCCGGCCGTCAGGGGAACTCTGAACGTGATGCGGTCGTGCGTGAAGGCGCGCACGGTGAGGCGCGTGGTCCTGACCTCGTCGGCGGCCGCGGTCACCACCAGGCCGCAGCTGCAAGGCGACGGGCACGTGCTGGACGAGGAGTCCTGGTCCGACGTCGAGTACCTCAGAGCCCACAAGCCTGCAGGCCCCTGGGTACGTTACGGCGCACGTCGGCCGCCGCCCTTGCACTTCTGCATGACTGCATGTGCTACCCCTCTTGTCACGTTGGAACGACGACGGTGCTGGACGGTTGTGCTGTGCATGTGCTTGCAGGGGTACCCGGTGTCCAAGGTGCTCCTGGAGAAGGAGGCGAGCACGTTCGCGGAGGAGCACGGCATCGGCCTCGTCACCGTCTGCCCCGGCCTCACGGTGGGCGCCGCGCCGGCTCCGACCGCCCGCACCAGCGTCCCCAACTGCCTCTCCCTTCTATCCGGTGAGGCTCTGGCTCGCTCCCGCTCAAGGCTCAACCCAGGGCGCCAGACACGGACCGGAGGACTGGCAGCGTGGATGAATCATGCATGCATGTCGTTAATGGGTTGTCATCCTGCGCCATTTTTCAGGCGATGAGGCCGCGTTCGCCGTGCTGGACGCCATCGAGAGCGCCACCGGGTGCCTGCCGCTGGTCCACGTCGACGACGTCTGCCGCGCCGAGCTGTTCGCCGCCGAGGAGGGCGCGGCCGCGGGGAGGTACGTCTGCTGCGGCCTCAACACGACCGTCGCCGAGCTCGCGCGTTTCCTGGCGGACAAGTACCCGCAGTACGGCGTCAAAACGAACCTGCTGTAAGTAAGGGGATCGGCTTCATGTACGGGAAAATATCCTATGCAATCACTTATCCTGGTGCAAGCATGCAATCAAGCGATCTGGTGCATCCGATCTAGATCTAATGATGATGGGTGGGTTCTGCTGCCGGTGATGATCGACTGATACCGTTTGCCTGCACATTTATTTGCATGCAGCTCCGGCGAGCGGCTTGAGAAGCCGAGAGTGTGCCTGTCGTCGGCGAAGCTGGTGAAGGAAGGTTTCGAGTTCAGGTACAGGACGCTGGATGACATATACGACGACATGGTCGAGTACGGCAAGGCCCTGGGAATCCTGCCCGACTTGTGATGCTGCTTGCTTCCTCTGCTCTCGGCCGGCGATCAGGAGTCAGGACTGGACTTTAAACCGTCCGGCAAAATAAGTCTATTATGCTGCTACTGTGCCGAACTATAATTGGACCTTCAAAAAATGTCAAGAAAATTTGTCTATGTTATGCATTTTTGTCTACTCAGAACCGTTTGTCTGACTAGTAAATCTGGAATCGAATCCTGTATTAGCAAGCGTGACAAACGTGCTTGGCCGTCTCGATTCTGAAACCGCAGATGACATGGCGAAGACGTTCCGCTTCAGACGCTTGGCCTCCTGGAGGCCTTCCGCGCCGACCTCGACAATCCTCTCAGTCCGACATGGAATCTGACCTCCACGTAGTTCAGCAGCAATAGTAAAATGTAGGGGAAAAAGGGGGTTCAAAAGTGCTTTTCAGCTGAATTTTAGAGTAGTTTGGAAACTCAAGCTTCCATCGGAAATTTGTTGGGTTCTAGAAGAAATAAACTAATTTATACTTCAATCCCCTCTAATATAGAAGAAAATTTAAGTTTTCAAACTAGTCTTTAGTCTAGAACTCTCACACTGTTTTTCCAACGAAAAATGTGTCCATAAATTATTTAAGTGCTTTCCAAAACTCATGTATGACCGATAACATATATGCTGCCCTCGTACTTAATTAAGCTCGGGCATCTATATATATATCAGTAGGGCAGAATCCCTAACGCCTTGCCGTACTCGACCACATTGTCGTAGATCTCGTCCAGCGTGTTGTGCCTGTACTCAAACCCTTCCCGGACGAGCTTCTCCGACGACACCCTCACCCTCGGCTTCTCGAGTAGCTGCTGTTCATCGCCGTCGCTGCAAATCAAGTGTCAAAAAGAAAAAACGCGCGAACATGAAATCCAGTGTAAAAAAACCCAGAACTGCGAATATGAATTCCACAATGACGCCGGCCGTCGCCGTCGCCGTCGCTTACAGGTTTGTTTTCACGCCGTACTGCGGGTACTTGTGTGCCAGGAAACGCGCGAGCTCGAGGACGGTCGTGTTGAGGCCGCAGCAGATGTACCTCCCGTCGGCCGCCGCCGCCTCCGCCAGGAACAGCTCGGCGCGGCAGAGGTCGTCGACGTGGACCAGCTGCACCGCGCCGGAGGTCTTCTCGATGCCTTTGAGCACGGCGAGCCCTCGCTCGTCGCCTGGAGATCAGCGATCGGGTCGATCATCATCCACACGAACTCTTAACTTTTTCTTTTTACAATACAAAGCGGCCGGAGAATCAGCTTCTTCGTTGGCGCCTGCGGGATCTCTGACTGCTGCTGGCTCACTCACCGGACAGCATGGAGAGGCTGTCGATGATGCTCGTGCGGACCTTGGGCGCCGGCGCCGCGCCCACGGTGATGACGGGGCAGACGGTGACCAGGCTGATGCCGTGCTCGCCCGCGAACCTGCACGCCTCCTTCTCGAGGAGCACCTTCGACACGCAGTACCCCTGCGAGTGCGAGCGAGCAGTCCAGGTCACCAACAAACTGGTGTACGGTGCTGTCCTAGCAGTGGCCGACAGGAAGGAAAAGACGTAGAGCGAGAATATATGGGAGCAGAGTCGATCATCGGACGCCGGACCCAGGTCGGTGGCCTGTTGGCTCTGAGGTACTCGACGTCGGACCAGGACTCCTCGTCCAGCACGTGCCCGTCGCCTCGCAGTTGCAGCAGGTCCGGCCTGATGTAGACTCCGGCCACCGACGAGGTCAGGATCACGCGCCGCACCGTCCCGGCCTTCGCGCACGACCTCATCGCGTTCAGCGTGCCTCTAACGGACGGCTCGATCTGCTCTTTCTGCCATCGGGACACCGTACCCACCGCCAAGCAAGCTAAAAAAATCAGTTCTTTATTTCTGAAACCACCCACACCCAATCGACGGAGCAGCGGTGACGATGTTCGCGCATGCACATGCACCTCTGGATCCTGTGCCGAGAGGTTCACCGGGGCGGCGACGAGGAAGGCGTAGTCGCAGCCGGCGACGGCGTCGTCGAAGCTGCCTTCCTCGTCCATGTCGGCGCGGAGGACCGTCAGCGGCCCGAGCTGCTGCAGGCCCTTGAGGTGGGAGTTCTTGTCCATGTCGTCTGGGAGGGATTCAGAATCAGAACGGAACCAAAATCGTGGTCAGCCGGGGCGATGCCGTGGTGGGTGGGATTCACAATCACAACCACCGTCGGCGTCTACCTCCAAGTCCAACAGCGACAGTAAAGGCACATGCGCGCCTAGGCCTACTAGCTGAAGTAGCAAAGTCTAGGATTTCTATCGCGCTGCTGAACCATCAACCATCTCATCAGAAATCTAATCGTTCACAATCTTGTGCTATTATTATGCGTTCCGGAGTTCAAAAGACGCCGTTTCCTGATCCTGCGCAGCTGCAACGCCGGCCGGAACAGCAGCAGCAACCACCACAAACACACTGAACCGGCCCGAAAGAAAAGAGGGGAGGAGGAGAAGGAGAATCGAACCGGGGTTCCTGACCGTCGTCTTGACGGCGTATCCGTCCTCCAGCAGCATCTTGATGAGCGCGGAGCCGATGTACCCGTTCCCTCCGGTCACGCACGCCGTCTTCTTCCTCTTGTCGCCCGCGGACGACGACATCGTCGCCGGCGGCCACCAACGCAACGCACCGTCGTCCAGTTGTGTGTGGAAATTAGTTTGGGAGGACAAGACAGATAACTCATAACTTTGGTCAGCCTGATCCACTGGGTGTTTGGTGTGACAAGAGACTGGCGGTGACCTCAGCTCCCTCAGACACCCGACACATTTGACAACGGTGCGTGCCTTTCATCACTTCTCCACAACAGGTACAGTCCACTAGTGGTAATAGTGAATAGATAATGGGGCAGCCATGGATTGAACGGTCGAACCCATCTTGCACGTCGTCGTTCCAGAATAAGTTAACTGCTTATCGCTGACTTTAACGTTGTTTATAGCCAAAATATGATCGGGGAGCTGAAGATGGAGCAAGAAAATCCACACGTAAAGATTTAAAATAGGCTGTTATTAGAATTCCTAACAAAAACAGGCTTAGGGCTCCTTTGGATCAAAGTAATTTTACAGGAAAAACGTAGGATTCTGATTTTTACAGGAATTGCCATTGTAGCATCCTTTGGATTGTAGGTTTGAGCCGCCAAAATATGACCGGGGAGCCGAAGATGGCGCAAGAAAATCCACACGTAAGGATTTAAAATAGGCTGTTATTAGAATTCCTAACAAAAACAGGCTTAGGGTTCCTTTGGATCAAAGTAATTTTACAGGAAAAACGTAGGATTCTGATTTTTACAGGAATTGCCATTGTAGCATCCTTTGGATTGTAGGTTTGAGCCTTACGAATTTTGGAGAGAAAAAAAATCCCTTGTCATCTGTTTCCTATGCAAAACGCAGGAAAATAAACATCCAGCCATAGCTCTCTTTTCCAATCCTCTGCCTCACAACTCACCACCTAAAATTAGTACATTTTACAATCCTATGTTTTGCACATGCATTTCTACATTTTCCCTATTCCTATATTTTTCAATTCCTGTGTTTCAAAGGAGCCGGTTGCCCACGCGGGGCCTAGGCCGGCCCGCCACTATCACGACGCCCGCTCGGTGGGCGTGTCACCAGCGGGAATTACAATTTCGTTTCGTAATTTTCAAAAACCATTTTATTGACCAAAGTTTGACTTTTATATTTCTAAATTTGAAACCGGAATATACAAAAAATCAGACCGATTTTTGTATCTCGTTTAGCACCGAGAATGGCAATTTTCACCGTATTTTGGTGTTTGCCGACCGAGAAGTGAATCGTGGTCACCAACCATGATGCGCTGGCCCCGCACCATTCCCACGCATTGGCAGCGGCGTCAGTTGACAACGAAAACAAATACTTAGGCTCCGTTTGATAGGGCTCTTCCAGTTGGCAGCCCTGGCTCTGGCTTCTCTAAGAAAACAACTCCATATTTGTTTTTATGAAGAACTCTAGAAAGAGCACTATGTTTAGTTGGAAATATAGCTTCTTCTATGATGTAGCGTGTAATACTCAAATTTGTATACAAAGGATATAGTAGAACTCCTTATTTTATGTGCCACATTGTATCATAAAAAGAGCATCCAAGTAATTAATAGTGATTAAGTTACAAAATAAATGATACCAAAATAAAATAAAATGCACCATGTTGGAGTTTTATTGTTTGTGCATTTAATAAAATGATAATGTTGATAATAATAATAATAAAATAATAATTCTAAAGGTTGAATTGAAACCCTAAATTAAAATTTGGGTTTTGAAAAGGAGAGGAGAAATGATATAAAAATATAAATGATATACTATTATTTCCAAAAATTTGTATTTTTCATTTCACAATGTGATTTGAGAATAAATTTGCACAAGGTTTGAAACTAAATTCGAATTCAAATTGAATTTTAGAAATAAAGAAAAGAAAATGGGAGATGAAAAGAAAAGGAAAAGCAAAATCCCACTGTTGGGCCCAAAACCCTCAATTCGGCCCACCATCTCTTTTGATCCGCGCAGCCCACCACTCACCCTCGGCGCCGACATGGTGGACCCACAGGGCAGTCGCGCCAGCGCACACCGCATTTCCCCCTTTCACTGCGTCGCGGGGACCACCGGCCAGCCGATTACCCCGCTCCCACATCGCGTGCTGGTTTACACTGCGTTGTGGGGCCGACCCGTCATCCGCGCACGCGCGTGTTAGCTCGCTGTCGCGCGGGCCCGTGTTGTCATCACCCAGCTCCGCGCGGACACCGCGCGATCCAACGACCTCCGCCGTCCTCGCCGTAGGAATCGACCGCAGTGGCCAAGTTCGCGCATGGATCACGCTCGAGTCCGCGGTCCTCCTCCCGACTCGCCCGCATGGTGCGTAAATATCCACCCGCGTGCCTGGTCAACCGCCCTCCGCAACAATCGCGAGCTCGTCGTGCGCGCGATTCTCGCCGGAGGACTCTGATTCCATGGAACCACCTCGCGGATGCCCTTTAACATCGAAGCCAAACCCCTCCGCTCCCCTCTCAACCACCAGCAAACCGAGCCATCCATTACTAACGCCATTGACGCCGTGTTAACGAGGCGCGGTCCACGCCAAAGTGGACTAGCGCTCTGGCCGTCGCTCTGGCCTCGACTAGGCTTCTGGGGCCTTCGTTGAGGCTCGCTGGTGCTCGTGGTTCGCTCGGCTGGCGCGATTGGGGGCTGGGGTGCACGCGATTTCTAACTGGTGTTCCTACGCCGTCGCGGGCTCGCCCTCCGCCGTGGACTGCATCGACTGAGTCTCTGCCGTCGGTGAGAATCACACCTCCCTGTTGTCTGTGCTTTGCGATTCACGTAGCACCCTTAGGAACGGGGATTGGGGCATCTATGCACCGGAACATCACTCGCCGGAGGCTCTCCGCCGCGTGACTCTGGTGCGCCGCCGCCGCGATCCACTGGGGAAGGAAGAAGGCTCGTGGGCCGTTCGATCCTTCTCGGGCGGTTGCGATGGCGCCCAGCGTACTGTTTAGGGTTGTGTGTTCCGCGACCGTTGGATCGTCAACGCAGGGGCACGATCGGATCAAGCTCATTTAAAATCGTCACCGTTGGTAGTTGATCCGATGGACTAGATTGCATACCGGTTCAAGATAAAATCAATCTAATCCACACCGTTCGCGTCCGATCCAATGACCGAGATCTTGAGATACCCCTTCGGCCAGGCACTTTTTCATAAGAGACCCTCTGTTTATTTGAAAACAACCCGCCATCCTCGGTAACAGTAAGCTGTGTCTTGGGGAAAACTCTGGTTTAGCCCCTGACCTTTCTGAAAAATGAAGCCCAGTCCAGAGACGTTTAAAAACAGAGAAATAATATTAGAAATTCATTTTTAATACAAAAACAAATCTAGAAACTTGTAAAATTCATAGATATTCTATTTTTGGTCCAAATTGAACCATTCCAATTTCTAAAATTTTGTAATAATATTCTTTATCATTTAGTATCACTGTTTTGACATGAACTCAGTTAGAAAATTAATTTATCATCTAATCCTATTTTAATCACATTAAACCTTAGAAAATTCATAACTTGAAATCTATAACTCCAAATTAATAATTCCAGTTCCAATGATCTCATTTTAATGTGTAGATTTTTACTGTATATTTCATTTACATGTTTGATGTGATGTTAATTTATGCTATACTATGTATGTATTGTGTTGATGCGAGTAGACGAGCAAGCCACTGTGGATCCTGAGGTTCAACAAGTAGAGGTAGCTAAGCAGGAGCTCTTTGAAGGCAAGTTGTGCCCTTGATCACTTACTTTTCCCAGCCATGTTCTTATTAATTTTAATGATCTGCATAGGTTAATTTTGATGGGACCCTTTAGGTTACCCCAGTTTTGGTTATCTTTATACCTTGTTCACCACTGAAACATTTTTGGGTAGTACTTGCTATTGCTTTATGTGGATTGGGTATGGAGATACACTACTCATGATTATCCTGTTATTATCTTGTTATTATTACTGTTCATGTTAAGATCATTAAATTAATGGGAACATGGAGCGACCACCCGGGAAAACAGTGCTACCACAAGGGTTTAATGGGACGCCCTTGGCTGATTAACTAGGAAAGCTAGTGGAGGTCTTCCTTACCCAAAAGGGGCAAGGGCAGTAGGGGAGTGGTCAGTGTAGGGAGGTCCTTGGTTGATTTTGCTGCGATGGCGGTCAGGCAAGAACCCTGCACTGGAGCTTCCTATAAACTGTAGCGGGATTTCTGAAGCTAGTGGAACTTTGTAAAGGCCTCGTAGTGTTACCCTGCCTCGCCTCCTCGGCAGAGGTGTATGGGATTGGCCGTCTCTTGGCAGATGGGTAACATGACTTGTGGGTAAAGATGCACACCCTCTGCAGAGTGTAAAACTAGTATACTAGCCGTGCTCACGGTCATGAGCGGCTCGGACCCTCACATGATTAATTATGGAACTTAAATTTAATTTGACATTTGCATCGCATTTGGGATTATTTTACTATTACTGTTATTTATTATTATTAAGGTTTGGTACTTACACTTAGTAATTGCTAATAAAATTTTGACCAACTTATAAAAGCAAAGCTCAGCCTCAACCTTTATTTCATTGATCAGCCTTACACTTCATGAACTCCCACCTTTGGTGAGTTCATGACACATTATTCCCCACGACTTGTTGAGCTATGAACGTATGTGAGCTCACTCTTGCTGTCTCACACCCCCCACAGGAGAAGAACAGGTGGTCGAAGAGGAGCCGCCTAACACTGAGGCATTCGACTTGATCTAGGTGGCGTTTCTCAGTCGACATTGGCGCCAACGATCCTTAGTTCGTTTTATGGTTATTCCTTTATTTTGTAATAAGTCTTCTGCTATGTAATAAATACTCTGATGTTTTATGACATTTATCTCTATACACTCTGTTATTATATATGTTGTCTTCTTGGCGCATGTATGAGATGCACCCGGCTTTGTTCCTTAAAACCGGGTGTTACAGAAGTGGTATCAGAGGAAATGTTGACTGTAGGACGAAACCTAGATAGAAATGGACAAAACCCTTACCTACTTATCTTATTCTGAATCATTCTACACTTACCTTACTCTGATTCTTTCTATACTTATCTTGATCCTGTCTCACCTTCTACTGTTCTACTCTGATCATTCATACCTTTTCTACTCCAAGACATGATGGATTTCACACCTTGGAATCCTACACTTATGATCTTTTTAAGAGATAGGAGGCCTAAGACAAAATTATAACTATTTTCTATATTTAAAAATGTTGGTTGATTGTTCTGATGATCAATGCCTGATTTGCTTCTTTGATTGATTGAAATAGTATAGACGGGCATCTTAGCATGTACCACCATAAGTAATGTATTAGCTTTAGTAGGTGATACACTAATCTACTTAGCTAATAAATCCCCCAAAGTAACATGCCTCGTAATCACTGCCTTATCTACAATCCTTTCTTTCGTCCCCTGTGTTTCTAACCCACACGGGCTACCCCTATAGTGTTAGAAGAGAGCACTATGGACGTGATCCTTGGTATGTCATGATTAAGAAAGGTAAAGGAAGTTTATACACTGTGCTAAAGGAACCATAGAACTCACCAGTTCCAAAGGAGAAAGATTTGAAGTTCGAATTGCAGTAACTACTGCCACCAAACTAGCGACATTCTTAGTCGATGGGAAGTTTGTTGGTGACAACATCCGTGTGGTTAAGGATTTTTCAGATGTCTTTCCAGAGGAGTTACCAGGGATGCCACCGGAGAGGGAAGTTGAGTTTGTCATTGATCTCTTACCTGGGACTACTCCTATTTCTAAACGCCCCTACCGAATGTCCGTAGAAGAGTTACAAGAACTTAAGAAGCAGTTAACTGAGTTACAAGAGGCTGGGTACATTCGTCCGAGTTCCTCACCTTGGGGAGCACCGGTGTTGTTTGTACAGAAGAAGGATGGATCGCAATGGATGTGTGTGGACTATAGATCACTTAATGATGTCACGGTGAAGAACAAGTATCCATTACCCTGTATTGAGGATTTGTTTGATCAGATGAGAGGAGCCAGGGTATTCTCGAAGATTGATCTCTGATCGGGATACCATTAGATGAAGATTAGACCCTCGGATATTCCTAAGACGGCTTTCTCAACCCGATATGGATTATATGAGTTCACTGTTATGTCATTTGGATTAACCAATGCACCAGCTTACTTCATGAATTTGATGAATAAGGTGTTTATGAAGTATTTGGACAGATTCGTCGTGGTGTTCATCGACGATATTCTTATCTATTCTAAGAGTGAAAGTGATCATGAACAACATCTAAGGTTGGTGCTACAGAAGCTACGAGATAATCAACTCTATGCTAAGTTCAGCAAGTGTGAGTTTTGGATTGACAAAGTGCCATTCCTTGGACATATTATTTCTAATGGAGGAATAGCAGTGGATCCTGCTAAAGTGAAGGAGATAATGGAGTGGAGAGTGCCCACTACAGTTACTGAGATTCAGAGTTTCTTGGGACTCGCAGGATATTATTGGAGATTTATTGAAGGATTCTCTAAGATTGCCAAGCCTATGACCTCGCTTTTGGAGAAAGAAAGAGAATTCAAGTGGGATGAGAAATGCCAAGAGAGTTTTAATCAATTGAAGGAGAGATTGATGTCACCACCAGTATTGATTATGCCAGATCTACAGAAGGGATTTGACATTTACTGTGATGCATGTGGCCAAGGACTTGGATGTGTGCTCATGCAAGAAGGACATGTGATTGCCTATGCATCTCGTCAGTTGCGGAAGCATGAACTGAACTACCCCACTCATGACTTGGAGCTGGTTGCCGTTGTGCATGCACTTAAGATTTGGAGACACTACATTATGGGAACTAAGTGCCATGTATACACGGATCATAAGAGCTTGAAGTACATATTCACTCAGAAGGATCTCAACCTTAGGCAACGTCGTTGGTTGGAGCTCATTAAGGATTATGATTTGGAGATTCACTATCACCCAGGCAAGGCAAATTTGGTTGCAGATGCCTTGAGCCGGAAGGAGCATGTTCACTCTGTTTTCGTTGTCCAGCTACCCGATGAATTAGCAAAAGATTTTGAGAGACTCAACCTGGGAATTGTTACACATACAGAAGGAATTACCATTGAATTGGAACCTACCTTGGAGCAAGAAATTCGTAAAGGTCAGGTTGGTGATGCTAAGATTCAGGAGATCAAGGATCTGATAATAGAGGGTAGAGGCCCAGAGTTCACGGAGGATGAGCAAGGCACGATATGGTTCAAGAATCGGATCTGTGTTCCCGAAATTGATAGTCTTCGGGAAACTATATTGAAGGAAGCACATGACTCAGTTTATTCTATCCACCCTGGAAGCACCAAGATGTATCAAGATTTGAAGCAAAAGTATTGGTGGTATGGACTAAAGAGAGATGTGGCTGCACATGTGGCTATGTGCGATGTATGCCAAAGAGTTAAGGCTGAACACCAGAGGCCAGCCGGACTACTGCATCCACTGAAGATACCTGAGTGGAAATGGGAAGAGATTGGCATGGACTTCATTGTTGGATTACCTCACACGTCTGCTGGATATGATTCTATATGGGTGATTGTGGACAGGCTAACTAAAGTAGCCCACTTTATTCCAGTGAAGACCACGTATTCAGGAGCCATGTTGGCAGAGTTGTATATGGCACAGATTGTATGCCTACATGGTGTGCCAAAGAAGATTGTGTCAGATCGAGGATCACAGTTTACCTCTCGATATTGGAAGAAGCTGCACAAGTCATTGGATACCAGATTGAATTTTAGTTCGGCTTACCACCCACAGACTGATGGGCAGACAGAGAGGACTAACCAAGTGTTAGAAGATATGTTAAGAGCTTGTGCCCTTAAGCATGGTGGTAGTTGGGATAAGAGCTCGCCTTATGCTGAGTTCTCTTACAATAATAGCTATCAGACTAGTTTGAAGATGTCACCGTTTGAGGCTTTGTATGGTAGAAAGTGCAGGACTCCACTGTACTGGGATCAAACTGGCGAAAGGCAGTTATTTGGACCTGAAATTATACAAGAAGCAGAAGAACAAGTTCAGCAAATAAGAGAGAATTTGAGAACTGCACAGTCCAGGCAGAAAAGCTATGCTGACACCCGGAGAAGACTGCTTGAGTTTAAAGAGGGAGATTATGTCTATTTGAAAGTGTCACCGCTCCGGGGTATGAGAAGGTTTAAAGTCAAAGGAAAGTTGTCCCCTCGCTTTATTGGACCCTTCTTAATCTTAAAGCGAGTGGGAGAAGTTGCATATCAATTGGAGTTACCGGATCATCTTGCAGATGTTCATAATGTTTTTCATGTATCTCAGCTGAAGAAATGTCTCAGGGTACCTAAGGAGCAATTACCAATGGAGGACCTTAGTGTTCAAGATGATCTAACTTATGCTGAGTACCCCATCAAGATTCTTGATACATTGACTCGAGTTACAAGGAGTAAGGTTATAAAGATGTGCAAAGTTCAATGGAGTCACCACGGTGAAGATGAAGCAACTTGGGAAAGAGAAGAAGAGCTTCGTATAGATTTTCCTCACTTTTTCCCTAGATCTTCTTAAATCTCGAGGACGAGATTATTTTTAAGGGTGGTAGGATTTGTAATACTCAAATTTGTATACAAAGGATATAGTAGAACTCCTTATTTTATGTGCCACATTGTATCATAAAAAGAGCATCCAAGTAATTAAGAGTGATTAAGTTACAAAATAAATGATACCAAAATAAAATAAAATGCATCATGTTGGAGTTTTATTGTTTGTGCATTTAATAAAATGATAATGTTGATAATAATAATAATAAAATAATAATTCTAAAGGTTGAATTGAAACCCTAAATTAAAATTTGGGTTTTGAAAAGGAGAGGAGAAATGATATAAAAATATAAATGATATACTATTATTT
Source organism: Zea luxurians (assembly GCA_029449295.1). Classification (NCBI taxonomy): domain Eukaryota; kingdom Viridiplantae; phylum Streptophyta; class Magnoliopsida; order Poales; family Poaceae; genus Zea; species Zea luxurians. The sequence continues at coordinate 20,304,461 of JAOPSE010000032.1, read as the reverse complement.
CCAACAATTTGTATTTTTTATTTCACAATGTGATTTGAGAATAAATTTGCACAAGGTTTGAAACTAAATTCGAATTCAAATTGAATTTTAGAAATAAAGAAAAGAAAATGGGAGATGAAAAGAAAAGGAAAAGCAAAATCCCACTGTTGGGCCCAAAACCCTCAATTCGGCCCACCATCTCTTTTGATCCGCGCAGCCCACCACTCACCCTCGGCGCCGACATGGTGGACCCACAGGGCAGTCGCGCCAGTGTAGCTTCCCAAAAATTCAAATCTTGAAATTTTCTCAAACTCGCCCTAAATTCAAAATGAATTTCAAGTTTCATTTCAAAATGTTTGTTTGCAAGTTGATATCAACAAATAAAATATAGTGGTCTATATTATCTCCAAAATTCTCCTCAAAATATCCTACAAATATTTCTCGAGTGATCCCCTCAAATTCTTTCCAGAAATACTGCCCAGATATTTCCTAGTGATCCCCTTCAAGTTCTTTCCAGAAATACTGCTCAACTATTCCACCGATATATCTTCGATATTTTCCTCTTGAGAAATGCCTTCAGAATCATTTTTCAAGACCCTACAAATATTTTCTTCATAACTTTCCTCATGCCCATACGTATACGTATGCCTCCAGTGTCATACAGTGAGCTCTACAAACTAACCTCACTTATACAAGACAAATACATGCTAATCTCCCACTAATCCTCCCATCCTCCCACTAATCCTCTCATCCCTCCCCCTAATCCCCCCACCATGGCTATAAATAGAGGGGCAAGGGCCTCCTCTCATCCCACCCCAAGCCATTTCATGGCAACTCTCTCCCCCCCCACACACACCCACTCCATGTTCCACACAAGCACACACTAGCACAAGGATCGTTCGATCGTTCTTCGATCGTTCGTCCCATGTTCTAAGTTTGTTCGTTCGTTCGTCCGATCGTTCGATTGTTCGTCCGATCGTTCTTGGTTCGTTCGTCCGTTCGTCCGATCGTTCGATCGTTCGTCCGTTCGTTCGTCCAAATAATCTTTGTCCTACCGTTATGCTGCCGAAATTTCGATCGTTCGTTCGTTCGATCATTCGATCGTTCATCGTTCGTTCATAGTTCCTATTCATCGTTCATCGTTCGTTCATAGTCCCTATTCATCGTTCTTCCAGATAATCTTTGTCCTGCCGTTATGCTACCGAAATTCCGATCGTTCGTTCGTTCGATCGTTCATCATTCGTTCATAGTCCCTATTCATCGTTCATCGTTCGTTCATAGTCCCTATTCATCGTTCTTCCAGATAATCTTTGTCCTGCCGTTATGCTGCCGAAATTCCGATCGTTCGTTCGTCCGATCATTCGATCGTTCATCCGTTCGTTCGTCCAAATAATCTTTTTCCTGCCGTTATGCTGCCGAAATTTCGATCGTTCGTTCGTCCGATCATTCGATCATTCGTCCGTTCGTTCATAGTTCCTATTCATCGTTCATCGTTCGTTCATACGAACTATTCACTATCACTATTCACCATTACTATTCACCATTACTATTCATCATTACTATTCACATACACTATTCACCATCGTTACTATTTATCGTTACTGTTCATCATCGTTACTATTCATCGATGATATGTATAATTACTTTTCCGTCGCCACTATTCATCGTTACTAATCATCGTTACTATTCATCGGTCATCCAGTCATCCCAAATTTCAACTACTCATCCATCATGCTGTCCAGTCCACCTAAGACCAGCCAGACCCATGTTCCAGTCATACGAACTCTGGTGACTGTGATTTTCCTTCCAGTGGGGAACTTCCCATCTGGTCACCCATCCTAGGTTTCTCCAAGTTGAGCACGCTTAACTTTGAGATTCCTTCGAACCAGGCTCCCAAACTCAGATTCCAATAATTCTTGTTTCTAAATTCTTATCAAAATATTCCCTATCCAACCATGTCATCCCTTAAGCATGGTACATATTCCAGAAAACTCCCAAAATACTCTTGTCCCATATTCTGCCTATAACTCTCCTGTTCATACTAGGTCAGACGATTCATTCGTCACTATTCTCGCCAACAGTGAACTTTACTGTGCTACACCACATACACTCAGCTATAAATACACCTAGCTACCCTCTCCCTCTCCACACACACTCAACACCCTCAGCCAAGGCAAACACCCCACCCACTCAGTTACTCCGCTCTGCCGGCTACACGCATAGTGTCGCTTCGCCTCCAGTCCACCCTCCTGGTAAGCACCTCCGCTCCACCACCAGTAATATCACAACACCACATGACACAGATTCTACTCAAGACTCTACCCATCCATATATCGCTATTCTGACCACTATACTAAATATTTGTTGGTATACTTGCTTGTTTGTATGTTTGCTTATTCATGTTGCATAGTTATCGGAGCGTTCGTGCCGTCTCGTGGAGGCCAGATCTGCAAGTCCACGCCAGGCAGTGGAGCTAGAAGCCAGTTCCGCGAGCTCCCCTTCCCCCTTCGCCAAATAAGCACAGCAAGCTCACTGGATCCCTTTGATGCATAAATTGCCTATGTTTTACAACCACAACCCTCAGCCTGTTATTTTATGCATAATATGATTTTGAGACAAGTTATTATGGTCACCCAGCCGCTTGCCGCAATCAATCCCTGATATAATTGTTACAAATGATTTGAGGAAAGGTGTGAGTTTTCAAAAGAAAAGGCTTTTCAAAATGTGTTTGATGAAGGGTTTTCACCCTTATCACCTTTGAGTAGGGATGATCAAGGACTCCCTAGTTTAGGGGAGGGCCTAAGGTGATGGCTCAGCTGGTTTAGGCGTGAGCAGGAGGATTGTCCCCTCTTATAAGGACCGATTTGTCATCTTTCACTACCTGTACTCATGATAAGTACAACCACTCGAGACTGTGTGGGCAGTCACTCAATCTGAACTCGTACAGTCCAACCCCAGGGTTATGAAGGCTGGGGAGCACTGGGAGGATAAGGAGGGGAAAGTTTTGTCCGGTTTGGACATGGTGGTGGCCTGACTCCTTCTGGATAACCGTTAAGGTTACTACGTGCTGGGAAAGAAAGAGATTCGGATTCGGATCTCATTGATCATGAGATCGCAGAGCCGGACTAGTGGGTAAAGTGTACACCTCTGCGTAGAGTTTGAAAACCTATTCGAATAGTCTGTGTCCACAGGAATGAACGAGTCTGGTGTGGTATGGCAATTAGTGGTTGTTTTCAAAAAAAAGGGTGCGTTTGAGAAAAGTGGTTTTTTAAAAAGGACCGGCGGTTGAGCCGTGAGCTATGGTGGACGGGAAGTCCAGTAGCTATTTTTGAAAATGAAAACCAGTGGGAAACTGCTGAGATACCTGGATGGTTTAGTCCAGGGGATTTTGTTCTAATATTGAAAAACTTCCTGCTCCTTTTGGAGAGGATGCGCTTTGCAAAATACAAAATGTTTTTCAAAACAACCCTGCATAAAATATTGTTGTTTCTGCAAATATCCTGAGCTCTATATATTCCATGCATTATATTTAATTTCCCCATTCCGCGGGTGAAGGTGGGCTGCTGAGTACGTTTGTACTCACCCTTGCTTATTTGTTGTTTTTCAGAAAAAGGAGATCGGGTAAGAGTTACGACTGTTCCCAACCTTGCATGTGGCTGTTGGACCGCTGATTTGCTTCGCTGCGTATATCGGGCCGCTTCAGCCCCACTCTGATGATATGTCCCGAGTTGTGGACCAACTCTTAAAGTTGTTCGCCACCTTTGTAGGTTTGTCTCGTTTGAGCAGATTTGGTATCATCTGATGTATAAATGTGTTTACTAGCCTCCTAGGACTAGTAATTGTATCACATTTGAGTCCCAGAGGATTGGGGACGCTTCAGGTGGTATCAGAGCTGTTAGGTTGGCCGCAGGACGTAACCCTTAGCCTGACCCAAAAGTTTTTGAGTCAAAACTATTTTCTTAAAAAAAATTCTTGCTCTTATCCCTTCATTTCAAAAATGGTTTCCTCCTTTCCTTCTCTCAGAAGTCAGATGGAGGTTCGCTGCCAAACCAGCTTTTGCAAGAATGAAGATGGTTTCCCCAAGTTGCTGAGAGCATGCACAGTTCGCCTCGGAATCAGGAGCCAGCCAGAGTATGATGGTCGTGAATTCGTCGAGCATGGCACAGAGAAGTGTGTCGTGACTGTATACATTGGATCCAGTGCGCACCATGTGGAATGGAGTGTCAATGCTGCAGGGCACAGATTCAAAGGCACCTGCCAAGTCGTCGCTCGCAAGGCATTGAGGACCCTGTGTCAACTTTATGAAGAAGAAGTGGCCGACACCCCGCTCAGATTCTTTCCACCCTTTCAGAGAGACCGTCCCGTTTGGATGGCCAGGATGCGTGCATTGGAAGGGCAGCAGCTGCTTGAGGACGACCCCACAGTCGTGTACCTCACTGCATACCTGCTCACCCTGGATGCACAATATGATTTCTTGGCTCGGCACCACCGTCAGATGATTGCCTAAGCAGAAGATGCAGAGAAGCTCAACCGTAAGCTCCATGTGGATCTCACCTCAGCTCAAGCCCGTGTAGCTGCCTTGGAAAGTCGTGAAGCCATTGCTGTTGAAGCCCTAAAGCAAGCCAAGGATGAGCATGTCCAGAAGTTGATGGAGGCCTACTTGGTAACCCATAACCAACGTAGAGCCCTGCGGATCCAAGAGCCCGCTTCATCCAACCCTGTTCAACCCATCAGAGCTGAAGACCCCTAGATTCTTGAAGGTCACCCGATCTCTATCAAAGGAGAGAAGAAGGCTTGGGAACTCGCAGAAGGAGCCATAGTCTTGGAAGGAATTCCAGTCTTCCCTCAGGCTATGGATAAGCAAGAGCACACCGAGTCCTCCTAAGATCCTCCGCCAGAGTTGTTTGAGCCCCTCACCATGAAGAAGATTCTAGCACCATCCCTTGAAGTCAAGGAAGAAGTTGCAAGCACCCCGCCAGCACTGCCACCCTCTGAGGAGCTACAAGAGCTAGTCCAGCTTAAAGAAGAGTTCGACCCCGTGTTGCCATCTCAGTCACCGCCAGAAGAAGTCATCAACATCAGCTCCCTCTTGACCCATCCAGGAGATGTCTCAGATTGAAGTTGTGTGCAAGCCTTGCCAGAAGAGAAGCTGCCAGATCTGAGTTAGTTATGCCCAGTCCTCTGCATGCATTGGGTAGTGGAGTTTTTCTTCACTTTGGCTAGAGCCCTGCATGTATGAGAGGTAATCGTGTAGACACGTGTTTTGAAAAACTCTATTTGTGTGGCCCCTAGGGCATTTCAAAATGAATTTCGCTCGATGTTTTCTCCCCTTTTGAGTGCATATGTTATACTTTAACGTTAGTGCTCATAAGTTGCATTTAGCATAGTTCTCAATTCAGGAGCCAAGCAATAGTAGTTACGCTTAGCCCCCGAATCTGAGTAGTCCGTGCTTTGAAAAAACTCTATTCTTCCCTTATTCAAAACAGTTGATTTGTTTGTGCTTATCATTGTTGAGCTTATGTGTTTTCTTTCTTTTTAAGAAAGGTTTTCTCTAAAAACAAAGATCACAAATTAGAGCTAATCCTCACCTTATGCTTCCATTCTCATCTTAACCCATGTCAAGAGAAAAGCAACTTACCCAAGAAGATACCGGAAGCTTACCCTTGAAGCCTAGAATAAGCTACAAGAAGAAACCAGTCGAGCCGCTCAGTCAAAAGGACCGACCGTGGGAATCAAAGCACTGCCCCTGAGTCAAAGTAAACAGGAAAAGAGGACAGAAGGAGTTATTACCATACAGAGATGCAAAGATTCTTGGAACCAGAGACCACAAACATCAGGGTCGTCGACCCCACCACTCACCCGTGCCCCCCTGCACGCGTGCCCGCCTCCATGCACTTTACCACCGCCCCACGCCCCCTTTGCAGTGCACTACCGCAACCCACACCCCCTTTTGCAGCGCACCCATCGCCATCATCGTCGGCAACACCAGGCCCCCCTCCCCTTATCGCACCCGCTGTCGCGTAGCACCTACTCCATCACCACTACTCCGCAACCGGACACCCCCGCTCGCCTATAAATTCCCCCACCAGCCCCCTCAACTCCCAACTCGCTCAAAACACACTCCAGATAAATCCCCTCTGCCAAATTGCAAGCAACTCCATTTTTCCACTCCCTTGCTCCTAAGATCACAATGCTTGGTGATTCTTGGGTTGAAGACTGTTGCACATGGTTCATAATCTTTGGTTTCCTCCAGTGTATGATAGTAATACTCTTTGATAGAATCCTCGAGTGGGAAGAGCAAAGAGAAAGAAAGAGGCAGTGAAAAGTGAGAAGTGAGAAGAGAAAAGAAGATAGTGAAGAAAAGATGAGAAGATGGTTGTCCCAGAATCAACCCTGTGTCAGTCATTTCTCCGCAGCCTGTTCAAGCAGCAACAGCAGAAGAAGGCCCCGTAACACCCTTGTTATGAGGTACTTCAAGGAGTTCAAATCCCCAAGGTTCAAGAGTCCTAACCTCATTCATTTTAAGTGGGGTAGTGTTCCAGTAAGGTTGTTGCTATGGAGAAAAAGAAGAAGGCCTGTAGCAAGCTTGTGGAGTACCAGATCATCGAAGGATATAAGTCTCTAGATGAGAAGTGGTCATTCAAGTTTTGTTGATGAAGCACCAGAGGACCAATCAAGGAAGGAATCCATGTGGGAGTTTGCAAGAGAAAGGTTTGCGTGTTGGCACCGATGCTTCTTCAATAAGCTAGTTGCCAAGCGAAAGCTAGAAGCCTGAAGATGATCTTGAGTAGCCAGAATCAGCGTTTGCAATCAGCAGCCGGATGCTCCGCAAGGGCCAGATTTTGTTGAAGTTCCATCTCCTCGAAGAGTTGCAAAGTGAAGATATGTAGCTGAAGTAAAGCTATACCCATAACCCTTCTAAGCCGAATCTCGAGGACGAGATTCCTTTTAAGTGGGGTAGATTTGTAGCATCCCAAAAATTCAAATCTTGAAATTTTCTCAAACTCGCCCTAAATTCAAAATGAATTTCAAGTTTCATTTCAAAATGTTTGTTTGCAAGTTGATATCAACAAATAAAATATAGTGGTCTATATTATCTCCAAAATTCTCCTCAAAATATCCTACAAATATTTCTCGAGTGATCCCCTCAAATTCTTTCCAGAAATACTGCCCAGATATTTCCTAGTGATCCCCTTCAAGTTCTTTCCAGAAATACTGCTCAACTATTCCACCGATATATCTTCGATATTTTCCTCTTGAGAAATGCCTTCAGAATCATTTTTCAAGACCCTACAAATATTTTCTTCATAACTTTCCTCATGCCCATACGTATACGTATGCCTCCAGTGTCATACAGTGAGCTCTACAAGCTAACCTCACTTATACAAGACAAATACATGCTAATCTCCCACTAATCCTCCCATCCTCCCACTAATCCTCTCATCCCTCCCCCTAATCCCCCCACCATGGCTATAAATAGAGGGGCAAGGGCCTCCTCTCATCCCACCCCAAGCCATTTCATGGTAACTCTCTCCCCCCCACACACACCCACTCCATGTTCCACACAAGCACACACTAGCACAAGGATCGTTCGATCGTTCTTCGATCGTTCGTCCCCTGTTCTTAGTTTGTTCGTTCGTTCGTCCGATCGTTCGATCGTTCGTCCGATCGTTCATGGTTCGTTCGTCCGTTCGTCCGATCGTTCGATCGTTCGTCCGTTCGTTCGTCCAAATAATCTTTTTCCTACCGTTATGCTGCCGAAATTCCGATCGTTCGTTCGTTCGATCATTCGATCGTTCATCGTTCGTTCATAGTTCCTATTCATCGTTCATCGTTCGTTCATAGTCCCTATTCATCGTTCTTCCAGATAATCTTTGTCCTGCCGTTATGCTACCGAAATTCCGATCGTTCGTTCGTTCGATCATTCGATCGTTCATCGTTCGTTCATAGTCCCTATTCATCGTTCATCGTTCATTCATAGTCCCTATTCATCATTCTTCCAGATAATCTTTGTCCTGCCGTTATGCTGCCAAAATTCCGATCGTTCGTTTGTCCGATCATTCAATCGTTCGTTCGTTCGTTCGTCCAAATAATCTTTTTCCTGCCGTTATGCTGCCGAAATTTCGATCGTTCGTTCGTCCGATCATTCGATCGTTCGTCCGTTCGTTCATAGTTCCTATTCATCGTTCATCGTTCGTTCATACGAACAATTCACTATCACTATTCACCATTACTATTCACCGTTACTATTCACATACACTATTCATCATCGTTACTATTTATTGTTACTATTCATCATCGTTACTATTCATCGATGATATGTATAATTGCTTTTCCGTCGCCACTATTCATCGTTACTAATCATCGTTACTATTCATCGGTTATCCAGTCATCCCAAATTTCAACTACTCATCCATCATGCTGTCCAGTCCACCTAAGACCAGCCAGACCCATGTTCTAGTCATACGAACTCTGGTGACTGTGATTTTCCTTCCAGTGGGGAACTTCCCATCCGGTCACCCATCCTAGGTTTCTCCAAGTTGAGCACGCTTAACTTTGAGATTCCTTCGAACCAGGCTCCCAAACTCAGATTCCAATAATTCTTGTTTCTAAATTCTTATCAAAATATTCCCTATCCAACCATGTCATCCCTTAAGCATGGTACATATTCCAGAAAACTCCCAAAATACTCTTGTCCCATATTCTGCCTATAACTCTCCTGTTCATACTAGGTCAGACGATTCATTCGTCACTATTCTCGCCAACAGTGAACTTTACTGTGCTACACCACATACACTCAGCTATAAATACACCTAGCTACCCTCTCCCTCTCCACACACACTCAACACCCTCAGCCAAGGCAAACACCCCACCCACTCAGTTACTCCGCTCTGCCGGCTACACGCATAGTGTCGCTTCGCCTCCAGTCCACCCTCCTGGTAAGCACCTCCGCTCCACCACCAGTAATATCACAACACCACATGACACAGATTCTACTCAAGACTCTACCCATCTATATATCGCTATTCTGACCACTATACTAAATATTTGTTGGTATACTTGCTTGTTTGTATATTTGCTTATTCATGTTGCATAGTTATCGGAGCGTTCGTGCCGTCTCGTGGAGGCCAGATCTGCAAGTCCACGCCAGGCAGTGGAGCTAGAAGCCAGTTCCGCGAGCTCCCCTTCCCCCTTCGCCAAATAAGCACGGCAAGCTCACTGGATCCCTTTGATGCATAAATTGCCTATGTTTTACAACCACAACCCTCAGCCTGTTATTTTATGCATAATATGATTTTGAGACAAGTTATTATGGCCACCCAGCCGCTTGCCGCAATCAATCCCTGATATAATTGTTACAAATGATTTGAGGAAAGGTGTGAGTTTTCAAAAGAAAAGGCTTTTCAAAATGTGTTTGATGAAGGGTTTTCACCCTTATCACCTTTGAGTAGGGATGATCAAGGACTCCCTAGTTTAGGGGAGGGCCTAAGGTGATGGCTCAGCTGGTTTAGGCGTGAGCAGGAGGATTGTCCCCTCTTATAAGGACCGGTTTGTCATCTTTCACTACCTGTACTCATGATAAGTACAACCACTCGAGACTGTGTGGGCAGTCACTCAATCTGAACTCGTACGGTCCAACCCCAGGGTTATGAAGGCTGGGGAGCACCGGGAGGATAAGGAGGGGGAAAGTTTTGTCCGGTTTGGACATGGTGGTGGCCTGACTCCTTCTGGATAACCGTTAAGGTTAGGACGTGTGGGGAAAGAAAGAGATTCGGATTCGGATCTCATTGATCATGAGATCGCAGAGCCGGACTAGTGGGTAAAGTGTACACCTCTGCGCAGAGTTTGAAAACCTATTCGAATAGTCTGTGTCCACAGGAATGGCCGAGTCTGGTGTGGTATGGCAATTAGTGGTTGTTTTCAAAAAAAGGGTGCGTTTGAGAAAAGTGGTTTTTTAAAAAGGACCGGCGGTTGAGCCGTGAGCTATGGTGGACGGGAAGTCCAGTAGCTGTTTTTGAAAATGAAAACCAGTGGGAAACTGCTGAGATAGATGGTTTAGTCCAGGGGATTTTGTTCTAATATTGAAAAACTTCCTGCTCCTTTTGGAGAGGATGTGCTTTGCAAAATACAAAATGTTTTTCAAAACAACCCTGCATAAAATATTGCTGTTTCTGCAAATATCCTAAGCTCTACATATTCCATGCATTATATCTGATTTCCCCATTCCGTGGGTGAAGGTGGGCTGCTGAGTACGTTTGTACTCACCCTTGCTTATTTGTTGTTTTTCAGAAAAAGGAGATCGGGTAAGAGTTACGACTGTTCCCAACCTTGCCTGTGGCTATTGGACCGCTGATTTGCTTCGCTGCGTATATCGGGCTGCTTCAGCCCCACTCTGATGATATGTCCCGAGTTGTGGACCTACTCTTAAAGTTGTTCGCCACCTTTGTAGGTTTGTCTCGTTTGAGCAGATTTGGTATCATCTGATGTATAAATGTGTTTACTAGCCTCCTGGGACTAGTAATTGTATCACATTTGAGTCCCAGAGGATTGGGGACGCTTCAGCCAGCGCACACCGCATTTCCCCCTTTCACTGCGTCGCGGGGACCACCGGCCAGCCGCTTACCCCGCTCCCACATCGCGTGCTGGTTTACACTGCGTTGTGGGGCCGACCCGTCATCCGCGCGTGCGCGTGTTAGCTCGCTGTCGCGCGGGCCCGTGTTGTCATCACCCAGCTCCGCGCGGACACCGCACGATCCAACGACCTCCGCCGTCCTCGCCGTAGGAATCGGCCGCAGTGGCCAAGTTCGCGCATGGATCACGCTCGAGTCCGCGGTCCTCCTCCCGACTCGCCCGCATGGTGCGTAAATATCCACCCGCGCGCCTGGTCAACCGCCCTCCGCAACAATCGCGAGCTCGCCGTGCGCGCGATTCTTGCCGGAGGACTCTGATTCCGTGGAACCACCTGGCGAACGCCCTTTAACATCGAAGCCAAACCCCTCCGCTCCCCTCTCAACCACCAGCAAACCGAGCCATCCATTACTAACGCCATTGACGCCGTGTTAACGAGGCGCGGTCCACGCCAAAGCGGACTAGCGCTCTGGCCGTCGCTCTGGCCTCGACTAGGCTTCTGGGGCCTTCGTTGAGGCTCGCTGGTGCTCGTGGTTCGCTCGGCTGGCGCGATTGGGGGCTGGGGTGCACGCAATTTCTCACCGGTGTTCCTACGCCGCCGCGGGCTCGCCCTCCGCCGTGGACTACATCGACCGAGTCTCTGCCGTCGGTGAGAATCACACCTCCCTGCTGTTTGTGCTTTGCGATTCACGTAGCACCCTTAGGAACGGGGATTGGGGCATCTATGCGCCGGAACATCACTCGCCGGAGGCTCTCCGCCGCGTGACTCTGGTGCGCCGCCGCCGCGATCCACTGGGGAAGGAAGAAGGCTCGTGGGCCGTTCGATCCTTCTCGGGCGGCTGCAATGGCGCCCAGCGTACCGTTTAGGGTTGTGTGTTCCGCGACCGTTGGATCGTCAACGCAGGGGCACGATCGGATCAAGCTCATTTAAAATCGTCACCGTTGGTAGTTGATCCGATGGACTAGATTGCATACCGGTTCGAGATAAAATCAATCTAATCCACACCGTTCGCGTCCGATCCAATGACCGAGATCTTGAGATACCACTTCGGCCAGGCACTTTTTCATAAGAGACCCTCTGTTTATTTGAAAACAACCCGCCATCCTCGGTAACAGTAAGCTGTGTCTTGGGGAAAACTCTGGTTTAGCCCCTGACCTTTCTGAAAAATGAAGCCCAGTCCAGAGACGTTTAAAAACAGAGAAATAATATTAGAAATTCATTTTTAATACAAAAACAAATCTAGAAACTTGTAAAATTCATAGAAATTCCATTTTTGGTCCAAATTGAACCATTCCAATTTCTAAAATTTTGTAATAATATTCTTTATCATTTAGTATCACTGTTTTGACATGAACTCAGTTAGAAAATTAATTTATCATCTAATCCTATTTTAATCACATTAAACCTTAGGAAATTCATAACTTGAAATCTATAACTCCAAATTTAATAATTCCAGTTCCAATGATCTCATTTTAATGTGTAGATTTTTACTGTATATTTCATTTACATGTTTGATGTGATGTTAATTTATGCTATACTATGTATGTATTGTGTTGATGCGAGTAGACGAGCAAGCCACTGTAGATCCCGAGGTTCAACAAGTAGAGGTAGCTGAGCAGGAGCTCATTGAAGGCAAGTTGTGCCCTTGATCACTTACTTTTCCCAGCCATGTTCTTATTAATTTTAATGGTCTGCATAGGTTAATTTTGATGGGACCCTTTAGGTTACCCCAGTTTTGGTTATCTTTATACCTTGTTCTCCACTGAAACATTTTTGGGTAGTACTTGCTATTGCTTTATGTGGATTGGGTATGGAGATACACTACTCATGATTATCCTGTTATTATCTTGTTATTATTACTATTCATGTTAAGATCATTAAATTAATGGGAACATGGAGCGACTACCCGGGAAAACAGTGCTACCACAAGGGTTTAATGGGACGCCCTTGGCTGATTAACTAGGAAAGCTAGTGGAGGTCTTCCTTACCCGAAAGGGGCAAGGGCAGTAGGGGAGTGGTCAGTGTAGGGAGGTCCTTGGTTGATTTTGCTGCGATGGCGGTCAGGCAAGAACCCTGCACTGGAGCTTCCTATAAACTGTAGCGGGATTTCTGAAGCTAGTGGAACTTTGTAAAGGCCTCGTAGTGTTACCCTGCCTCGCCTCCTCGGTAGAGGTGTATGGGATGGGCCGTCTCTTGGCAGATGGGTAACATGACTTGTGGGTAAAGATGCGCACCCTCTGCAGAGTGTAAAACTAGTATACTAGCCGTGCTCACGGTCATGAGCGGCTCGGACCCTCACATGATTAATTATGGAACTTAAATTTAATTTGACATTTGCATCGCATTTGGGATTATTTTACTATTACTGTTATTTATTATTATTAAGGTTTGGTATTTACTTACACTTAGTAATTGCTAATAAAATTTTGACCAACTTATAAAAGCAAAGCTCAGCCTCAACCTTTATTTTATTGATCAGCCTTACACTTCATGAACTCCCACCTTTGGTGAGTTCATGCCACATTATTCCCCACGACTTGTTGAGCTATGAACGTATGTGAGCTCACTCTTGCTGTCTCACACCCCCCCACAGGAGAAGAACAGGTGGTCGAAGAGGAGCCGTCTAACACTTAGGCATTCGACTTGATCTAGGTGGCGTTTCTCAGTCGACATTGGCGCCAACGTTCCTTAGTTCGTTTTATGGTTATTCCTTTATTTTGTAATAAGTCTTCCGCTATGTAATAAATACTCTGATGTTTTATGACATTTATCTCTATACATTATGTTATTATATATGTTGTCTTCTTGGCGCATGTATGAGATGCACCCGGCTTTGTTCCTTAAAACCGGGTGTTACATAGCGTCACGAAGAGAAAAACACGAAAGAGGAGCCGATAGAAGCTCCTTTTTCTAGGTCTCGGCTCCTACTGTTTTTTTGGAGGAGCGCCTCCCTCTTTTTTAGAAAGAGTCCATTAAAGAACCTCCCCTTTGGTAGATCTTTTCAATAAACCGTTAAAGGAGCCCTACCAAAGGAGGCCTTAGTCGTTTTGTCTTTTTCCTTTAATTATAAATAAATACAACATAGAATTTCTAATGTAAACTATTTTAATATTAAGTTTGTTAAGAATCATAAAAATAAACCTTAAATTTATCACATATTTTCTTAAATAATAGATATAAGATTCAGATATTTTTTACTTTTTTAGAAGCGAATAATACATAAAACAATTTATATAAAAATTTAGTCTTACTTATAATAATGTGTTTGATAACATAAGAAACGATCAGCATCAAAATTCATATATAGCATCCTAGAGTAGGTGAGTCATTCCGATTTCATTGTTGTATATATGGCATCTATCAGCAGTACAATTTTGCTTAAATAGGATAGATTATCACTGGTTCATTATTTACTATTATGCGCTAGTGGTAGTATCTTAATATAAAACTGATAAAGTCATATGTGTTGCTTATCATTTTCATGGAAAATGAATTCTTTCGAGGGTTCACATTGTATCTAAAATGGATCTTTCTGATTCAACATATATCTCTGCGTGACTACATATCTCTCTATTGGGTCTAATGTTGTTATCTGCATTTGAATAGGTCCGTGGGTAAGACTCAGATGAATGAGCAGTCTTCCAGAAGTCATTTAAGTATTCACATTAAAGATATCCGGATCTAACGAGGCAGCTTGGAACATTTTCGTTGTTCACACCGAGATCTACAAAAAAAAAAAAAAAATCTAATGTTCCATATGCTTCTCTTCCAGACTGATGTCAGTCTCTTAAGACAAATATTTTGCATGCTAAACAACAGATCCTGAGAGCATAGATTTCCTTTGTTGCAGAACCTACGCCAACATGTCCAAGGAGTCCTTAACCTGATCTATTTAGCTAGGAGTGAGCGTCTTGCTAAGAGTGGCTCCACAGGCGATCGCTCCAAGGAAACTCAGGTGAGTGTGTTTGCTTAGCTACCATAGATTCCCAATATCCCACGACATTTGATACTGGCATATATTCACATTTACTTATAATAATGCTGCAGTTAATCAATAAAAAGCTTGTCGGCTCTGAGCGATGTAATCTCTTACAAGCTGTAAAAGTTTCCCCTTGCGGTCTTGCCTTGGAGGCGACTCGAAAGTGCTCATGTTTGTCAATGTTTCACCCGAGGCTCCTCTGTTGGTGAGACCATATGCTCGTTGAGGTTTGCTTCGAGGGTGAATGTTTCACCCGAGGCATCATTGTAATGTGAGTTGGTTTGTGCCACATCTGGGGTGATGCCCAACAGAATTCTTGTGGCATGTACAATGTAGACGGTGGTGGTTTGCTGAGAGTAACATCTGAAGGAGTGCTGACATCTTGTCACGCTCTCCCTTTTGGTATAGCACACACGAGCAATTGTTGACACCTTTTTTTGGACGTCAATCACTACACAAGAACCGTGGTGGTGCTCTCTGCACAGGGACGGACGGTCCGTGGCTAGGGACCGGATGGTCCACGACCTGGCGCAGGGCTAGGGTTTCCTGCCTGACGGCCGTACGGTCCGCGCACTGGGGCCAGACGGTCCGCGCGTGCACAGGAGCGACGGAAGTCACTGACGGCGCCTGGATCTCGCTCCCGAGAGGGACCCCGTCGGGGAGGATAGATCCTAGGAGTTGTCTATGCTCGGCAGGCCGACCTAGACTCCTCTAATCGACGTAGAGTCGAAAAGAAGCAGAGAATTTAGGGGATTAAGAGGCTAAACTAGAACTAGACTAGAACTACTCCTAATTGTACAGAAAATAAATGCGAGATAAAAGTGTTATTGATTCGATTGATACCCTTAAATCGGCCGTATTCCTCCGCTTTTATAGAGGAGAGGGGCTGGACCCGTTACAAACAAACTCCCCGAGCTAATTCCGTGAATTTCGTCAACAAACACGGCAAGAAACTCGAAACCCTAATCTGTTCTGCGCGTGCGCGAACCGTCTGGCCCACAGGCGCGGACTATCCAGACCGCGGACCGTCTGGCCCTAGGGCCGGACCATCCGGCGGCTCAATTCGGTGCCAACATATGCCCCCTGCCTTTTGGTGGAGCTGAGAAAACCAAAAGCAACTAACTCGATGTGATTACATCGGTTTTCTTAAGCATCTTGCCACATACTAGGATGGTACTGCTTAAGTAAACGCCCATTCAAAGCCTTGGGTAAATCTTTGCCTTGTAATGTTTGCAATAAATAAGCGTTACCAGATATTACCTGTTTCACTTTGTACGGACCCTCCCAGCTTGGCAACCATTTCCCAAACTTTCGGTCTTTGTTTCTTAGAGGCAGGATGGTTTTCCACACCAGGTCCCCTACCTGAAATGACTTAGCTTTGACCTTCTTATTGTAGGCCTTGGCTACCATGATTTTGTCTTTTTCTATTTCTCCTAAGGCTGTCACCCTCTTGTCGGTTACTTCATCAATATTGTCCATCATTGAATCATAATAATCACCGACAGTTAGATCATTTTTGCCTAGCGAATCTAACAGCATTTAAACTTATTTCTACAGGCAACACTGCTTCCTGCCCATAGACAAGCTCAAAAGGAGATACTTTAGTAGCATTGTGTTTAGATATTCTGTGTGCCCACAAAGCTTCGGACAAAATTCTATGCCAATGCTTAGGATTATCAGATATCTTCTTTTTTATCAAGTTAATCAATGTTCTATTACTAGACTCAGCCTGTCCATTGGCCTGAGCATAATATGGAGATAAATTGAGCAACTTAATTCTATATAATTCGGCAAACTCACGTACCTCCTTTGACATAAAAGAAGTCCCTTGATATGTGGTCAAGGTTTGGGGAATGCCGAATCTATGAATAATATGTTCAGTTATGAACTCAATTACCTCCCTGTGTGTCATGTTCTTCAGAGCAACGACTTCAGTCCACTTGAAAAGTAGTCAGTGGCAACTAACACGAACCGATGCCCTTTTGATGATGAAGGATGAATCTCTCCTATAAAGTACAATCCCCATCCTCTGAAAGGCCAAGGCTTGATGATAGGATGTAATTCGGCTGTAGGGACCAACTGTAAGTCACCGAATTTTTGACATACTTGGCATCCTTTGTAGTACTTGAAACAATCAGCTATCATGTTAGGCCAATAGAAGTGAGAGCACCTAGAGGGGGGTGAATAGGTGATCCTGTAAAATTCAACAACTAATAGCCACAAAACTTGGTTAAGTGTTAGAATGATAAAACCAAGTGGCTATAGAGCGAGCTCTAGTGAATCACAATAATCACACAGAAAAGCAATCACAAGAGACACACGAGTTATCCCGTGGTTCGGCCAAGTAATACTTGCCTACTTCCACGTTGTGGCGTCCCAATGGATGAGGGTTGCACTCAACCCCTTTTAAGTGATCCAATGATCAACTTGAATACCACGATGTTCTTCTTTCTTATACTTTCTCCCGTTTGCGAGGAATCTCCACAACTTGGAGCCTCTCGCCCTTACAATTGATGATCACAAAGAAGCACGGAAGTAAAGGAGGGAGGGAAGAGTAACGCACACAAGACTCAAAACGAGAGCACAATCACACACACAAATCACACTTGAGCTCTAAGTTCAACTCAAGAGGAGCTCAAATTGCTAGCACAGAGAATCAAATGCGTGGGAGTGGAGTCTGGATGCTTAGGAATGATCAAAGAATGCTTGGGTAACTCCTCCATGCGCCTAGGGGTCCCTTTTATAGCCCCAAGGCAGCTAGGAGTCATTGAAGGCAATCTTGGAAAGCTAATCTTGCCTTCTATCGGGTGGCGCACCGGACAGTCACTGTGGCTATCCGGTGCGCAATCTCCTTCCTTTTATGGCGCATCCAACCGTTGCAGATTCTCGGCAGTTGGCGCACCGGACACTGTCCGGTGCACACCGGACAGTCCAGTGCCCCGGCCAACTGTTGGCACGCCTACACGTCGCGCGAAGATTGCGCGGCCGACCGTTGGCGCAGTCGACCGTTGGCTCACCGGACAGTCTGGTGCCTCACCGGACAGTCCGGTGAATTTTAGCCGTACGTCGTTGAACGTTTCCCGAGAGCGACGACTTCGCCGCGGACGACTCACCGGATAGTCTGGTGCACCACCGGACGGTTCGATAAATTATAGCCGTACGCCACCATCAAGTCCCGAGAGTGGCCTGTTCACCGGAGGCTGGTCTAGCGCACCGGACACTGTCCGGTGCACCCAGACCGAGCAGGAGTTGGTTGTACACACAGCCAACTCAATTCCAATTGCTTTTCTCCTGTTTCTAGCACTTAGACATAATACATTAGTACCCAAATCAATGTACTAAGTCTAGAAACATACCTTGTTATATGATTTGCACTTCTTTAATCTTTGGCACAAATTAGCACTTAGAGAAAATGTGTTGGGCACTTAATCACCAAAACACTTTAGAAATGGCCCAAGGGCACATTTCTCTTTCAATCTCCCCCTTTTTGGTGATTCATGCCAACACATCCAAAAGCAACTAAAAGAAGTGCAATATCAATGCAAAAGAGAACAAGATTTGTTTTTTATTCAAATTTGGCATATTTGGATCATTCTTTGCCACTACTTGGTTTGTTTTTGCAAATCAAATTCAATTTCCTATCTCTAAGTCAAACACACTTGTTTAGGCATAAAGAGAGGTATTTCAAGAGTGAAATTGATCAAGATTCAAAAACTCCCCCTTTTTCCCATAATTATAGATTCTATCCACAAGAGACCAAATTTAGCAAATAAGAGTATTTTGACAAATCAAAAGTGCTAACTCTACTATTTTCATATTTCTCATGTGGTAGCTGATCCATTTGCTTTGGCCTTTAATTTCTCCCCCTTTGGCATTAAGCACCAAAACGGGATCATTCTTGGCCCTTTTACCCCATTGCCTCACCAAAATTGTCAATTACGAACAAAAAGGCAATAAGAGCTTAGATATGAACTTGGAGTGAATACCGGAGTGCAGTGGAAGTCTTTGCATGGTCCAAATTCACCTTTCCCTTTCAATTCACTTTTGAGACTAAATCAAGAACTCAAACACAAAGGTTAGTCTCAAAGGGTCAAGTTGTAGCATGTCTCCCCCTAAATAAGTGCATCACTTGCAAATGGACTTGTGAGGTCTGGGGATCATGTGTACAACTTGAGCACCACAAACATAGATTGAAATGCATAAATTAAATGATCAAAGGCATAAAACACATGTATGCTACAGATCAATCCAAGTTACGCGAATCTAAGACATTTAGCTTACTACGCAAACTGCAAAACCTTTTCTCATCTAAAGGCTTGGTGAAGATATCGGCTAGCTGGTTTTTGGTGTTAATATGGTACACCTTGATATCCCCCTTTTGCTGGTGGTCTCTTTGGAAGTGATGCTGGATGTCTATGTGCTTAGTGCGGCTGTGTTCAACAGGATTATCCGCCATGCGGATTGCACTCTCATTGTCACATAGGAGTGGGACTTTGCTCAGATTGTAGCCAAAGTCCCGGAGGGTTTGCCTCATCCAAAGTAGTTGCGCGCAACACTGTCCTGCGGCAACATACTCGGCCTCAGCGGTGGATAGGGAAACAGAAGTTTGTTTCTTTGAACTCCAAGACACCAGGGACCTTCCTAGGAATTGGCACGTCCCTAATGTACTCTTCCTATCAACCTTGCACCCGGCATAATCGGAGTCTGAATATCCAATCAAGTTAAAGGTAGACCCATTTGGATACCAGATCCCGAAGCAAGGTGTAGCGACTAAATATCTAGAATCCGCTTAACGGCCACAAGGTGACACTCCCTTGGGTCGGATTGATATCTAGCACACATGCATACGCTAAGCATAATATCCGGTCTACTAGCACATAAATAAAGCAAGGAACCTATCATAGATCGGTATGCCTTTTGATCAACGGACTTACCTCCTTTGTTGAGGTCTACATGTCCGTTGGTTCCCATTGGTGTCTTCGCGGGCTTGGCGTCCTTCATCCCGAACCGCTTGAGCAAGTCTTGTGTGTACTTCATTTGTGAGACGAAGGTGTCATCCTTGAGTTGCTTCACTTGGAACCCAAGGAAGTAGTTCAACTCGCCCATCATCGACATCTCAAATTTCTATGTCATCACTCTGCTAAACTCCTCACAAGACTTTTGGTTAGTAGAACCAAATATTATGTCATCGACATAAATTTGGCACACAAATAGGTCACCATCACAAGTCTTAGTGAGAAGAGTTGGATCGGCTTTCCCAACCTTGAAAGCATTAGCAATTAGGAAATCTCTAAGGCATTTATACCATGCTCTTGGGTCTTGCTTAAGTCCATAGAGCGCCTTAGAGAGCTTACACACATGGTCGAGGTACCGTTCATCCTCAAAGCCAGGGGGTTGCTCCACGTACACCTCCTCCTTGATTGGCCCGTTGAGGAAAGCGCTCTTTACATCCATTTGGAACAACCTGAAAGAGTGGTGAGCGGCATAGGCTAATAGAATGCGAATAGACTCTAGCCTAGCCAAGGAGCAAAAGTCTCCTTGAAATCCAAACCTGCGACTTGGGCATAACCTTTTGCCACAAGTCGAGCCTTGTTTCGTGTCACCACCCCGTGCTCGTCTTGCTTGTTGTGGAACACCCACTTGGTTCCCACAACGTTTTGCTTGGGACGTGGCACCAAGGTCCAAACTTCATTTCGCTTGAAGTTGTTGAGCTCTTCCTGCATGGCCAACACCCAGTCTGGATCTTGCAAGGCCTCTTCTACCCTGAAAGGCTCAATAGAAGAGACAAACGAGTAATGCTCACAGAAGTTAGCTAGTCTTGATCGAGTAGTTACTCCCTTGCTTATATCACCCAAAATCTGGTCGACGGGATGATTCCTTTGAATCGTCGCTCGGACTTGAGTTGGAGGGGCCTGTGGTGCTTCTTCCTCCACAACTTGGTCCTCTTGTGCTCCCCCTTGATCACACGCCTCCTCTTGAGGAACCTGTTCATCATCTTGAGTTGGGGGTGTACCATTGTTGAGGAAGAAGGTTGATCTTGCACTTGGTGTTCCTGTGGTCACACATCTCCAATCGCCATGGTGCGAATTGCGTTCGTTGGAACATCATCTTCATCTACATCATCAAGATCAACTTGCTCTCTTGGAGAGCCATTAGTTTCATCAAATACAATGTCGCTAGAGACTTCAACCAAACCCGATGATTTGTTGAAGACTCTATACGCCTTTGTATTTGAGTCATAACCTAGCAAAAACCCTTCTACAGCTTTGGGAGCAAATTTGGAATTTCTACCCTTCTTTACTAGAATATAACATTTACTCCCAAATACATGAAAGTATGACAAGTTGGGTTTGTTACCGGTTAGAAGTTCATACAAGGTCTTCTTAAGGAGGCAATGGAGGTAGACCCAGTTTATGGCGTGGCAAGCTGTGTTCACAGCTTCCAACCAAAACCGCTCGGGTGTCTTGAATTCTCCAAGCATCGTCCTCGCCATGTCTATGAGCGTCCTGTTCTTCCTCTCTACCACACTGTTTTGTTGTGGTGTGTAGGGAGCGGAGAACTCGTGCTTGATTCCTTCCTCCTCAAGGTACTCCTCTACTTGTAAGTTCTTGAATTCGGACCTGTTGTCGCTTCTTATCTTTTTCACCTTGAGCTCAAATTCGTTTTGAGCTCTCCTTAGAAAGCGCTTAAGGGTCCCTTGGGTTTCTGATTTATCCTGCAAAAAGAATACCCAAGTGAAGCAAGAAAAATCATCAACAATAACAAGACCATGCTTACTTCCCCCGATGTTGAGGTAGGCGACGGGTCCGAAGAGGTCCATATGAAATAGCTCCAGAGGTCTTGATGTGGTCATCACATTCTTGCTGTGATGAGTACTTCCCACCTGTTTGCCTGCTTGACAAGCTGCACAAGGTCTATCTTTTTCGAAAAATACATTGGTTAGACCTAACACATGTTCTCCCTTTAGAAGTTTATGAAGGTTCTTCATCCCAACATGTGCTAGACGACGATGCCACAGCCAGCCCATGCTAGTCTTAGCAATTAAGCATGCATCTAGATCGGCCCCCTCTTTCGAAAAATCAACTAAGTAGAGTTTGTCGTCTAGTACACCCTTAAAAGCTAATGAACCATCACTTCTTCTAAAGACAGACACATCTACATTGGTAAATAGACAATTATAACACATGTTACATAATTGACTTACAGACAATAAGTTGTACCCGAGCGATTCAACTAAGAACACATTTGAAATAGAATGCTCGAATGAAATGGATATCTTTCCTAGTCCTTTAACCTTGCCTTGGTTCCCATCTCCAAAGATGATCGAATCTTAGGAACCTTTGTTCTTGACGTAGGAGGTGAACATCTTCTTCTCCCCCGTCATGTGGTTTGTGCATCCGCTGTCGATAATCCAGCTTGAGCCCCTGGATGCATAAACCTGCAAGGCAAATTAGGCTTGGGTTTTAGGTACCCAACTCTTGTTGGGTCCTACAAGGTTAGTTACAATAGCCTTTGGGACTCAAATGCAAGTCTTGTCTCCCTTGCATTTGGACCCCATCTTTCTAGCAACCACTTTTTCATTTTTACACGAAAGTACAAAAGTAGTGTTGCAAGCATGAAAGACAGTGGTAGGTTTATTACACACTTTCCTAGGAGCATGAGACACAAAATTTCTCCTAGGCCTACCATTAAAATTAGAACTTGAAGCAATCATGGCATGTGAGTCAAAAGCATTATAACTCCTATTATAATGAGAATTTCTAGAAAATTTTCTATCATGGTACATGAAAGCATGATTCTTTTGACTACTACTAGCCATAGGAGCCTTCCCTTTTTCCTTGTTGGAAATGGGAGCCCTTAAGTTCTTGGCTTCCTTTCGAAAGCCAAGTCCATCCTTAATTGAGGGATGTCTACCAACGGTGTAGGCATCCCTAGCAAATTTTAACTTATCAAAGTCATTTTTGCAAGTCTTAAGTTGGGCATTAAGACTTGCCACTTCACCATTTAATTTTGTAATGGAAGTAAGGTGCTCAACACATGCATCAACATAAAAATCCTTACACCTATTACAAATGACAACATGCTCTACACAAGAACTAGATTTATTAACTACTTCTAGCTTAGCATTTAAATCGTCATTAATACTCTTTAAGCTAGACACAGTTTCATGACAAGCGGATAGCTCAGAAGAAAGCATTTCATTCCTTTTAACCTCTAAAGCAAGAGATTTTTGCACACTAATAAACTTGTCATGCTCTTCATATAAAATATCTTCTTGCTTCTCTAACAATCTATTCTTTTCATTTAACGCATCAATCAATTCATTGATTTTATCTATTTTAGTTCTATCTAAACCTTTGAATAAGCTTGTGTAATCTACTTCATCATCACTAGAGTCATCATCACTTGAAGTAGTATACTTAGGGGTATCTTGAGCGCTTACCTTTTTCTCCTTTGCCATTAGGCAAGTATGGCGCTCGTTGGAGAAGAGAGACAACTTGTTGAAGGCCGAGGCGCCGAGTCCTTCGTCGTCGGAGTCGGAAGAAGAGCAATCTGAATCCCATTCTTTGTCGAGGTGCGCCTCGCCCTTCGCCTTCTTGTAGGCCTTCTTCTTCTCCCTCTTCCCGCTCTTTTCTTGTTCCTGGTCATTAGTATTATCGGGACAATTTGCTATGAAATGACCAGTCTTACCGCACTTAAAACAGGAGCGCTTTCCCTTTGCTTTGCTCTTGTTGGGATGCTCCTTGCGTCCTTTTAGCGCGGTCTTGAAGCGCTTGATGATGAGAGCCATCTTGTCTTCGTTTAGCCCGGTAGCCTCAACTTGTGCCACCTTGCTAGGTAGCGCCTCCCTGTTGCTGCTTGTTGCCTTGAGTGCAACGGGCTGGGGCTCATAGATGGGCATTGGGCCGTTCAATGCATCATCAACATATCTTGCTTCCTTGACTATCATTCGCCCGCTCACAACTTTTCGAGTATCTCCTCGGGCGTCATCTTTGTGTACCTAGGATTTTCACGGATGAGGTTCACAAGATGAGGGTCAATAATAGTGAAAGACCTGAGCATAAGTCGGACGACATCGTGGTCCGTCCATCTCGTGCTTCCATAGCTCCTGATCTTGTTGACCAGGGTCTTGAGCCTGTTGTACGTTTGCGTTGGCTCCTCTCCCCTGATCATGGCAAACCTTCCTAGCTCGCCTTCCACCAACTCCATTTTGGTGATCATGGTGGTGTCGTTCCCCTCACGCGATATCTTGAGGGTGTCCCATATTTGCTTGGCGTTGTCCAAGCCGCTCACCTTGTTATATTCATCCCTGCACAACGATGCTAACAAAACAGTGGTAGCTTGTGCATTCTTATGAATTTGTTCGTTAATGAATATAGGGTTATCCGTACTATCAAATTGCATTCCATTCTCAACTATCTCCCAAATACTAGGATGGAGAGAGAAAAGGTGACTACGCATTTTGTGACTCCAAAACGCGTAGTCCTCTCCATCAAAGTGTGGAGGTTTACCAAGAGGAATAGAAAGCAAATGGGCATTGGAATTATACGGAATACGAGAATAATCAAATGAAAAATTTGAGTTAACCGGTTTCTTTTTCTCGTCGTAGTCATCTTCTCTTGGGAAGAAGAAGACTCGTCGCTGTCGTAGTAAACGATCTTCTTGATGTGCCTCTTCTTCTTCCCGTCCATCTTCTTATGACTCGAGCCAGAGTCAGTGGGCTTGTCATCCCTTGGCTCGTTGAAGATGGACTCCTTCTCCTTATCATTGACCACCATCCCCTTTCCCTTAGGAGCCATCTCTTCGGGTGATTAGTCCCTTTCGTGAAGAGAACGGCTCTGATACCAATTGAGAGCACCTAGAGGGCGGTGAATAGGTGATCCTGTAAAATTCAACAACTAATAGCCACAAAACTTGGTTAAGTGTTAGAATGATAAAACCAAGTGGCTATAGAGCGAGCTCTAGTGAATCACAATAATCACATAGAGAAGCAATCACAAGAGACACGCGAGTTATCCCGTGGTTCGGCCAAGTAATACTTGCCTACTTCCACGTTGTGGCGTCCCAATGGACGAGGGTTGCACTCAACCCCTTTCAAGTGATCCAATGATCAACTTGAATACCACGATGTTCTTCTTTCTTATACTTTCTCCCGTTTGCGAGGAATCTCCACAACTTGGAGCCTCTCGCCCTTATAATTGATGATCACAAAGAAGCACAAAAGTAAGGGAGGGAAGAGCAACGCACACAAGACTCAAAATGAGAGCACAATCACGCACACAAATCACAACTTGAGCTCTAAGTTCAACACACGGAGTTCTCAACTCAAGAGGAGCTCAAATTGCTAGCACAGAGAATCAAATGTGTGGGAGTGGAGTCTGGATGCTTAGGAATGATCAAAGAATGCTTGGGTAACTCCTCCATGCGCCTAGGGGTCCCTTTTATAGCCCCAAGGCAGCTAGGAGCCGTTGAAGGCAATCTTGGAAAGCTAATCCTGCCTTCTGTCGGGTGGCGCACCGGACAGTCCGGTGCACCACCGGATAGTCACTGTAGCTGTCCAGTGCGCGATCTCCTTCCTTTTATGGCGCATCCAACCGTTGCAGATTCTCGGCAGTTGGCGCACGGACACAGTCCGGTGCACACCGGACAGTCCGGTGCCCCGGCCGACCGTTGGCGCGCCTACGCGTCGCGCGAAGATTGCACGGCCGACCATTGGCGCAGTCGACCGTTGGCTCACCGGACAGTCCGGTGCCTCAACGGACAGTCTAGTGAATTTTTGTCGTACGTCGTTGAACGTTTCCCGAGAGCGACGACTTCGCCGCGGACGACTCACCGGACAGTCCAGTGCACCACCGGACGGTCCAGTGAATTATAGCAGTACGCCGCTGTCGAGTCCCGAGAGTGGCCTATTCACCGGAGGCTGGTCTGGCGCACCGTACACTGTCTGGTGCACCACCGGACATTCCGGTGCACCCAAACTGAGCAGGCACAGCCAACTCAATTCCAATTGCTTTTCTCCTGTTTGTAGCACTTAGACACAATACATTAGTACCCAAATCAATGTACTAAGTCTAGAAACGTACCTTGTTATATGAATTGCACTTCTTCAATCGTTGGCACAAATTAGCACTTAGAGAAAATGTGTTGGGCACTTAATCACCAAAACACTTTAGAAATGGCCCAAGGGCACATTTCCCTTTCAAGAAGCCGGACCTTCGCAACAACCACTTCATATTTGGAGCCGATTGATGGGTACCACAAATCCCTTCATGTACTTCGTCCATGGCAAATATAGCATCATCTGGGCCCAAGCACTTAAGAAGGATGTCGTTGACCATTCGGCGGTAGAGTTCATCACTCATTAAAACATACTTGAAAGCTGTACGTCGAATGTTCTTATCCGTCCTAATATTGGGATTTCGTAAATAATTAATTATGGGTGTTCTTCAATCACTTGAATCGGCTTCATTATCAGCCGAAATAATTAGGAGAACTTTCCTAACAACCCCGGATAGACCAGAGTCTTCACTCGGACGGTCCATGACCTGGGGGATTGGCCCTGTACCGGTTATCAGATTTTCAGTGTTGTGAAATCTCCCTCGCTTTATCCGATAACCTGATGCATCTTGAGCCAAATTGTTAGCTCTGTGATTCTCAACTCTAGAGATGTGCCGAATACTGAATTCGTCAAAAGAATGAATTATGCCCCAACACTTTTTAAGGTAACTATTTAGAGTACCATCAAAACATTGATATTCTTCTAATACTTGTTGGACAATGTAACACTCACTTTGTAAGAGAGGTCTAAAAAGAGAATTTATGTTACTCTATATCTATATGTCTTACTAGTGGTTATTATTTCATGTGGACACCTCACTTACATCAATAAATAATCAACAAAAGGCACCCAACTAAATTATGCATCATGCTGGGATTTTCTTTTGTGTGCATTTGATGACAATATAAAAGAGAATATAGTGAGACAAGAAATATATTAAAGTCCAAAAAGGGAATTTAAGATCTAAAGGAAATGCAATGACTTAGGAAAAGAGAAGAATGAAATAATAATATGTGAGTGGAATGAGTAATAAATACCTATATATTATTTTTATAATGGGATTTGAATATTTCCCAAAGGTGAGACTCCTAAAAGGATTCAAAATTCAAATTTGGAAATTGAAAACAAAATGAAATAAAACAGAAAACAAAAGAAAAAGAGAAAGAGACCTTACCTGGGCTGCAGAACTCATATTCGGCCCACTCCCGAATGCCATCTGCGCGGCCCGTATTCCATCCCCCGCGCGCGCTGCTCCGTCACCTGGGGCCCCCATGTCATACCGCGGATCGCGCCTATCACTGTCCCCGTGTCCCCACCTGCCAGTGTCACCTGCGCACCTGTGGTTGACTGTGTGTACCGCGCGTGGGCCCGAAATGACAGAAGCTTCACCCACCTTCCGAAACGAACGCGACGGGCGGACCGCTCGGACTCCGCAGATCTCGGCCGTGAAGGTTGCTCGGCTTCGCCCTACGACCGTGGGCACGTTCCGGGTATAAAGCTCATCGGGCTCGCCTCTCCCTCCTTATCCTCCTACCTTCGCGACCCAACTACCCCTCTGCCAGTTCGCCATCGACACCGAGAGAAGGGAGGGAGTGTGACCTTTGTTGCCGCCACCACTGTGATCGGCCGTCGTTCCATAATCGGGCTCTCGGGTGTTGCCGGGATGTCGCTCCACCCATTCCGCACGTAGGTGGCACCTCGTGGGGCACGAATTTCGGTGGCTCGGCTCTCAATTCCTCGCCGGAGCTTGCGCCCAGTCGTTGTTCCGCCCTTCGCCGTGGCCTGCTTCTGCCAGTGGTCCGCACGCTCGGTAAATCACCTCACCGTGCTCGCCTTTGTTTCCTTTTTGCGTGGCGCCAGTTAACCGAACGGGGGGGGGTCCTGGTCGGGCTGGATTTCACGCGCCGTCCATGGCGCCGCCGCTGGGGGTCGGCTTGCCGTGGTTAGCTTCGGTCGGGGGGGAGAGAAAGGCTTCCATCCGTTGGATCGTAGGCGTATGGCTAAGATTAGAATCGGGAATAACCCTTCGTCTGATAAGAATCGCGACCGTTGATCAGATCCGAGGGCTACGATCGTAGATCACATAATTAAATCTAGGCCGCTCGCTGTTGATCGGACGATCGGGAGCATGTCCCGCCTCGCGATCTAATCCCGCACGCTTGATTTTGATCCAACGACCAGAAACCCTGGGTACCCCTTCGCGGGTACTTTTTGTTAAAGAGCCCCCGAGGAAAGCGCTAATCAACCCGCCATCCGGAGTACACTATTCTCTGTGTCTCGGAAATCTTACGCCAGAGCCCCTGGACTTTCCAGAAATTGACGCCCAGTCCAGAGGATAATAAAAACCGAGAAATGATTATAGAATTTAGTTTTTAATACAAAAACAATTCTAGAAACTTGTTTATTCCATAGAAAATTCATTTTGCTCCAAATTGAACCATTCCAATTTCTGAAATTTTGTAAATTTAATATATATCACTTAGTGTCTCTGTTTTGACATAAAAACAGTAAGAAAATTAATTTAGCATTTAATCCTATTTCAAGCACATTAAATCTTAGGAAATTCATAACTTGAAATCTATAACTCCAAATTTAATGATTCCAGTTCCTATGATCTCATTTTAATGTGTAGATTTTCACTGTGTATTTTATTTACATGTTTGGTGCAATGTTAATTTTTGCTATACTATGTATGTATTGTGTCGATGCGAGTAGACGAGCAAGCCAATGTGGATTCTGAGGTTCAGCAAGTAGAAGTAGCTGAGCAGGAGCTCATTGAAGGCAAGCTGTGCCCTTGATCACTTACTTTTTCCTAGCCATGTTCTTATTAATTATAATGATCTGCATAGGTTAATTTTGATGGGATCCTTTAGGTTACCCAGTTTTGGTTATCTTTATACCTTGTTCACCCCTGCAATATTTTTGGGTAGTACCTGCTATTGCTTTCTGTGGATTGGGTATGGAGATACAACATTCATGATTACTGTTGGGGCTATGCTTCGTTGCGCCGAAGGTCTTACACGAAGAAGCAGCTTCGGCTGAAATCGCCTCCAGGAGATGGCCGAAGGTCCCCTTTTATGGAGCTTCGGCGTTACAAACCGACATAAAGATAGAATGACCTTTTTATCCATAAAGGTCTAAGTTAATGTTGTAAACTTTTGTAAAGGGCATAATTGTAATTCGTCACAGGCTGCGTCCTGTGTCTATAAATAGATGAACAGTACCCCTGTACTGTTTACGCGAACCTATCATTTGCCTTCACATCACATTTGTATTTTTGCCTTCTTCAGGACCGAAGGTACATTTATGATTTAAAGTCATTTACATTTGCTTATAATAATAAGAATGGAGATAATTCTATGATAATATTTGAGTGTTTATTTCATATCTCATGATTTATATGAATACTTCGTCTTTCGTTGTTATATTTACGAAGGTATGTCCTTCGTAACCTTCGTCCGAGATGCTTTATATCCCGAAGGGATATATGGTTATGGAGGACGAAGGACTTTAATGTTTAACATCTTCTGTGTTGCCTTGTTCTTAATTCTTAGCATTTGAGAACAAGTCCCCAACATTGGCGCCCACCTCCGGTGAACTCACTTCCACTTTTCTGAGCTGATGGCTTCGTTCAACGATCAAGCTGGAGCTGCTTCGGCTTCGAAGCTGGTGCTCCCGATAACAGGCGGTTCTTGCTCAGAGCCGGCTAACAAGAAGCAGAAGAAGGAGGCTCAGAGAAGGGTGCAGCATGTTGGAGTGCAGGGACCCTTCATCAAGTCCAAGTGGTCCCACATTCCGATTACTTTCTCTCAGGAAGACCTTCAGCTTAAGGACTATCCCCACAATGATGCCATGGTTATCTCTTGTGTAATCAAAGGATTTCTGGTTCACAATGTCCTAGTTGACACAGGCAGTGCAGCTGACATCATATTTGCTAAAGCCTTCAGGCAAATGCAAGAGCCCGAAGACAAGATTCATGATGCCACGCACCCTCTTTGTGGCTTCGGAGGGCGGCAGATTGTAGCACTTGGGAAGATTACCATGCCGGTAACCTTCGGATTTGTTAACAACACAAGGACTGAGCAAATTGTGTTTGATATTGTTGACATGGAGTATCCTTACAATGCTATCATTGGCCGTGGTACTCTTAATGCCTTCGAAGCAATTCTCCACCCAGCTTATCTCTGCATGAAGATACCTTCGGACCAAGGACCTATTGCTATTCATGGAAGCCAGGAAGCTGCTAGAAGGGCCGAAGGAAGCTGGACCGACTCCAAGGCAATCCATAATATAGATGGAACTGAAGCTTGTGAACAGTACAAATTCAAAAGGGAGAAGGCAGCTTCAGCAGATCAGCCGAAGCCCATGCTATTGTGTGAGGACATAGCAGAGCAGAAGGTGCTGTTGGGCTCGCAATTATCTGAAGACCAGGAGAAAACCTTGATAAGGTTTTTATTCAACAACAAAGATGTTTTTGCATGGTCGGCTAATGATCTCTGTGGAGTAAATCGGGATGTTATTGAACATTCGCTCAACGTTGACCCATCCTTCAGACCCCGAAAGCAGAGGCTTCGGAAAATGTCTGATGACAAGGCCGAAGGGGCTCGCAATGAAGTCAAAAGACTCCTCAGTGCAGGAGTTATCAGAGAAGTGAAGTATCCAGAGTGGTTAGCTAACACTGTTATGGTGAAGAAGGCCAATGGCAAGTGGAGAATGTGTATCGATTTCACAGATCTCAACAAGGCTTGTCCGAAGGACGAATTCCCGCTGCCAAGAATAGACTCTCTAGTCGATGCAGCAGCTTCTTCAGAGCTCATGAGTCTTCTGGATTGCTACTCAGGATATCATCAAATCTGGATGAAAAAGGAAGATGAGCCGAAGACTAGCTTCATAACTCCAAGTGGCACGTATTGCTACCTTCGGATGCCTGAGGGGCTCAAAAATGCTGGAGGAAGTTTCAGCAGAATGACTGCGAAGGTTCTCCAGTCTCAAATAGGCAGAAATGTGTTGACCTATGTTGATGACATTATTGTTAAAAGCACGAAGCAGGAAAATCATATTGCTGATCTGCAGGAGACCTTCGCCAGCTTCAGACAAGCTGGTCTGAAGCTGAATCCAGAAAAATGTGTCTTCGGAGTGAAGAAGGGTAAATTTCTTGGATGTTTGGTTTCAACAAAGGGAATCGAAGCTAATCCAAATAAAATCGAAGCTATACTTCGAATGGAGCCACCAACTACAAGAAAGGGGGCCCAAAGATTGACAGGAAGGCTGGCATCTCTCAACAGATTTATATCCAGATCAGCAGAAAGAAACTTACCATTTTTCGAGGTGCTGAAGTCAGCCGAAGTCTTTCAATGGGGCCCAAGTCAACAAAAAGCCTTCGAAGAGCTGAAGCAATACTTGA
Organism: Zea luxurians; assembly: GCA_029449295.1. Classification (NCBI taxonomy): domain Eukaryota; kingdom Viridiplantae; phylum Streptophyta; class Magnoliopsida; order Poales; family Poaceae; genus Zea; species Zea luxurians. The sequence continues at coordinate 20,273,410 of JAOPSE010000032.1, read as the reverse complement.
TAGATCTCACAACATTAACTCCACCAATGCCAGGGGCTTCTCTGTTGTTATATGTGGCAGCTTCGCACTCAGCAGTGAGTGCGGCACTTGTCCAGGAGAAGCTTGATGGCCAACTCAAGAAGCAAGTTCCAGTGTATTTTGTATCTGAGGTCCTTAGTGTCTCAAAGAAAAATTATACAGAGCTGGAGAAGATATTATATGCCGTTTTAATGGCATCAAGGAAGCTTCGGCATTATTTCCAGGCATACAATATTATTGTTCCTTCTTCACAGCCGTTGAAGGATATAATGAAAAATAGAGAAGCTACTGGACGGATTGGCAAATGGGCTGCAGAGCTCAACGAATTTTACATTGATTATGTGCATAGGTCCTCGATCCAGTCTCAAGCATTGGCAGATTTCATCGCCGACTGGACGCCAGGGGCTCAGGATGAAGAAGCAAATAAAGATGCCGAAGTATGGACAGTGTTTTGTGATGGCTCTTGGGGAATCTTCGGAGCAGGTGCAGCTGCTGTGTTGGTTTCACCATCAAAGGTCAAAACTTGTTATGCAGCAAAACTTGATTTCAGCTGTACGAACAATATTGCTGAGTACGAAGCCCTGCTTCTGGGCCTTCGGAAATTAAAGGCAATGGGAATCAGAAGGGCAATTCTTAAAACTGATTCCCAGGTGGTTTCGGGTCATGTTGACAAAAGTTGCAAGGCTAAAGACCCGAAGCTGGAAAAATATCTAGATATGGTCCGAAGAATCGAAGCCTCCTTCGAAGGATTCTCTGTCAAGAATATCCCTCGAGGACAAAATGAGCATGCTGATTTGCTAGCCAAGTCTGCAGCACAGGGGCTGCCGTTACCTTCGGAGGTGTTCTTCGAAACAATAAAGGCACCTTCAGTAGAGTTACTTGAAAGAGCAGTCCTTAACATTTTTCCTGTGTACAGTGAAGATTGGAGAACTGAAATAATCTCTTACCTTCAGGGTAACTTCCTATCAGATGACGAAGCTTATAATAAAAGAATAGAGGCAAGAGCTCGTCCGTATATCATGATAGAAGGGGAGCTATACAAGCATGGAGTTTGTGCCCCGCTGCTCAAGTGCTTATCTAGAGCCGAAGGTATAGAATTGATGAAAGAGATACATGCAGGCCTGTGTGGATCCCACATCGGATCCAGGCCCTTGCTTGGAAAAGTTTTTCGCCAAGGGTTTTATTGGCCGAAGGCAGCTTCGGATGCAGCGGAGTTGGTTCAAAAGTGCGAAGGTTGTCAGAAATGTGCAAGAGATCAAAAGCAACCTTCGTCTTTGACACAGCTGATACAGCCCATCTGGCCATTGCAAAGGTGGGGCCTCGACTTGCTGGGTCCATTACCACCGGCTCAAGGCAATCTGAAATATGTTATAGTAGCTGTGGAATATTTTTCCAAGTGGATTGAGGCGAAGCCATTAGCCACAATAACTTCAGCCACTGTCCAAAAATTTTTCTGGCAGAACATTGTCTGTCGCTTCGGAGTTCCGAAGGCCATCACTGTAGATAATGGAACACAGTTCGACTCCGAAGATTTCAGAAATTTCTGTGATCAAATTGGAACGAAGATCCATTTTGCATCAGTCAGGCATCCGGAGTCGAATGGCCTTGTTGAAAGGGCCAACGGCATCATAATGACAGGAATAATGAAGTTAATCTTTAACCAACCAAGGGGAAAGTGGCCAGATCAATTGACCAAAGTGGTGTGGAGCCACAATACAACAACATCAAGGTCTACAGGCTTTACCCCATTCAAGTTATTATTCGGTGACGAAGCAATAACTCCAGAAGAAGCTAAAACTGGATCAATAAGAGTGGTAGCTTCGGCAGAACCAGGTGCCGAAGATACTTGTCTTGTGGAAAAAGATGCCCTAGAAGGGATCAGGCTTCAGGCCGTGGAGAATATCAATAAATATCAAGCTGAAACAATCAAATGGCGAGATAGAAAGGTCCGGCTAAAAAATATTGAGCCAGGGCATTTGGTGCTTCGGAGAGTGGCCAACCCAGATACAGTGGGTAAGTTACAATTGAAATGGGAAGGGCCTTTCCTAGTAGCATCTTCGTCAAGGCCTGGTTCATACAGACTGAAGGACATGGATGGCAATGAAATTCCAAGATCTTGGAATGCGGATGAGCTTCGACGATTTTATGTATAACTCGATGTAATTTTGTATGTTTTTTCTTTTCTTTTTCATGGCACCCTTTTCCTTTCTAAAGGGGGAGAAAGGTTTTTAATGGGGCCATCACATGTAATTTTCCTTTTTAGTTTTATAAGAGCAAAATCCCCCAAAGAATGTAAATGTAAAAGCTGAGAGCGCACCATCGAGTGCCGAAACTGAAAAAGAGAAAAAGCTCCAAAGACGTTCCTAAGGGAATGCAGAGCTTATACCGCCTAAGTAAAAGGCGAAGAAGCTCCAAAGACGTCCCTAAGGGGATGCAGAGCTTACAGCGAAAAGTCAACGCTGATACTGCCTAAGTAAAAGGCAAACATGCTCCAAAGTCGTTCCTAAGGGAATGCAGAGCTGATGTGTGGTTGGTTCTAAAGAAGTAATGGTTGAGAATGTGGCTTCGGACATACGCTTTGGACATTCATTCGCACATTACATTACATCATGGCATTTGCATGCATAAGCATTCATTCATAGCATTTGTGTTCCTAAGTGGTCGCTTCGGCAAAAAGAAAAGCTTCGGAGAAGTGGTTTTTTATGATTCGTTATGTAAAAGAGAAGCTTCAGTAAAAAGAATAATTGCTTTTATGCTTTGTTGTATACAAAAGAGAAAAGCTTCGTTGCTCGGCAAAAAGAAGAATTGCTTTTATGCTTCGTTGTGTACGAAAAGAAGGGAAGGTGTTTTTTCGCCTTCGGCTCAAAAAACTGATTTCGTCCACATCAAAGCGCCTCAACCGAAGGGTAAGAATATATTACAAGGTATTTACAAAGTTCCTTGAGAATAGTTTAAATGTATTTACAGAAGTTGTTACAAAAGTATCCTAAGTTTTTATCCTATAGTACATTTCTACTGATCTTCATTAAGCTTCAGCTTCGGCGACAGCTTCGGCGATATAACTTAAGCATCATCTTCACCTTCGTCAACCTACATAAATCAAGGAATCGTAAGTAAAAATCAAGTGCAAAGGAAAAGGTAAGTACGAAGTATCATTCCTTACTGGTTCAAGATGACTTCGTGCTTCGTCTCCAGCCTTCTCCCGCCCGCCTTTTGTCCATATCATTTTTATAAATCTATTTGAGATGCTTCGGGCGAGGTCAGGTATATCATCCAGGATTGATGGAGATAGGGTGAAGTTGGGCCTGTTGACAATCTTTCCATGATCGCAACCGGCCCTCAGGAATGCAGCAGCGGTACCCCGAGAAGCTACCCAGGCACAGAAGTCGCCGTGCCCGGCTATAACTTCGTCAAGTTCTTCGATTTCGGCTTCGATATGATCGAAGGCCTGTGGTAAATTTTCCGCTGAAGGGTTAAATTTCCCGCTGCTGGCTCCAACAGAGTAAAATATCTTTTTTAATCGTCCAATACAATTGTTGCTAAATTTTAAGCATTTGTCTTGAAGGCTTGCTAACGATTTCTTCAACTCTGAACTGGTCTGGACTTCGGCTTTAAGTTTCGAATTAAGCTCCAGCTTCTCCTGATTGAATTGTTCTGATTGACTGATAAGCATAGAATTCAATTCTGATACCTTAGCCTCAGTCTCTGCCAGCAGGCCTTCGGCGGATTGGAGTTCGAAGTCTTTCTTTTCAATGATAGTTGATTGTTCTTTTATCTTGCTCTCTAAATTTTCGATTATAGCTTCGTGTTTTTTGTCCTCCAAGTCTTGTTGCATCTTCAGAGCTTTGCTCAGTAGCATGCTCTGTACAGAAACAACTTACGTTAGTAGTATTTTCATTATTAACAGCGATAAAAACCAGAGAAAAGGTTGTTTACCTTGAAGTTGGAGTAAAATAAGCTGCCGACGATATGTTGTCGTCGGTAGCGGCTGATGTCTGTCTCTAGCTTCGGAAAACCGATACTCTTTGATAGAGTACCGATTACCTTAGCTCCAGTTTGGTCTCGAATGCAGCCCAATTTTTCGTCATCAATGCCTCCAAATAGAAGGGCTCCTGGCTTGTAGCCGCAAGATTTGGCGTAGTCCTTGAGTTCTTCTATTTTGTCCTTCGTCAGTTTCTGCCCAACTAAATTCTGGAAAGAGTAGGCTTTGTCGTCCGAAGTGTCTTCGGCTATTTCTTTTCCTTTCTCAGGCACTGTGGCCATGGTTTTTTCAGTAGTAGCACCAGCTTCTTCTGCAGCTATGTCTTCCAAAATCTTGTTAATGTCCTCAATGGTAGTTTCTAAGTTTGTATCTTCGGCTGTAGCGGCTTCGGTAGCCGCGACCTCCGAAGCTATGCCTTCGACGATTGTTGTACCTTCAGCAGCTGCCGTTTTCTGAATTGACGCCCTAGGCGGCGTTTTGTCGATAACTTCAGTTACCGCAATAATTCTTTGCCGCTTGGGTTTGTTTATCTTCGTTTGATCCGGCTCGTCCACCTTTTGAAAAAGCTTCGTCAGTTGGAGCCCTAATGGACTTAGCTTCGTGGGCATGGGTTCAGTCATTACCTTTAAAATTTCCTCCACGTCGCTGGTAGAAGGCGGTGTGGGGGACCCCTCTTCTTCGGGTGATTTGCGCTTCGGAGTAGATATTTTTCTTTTCTTGGGAATTTTCTTCTCCTTTGCTGGTCTTTCTTCATCCCTGATCAGAGTTTCGGCTACTCTTTTTCTTTTGTGGCCCTCGGCACCCTTGTTCAACTGCTCATAGTCTGGGTACTCGAAGCCCAGGGCATCAAGCACTCGGTTCAGCCTTCGCTTCGGTCGGGTACCGAAGGCCGCTGTCATTAGTTGATCCTCTTTTTTGGAGTAATTCCCCAGGATTTCATTGCTCATTATCTCAACTGTGTCTAACCACTCTTTGCAGGGTTTTTTGAAGTATTTCTTAAACTTGAAGTGATAGGGAAGCCGGACAAGCTCCCCCTTCTTCTTCTCTCCCTCCAGCTTCGGCATTTCCCACTCTTTTAGAGTAGGGAAAACTCTGAATGCCAAGAACTCCTGAACTAGATCCCTGGTGCCAATATGTTCTGAAATAATCTCAAATTCACCCAGAGCAGCCCAGGTGGGACCTTCTAGATCGCCGATGCGGCATCGTGGCCTTGTCTCTCCGAAGATTAAATCCAGAGGGCTTTGTACCAATTTTTCTTTGTCTTCGTCAACTTTTACATAAAACCACTCAGATTTCCAGCCTGCTGGCCATTTGCTTCGGTAGCTGATGACAGGACACTTTGTTGTCTTCCGGTAGGCAAAATTATAGCAACCGAAATTATCATGTAGCCCATCTTTTCTGGCCTTTGTTTGGTAATGTAATTCGTGAACTCGGCAGAAGCTGTCGGCAAACGGTTCCACAGCTTGGCTTCGGAGGGCCCAGATATAAACATTGAGCCTAACGATGGCGTTAGGAGTCAATTGATGAAAGTAGATACCAAACCTCTTCAGTATCTCCGCAATAATATTGTGGAGAGGGAATCTAAGCCCAGCCTTTAAAAAGCTCTTGAAGATAACAATCTCATCCTTCCCTGGCTTCGGGGTGGTCTCTCCTCCCCCGAAGCGGAGTAGCTTCTTCTGATCTTCATTGAAATAACCTGCTTTCACCATCTTCGAAAGATCAGCTTTTGAAACAGTCGATTTTCCGAAGTCTAAGTGGCTAGGTTTGCTGGGCATGGCAATACGGTAGTCATCTTCGGAGTCGGTTTCTTCAATATTCCCTTCTCCTTCGGCAGCTGTCGGGTTTGCTTCGGCGGCAGGCATTTCTTCCGCGGTCACCAGTCCGGAACGCTGCATCGCTTCAGAAATGGGCACAGTATTTGAACCTTCGGCTTTGTCCCCTTCACGTTCAACTCTGGCAGTAGAACGCACCCTGGCCATTTGATTCTAAGTTTGCGGAAATTAAAACACTTTTTTCTTTTTTCTTCTTTCCGAAGCTTTCCTCTTTGACGAAGCAGACTTCGAGATGGACCTTCGTTAGATTTTGAAAATCAAGCTTCGGCTATGGTTAAAAATTTTGGCAGCGAAACAGTGCAAATAGCAATGAATGCTGTGGTAACTTCACACCTACTCGTCAGTTTATATAGTGCTGTAGGTAAGAAGGCGAAGCGGCGGGATTTTTACACCAGGCGGGCAGCAACTTGTACTCGCTGTGCAGTGGACCGCAAAGATCAAACAGTAACTCTGCAAGGTGGGACCGACACAAGCCCGGGGGATGAATCGTTTCTCGGCAACGAGCTCAGGGAAGGTGTTTTTTGGACCTTCGGCTTCCCGAAGCTTGAGAAGATTTTTTCACGGATCAAGCTCGTTACGAAAAACGATCTAGCGCCGCGAAAGGGGCTACTGTTGGGGCTATGCTTCGTTGCGCCGAAGGTCTTACACGAAGAAGCAGCTTCGGCTGAAATCGCCTCCAGGAGATGGCCGAAGGTCCCCTTTTATGGAGCTTCGGCGTTACAAACCGACATAAAGATAGAATGACCTTTTTATCCATAAAGGTCTAAGTTAATGTTGTAAACTTTTGTAAAGGGCATAATTGTAATTCGTCACAGGCTGCGTCCTGTGTCTATAAATAGATGAACAGTACCCCTGTACTGTTTACGCGAACCTATCATTTGCCTTCACATCACATTTGTATTTTTGCCTTCTTCAGGACCGAAGGTACATTTGTGATTTAAAGTCATTTACATTTGCTTATAATAATAAGAATGGAGATAATTCTATGATAATATTTGAGTGTTTATTTCATATCTCATGATTTATATGAATACTTCGTCTTTCGTTGTTATATTTACGAAGGTATGTCCTTCGTAACCTTCGTCCGAGATGCTTTATATCCCGAAGGGATATATGGTTATGGAGGACGAAGGACTTTAATGTTTAACATCTTCTGTGTTGCCTTGTTCTTAATTCTTAGCATTTGAGAACAAGTCCCCAACAATTACTCTTTTATTATCTTGTTATTACTACTGTTCATGTTCAGATCATTAAATTAATGGGAACATGGAGCGACCACCCGGGAAAACAGTGCTACCACAAGGGTTTAATGGGATGCCCTTCGCTGATTAACTAGGAAAGCTAGTGGAGGTCTTCCTTACCCGAAAGGGGCAAGGGCAGTAGGGGAGTGGTCAGTGTAGGGAGGTCCTTGGGTTGATTTTGCTGCGATGGCGGTCAGGCGAGGGATTCCTGCACTGGAGCTTCCTATAAACTGTAGCGGGATTTCTGAAGCTAGTGGAACTTTGTAAAGGCCTCGTAGTGTTACCCTGCCTCGCCTCCTCGGTAGAGGTGTATGGGATTGGCCGTCTCTTGGCAGATGGGTAACATGACTTGTGGGTAAAGATGTGCAACTTCTGTAGAGTGTAAAACTAGTATACTAGCCGTGCTCACGGTCATGAGCGGCTCGGACCCTCACATGATTAATTATGGAACTTAAATTTAATTTGACATTTGCATTGCATTTGGGATTATTTTACTATTACTTTTCTTTATTATTATTAAGGTTTGGTATTTACTTACACTTAGTAATTGCTAATAAAATTTTGACCCACTTATAAAAGCAATGCTCAGCCTCAGCCTTTATTTCATTGATCAGCCTTTCACTTCATGAACTCCCACCTTTGGTGAGTTCATGCCACATTATTCCCCACGACTTGTTGAGCTATGAACGTATGTGAGCTCACTCTTGCTGTCTCACACCCCCCCACAGGAGAAGAACAGGTGGTCGAAGAGGAGCCGCCTAACACTGAGGCATTCGACTTGATCTAGGTGGCGTTTCTCAGTTGACATTGGCGCCGACGATCCTTAGTTCGTTTTATATTTATTCTTTTACTTTGTAATAAGTCTTCCGCTATGTAATAAGTACTTTGATGTTTTGTGACATTTATCTCTATACACTCTGTTATTATATATGTTGTCTTCTTTGGCGCATGTATGAGATGCACCCGGATTTGTCCCTTAAACCCGGGTGTGACAGAAGTGGTATCAAAACAAATGTTGACTATAGGACGAAACCTAGATAGAAATGGACAACCCTTACCTACTTATCTCATTCTAATTCATTCTATACTTACCTTACTCTGATTCTTTCTCTGCTTATCTTGATCCTGTCTCACCTTCTACTGTTCTACTCTGATCATTCTTACCTTTTCTACTCTGAGACAAGATAGATTTCACACCTTGGAATCCCTACCCCCAATGACATTTTTAAGAGAAAGGAGGCCTAAGACCAAACCAAAACTATTTTCTATATTTAAAAATGTTGTTTGATTGTTCTGGTGGAAAATGTCTGATTTGCTTCTTTGATTGATTGAAGTATTGTGTATGGACATCTTAGTATGTACCACTATGAGGTAATGAATTAGCTATGGTAGGTAAAATATTAATCTGCTTAGCTAATAAATCCCCCAAAGTAACACGATTCGTAATTACTGCCTTATCTGCTACTCTCTCTTACCATATTTATCTAACTCAGATGGTCAATACCAGGAGGGGTGGTGGAATTGATTTACCTCCTAATCGACACACTCGAAGGATATATAGACAACCTCAGCCACAGCCAGCAGAGATGAATCCTCCTAATCCTCCACCAGGCGGAGTTGATCCACTGATTGCAGCTCAGATGAGGGTGATGCAGCAAATGGCAGACACTATGGCTGATACGTGTGCCTAGATGCAGCAAGAACGCCAGGAGATGCGTCAGGAAAGAGAAGAGATATGCCAAGAGTTGCGCCAGGAGAGGGAAGAGATGCGCCAGGAGAGAAGGGCGCAACAACAACAGCTGCAACAACAACTTCAACAACAGCAGCAACAGCAACAGCAACAAGTGCCATTACCTCCACCACCACCGCCAGTTCCACCTCGTGATAAGCACCGGGAGTTTATGAGTCATAAGCCACCGACCTTCGCCAGTTCGCCAGATCCACTTGATGCAGATGATTGGTTGAAGTCAATTGAGAAGATGCTCAACATCGCCCAATGCTCAGACCGGGAGAAAGTTCTTTATGCCTCAGGCCATCTGACAGGTCCTGCTGCTAACTGGTGGGATTCTTATACTGCTGCCCATGATGCTGCTGATACTATTACTTGGGCAGAGTTCAGTACACAGTTCAGGAACTACCATATTCCAGCTGGTATGATAAAGATCAAGAAGAAGGAGTTTCTGTCATTGAAGCAAGGCAACATGTCGGTCAGCGAGTACAGAGATAAATTTATTCAGCTGTCAAGATATGCTCCGGAGGAAATTGCTGAGGATGAGAGGAAGCAGGAGCATTTTATTGAAGGACTTAATGGACCCCTACAGTATGCACTGGTGGCACACACCTTTTCCATCATTTCAGAGGCTACTGGATAAGGCTCTTGCTATTAAACACAAGCGTGTTCAACTAGGTGATTTGAAGAGGAAGGCTATCTCACAGGGACAGGGTAGCAGCAGTGTTCGTCCCCGCTACGTTTCGCCACAGGGTACACCGACTTGACCAGGAGGACCACACCCAGTTCAGTATGCTCCACAGGGGTCTCCACGTACACCTCCTACTCGTCAGGCTACTCCTACTGGCACCCCGACGAGGTCTACAGGACAGAAGACTGGCCCTACATGCTTCAAGTGCAGTCAGATTGGGCACTATGCTAATGCTTGTCCGATGGGAAATTCTGGTACACCAGCTAAGAACAACCAGCATACTCCTGGTAAGGGATATTCTATAGCCAGGGTGAATCAAGTCAGTGTTGATGATACTCCTGATGGTGCTGACATTGTACTCGGTATGTTTTACATTAATGCAATTCCTACAACAATACTATTTGATTCTGGTGCTACACATTCATTCATGTCTGCTCGATATGCCAACACTAATGAGATACCCCTGCTAAATATGAGAAAACCAATGATAGTAATCACACCTAAAGGGCCTATTGAGGCAAACCAAATGACACATAGATTGACATTATCAATTATGGGAAGAGAATTTGGAGCTACGACTATAATATTAGAGGCCAGCAGTATAGATCTGATTCTTGGTATGTCATGGTTAAGAAAGGCAAAGGCCATTATAGCATGTGGTAGGGGTACTATAGAGCTCACTAGTCCTAAAGGAGAAACATTTCAAGTTAATAATGCAGTAACCACCTCATCCAAGCATGCAATGTTCTTTATACCTGAGGAGTTTGTTGGTGACAACATCCGGGTGGTTAGAGAGTTTCCGAATGTCTTTCCAGAGGAGTTACCAGGGATGCCACAAGATAGGGAAGTTGAGTTTGTTATTGATCTTTTACCTGGAACTGCCTCTATTTCTAAACGACCATACAGGATGGCTGTAGAAGAACTGAAGGAGCTTAAGAAGCAATTAACTGAGTTACAAGAAGCGGGGTACATTCGTCCGAGTTCCTCACCATGGGGAGCACCGGTGCTATTTGTACAGAAGAAGGATGGATCACAACGGATGTGTGTGGACTATAGATCACTTAATGATGTTACTGTGAAGAACAAGTATCCATTACCCTATATTGAGGATTTGTTTGATCAGATGAGGGGAGCCAGGGTATTCTCGAAGATTGATCTCCGATCGGGATACCATCAGATGAAGATTAGACCATCAGATATTCCTAAGACGGCTTTCTCAACCCGATATGGACTATATGAGTTTAATGTTATGTCATTTGGATTAACCAATGCACCAGCTTATTTTATGAATTTGATGAATAAAGTGTTTATGGAGTATTTGGACAGATTCGTCGTGGTGTTCATCGACGATATTCTTATTTATTCCAAGAGTGAAAGTGATCATGAAGAACATCTAAGGTTGGTGCTACAGAAGCTACGAGATAATCAACTCTATGCCAAGTTCAGTAAGTGCGAGTTTTGGATTGACAAGGTGCCATTCCTTGGACATATTATTTCTAATGGAGGAATAGCAGTGGATCCTGCTAAAGTGAAGGAGATAATGGAATGGAGTGTGCCCACTACCGTGACTGAGATTCAGAGTTTCTTGGGGCTCGCAGGATATTATCGGAGATTTATTGAAGGGTTCTCTAAGATTGCCAAGCCTATGACCTCACTGCTGGAGAAAGGAAGAGAATTCAAGTGGGATGAGAAATTCCAAGAGAGCTTTGATCAATTGAAGGAGAGATTGATGTCACCACCAGTATTGGTTATGCCAGATCTACAGAAGGGATTTGACATTTATTGTGATGCATGTGGCCAAGGATTGGGATGTGTGCTTATGCAAGAAGGTCATGTGATCGCCTATGCATCTCGTCAGTTGCGGAAACATGAATTGAACTACCCCACTCATGACTTGGAGCTGGCTGCCGTTGTGCATGCACTTAAGATTTGGAGACACTACATTATGGGAACTAAGTGCCAAGTATACACGGATCACAAGAGTTTGAAGTACATATTCACTCAGAAGGATCTCAACCTTAGGCAACGCCGTTGGTTGGAGCTTTTTAAGGATTATGACTTGGAGATTCATTACCACCCAGGCAAGGCAAATTTGGTTGCAGATGCCTTGAGTCGGAAGGAGCATGTTCACTCTGCTTTCGTTGTTCAGCTACCCGATGAATTAGCAAAGGATTTTGAGAGGCTTAACCTGGGGATTGTTACACATACGGAAGGAGTTACCAATAAATTGGAACCTACCTTGGAGCAAGAAATTCATAAAGGTCAGATTGGTGATGCCAAAATCCAGGAGATCAAGGATCTGATAACAGAGGGTAGAGGCCCGGAATTCACAGAGGATGAGCAAGGCACGATATGGTTCAAGAATCGGATCTGTGTTCCCGATATTGATAGTCTTCGGGAAACCATATTGAAGGAGGCACATGACTCAGTTTATTCTATCCACCCTGGGAGTACTAAGATGTACCAGGATTTAAAGCAAAAGTATTGGTGGTATGGATTGAAGAGAGATGTGGCTGCACATGTGGCTATGTGCGATGTGTGCCAAATAGTTAAGGCTGAACACCAGAGGCCAGCCGGACTACTGCATCCACTAAAGATACCTGAGTGGAAATGGGAAGAGATTGGCATGGACTTCATTGTTGGATTACCCCGCACGTCTGCTGGATATGATTCTATATGGGTGATTGTGGACAGGCTAACTAAAGTAGCCCACTTTATTCCAGTGAAGACCACGTATTCAGGAGCCAAGTTAGCAGAGTTGTACATGGCACGGATTGTCTGCTTGCATGGTGTGCCAAAGAAGATTGTGTTAGACCGGGGGTCACAGTTTACCTCTCGGTATTGGAAGAAGTTGCACGAGTCCTTGGATACAAGATTGAATTTTAGTTCGGCTTACCATCCACATACTGATGGGCAGACTGAGAGGACGAACCAAGTGCTAGAAGATATGTTAAGAGCTTGTGCCCTTAAGCATGGTGGCAGTTGGGATAAAAGTCTACCATATGTGGAGTTCTCATATAATAATAGCTATCAGGCCAGTTTGAAGATGTCACCGTTTGAGGCCTTGTATGGCAGAAAGTGCAGGACTCCACTGTATTGGGATCAAACTGGTGAAAGGCAGTTGTTTGGACCTGAGATTATACAAGAAGGAGAGGAACAAGTTCAGCAAATAAGGGAGAATTTGAGAACTGCACAATCCAGGCAGAAAAGCTATGCTGATACCCAGAGAAGACTGCTTGAGTTTAAGGAGGGAGATTATGTCTATTTGAAGGTGTCACCACTCCAAGGTATGAGAAGATTCAAAGTCAAAGGAAAGTTGTCCCCTCGCTTTATTGGGCCCTTCTTAATCTTAAAGCGAGTGGGAGAGGTTGCATATCAATTGGAGTTACCGGATCGTCTTGCGGATATTCATGATGTTTTTCATGTATCTCAGCTGAAGAAATGTCTCAGGGTGCCTGAAGAATAGTTACCAGTGGAGGACCTTAGTGTTCAGGATGATCTGACTTATGCAGAGTACCCCATCAAGATTCTGGATACGCTGACTCGTGTCACGAGGAATAAGGTTATAAAGATGTGCAAAGTGCAATGGAGTCACCACGGTGAAGATGAAGCAACATGGGAAAGAGAAGAAGAGCTTCGCATAGATTTTCCCCCATCTTTTCCCTAGATCTTCATAAATCTCGAGGACGAGATTATTTTTAAGGGGGGTAGGATTTGTAACACTCACTTTGTAAGAGAGGTCTAAAAAGAGAATTTATGTTACTCTATATCTATATGTCTTACTAGTGGTTATTATTTCATGTGGACACCTCACTTACATCAATAAATAATCAACAAAAGGCACCCAACTAAATTATGCATCATGCTGGGATTTTCTTTTGTGTGCATTTGATGACAATATAAAAGAGAATATAGTGAGACAAGAAATATATTAAAGTCCAAAAAGGGAATTTAAGATCTAAAGGAAATGCAATGACTTAGGAAAAGAGAAGAATGAAATAATAATATGTGAGTGGAATGAGTAATAAATACATATATATTATTTTTATAATGGGATTTGAATATTTCCCAAAGGTGAGACTTCTAAAAGGATTCAAAATTCAAATTTGGAAATTGAAAACAAAATGAAATAAAACAGAAAACAAAAGAAAAAGAGAAAGAGACCTTACCTGGGCTGCAGAACTCATATTCGGCCCACTCCCGAATGCCATCTGCGCGGCCCGTATTCCATCCCCCGCGCGCGCTGCTCCGTCACCTGGGGCCCCCATGTCATACCGTGGATCGCGCCTATCACTGTCCCCGTGTCCCCACCTGCCAGTGTCACCTGCGCACCTGTGGTTGATTGTGTGTACTGCGCGTGGGCCCGAAATGACAGAAGCTTCACCCACCTTCCGAAATGAACGCGACGGGCGGACCGCGCGGACTCCGCAGATCTCGGCCGTGAAGGTTGCTCGGCTTCGCCCTGCGACCGTGGGCACGTTCTGGGTATAAAGCTCATCGGGCTCGCCTCTCCCTCCTTATCCTCCTACCTTCGCGACCCAACTACCCCTCTGCCAGTTCGCCATCGACACCGAGAGAAGGGAGGGAGTGTGACCTTCGTTGCCGCCACCACTGTGATCGGCCGTCGTTCCATAATCGGGCTCTCGGGTGTTGCCGGGATGTCGCTCCACCCATTCCGCACGTAGGTGGCACCTCGTGGGGCACGAATTTCGGTGGCTCGGCTCTCAATTCCTCACTGGAGCTTGCGCCCAGTCGTTGTTCCGCCCTTCGCCGTGGCCTGCTTCTGCCAGTGGTCCGCACGCTCGGTAAATCACCTCACCGTGCTCGCCTTTGTTTCCTTTTTGCGTGGCGCCAGTTAACTGAACGGGGGGGTCCTGGTCGGGCTGGATTTCACGCGCCGTCCATGGCGCCGCCGCTGGGGGTCGGCTTGCCGTGGTTAGCTTCGGTCGGGGGGGAGAGAAAGGCTTCCATCCGTTGGATCGTAGGCGTATGGCTAAGATTAGAATCGGGAATAACCCTTCGTCTAATAAGAATCGCGACCGTTGATCAGATCCGAGGGCTACGATCGTAGATCACATAATTAAATCTAGGCCGCTCGCTGTTGATCGGACGATCGGGAGCATGTCCCGCCTCGCGATCTAATCCCGCACGCTTGATTTTGATCCAACGACCAGAAACCCTGGGTACCCCTTCACGGGTACTTTTTGTTAAAGAGCCCCCGAGGAAAGCGCTAATCAACCCGCCATCCAGAGTACACTATTCTCTGTGTCTCGGAAATCTTACGCCAGAGCCCCTGGACTTTCCAGAAATTGACGCCCAGTCCAGAGGATAATAAAAACCGAGAAATGATTATAGAATTTAGTTTTTAATACAAAAACAATTCTAGAAACTTGTTTATTCCATAGAAAATTCATTTTTGCTCCAAATTGAACCATTCCAATTTCTAAAATTTTGTAAATTTAATATATATCACTTAGTGTCTCTGTTTTGACATAAAAACAGTAAGAAAATTAATTTAGCATTTAATCCTATTTCAAGCACATTAAATCTTAGGAAATTCATAACTTGAAATCTATAACTCCAAATTTAATGATTCCAGTTCCTATGATCTCATTTTAATGTGTAGATTTTCACTGTGTATTTTATTTACATGTTTGGTGCAATGTTAATTTTTGCTATACTATGTATGTATTGTGTTGATGCGAGTAGACGAGCAAGCCACTGTGGATTCTGAGGTTCAGCAAGTAGAAGTAGCTGAGCAGGAGCTCATTGAAGGCAAGTTGTGCCCTTGATCACTTACTTTTTCCTAGCCATGTTCTTATTAATTATAATGATCTGCATAGGTTAATTTTGATGGGATCCTTTAGGTTACCCAGTTTTGGTTATCTTTATACCTTGTTCACCCCTGCAATATTTTTGGGTAGTACCTGCTATTGCTTTATGTGGATTGGGTATGGAGATACAACATTCATGATTACTCTTTTATTATCTTGTTATTACTACTGTTCATGTTTAGATCATTAAATTAATGGGAACATGGAGCGACCACCCGGGAAAACAGTGCTACCACAAGGGTTTAATGGGATGCCCTTGGCTGATTAACTAGGAAAGCTAGTGGAGGTCTTCCTTACCCGAAAGGGCAAGGGCAGTAGGGGAGTGGTTAGTGTAGGGAGGTCCTTGGGTTGATTTGCTGCGATGGTGGTCAGGCGAGGGATTCCTGCACTGGAGCTTCCTATAAACTGTAGTGGGATTTCTGAAGCTAGTGGAACTTTGTAAAGGCCTCGTAGTGTTACCCTGCCTTGTCTCCTCGGTAGAGGTGTATGGGATTGGCCGTCTCTTGGCAGATGGGTAACATGACTTGTGGGTAAAGATGCGCAACCTCTACAGAGTGTAAAACTAGTATACTAGTCGTGCTCACGGTCATGAGCGGCTCGGACCCTCACATGATTAATTATGGAACTTAAATTTAATTTGACATTTGCATCGCATTTGGGATTATTTTACTATTACTTTTCTTTATTATTATTAAGGTTTGGTATTTACTTACACTTAGTAATTGCTAATAAAATTTTGACCAACTTATAAAAGCAATGCTCAGCCTCAGCCTTTATTTCATTGATTAGCCTTTCACTTCATGAACTCCCACCTTTGGTGAGTTCATGCCACATTATTCCCCACGACTTGTTGAGCTATGAACGTATGTGAGCTCACTCTTGCTGTCTCACACCCCCCCACATGAGAAGAACAGGTGGTCGAAGAGGAGCCACCTAACACTGAGGCATTCGACTTGATCTAGGTGGCGTTTCTCAGTTGACATTGGCGCCGACGATCCTTAGTTCGTTTTATATTTATTCTTTTACTTTGTAATAAGTCTTCCGCTATGTAATAAGTACTCTGATGTTTTGTGACATTTATCTCTATACACTCTGTTATTATATATGTTGTCTTCTTTGGCGCATGTATGAGATGCACCCGGATTTGTCCCTTAAACCCGGGTGTGACAGACAACCAATTGAGAATCGCCAAATGCCTTCAAATGTTTTACTCCCATACAATTTAAAAGCTCCAAGCCGAACAAAAGGTCCTCATATTCAGCTTGATTGTTAGTGCAATAAGTTTTCAATTGGCTAGAGAAGTCGAAGGAGACATTACTTGGTGAAACAAGCACGATGTCAATTCCTTGCCCTTCATTGCAAACCGATCTATCAAAATATAAAGTCCAGGGAGTAACAGTGAGGTACGATATGCCTAGTTTATGAGTATCATTAATTCGATGCTCTACAATAAAATCTGCTACGACCTGACGTCTTATAGATTTCAATGGTTCATAGGCCAACTCATATTCTATGAGTGCATAAGCCCACTTACCAATTCTACCACTCATAATTGGGTTATGCAACATGTATTTGATCACATTGGCTTGACCAGAAACAGTGCAATGACTAGACAGTAAATAACATCTACACTTGGTGCATGCATAAAACAAGCATAAGCATAACTTCTCAATAAAAGTGTACCTTGTCTCAGCATCCACCAATCTCCGACTCAGATATGTCACCACATGCTCCTTTCCTCCAGTCCCTTGTGTCAGAACAGCCCCAATAACCTTATCTTCAGTTGCAATGTATAATCGGAACGGTACTCCTACTTATGGTGCTTTTAATACGGGAGCCAAAGACAAATATTTTCTGATGAGATCAAATGCTTCCTGTTGTTCTGCCCTCCAAGTGAATTCGACATCATTCTTAAGCCGAAGGATGGGGGTGAAGGCATCAATCTTCCTGGCTAGGTTAGAAATAAACCTTCGTAAATAATTTACCTTGCCGAGAAACTTCTGCACTTCGACCTTACAGGTCAGAGGTCCCACATTCCGAATAGACTTGATTGGTCAGGGTCTATCTCTATACCATGTTCATGTATGATAAATTCTAAAAACTTACCAGCCGATAATCCAAAAGAACATTTACGTGGGTTCATTTTCAAACCATACCGACACATTTTATCAAAGGCATTGCGCAAATCAGCTATATGAGAACTAAACTCAATCGATTTTACTACAATATCATCAATGTAGACGTTAACAGTGTTTTCCAACAACTCGTGAAAGATCAAATTCATAGCCCTCTGATAAGTAGCACCAACATTTTCAAACCAAATGTCATGACAACCCACTCAAATAAACCAATGATGCCTGGACATATAAAGGTTGTTTTAGATGCATCTTCTTTGGCCATGAAAATCTGATTATATCCCACATTACCATCAAGAAAGATAATAATTCTATTCCCTGACGCATTATTGATTAATGTGTCGGCTATGGGCATGGGATATTCATCTTTAGGAGTTGCTCTATTTAAATTGCGAAAATCAATACATACTCTAAGCTTACCCGACTCCTTCTCCACTGGCACAATATTGGATACCCACTCTGCGTATCTGTAAGGTCTAATAAAATTAGCTTCTAGCAGCCGGTGAATTTCATCCTTGATTCGTGGGAGAAGGTCTGGACGAAATGTTCTAGCTTTCTGCTTGAAAGGTCTGAAACTGGACTTAATGGGCAGCCGATGCTCTACGATCTCACAGCTTAATCCCAGCATCTCAGTGTCATTTTAAGCAAAGCAATCTGAATATTCTCTTAATAGACCGATCATTTCATTTCTAGGATCGATCTCTAGGGTCTTTTCACAAAAGTCGGCCTTGGAGTTTTACCATCTCCTATGTCAATTTCCTCCAAAGGATCAGCCGATATAAACCCCTGTCCTAATTTGTCGAGATCCCTGAATTCCTCTATCATGTCCCCCATAGAGTATTTATATGATCTTTGTGTGATGGCGGATTCTCTGGTCTCGGGGACCGGATCATCCGTGATACTGACTTTACGTGGTGGTAGATGTTCGGTCTTAAAGACCGAACTGTTTTGTGAAAGACTGGACTGTCCGGCCTTAGGGACTGGACCGTCCATGACCAGAGACTCATGTATTTTGTTTGTATTCATCATTTAAACTTTTATTTAGGATTTAGCCGATTCTCCATCGGCTCTAGCATTACAGGAATGAAACCCTTCTTATCTATACTTATGAACTGATAATCAGAAAGTCTACTTCTGTGAGACACGTAGCAGTCTCATAGGTCCAAAGTACATGAGCATCAGCCACATCAATACAGGCCGATGCATCAGCATGCACTTGTTCTACATCATCGTCTACCCATTGTATTAACATTTGATGCAGCGTAGAAGATATACATTGATTAGCGTGAATCCAATCCCTGTCTAAAATTAGACTGTAATTTCCTTCTACATCAGCGACGAAGAATGCAGCAGCAAGGGTCTTAGTCCCGATGGTTAATTCAACGGACGTGACTCCCCTGGCTTTGATCGAACTATCAGCCCCGATGTCGCTGAGGGTCATGTTGGTCTTAACAAGATCATCATCTTGTTTACCTAATTTTCTGTACAATGAATAAGGCATTAGATTTATAGTCGCCCCCATCTACCAACATTTTAGCAATCGGTATCCCATCGATGTGGCCGCGCACGAAGAGCGGCTTTAAATGATTTACCGATTCCTTTGGTTTAGTGAAGGCGGCCTCTTTGGGACCAAAGCCAAACTGAGCAACAATAGGTTCATCATCACCGACAATAGTACAATCAACAGAAAATGTAATAATATTTACATCCATACCTGGACACTCTGGAGAAGCTTCATAGTCAACTAGGTCCTCTCTCAATAGGTCGTCCTCCTCCGTTGTTGTCGACACGTCGTCGGAGGTGTCTTGGTGTGGTGCGGACGGTCCGTGCACTGGGGCCGGACGGTCCGCGCCTTGTGCAAATGGTCCGGCCTTTTTAGCCGGGTTGTCTGCCATACCTACAGGGTGCTACACAAGTGTTGTTTTATTTTCTATTTTTGTGGTCGTTTGCTTTTCCTCAACAGCCTTTGGTCTCCATTTCTTTTATGGTGGTGGGTACTGTGGATGTGTGTCATTGAAAATCTTTTCTGCCTCCTTTTCCTGGTTCTCTTTCGCTCTTAGGCGCTATAATTTTTGCTTTTGGGATCGTGTCAATCCCGACGGGCACCATCGAGGCATGGAGTATTTTGGATCGACTATTTTGATGGCAGTCGTATCTTCTGTTTTGGTTGTGTTGGCCGATTCACCAAAAATTATCGGCCCTTCATTATTTTCATGTATGATGACATCTGCAGTACCTATTTTGATGATGTCCTTTTTTGTTGTTCTTTTGGTCACTGCAGGTATATGCCCCCAGCCGGATTGGTCGGCCTTTGAGGCCGAGTAGTCCGGCAATCTTGTTGGGCATATGCCTGGTGACCGGATTGAGTGCCGCTTAATCGGACTTGTAGTGGAGGTGCCAACCTATTGAATACAGATGTTTGGGGTGTCCCCCAAGCGGGGTACTGTGGCATCCCAAATGGATATGGTGGCATATCCCACATTTGATTTGGGACATATGGTGGAGGTATGTACGTGTATGGATATGGCATAGGTGGATATGGGGGTGGAGGTGTCCATGCAGGTATGTTAGGTCTTACTTGGATAGCATGACCTTCCATTTCTTCTGATTGGGAGGTGGTCCAATCGGTCTTGCCTGATGTTGCTCACGAATGAGCGAGCGAGGTCACTTCGTTGGCCGGTCACTGGGGCCGGCCTTCTTTTTCACATATTTAGATAATAATTGATCAAAAGTCGAGCCGGTTTTGACCAATCGACCAGCTGCCTTAAACGTACTAGTTTTTCACGTACCTATCTCTGGTCGTTGTGGTTTGAAGGTATGCGGTCGTTGCGGGTCTTGAGTATGGCTGGACCGTCCGGCGTGGCCCCGGACCATCTGTGCCTGTGCGTCGGACCGTCCGAGATGCGCAGCATGGGCTCCTGCTCCTATCCCTTGGTCTGCGCTTGCCCCCCAGTGCTGGAGGTTGTGATGGTCACTTTCAGGGTCTCTCCTCCATCAGGAGTTTTTCCTACCACCACTTTCCTGCAATAAACTTTATTACTTGCATCGGCCTCCTGTGCGTTGCTAATGATGATTTCTTCGCCTTTTTCCTTATCGGTCACGCTGGGCCGAATTAGGACCTTTTTGCCCTCGAAGTCGATCATGTTCACTGGAAAGGTCTCTGTGTCTACCTACATTTCCTGAAATTTCAATCGTCCTTCGTTAATGGCCGATTGAATCTGTCGACGGAATACATTACAATCATTAGTGGCATGAGAAAATGAGTTATGCCACTTGCAGTATGCACGACGTTTTAGTTCGTCGGCGGATGAAACAGTATGATTTATTTTAATGTTACCATTTTTGGGTAATTCATCAAATATTTTGTCATATTTGCCAACATTAAATATAAACTTAACTTCCTCTTGTCGTTTCTTTTGAACCGGCTGCAAGGACGAACAAGCCAAAGTTTTGGCCAAACCATTTCAGCAGCATATACTTCTGTTGATTTGTCGTCCGAGCTACTTTGGTCACACTCTACTATATGGACATTGTGACGAATGGTTTTGGCAGTCTCTTTGCTTCGGCTTTCACAGGCCAAAGCTCTCTGGTGTAATTGTGCTAGCGTGAAAAATTGGATGCCTTCTAATCTTTCCTTTAAATAATATCGTAATCCATTAAAAGCTAACCCTGCTAACTGTTTTTCTGCCAAATGAATCTGAAAGCATCGGTTTCTTGTATCCCGGAATCTCCGGATGTAATCATTAACCGATTCGTCTTTCGCTTGTCGCAAGGCCACTAAGTCTACTAAATCTAATTCATAGTCACTGGAGAAAAAGTGATCATGGAATTTTTGTTCTAAATCTCCCCATGACAAAATAGAATTAGGAGGTAATGTGGCGTACCATGCGAACATGGTTCCTGTTAAAGATAATGAAAATAAACGCATGTGAAATGCTTCTATGTCGGCAAATTCTCCTAGTTGTGCTAAAAACTGGCCTATGTGTTCACGCGTGCTTTTTCCTTGGTCACCCGAAAATTTTGCAAATTCGGGTATCCTGGTTCCCTGTGGGTATAGGTGGTGATCAAATCGGTTTTCATAAGGTTTCCGATATGATTGCCCCCTAGGGACCATGCTTACTCCGAGCTTATCTCGGAATGCCCCGGCTATTTCTTCTCTCACTATATCAATGGCAGCCGGTGCTAGACCACCAGCTCTCTAGTCAAACATAGGTGGGGTTGGCTGGATATTAGTGAAAGCTCTCTTGTGGGTTTTGGTGTTTAGATGACAACCCAATTAAAGGACTAACAAGTGTGCTAAGTGTTGAATAGGTGCTTAATGCAAAGCTAACAGTGTTTAACGCAAGTGAACAAGTGTGATGGTCCAAAGACTGGATTATAGATAGATAATGGACATCACAAGTAAGAT
This sequence comes from Zea luxurians, assembly GCA_029449295.1. Lineage (NCBI taxonomy): Eukaryota > Viridiplantae > Streptophyta > Magnoliopsida > Poales > Poaceae > Zea > Zea luxurians. Next base: position 20,251,540 of record JAOPSE010000032.1, on the reverse strand, counting down.
GGACATTGCTTAAGTGAGACTCGATCCAACCAAGGATGGAGGCAAGAAGAGCTTCGAGGTACCGAGTGCACAGGAGAAGGTCAATGAGACCAGGAACCCAAAGCCAGGGGTGAAGAAGAAGACTTGCAAAGTCAAGGTTGATCGAGTTAAGAAGAGTTATGGTGCATCAAGGATCAGTACATAAGGACACGACTTACAACCAATGAGGTAACATCTATAGTTATGTGGTGTAAGTCATAAGGCTCAAGATCAAGCTCGGGAAGTAAACAAGGGGGTTGGAGCTCAGATATGCCAATCTAGATCAAGTCAATTTGACTTGATGGTTTAGAGTCCAACATCGACCTCAAACATGCCAAATTGGGTAAAACGATGAAAAAGGTTAAGTATGTAAGGTTTGAGTGTTCAATAATTTTGCATACACCTCTTACTACAAGTTTGGTGCTTTGGTTTGCTCTCTAACTCTTTCTGCAGAGAAAGTGCCATTCTGATATCTGCTTGAGGAGAAACAGAAAAGCTAGGAGAAGAACAAGAAAGAGGTAAGTTTCTAGGACTAAATCAATTGGATTATACTCCAAATGTGTTTGTTTAAGTCTCAGGAAAATCCTCCCAAAAGTTGAAGTCAAGCGGAGAAAGAATGGAGAAAAAGCACTTAGTGTGTTGTTGACTGGTGCACAGGATAGTGAATAGTAACCTATCCGGTGCACAGGACAGTGAATAGTAACCTGTCCGGTGCACAGGTCAGTGAATAGTAACATGTTCGGTGCACAGGACAGTGAATAGTTACTTTGTCTCGTGCACAGGACAGTGAATAGTAACATGTCCGGTGCACAGGACAGTGAATAGTAGCCTGTCCGGTGCACCAACGGCTATCTCTTCCAGAGAAGAAAACTGTCAATCAGATCTGTTACTGTTCATTGTCCGGTGCGCCACCGGATAGTCCAGTGCACCCGCAACCAGGGAAGGCTGGGAGCTTCCAAATGAAGCTCCAACGGCTCCTAGGCCCTATGGGACTATAAAAGGAACCCCTAGGGGCCTCTAACAAGTACACAAGAGTAGCCAACAAGTTCATACATCATTTGGATCAATTCTTTCTCTCCCACTCTCGTGTATCTCTCTAGTTTATGTAGAGGAGAAGTTATAAGCCTTTAGAGAGAGGGGAAGTGCTGCTGAGAGCTAGAGCAAAATCGTGAGCGCATTGTTACTCTGTCGGAGTGCTATCGAGAATATTGTAAGCAGCCACGGCATCGTTGTAACTGATATCAACATAGTTGAAGGCTCTATCTGTCTCACTGATAGATCTGAGCAAATGGAGGAAGGAGTTGAAATAGACTCCAAGCCAAGATGTGGCTAACTCCAACGAGGACTAGGCAAGCATTTCAGGCTTGGCCGAACCTCGGGATAAATCCCTGTGTCTGTGTGCTCTGCTCAATGTTGTGTGTTTTTCTCTGTCTTATTTGTTGTTTATACTTGCACTTCTATATTTATATGTGGTACAAGCTGTCTTCGAAGTGCAGGGTATTTTAAGACAGGAACTTCAATTCCGCTGCAACCTACTCGAAGGGTCTTTCATTCCACTGTGATCTAGCCTTTGAGTAGACTAAAAAATTTCCAGTTTTAAAGTGATGATTATTATTTGCCTATTCAACCCCCCCTCTAGGCGACATCCAAATCCTATTCTCGGGCATAGGGAACTTTTAATTAGCATGTTGTCTTCCCCCCATTGGTTTGAGTTATATGGTGCATTACTATTTGCCCTATATGGCTCATAGGATTGACCGTACCTTTCTGGCCTTCTAGGCGGGGCCAGAAAGCTTTCCTGGGCTTAGGACTCTGTATTAATGGGTTGATGCGTTGCATAGTGTGATGGGAAGTTGTAACGCCCCGAATTTGAGAGTTGAATTTTTCTTTCTCTAGCACTCACCAAATTCGGGCGTTATCTTTCCTCTTTCTTTTTCTTCTCGTTATGCCATGTTCTTTTTCAAATATTCTAGCGAGATTTAGCTCGAGACCTTGTGTGAGTAAACCCTAGAAATATTTTCCTCAGTTGTTGCATCATGTCGGATCATGATTTTCTTGCTTGTGGTTGAGTGAGTTGTGAAAAGTATCTTTGGATTGAAGGTTAAAGCTAAATAGAAAATAGAAAGAACCCCCCCTTCTCTCCTGGGCCGGCTCCCTGGCGCGACCCAGCCAGCTCCCCGCGGCCCAGCTGGCGCGGCAGCGCGGCCTAGCCGCCCCTCCCCCCCCCACGTCCCCCGCGTGCGGCGCGCGTGGCGGTTAAGCCGCCGCCGTCATCGCCCCTAGTGGGTCCCCCCTGTCATCCCCAACCCGTCTACCCCCCGTGTATTTTATGTGCGTTGATCATGTTATTTATATTAATGAAGTTGAACTCTACTTAAAAATTGATCACGTTAGTTATCTCACGTAGTTAATCATTGACTTTGTTTAATGTCGACCAATTGGAAATAGTCGTAACTCTATTAGTGCATGTGATTAATACCTGTTAGTATGGCTAGGTAGAACTAGATGAAGTAATGATTAATTATACACCTACACGTAATACGCTTCGACTATAGCTTTAACCACTGCGAGTCCTTTCTTTTTCTCTTTCTAGCAATTGCGAAAGCAAATCGTATGTCATATCTTATGCATATTTAGTTTATCTGCTCTCTTGTATGGTGTACTGTTTATTTCCTAATTCAAAGAGATGGATGTATGTTTGCGCTCGCATAGATAACGGTCCGGTTGTGGAGTCCGAAGAACTCGCAGGAGAAGACCCTTAGCAGCAGCTGGTTGGTGGAGGCAAGTGTCCCTTGACCCATCTATGTCCTATTCATTTTATAAATCACTCCCCGCATTTACACAATTTATACCTAAGGATTGACTAGCTTTTGTTTATCATGTCCTTGCTTACCTATTTGGGTTAGGTTATTTTGGTTTAGCTTCATACTAGTGCTTCACATTAATCAATGAACATGACGAGATTATCTATGATACGTTGTTTTCCCTTTTGATTATGATGATATACTTGTGGCATTTAAGGGGACTCGAGCGGTTTCTCGAGTGCCTCTTCGTAAGGACCTGTTCGTTGGATGACCGCCCCGGAAAACAGTGCAACCATGAGGATGGAATGGGACGCCCTTAGCTTAATAATTAGAGGAACCGGGATGTAGTTCGCTTCACCGTCGTGCCATTAATGGGGCTCGGTGTATGCGGCTCGCTCTGCCAAGGTTGGTTTGCCCCTTGGGGAGGAGTGCGGTACATTTAGGAAACCTAACTGGCGGCTACAGCCCCGGGGAATCTTTGTAAAGGCTACGTAGTGATACCCTGCTGGGCCACCTTGGTAGTGATTAATGGAGAGTCATGATCTCCGGGCAGAAAGGGAATCACGACTTGTGGGTAAAGTGAGCAACCTCTGCAGAGTGTTTGAAAACTGATATATTAGCCGTGCTCGCGGTTATGAGCAGCCAAGGGAGATCCATTGATTAGAGATACTTGATCAGAGATGGTTGGTTTACAGGTGGTGACGAGGATGATGTTTATGACTATGGTAATGGTAAGTGGTATTCTTTCCGTTTGGAAAGGGTACGTTTGGTTTAACAACGTGGGTTAATACTAAAACATGGCTCTCCCTACTAGTAATAATAATCTGACCAACTAAAAGCAACTGCTTGACTTACCCCCACATAAAGCTAGTCCACTACAGCCAAACAGGACATTTGCTGAGTATGTTGATGTGTACTCACCCTTGCTCTACACACCAAACCCCCCCCCCCATTCCCCAGGTTGTCCGCGTTGCAACCACTGATCAGGAGAAAATGAAGCCATGGAGGAAGACTTCCAGGAGTTCCAAGATTACGACGAGTTCTAGGCGTGGGTTAGCGGCAACCCCCAGTCGGCTGCATGTGAAGGCCGCGTGTATCTATATTTCATTTTTGCACTTTGATTATTGTTAAAGACTATGTGGATGTCTTAGACATATTTATGTAGTCGACTATTATTCCCCTTTTATGTTATTATTTTAGCACTGTGTGATGATGTCCAGTTATGTAACTGCAGTGTACGTGAATTGCTGATCCTGGCACGTACATGGTTCGCATTCGGTTTGCCTTCTAAAACCGGGTATGACAGAAGTGTTGCTGGGACAGGCGAGGATTCAGGTAACAATCCTCCTCAAAAAACTCTGCGTCGGACCGTCCGGTTGGATACGTGGACCGTCCGGTGGTATGCGCGGACTGTCCGGGTATGTGCCCGGACCATTCGTGACTGTATGCGGACCATCCATCACTATATGCAGACGGTCCGATTGGGTAGTTTAGATTCTACGTAGTATGTTGTAGCTCGAGCGCATGTCTGGGTAATTCATTAAAAATGGGTCTGGCCGTTACTGGCCCGGACGCTCCACACTCACGTGCGAACGGTCCGGACATGTGCAGATCGGCTGATTTACTGCTGATTTGCGGTTGCTCAGGGCATGTGTCCATCGGCATCCCATAAAGGGATTGTTACTGGTCGTGACAAACTATAGCCGATGTATTACGCGTGTTTCCCCCTATTTCAACCTCGTGCGAAGGAAAATTTGCAATAGTAGATTTATCAAATGCACGTACTAGTCTCGTATAAACATTTTGCATACCCCCTATCATATTTTGCATTTGTTCTCGCTGTTCATCTACATAATTCTTAAGAGATTGTAGCTCGTTTTGTTACTTACATAGGGGATATCTGGTGTGAGTCAGAGCGAAGCCAGATCCGTCGCTCGTTGTCGGACGACTTTATTGTTCCTGTCCACCTTGAAGTTGGCCAGGAACTTCGCCTTTGCCTCTTGAATCAGCTGCTCCTTGTGCTCCTTGAACTGGAGTTGTTCGTCAGCCGGCAAGGTTTCCCAAGTTGGCTCTATAATGTTGCTGGGGGAGACTTCAGAACTATCCCTTGAACCGGCCATTGAAGGCTGATTTGATGGGTCTATATGTGTTGTCCCTAGCGGAGTCGCTAAAAAGTATGTTGACACCTTTTTCGGGCGCCAATCACTACACAAGAACCGTGGTGGTGCTCTCTGCACAGGGGCGGACGGTCCATGGCCAGGGGCCGGACGATCCGTGACCTGGCGTAGGGCTAGGGTTTCCTGCTTGACGGCTGGACGGTCCGTGCACTGGGGCCGGACGGTCCGCGCGTGTGCAGGGGCGGCAGAAGTCACCGGTGGCGCCTAGATCTCGCTCCCGGGAGGGACCCCGTCAGGGAGGAGAGATCCTTGGAGTTGTCTAGGCTCGGCAGGCCGACCTAGACTCCTCTAATCGACATAGAGTCGAAGAGAAGCGGAGAATTTGGGGATTGAAAGGCTAAACTAGAACTAGACGAGAACTACTCCTAATTGTACAGGAAATAAATGCGAGATAAAAGTGTTATTGATTCGATTGATACCCTCAAATCGACCGTATTCCTCTGCTTTTATAGAGGAGGGGGCTGGACCCATTACAAACAAACTCCCCGAGCTAATTCCGTGAATTTCGTCAACAAACACGACAAGAAATTCGAAATCCTAATCTGTTCTGCGCGCGCGCGGACTGTCCGGCCCCAGGACCGGACTGTCCAGCAGCTCAATTCGGTGCCCAACAGCAATATTTAGTTGGTGTTTGGTTTCTAGATGCTATTTTTTTAGCCACTCTATTTTATTTTATTTTAGTCGCTAAATTATCAAATACGGAAATTATAAAACTCTAAATTAGTCTCTAGAAATCGTGGCGGCGGCGCGCGGGTTTATCAGTTTGTGGCAACAATGCAGCATTAAGTCTGTATGTGACATGCTAAAATGCTACGGAGAAATTAGTGTGTATATGTATGTGTAGTCATGTAAGCTTGCATTGAGTTGCGCAAATTCAGAAATGTTTGTAACTGTATTGCTTCATTTCTACTCCTTCGCACTTATTTGAGCCATGAGTTGTCGTTCTTCTCGCAATTATGATTCCTTGACAGAACAACAAGATCTAAAAGCATTGCCTGTGAGGCTTTCATATGTACTAGAACATGGGGCGCCCCTTCGGGCGCCTTATCAGGCAGTAAGTAACACCTAATTATACTACAATAGTCACACACATAAAGCATATTGAATAGTATATAGAATATAATGAGACATACAGTAAACCACTGTATACAATCAGGTTATATAAATGGTAGGCGGACCATAATCCAACCATCATGACATCTGTCTAAGCACATGCTACACTAAGCGTTTGGGGTTCATGGCTGATAGAGCACCATTGAAAGGGAAATGTGCCCTTGGGCAATTTCTATTATGTTTTGGTGATTAAGTGCCCAACACATTTAATTAAGTTCTTATGTGCTAAATGAAGAGAAAAGTGCAAACCAAGACATGAGGTATGTTTCTAAGCTTAGTACATTGTTTTAAGTACTAACATATTTTGTCTAAGTGCTAGATACAGGAAAAGAAAGAATTGCAAAAGACTTGGCTGTGTGCAGCCAAAGTCCAGCTCAGCCTGGCACACCGGACTGTCCGGTGGTGCACCGGACCGTGTCCGGTGCGCCAGGCTAGTCCGCGTGAACAGGCCGCTCTCGGGACTCGACGGCGGTGTATGGCTATAATTCACCGAACTGTCCGGTGGTGCACCGGACTGTCCGGTGAGTCGACCGCGGCGAACTCGTCGCTCTCGGGAAAAGTTTGGCGGCGTACGACTATAATTCACTAGACTGTCCGGTGGTGCACTGGACTGTCCGGTGAGCCAACGGTCGGTCGCGCAATCTTCGCGCGACGCATAGTAGCTCCAACAGTCAGCGGGGGGCACCGGACTATCCGATGTGCATCGGACAGTGTCCGGTGCGCCAACTGGCCCGGAGCTGCAATGGTCGTTTGCGCCAGAAAAGGAAGGAGATCGGCACTGGACCGTCTACAGTGACTGTCTGGTGCGCCACTCGACAGAAGGCAAGGATGGCCTTCCTTGTTGGCCTCCAATGGCTCCTAGCTACCTTGGGGCTATAAAAGGGACCCCTAGGCACATGGAGGAGCTACCCAAGCTTACAAGAAACATTCTAAGACTCCAAGACTCCAACTTCACGCATTCGATTCTTTGAGATAGTGACTTGAGCTCTATTTGAGTTGTGAACTCCGTACGTTGTGTTTTGAGCTCAAGTTGTGACTTGTGTGCGTAGTTGTGCTGTGATTTGTGTCTTGTGTGTGTTGCTCATCCCAACCTTACTCCGTGCTTTCATTGTGATCTTTGTTGTAAGGGCGAGAGGCTCCAATCTTGTGGAGATTCCTCGCAAACGGGAATAATCATCTAAAAGAAAAACCATGGTATTCAAGTTGATCATCGGATCACTTGAAAGGGGTTGAGTGCAACCCTCGTCCGTTGGGACGCCACAACGTGGAAGTAGGCAAGTGGTACTTGGCCGAACCACGGGATAAAAATCGCGTGTCTTGTGTTGATCTTTCTGTGATTGTCTTGTCCACAAGAATTTGCTTCTCAACTACTTAGTCGCACTAACATTTCTATAACCAAGTTTTGTGGCTATTTAGTGTTGATTTTTACAGGATCACCTATTCACCCCCCCCCCCTCTAGGTGCTCTCAATTGGTATCAGAGCCGTTCTCTTCACGTAAGGGACTAATCGTCCGAAGAGATGGATCCTAAGGGAAAGGGGATGGTGGTCAACGACAAGGAGAAGGAGTCCTTCCTCAATGAGCCTAGAGACAACAAGCCTACCGACTCAGGCTCAAGTCACAAGAAGAGGGATGGCAAGAAGAAGAGGCGCATCAAGAAAATTGTCTACTACGACAGCGATGCCTCTTCATCTTCACGAAGAGACGATGACGACGACGACTCATCATCGAAAAAGAAAACGGTTAATCAAAATTAGTCATTTGATTATTCTCGTATTCCATTCAATTCTAATGCTCATTTACTATCAATTCCACTTGGGAAACCTCCGCACTTTGATGGAGAATACTACTCATTTTGGAGTCACAAAATGCGTAGTCACCTATTTTTCTCTCCATCCTAGTATTTGGGAGATTGTTGAAAACAGAATGCATTTTGATAATACTGACAACTCCGTTTTCATAAATGAGCAAATTCATAAGAATGCACAAGCTACCACTGTTTTGCTAGCATCTTTGTGCAGGGATGAATACAACAAGGTGAGCGGCTTGGACAACGCCAAGCAAATTTGGGATACTCTCAAGATACCACATGAGGGAAACGATGCCATCATGATTGCCAAGATGGAGTTGGTGGAAGGCGAGCTAGGGAGATTTGCGATAATCAGGGGAGAGGAGCCAACACAAACCTACAACAGGCTCAAGACCCTGGTCAACAAAATTAGAAGCTATGGAAGCACAAGATGGACGGACCACGACGTCGTCCGACTTATGCTACGGTCATTCACGGTAATTGACCCCATCTTGTAAACCTTATTCGTGAAAATCCCAGGTACACCAAAATGACGCCCGAGGAGATACTCGGAAAATTCGTGAGCGGGCGTATGATAGTAAAGGAAGCGAGATATGTGGATGATGCTCTTAACGGCCCTCTACCCGTCTACGAGCCTCAACCCGTTGCTCTCAAAGCAACAAGCAGCAGGGAGGCGCTACCAAGCAAGGTGGCACAAGTTGAGGCTGCCGGGCTAAACGAAGAGGAGATGGCCCTAATCATCAAACGCTTCAAGACCGCTGTAACGCCCCGAATTTTTGCAGTTGAATTTTTTCTTTTCTTTACTCGCCAAAATTCGGGCGTTACCTTTTCTTTTTCTTTTTTCCCTCGCTAAACCTTGATCTTTTCCAAAGTTTTAGCGGGATTCGGTTTGGAATTCCCGTGTAAAGAAAAACCCTAAGTACTTTATGTTGTTTGATGCACCATGCCGAACCTTGCATTTCTTTGGTTGTTTGAAAGTGCAAACGCATTCATCTAAAAGATCGGATTTCGAAAACAGGGAAATAATCTTTTCTTTTTCTTTCTCTCTCTTTCTCTCTCCTCTTTCTCTCTCTCTCCCGCGCCCCTGGGCCGACCCCGGCCGGCCCAGCCGCCCCTCTTGGGCCCAAAGAGGCCCAGCCGCCCCCCCCACCTCCTCTTTTTCCCCCAATCCTCTCCCTCTCCCTCTCATTTTCTCTCCCTCCCCACCTAAGCCGCCGCCCTACCCCTACCCGCCCCTGCCCTAGCGCCGGCCGCCGCCCCCTGCCGGATCGGCCACCCTCCCCCGCCGGTGAGCCCCCTCCCCCCCCCCCCTCCTCCCTCTCCTCCCTCCCCTCTCCTCCCCTCTCCCCCTCCCTGCCCAGCCAAGGCCTGGCCGCGCCGGCCACCACCCCCCCAGCCCCGCCGTGGCCGCTGGCCGGCCCTCGGCCGCGCCCAGCCGGCCCCAGCCGCTCCTGGCCTGCCCCGACCGCCCCCTGGCCGGCCACGGCCAGCCCCCGGCCAGCCTCGGCCGCCAGCTCGGCCGGCCCCGGCCCCAGCTCAGCCGCCCGACCGCCCCAGCTCGGCCGCCCCGCCCAGGGCCGGTTCAACTGCCCTAGGGCCGGTTCAACCGCCCCCCCCCCCTCTGTTTTTTTTATTTTTTTTATTTTATTTTATTTACTTTCTGTGATCATAATTACTTTATTTCAGGTAGACTAATCATTATTCATGCTATGGAAAATAGGAAGTTTAATTTAAAATTCCATTATGCTATTGATTCACGTAGTTAATTGTTTATCCTGTGCAATGTTGATCAACTAAAAATGATTAGGTTTCCATTAGTATATATATAACAGAATTCTTTTGTTAGGAATCAATTGTAATTGATTATTAGTGCATAAACCTTAACCCCCCCCCCTGCGAAACCCTTTCCCGTCTCTTTCTAACCATAACAAATGCGATGTCAAATGTCATACTTGGTGCATATTCGTTTTACCTGTTCCCTTGTATGGTGTACTGTTCTTTTGTATTAAATATGTGGATGTATGTATGTTTGCGCTCGCATAGAGAACGATCCGGTCGAAGAGCCCGAGGAGTTCGCAGGAGAAGCCCCTGAGCAGCAGTCGGTTGGTGGAGGCAAGTGTCCTTTGACCTATCTCTGTCCTATTCATTCTCTAATTCACCTCCCGCATTACACATTTATACCTAAGGATTGACTAGCTTTTGTTATTCATGTCCTTGTTTACCTATTTGGGTCGGATTATTACTGCTTAGTTTGATGCTATTGCTCAACTCTAATCAATGAACATGATGTGATTATCTATGATACGCTGTTTTCCCTTCTTATTTACGATTATATTTGTGACCTTCAAGGGGACTCGAGCGGTTTCTCGAGTGCCTCTCCGTAAGGACCTGTTCAATGGATGACCGCCCGGGAAAACAGTGCAACCATGAGGGTGGAATGGGACGCCCTTAGCTGAATAATTGGAGGAACCGGGGTGTAGTTCGCTTAGCCGTTGTGCCGTCAATGGGGCTCGGTGTATGCGGCTCGCTCTGCCAAGGTTGATTTGTCCCTTGGGGAGGAGTGCGGTACATTTAGGAAACCTAACGGGTGGCTACAGCCCTGGGGAATCTTTGTAAAGGCTACGTAGTGAGACCCTGCCTATTCACCTTGGTAGTGTTTAAGGGTTTGATCAGCCCGAGGCAAGAGGGAATCACGGCTTGTGGGTAAAGTGCACAACCTCTGCAGAGTGTTATGAAACTGATATATCAGCCGTGCTCACGGTTATGAGCGGCCAAGGGAGCTCCAGAGATTAGTGATACTTGATCAGTGATACTTTGGTACAGGTGGCAATGAGATTGATGGTTCTGATTATGATTATGGTATTGGTAAGTGGTATTCTTTCCGTTTGGAAAGGATACATTGGGCTAATAACTTGGGTTAATGTTAAAACCTGGCTCTCTACTAGTAAGTAATAACCTGACCAACTAAAAGCAACTGCTTGACTTATCCCCACATAAAGCTAGTCCACTACAGCCAAACAGGATACTTGCTGAGTATGTTGATGTGTACTCACCCTTGCTCTACACACCAAACCCCCCCCCAGGTTGTCAGCATTGCAACCACTGCTCAGGAGAAGATGAAGCTGTGGAAGGAGACTTCCAGGAGTTCCAAGACTACGACGAGTTCTAGGTGTGGGTTAGCGGCAACCCCCAGTCGGCTGCCTGTGAAGGCCGTGTTATCTACGTTTCTTTTCCGCACTTTGATTTATTGTAAGAACTATGTGGACGTCTCAGACGTATGATGTAATCGACTATTATTTCCCCTTTTAATACTATTTGAGCACTGTGTGATGATGTCCATGTTATGTAACTGCTGTGTACGTGAATAACTGATCCTGGCACGTACATGGTTCGCATTCGGTTTGCCTTCTAAAAACCGGGTGTGACATAAGTGGTATCAAAGCCGTGCTGACTGTAGGACCGCTAACCTAGAGTAGAATGGTCGTTCTAAGGATTATAGACCTCTGTCCCTGCCTTGACTTTGGTACCCCTTCAAAAGTTGGTCCTACTGACCGAACCTATGTTCTACTATATATTATACCTTGCTGAAAACTTTGTTTTATTCTGATCCTTCATTTATTTATGATTCATTATTATTCTGATCCTTCATTTATTTATGGTTCATTATTTGCTGGTCATATTAATTCTGTTCTCACCCTTTTGCTTGCGATGTCTTTTGTAGATGGCTCGACTTAGACACACTACACGAAAGTCCGTCATCCCCTTCTTACCCTCCCGCCTTGCTGAGCGTCCGCTTCGCCGTCCCGTGGCCGGACAGTCCAGCCACTTGGAGAGACTGCACCACCGCCTGCATGAGGAGCAGGAACGTCGACGACAGGAGCAGCAGGGCTCTTCCTTCTCGCTCCAACAGGAGATAGAGTCGGTGAGGAGCTGCTCTCCTGTGCTTCCCCTGGAGGCGCCCCCTGCACCACCACTGGGCGTCCCAGCTTCTGGAGTAGCTGCTGGAGGAGATCCAGACGACGGAGGTGGCGACGACAGCTCGAGCCACGACCTCGACCTCTCTAACCATGAGCCGGAAGGATGGGTTGCTCGACCCATCACTCGCGACGCTGCTCGCGGGTGTCACTTCCACGACGCGCTCGACACCCTGCTACGTCGGGCACTTGACCGGCGTACTTGGTCCATCGAGTATCGCTGTGTGGTCTACCAGCATAGTCGCGGGGTCTACCCGGACCGCTGGGAGGCGACCTGCTTGGTGCGCCGTCCGGAGAACAGTCTCCAGGGCGCGGAGGCTTGCTCAGAGCACTATTCTATCTCTGAGCGGGACTCAGCTGAGGCAGCCATGCAGGATGCTGCACGACGTGCGCTTTCGCACTACTGCTCGGTTCTCGGTGGGGTAGCTGACGGTCTTGACCTGAAGTATTACCCCCACCGTCCATCTGGCAGCACAGGAGGCGTGATTGTTTCACCTGCTGGTGAGGACAATCCTAGGTTGAGCAGCACAGTCAACCTAGCCGCCGTGCTAAACACGGAGCTGGACCATGCACTAGACGAGCTGAGTAGGGCTCGTGCTGAGATCGCCCTGCTGCGGGCTGAGCGCGCGGAACGTCGTCACTTGGATGATGGTTGCCCCGCTCCCGTTGGGACTCAGCACCCGTACCGCTCACCTCGGCGTGGACGCCAGTCTTATGGCAATCCCGACTACAAGACCAAGATAAATCTAGAACCATAGATCGTTAGAGTTGGATCTTGTAATTAATACGAAATATATACACATAGAAGCTTCAGTCTTAGCGTTAGTCTCGGTCTTAGTTAGTCTTAGTTAGACAGGGTAGTTTGCTTTATCCTGTGCATTTATGTTTGTCATGATGAACTATGTTTGGTTTGGATCTTTGTAATGACTGTCACCAGAGTGTGGGTATCCCCTGCATTTTGGTTTACATATTATGTTAATAAAGTTAGTTATATAGTTGGGAAACCCTTTATTCCACTTTCCTCTTTATCTGAGAAGCTGTGTGGTCTGTGTTGGAGATCAGTGAAGATGCTCATCTGTTCAGTGCTGTTGGAGAATTCTATACTCTTTTCTTATGCTGCAAGATTTGCCAGATCAGTTCTGATGTGTGGTTGCGTTCTGCAGATGTCAGAGAACAGGCGCAGAGGAGGAAGGCGTGCTCAGCAGGAGCAAGCCGGTCAGCAAGATGAGGCGCCCCAGCAGCAGCAGCTGCCGCCCCCGCCCCCGATGTCCATCGAGCAGATGTTTCTGATGCAGACTCAGGCAGTTCAGGCCATCGGTCAGACTCTGGCCGCCATTCAGCAGCAGCAGCAGCAGCAGCAGCAAGCACCACCCCAGCCTCAGATGCCTCAGATGCCCAGAGACAAGCGTGCTGAATTCATGAGAGGTCATCCACCAACGTTCGCTCACTCTTCTGACCCCATGGATGCTGAAGATTGGTTGCGCACTGTGGAGCGGGAGTTGCATACCGCTCAGTGTGATGACAGGGAGAAAGTCTTGTATGGTCCCCGTCTGTTGAGAGGAGCAGCCCAATCATGGTGGGAGTCTTACCTCGCCACCCATGCCGACCCCGACACCATCACCTGGGAAGAGTTCAGAGGTAGCTTTCGTCAGTACCATGTGCCTGCAGGTCTGATGACAGTGAAGAAGGAGGAATTCCTGGCCCTTAAGCAAGGGTCATCATCTGTCAGTGAGTATCGAGACAGGTTTCTGCAGTTGTCTCGCTATGCTCCCGAAGATGCCAACACCGACGCCAAGCGACAGTACCGTTTCTTGAGAGGCTTGGTTGACCCTCTGCAGTATCAGCTGATGAATCACACCTTCCCAACATTCCAGCACCTGATTGACAGAGCAATCATGACAGAAAGGAAGCGTAAGGAGATGGAGGATCGTAAGCGCAAGATCAGTGGACCCCAGCCTGGGAGCAGCAGCCGTCCTCGTTTCTCAGGCAATCAACCTCAGCAGTTCAGGCAGAACCAGCGTCCACCTCAGCAGCATCAGCAGCGTCAGCAGTATCAGCAGTTCCAAAGGCAGTATCCTCAGCATCAGTACCAGAATCGTCAGAGCAATCAGTCAGGAGGAGGTCAGTTTCAGAGGCAGAATCAGCAGACGCCTCGTCTTCCTGCCCCCGCAACTCAGCAGAACAATCAGGCAGCACCAGCTCAGGTTGGAAACAGGGCATGTTTCCACTGCGGAGAGCAAGGCCACTGGGTGATGCAATGTCCGAAGAAAGCAGCCCAGCAGCAGTCAGGCCCCAATGCCCCAGCAAAGCAGAATGTGTCTCAGCCTGGAGCAGGCAACCGCCCTCAGCAGCGCTATAATCATGGAAGACTGAATCACTTGGAGGCTGAAGCAGTTCAGGAGACCCCCGGCATGACAGTAGGTATGTTCCCAGTCGACTCCCATATTGCAGAAGTGTTATTTGATACTGGAGCAACGCATTCTTTTATTACTGCATCATGGGTAGAAGCACATAATCTTCCAATTGCTACCATGTCAACCTCTATTCAAATTGACTCAGCCGGTGGTAGAATTCGAGCTGATAGCATTTGTTTGAATGTAAGTGTGGAAATAAGGGGGATAGCGTTTCCCGCTAACCTTATAGTAATGGGTACTCAGGGAATAGATGTCATCCTAGGGATGAATTGGCTAGATAAGTATCAGGCAGTTATCAGTTGTGATAAGAGGACAATCAAGTTGGTGTCCCCACTAGGAGAGGAAGTGGTAACCGAGTTAGTCCCGCCTGAGCCGAAGAAAGGAAGTTGTTATCAGATGGCTGTCGATAGCAGTGAAGCAGACCCAATTGAGAGTATCAAGGTTGTGTCTGAATTCCCAGATGTGTTTCCAAAGGACTTACCGGGTATGCCACCAGAGCGGAAAGTTGAGTTTGCCATAGAGCTTCTTCCTGGAACCGCCCCTATCTTTAAGAGAGCTTACAGAATATCTGGACCAGAGTTGGTTGAGCTTAAGAAGCAGATTGATGAGCTGTCAGAGAAAGGTTACATCCGGCCAAGCACTTCGCCTTGGGCCGCCCCTGTCCTGTTTGTGGAGAAGAAAGATGGCACCAAAAGGATGTGTATCGATTATCGAGCTTTGAATGAAGTCACGATCAAGAACAAGTATCCCTTGCCCAGAATAGAAGATCTGTTCGACCAGTTGAGAGGAGCCAGTGTGTTCTCCAAGATTGATCTGAGGTCAGGTTATCATCAGCTCAGGATCCGACCTTCGGACATTCCGAAGACGGCATTCATTACCAAGTATGGTTTGTATGAGTTCACAGTGATGTCTTTTGGTTTGACCAATGCACCAGCGTTCTTTATGAACTTGATGAACAGTGTATTCATGGATTATCTTGATAAGTTTGTGGTGGTATTCATTGATGACATTCTGATTTATTCTCAAAGCGAAGAAAAGCATGCAGATCATTTGAGGATGGTATTGCAGAGATTGCGAGAGCACCAGTTGTATGCAAAGTTGAGCAAGTGTGAGTTCTGGATCAGTGAAATCCTGTTCTTGGGTCACATAATCAACAAAGAAGGATTGGCTGTGGATCCGAAGAAAGTGGCAGACATTCTGAACTGGAAAGCGCCAACGGATGCCCGAGGAATCAAGAGCTTCATTGGAATGGCCGGATATTATCGGCGATTCATTGAAGGGTTTTCGAAGATTGCGAAACCAATGACAGCGTTGCTAGGCAACAAGGTTGAGTTCGAGTGGACCCAGAAATGTCAAGAGGCCTTTGAAGCGCTGAAAGAGAAGTTGACAACAGCGCCTGTCCTAGTCTTGCCTGATGTGCACAAGCCCTTCTCTGTGTATTGTGATGCTTGTTACACAGGTTTGGGATGCGTGTTGATGCAAGAGGGAAGAGTTGTGGCTTACTCGTCTCGACAGCTGAAGGTTCATGAGAAGAACTACCCAATCCATGATCTAGAGTTGGCAGCAGTGGTTCACGCACTGAAGACATGGAGGCACTATCTGTATGGACAGAAATGCGATGTTTACACAGACCACAAGAGTCTGAAGTACATATTCACTCAGTCAGAATTGAACATGAGGCAACGAAGATGGTTAGAGTTGATCAAAGACTATGAGTTGGAGATTCATTACCATCCAGGCAAAGCAAACGTAGTGGCAGATGCTTTGAGCAGAAAGAGTCAAGTCAATCTGATGGTCGCTCGTCCGATGCCTTATGAGTTGGCCAAAGAGTTTGACAGGTTGAGTCTCGGATTTCTGAACAATTCGCGAGGAGTCACAGTTGAATTAGAACCTACCTTGGAGCGCGAAATCAAAGAAGCGCAGAAAAATGATGAGAAGATCAGTGAGATCCGGCGACTGATTCTAGATGGCAGAGGCAAAGATTTTCGAGAAGATGCAGAAGGCGTGGTATGGTTCAAAGACCGCTTGTGTGTTCCCAATGTCCAGTCTATTCGGGAGTTGATTCTCAAGGAAGCTCATGAGACAGCTTATTCGATTCACCCTGGCAGTGAGAAGATGTATCAGGATCTGAAGAAGAAATTCTGGTGGTACGGAATGAAGAGGGAAATCGCAGAGCATGTGGCTAAGTGCGATAGTTGTCGAAGAATTAAGGCAGAGCACCAGAGACCTGCTGGATTGTTGCAACCGTTGCAGATCCCTCAGTGGAAATGGGATGAAATTGGTATGGATTTCATAGTCGGATTGCCTCGCACTCGAGCCGGCTACGATTCTATTTGGGTAGTAGTGGACCGTTTGACCAAGTCAGCCCACTTCATACCTGTCAAGACCAGCTACAACAGTGCAGTATTGGCAGAGTTGTATATGTCTCGGATCGTTTGTCTTCATGGTGTGCCAAAGAAGATAGTGTCAGACAGAGGAACGCAGTTCACCTCTCATTTCTGGCAGCAGTTGCATGAAGCCTTGGGCACGCATCTGAATTTCAGTTCAGCTTATCACCCGCAGACAGATGGCCAGACTGAAAGAACCAATCAAATTCTTGAAGACATGTTGAGAGCCTGTGCGTTGCAAGATCAGTCCGGATGGGATAAGAGATTGCCTTATGCAGAGTTTTCCTATAACAACAGTTACCAGGCCAGTTTGAAGATGTCACCATTTCAAGCGCTTTATGGAAGGAGTTGTAGAACTCCGTTGCAATGGGATCAGCCTGGAGAGAAGCAAGTGTTTGGGCCAGACATTTTGCTTGAAGCCGAAGAGAACATCAAGATGGTCCGAGAGAATCTGAAGATAGCGCAATCAAGGCAGCGAAGCTATGCAGACACAAGAAGAAGAGAGCTGAGTTTCGAAGTCGGAGACTTTGTCTATCTGAAAGTGTCACCGATCAGAGGAGTCAGAAGATTCGGAGTGAAAGGCAAGCTAGCACCCTGCTACATCGGTCCGTATCAGATTCTTGCAAAGCGTGGAGAAGTGGCTTATCAGCTCAGCCTGCCAGAGAATTTGTCTGCTGTGCATGATGTCTTTCATGTGTCTCAGTTGAAGAAGTGTTTGCGTGTGCCAGAAGAGCAGTTGCCAGTGGAAGGTCTGGAAGTCCAGGAGGACTTGACCTATGTCGAGAAGCCAGCTCAGATCCTTGAGATTGCAGATAGAGTCACCCGAAGGAAGACCATCAGAATGTGCAAAGTCAGATGGAGTCACCACTCTGAGGAAGAAGCAACCTGGGAGCGTGAAGATGATTTGATGGCTAAGTACCCAGAGCTCTTTGCTAGCCAGCCTTGAATCTCGAGGGCGAGATTCTTTTAAGGGGGATAGGTTTGTAACGCCCCGAATTTTTGCAGTTGAATTTTTTCTTTTCTTTACTCGCCAAAATTCGGGCGTTACCTTTTCTTTTTCTTTTTTCCCTCGCTAAACCTTGATCTTTTCCAAAGTTTTAGCGGGATTCGGTTTGGAATTCCCGTGTAAAGAAAAACCCTAAGTACTTTATGTTGTTTGATGCACCATGCCGAACCTTGCATTTCTTTGGTTGTTTGAAAGTGCAAACGCATTCATCTAAAAGATCGGATTTCGAAAACAGGGAAATAATCTTTTCTTTTTCTTTCTCTCTCTTTCTCTCTCCTCTTTCTCTCTCTCTCCCGCGCCCCTGGGCCGACCCCGGCCGGCCCAGCCGCCCCTGGCGCCCCTCTTGGGCCCAAAGAGGCCCAGCCGCCCCCCCACCTCCTCTTTTTCCCCCAATCCTCTCCCTCTCCCTCTCATTTTCTCTCCCTCCCCACCTAAGCCGCCGCCCTACCCCTACCCGCCCCTGCCCTAGCGCCGGCCGCCGCCCCCTGCCGGATCGGCCACCCTCCCCCGCCGGTGAGCCCCCTCCCCCCCCCCTCCTCCCTCTCCTCCCTCCCCTCTCCTCCCCTCTCCCCCTCCCTGCCCGGCCAAGGCCTGGCCGCGCCGGCCACCACCCCCCCCCCAGCCCCGCCGTGGCCGCTGGCCGGCCCTCGGCCGCGCCCAGCCGGCCCCAGCCGCTCCTGGCCTGCCCCGGCCGCCCCCTGGCCGGCCACGGCCTGCCCCGGCCGCCCCCTGGCCGGCCACGGCCAGCCCCCGGCCAGCCTCGGCCGCCAGCTCGGCCGGCCCCGGCCCTAGCTCAGCCGCCCGACCGCCCCAGCTCGGCCGCCCCGCCCAGGGCCGGTTCAACCGCCCCCCCCCCCCTCTGTTTTTTTTATTTTTTTATTTTATTTTATTTACTTTCTGTGATCATAATTACTTTATTTCAGGTAGACTAATCATTGTTCATGCTATGGAAAATAGGAAGTTTAATTTAAAATTCCGTTATGCTATTGATTCACGTAGTTAATTGTTTATCCTGTGCAATGTTGATCAACTAAAAATGATTAGGTTTCCATTAGTATATATATAACAGAATTCTTTTGTTAGGAATCAATTGTAATTGATTATTAGTGCATAAACCTTAACCCCCCCTGCGAAACCCTTTCCCGTCTCTTTCTAACCATAACAAATGCGATGTCAAATGTCATACTTGGTGCATATTCGTTTTACCTGTTCCCTTGTATGGTGTACTGTTCTTTTGTATTAAATATGTGGATGTATGTATGTTTGCGCTCGCATAGAGAACGATCCGGTCGAAGAGCCCGAGGAGTTCGCAGGAGAAGCCCCTGAGCAGCAGTCGGTTGGTGGAGGCAAGTGTCCTTTGACCTATCTCTGTCCTATTCATTCTCTAATTCACCTCCCACATTACACATTTATACCTAAGGATTGACTAGCTTTTGTTATTCATGTCCTTGTTTACCTATTTGGGTCGGATTATTACTGCTTAGTTTGATGCTATTGCTCAACTCTAATCAATGAACATGATGTGATTATCTATGATACGCTGTTTTCCCTTCTTATTTACGATTATATTTGTGACCTTCAAGGGGACTCGAGCGGTTTCTCGAGTGCCTCTCCGTAAGGACCTGTTCAATGGATGACCGCCGGGAAAACAGTGCAACCATGAGGGTGGAATGGGACGCCCTTAGCTGAATAATTGGAGGAACCGGGGTGTAGTTCGCTTAGCCGTTGTGCCGTCAATGGGGCTCGGTGTATGCGGCTCGCTCTGCCAAGGTTGATTTGTCCCTTGGGGAGGAGTGCGGTACATTTAGGAAACCTAACGGGTGGCTACAGCCCCGGGGAATCTTTGTAAAGGCTACGTAGTGAGACCCTGCCTATTCACCTTGGTAGTGTTTAAGGGTTTGATCAGCCCGAGGCAAGAGGGAATCACGGCTTGTGGGTAAAGTGCACAACCTCTGCAGAGTGTTATGAAACTGATATATCAGCCGTGCTCACGGTTATGAGCGGCCAAGGGAGCTCCAGAGATTAGTGATACTTGATCAGTGATACTTTGGTACAGGTGGCAATGAGATTGATGGTTCTGATTATGATTATGGTATTGGTAAGTGGTATTCTTTCCGTTTGGAAAGGATACATTGGGCTAATAACTTGGGTTAATGTTAAAACCTGGCTCTCTACTAGTAAGTAATAACCTGACCAACTAAAAGCAACTGCTTGACTTATCCCCACATAAAGCTAGTCCACTACAGCCAAACAGGATACTTGCTGAGTATGTTGATGTGTACTCACCCTTGCTCTACACACCAAACCCCCCCCCCCCCAGGTTGTCAGCATTGCAACCACTGCTCAGGAGAAGATGAAGCTGTGGAAGGAGACTTCCAGGAGTTCCAAGACTACGACGAGTTCTAGGTGTGGGTTAGCGGCAACCCCCAGTCGGCTGCCTGTGAAGGCCGTGTTATCTACGTTTCTTTTCCGCACTTTGATTTATTGTAAGAACTATGTGGACGTCTCAGACGTATGATGTAATCGACTATTATTTCCCCTTTTAATACTATTTGAGCACTGTGTGATGATGTCCATGTTATGTAACTGCTGTGTACGTGAATAACTGATCCTGGCACGTACATGGTTCGCATTCGGTTTGCCTTCTAAAAACCGGGTGTGACAACCGCACTAAAAGGACGCAAGGAGTACCCCAACAAGAACAAAGCAAAGGGGAAGTTCTCCTGTTTCAAATGCGGTAAGACTGGTCATTTTATAGCACAATGCCCCGATAATGATAATGACCAGGAACAAGAAAAGCATGGGAAGAGGGAAAAGAAGAAGGTTTACAAGAAGGCGAAGGGCGAGGCGCACCTTGGCAAAGAATGGGATTCGGACTGCTCTTCATCTGACTCTAAAGATGAAGGACTGGCAGCCTCGGCCTTCAACAAGTCTTCGCTCTTCCCCAATGAACGCCACACTTGCCTCATGGCCAAGGAGAAGAAGGTGAGTGTTCAAGATTCCCCTAAGTACTCTACTTCTAGTGATGAGGATTCCTCCGATGATGAAGTAGATTACTCTAGTCTATTTAAAGGATTAGATAGAGCTAAAGTAGAAAAGATTAATGAATTAATTGATGCTTTAAATGAAAAGGATAGACTTTTAGAAAAGCAAGAGGATATTTTATATGAGGAGCATGATAAATTTGTTAGTGTGCAAAAATCTCTTGCTTTAGAAATTAAAAGGAGTGAAATGCTATCTTCTGAGTTATCTGCTTGCCATGAAACTGTATCTAGCTTAAAGAGTTTAAATGATGATTTGAATGCTAAGCTAGAGGAAGCTAATAAATCTAGTTCATGTGTAGAGCATGTTAGTATTTGCAATAGATGTAAGGACTTTGATGTTAATGCTTGTAATGAACATCTTATTGCTATTACAAAATTGAATGATGAAGTGGCAAGTCTTAATGCTCAACTTAAGACTTGCAAAAATGATTTTGATAAGTTAAAATTTGCTAGGGATGCCTACACAATTGGTAGACATCCCTCTATTAAGGATGGACTTGGTTTTCAAAAGGAAACCAAGAACTTAACAAGCCAAAAGGCTCCCATTGTCAACAAGGAGAAAGGGAAGGCTCCTATGGCTAGTAGTTCTCAAAAGTGTCATGCCTACATTTATGATAGAAAATATTCTAGGAATGCTCATAAGAGTTACGATCATAATGCTTTTGATTCACTTGCTATGTTTGCCTCTAGCTCTACTTTTGTGCATGGTAGAAGTAGGACTAGGAGAAGTCATGTTGTGCATCATGTTCCTAGAAGAGTGTGTAATGAACCTTCCACTATTTACCATGTTTGCAATACTTCATTTGCGCTTGCATGTAAGAATGAAAAAGTAGTTGCTAGAAGGTTGGGATCCAAATGCAAAGGAGATAGGACTTGTATTTGGGTTCCAAAAGTTATTGTGACTAACCTTGTAAGACCCAACAAGAGTTGGGTACCTAAAACCCAAGTGTAAATTGCCTTGCAGGTTTATGCATCTGGGGGCTCAAGCTGGATTATCGACAGCGGATGCACAAACCACATGACGGGGGAGAAGAAAATCTTCACCTCCTACGTCAAGAACAAGGATTCCCAGGATTCGATCATCTTAGGACTAACCAATGTATGTTTCAAAAAAGATAGACCTTGTGCAGCTTGTTAGGCAGGGAAATAGGTGGGGAGCACTCATCACAACAAGAATGTGATGACAACATCAAGACCACTGGAGCTTCTTCACTTGGACCTCTTCGGACCCGTCGCCTACCTTAGCAGGAAGAGCTCAACAACTTCAAGAGGAATGAAGTTTGGAGTCTGGTGCCACGTCCCAAGTAAAATGTTGTGGGAACCAAGTGGGTGTTCTGCAACAAGCAAGACGAGCACGGAGTGGTGACAAGAAACAAGGCTCGACTTGTGGCAAAAGGTTATGCCCAAGTCGCAGGTCTGGATTTCGAGGAGACTTTTGCTCCTGTGGCTAGGCTAGAGTCTATTCGAATATTATTAGCCTATGCCGCTCACCACTCTTTCAGGTTGTTTCAAATGGATGTGAAGAGCGCTTTCCTCAACGGGCCAATCAAAGAGGAGGTGTATGTGGAACAACCCCTTGGCTTTGAGGATGATAGGTACCCCGACCATGTGTTTAAGCTCTCTAAGGCGCTCTATGGACTTAAGCAAGCCCCAAGAGCATGGTATGAATTCCTTAGAGATTTCTTAATTGCTAATGCTTTCAAGGTTGGGAAAGCCGATCCCACTCTTTTCACTAAGACTTGTGATGGTAATCTCCTTGTGTGCCAAATTTATGTCGATGACATAATATTTGGTTCTACTAATCAAAAGTCTTGTGAGGAGTTTAGTAGGGTGATGACACAAAAGTTCAAGATGTCGATGATGGGTGAGTTGACTTACTTCCTTGGGTTCCAAGTAAAGCAACTCAAGGACGGCACCTTCCTCTCCCAAATGAAGTACACTCAAGACCTTCTCAAGAGGTTTGGGATGAAGGATGCAAAGCCCGCAAAGACAACGATGGGAACCGACGGGCATGTCGACCTCAACAAAGGAGGTAAGTCCGTGGATCAAAAGGCATACTGGTCTATGATAGGTTCCTTGCTTTATTTATGTGCTAGTAGACCGGACATTATGCTTAGTGTATGCATGTGTGCTAGATTTCAATCTGACCCCAAGGAATGTCACCTTGTGGCCGTTAAGCGAATTCTTAGGTATTTAGTTGCTACGCCTTGCTTCGGGATCTGGTATCCAAAGGGGTCTACCTTTGACTTGATTGGATATTCAGACTCCAATTATGCCGGGTGCAAGGTTGATAGGAAGAGCACATCGGGGACATGCCAATTCCTAGGAAGGTCCCTGGTGTCTTGGAGTTCAAAGAAACAAACATCTGTTGCCCTATCCACTGCTGAAGCCGAGTATGTTGCCGCAGGACAGTGTTGCGCGCAACTACTTTGGATGAGGCAAACCCTTCGGGACTTTGGCTACAATCTAAGCAAAGTCCCACTCCTATGTGACAATGAGAGTGCAATCCGCATTATGGATAATCCTGTTGAACACAACCGCACTAAGCACATAGACATCCAGCATCACTTCCTGAGAGACCATCAGCAAAAGGGAGATATCGAGGTGTACCATATTAACACCGAGAACCAGCTAGCCGATATCTTCACCAAGCCTTTAGATGAGAAAAGGTTTTGCAGGTAGCGTAGTGAGTTGAATATCTTAGATTCACATAACTTGGATTGATCTATAACATACATGTGTTCTATGCCTTTGATCATGCTACTTTATGCATTTCAATTCATTATTGTTTATTTGTGGTGCTCAAGATGTACACATGATCCCTGGACCTCACAAGTCCATATGCAAATGGTGCACTTATTTAGGGGGAGATATGCTACAACTTGACCCTTTGAGACTAACCTTTGTGTTTAAGTATTCTTGATGTAGTCTCAAAGGTGCATTGAAAGGGAAAATGGACTTAGACGTTGCAAAGACTTCCACTGCACTTCGGTATTGGTGTATTTACTTCCAAGTTCATACCTATGCTCTTATTGCCTTTTTGCTCTTAATTGACAATTTTGGTGAGGCAATGGGGTTAAAGGGCCAAGAATGATCCTGTTTTGGTGCTTAATGCCAAAGGGGGAGAAATTAAGGCCAAAGCAAATGGATCAGCTACCACTTGTGAATTTTGAAAACAATAGAGTTAGAACTTTTGATTTGTCCAAAATACTCTTATTGCAAAATTTAGTCACTTGTGGGGGAGAATTTTTGATCATGGGAAAAAGGGGGAGTTTTTGGCAATTGATCAATTTCAATCTTGGAGTATCTCTCTTTGTGCCCAAACAAGTGAGTTTGACTTAGAGATAGGAAAATGAATTTGATTTGCAAAAACAAACCAAGTGGTGGCAAAGAATGATCCAAATATGTCAAAACTTGTGCAAAGACAATTTTGTTCTCAATTGCATTAATGTTGCACTTCTTTTGGTTGCTTTTGGATGTGTTGGCATAAATCACCAAAAAGGGGGAGATTGAAAGGGAAATGTGCCCTTGGGCAATTTCTATTATGTTTTGGTGATTAAGTGCCCAACACATTTAATTAAGTTCTTATGTGCTAAATGAAGAGAAAAGTGCAAATCAAGACATGAGGTATGTTTCTAGGCTTAGTACATTGTTTTGAGTACTAACATATTTTGTCTAAGTGCTAGAAACAGGAAAAGAAAGAATTGCAAAAGACTTGGCTGTGTGCAGCCAAAGTCCAGCTCGGCCTGGCACACCGGACTGTCCGGTGGTGCACCAGACCGTGTCCGGTGCGCCAGGCTAGTCCGCGTGAACAGGTTGCTCTCGGGACTCGACGGCGGCGTACGGCTATAATTCACCGGACTGTCCGGTGGTGCACCGAACTGTCCGGTGAGTCGTCCGCGGCGAACTCGTCGCTCTCGGGAAAAGTTTGGCGGCGTACGGCTATAATTCACTGGACTGTCCGGTGAGCCAACGGTCGCCTGCGCCAATGGTCGGCCGCGCAATCTTTGCGCGACGCGTGGCAACTCCAACGGTCGGTGGGGGGCACCGGACTGTTCGGTGCGCCAACTGGCCCGGAGCTGCAACGGTTGTTTGCGCCAGAAAAGGAAGGAGATCGGCACCGAACCGTCTACAGTGACTGTCCGGTGGCGCACCGAACTGTCCGGTGTGCCACTCGACAGAAGGCAAGGATGGCCTTCCTTGTTGGCCTCCAATGGCTCCTAGCTGCCTTGGGGCTATAAAAGGGACCCCTAGGCGCATGGAGGAGCTACCCAAGCTTACAAGAAACATTTTAAGACTCCAAGACTCCAACTTCACGCATTCGATTCTTTGAGATAGTGACTTGAGCTCCATTTGAGTTGTGAACTCCGTGCGTTGTGTTTTGAGCTCAAGTTGTGACTTGTGTGTGTAGTTGTGCTGCGATTTGTGTCTTGTGTGTGTTGCTCATCCCAACCTTACTCCGTGCTTTCATTGTGATCTTTGTTGTAAGGGCGAGAGACTCCAATCTTGTGGAGATTCCTCGCAAACGGGAATAATCATCTAAAAGAAAAACCGTGGTATTCAAGTTGATCATCGGATCACTTGAAAGGGGTTGAGTGCAACCCTCGTCCATTGGGACGCCACAACGTGGAAGTAGGCAAGTGTTACTTGGCCGAACCACGGGATAAAAATCGCGTGTCTTGTGTTGATCTTTCTGTGATTGTCTTGTCCACAAGAATTTGCTTCTCAACTACTTAGTTGCACTAACATTTCTATAACCAAGTTTTGTGGCTATTTAGTGTTGATTTTTACAGGATCACCTATTCACCCCCCCTCTAGGTGCTCTCAACCATTGCTGCCATTTTTTGAGACAACAGATGCAAAAGCAGCATACAAACATAATTCATTTAGAATTTGAACGGATCCAAAAGTAGCATACACACATAGTTCATTACGAATCTAAGAAACACGTAAGCAAGCACTGTAAGCAAGCACTGCTTGCAAACAAAAGCACATAATCTGTTTGTCGGGCAGTGATATTAGTATCACAAGTGACATTTTCGCTGTTCACTAAAGCGCCAAGTTTTCTCTTTTCTGACTAAACGTCATCTTTGCTAGTCCTGTGAAGAAAAGAAGCTCTTTAGGAATCCTTTAAAAATGACATACAAACGATAGCTTGGTTATAGTCTGAACAGGGTCCACTATTGAAAGAATCAAGAATAAATGACGCATATGACATGTCTAGTGATTTTACATTGTAGAAGTTGATTTTGAAACCTATACTTGTCTCTATAGCTTAACTAATGCAGGACGTGATGAATTTTTGCTTGTTAGAGGCAATTCGGCAATCCAAAATTCACATACACTTGATCTAGGTCTAATACATGACTACAGAAAATGTCCCTTCTTTTGCAAATAGCACAGCTATGTTGGAATTAAATTGGTTTCTGGTTGCATAGGACATAAACATGCACAAGTGAAATATTTCCCAGAGTTCCATATCATAGTAAGCTATAAAGAAACAAACAGATAGTTCGAACCATGTTGAATGGGGCAGATTTTATTTTCGAGAGATAAGGGCACGCCTGCATTCAGGAACATTGAACACATCAAGCGCAATTTGATCTATTTATGGTTTTAATTATCCCTTGTTGCATCGATTTCATTAATGCCCAACATGTTTACTTTGGTTGCTGGTGTTTGTTTCAGCAGCGTGAACTGCAGTGGGTGTATACTAATTGCTGGGAGAGAATTGAGGAACATGGCAAGCCATTCCCATCCCTCAGCTAAGCCATAACGATGATGTACACCCTTGATTTTTGTCTGTAAATGAAGTTAGGGTGTTAGCTTTCTATTCAACTGCAATGGGCCAGTATACTGGGCAAAGGCTTATATCTCATGAAAATTCATCAATTAAGATAGAAGGTATAAAACAAGCACGGAACAACAAGTTTGTCACGAGCATGTATAAGCTCATTAAGAACACCAATATTTTCACGAGGCTCAGAGTTCCCAACAATATATACTTGTTTTCTAACCTTTAGAAATTTTAAAATAGTTAGATTTACACTTGCACTGGACTAATAATATAAAGTCGTACTCATTAAATAAATCCAGACAAAAAGTTAGTGGTGACATAAGAAATACAAGAATTGTTCGATGATATAGAGACATCTTTATCTAATATACAAACTTTGTACTATGAATATAAGAGACGTTCTGCAAGTGGAAGAAAACTTACTTCCTCTTCAGAAATCCATCTTAGTGCCGATGACAGACTTCCTGATTCTGTTACAATCCTTAGGCCCTTTTGCTTCTCAGTGTTCATCTATTTGCTAGTATTAAAATGGGGAGCAGACTTGAAATAATGTTGTATATTCATTGGAATCCATGAAGCTGGATATACATCCACCTGGTTTGTTCATTACATTTGCATTGGATCTGGCACGGCCAAGAAAAGTGCACACTATCACCAAAAATTAATGCAGTATCAATCGACAATCTCAACATCAATTCTGAAGCAACAAGTCAATTCACTAAAATCAGGCACTGCATAGTGAAGGGAAAGAAATAGGATCCAAGGAGAGATGTAGTCAAGTTGTATATAAGTTTATAGTAAAACAAACAGAGTTCCACTCCACAGTTTAGAGGGCTATTTGGCTGACATAGGTCCTCATATTTGTGGATTGAGGAAGTACTCGTGTCCTGTCCCATTGCTAGAAAATATAAAGCGTGCAAAAGTGAAAGAGTACTGCCACATATTGAACCATTTTAATACAAGTCAATATCTAGGTCCTAAAATCACATAGATGGGTAGCTCATAAATGCATGTATGTATTTGAGTTTTACTCAAAACATTTCCTAAACTAAAAGGTTGTAAAAAATGTAAAAGGTTGTATATTTTTGGTCATCCATTTGTGGCATAATTTATTAACTATATAATTGTCTGACCCACAACAATCACTGCCACTATTTGGCCTATAGAATTCACTGCCAGTGCCATTTTTCTATCTCAAATACCATTGTACTACTGAAGAAGTGCAGCATTTGAATACGGCAGTGACGTCTGTCCGGACTGAAGTCTAGGATCTTTCCGGAGCATTAGTGTCGGCGTTCCGAGACCAGGGGGTCCCTGAGCCGACGAGTGAATGTCACCGCGTGCCCCAGCCCAGATGGGTCGAGCGCGAGGGCGAGCGCGAAGGGGGGAGAGCGAGGCGGCCGGAGACCGGCGTGAGAGAGGTGGGAATCCTGCGGCCTTCGTGTTCGTCCCGCGCCCAGGTCGGGTGCGCTTGCAGTAGGGGGTTACAAGCGTCCACGCGGGAGAGGGAGCGAGCGGCTCCGGGCGAGCGCGTGTCTTGTCCTCGTCCCCGCGCGGCCAACCCTCTCTAAGAGGGCCCTGGTCCTCCCTTTTATAGGCGCAAGGAGAGGATCCAGGTGTACAATGGGGGGTGTAGCAGAGTGCTACGTGTCTAGCGGAGGAGAGCTAGCTCCCTAGGTACATGCCGTTGTGGCAGCCGGAGAGATCTTGGCACCCAGCTGGTGTGATGTCGTGGCCGTCGGAGGAGCGATGGAGCTTGGCGGAGGGATAGCTGTCGGAGTGGTTGAGTCCTTGCTGACGTCCTCTTGCTTCCGTAAGGGGGCTGAGAGCCACCGTCGTCACAGAGCTTGCGGGGCGCCATCATTGCCTATCTGGCGGAGCGAGCCAGATGGGACACTGGTCTTGTTCCCTGCGGCCCGAGTCAGCTCGGGGTAGGGTGATGATGGCGCATCCTGTTGACGTGGCTGGTCTACGCCCTAGGTTGGGCGATGTGGAAGCTCCTCCGAAGCCGAGGTCGAGTCCGAGCCCCCGGGTCGGGCGAGGCGGAGATTGTCGGCTGGTGCCGGGGCGGAGTCCGAGCCCTGGGGTCGGGCGAAGCGGAGTTCGTCGTCTTCTGGGGCCGAGCCCAAGTCCGAGCCCTGGGTCGGGCGAGGCGGAGATCGTCGTCTTCTAGGGCCGAGCCCAAGTCCGAGCCCTGGGTCAGGCGGAGTTTGCCGTCTTCCGGGACTTAGCCCGAGTCCGAGCCCTGGGTCAGGCGGAGTTCGCCGTCTTCCGGGACTTAGCCCGAGTCCGAGCCCTGGGTCGGGCGGAGTTCGTCGTCTTCCGGGACTTAGCCCGAGTCCGAGCCCTGGGTCGGGCGGAGCGGAGTTCGCTGTCTTCCAGGACTTAGCCCAAATCCGAGCCCTGGGTCGGGCGGAGTTCGTCGTCTTCCGGGACTTAGCCCGAGTCCGAGCCCTGGGTCGGGCGGAGCGGAGTTCGCCGTCTTCCGGGACTTAGCCCGAATCCGAGCCCTGGGTCAGGCGGAGTTCGTCGTCTTCCGGGACTTAGCCCGAGTCCGATCCCTGGGTCGGGCGGAGCGGAGTTCGCCGTCTTCTGGGACTTAGCCCGAGTCCGAGCCCTGGGGTCGGGCGAAGCTGAGCTTCCTATGGAGCCTTCGGCCGGGCCTGACTGTCCGTTAGTCTCACTCTGTCAAGTGGCACCACAGTCGGAGTGGCGCAGGCGGCGCTGTCCTTCTGTCAGGCCGGTCAGTGGAGCGGCGAAGTGACGGCGGTCACTTCGGCTCTGCCGGCTGGGGGGCGCGCGTCAGGATAAGGGTGTCAGGCCACCTTTGCATTAAATGCTCCTGCGACTTGGTCGGTTGGTGCGGCGATTTGGTCAGGGTTGCTTCTTAGCGAAGACAGGGCCTCGGGCGAGCCAGGAACACATTTGCCGCTGAAGGGGGGCCTCGGGCGAGATGGAGATCCTCCGGGGTCGGCTGCCCTTGTCCGAGGCTAGGCTCGGGCGAGGCGTGATCGAGTCCCTCGAATGGACTGATCCCTGACTTATTCGCACCCATCAGGCCTTTGCAGCTTTGTGCTGATGGGGGTTACCAGCTGAGAATTAGGAGCCTTGAGGGTACCCCTAATTATGGTCCCCGACAGTAGCCCCCGAGCCTCGAAGGGAGTGTTTGCACTCGCTTGGAGGCTTTCGTCGCACTTTTTTGCAAGGGGACCAGCCTTTCTCGGTTGCGTTTTGTTCCGGTGGGTGCGCGCGAGCACACCCGCCGGGTGTAGCCCCCGAGGCCTCGGAGGAGTGGTTTCACTCCTTCGAGGTCTTAATGCCTCGCGTAGTGCTTCGGCTGGTCTGGTCGTTCCCTCATGCGAGCTGGTCGTAGCCCAGGTGTACGGTCGGGTCCCAAGTTCTCGGGCTGGTATGTTGACGCTGTCAACGGTTCAGCCGGAGCCGGGTTTGCGAGAGCAGCCCCCGAGCCTCTGCATAGGGTGAGAGGGCGATCAGGGACAGACTCGGCTTTTTTACATACGCCCCTGCGTCGCCTTTCCGCAAGGAGGAGGGGGAAGCGCCATGTTGCCCTTGATGGGCGCCGAACATGGTGTCTCCGTTGAGCTGCAAGCGGGTGATCCGAGTGGACGTCCGTGCCCCGTTCGTTAGGGGTCGGCTAGGGGCCCAGAGGCACGCCCAAAAGTACCTGCGGGTGATCTGCCAGACCCGGTCCCCTGGTGACGGGGTCCGAGGGCTCAATGCCTCCCTCTGATGGGATTCTGTTACAAGATCGTTCCCGCTGGTCTCGGAAATGTCCTAGGGTACCTCGGGAGCGCAGCCCGAGCCTTGGTTATGTATCGAACGTACCCATGGTCATCCCTCGCTCGGTGTCTGAGGCGGCTGTGAACCCTTCGGGGGCCAACCTTCGAACCCCTGATCAGTAATGGGCGCGAAGCCCGAGTAGCCTGAGGCGGCCGTGGAACCCTTTCGAGGGGCCGGCCTTCGAACCTCTGACCAGTAGTGGGTGTAGGGCCCACACGATCTAAGGCGGCTGTCGAACCCTTCCGGGGGGGCCAGCCTTCGAACCTCTGATCAGTAGGGGGGCTCGGAGCCTGGTTCCTTCTCGGGGAAGGATCCTTTTCGGGGTATCCCCCTTTCCCGGTCCCTGTTGCAAGAGAGAGAAAGAGGAAAAAAGGAAAAGGATACGAAATCGAACGACGCGGCGTACCTTTTTTGACGCGGTCATCATGGTGAAGGCGAAGCGTCGCCCGCTTCTCCTGCCAGAGGCGCCGCGTGTCCCGCCGCGGAGTTGATGCGACGGGGCGAGTAGTTCACAGGGTAGCCGTTGCGCGTGCGTGAGCCGTTCGAGGAACGGGTCACGGGCGCGTCGTCTTCACGCCGTGAGAGAGGGTTCTCTCGCTGCCCCCGGATGGGACGTGAGCTTGGCTGACGACGTGACCGCTGCACCTACCCGCCTGCCACCGCTATTACTGCCGGCCCGTCTTCGGCCGTATTGACCATCGCGCCAGGCTGGAGCCGCTGGGTCGTACGCTGGGTGGCCTCGAGTCGCGGTATTGGTTCCGCAGTCGAGGAGGCGCGGTGGTGGCGCAGGTGGCGGTGCAGTTACTCACACGTAGCAACCGGCGCACCGGTTGCGTGACACGTGGGCCTGGGCCTCCATGCCGGGCGTGTTGGGAGTCGGAGAAGTGCGCCCACTTGGCGCGGTTGCATGCCGCCTGCACGGCTGCCCGCCCTTTCGCCCGTTGGTCTGGGCAAAAGTGGAGAGTCGCTTGTAACCGCTGGGCGGTTGTACGCACCGCGCACGGCGGTTTGGCCTCTTCTGCTCTGAGCCGGCTTGCATGACGCGTGGGACCCAGCCCCCGCGCCGTAGGGGAGGACCTTGGAGTGTATTGGAGAAGACTCAGCCCGTGACAGCTGGGGACGCAAGTAGGGAGAACCGCCTTAAAAAGGAGGGTGACCCCCTTGGAAGGCGATCATGTCTTCGCGCTCCCTTATGCATCGTGTTTTTCCACCATCCAAGCCCCCGGATGGGGGAGATCCGTCGTCTTTCTGCCTCGTCGTTGGGGGAACGCAACTCCGTGGGAGTCGGCACCTTTCAGCCATCGTTCGGCTTCAAGGATTTTCATCGTGCAGCCCGGCTGCACCCCCCCGCCAGCGGTCACCCCAGACGGTGACCACCAGCCCCTAGGTGGGGAGAAGCAAGCCGGGCTGTGATCTTGGTCCCACCCTCAGCTTCAAGGATGTTCATCATCCTTGCTGGGGTGGAGGCCGGGCTGAGCCGGAGCTCTACCTCCTGCGCGGGTTCGTGGGTCACCCTCTCCTGCGGCGTTCGAGGGAGAGGGCGCTCGTTGGCCCTGCGGGCGGGTCAGACTTCGACAACGCGGGGCCGGTCGACGTCAGGCGTCGTCAGCCCCAGCGCGTCGGGCTCGTCGGGTTGGCCCCCGGTGCCCCCTCCCGCCGGAAGGCGGCTGCCGCGCCGTGTGCACGGGAGGACCGCCCAAGATGTCGCGCGCTGCTAGGGCGGCGTTCGTGTTCTGGGGCGGTCCTGCCTTTGCACCGGTACGGTGCCTCCGTGGGGAGGTCGGTGCCCTACTCGTCTGGGAGGATCCGAGTGGGGATCTGCCGACGGGCTGACGGCCCCTGTCGTCGGTGCCGAGGCAGAGGCAGCTCGAGAAGTCCCCGTCGCCGACGGGATCACCGCCACCATCCGCGCTCCGGACCTCCGGCTCTTTGTACTTGTCCTCGCCCCTCGAGTGTCGGCGTGGGCGAGGGCAAGGTTGCAGCAGCGTTCGCCCTGAGGCCATCGCCACTGCAGTTTGGCCACCCGTAGAGGGGGTCGTTGTCGCTGCTGCTGGAGCGGGCGAAGGCGAGCCGTCCGTCGGTCTTCTGTTGCTCCGCAGGCCCCTCCCCCGTCGAGTGGGGTTGTTCGTACCTGCGGAGGTGGAACCGGAGTTCCGTTTGTAATGGCACCTTGGATGCCAGTGTTTTTGTTCATTGTGGTTGTCGGGGCCTGAACATGTATGCATTTTCGGCATGGAGCCGTGTTTTTTCCTCATTTTCGAGCACTAAGACTCGCCTATTGGTTGTCTGAACTGCTTCACCAATCGTGAGTCGCCCCGTGTACAGGTGACGAGTGAGGTATCCGTATCCCGGAGGCGTAGGAGTCCCTCGGCTCGGTCGGCCTTGTTGTCCGAGGCTTCTCTAGCTTAATTAAAGGAACCCCTCGACCGCTCTTCGATGAGCCGAGGCTAGAGGTAGCGGCGTCAACATGAACAGAGGACGAGTTGGCTCGAAAAGAAAACCTAGTTGGCCTAAGCCTGGCCAGGTCGTCCGTTAGCGGGACCGACGCCGGAGTTGACCAGCCGAGGCCTCGGGTCGGGCAGACGTCCTTGGAGAGCAGCTGGCCGAGGCCCCGGGGTGACCGGCCGAGCCGCCTGCTCGGGCTGGATTCCCGGAGAAGACCCTGGCAGCGATGGCCCGGGCGTGGCGATGACATCGTCCTTCGGGGTGGAGATCTTTGGACCGCGTCGCCGTCCGAGGCTAGGTCAGACCTCGCCGAAGGTGTTGTCGATGCCGAGGGTGCTGCTGCTCCCTTTAGCCATAAAGATCCGAGCCTGCAGGATCGGATTGTCTTGTAGCATGTGTTTCCTGCGGCCGCCGAGGCCAAAACACACCCTCGCCGTGTTGTAAAGCTGTGTCTCTTTTCCTTTTGTTTCGAGTATCTGCGACTTTTTTGTCGGTAACAGGAATGTTTGTGTGAGCGAGAGTTGCTTCTCGCGGAAGGTGATGAGTGAGGTATCCGTATCCCGGGGGCGTAGGAGTCCCTCGGCTCGGTCGGCCTTGCCGCTTACGCGTACTCCGTCGTTTTCAGGATCCACTTTCGAAGTAGTCAAACAGCCTGAAAGACCTTCTGGCAGAAGAGATCTTTTTTTCGAGGAAAATTTCGACGCAGAGGGGGTTCCCCCCCTTTTAGCCCCCGAGGGAGGGTCGGGCTTTGCCGAGACGAGGCCGACCCTTCCTTGATGACTAAACTTTGCGTGGGTGCGAGGTATATGATCAACTTGAAAACATCTTAAGGGTAGAAGCGACGTAGCTGTTGGATGTTCCAGGCGTTGCCGTAGACCTCGCCTTGACTGTTGGCCAGCTTGTACGTTCCGGGCTTCAGAACCTTGGTGATGACGAATGGCCCCTCCCAGGGGGGCGTGAGCTTGTGCCGCCCACGGGCATCTTGTCGCAGCCGAAGCACCAGGTCGCCCACCTGGAGGTCTCGGGACCGGACCCCTCGGGCGTGGTAGCGTCGCAGGGACTGCTGGTACCGCGCCGAGTGTAGCAAGGCCTTGTCTCGAGCCTCCTCCAGCTGGTCCAGCGAGTCTTCTCGGCTGACTTGGTTGCTTTGGTTGGTGTAGGCCCTCGTCCTCGGGGAACCGTATTCTAAGTCTGTGGGCAAGATGGCTTCGGCCCCATAGAATAGAAAGAACGGCGTGAAGCCCGTGGCTCAGCTCGGCGTTGTCCTCAGACCCTAGACCACCGAGGGGAGTTCCTTCATCCACCGCTTGCCGAACTTGTTGAGGTCGTTGTAGATCCGAGGCTTGAGCCCTTGTAGAATCATGCCGTTGGCACGCTCCACCTGCCCATTCGTCATGGGATGAGCCACGGCGGCCCAGTCCACCCGGATGTGGTGATCCTCGCAGAAGTCCAGGAACTTTCTGCCGGTGAACTGGGTGCCGTTGTCGGTGATGATGGAGTTCGGGACCCCGAAGCGATGGATGATGTTGGTGAAGAACGCCACCGCCTGCTCGGACCTGATGCTGTTCAGGGGTCGGACCTCGAACCACTTGGAGAATTTGTCGATGGCGACCAGCAGGTGCGCGTAGCCCCCGGGTGCCTTCTGCAAGGGGCCGACGAGATCCAGACCCCACACAGCAAAAGGCCAGGTGATGGGTATCGTCTGCAGAGCCTGAGCGGGCAGGTGGGTCTGCCTCGCGTAGAATTGACACCCTTCGCAGGTGCGGACGATTCTGGTAGCGTCGGCCACCGCCGTCGGCCAGTAGAAGCCTTGCCGGAAAGCATTCCCGACAAGGGCTCGAGGCGCTGCGTGATGGCCGCAAGCCCTCGAGTGTATCTCTCGCCGGAGTCCCTGACCTTCGGCGATGGAGATGCATCGCTGGAGGATGCCTGAGGGGCTGTGGTGGTAGAGCTCCTTCTCATCTCCTAACAAGACGAACGACTTGGCACGCCGCGCCACCCACCGAGCCTCGGCCCGGTCGAGGGGTAGCTCTCCTCGGTGGAGATATTGCAGGTACGGGGTCTGTCAGCTTCGATTAGGCATGACCCTGCTTCGTTCCTCCTCGACGCGCAGTGCCTCACCCTCGGGGGCCGAGGGTACCTCGGGCTGAACCGAGGGCACCTCGGGCCGAGCTGAGGGTGCCTCGGGATGAGCCGAGGGTGCCTCGGACTGAGCCGAGGGCGCCTCGGGTTGAGCCGAGGGTGCCTCGGACTGAGCCGAGGGTACCTCGGACTGAGCCGAGGGTACCTCGGGCTCGGACGTGTCGTCGATCTTGACGGAGGGTTGATGCAGGTCTCGGGAGAAGACGTTCGGGGGAACCGTTGTTCGCCCCGAGGCTATTTTAGCCAGCTCGTCCGCAGTCTCGTTGTAGCGCCGGGCGATGTGGTTGAGCTCGAGCCCGTAGAACTTGTCTTCCATGCGCCGAACCTCATCGCAGTAGGCCTCCATCTTCGGGTCGCGGCAGTGGGAGTTCTTCATGACTTGGTCGATGACGAGCTGCGAGTCACCGCGAGCGTCGAGGCGTCGGACCCCTAGCTCGATGGCGATCCGCAACCCGTTGACCAGAGCCTCGTACTCGGCCACATTGTTGGACGCCAGGAAGTGGAGGCGTAGCATGTAGCGTAGATGCTTTCCGAGGGGTGAGATGAAGAGTAGGCCTGCGCCGGCTCCTGTCTTCATCAGCGACCCATCGAAGAACATGGTCCAGAGCTCCGGTTGGATCGGAGCCGTCGGTAGCTGGGTGTCGACCCATTCAGCTACGAAGTCCGCCAAGACCTGGGACTTGATGGCCTTCCGAGGAGCGAACGAGATTGTCTCGCCCATGATTTCCACCGCCCACTTTGCAATCCTACCCGAGGCCTCTCGGTACTGGATGATCTCCCCCAGGGGGAAGGATGACACCAGAGTTACCGGATGAGACTCGAAGTAGTGTCGCAGCTTCCGCCGCGTTAGGATCACCGCGTACAGCAGCTTCTGAACTTATGGGTAGCGGATCTTGGTTTCGGATAGTACCTCGCTGATGAAGTAGACTGGCCTCTGAACGGGCAATGCATGTCCCTCTTCTTGCCTCTCGACCACAATCGCGGTGCTAACCACCTGAGTGGTCGCGGCGACGTAGACCAGGAGGGCTTCTCCGGCAGCTGGGGGCACCAAGATAGGCGCCTTTGTGAGGAGCGCCTTCAGGTTCCCGAGGGCTTCCTCGGCTTCAGGGGTCCAAGTGAAGCACTCGGCCTTCCTCAAGAGGCGGTACAGAGGTAGACCTCTTTCGCCGAGGCATGAGATGAAGCGGCTCAGAGCCGCGAGACATCCCATGACTCTCTGTACGCCTTTCAAGTCCTTGATGGGCCCCATGCTGGTGATGGCTGCAATCTTCTCCGGGTTGGCTTCGATGCCCCGCTCGGAGACGATGAACCCCAAGAGCATGCCTCGGGGCACCCCGAGGACACACTTCTCGGGATTGAGCTTGACGCCTTTCGCCTTGAGACATCGGAACGTCGCTTCAAGGTCGGAAAGGAGGTCGGAGGCTTTCCTCGTCTTGACTACGATGTCATCGACGTAGGCCTCGACCGTGCGGCCGATGTGTTCGCCGAACACATGGTTCATGCATCGCTGGTACATCGCGCCCGCATTCCTCAAGCCGAACGGCATGGTGACATAGCAGTACATGCCGAAGGGTGTGATGAAAGAAGTCACGAGCTGGTCGGACTCTTTCATCCTGATTTGATGATACCCTGAGTAGGCATCGAGGAAAGACAGGGTTTCGCACCCAGCAGTGGAATCCACGATTTGGTCGATGCGAGGCAGAGCGTAGGGAACCTTCGGACATGCTTTGTTGAGACCAGTGTAGTCTACACACATCCGCCATTTCCCCCCTTTCTTTCTCACAAGCACAGGGTTGGCAAGCCATTCGGGATGGAATACCTCTTTGATGAACCCTGCCGCCATTAGCTTGTGGATCTCCTCGCCTATGGCTCTGCGCTTCTCCTCGTCGAATCGGCGCAGGGGCTGCTTGACGGGTCGGGCTCTGGCTCGGATGTCCAGCGAGTGCTCGGCGACATCCCTCGGTATGCCGGGCATGTCCAAGGGACTCCACGCGAAGACGTCGGCGTTCGCGTGGAGAAAGTCGACGAGCACTGCTTCCTATTTGGGATCGAGCCCGGAGCCGATCCGGATCTGCTTGGAGGCGTCGCCGCTGGGGTCGAGGGGGACGGACTTAACCGTCTCTACTGGCTCAAAGTTGCCGGTGTGATGCTTCACGTCTGGCACTTCCTTAGAGAGGCTTTCTAGGTCGGCGATGAGGGCCTCAGACTCGGTGAGGGCCTCGGCGTACTCCACGCACTCCACGTCGCATTCGAACGCGTGTTTGTATGTGGGGCCGACGGTGATGACCCCGTTGGGGCCCGGCATCTTGAGCTTCAGGTAGGTGTAGTTGGGGACGGCCATGAACTTCGCGTAGCATGGCCTCCCCAGTACCGCGTGGTAGGTTCCTCGGAACCCGACCACCTCGAACGTCAGGGTCTCCCTTCGGAAGTTGGAGGGTGTTCCGAAGCAGACGGGAAGGTCGAGTTGTCCGAGGGGCTGGACGCGCTTCCCGGGAATGATCCCATGGAAGGGCACAGCGCCTGCTCGGACGGAGGACAGATCGACACGCAGGAGTCCGAGGGTTTCGACGTAGATGATGTTGAGGCTGCTGCCTCCGTCCATGAGGACCTTGGTGAGCCTGACATCACCGATGACGGGGTCGACGACGAGCGGGTATTTCCCCGGGCTCGGCACATGGTCGGGGTGATCGTCTCGGTCGAAGGTGATGGGCTTGTCGGACCAGTCTAGATAGACTGGCGCCGCCACCTTCACCGAGCAGACCTCCTGGCGCTCTTGCTTGCGGTGCCGAGCCGAGGCATTCGCCGCTTGCCCACCATAGATCATGAAGCAGTCGCGGACCTCGGGGAACTCTCCTGCCTGGTGATCTTCCTTCTTGTCGTCGTCGCGGGCCTTGCCACCCTCCGCGGGTGGCCCGGCCCTGTGGAAGTGGCGCCGAAGCATGACGCACTCCTCAAGGGTGTGCTTGACGGGCCCCTGGTGATAGGGGCACGGCTCCTTGAGCATCTTGTCGAAGAGGTTGGCACCTCCGGGGGGTTTCCGAGGGTTCTTGTACTCGGCGGTGGCGACAAGGTCCGCTCGGCGGCGTCGCGTTTCGCTTGCGACTTCTTCCTGCCCTTCTTCTTGGCGCCGCGCTGAGTTGACGCCTCGGGAGCATCTTCCGATGGGCGGCCCTGGGGCTGCTTATCCTT
This sequence comes from Zea luxurians, assembly GCA_029449295.1. NCBI lineage: Eukaryota > Viridiplantae > Streptophyta > Magnoliopsida > Poales > Poaceae > Zea > Zea luxurians. The sequence goes on along the minus strand of JAOPSE010000032.1, from coordinate 20,213,420 downwards.
TCGGAAGATAGCCTCGACCGCCTCCTGGCCGGAGGCGAACTTGGTGGCGATGTCCATCAGCTCGCTCGCCCTGGTGGGGGTCTTGCGACCCAGCTTGCTCACCAGGTCGCGGCAGGTGGTGCCAGCGAGGAACGCGCCAATGACATCCGAGTCGGTGATGTTGGGCAGCTCGGTGCGCTGCTTCGAGAATCGCCGGATGTAGTCCCGGAGACACTCTCCCGGCTGCTGTCGGCAGCTTCGGAGGTCCCAGGAATTCCCGGGGCGCACTTACACGCCCTGGAAATTGCCGGCGAAAGCTTGGACTAGGTCGTCCCAGTTGGAGATCTGCCCCAGAGGCAGGTGCTCCAACCAGGCGCGAGCGGTGTCGGAGAGGAACAGGGGGAGGTTGCGGATGATGAGGTTGTCATCGTCCGTTCCACCCAGTTGGTAGGCCAGACGGTAGTCCACGAGCCACAGTTCCGGTCTCGTCTCCCCCGAGTACTTTGTGATAGTAGTCGGGGGTCGGAACCGGGTCGGGAACGGTGCCCGTCGTATGGCCCGGCTGAAGGTCTGCGGACCGGGTGGTTCGGGCGAGGGACTCCGATCCTCCCCGCTGTCGTAGCGTCCCCCACGCCTGGGGTGGTAGCCTCGGCGCACCCTCTCGTCGGGGTGGGCCCGACGGTCGCGGTGATGGTGCTCGTTGCCGAGGCGACCCGGGGCCGCAGGCGCTGTGTTGCGCGTGCGCCTGGTGTAGACCGAGGCTTCCCGCATGAATCGGGAAGTCGCGGCATGAGGTTCCGAGGGGTACCCCTGCCTTTGGGAGGCAGAGCTCTCGGCCCGTCGGACCGCGGTGCCTTCCAGGAGATTCTTGAGCTCTCCCTGGATTCGCCGTCCCTCGGTGGTTGATGGCTCCGGCATCTCGCGGAGAAGCATCGCTGCTGCAGCCAGGTTCCGGCCGACCCCACTAGATGCGGGTGGTGGCCTGACCCTGACGTCGTCGTTGATGCGGTGCTGGAAGCCCTGGGGTAGATGACGTATTTCCCCGGCCAGGGGTTGGCCCGCCCATGCCTGCCCGACGTCCCGACGGATCGGCTCAAGCGCTCCTGCTCCCTTGTCGAGCCTGGCCTGCACCCCGCGGATTTGCTCGAGCTTTGGGTCATGACCCCCCGCCTGAACGGGGACCACAGCTAGCTCCCGTGGGATGTCAACGTGAGGCACCGGCCTAGGGAGGTCACCGTCCTCCGGCATGCCGAGATGGTTGCCTTCGGAGGGACCCCCTAGATCGACGTGGAAGCATTCGCGACTTGGGCCGCAGTCCTCGTCGCCGAGGCTACGGCTACCGTCAGAACAGTCGGAAAGGCAGTAGTCGCATGCGGTCATGAAGTCCCGCATGGCACTGGGGTTGCCAAGTCCAGAGAAATCCCAACAGATGCTAGGTTCGCCGTCTTCCTCGGACCCAGAAGGCCCGTAGGTCGAGACGTCCGTCAGCCGGTCCCAAGGTGACCGCGTACGAAACCCCAGAGGGTTTGGACTTGCCTCTACGAGAGCACCCGCCAAAGCGGGGCCGCTAGGTGGGTCGAGGCTGAATCCGAAAGACGTGGGATGGGAATCGGTCGGTACCTTTTGGTTGACGAGCGGCGATGAGGTCACGTCGGGGACTGACTGCACCGTCGTCTCAGGTACGAGGGTGACGTCCAGCAAGCTTTTCGTGAGCGTGCTGGCGTCATCCGCTTGCTCGGGTTTGGCGTGTTGTGGGGAGACGGCGCTCGCCTTCGTCTCAAACGCGAGGTCGACGCCCGGTGCGCCCCCCGTTGGGGCGCTGGGGCCATCGACTCGCTCGACAGCCGGTGAGGCGCTGTCTCCTGCTTGGCCTTGGTTGCCCCGTCTTCCCCTCCGCCGGCGGGGGAGAGGACGGGGTGAGCTCGAAGGTTGTTCTTCCACCATGTGGGGAAGACGTCGCCGATTCCGCCGCCGGCGGGCGGGTTGTCGGCCGCCACTGTCGTTGTCGCACGGCGGTGGGAGGACTATCATGTCGTAGCTACCGTCGAGGGACATGAACTCAAGACTCCCGAAACGGAGCACCGTCCCGGGTTGGAGAGGTTGCTGGAGACTGCCCATCTGGAGCTTGACGGGAAGCTGTTCGTCAACACGCAGCAGGCCCCTACCTGGCGCGCCAACTGTCGGCGTTCCGAGACCGGGGGGTCCCTGAGCCGACGAGTGAATGTCGCCGCGTGCCCCAGCCCAGATGGGTCGAGCGCGAGGGCGAGCGCGAAGGGGGAGAGCGAGGCGGCTGGAGACCGGCGTGAGAGAGGTGGGAATCCCGCGGCCTTCGTGTTCGTCTCGCGCCCAGGTCGGGTGCGCTTGCAGTAGGGGGTTACAAGCGTCCACGCGAGAGAGGGAGCGAGCGGCTCCGGGCGAGCGTGTGTCTCGTCCTCGTCCCCGCGTGGCCAACCCTCTCTAAGAGGGCCCTGGTCCTCCCTTTTATAGGTGCAAGGAGAGGATCCAGGTGTACAATGGGGGTGTAGCAGAGTGCTACATGTCTAGCGGAGGAGAGCTAGCGCCCTAGGTACATGCCGTTGTGGCAGCCGGAGAGATCTTGGCACCCAGCTGGTGTGATGTCGTGGCCGTCGGAGGAGCGATGGAGCTTGGCGGAGGGACAGCTATCGGAGTGGTTGAGTCCTTGCTGACGTCCTCTTGCTTCCGTAAGGGGGCTGAGAGTCGCCGTCGTCATAGAGCTTGCGGGGCGCCATCATTGCCTATCTGGCGGAGCGAGCCAGATGGGACACCGGTCTTGTTCCCTGCGGCCCGAGTCAGCTCGGGGTAGGGTGATGATGGCGCCTCCTGTTGACGTGGCTGGTCTGCGCCCTAGGTTGGGCGATGTGGAAGCTCCTCCAAAGCCGAGGTCGAGTCCGAGCCCCCGGGTCGGGCGAGGCAGAGATTGCCGGCTGGTGCCGGGGCGGAGTCCGAGCCCTGGGGTCGGGCGAAGCGGAGTTCGTCGTCTTCTGGGGCCGAGCCCAAGTCCGAGCCCTGGGTCAGGCGAGGCGGAGATCGCCGTCTTCTGGGGCCGAGCCCAAGTCCGAGCCCTGGGTCGGGCGGAGTTCGCCGTCTTCCGGGACTTAGCCCGAGTCCGAGCCCTGGGTCGGGCAGAGTTCGCCGTCTTTCGGGACTTAGCCCGAGTCCGAGCCCTGGGTCGGGCGGAGTTCGTCGTCTTCCGGGACTTAGCCCGAGTCCGAGCCCTGGGTCGGGCGGAGCGGAGTTCGCCGTCTTCCGGGACTTAGCCCGAATCCGAGCCCTGGGTCGGGCGGTGTTCGTCGTCTTCCAGGACTTAGCCTGAGTCCGAGCCCTGGGTCGGGCGGAGCGGAGTTCGCCGTCTTCCGGGACTTAGCCCGAATCCGAGCCCTGGGTCGGGCGTAGTTCGTCGTCTTCCGGGACTTAGCCCGAGTCCGATCCCTGGGTCGGGCGGAGCGGAGTTCGCCGTCTTTCTTGACTTAGCCCGAGTCCAAGCCCTGGGGTCGGGCGAAGCGGAGCTTCCTATGGAGCCTTCGGCCGGGCCTGACTGCCCATCAGTCTCACTCTGTCAAGTGGCACCGCAGTCGGAGTGGCGCAGGCGGTGCTGTCCTTCTTTCAGGCCGGTCAGTGGAGCGGCGAAGTGACGGCGGTCACTTCGGCTCTGCCGGCTGGGGGGTGCGCGTCAGGATAAGGGTGTCAGGCCACCTTTGCATTAAATGCTCCTGCGACTTGGTCGGTTGGTGCGGCGATTTGGTCAGGGTTGCTTCTTAGCGAAGACAGGGCCTCGGGCGAGCCAGGAACACATTCGCCACTGAAGGGGGGCCTCGGGCGAGACGGAGATCCTCCGGGGTCGGCTGCCCTTGTCCGAGGCTAGGCTCGGGCGAGGCGTGATCGAGTCCCTCGAATGGACTGATCCCTGACTTATTCGCACCCATCAGGCCTTTGCAGCTTTGTGCTGATGGGGGTTACCAGCTGAGAATTAGGAGCCTTGAGGGTACCCCTAATTATGGTCCCCGACAATTAGTTTGACGTGCTCCGTGTGCCTGCTGATGATCTTCCCAAGCAGTTGTTTTTTATAAACCAAAGTGGTTGATAAGAAAAATAAAACTATTAAAATGTAAAAAAATGAGAAGGTAGATATACACACTGCCCGCATCTTCCTTCGCAGCAGCTGCACATGGACACGAGCCAGAGGAGGGCCTACCAGAGCATAAGACAACAGGACGTGGATAAAAAGGTAAAATCTGTATGCTATTGTGACATGATATTTTGTAGATGGTTGCTAATATTATTTGGGTCCAGGATGCTTCGGTGCTCCTTTGATAACGTTTTAAGGGCAAAGCACCCAGTCTGAGTCCAAATATTACTATGAAAATGACAGGATATACACAACCATACTGAAAGAAAAGAGGGGCTTGGTTATACGGGCTCCAAGCTGCCAACCACTTACATGCGCTCCGACCCGTCCTTTCCTGGTGGTAAGCTGTCGAAGGATGGTTTCCAGTTGTGTTTTTCCAATAGTTAGTTCATCACCACGACAAGGAAAGGAAACAGAAGGATAGAAAACATAATAAAGATAGAAATTTGAGCAGTTTAAAACGATATTTGATCAAGAAATTTCAAAGAAAATATAGGTTCTCACGTCTTCTTATCTAGAAAGTGAATGTTAATGTTACTAACCTCAGCACCAGGCTCAGAATCCCTCCAAAAAGTATTTCGAGCCCAGGTTATTTCAAGCAATACACACTCGAGTAAGCAAACAATAAGCGGGAGAAGAGTCGACTTTATCTAAAAGCAATTATGGTACTATGGTAAAAACTAATGGTTTGGTTTGAAATCAACACCGAAAATAGGCCTTTCAATTCTTGTCTTACATTCTTTTAAAGACTTGATGCTCCTCAATTAGTTATGCAAATTGAGAATCACAGGAGGCAGCTGAAGCAGTCAGTAACAAAATACAAAACCAAAAAAATCCAAAACACAATGATTCATCCAAGACATCATAATCATCGTTCTCACAAGCATAAGTATAATTGTATGATCAGTGCCTTCAATAGTCTTGAGAAGAGGGTAATTTTTTGTTGCTAGATGGCCAGGTTCAACACATGCCCATGTATATTGATTATTGAATGATGCTTTGGTCGGGCATTGAAATAAAAAGTTTCCACTACTCCTAAACATGAAGTATATTTTATTTGTTCTCAGCTTGATTTATGTACAAATTTCGTGCATGTACTGTTGAACGTTTTGCTATGTATTTAGCGATTTTCTTTATTTTGAACTACTCAAGGAAATATTATCTTATTGATGAGGATTATTTGAATAGAAAGGCTTTCTAAAAGCTTACCCAATTTGAGCAGCTGCCAAGGGGTGCTTTTGGCCATTGTAATATACTACATATCATTGAAGTTAAAAATACCCTATGCAACCTCTGGTCGCGTATACCTATTTCCACCACACAAATCTGGACCTTTTTAGCCAATCAAAACAAAAGGAACATAATCATAGATTGTCGCTCTTACATTACATCACGACGACTAAAACCATTAGCATTCTTGTCAGCTCCTATACACAAGATATGCAAGCTGAAACACGAATTGGATTGTATAAAGTCTGACCTTGTCAGCAGCAGCCTGTAGAGTCTCATGGTCACCCCATTGACCGTTTCTATTAGTTTATATACAATAAAAATGTCATGTTAGAACAAGCATCCACATGCACTTATTCTAGGTTCCATTATAAAAATTGCTTGGCACGGTGTGGAACTAACCATGTAACTTCCTCCAAGGGGAACATATCTATCATAGTTGTGTTAGTTTTAAGATGGAAGGGATGGTTTACAGAGACAAGAAAAAAAACTGCACACGACTTCTCAAATAAATTATATTGCATTGCAGCTTAAGATGTGCCAAGATACTACACAACTGTCTGTCTAGATCTAATTGAAGCATCATGAAAAGAAACTCATTACTTGAATACAGATAACTAACACAATTTATATTAATGAAACAATGAGTAAAAATAAAATGGTACTGCAAAATGCAAATGGACCACACAGGAAACAAGTTAGCTCCATCCAATGAGTTTCCTTCAAAATTAGGCATTAAATATCAATATCATAGCTTCCCTGTAAATCTAATAATTGAAGACAAATCAATAATAGACATGGTTTCTTGTTTCTCATTTTGTTTGAAATTACTGAAGCCAAATTAGTAGAAGGCATGGTTTCTCGGTTATCATTTTGTTTAAAATTATAATGTTGCTTATTACTTACTCTTTTTAAAACAAGAGTATGGGAAAATTTTGGAACAATGATGTACAGACCTGCATCACATGCCGCTCACTATAACCTTCAGATCGAATGCAGACAAACCCTCGTCTTACTATCCTCCAATCAGAAAACATATTAATACATATGAACGTACATATACATGTCACAAACAGCTGTACAGGAAAATAGAAGGGGGAAACAACAAGAATCAAGATCAACAACTAATCCATGCGACTGGGGGAGGAGGAGCAAGGAAGAGAAGAGATTTATCGGCACTTACGCACAGACAGATCTGTCAGGTGAGCTGAGCGGCAGTTCAATCGTTCGTGAGAATTGTCCTCATCAATCCATCCCAACAACGCTTTGTTATTTTTCTTTATTTTTTGCTAGGCTTGTTTAGATCCAAGAACTTGCGGCAACAAAAAATCGTGAGGTTTACCCACCTGTTCTGTTTTTTCTGTCAGAAATCGATTTGCTCCCCCTGCCGCTGTTGCTACCGCCACCTTGAGATCCTGACCCACCACCCACCTGCTCCACTTCCTCCTCCTAGGTAGAGAGCAACACATACATGTGTGTAAGTACTACAATGGCTCAGCCTCCAGACGTTTATGCAGCTCCGACTAACGAAATCCATGCGTGCAGGTAGGCAGGTACCTGTTGAGGGCGAGGGTGGCGACGATGTGGCTAGGGCGCACTCCGCGATCGGTGAGGCCGGTGGCAAGGCTCTGCACGCCGCCGACGAACTCCGCGCCGATGAGGCATCGACCGCCTGGGCCGGCAGACGGTGACAAGTGATTCAGGGTCCTAGGCTCGGATCCGCGTGAGGTTTTTTTCCTGGTTTTGTGTGGATTGTTTTGGGTAGTATTTTATTTAGGGTTTGATAAGGGCTGCTGGGCTGAGGCGGTGCGGGGCAAGAATGAAAGGGAAATGTGCCCTTGGGCCATTTCTAAGTATTTTGGTGATTTAGTGTCCAACACAAGTGCTTAAGTGTTAAACTATGCCAAATGGTGGACAAAGTGCAAATCAATACAAAGGTATGATTCTAGACTTAGTACATTGGTTTTTGTGTACTAACATATTTGTCTAAGTGCTAGAATCAGAGAAAATACAATTGGATAAGTCTTGGCTCGAGCAGCCAAGACTCTGCTAGGTCTGGGTGCACCGGACTGTCCGGTGGTGCACAGGACAGTGTCCGGTGCACCAGGCTGGCATCTGGTCAACTGGCTGCTCTCAGGTCTCGACGGCGGCGTATGGCTATAAATCACCGGACTGTCCGGTGGTGCACCGGACAGTGTCCGGTGAGTCGGCTGCGGCGAAGTCGCCGCTCTCGGGAACCGAGTCAACAGCGTACGGCTATAATTCACCGGACTGTCCGGTGAGGCACCAGACTATCCGGTGAGCCAATGATCGGGCGCGCCAACGGTCGGCCGCGCAATCTGCGTGTGACGTGTGGCCGAGCCAACGGTTGGATGGGAGCACCGGACTGTCCGGTGTGCACCGGACAGTGTCCGGTGCGCCAACGGCTCCAAGTCTCCAACGGTCGGCTGCGCCAGAATAGGAAAGAAATCCGCACCGAACAGTGTCCGGTGGTGCACGGGACTGTCTGGTGCACCAGTCGACAGAAGGCAAGAATTGCCTTCCTGGATTGCTCTCAATGGCTTCTAGCTGCCTTGGGGCTATAAAAGGGACCCCTAGGCGCATGGAGGAGTACACCAAGCATCCCTTGAGCATTCCTAAGCACCAAGACTTCATATTCGCGCATTCTATTCTTTGTGATAGCAACTAGAGCTCCATTTGAGTAGAGAACTCTTCGAGTTGTGTTGAGAGCTCGTGTTGTGACTTGTGTGCGTATTGTTACTCTGATTTTGTGTCTTGTATGTGTTGCTCATTCCAACCTTACTTCCGTGATTCTTTGTGTTAATCAAATTGTAAGGGCGAGAGGCTCCAAGTTGTGGAGATTCCTCGCAAGCGGGATATAGTGAAACAAAGCAAAACACTGTGGTATTCAAGTGGGTCTTTGGACCGCTTGAGAGGGGTTGAGTGCAACCCTCGTCCGTTGGGACGCCACAACGTGGAGTAGGCAAGTGTTGAACTTGGCCGAACCACGGGATAAACCAATGTGCCTCTCTGTGTTGATCTCCTTGTGGTTATTGTGTTTTGCAAGAACTCCTCTCTAGCCACTTGGCTTTATTGTGCTAACTCCTAATCAAGTTTTGTGGCATTAAGTTTCAAGGTTTTACAGGATCACCTATTCACCCCCCCCCCCTCTAGGTGCTCTCAATTGGTATCAGAGCCACTCTCTTCAAAAAGGGACTAATCGCCCGAAGGGATGGATCCTAAGGGAAAGGGAATAGTGATCAACGACAAGGAGAAGGAGTCCTTCATCAATGAGCCAAAAGACGACAAGCCCACTGACTCGGGCTCAAGTCAAAAGAAGAAGGACGGGAAGAAGAAGAGGCGTATCAGGAAGATCATCTACTACAACGACAGCGACGAGTCTTCTTCTTCCTAAAAGGACGACGACAACAACGACTACGAGAAAAAGAAGACGGTTAATTCAAACTTTTCCTTTTACTATTCTCGTATTCCGCAAAGTTCCAATGCTCATTTGCTTTCCATTCCCCTCGATAAACCCCCTCACTTTGATGGAGAGGACTACGGATTTTGGAGTCACAAAATGCGTAGCCACTTGTTCTCTCTCCATCCGAGTATATGGGAGATAGTCGAAAATGGAATGCACTTTGATAGTACGGATAGTCCCATGTTCATCAACGAACAAATTCATAAAAATGCACAAGCTACTACTGTTCTTTTAGTGTCATTGTGCAGGGATGAATACCATAAGGTGAGCAGCTTGGATAACGCCAAGCAGATTTGGGACACCCTCAGGATCTCTCATGAGGGAAATGACGTCACCATGCTCACCAAGATGGAGTTGGTGGTGGGCGAACTTGGAAGATTCGCAATGATCAGTGGAGAGGAGCCAACCCAAACATACAACAGGCTCAAGACCCTCGTCAACAAAATCAGGAGCTATGGAAGCACGCGATGGACGGACCACGACGTCGTCCGCCTAATGCTAAGGTCTTTCACTGTCCTTGATCCACATCATATAAACAATATTCGTGAAAATCCTAGGTACACCAAGAAGTCGCCCAAAGAAATACTTGGAAAGTTCGTTAGCGGGCGGATGATGATCAAGGAGGCAAGATACGTCGATGAGGCGTTGAATGGTCCAATTCATGAGCCTCAAGCCATTGCTCTCAAGGCAACAAATAGCAAGGACGCGCTACCTAGCAAGGTGGCACAAGTTGAGGCGGCGGGGCTCAATGAGGAAGAAATGGCCCTCATCATCAAGCGCTTCAAGACGGCGCTAAAGGGCCGCAAGGAGCATCCCAAAAAGAAAAAGACAAAGGGAAAGCGCTCCTGCTTCAAGTGCGGTAAGGTTGGTCACTTTATTGCTAACTGTCCCGATAATGATAGTGACCAGGAACAAGGAAAGAATGGGAAAAGAGAGAACAAGAAGGTTTACAAGAAGGCTAAAGGCGAGGCACACCTTGGAAAGGAGTGGGATTCGGATTGCTCTTCGTCCGACTCCGACGACGAAGGACTTGCCGCCACCGCCTTCAACAAATCGTCTCTCTTCCCCAACGAGCATCACACCTGCCTCATGGCAAAGGAGAAGAAGGTAAGTACTCGAAATGATATTACATATGCCTCTTCAAGTGATGATGAATCTAGCGATGATGAAGTAGACTATGCTAGTTTATTCAAAGGATTAGATAGAACTAAAATTGATAAGATCAATGAATTAATTGATGCTTTGAATGAGAAAAATAGACTTTTAGAAAAGCAAGAAGATCTTTTATATGAAGAGCATGATAAATTTGTAAGTGCACAAAATTCTCTTGTGTTAGAAGTTAAAAGAAATGAAATGCTTTCATGTGAATTGTCTACATGCCATGAATCTATTTCTAGCTTAAAGAGTATCAATGATGACTTGAATGCAAAACTAGAAATAGCTAATAAATCAATCTCTTGTGTAGAACATGTTGTGATTTGCAATAGGTGTAAAGATTTTAATGTTGATGCTTGTAGTGAACACCTAGTTTCCATTTCTAAATTAAAGGATGAAGTGGCTAGTCTTAATGCTCAACTTAAGACTAGCAAAAGTGAATTTGATAAACTAAAATTTGCAAGGGATGCCTACACGATTGGTAGACACCCCTCAATTAAGGATGGACTTGGCTTTAAGAGGGAAGCCAAGAACTTAACAAGTCATAAGGCTCCCATCTCCGCCAAGGAGAAAGGGAAGGCTCCTATGGCTAATAGTGCTCAAAAGAACCATGCTTTCATGTACCATGATAGGAGATATTCTAGGAATGTTCATAGAAGTTATGATGCTTTTGATTCTCATGCCATGATTGCTTCAAGTTCTTCTATTATGCATGATACAAATTTGGCTAGGAAAAATGTTGTTCATCATATGCCTAGAAGAAATGTTGTTCATGTACCTAGGAAAGTAAGTAATGAACATTCTACAATTTACCATGCTTGCAATGCTTCCTTTGCTATTTGTAGAAAGGATAAGAAAGTGGTTGCTATGAAATTAGGGGCAAAATGCAAGGGAGACAAAACTTGCATTTGGGTCCCTAAAGATATTGTTACTAACCTTGTAGGACCCAACAAGAGTTGGGTACCTAAGACCCAAGCCTAATTTGCCTTGCAGGATTATGCATCCGAGGGATCAAGCTGGATTATCGACAGCGGATGCACAAACCACATGATGGGGGAGAAGAAGATGTTCACCTCCTACGTCAAGAACAAAGATTCCCAAGATTCAATCATATTCGGTGATGGGAACCAAGGCAAGGTTAAGGGACTAGGAAAAATAGCAATTTCATCCGAGCATTCCATTTCTAATGTGTTTTTAGTAGAATCGCTCGGGTATAACTTGTTGTCCGTTAGTCAATTATGTAATATGGGATATAATTGCTTATTCACAAATGTAGATGTGTCTGTCTTTAGAAGGAGTGACGGTTCATTAGCTTTTAAGGGTGTACTAGACGGCAAACTCTATTTAGTTGATTTTGCAAAGGAGGAGGCCGGTCTAGATGCATGCTTAATTGCTAAGACTAGCATGGGCTGGCTGTGGCATCGCCGTCTAGCACATGTGGGGATGAAGAACCTTCACAAACTTCTAAAGGGAGAACATGTGTTAGGTCTAACAAATGTGCATTTCGAAAAAGATAGACCTTGTGCAGCTTGTCAAGCAGGTAAACAAGTGGGAAGTGCTCATCACATCAAGAACGTGATGACTACATCAAGAACCCTGGAGCTGCTGCATATGGACCTCTTCGGACCCGTCGCCTACCTCAGCATCGGGGGAAGTAAGTATGGTTTAGTAATTGTTGATGATTTTTCCCGCTTCACTTGGGTATTCTTTTTGCAGGATAAATCTGAAACCCAAGGGACCCTCAAGCGCTTCCTAAGGAGAGCTCAAAATGAGTTTGAGCTCAAGGTGAAGAAGATAAGGAGCGACAACGGGTCTGAGTTCAAGAACCTTCAAGTGGAGGAATACCTTGAGGAGGAAGGAATCAAGCACGAGTTCTCCGCTCCCTACACACCACAACAAAATGGTGTGGTAGAGAGGAAGAACAGGACGCTTATAGACATGGCGAGGACGATGCTTGGAGAATTCAAGACGCCCGAGCGGTTTTGGTCGGAAGCTGTGAACACGGCTTGCCACGCCATAAACCGAGTCTATCTCCATCGCCTCCTCAAGAAGACATCATACGAGCTTCTAACCGGTAACAAACCCAATGTTTCGTATTTTCGAGTTTTTGGGAGTAAATGCTACATTCTGGTGAAGAAAGATAGAAATTCAAAATTTGCTCCCAAAGCTGTAGAAGGGTTTTTGTTAGGTTATGACTCAAATACAAAGGCGTATAGAGTCTTCAACAAATCATCGGGTTTGGTTGAAGTCTCTAGCGACGTTGTATTTGATGAGACTAATGGCTCTCCAAGAGAGCAAGTTGAGCTTGATGATGTAGATGAGGATGATGTTCGAACGGACGCGATTCGTACCATGGCGATTGGAGACGTGCGACCGCAGGAACACAAGGAACAAGATCAGCCTTCTTCCTCAACAATGGTGCAACCCCCAACTCAAGATGATGAACAGGTTCCTCAAGAAGAGGCGTGTGATCAAGGGGGAGCACAAGATGTCCAAGTTGAAGAGGAAGAAGCACCACAGGCCCCTCCAACTCAAGTTCGAGCGATGATTCAAAGGAACTATCCCGTCGACCAGATTTTGGGTGACATTAGCAAGGGAGTAACCACTCGCTCTAGATTAGCTAATTTTTGTGAGCATTACTCTTTTGTCTCTTCTATTGAGCCTTTCAGGGTAGAAGAGGCCTTGCTAGATCCGGACTGGGTGTTGGCCATGTAGGAAGAGCTCAACAACTTCAAGCATAATGAAGTTTGGACACTGGTGCCACGTCCCAAGCAAAATGTTGTGGGAACCAATTGGGTGTTCCGCAACAAACAGGACGAGCACGGGGTGGTGACGAGGAACAAGGCTCGACTTGTGGCAAAAGGTTATGCCCAAGTCGCAGGTTTGGACTTTGAGGAGACTTTTGCTCCTGTGGCTAGGCTAGAGTCGATTCGTATTTTGTTAGCCTATGCCGCTCACCATTCTTTCAGGTTGTACCAAATGGATGTTAAGAGCGCTTTCCTCAACGGGCCAATCAAGGAGGAGGTGTACGTGGAGCAACCCCCTGGCTTTGAGGATGAACGGTACCCCGACCACGTGTGTAAGCTCTCTAAGGCGCTCTATGGACTTAAGCAAGCCCCAAGAGCATGGTATGAATGCCTTAGAGACTTTTTTATTGCTAATGCTTTTAAGGTTGGGAAAGCCAATCCAACTCTTTTCACTAAGACATGTGATGGTGACTTATTTGTGTGTCAAATTTATGTCGATGACATAATATTTGGTTCTACTAACCAAAAGTCTTGTGAAGAGTTTAGCAGGGTGATGACTCAAAAGTTTGAGATATCGATGATGGGCGAGTTGAACTACTTCCTTGGGTTCCAAGTGAAGCAACTCAAGGATGGCACTTTCATCTCCCAAACGAAGTATACGCAAGACTTGCTCAAGCGGTTTGGGATGAAGGACGCCAAGCCTGCAAAGACTCCAATGGGAACTCACGGACACGTCGACCTCAATAAAGGAGGTAAGTCCGTTGATCAAAAAGCATACCGGTCCATGATAGGTTCTTTGCTTTATTTATGTGCTAGTAGACCGGATATTATGCTTAGTGTATGCATGTGTGCTAGATTTCAATCCGATCCAAGGGAGTGTCACTTAGTGGCTGTGAAGCGAATTCTTAGATACTAGGTATATGCCCGTGCGTTGCTACGGAACCAATATGATAAAATACATTGATATGCAAAAGCACTAAAGAGCTGCTTGGTTGGGTTTATTTTGATCTGTAACCGTTCCCACCACAACCCAACATTGTAGGTACCAGATTTAGAAAAAAGGTGTCCCGTTCCATGGAATTGTTCTCTTCAAAACCACGTTACAAGAATTGAGTTTTTTCCATGTTCACTCCCATAGCAGCAAACACAATAGCAAAGTTATCATCTTCACCACCCTGCAGGTAATAAAATCAGAACTAATGATTAAGCCTTATTTAGACATGTAAAGCATATATTAATACATAATCCTTCATATCAATGTTGACCTCACATGAAATAGAAAATAAGTACATGTACATGTGTACCAAAAGAAACTGTAGCTTACTTGGTCACTAGCGATTGACAGAGCACATGTTAGCACAAATTTGAAGTGCCATGGCTGAGACAGGAGACTTTGATCAGACAACAGGTTCAGTTCTTATAACTCACTTCTGCCAGCATTCGAATATGATCCTTGCTACCAGAGGATCAACTTCCTTGGGAATATCAAGCTGTCTATCCTGGAAACCAACTGCCCCCTCAACCTGCATTGGATTCATCCCACTCCATGGTATTCTAAGCGTTGCCAGCTCCCATAATATGACACCAAAGCTGTAAACGTCGCACCTGCACAAAATTCAGGTAGTGGTAGCATCAAGATATGTTCTATAATATGACATCCCCTTACGAACATGCACTTCACAATGAGCAGTGTAGAGCAGCATGCCAGGGACAGAAATTACTTACCAGCGATCCAAGTAGGCTTCAGGAATATTAGGGAATAAAACACATGCAAACTATGTGTTAGTTTTACATGTGTTCTTGGCATGAATACATGCTGAATCATTCTAAACGCTACATGAAAAAATATGTAAAACTGCCTTTTTCTGTCAAATTGTTTACTGCCACAGGTTATCTCTGTTTTTAGTGGAACTGCAGAGCCTGACACTAAAGTTCAACACTAACCAAGTGCTAAGATGGGCATGTCATCAGATTGGATATAATAGTAATGAGTAGAAGAAGCTTCTAGCTTCAATTGAGCATCTGCGTGCTGAAAGCTTATAATTTCAATTGGTTGGCACTTCTAAACCTACAAAGCCAAGACCAATCCATCAACCATCAAGAAACACCTGCGTGCCTGGCCAATTGACCACCAGCAGGTGCCGAATCAGTGTGAAGCTTAGAATCTACAACAAACATGAACACCATCCCATTGCAAAAACCCTATACGTGAGATCAGATAGAAACAAAAAAGATGCTATGTGCTTATTGGCAAGAAACGAAAGTCACTACCCAAGGGGATGGCTGTTGCGTCACTATCACTGCTGACCTTATCTTGTTGCTTCTGTCGGTGTGTTGCAATGGGATGGTGTTCACACTCCACATGGTAAAATAGCAGCCCAACTGGAAAAGAGAAGGTGAGGATTAGAAATCATAAAACACACTGCAAATTATTATCACAACTGTGTGTTATATGTATCAAGATGTGCCAACATTAACGAAAATATTACATGTGTCATGAGCTGTGGAGCAATTGCATCCCAAAAAGCAGGAACATAGTTCTCTCTCATCCATCCACAATAAAGAGAAATTGTCCTCGTAAACCAAAGGGAACAGATGAATATAGATAACTATATTCTAAAACTACAAAAAGAGTATACATAACAAAATAAATGGTGCTCGACAACTGACTTTTCTTCTTTACTGTTTGGAAAAAACAAAAACTGAATTCCAAAGCTGAAATAAGAACATGAGGAAAGGAATTGCAGTACCTTGGACTGAAGGGCCTCAGATTCGCGGATGAAGAGCTCGGTAAGGCATTGAGGCGGCGGCCGATGTCGAAGTGGATGGGGTCGTTAATTGACATCCAAGTGTGTTATCTAGTCACTTGTATGCATGGTGCATACAAGTGCTAACTGAATTTTGATGATCCAATACAACACATATAACATGGCGTTCAGACGCAATCTATGTAAAGCTCCCAAAGAATGTTAGTACTACAATGAACTCATATTGTTAAACGACATCGATACTAACAAGAAATCAGAACACGTGGATATTACTTTCAAGAACAAAATATAGGACACATGTATATATCTCAGTCACACACGTCATAAGGAATATCTAAATGGAATTGAATCATGTGGATACATGAGCGGGAAGCTAGCAACTAATCAGTACATCATACACGAGCAAGTGAGGAACACATTGGAATCCTAAAATTCAAAGCAGAAAAAACATTTCCCCAACAAATATATTGTTATTGCAAATACTAAGCAGTAAGGAAATGTTGCTGCCTTTCTACAACTCAATCCGTGAGAGACAGGACCAGTTGGGCTCGCTTGGCATGAACCCCACGAGAGACGATCGAGAGCTTGGAATGTTGTATGGATGTGATGGTCAAGCCACTGTCTCGCTAGCTGGGACACTTCAGGTCCTGTTCGCAGTCCTCTCCCGAGAGGGAGCTCTTCGGATGGAGCATGGAGCGGAACAAAGAGGCGGATTGGAGACATACTTGAGGAGATGAGCCGGTCGAAGCATGACAGGAGGATCCAGACAAAGGTCGCTCAGTTCGTCTGGTGGATCTAGGTGACAACGTCTTCCTTCTTGTTTGTGGGCGGACGGGATGTGGTCTACGACAACCTGTAGATTGAAAAAATATGAGCACCACATAGAGGTTTTAAGAAAAAAGTCTTATGGTGAATTGGACTTCCCCTGATGTGTCGTCATCTATTAGCCTGATTGGATCGGCCCTTTCCTGCTGCCGCGATCTCGTCAGTTGCCACCGATGTGGTGGCCATGGCACGGAACAACATCCTCTTGGCGGGGATGATGCCCTTGAGCGCTCTCTGGTTCTCCATCTCTGCACCAAGCACGAAACAAAACATACTGACATTAAACCATTTTGGACACTAATCAGTAGCTAGCTACAAAAAAGAGCCATATTGTTTGTTGTTTTAAGCAATGGATACGGCTTCAAATGACATGGTTGCTGTGTGATACAATGTGCAGTAAAGAAGAGCCATACTGACCATGTATAGCCCAGAGAAAGAAATCAACTGATAAATAGATAAACGAACAAAAGCTTAACAGGTCAATAAGTACATTCAGATGATAAATAGACTGCCAAATAGATAGATCTATTCATAGACGAAATTACCGAACAATTAAATAGCCGTACGTGAGTATTGACTTACTGATATGCAAGTACGACCTTAGAGATGCCACATTACCACCTGCATATAAATGAAAGATCTTTACACATTATTGAAAAGTTAGATGTGAAAAAAATCTCATGGTAAGTTAAGAATCGCTAGTCATACAAAACGCAAGCTCAAATAAGCATGTCAGCAACCAATAAAACATGACAAACTCAATGAAGCCACTGTTAGTAGCGTAGTTTTTTTACAGTATTAGCAGCATAGTTTCTATTCTTAGAAGAAAAAAGTAGAAGTGCTCTCCAGGGTTGTAATGTTTAATTTCATCAGCCAAAGCAGCAACCAAAGATGAACTACTGAAGGACATTTCATATTTCACTACTTCGGCAATATTATTGATGGTAAATGGTGAATCAGTATGAACATCATCCATGGTAGATGCCATCTTTTGTATCTGTTGAAGAAGGCCATTGACTTCTTCTGACTTATTCTCCTTCTCATATGCTCTCAGAAGAGAAACGTAACCAGTAATCCCAACTGGAATCCCGGCTGACTCCAAGTCATCTATGATATCATGAGCAGCATGCAACCATCCCATTTGAATGCAAGCAGTAACCACATCTTGAGGAGAAATTAGCTCTAGACCATATTGACATGACATAATAAAAAAGTTAGACAGTATATGCATATTTCTTGATTTCACACAGCCTATGATAAGTTTAGCAAGAGCCTTTTCAGTATGAAGAAGGTTTCCATCAGTAAGAACAACAAGGCCGAATTGGCTTTCTGTACCCAACACAAAACCCCTGTCAACTTTTTTGGGATCAAACATTATTTTATATCCGCTTTTCAGATTGCCAGAGCCAATTTGTATGATACTTTGTTTCTGCAAACCATTGCAAAATAAAACACCAGGCTTCGGTTGCTGATGCAGATCGATTAAAAACTTTGCAGCAGCATCCATGTCATTATATTTGAAATGGAGGCTCAATAGACTGTCATAAAAATGCAGGTAGTACTGAAGAAATGTCAAAGATGTTAAAGAATCGATGCTTCTTTTCATATGTATCAACTCATCCCGTTGCCCAACCATTTCAAAGACATGGCTAGCCATCACCACTGTATTTACATCGGCCACAACTCCGATCAATGACATCAGTTCCATTATTTTCTAGGCCTTGATAATGCATTTAAAGGTCACACATGACTCCAAAACCATATTGAACAAGGTGGCATTGTGCACAGTTTGCACAATCCCAAAAGTCAAATGCCAGCAGCCCAGCACGCCAGGTGATCCTGTAAAACGTACCCACTGATATGCATTTGATCATCCTGGTCTAGCCTACTCTCTAGTGAATATTAACTTATGGTCTACGGTCACCAAATTTGCTAACAATAGCACTAAGTTCTGGTACACAGAGCAGTATAGTCTATGTACAGTAACCACAGGATGTGCCGGTTCATGGGCCATTTGAGACTAACATACACGAATTTACGGTTAACATTCAGAAACAATCAGCTCGATGGGTATTCACATCATTCGCTCAAAAAGGCACCTCGATAACATAATATAGTAATCCCATAATACCATCGGCGATTCCTGAGAGAACTTACAATTGCACGAACCCGAAGCCTCGACTCTTCTCCGATCCTGCCGTAAAGAAACCATGAAGGTATAATTAGCCAATGATACCACTCCCGACTAAACAACAACCGGATTCGTACATCTCACCTTTCGAAGCTAATGGTGCACCTGTCGAAGCCCTGCAAGGTGAGCTAGGTGAGGCACCTGTCGACGATGCCTTGGCCTTGTCAGACGCAACCCCCCACACAACCTCCATGTGGCCTAGGGAGACAGGCGGCGGAGCTCGGAGCACATAGCTGGCGAAGGCACGGGAGGAGCTCGACCTCCACTCTGGCAGGCGGGTGGCCTAGGTGGAGGTGCAGAGCTCTGCTCGGCCTCGACGGCGTATCGATCTGGGCGGCCCTGCCTTGCTCGGCCTCGTCAGAAAAGGGAGGAGGCACAGTGGGGCCCGACAACCGGTTGCCACGAAGGTTGAGGCGGAGCAACGGCAAAGAGGACTGCGGCGAGAAGCGACTAGGCGACCTCCTCATCGTCGGCTATGGCGTTGGCGCCGCAGGGGAGGCGAAGATGTCGTTGGCGTCCCCAACTTCCTCCCACATCGAGCTCATGTTGTCCCTCAGCGCTATCATGGATCCGGGGAATAGAAGGCTTTGGGGAAGGGATCCACCACGGCGGAGCGAGAGACATCGGGGATGGGATCTTGGGAGAAGAGGAAGCGAGAGAGAGGGCGGGGGGCAGTGATCCGGAAATGGTCGAGCGGAGTAGAAGTCAGAGACAGAATGCAGTGGCGTGGGTGTGGCGGCCAGTGCCAGTGGGAAGAGGAGGAGCTCGAGTTGGTGGGGATGGTCTTACCGTGGGCGACGGTGGCGGCAGGCTGCTGTGGCGGGGCGGCTTCTCGCTCTACGGCGATTTGTGGTCTGCGGGCGCATCCGAGGCGTGCCTGGCGCGGACTGCGGGAGCTGGCGCGACCTTCCATCAATGGCGATGAATGCGCGGCGTGACCTTCCATTGACGGCCTGCAGACTGCGGGCGAGGCGACCTTCCATCAACGGCGAGGAATTGCGGGACTGCGGGCGAGGCGTTGATGGCGCGGACTGCGGGAGCGGCAGTACCTTCCATTGACGGGCGGGGAGGAATCGCGGGACGGGGCACGGGGAGAGAGCGTAGCGCACGATGGCAGAACCAAAGTGTGGACGCCTACAGTCCACACATATAGAGTAGTAGAGATTTAGTTGCTACGCCTTGCTTCGGGATCTGGTATCCAAAGGGGTCTACCTTTGACTTAATTGGATATTCAGACTCCGATTATGCTGGATGTAAAGTCGATAGGAAGAGTACATCAGGGACGTGCCAATTTCTAGGAAGGTCCCTGATGTCGTGGAGTTCTAAGAAACAAACCTCTGTTGCCCTATCCACCGCTGAGGCCGAGTACGTTGCCGCAGGACAGTGTTGCGCGCAACTACTTTGGATGAGGCAAACCCTCCGCGACTTCGGCTACAATCTGAGCAAGGTCCCACTCCTATGTGACAATGAGAGTGCTATCCGCATGGCGGACAATCCTGTTGAGCACAGCCGCACAAAGCACATTGACATCCGACATCACTTTTTGAGAGACCACCAGCAAAAGGGAGATATCGAAGTGTTTTATATTAGCACCGAGAACCAGCTAGCTGATATCTTTACCAAGCCTTTAGATGAAAAGACCTTTTGCAGGCTGCGTAGTGAGCTAAATGTCTTAAATTCGCGGAACTTGGATTGATTTGTAGCATACATGTGTTTATGCCTTTGATCATGTTCTTTATGCATTTTGTTGTTTATTTATGGTGCTCAAGTTGTACTCATGATCCCCGGACCTCACAAGTCCAATTGCAAGTGATGCACTTATTTAGGGGGAGGCATGCTACAACTTGACCCTTTGAGACTAACCGTGTGCTTGAGTTTACTTGATTTAGTCTCAAAGGTAGATTGAAAGGGAAAGGTGAACTTGGACCATGCAAGACTTCCACTGCACTCCGATGAGAGGGTAACTCACTCCAAGTTCGTCTTCATATGCTTATTGCCTTTTTACTCTTAGTTGAAGATTTTGGTGAGACAATGGGGTTTAAGGGCCAAGATTGATCCCGTTTTGGTGCTTGATGCCAAAGGGGGAGAAAATAAGGCCAAAGCAAGAAATGGATCAGCTACCACTTGAGAATTTTGAAAATAGTAGTAGAGTAGAGTTTTGTTTTGTCAAAATATTCTTATTGTCTCTTAGTGCTAAAAGTCTGTCTCTTGTGGGGAGAATGTTTGATTATGGGAAAAAGGGGGAGTTTTTGAATCTTTAGTCAATTTCTCTCGGAATACCTCTCTTTATGTCTCTATAAGTGAATTTGACTTAGAGATAGGAAATTGAGTTTGATTTGCAAAAACAAACCAAGTGGTGGCAAAGAATGATCCAAATATGCCAAATTTGAATCAAAATCATTTCTTGTTTGAAATTGCATTGATATTGCACTTTTTTAGTTGCTTTTATGTTGTGTTGGCATAAATCACCAAAAAGGGGGAGATTGAAAGGGAAATGTGCCCTTGGGCCATTTCTAAGTATTTCGGTGATTTAGTGTCCAACACAAGTGCTTAAGTGTTAAACTATGCCAAATGGTGGACAAAGTGCAAATCAATACAAAGGTATGATTATAGACTTAGTATATTGGTTTTTGTGTACTAACATATTTGTCTAAGTGCTAGAATCAGAGAAAATACAATTGGATAAGTCTTGGCTCGAGCAGCCAAGACTCTGCTCGGTCTGGGTGCACCGGACTGTCCGGTGGTGCACCAGACAGTGTCCGATGGTGCACAGAACAGTGTCCGGTGCGCCAGGCTGGCATCTGGTCAACTGGCTGCTCTCGGGTCTCGACGGCGGCGTATGACTATAAATCACCGGACTGTCCGGTGGTGCACCGGACAGTGTCCGGTGAGTCGGCTGCGGCGAAGTCGCCGCTCTCGGGAACCGAGTCAACAGCGTACGACTATAATTCACCGGACTGTCCGGTGAGCCAACGGTCAGGTGCGCCAACGGTCGACCGCGCAATCCGCGCGTGACGCGTGGCCGAGCCAACGGTCGGATGGGGGCACCGGACTGTCCGGTGTGCACCGGACAGTGTCCGGTGCGCCAACGGCTCCAAGTCTCTAACGGTTGGCTGCGCCAGAATAGGAAAGAAATCCGCACAGGACAGTGTCCGGTGGTGCACCGGACTGTCCGGTGCGCCAGTCGACAGAAGGCAAGAATTGCCTTCCTGGATTGCTCTCAACGGCTCCTAGCTGCCTTGGGGCTATAAAAGGGACCCCTAGGCGCATGGAGGAGTACGCCAAGCATCCCTTGAGCATTCCTAAGCACCAAGACTTCATATTCGCGCATTCTATTCTTTGTGATAACAACTAGAGCTCCATTTGAGTAGAGAACTCTTCGAGTTGTGTTGAGAGCTCGTGTTGTGACTTGTGTGCGTATTGTTACTCTGATTTTGTGTCTTGTGTGTGTTGCTCATCCCAACCTTACTTCCGTGATTCTTTGTGTTAATCAAATTGTAAGGGCGAGAGGCTCCAAGTTGTGGAGATTCCTCGCAAGCGGGATATAGTGAAACAAAGCAAAACACTGTGGTATTCAAGTGGGTCTTTGGACCGCTTGAGAGGGGTTGAGTGCAACCCTCGTCCGTTGGGACGCCACAACGTGGAGTAGGCAAGTGTTGAACTTGGCTGAACCACAGGATAAACCACTGTGCCTCTCTGTGTTGATCTCCTTGTGGTTATTGTGTTTTGCAAGAACTCCTCTCTAGCCACTTGGCTTTATTGTGCTAACTCCTAATCAAGTTTTGTGGCATTAAGTTTCAAGTTTTTACAGGATCACCTATTCACCCCCCCCCCTCTAGGTGCTCTCAAAGAATGCCTGCTCATCGCGCCTCGAGAGGGCAGCGGTGGGGACCGGGATCTGGGGTTGTGATGGGAGAAGAAACCGAGGAGAGGCCGAAAGTGGGTGGGGCGAGAAGGTCGGTGTGGGAGGAAGAGGAGGAAGCGGACTGCAGAGGTGTTGCCTAGCGGCGCCTACACGGGGAGGGAGAGAGTGCGGTGGGTATCGGCGCGGCGAGGAAGAGGATGAGGTGGCGGTGCAGGTACGAAGAGGATGAGCGGGTGTGCTCGCATCGTCGAAGAAGGGAGGGGATCGGAGGCGGAGCCGACCGTGGAGGAGGAGGCCTGCGCAGCCGTGGCGAACGCGTCGGCCGAGTTGGGAAAGGAAGACCGGACGCAACGCTCGCAATTTCGTTGATTTGAAGTAAAATTTCGGGTCCGTGGTGTGCGGCCACGCGTTGGCTCGCGCGCGGCCGAGAGCGCGTGAAATGCGGGGAGAGCTCGAAAGGGCTTCAGATTTTAAGGAACCAGATTATCATGGACGAATCCCTTTGAGGAACAGAAGGCCCTTTTAAAAGCTAGCTCGTAGCCCTTTGCTAGCTACACTGTGAAACTAACGTGTTTTTCGGGTATCTCTGTTCTTTCTCTGATTTCTCCCTCTTTTCTATACTGTCCTTCAGAAACTCGAAGGATGGCTATATTTTTTAAAACAATATAGGTCATGTTTGATACGTGAGTTAATTACTAGGTAGTTAAAATTAGTTATAGCACGTCCAAATAGAAGAGTTAAGGCGGGCTGATTCTTTAGCCAAGTCTTCAGTTAGTTATTACACAACTAGCTAACTAACCATAGTTAGTTTGGACTGATTTTTAGTCCTAGCTAGTAGTAAGGCTATCAGCAGCTGCAAATGAAGAGAGAAGCGGGAGTGATGGAGAGTTGGAAAAAAACGATAAAATATAAGATTGTTGATATATAGTTAAGATAAAGTAAATATGACTGCAGATAATTATATTATAGGGTAAAGAATTTTGTAGACAATGACAAAACATTTTTCTTTTAGAGTAGAAATTTAGAGTATTACAAGTGTGTAACTAGCTACATATGGAAACAGACTGTTGGTTCATCGTATGCATCAATTTCTTTTGATTTTTTTGTTTAGTCCTCCTGCCCCACACGTACAGTCCATTCTTGTCGTGGGCAGGCAGAGGCAACCCAGTGCAGCTGCGACTCTGTTCTAACAGATCGACGCCAGCCGACAGCAACGACGAGTTTTTTTTTTTTGTATAATTCGTGGCTTTGTGCTACGCTGTGCATTCGCATTTCGTACAACGCAACAATGAAGATTTCATATCTGAGTTTCATTTGGCTGTTTGGAACGGTATTTTCTATGCCCTCATGTGCAGCTGATTTCGACATCCCATGTATGTCTGTGTGTAGGGATGAAAACGGTCGGTAAACACTAAAATCATTATCGATTTCATATTTTTTTATCGGAAACAAAATCGAAAATGGTAACTCCGGAAACGGAAACGATATCGATATTTCGGAAACATCGGAAACGAAAGTTCGGTGCGGAAAATACAACGGTAACGGTCGAAATCTAAAATACGATCGGTAAACATATCAAACTTCACAATACAACAAAGTTGATAAAAGATCACAAAGACCACAAGTTCACAATTCATGATATAACAAGTTCACAATATAACAAGTTCACAAAGATCACAAATTTATAATATAAAAAGTTTACAACGATCACAAGTTCACAATATAACAAGTTCATAAATATCACAAGTTCACATACTTAAAGTTCACAATTCACAATATCCACTCGATTTAGCTGACATGACATCCTTACTCATGAAATATTTTTTACTCACATAAAGAGTTTTTTCACAGCCTCACAGAAAAATCCTAAAATTTTGTGTGGAAAAGACAGACTGTCGGCTCTGTATCATTATATATTACTAATACATAACATGTGCATAGAAAATGGTGGATTCGTTCGAGAGACCAAATCATTAATCTCAACTGTCTTCCAACACCGTCTATCCCAAAAAAAATCTTAAGGCGTCCAAAAAATACAAAAATAAGTAATCCTTATCCAGAGACGTACATGCGTTGCGAAAAAAATCACATGCTGCAAAATTCCGAAAAAATTCCAAGACACAATTCCGGAAAATTCCGAGACACAAATCCGGTAATTTCCGACAAAAACCGGTAACCGAAGAAAACGGTCGGTAAAACATCACGTCGATTCCGATACCGATTCCGATAGAAAATTTCGAAAACCGATTCCGTTTTCGAAAAATACCGTTACCGGTGAATCCGATCGAAAAATTTCGAAATCGGTTTCTGGAATACCGAAAAATTCCAAAACCGTTTTCATCCCCCTATCTGTGTGCGCCGCCAACGCAAATATTGAACGTGTCGCGTGTGGTCCTCCACTAGATGGAACTATGGGCTTGGTGGCTGGATTTTGTTCCATCAAGGGACGTTTCCCCTCACCCATCTTGGATCTTAGCGCTGTCTGTACTAATACAAGGACGACACGTCCGTCGTGCTTTATCTTGGCATGAAACGACTAGAAGCAAAGTAAAGATATACACGGAAGATTCAGGATTTGTTGTTTCTGCAATAAGTTGGGTACAAGACAGCTTCTAGGTGTCCTTTTATTAATGTTGATGATGATTCCCTGGATGACTCTGCTCTGCAGCTTCATCCTCACCTGAATAGGCATCTGATTACGGCGATAAGCATTGATATTCCAACTGATAAGCATTGGTGATACAACATGCCTCTGGTTTTTAATTGCTAGCGGCGATATCTTTTATCCAGTTCACGTAATTACATGGTTTTGGAATACTGCATAAAAATAGGATCATCCTGGCTCCCAAAAAAAAAAAAACTCAGAAGTCAGAACCGGCAAAGCTTCGGCGGACCCACCAGGCACCAGCTGGCAGGATATATTCCCATGCTTATCTTGGCGGAGTGGACTGGCAGTTTGGCAGGCACACGCAGGCACGCTTTCCTTTCCTGCAGACAAGCTGTAAATCTCGCCAGGCGCCCTAGCCGAGCCGCCTAGCTCGTCGTCGGAGACCAAGGAGAAGAGCAAGGGGGGCGCAGAGGCTTGCCAGCCTACCTAGCTCGTCGGGGCCCTATGGAGATCCAGCACCACCGGGGGCTGGGCAACTCCAAGGTTGTCAAGGTGCAGAGCGAGGAGGCGTGGGATCTGTTCACCGATCAAGCGAGCAACGAAGGCCGGCCCGTGGGTGCCCCCTTCCTTTCCCCCTCCCTCCCTCCCTCCGGCCTGGTTCTTCTTCTGCTCTTGTTGAGGGGTCTCCCTTTGTTCAGTTCTCGAAGCTGCAATGATCCCCTCTGTTGATGATTTGGGGGTCTCAAACTCCCAATCGCTTTCGATTCGGACCGTTCTTTCGTCCTTTTTACAGTCGTGCTAGAACGGTAGACGCGCATACCAACCGTAACGCCATTGCTTGTGTGAGATTACGCGACTCCGAAGCGACTTGACCTCTGCAGATGTGGCCGTGCTCCTTGCTCTTCATGTTCATGCAGTGCACATCTCTCCGTTTCCACAGCAGAATCCGTAGAATTGGGGGGAAATAGTAGCCTGATGGCAGGTGCTGTATTGCTAGTGAACAGCGAGATTCTGCACCGACGGGTTCTTCTTCTTCTTTTTTTCTTAATTCAAAGAGCTTGACAAACCTATCCGGCTATCTTGTGCAGGTTGTTGCCCATTTCGGGGCGTCATGGTGCGTGACGTCCCTGTCCATGAACTACAAGTTTGAGGAGCTGGCGCAGACCCACCCCGAGGTCTTGTTCCTCTACGTGGACGTCGACGATGTCCAGGTAACAAACAGCTCTTTGATCCTGTATATGTATATGCAGGTCTTATGTCTTGGTTTTTCTTAGGTCCTTTCGGATTCTTAGGAAAAACTGGTAGAATCACTGTCAGACGGATTAGACGAGAAACATTTCACCTGAAAATTACTAGAAATGTCTCTTGCTTTTATGCCTCGCAAACGCACGTACGATTCTAATTCTCGTCTCTTTTCTCTATTGGCAACCATAGTTTTTTTTGTTAGTTCTTCAATAATTCAGTAAGTTCAAATACGTTGCATTTAGTTGTTCTAGGAACACCAAAAAACTGTAAGATTATTTGAATAATATATTCATATGATTTTTATGGGAAAAATATATTCTTTTGAATAATAATCCAGCTTAACAGCCAGATTGTTTTCATGGAGTATTTCTGATTCCAAAAAAGTTTTTATAAGAGAATATAAATCTGAAACTTTTTTTAAAAAAATCTAAAACTCTACCCACACTCTCTTAGTCCAGACTTGTGACAAAAAAAAAAGAAAAGAAAAGGGTTCGCTTCGGCCAGCTATTTGCTGCAGAGAATAAAACGCTGTAGAAGCTGTTACGGATTAAAGCTAAACGAATAGGCTTAAAGAAATACCAAACTTGTAGGTATGATAATCTCGATGGTTTGTATATTTGATTTTTTTTTTTGCGTTAAAAAACAATAACAATATATTTCCCTCTATCAGAATAAAAACATGCAGGGCTAATTTAGTGGAAATCCATAAGAAGTTCATCTAGTGAGTCGTATCCACCAAATCAGCCTGTAGGAAAAAGTTGGTGTCTCTTTTATGCCCCAAGTGACCTCATGATGTGTAGTACTAGTGCTGATAGACCGACTAAAAGCTAGCTGCGACCTGACGAGCCGTAAATTGGTGCAGAGTGTTTCATCCAGGTACGGAGTGAAGGCCATGCCGACGTTCTTCCTCATCAGGAGCAAGGAGGTGGTGGGGAAGATCGTCGGGGCGAACCCAGACGAGGTGAAGAAGCTGGTGGATGCTTCCGCCGAACCCTTGGAGACTCAGATAGTCGTGGAGTAGTAGTCGTTTCAGACTTTTTTTTGAAGGAGTCGTGTCTTCCGAAACTGCTCCGCCAGACTGTGCGACCGTGAGTGCTTCTTGGTCAGGGTCTGGACCGTCCCGGACTGTCCAGTCCAGTGTCGCCCGTGTGTGTGCGTGTGCGTGTGTGTGATGCGTTTCTGTTGCTTTGTAGCAGTAGTAGCACAGCCTTGCCTGTTGGGCTGGTAGTGGTCGTACTGCCAGTGCCAGGTGCCGGCTGACTGTAGTGTGACTCTGAATGCTGCATCTGTTCTGGGGTTGAAAAAAAATAAAAACCAACAAAACGAGCTCCCTTCGAAGCGCATTTGCAGGTCAGCTTCCCTCTTTCTCGATTCTACATATGCGCGATCTGGACACTGTCTTAGGGCACCACCATTGACGACAGGCATGGCTTCAATGCAATTGGTATCTATCGACAGATCCATCCATCCATCAACGGATCGACATTGAGATGGGCTGCCGTTCAAACCGACGCGTGATGAACAAAACTGTAAGTTCTATGTGTGGCCCAATCACGACGCAATATCATGGATTCAGCTTTTCGCTCAATATAATGATAGGGTAGGCTTTATCTTGGCCCGATCCGAGAGAGGCACTCATGAAGTGAAAGGAAAAGATGCCACCACACCATGCATGGACTGTGCTGCGCGCAGTCTCTTGTCTGTTGTCTGCTCCCATGATCTGTGCCTGTGGCCTTCTGATTCTGAAGCTTCACACTGTTGTCTCCCATGGTTTTATTACTTTTGACCTGACGGGTCGTCGGCAGAGTAAACCTCTGCCACCGACAAGTGACAAGCTACCTGCCTACAACGAACTGCAGCAGATGGGGTCAAAGCGCCTGTTATCTGTCGCTTCAACAGATGGCTTGCTTTCTGCTGGTATCAGCTTCAGCTGGTTATTTCTCTGATTTTTTTCTTTTCATCCAGGTTTATTTGCTTTACTGCAGAGAGAATCTGCTGTTCGTTTGGTGACCACAAGGCACGCTTCTGAAGTCTGAACTGCCTGCAGGCTGCAGTGCTATTTGTATTATCATTGGTAACAGCAATCAGCAACTAACAGAACTTTATCTCACGCTATCTCCCTTTCTCTCTCTCCTTCACGTGGCGCCATGCACGAGCGCTAATCAGACAAGCAGCACCATCACCAAAAACAAGAGCGCGAGGGTGGCCAAAGTGACCCACCTCACCAACCATCACTCACCCTCCATAACTCTTCTCCTCCTCTCTCCCAGTCGCACTCGCCTCACTTCGTGCATGGTCTTGAGAGTAGTAGAGAGAGCAGGAGGAGGAGCACGAGAGAGGAGCAGCGAAGAAGAAGAAGAAGAGCTAGCAGCAGGCAGCAGCAGCTTCCGATGTGCTGCTACGTGGGCAAGGCCACCAAGATCTTCCTGTGCCTCGTGGCGGCGCTCCTGGTCGCGGGCCTCGTCCTCGGCTTCGGCCTGGCCCGCCACACGTGGGGAGCCGAAAGGACCCGGCAGCAACCGGACTGCCGCTGGCCCGACTGCCAGCAGCACCAGGGCGGCGACCCCCCGCTCCTCCCGGATGCCGTCACCACGCAGCCCAACCCGCTCACGCAGCCGGCCGTCGCCGCGTTCCCCGGTGCCACCGCCACCCCGTCGCCGTCCGCCGCCGTCGCCGCGCCGCCCACGGGCGTGCCGTACTTTGGACCACCTGGCCCGTTCGTCGTGGGCCTCGGCCCAGCCGCTCATGCGTGAGGGGAGCTGCCTTTTTTTTTGACTTTTGCTCGTAGTCTTCTCCCTTCTGGAATTCCAGTGCTTCAGTATTGTTTATTATTACTGTATCATTTTTTATATGTTTCCACTAGTTTTTGACCCGTTTCGCTGTACAGTTTGGTAAATTACTCCGGATCTCCCCCCCCATCTTTTCGTTGGATGGATCATGGATGGCGATCACAGCTGGTGTGCATGCATGTGTATTGAATTACCATCACCACCTCGGGGTCTCCGGTTCATGTTTGTGCCGTTTGGATTTCGCGAAATTTCAGGGGAATTCATCTCCAATTTCTAGCCGTCGTTATCTTTACCGTTTCATCCCCCGCCCCGCCCCGCCCCGCCCCGCCCGATTCCTTCCATCGTAAGATAAGACGCTGGTCTCCCCGGCGCCCCTTTCTCCGGCTCGGCCAGCCAATGGAAACATTTCATTTCCCGCTCGTTCTGTGCCGCTGACAGACGGGCCCGAGCACCCCGGGCCCACGTATTAGCAGGCATACAATACAAAACTCAGCAACCACCGCGCCGGCGCGGGTCTCGGTCCAGTCGCGACGCACTGCCCCGGTGCCCCATCGTCACGCCGGACGAGCCACAGCCGCCTCGCCGGATCCCCCCACGCGCGCCGATTGGCCGGTTCCGCCGCCACGGCACGTGCTCCCCGCGCGCCGGCGTGTGGCTTCTCGTCTCCCGTAGGCCTCCGCACGCGGCTCGCCGATTCGGAGCAGGTGACGTCGGTGCCGCTTTTTCGCTAGCTCGCTCGCTCCCCCGTGGTGTTTTCTTGGACTGGTTCGTTTCCTTCACGGGAAGCTATGGTTGTACTGCTTTTTTAGGTTCGTTTTGTTTGGAAGTGGGTGCTTGGGTTTAGGGTAAATGCAAAACGGTGTTGATTGGATTCCGCTGGTGGATGATGGAAACGGGTGGCGGCTGCTTTGCCCCAAGATCAGGGCACGGCCGGAAGGGGAGTCGGCGAAGGTTTAAGCGATCGTGGGATCGGTTGGGTTCGCGAGTTCCGCTGATGTTGCCTGACGTATGTATGTTGATCGATCGACTCTATATCTGTGTAACACGTTCGTCCGAACCACCGCGCGCTCACGAGTTCGTCTTATTGTACCAATGCTTGCCAAATGTCAGTCTGATGTTGCCGTGGTGCCGAATCTACTTCGCTTGAATCGTGGCCGTTGGAAAAATGATCTTTTTTTTTTGCTTTGTTTTTGTCGGAGGGAGGTAGCGTGGTTTGGTTCACTTCTTTGTATCCACTGCTAACATCTTGCCATCGAGACTTTGGATTACTTGTAACATTTTGCGTTCGACGGCCTACTGTTACTAGCAAGAAACTGTCAGTCAAGGCACCGTTAGCCAAATTTGCATGTATACATAAGCCTGATGACAGTTTTCCCGTTGCTGTAATGTCGAATCTAGTTCGCTTCAATCATTCCTTGGCAAGTGATGGCGTGGGTTTGGTTAAATTAGTTGGAGCTAACACCTTGTGCTCGAGTACCAGCTGTTACTGTAGTCTCGTACTTTTCGTGTGCTGGTTTTTTACTTTTTTTATTATTAGATTAGAGTTTCACTCCAGAGTTTGTATATTTCCAATTCTGACACGTGTAGCTGAAATATCGATTGCCATCTCGGTGCCACTTGCAGGCTAGCTAGTGAGATCTGGTCACAGGTACCACTGTGAGCTGCTTGAGACTTGGTGCATTACTTGTTATGAGCAACAAACCATTTGGCAGGAGAGAGTTGTGATAGAATCTAAGTATAGCAGATGTCCAACAAGCCAGATCCAGCACGCATGCTTCCAAGCAATATGGACATTATTGACTTAAGTTCAGATGGCGAACAAGAGATCATTGACCTGTCTTCTGACAGTGAAGACAACAACACTCTTTTTCGCTCTTACAGAGAAGATTACGTGGATTATGATGATCCTGTTAGTCCTTTTCACCTTCCTTTTTTCCCTCACAACACAGCACCAGACTGGAATATCATGGAAGAATTAGATGATTGGCGTGTGCTCGCAAAGAAAGAATACGATGACTGGCTTAGTACAAAGGCTTCATCCTCTTATAGCCCTGTTGAGGATATATTAACCACTGAGATGAACAGTAAGGTGAGTAACAATATCAAGAGAGGGCTCTTCCATTATCCATAACAAATGGAACTCCATCAAAACATGAACATTTTCTGTTCTTAAAATGTTGAACAGCAGCTGCCACAATCTTTCACCTACGGAAGCGTCATTCCTCAATCATGTGCACCCAGCCATTCAAGTTTAGGTGACAACAGGACCAAGGAAGAGCCCTCTATGACATTTAGTGGTTTTCAAGGATGCACTGCCAGTGGAAACGGAATGCCTTCATCTACAGTGCCAATAGGTGACATTTTATTTTACTATCCTGAAATATTATGATTTGAGTCGTCCTATAAAAATGGATTATATTTGTGCAAGGTGGGGATATTAAGATAGTGTTGTTTCAAACTTTCAGATGATATCTTTGTATATGGAGGTCCACGTCCACATCGGATCTTCCCTCCGCCAATGCCATCTTCTGTTAATGATATAAAAGTTGAATATGACGTAGAACAAAGGCTTTTCAGTTCTGATGAGAGAGCTGTATATGAAGAAGCCCTGAAGGTACAGGCATTTGGTTGATTTATACATGCATGGAATGGAACCTTGCCGTCCTCTGATATTCTTTTTTAATCACTTGGGTGAACCTTATTGAAAGAAGGTGAAGCTCAATATAGAATTCCACACATAAATAGTCAGTGTGAATACACTTATATGAGGGTGTGCATCACCCCTGATGGGTCATGGGCCACATCCTCTACAGGGCCTGAGGCCCGGGTTAGTCACACACAGTCTAGCACTCATTAATGTTACCAAAAAATGCATGCAGCATATCACTCAGGAAACGAAGGAGGAAGATCTGCCCAAAGGTGTTATGTCAGTTTTACTGCTTAAGCATCAGGTAACCTTTTCTCTAATATCAGTTATGCAGTTACTATGTTTATGCTGGAGGCCCTATTCACTTTCATGTTCTTTTATGTTTGGAAGAAAATAGCATTGGCGTGGATGCTTTCGAAAGAGAATTGTTCACATTGTCCAGGTGGAATTTTGGCAGATGATCAGGTTACTTCTCACTTTTGCTACCATATTTAAATAGCTTTTAATTCTTCTTCCTACCAGGTTCCTTTATGTTTAGCAATTGACTCCGTGTGATACAGGGTCTTGGGAAGACAGTTTCAACGATTGCCCTTATACAGAAGGAGATGGTTAAGCAGTCTAGGTTCATGACTGCTGGTTCATACAGTACAAAGTTTGTCCCAAACAGTGATTATGACAATGACAGTGATGTTGTGATTGGCATGGACAAGAAAGAACCGAAAGATGAACCCTTGAATGAGCTAGATGGTTCTGCACAATTGCATGTCGCCAGCAGTCTTAAGCTCTGTGATAGTAAGCCAAACACTGCTACTGATAAAGCTGAACCTAAGAAGAAGGCCAGAGTGAGGTACTCTGCATCAAACTTGAGGTCCAAGACTAGACCAGCTGCAGGAACATTGGTCGTCTGTCCTGCTAGTGTTCTTAGGCAGTGGGCTAATGAGCTCTCTGTGAAGGTTATGGAAGACAATAAATTGTCAGTCTTGGTTTATCATGGAAGTTCAAGGACTAGAGATCCTAATGAGTTGGCAACATATGATGTTGTTGTCACCACGTATATGACTGTGGCAAACGAAGTACCTAAAGAAAATTCTAATGATGAGCGAAAGAAATGTGAAATGGACGGAATATGTCCAGAAATTTCCATCGGCAGCAAAAGGAAAAAGCAGGGCAAGCCAAAGAAGAAAAACAAACCTAGCAATTCAGAAGGTGGCCCACTTGCCAGGGTACGATGGTTCAGAGTTGTGCTTGATGAAGCTCAAACAATAAAAAATTACCGGACTCAAGTGTCTAGTGCTTGTTGTGGACTGAGGGCACAAAGGAGATGGTGCTTATCAGGAACACCTATACAAAACAAAATTGATGATCTGTATAGCTATTTCTGTTTCTTGAAGTATGAACCTTACTCAAAATTTAGTAATTTCAAATATATGATCAAGCACCAAATTACTAGAGATTCAGTTCGTGGCTATAAGAAACTTCAAGCTATCTTGAGGATAATTCTACTGCGGCGCACAAAAGGTAAGTAATTCCACCATAAAAAAACTCGGCCGGTGAGAGAAAACCGTCATTCCGGTATTATATTAATAAGAGATTGAAACAAGGTCCCGGACAAGAAAACTCCCGAACTCTGCCCCCTCATAAACGGGCCGAGTCAACTAACCACTCTGTAATGGCCCAGCCGGAGGGTGGCGTGCATAATATCGATCCCCGAGAGCAGACATGGCACATCGAGGGGATCTTTTTAACCATGCCTAAAATTCGCTCCCGAGAGGGATCAAACCTGAGACTAGAGGTGCTATTGAGAAGCCTTAACCACTACGCTAGAGGCCTTTTCACAATTCCATCATAAATACATATATATGTGTGCATATTGTTCTGAGCTACACTGTGAAACCTGCACTGGTGCACGCTTTATTGCGCTTGCCAACAAAACTTACTAATCCCCCACTCAATTTGGTATGCATTGCAACCTTGAAAACTTTGTTCGGGATTTGGATCCTGTTTGTGTTTCAGTATATTTTTTAGAAGGGTTCCATTGTGGTTCTTAAATCTTCAAGCTTTTTCAGTATATGCCGCTGTTGTCGTTTCGTTGGTTGTGATATTGTCATTGATGTACTGTTTAACCGTTATCCATACAGAAACACTTATAGATGGGGAACCAATCTTAAAGCTGCCACCAAAGACAATTCAGCTGAATAAAATAGATTTCACCCAAGAAGAGCGAGCTTTCTATTTGACACTTGAAGAAGGCTCTCGGCAGAAGTTCAAGGTACCTTAAAATTTGCATCGTCTTTCTTCAGTAAGACACAAACTTATTCCCCCTGTCCTCAAATGTAAGGACTTCTTAGGACAACTCAAGCAGGGAGGGAAAAGACATTTACCCCTCAATCAAGTACCTAAATTGCAGTGATTCAACTAAATCAGTAAATCATGTCTATTTTAGCTAACCAATGTCATAATGACAGTGTTAAATCCTTCCTATTCAGGTGGATTAGGTCATAGTCCTTGCTGTTGCTGTTGCTGTGTGCTTCTTATCCGAAGCTTTAAACATATAAAAAATTGCATTGCTTTGATAAACATGAACCAACTAATTGTATTAACTTCATTGAAATTAGGCTTATGGGTCTACCATTAAATAAGAATAACTTAAATACTGAATTCCATTTCTGCCTATAATTTTCTCCTGTTGGTTCAGTTGCTCAGGAAGTCATGTCTGACGCTCATATTGTGTTTATAATACAGGCATACGATGCAGCTGGGACGATAAGGGAAAATTACGCAAACATTCTTGTGTTATTGTTGCGGCTTAGGCAGGCTTGTGACCACCCTCTTCTTTTGAACGGACATGAATCAGATCTAGTTGACAGCAATTCCATAGAAAGGGCAAAGCAACTTCCTAAGGAAACAGTGACAAATTTGCTTGAAAAGCTGGAAAGAGGCCCGGCAATTTGTTCCATATGCAATGTAAGCAATCGGGTCACTCAAAATTTGTTACAGGCGCAAGTGTATTACTTCTGGCGCTTGTAATACTTTATTGTACGAAGAAGCAAAAGAACGAGGTTAAGCAATGATTTATTTTCCCATTTTGCAGGATCCACCTGAGGATGCTGTTGTCACGACATGCGGTCATGTCTTCTGCTACCAGTGTGTGCATGAGAGGTTAACAAGCGACGGACATGTTTGCCCCTATGCACTCTGTGGAAACAAGCTAAGTTTTCGATCTGTTTTTACACCAGCAGTATTAAAACTCTGTACTTCGCCAAAGCCGGAGTTTGGTGAAGAAACTAGCTGTTCCACAGCAGCCGACAAACCATCCTCGATCTGTGAAAGCAGTTACATCTCCTCGAAGATCCGGGCAGCAGCGGAAATACTTAATTCAATCATCAAGACACCTGCCCTTACAGCGGGGGACACTACTGAATCAATTCCCAGCATGGCACCCCCTGTCAAGGCAATAGTCTTCTCCCAGTGGACTGGCATGCTGGACCTGCTAGAGCTTTCACTGAACAGAAATGGTATACAGTTTAGGAGGCTGGATGGTGCAATGTCCCTCGACTTGAGAGAAAAGGAAGTGAACGGGTTTAAAGCTGATCCTGAGGTTTCTTTCCTTCATTCTATTCTATTCTATTCTTTTTTTTTTTACTTCTTATTCAGCAATGCTAACCGATTTTTCAATGGCAAATATTTATAATCATTTTTTCATTCTTCAGGTGAGAGTAATGCTTATGTCACTGAAGGCTGGCAATCTGGGTCTAAACATGGTAGCTGCTTGCCATGTGATCATGCTTGATCCGTGGTGGAATCCTTACGCTGAGGACCAGGCGGTTGATAGAGCACACAGGATCGGTCAGACCCGTCCTGTTACTGTTTCACGGTTCACAGTTAAAGACACTGTGGAAGACCGCATTTTGGCTCTGCAGGTAATTACTTCGGTTGTTGCATTTTCAGTGCGATCATGATATGGTTTTTTTCCCCCACGTAGAGAACACTCTTCATTAGTTCACATAGAAGATTTTACAGCTATTACCGATGCACATCACATGCAGTGTCAATCTCGTCTTTTTAGCAGTTTTGCATTGATCCTACGGTCTATTGGAGTAACTAGCATTGAGCTTTTCCCATGTCGTTGTTATTGGAGTTATAACTTTACTGAATGTTGTTCCCCTGGGCAGGAGAAGAAGAGAGAGATGGTGGAATCCGCCTTCGGCGAGGACGGTTCCAGAGGCACTGCTACCAAACTGACGGTGGAAGATCTCAGATACCTCTTCATGGTGTGATGGCAGCTTGTAATCATCCGTTGGGCTGATGACTTTTGTTGTGACAATCCTAACAAATAGGCTAGGGTAGACTTGATCACAGTACTTGGCACCGCAGTTTTGTGCAAAAGTAGTAGGCATCTTGAAGCTGAGGTAGCTTGTGTTTATGGTAATCCCCCTCTAATCCGCTTCAATCCATCTCATATGTAACCAAACAGGCCTTTCGAGTTCTGTTGACCTGTATTCCTGTGGGATGGAGCTCGTCCTGCTCGGCAAGCTGGTTAATCTGGGAATTTAAATTAACTGCTAATGTGTGATTTCAGTTCGCGTGTAGTCGCCCGTGATCACGTTCATGTAAATTTTGGTTGTCCATGCTTAGACAGCTTTAAGGCTTGTTTGGTGATTGAGGATCGCTATCACCGGGGAAAAGTATGAGCCGGGCATTTTCTCACTTCTGGAGAGTGTTCTCGCCTGCACCACACACGTCCCCGGGCTTGTCCTCGACACGTTCGTCATCTAGGAACAGGAGCCCGTCTGCCTCCAACTCAGGGCTCCTCCTCTAAATTCATACTCCATCTAGCAGTGTCTTCCAAAATGTTCTAGATATGGAAGATATTACTCCGATCTCTCTTTCTCTTTTTCTATTTATTTTAATACTCTACACAATAGTTTAAGAAAAATTAAAATATATATAGAACATTTAAGTGTACGACAAATGCCAATGTATAAAAAAATAAAATAAAATATATATCTAATGACTAATATGGTTATTTAGATATAAAGTATGAGATATAGTGGACGTTGCTAAAAGGAAACAAGATATAGAGGAGGATTTTTTTCGATATGAATACAAAGAAGGGGTATAGAAGATGGATATAGAGAAGAGATAGCTTGAAAGTTCCTCACGGTCACCACAAATCGGACTAAGGCTCTAGTCCGTCAGATCAGTCATAGCGTGCGGTAGTATGGTGTGTATGCAGCTGAGCATGTCTGTTGTCGCATTTAAGACCGTATCTGTCGGGGACCATAATTAGGGGTACCCTCAAGACTCCTAAATCTCAGCCGGTAACCCCCATCAGCACAAAGCTGCAAAGGCCTGATGGGTGCGATTAAGTCAAGGATCGGTCCATTCGAGGGACGCGATCACGCCTCGCCCGAGCCCAGCCTCGGGCAAGGGCAGCTGACCCCGGAGGATCTACGACTCGCCCGAGGACCCCCTCCAGCAACGGACACACCTTCGGCTCGCCCGAGGCGCAGTCTTCACCAAGAAGCAACCTTGGCCAAATCGCCGCGCCAACCAACCAAATCGCAGGGGCATTTAATGCAAAGGTGGCCTGACACCTTTATCCTGACGCGCGCCCTCCAGTCGACAGAGCCGAAGTGACCGCAGTCACTTCGCCGCTCCACTGACCAGTTTGACAAGAGGACAGCGCCGCCTGCGCCGCTCCGACTGCTGAGCCACTCGACAGAGTGAGGCTGACAGCAGCCAAGTCCGGCCCTAGGCGCCACGGGAAACTCCGCTCCGCCCGACCCCAGGGCTCGGACTCGGGCTCAGCCCCGGAAGACGATGAACTCTGCTCCGCCCGACCCCAGGGCTCGGACTCGGGCTCAGCCCCGGAAGACGACGAACTCCGCTCCGCCCGACCCCAGGGCTCGGACTCGGGCTCAGCCCAGGAAGACGACGAACTTCGCTCCGCCCGACCCCAGGGCTCGGACTCGGGCTCAGCCCCGAAAGACGACGAACTCCGCTCCGCCCGACCCCAGGGCTCGGACTCGGGCTCAGCCCCGGAAGACGACGAACTCCGCTTCGCCCGACCCCAGGGCTCGGACTCGGGCTCAGCCCCGAAGGACGACGAACTCCGCTTCGCCCGACCCCAGGGCTCGGACTCAGCCCTGGCCTCAGCCGACGGTCTCCGCCTTGTCCGACCCGGGGGCTCGGACTCGACCTCGACCTTGGAAGACAGACTCGACCTCGACCTCGGAGGAGCCTCCACCTCGCCCAACCTAGGGCGCGGACCGACCACGTCGACAGGAGGCGCCATCATTACCCTACCCCGACCTAACTCAGGCTACGGGGAACAAGACCGGCGTCCCATCTGGCTCGCTCCACTATACGAGTAATGATGGCGCCCCGCATGACCTGTGACGACGGCGGCTCTCAGCCCCCTTACGAAAGCAAGAGGACGTCAGCAAGGACTCGACAGCCCCGACAGCTGTCCTTCCGCCAGGCTCTAGCGCTCCTCCGACGGCCACGACACCACACGAACTGGGTGCCAAAACCTCTCCGGCTGCCACTATGGCATGTACTTAGGGCGCTAGCTCTCCTCCGCTAGACACGTTAGCACACTGCTACACCCCCATTGTACACCTGGATCCTCTCCTTACGCCTATAAAAGGGAGGTCCAGGGCCCTCTTACAGAAGGTTGGCCGCACGGGGAAGGACGGGACGGCGCTCGCGCGAGGCCGCTCGCTCCCTCCCGCGTGGACGCTTGTAACCCCCTACTGCAAGCGCACCCGACCTGGGCGCGGGGCTAACACGAAGGCCGCGGGTTCCACCTCCCACGCCTGTCTCCCTCCGTCTGCTCGAGCCCGAGGTACCCTTGGCTCAGTCCGAGGCGACCTCGGCTCGGCTCAGCCCGAGGTACCCTCGGCCCCCGAGGGTGAGGCACTGCGCGTCGAGGGGGAGTGGAGCGAGGTCACGCCTAATCGAAACTGGCAGACCCCGTACCTGCAATATCTCCACCGAGGAGAGCTACCCCTCGACCGAGCTGAAGCTCGGCGGTTGGCGCGGCGCGCCAAGTCGTTCGTCTTGCTGGGAGACGAGAAGGAGCTCTACCACCACAGCCCCTCGGGCATCCTCCAGCGATGCATTTCCATCGCCGAAGGCCAGAAGCTCTTACAAGAGATACACTCGGGGGCTTGCGGCCATCACGCAGAACCTCGAGCCCTTGTTGGAAACGCCTTCCGATAAGGTTTCTACTGGCCGACGGCGGTGGCCGACGCCACTAGAATTGTCCGCACCTGCGAAGGGTGTCAGTTCTACGCGAGGCAGACCCACCTGCACGCTCAGGCTCTGCAGACCATACCCATCACCTGGCCGTTTGCTGTGTGGGGTCTGGACCTCGTCGGCCCCTTGCAGAAGGCACCCGGGAGCTACACGCACCTGTTGGTTGCCATCGACAAATTCTCCAAGTGGATCGAGGTCCGACCCCTAAACAGCATCAGGTCCGAACAGGCGGTGGCGTTCTTCACCAACATCATCCATCGCTTTGGGGTCCCGAACTCCATCATCACCGACAACGGCACCCAGTTCACCGGCAGAAAGTTCCTGGACTTCTGCGAGGATCACCACATCCGGGTGGACTGGGCCGCCGTGGCTCACCCCATGACAAATGGGCAGGTAGAACGTGCCAACGGCATGATTCTGCAAGGACTCAAGCCTCGGATCTACAACGACCTCAACAAGTTCGGCAAGCGGTGGATGAAGGAACTCCCCTCGGTGGTCTGGAGCCTGAGGACAACGCCGAGCCGAGCCATGGGCTTCACACCGTTCTTCCTAGTCTATGGGGCCGAGGCCATCTTGCCCACAGACTTAGAATACGGTTCCCCGAGGACGAGGGCCTACGCCGACCAAAGCAATCAAGCTAATCGAGAAGACTCACTGGACCAGCTGGAAGAGGCTCGGGACATGGCCTTACTACACTCGGCGCGGTACCAGCAGTCCCTGCGACGCTACCACGCCCGAGGGGTTCGGTCCTGAGACCTCCAGGTGGGCGACCTGGTGCTTCGGCTGCGACAAGACACCCGAGGGCGGCACAAACTCACGCCTCCCTGGGAAGGGCCGTTCGTCGTCGCCAAGGTTCTGAAGCCCGGAACATACAAGCTGGCCAACAGTCAAGGCGAGGTCTACAGCAACGCTTGGAACATCCAACAGCTACGTCGCTTCTACCCTTAAGATGCTTCCAAGTTATTCGTACACCCCGTTCACACACAAAGTCTGGTCGTCAAGGAAGGGTCAGCCTTGCCTCGGCAAAGCCCGACCCTCCCTTAGGGGCTAGAAGGGGGGAACCCCCTCTGCGTCGAAATTTTCCTCGAAAAAAGAAAAAAATCTTTTCTGCCAGAATGCCTTTCGTGCTTTTCGACTACTTCGAAAGTGGATCCTGAAAACGACGGAGTACACGTAAGCAGCCAAGGCTGACCGAGCCGAGGGACTCCTACGCCTCCGGGATACGGATACCTCACTCATCACCTTCTGCGATAAGTAACTCGCGCTCGGATAAGTGATTCCGCGGACCGAACAAGTCTTCACGCTCGAAAGCTCCTCTGCCGAAACGATTTTTCGGGCCTTCTCGACTGCGTCAGTGACAGAACCCTATGGACGAGTAAGAGTGCGCGTAAGCGGCAAGGCCGACCGAGCCGAGGGATTCCTACGCCTCCGGGATACGGATACCTCACTCATCACCTTCCGTGAAAAGCAACTCTCGCCCGCACAAACAATTCTGTTACCGACAAATAAGTCCGGATACTCGAAACAAGAGAAAAAGGGACACAACTTCACAACACGACGACAGTGTGTTTGGGCCTCGGCGGCCGCAGAAAACATACACACACTACAAGACAACCCGATCCTACAGGCTCGGACGTCGACAGTTGAAGGGGGCAGCAGCACCCTCGGCGTCAACTACACCTTCGGCAGGGTCTGACCTAGCCTCGGACGGCGACGCGGTTGGAGGATCTCCACCCCGAAGGACGACAGCAACACCACGCCCGGACCAGCGCCGGCGGGGTCTTTTTCAGGAATCCGGCTCGAGCAGACGGCTCGGCCGGCCACCCCGAAGCCTCAGCCAGCCGTTCCCCGAAGACATCAGCCCGACTTGT
Organism: Zea luxurians; assembly: GCA_029449295.1. NCBI lineage: Eukaryota > Viridiplantae > Streptophyta > Magnoliopsida > Poales > Poaceae > Zea > Zea luxurians. Next base: position 20,172,606 of record JAOPSE010000032.1, on the reverse strand, counting down.
GGCCTCGGTAGCTCAACTCCGGCGTCGGTCCCTCCAGTGGACGACCCGGCTAGGCTCCGGCCGACCAAATCTTCTTTTCGAGCCAACTTTGCCTCTGTCCGTGCTGACACCGCTACCTCCGGCTTCGGCTCATCGAAGAGCGGCCGAGGGTTCCTTTAACTAAGCAGGAGAAGCCTCGGACAGCAAGGCCGACTGAGCCGAGGGACTCCTACGCCTCCGGGATACGGATACCTCACTCGTCACCTTTGCACGAGGTGACTCACGCTCGGTGAAGCGGTTCAGATAGTCGACAGGTGAGTCTTAGTGCTCGAAATAAAGAAAAAACACGGCCCTGTGCCAAAAATACATACATGTTCAGGCCCCGACAGCCGCAATGAACAAGACACCGACACTCAAAGTGCCATTACAAATGGAACTCCGGTTCGACCTCCGCAGGTACGAACAACCCCACACGATTGGGGGGCCTGCGGAGCAACAGAAGGCCGACGGGTGGCTCGCCGCCGCCCGCTCCGGCAGCAGCGACAACGACCCCCGCTCCGGGTGGCCGAACTGCAGCAGCGATGGCCTCAGGGCGGACGCCGCTGCAACCTTGCCCTCGCCCATGCCGACGCTCGAGGGGCGAGGACAAGTACAAAGAGCCGAAGGCCCAAAGCGCGGATGGTGGCGGTGATCCCGTCGGCGACGGGGACTTCTCAAGCCGCATCCACCTCGGCACCGACGACCGGAGCCGTCAGCCCATCGGTAGATCCCCACTTGGATCCTCCCGGACGAGCGGGGCACCGACCTCCGTGCGGAGGCGCCGTATCGGTGCAAAGGCAGGACAGCCCCAGAACACGAACGCCGCCCTAGCGGCGCGCGACGTCTTGGGCGGTCCACCCGTGCGCATGGCGCGACAACCGCCCTTGCGGCGGGAGGGGGCACCGGGAGCCAAGCCGGCGAGCCCAACGTGCTGAAGCTGGCGACGCCCGCCGTCGACCAGCCCCGCGTTGTCGAAGTCCGCCCCTCTCGCAGGGCCAGTGAGCGCCCTCTCCTTTGAATGCTGAAGGAGAGGCTGACCCACGAACCCGCGCGGGAGGTAGAGCTCCGGCTCAGCCCGGCCTCCGCCCCAGCAAGGATGATGAACATCCTTGAAGCTGAGGGCGGGACCAAGATCGCAGCCCGGCTTGCTTCTCCCCACCCAGGGGCTGGTGGTCCCCGTCTTGGGTGACCACCGGCGAGGGGATGCAGCCGGGCTGCATGATGAAAATCCTTGAAGCCGAACGATGGCTGAAAGGTACCAACTTCCATGAAGTTGCGTTCCTCCGACGACAAGGCGGAAGGATTGCGGGCGTCCCCCATCCGGGGGCTCGGAAGGTGGAAAGACACGGTGCATAAGGGAGCGCGAAGACATGGTCGCCTCTCAAGGAGGTCACCCTCCTTTTAAAGGCGACTCTCTGAAAGTTCCCTTTGGCCCGGGAACAGGATCTAGATGTCGCCTAGAGGGGGGGGGTGAATAGGCGAATAAAAATTATCACTTTAAAACTTAAATCTTACTCTACTCGAAGACAGGATCGCAGTGGAGTGAAGAATCCTTCGAGTAGGTTGCAGTGGAATTGAAGTTCCTGTCTTACGAATATCCTGCACTTCAAGGAAAGCTAGTACCACAAGTAAGTAGTGAAGTGCAGATATATAAGTGAGTAAGACAGAGAGTCAGAGTACAATACAGAATAGAGCACACAGACGCAAGGATTTATCCCGAGGTTCGGCCAAGCCTGAAATGCTTGCCTAGTCCTCGTTGGAGTTAGCCACACCTGGGCTTGGAGTCTATTTCAACTCCTTCCTCCGTTTGCTCAGATCTGTCAGTATGACAGATAGAGCCTTTCACTATTGAGTGGGGTTACAACAGAACCGCGGCTGCTTACAAACTTCTTGGCAGCACCCCGGCAGAGTAACAATACGCTCAAGACCTTGCTCTAGCTCTTGGCAGCACTACTCCTCTCTCTAAAGGCTTATAGTTGTGCCTTCTACACAAACTATAGAGTTACACACAAGAGGGAGAGCGAGAATTGATTCCAATGAAGTCTACACTTGTTGGCTGCACTTCTTACTTGCTTGAGGCGCCTAGGGGTCCCTTTTATAGGCACAAGGGGCCTAGGAGCCGTTGGAATCCCATTTGGAAGGCAATACTTTCTTTCTGTCGGGTGGCGCACCGGACAGTCCGGTGCACACCGGACACTGTCCGGTGACCGATTTGTTTCCTTAAACAGCGCTGCCGACCGTTGCAGATCTGGGAGCCGTTGGCGCACCGGACATGTCCGGTGCACACCGGACAGTCCGGTGACATCTTCCGACCGTTGGCTCCGCCATGTGTCCCGCGCAGATTGCGCGGCCGACCGTTGGCCCGGCCGACCGTTGGCTCACCGGACAGTCCGGTGAATTTTAGCCGTACGCCGTCGGCGAATTCCCGAGAGCGGCCTGTTCGCGCCGAGTCAGCCTGGCGCACCGGACACTGTCCGGTGCACACCGGACAGTCCGGTGCTCCAGACCAAACTGACTCTTGGCTGTACACAGCCAAGTCTTTTCTCTTCTTCTTCTTTCTGTTTCTAACACTTAGACAAGTATATTAGTACACAGAACCAATGTACTAAGGCCTAGAAACATACCTTCTCTTAATCATTAGATCTATAGCATTTCACATGCTTGAGCTTTGATGTTGGACTCATAAATCATCAAGTCGGCTTGACTTGATCTAGATTGACATTTCTTAGTTCCAACATCCTGCAAAGGTCACATAGAACATCTCCAAACATAGGAACAACCCAAACTAAAGATTAAGGTGAACTTAGCTCTTTTGGGCTGCTTCCAGTTCTGGTTTTGACACTTGTTCTCCTTCTAGTGACCTTGATCTCTTTCTTAGAGCTTGGTCTTGAGCCTTATGACTTACACCACATAACTGTAGCTGTTACCTCATTGGTTGTAAGTCACGTCCTTATGTAGTGATCCTTGATGTGCTATAGCTCTTCTCAACTCGATCGCCCTTGACTTTGCAAGCCTTCTTCTTCACCCTTGGCTTTGGGTTCCTCAGCCTCCTTGACCTTCTCCCGTGCACTTGGTACCTCGAAGCTTCTCTTGCCTCCGTCCTTGGCTTGATCAGTTGTCTCCGAGCTTCGCACCCGAGTCTCACTTTATGCAATGTCCATCTTACTTGTGATGTCCATTATGTATCCATAATCCAGTTCTTGGACAATCACATTTGTTCTCTTGTGTTGAACCCTGTTAGCTTTACCTTAGGCACCTGTTCAACACTTAGTACACTTGTTAGTCCTTTAATTGAGTTGTCATCCAAACACCAAAACTCACAAGAGAGCTTTCAATCTCCCCCTTTTTGGTGATTGATGGCAACACAATTAAAGCTTACATAAGAATAAGATTTGAAGCACAAATTTGAATTCTAAGTTTATAGAATGCTCCCCCTAAATATGTGCTTACTTCAAAAACATAATTTTGGCCTCAGACGCCAATTTGCACATACTTAGGCAATTCGAAACATTTCTATTTCTTAGCAATTTTGGAATGCATTGTATCTAGAATCAAACCATGATGCTATAACATACAAATGCACATAATCAGAGTTAAACACTCTTCAAATTAGTGGATATATCACAGGAATATCAACCTACCACTATTCACCCTTAAGATACCAATTCAACCTAATACCAATTCAAACTAAGACACTAAATTTAAGACAATCTTAAAGCACCATGACAATCTTAAAGCACCATTAACCACATGACTATCTATTACACTATAGAGGCCAAATAATTCGTAGCAACGGAAGCACTAGTCCATATGATGCAACACATATAATACTGCAGGAAGCATATGAATAACACACTAGCAAAGCTTAAACTAACACACCCCTTAGGAAGCACTAGTCCATATGATGCAACACATATAATACTGCAGGAAGCATATGAATAACACACTAGCAAAGCTTAAACTAACACACCCCTTAGGATAAGCTTTCCTCTCAGGTTGAGATAAGCTTTAATGCACAAATTTTCCCCCTTTGACATCAAACACCAAAAACCATACTCGAGCAAGAACATAGGATGATGTCAAGGGACAGCAGGGTGTCAAGGGGAAAAACGACTATCTAAAACTCCCCCTTACTTATTGAACATATGCACTATCAACATTTAGGTAAGATACATATATGCAAAAAGATTTACTCCCTTTGTACCTTTACCATGTTGTAGTGTACTTCCCATCTTGAAAGTAGTTAATCTCTCGAGAGCTTCTCCACACTTGTGCCTGATTCTTTATCCTAACTTTCCTTGTTGCTAAGACACCAAACTTAGAACAAGTTATAGTATTGGGCACAAGAAGAAACTTCTATTCTAATGATTTTCAAGAGATGTCAAATGAAGCAAACTATCACAGCTACCAATTGAAAGATACCAATTGCAAGGTTCATTTATTATCATGACTCCATGATATTTAAGAATAAGCATCTATTATCACCAGATATAGAGCATGAGCAATCTAAAGATATACAATTACTCATGACTTAAGATACCAATTACTGGACTTACAGAGGTACCTACGTCCTGATTGCTCCATTTCATGCTCATCTTCTCTTTTCCACCTTGAGACTGTACAAGATTGCTCAAGAAACAGTTAGTCTCAAAAGACACAAGTTATGTGTGCTCCCCCTCAAGTTGTGCATCAAGTATTTGAATGACTTGCACTTTGCACATTCTAGCTTCCTCAGAACTAGAGGGGATCACAACATACCTTGGTCAAGGCATACTCTATCCCTTTCATCACAAAGATGCCAATTTTGAATATCAAGTGAAAAGCCACTTTACACCAATTGAAGGCTAAACGAAGGTTGACTAAATACAACTATGCATGCCTCAGTGGCACCTAAGCCAATTGAATAATCATAGGAAGTATAACAATTACACGCAACTTAGACATGCTTCATACTTAACTATCATTGAATCACATATACTAATTGAAAAACAACATGATCATGTCTAAGCACATCATCGTTAAGAAGGTTCTTTAGGTACACCAAAAGGAACAACATTTTAAGGCATAAGTCTCCTAAGCCAAGATATTACCAATTGAAAGACAAGAACACGGCTATGATCACTATCAATGGAACTTCAAGATATTCAATAAAATTGCACAGTTCCATTTTCCATACCTTTGCCTTTATGAGAGTACTTGTTATCACCAATTCAGGGCTCCTTTTGCTCATGCACCACATAGCTCAAAGGGCACAACATGGATTTGAAATTCACATAGTACAGAACTAGGGTAATCATGGACTAAACAAAATGTCATATTTGCACATAGCAAGACTTACAAAAAGTTACAGGATAATCCATATATACCAAGAGAGTTAATCGTTGTGGATATAACAAGTGAAAGAGCTACCCATGAATGATTCAAAAGATATATCCTATATAGCACCAGTCATGATTAAGCAAACATCATTATGATTCATTTAACACAGGTAATCATAAAGCATAACTACTCCAAAGACAGATAGCACAAGTCATCTTAAGAGCAATACTAAATTTAACTTAAAATACACGAGTACCATCCTTTGGAGAGCAAGTTGTAGATTCTCATCAAAGTCCTTTACTTGATTCACCAATAATGATTCAGGACCTACACACCTTATTTCACTTGAGATGAACATGGGATTAGTGTTTCACAATAAAGGCACCAAAACAATTAACAGCTTAAGCATAGAGTTTAAGATAACCGTCTTAAGTTCTCCCATGGTCTCCAGTTCATCTCAAGGCACCTGCATGGTCTAGTTAGCACAGTTTGGTACCCATCTCGGGATGGGTCCATAATGATCATCTAAATGTGCCTTTGGTACCCAAATTGCCTTTGTGCTAGTTCTAGGTGATCTCGTTATAGATCTAGCACAAGTGTATGATTTGGGTCTCCTACGCAAATAAGATTGACACAAATTCACTATCTTAGGAATCTTACCTTTATAACATACCTTGGATAGATGACCCTGCTCACCACACTTGTAGCAGAAGCGTCGCTCAACTTGACACGACGCTTGCTGTGTGTTATTTTCCTTGGTGAGGGTCACCTTGGAGGATGCACATCCTTGATTCTTCATGACCGGACATGAAGTGATCGTGTGGTCCTTTTTGTTGCATCCAAAACAACTCCTTGTCCCTTCATTCTTGTCTTTGTACGGACAAGACGCGATGAGGTGGCCTAACTTCTTGCACTTGAAACACCTCCTTTTTCCTTTTCCCTTTTTGTACTTGAATGACATGGAGAGAAAGTCAGTGCAAACAACATGATTAATTGAATCTTTACCTTTTTCCAAGCTCATGTTGATTTCTTCATCTTTAGGAACATTTTTCTTATTGAGCTTGACACTTGCTGCAGTTTTTCCTTTCTCAAGCTTCTTCACCACGCGCCCGTGGATATCTTGAGAGAGTTGAGCAATGTGTCTTCTCCTCAGTTGTCTTTGCTTCTTGTTCCCACACAATTTCTTTTGAGACCCTGCAGCTTGATGCTTTTTCAAACATTGGCTTTCTTTTGAACAACAGGGGTTAGCACATGGTGATGAATTATCTAAATGTGTACTTGTGCAAGAATGAAGTTCACATGAATTTAAGTTCGTAATTACGACCTCATGAGCAACTTCAAGCATGATATGTCTATCCAAGAGATTATCATGATAACAAGACAATAAGTCATATTTTTCAGTAAGAGCAAGGTTATCATGACTTAACAATTCTACTTGATTCCTAAGCATAGAATCTTCAATTTTAAGTTGAGCAGCATTAGATAATACATCATGACTATTTCTTTGCTCAATTAAAATCGATTCATACCGTTGGACCAAATTCCCATGAGAGTGCTTTAGCTCCTCATGTTCTTTGGTCATCTTCTCCAGGCTGTCGTTGGTTTTGATGAGAGTCTCCTCTAGCCTGAGAAGCGTTTCGCCTTGTTCCTTGTTTCTTCTCAACAACTTAACCAAGAGAGATTTGTCCGCTTTGTTGAGATGGTTGTAGAAACGGTGAATCTCCTCTTCTTCCACATCATCGGTCTCATTTTCCCTGTCATTAATGTCAGTGGAAGCAATATAGGAAAATGTACCTTGTGATGATGAAGATTCATCCTCGCTGTCATCCTCATATTCTTCCTCATCATGGCTTTTGTCTCCACCATCATTGTTAGCAATAAAACATTTATCACTAGTGGAGAACAAACCTGTCGACGAGGTGGATTCATCGTTTGGGTGCCATTTTTCTTGTTCTTCTCCCTTTGAATGGTTAGTATCACAAGTAATATAGAGAGAAGGAGCATCACAGTTTGCCACAAAATATTTTTCTTTAATCCTATTCCATAAATCATGAGCATCAACAAATAGATCACTATCACTACTCATGATGGCAAAATAGGCACCTCTAGATAGGGAATCAACTAAGATATTGCATGCATGGTGATTTAGAGTTAGACATCTTAGTTCTTCATTGGAAGGATTTTTACTAATAATAGAGGGAAAAATACTACTATTAAAGACCTGTCTCAAATCAGGATCAACACTCATGAAAGCACTATAAATAGAGACAGACCAAGACTTGTAATTAGAGCCATCGCCTAAAAGAAGTTCTACAGTTACCTCTTGTGGCGATATCGTCATCTCCGGACGGCTAAGCCCACGCTGGAGAGGCCTAGCTCTGATACCAATTGAAAGTTCCCTTTGGCCCGAGAACAGGATCTAGATGTCGCCTAGAGGGGGGGGTGAATAGGCGAATAAAAATTATCACTTTAAAACTTAAATCTTACTCTACTCGAAGACAGGATCGCAGTGGAGTGAAGAATCCTTCGAGTAGGTTGCAGTGGAATTGAAGTTCCTGTCTTACGAATATCCTGCACTTCAAGGAAAGCTAGTACCACAAGTAAGTAGTGAAGTGCAGATATATAAGTGAGTAAGACAGAGAGTCAGAGTACAATACAGAATAGAGCACACAGACGCAAGGATTTATCCCGAGGTTCGGCCAAGCCTGAAATGCTTGCCTAGTCCTCGTTGGAGTTAGCCACACCTGGGCTTGGAGTCTATTTCAACTCCTTCCTCCGTTTGCTCAGATCTGTCAGTATGACAGATAGAGCCTTTCACTATTGAGTGGGGTTACAACAGAACCGCGGCTGCTTACAAACTTCTTGGCAGCACCCCGGCAGAGTAACAATACGCTCAAGACCTTGCTCTAGCTCTTGGCAGCACTACTCCTCTCTCTAAAGGCTTATAGTTGTGCCTTCTACACAAACTATAGAGTTACACACAAGAGGGAGAGCGAGAATTGATTCCAATGAAGTCTACACTTGTTGGCTGCACTTCTTACTTGCTTGAGGCGCCTAGGGGTCCCTTTTATAGGCACAAGGGGCCTAGGAGCCGTTGGAATCCCATTTGGAAGGCAATACTTTCTTTCTGTCGGGTGGCGCACCGGACAGTCCGGTGCACACCGGACACTGTCCGGTGACCGATTTGTTTCCTTAAACAGCGCTGCCGACCGTTGCAGATCTGGGAGCCGTTGGCGCACCGGACATGTCCGGTGCACACCGGACAGTCCGGTGACATCTTCCGACCGTTGGCTCCGCCACGTGTCCCGCGCAGATTGCGCGGCCGACCGTTGGCCCGGCCGACCGTTGGCTCACCGGACAGTCCGGTGCACACCGGACAGTCCGGTGAATTTTAGCCGTACGCCGTCGGCGAATTCCCGAGAGCGGCCTGTTCGCGCCGAGTCAGCCTGGCGCACCGGACACTGTCCGGTGCACACCGGACAGTCCGGTGCTCCAGACCAAACTGACTCTTGGCTGTACACAGCCAAGTCTTTTCTCTTCTTCTTCTTTCTGTTTCTAACACTTAGACAAGTATATTAGTACACAGAACCAATGTACTAAGGCCTAGAAACATACCTTCTCTTAATCATTAGATCTATAGCATTTCACATGCTTGAGCTTTGATGTTGGACTCATAAATCATCAAGTCGGCTTGACTTGATCTAGATTGACATTTCTTAGTTCCAACATCCTGCAAAGGTCACATAGAACATCTCCAAACATAGGAACAACCCAAACTAAAGATTAAGGTGAACTTAGCTCTTTTGGGCTGCTTCCAGTTCTGGTTTTGACACTTGTTCTCCTTCTAGTGACCTTGATCTCTTTCTTAGAGCTTGGTCTTGAGCCTTATGACTTACACCACATAACTGTAGCTGTTACCTCATTGGTTGTAAGTCACGTCCTTATGTAGTGATCCTTGATGTGCTATAGCTCTTCTCAACTCGATCGCCCTTGACTTTGCAAGCCTTCTTCTTCACCCTTGGCTTTGGGTTCCTCAGCCTCCTTGACCTTCTCCCGTGCACTTGGTACCTCGAAGCTTCTCTTGCCTCCGTCCTTGGCTTGATCAGTTGTCTCCGAGCTTCGCACCCGAGTCTCACTTTATGCAATGTCCATCTTACTTGTGATGTCCATTATGTATCCATAATCCAGTTCTTGGACAATCACATTTGTTCTCTTGTGTTGAACCCTGTTAGCTTTACCTTAGGCACCTGTTCAACACTTAGTACACTTGTTAGTCCTTTAATTGAGTTGTCATCCAAACACCAAAACTCACAAGAGAGCTTTCACTCTCCCTACTTGCGTCCCCAGCCGTCGTGGGCTGAGTCTTCTCCAACACGCTCCAAGGTCCTCCCCCTACGGCGCGGGAGCTGGGTCCCACGCGTCATGCAAACTGGCCCAGGGCAAAAGAAACCAAACCGCCGCGCACGGTGCATGCAACCGCCCGACGGTTACAAGCATTCCTCCACTTTCGCCCAGACCAGCGGGTGAAAGGGCAGACAGCCATGCAGGCGGCATGCAACCACGCCAAGTGGGCGCGCCCCTCCGACTTCCAACACACCCAGCATGGAGGCCCAGGCCCACACGTCATGCAACCGGCGCGCCGGTTGCTACGTGCGAGCAACTGCACCGCCCCTCGCGCCACTACCGCGCCTCCTCGACTGCGGAACCAGTACCGCGACTCGAGGCAACCCTGCGTATGACCCAGCAGTGCCAGCCCGGCGCGACGGTCAATGCGGCCACAAATGGGCCGGCAGTAATGGCGGTGGCAGGCGGGCAGGAGCAGCGGTCACGTCGTCAGCCAAGCTTACGTCCCATCCAGGGGCAGCGAGAGAACCCTCTCTCATGGCGTGAAGACGGCGCGCCCGTGTTCCGTTCCTCGAATGGCTCGCGCACGCGCAACGGCCGCCTCGCGAACCACTCGCCCCGTCGCATTAACTCCGCGGCGGGACAGGCGGCGCCTCAGGCAGGAGAAGCGAGCGACGCTTCGCCTTCGCCATAATGACCGCGTCGAAAAAGGTACGCCATGTCATTCGATTTCGTATCCTTTTCCTTTTCCTCTTTCTCTCTCTTACAACAGGGACCGGGAAAGGGGGATACCCCGAAAAGGATCCTTCTCCACGAAGGAAACGGGCCCCGAGCCCCCCTACTGATCAGAGGTTCGAAGGCTGGCCCCTCGGAAGGGTTCAACAGCTGCCTCAGAGCGCTCGGGCTCCGCGCCCACTACTGGTCAGAGGTTCAAGGGCCGGCCCCTCGGAAGGGTTCAACGGCCGCCTCAGGCCACTCGGGCTCCGTGCCCACTACTGATCAGGGGTTCGTAGGCTGGCCCTCGAAGGGTTCACAGTCGCCTCAGACACAGAGCGAGGGATGACCCTAGGTACGTTCGATACATAACCAAGGCTCGGGCTACGCTCCCAAGGTACCCTAGGACATTTCCGAGACCAGACGGAACGATCTTGTAACGGAATCCCATCAGAGGGAGGCATCGAGCCCTCGGACCCCGTCAAAAGGGGACTGGGTCCGGCAGATCACCCGCAGGTACTTTTGGAGCGCGCCTCCGGGCCTCTAGCCGACCCCTAACAAATGGGGCACGGGCGTCCACTCGGATTACCCGCCAGCAGCTCACCGGAGACACCATGTTCGGCGCCCTCCGAGGGCAACATGGCGCTTCCCCCCTCCTCCTTGCGGAAAGGCGACGTAGGGGTGTATGTAAAAAAGTCGAGTCTGTCCTTGACCGTCCTCTCGCCCTGTGCAGAGGCTCGAGGGCTGCTCTCGCAAACCCGGCTCCGGCCAAACCGTTGACAGCGTCAACATACCAGCCCGAGAACTTGGGACCCGACCGTGCACCCGGGCTACGGCCAGCTCGCATGAGGGAACAACCAGACCAGCCGAAGTGTTGCAAAACGCACTAAGACCTCGAAGGAGTCAAACTACTCCTCTGAGGCCTCGGGGGCTACACCCGGCGGGTGCGCTCGCGCGCACCCACCGGAACAAAATGCAACCAAAAAAGGCTGGTCCCCTTGCAAAAAAGTGCGGCAAAAGCCTCCAAGAGAGTATTAACACTCCCTTCGAGGCTCGGGGGCTACTGTTGGGGACCATAATTAGGGGTACCCTCAAGACTCCTAAATCTCAGCTGGTAACCCCCATCAGCACAAAGCTGCAAAGGCCTGATGGGTGCGATTAAGTCAAGGATCGGTCCATTCGAGGGACGCGATCACGCCTCGCCCGAGCCCAGCCTCGGGCAAGGGCAGCCGACCCCGGAGGATCTACGTCTCGCCCGAGGACCCCCTCCAGCAACGGACACACCTTCGACTCGCCCGAGGCCCAGTCTTCACCAAGAAGCAACCTTGGCCAAATCGCCGCGCCAACCGAACAAATCGCAGGGGCATTTAATGCAAAGGTGGCCTGACACCTTTATCCTGACGCGCGCCCACCAGTCGACAGAGCCGAAGTGACCGCAGTCACTTCGCCGCTCCACTGACCAGTCTAACAAGAGGACAGCACCGCCTGCGCCGCTCCGACTGCTGAGCCACTCAACAGAGTGAGGCTGACAGCAGCCAAGTCCGGCCCTAGGCGCCACGGGAAACTCCGCTCCGCCCGACCCCAGGGCTCGGACTCGGGCTCAGCCCCGGAAGACGACGAACTCCGCTCCGCCCGACCCCAGGGCTCGGACTCGGGCTCAGCCCCGGAAGACGATGAACTCCGCTCCGCCCGACCCCAGGGCTTGGACTCGGGCTCAGCCCCGAAAGACGACGAACTCCGCTCCGCCCGACCCCAGGGCTCGGACTCGGGCACAGCCCCAGAAGACGACGAACTCCGCTTCGCCCGACCCTAGGGCTTGGACTCGGGCTCAGCCCCGGAAGACGACGAACTCCGCTCCGCCCGACCCCAGGGCTCGGACTCGGGCTCAGCCCCCGAAAGACGACGAACTCCGCTCCGCCCGACCCCAGGGCTCGGACTCGGGCTCAGCCCCGGAAGACGACGAACTCCGCTCCGCCTGACCCCAGGGCTCGGACTCTGGCTCAGCCCCGAAAGACGACGAACTCCACTCCGCCCGACCCCAGGGCTCGGACTCGGGCTCAGCCCCGGAAGACGACGAACTCCGCTTCGCCCGACCCCAGGGATCGGACTCGGGCTCAGCCCCGAAGGACGACGAACTCTGCTTCGCCCGACCCCAGGGCTCGGACTCAGCCCTTGCCTCAGCCGACGGTCTCTGCCTTGTCCGACCTGGGGGCTCGGACTCGACCTCGACCTTGGAAGACAGACTCGACCTCGACCTCGGAGGAGCCTCCACCTCGCCCAACCTAGGGCGCGGACCGACCACGTCGACAGGAGGCGCCATCATTACCCTACCCCGAGCTAACTCAGGCTACGGGGAACAAGACCGGCGTCCCATCTGGCTCGCTCCACTATACGAGTAATGATGGCGCCCCGCATGACCTGTGACGACGGCGGCTCTCAGCCCCCTTACGGAAGCAAGAGGACGTCAGCAAGGACTCGACAGCCCCGACAGCTGTCCTTCCGCCAGGCTCCAGCGCTCCTCCGACGGCCACGACACCACACGAACTGGGTGCCAAAACCTCTCCGGCTGCCACGATGGCATGTACTTAGGGCGCTAGCTCTCCTCTGCTAGACACGTTAGCACACTGCTACACCCCCATTGTACACCTGGATCCTCTCCTTACGCTTATAAAAGGGAGGTCCAGGGCCCTCTTACAGAAGGTTGGCCGCACGGGGAAGGACGGGACGGCGCTCGCGCGAGGCCGCTCGCTCCCTCCCACGTGGACGCTTGTAACCCCCTACTGCAAGCGCACCCGTCCTGGGCGCGGGGCTAACACGAAGGCCGCGGGTTCCACCTCCCACGCCTGTCTCCCTCCGGCTGCTCTCCCCCCTTCGCGTTCCGCCTCGCGCCGACCCATCTGGGCTGGGGCACGCGGCGACAATTTACTCGTCGGTCCAGGGACCCCCCGGGTTTCGAAACACCGACAGTATCCAGTCATGCAATCATGCTCGTTACCATAGAATACTATAGCAATAACTAGATAGTGTGGTTGTACTTCGCTATACTACACTCTTATTAGGGTGTGCCAGCACCATTGAGGAACACATCCTCGATCTGAGCATGGCCTTGGGAGGTCACCTCAGCACCATTAAGGACCTACAAGCAAAATACACTTATAAGCTTGTCGGCGTTTCGAGACCGGGGGGGGGGTCCCCGAGCCGACGAGTGAGTGTGCCGTGTGCCCCAGCCCAGATGGGTCGAGCGCGTGGGCGAGCGCGAAGGGGGGAGAGCGAGGTGGCCGGAGCCGGGTCGTGAGGGAGGCGGAGATCCCGCGGCCTTCGTGTTCGTCCCGCGCCCAGGTCGGGTGCGCTTGCAGTAGGGGGTTACAAGTGTCCGCGCGGGTGAGGGGAGCGAGCGGCCCCAAGAGAGCGCCTGCCCCTGCCCTCGTTCCCGCGAGGCCAACCTTCTCTAAGAAGGCCCTGGTCCTTCCTTTTATAGGCGTAAGGAGAGGATCCAGGTGTACAATGGGGGTGTAGCAAGGTGCTACGTGTCTAGCGGGGGTGAGCTAGCGCCCTAAGTACATGCCAATGTGGCAGCCGGAGAGATCTTGGCACCCAGCTGGTGTGGTGTCGTGGCTGTCGGAGGAGTAACGGAGCCTGGTGGAGGGACAGCTGTTGGAACAGTTGGGCTCTTGCTGACGTCCCCCTGCTTCCGTAAGGGAGCCGAGAGCCGCCGTCGTCATGGGTCTAGCGGGGCGCCATCATTGCCTATCTGGCGGAGCTAGCCAGATGGGACGTCGGTCTTGTTCTCTGCGACCCAAGTCGGCTCGGGGCAGGGTGATGATGGCGCTTCCTGTTGACGTGGCGGACTTGTGCCCTAGGTCGGGCGACGTGGAGGCTCCTCCGAGGCCGAGGTCGAGTCTGTCTTCCATGGCCGAGGCCGAGCCCGAGCTCCTGGGTCGGGCGAGGCGGAGGTCGTTCGGCAGAGGCCAGGGCGGAGTCTGAGCCCTGGGTCGGGCGAAGCGGAGTTCGCCGTCTTCCGAGGCCTTAGCCCGAGTCCGAGCCCTGGGTCGGGCGGAGCGGAGTTCGCCGTCTTCCGGGGCCTTAGCCCGAGTCCGAGCCCTGGGTCGGGCGGAGCGGAGTTCGCCGTCTTCCGGGGCCTTAGCCCGAGTCCGAGCCCTGGGTCGGGCGGAGCGGAGTTCGCCGTCTTCCGGGGCCTTAGCCCGGGTCCGAGCCCTGGGTCGGGCGGAGCTTCCTATGGCGCCTTTGGCAAAGCCTGGCCGCCCGTCAGTCTCACTCTTTGTGTTAAATGCCCCAGTGACTTGGTCGGTCGGCGCGGTGATTTAGTCAGGGTTGCTTCTTAACGAAGGCAAGACCTCGGGCGAGCCGGAGATGCATCTGCGTAAAAAAGGGGCCTCGGACGAGACGGAAACACCTCAGGGTCGGCTGCCCTTGCCCAAGGCTAGGCTCGGGCGTGGCGTGATCGAGTCGCTCGCATGGACTGATCCCTGACTTAATCAAACCCATCAGGCCTCTGCAGCTTTATGCTGATGGGGGTTACCAGCTGAGAATTAGGCGTCTTGAGGGTACCCCTAATTATGGTCCCCGACAGTAGCCCCCGAGCCTCGAAGGGAGTGTTAGCACTCGCTTGGAGGCTTTCGTCGCACTTTTTTGCAAGGGGACCAGCCTTTCCCGGTTGCACTTTGTTCCGGTGGGTGCGCGCGAGCGCACCCGCCGGGTGTAGCCCCCGAGGCCTCGGAGGAGTGGTTTCACTCCTTCGAGGTCTTAATGCCTGGCGTAATGCTTCGGCTGGTCTGGCGGTTCCCTCATGCGAGCAGGCCGTAGCCCGGGTGCACTGTCGGGGCCAAAGTTCTCGGGCTGGTATGTTGACGCTGTCAACGGTTTGGCCGGAGCCGGGTTTGCGAGAGCAGCCCCCGAGCCTCCGCACAGGGCGAGAGGGCGATCAGGGACAGACTCGGCTTTTTTATATACGCCCCTACGTCGCCTTTCCGCAAGGAGGAGGGGGGGAAAGCGCCATGTTACCCTTGATTGGCACCGAACATGGTGTCTCCGGTGAGCTGCAATCGGGTAATCCGAGTGGACGTCCGTGCCCCGTTCGTTGGGGGTCGGCTAGGGGCCCGGAGGCACGCCCAAAAGTACCTGCGGGTGATCTGCCGGACCCGGTCCCCTGGCGACGGGGTCCGAGGGCTCGATGCCTCCCTCCGATGGGATTCCGTTACAGGATCGTTCCCGCTGGTCTCGGAAATGTCCTAGGGTACCTCGGGAGCGCAGCCCGAGCCTTGGTTATGTATCGAACGTACCCCTGGTCATCCCTCGCTCGGTGTTTGAGGCGACTGTGAACCCTTCGGGGGGCCAGCCTTCGAACCCCTGATCAGTAATGGGCGCGGAGCCCGAGTAGCCTGAGGCGGTCGTGGAACCTTTCGGGAGGCCGACCTTCGAACCTCTGACCAGTAGTGGGTGTCGGGCCCACGCGATCTGAGGCGGCTGTTGAACCCTTCGGGGGGCCAGCCTTCGAACCCCTGATCAGTAAGGAGGCTCGGAGCCTAGTTCCTTCACGGGGAAGGATCCCTTTGGGGGTATCCCCTTTCCCGGTCCCTGTTGCAAGAGATAGAGAAAGAGGAAAAAGGGAAAAAGGATACGAAATTGAACGACGTGGCGTACCTTTTTTGGTGGGGTCATTTTTGCGAAGGCGAAGCGTCGCCAGCTGCTTCCGCCAGAAGCGCCGCCTGTCGAGCCGCGGAGTTAATGCGCCGGGGTGAGTAGTTGGCGAGGCTGACGTTGCGCGTGCGCGAGCCGTTCGAGGAACGGGTCACGGGCGCGTCGTCTTCACACCGTGAGAGGGGGTTCTCTCGCTGCCTCCGGATGGGACGTGAGCTTGGCTGACGGCGTGACCGCTGCTCTCGCGAGCCTGCCACCGTCATTACTGCCGGCCCACTTTTGACCGCGTTTGACCGCTGCGTCAGGCTGGCGCTGCTGGGTCGCGCGCTGGGTCGCCTCGGGTCGCGGTATTGGTTCCGCAACCGAGGAGGTGCGGTGGTGGCGCAAGTGGTACAGTTGCTTGCATGCAGCATCCGGCGCGCCGGTCGCGCGACGCGTGGGCTTGGGCCTCCGTGCTGGCAGGTCAAGAGTCGGAGAAGCGCGTCCACTTGGCGCGGTTGCATGCCGCCTGCATGGCTGCCCGCCCCTTTCGCTCGTTGGTCTGGGCAAAAGTGGAGGGTCACTTGTAACCGCTGGGTGGTTGCGCGCGCCGTGCGCGGCGGTTCGGCTTCTTCTGCTCGGAGCCGGTCTGCATGACATGTGGGTCCCAGCCCCCGCGCCGCAGGGGAGGGCTTTGGAGGCGTGTTGGAGAAGACTCAGCCCGTGACGGTTGGGGGCGCAAGCAGGGAGAGTTGCCTTTAAAAGGAGGGCGACCCCTTTCGTAAGGCGACCATGTCTTCTTCCTCCCTTATGCATCGTGTCTTTCCACCTTTCAAGCCCCCGGATGGGGGAAACCGCCGTCTCCTCGCCTCATCGTCGGGGGACACAACTCCGTGGGAGTGGGTACCTTTCAGCCATCGTTCGGCTTCAAGGATTTTCATCAGGCAGCCCGGTGGCTCCCCTCCGCTGGGGGTCACGCGAGACGGTGACCACCAGCTCCTGGGTGGGGAGGAGCAAACCGGGCTGCGATCTTGGTCCCACCCTCAGCTTCAAGGATGTTCATCATCCTTGCTGGGGTGGGTGCCGGACTGAGCCGGCGCTCTACCTCCCGCACGGGTTCGTGGGTCGTCCTCTCCCGCAACATTCGAGGGAGAGGGCGCTCACTAGCCCTGTGGGCGGCCCGGACTTCGACAACGCGGGGTGGATCGACGGCGGACGTCGTCACCTCCAGCGTGTCGGGTCGGCTGGTTTGGCTCCCGGCGGCCCCTTCCGTTGGGGGGGGGGCGGCTGCCGCGCCGTGTACACGGGAGGACCGCCCTGGATGCTGCGCGCTGTTAGGGCGGCGTTCGTGTTCTGGGGTGGTCCTGCCTTTCCACCAGGGCGGCGCCTTTACGCGGAGGCCGGTGCCCCACTCGTCTGGGAGGACTTGAGTGGGGATCTGCCGGTAGGCTGATGGCTCCCGCTGTCGGTGCCGAGGCGGAGGCGGCTCGAGAAGTCCCCGTCACCGACGGGATTACCGCCACCATCCGTGCTTCGGGCCTCCGGCTCTTTGTACTTGTCCTCGCCCCTCGAGCGTCGGTGTGGGCGAGGGCAAGGCTGCAGCGGCGCCTACCCCGAGGCCCGCGCTGCTGCAGTTCGGTCGTCCGGAGTGGGGGCCGTCGTCGTCGTGGCCAGAGCGGGCGGCGGCGAGCCGCCCGTCAGTCTTCTGCAGCCCCGCAGGCCCGCCCCTATCGAGTGGGGTTGTTCGTACCTGCGGAGGGGGAACCGGAGTTCCGTTTGTAATGGCACTTCGAGTGCCGGGTTTTTTTGTTCATTTCGGCTTTCGGGGCCTGAACATGTATGTAACGCTGGCACAGAGCCGTATTTTTTCCTCATTTCCGAGCACTAAGACTCGTCTGCTGATTATCTGAACCGCTTCACCAAGCATGAGTCGCCCCGTGTCAAGGTGACGAGTGAGGTATCCGTATCCCGGAGGCGTGGGAGTCCCTCGGCTTGGTCGGCCCTGTTGTCCGAGGCTCCTCTAGCTTAGTTAAAGAGACCCCTCGGCCGCTCTTCGGCGAGCCGAGGCCGGGGGTAGCGATATCAGCATGAGCAGAGGCGGAGTTGGCTCGAAAATGAAACCTGGTTGGCCGGAGCCTAGCCGAGTTGTCCGTTGGCAGGATCGACGCCGGAGTTGGTCAGCCGAAGCTTCGGACTGGGCTGGTGCCCTCGGAAGGTGGTTGGCCGAGGCCCCGGAGGTGGCCGGCCGAGCCGCCCGCTCGGGCCGGATTCCCGGAGAAGTCCCTGACAGCGATTGCCCGGGCGTGGTGATGACGTCGTCCTTCGGAGCGGAGGCCCTCGGACCGCGTCGCCGTCCGCGGCTAGGTCTGGCCTCGCCGAAGGTGCCGTCGATGCCGAGGGTGTCGCCGCCCCCTTCCAGCGTCAAGACCCGAGCCTGTAGGATCAGATTGTCTTGTAGCGTGGGCCTTGTGCGGCCGTCGAGGCCAGAACACACACCCTTGCTGCGTTGTAAAGCTGCGTCTCTTTTCCTCTTGTTTCGAGTATCTGGACTTTTTGTCGGTAACAGGGATGTTAGTGCGAGCGAGAGTTGCTTCTCGCGGAAGGTGATGAGTGAGGTATCCGTATCCCGGAGGCGTGGGAGTCCCTCGGCTCGGTCGGCCTTGCCGCTTACGCGTACTTTCACCCGTCCATGAGGCCCTGTCACCGACTCGGTCGAGAAGGCTCGAAGGATCGCTTCGGCAGAAGGGCTTCCGAGCGTAAAGACTCGTTCGATCCGCGGAGTCACTTTATCCGAACGCGAGTTACTTATCGCAGAAGGTGATGAGTGAGGTATCCGTATCCCGGAGGCGTAGGAGTCCCTCGGCTCGGTCAGCCTTGACTGCTTACGTGTACCCCGTCGTTTCCGGGACCCACTTTTCGAAGTAGTCAAAAACCACGAAAGACATTCTGGTAAAAGAGATTTTTTTTTTCGAGGAAAATTTTGACGCAGAGGGGGTTTCCCCCCTTTTAGCCCCCGAGGGAGGGTCGGGCTTTGCCGAGGCGAGGCCGACCCTTCCTTGTTGACTAAACTTTGCGTGGGTGCGAGGTATATGGACAACTTGGAAACATCTTAAGGGTAGAAGCGACGTAGCTGTTGGATGTTCCAAGCGTTGCCGTAGACCTCGCCTTGACTGTTGGCCAGCTTGTACGTTCCGGGCTTCAGAACTTTGGCGATGACGAATGGCCCCTCCCAGGGGGGCGTGAGCTTGTGCCTCCCTCGGGCGTCTTGCCGCAGCCGAAGCACCAGGTCGCCCACCTGGAGGTCTCGGGGTCGGACCCCTCGGGCGTGGTAGCGTCGCAGGGACTGCTGATACCGCGCCGAGTGTAGTAAGGCCTTGTCTCGAGCCTCTTCCAGCTGGTCCAGCGAGTCTTCTCGGCTAGCTTGGTTGCTTTGATCGTCGTAGGCTCTCGTCCTCGGGGAGCCGTATTCCAGGTCCGTGGGCAAGACGGCCTCGGCCCCGTAGACCAGGAAGAACGGCGTGAAACCCGTGGCTTGGCTCGGCGTCGTCCTCAGGCTCCAGACCACCGAGGGGAGTTCCTTCATCCATCGCTTGCCGAACTTGTTGAGGTCATTGTAAATCCGAGGCTTGAGCCCTTGTAGAATCATGCCATTGGCGCGCTCTACTTGCCCATTCGACATGGGATGAGCTACGGCGGCCCAGTCTACCTGGATGTTGCGATCCTCGCAAAAATCCAAGAATTTTTTGCCGGTGAACTGGGTGCCGTTGTCGGTGATGATGGAGTTCGGGACCCCGAAGCGATGGATGATGTTGGTGAAGAACGCCACCGCCTGCTCGGATCTGATGCTGTTCAGGGGTCGGACCTCGATCCACTTGGAGAATTTGTCGACGGCGACCAGCAGGTGTGTGTAGCCCCCGGGCGCCTTCTGCAGAGGGCCGACGAGGTCCAGACCCCACACAGCGAAGGGCCAGGTGATGGGTATCGTCTGCAGAGCCTGAGCGGGCAGGTGGGTCTGCTTCGCATAGAATTGGCACCCTTCGCAGGCGCGGACAATTCTAGTGGCGTCAGCCACCGCCGTCGGCCAGTAGAAGCCTTGCCGGAAAGCGTTCCCGACGAGGGTTCGAGGTGCTGCTAGATGGCCGCAAGCCCCCGAGTGTATTTCCTGCAGGAGTTCCTGACCTTCGGCGATGGAGATGCATCGCTGGAGGATGCCCGAGGGGCTACGGTGGTAGAGCTCCTTCTCATCGCCCAGCAAGACGAACGACTTGGCGCGTCGCGCTACCCGCCGAGCCTCGACTCGGTCGAGGGGCAGTTCTCCTTGGCGGAGATATTGCAGGTACGGGGTCTGCCAATCTTGATCTGGCGTGACCCCGCTCCGCTCCTCCTCGATGAGCAGTGCTTCGCCCTCGGGGGCCGAGGGTTCCTCGGGCTGAACCGAGGATGGCTCGGGCTGGGCCGAGGTCACCTCGGACGGGGCTGAGGGCGCCTCGGGCTCGGGCGTGTCGCCGATCTTGACGGAGGGTTGGTGCAGATCCCGGGAGAAGACGTCCGGGGGAACCGTCGTTCGCCCCGAGGCTATCTTTGCCAGCTCGTCCGCAGTCTCGTTGTAGCGCCGGGCGATGTGGTTAAGCTCGAGCCCGTAGAACTTGTCTTCCAGGCGTCGAACCTCATCACAGTAGGCCTCCATCTTTGGGTCGCGGCAGTGGGAGTTCTTCATGAATTGGTCGATGATGAGCTGCGAGTCGCCGCGAGCATCGAGGCGTCGGACCCCTAGCTCGATGGCGATTCGCAATCCGTTGATCAGAGCCTCGTACTCAGCCACATTGTTGGATGCCGGGAAATGGAGGCGGAGCACGTAGCGCAGGTGTTTCCCGAGGGGCGAGATGAAGAACAGGCCCGCGCTGGCTCCCGTCTTCATCAGCGCCCCGTCGAAAAACATGGTCCAGAGCTCCGGTTGGATCGGAGCCGTCGGCAACTGGGTGTCGACCCATTCGGCTACGAAGTCCGCCAGTACCTGGGACTTGATGGCCTTCCGAGGGGCGAACGAGATTGTCTCGCCCATGATTTCCACCGCCCACTTTGCGATCCGTCCCGAGGCCTCTCGGCACTGGATGATCTCCCCCAGGGGGAAGGATGACACCACAGTCACCGGATGAGACTCGAAGTAATGTCGCAGCTTTCGCCTCGTCAGGATCACTGCATACAGCAGCTTCTGGACTTGTGGGTAGCGGATCTTAGTCTCGGACAGCACCTCGCTGACGAAGTAAACTGGCCTCTGAATGGGCAAAGCACGCCCCTCTTCCTGCCTTTCGACCACGATCGCGGCGCTGACCACCTGAGTGGTAGCGGCGACGTAGACCAAGAGGGCTTCTCCATCAGCTGGGGGTACCAAGACGGGCGCCTGGGTGAGGAGCGCCTTCAGGTTCCCGAGAGCTTCCTCGGCCTCGGGAGTCCAAGTGAAGCACTCGGCCTTCCTTAAGAGGCGGTACAGGGGCAGGCCTCTTTCGCCGAGGCGCGAGATGAAACGGCTCAAGGCCGCGAGACATCCCATGACCCTCTGTACGCCTTTTAAGTCCTTGATGGGCCCCATGCTTGTGATGGCTGCGATCTTCTCCGGGTTGGCTTCGATGCCCCGCTCGGAGACGATGAATCCCAGGAGCATGCCTCGGGGCACCCCGAAGACGCACTTCTCGGGATTGAGCTTGACGCCCTTTGCCTTGAGACACCGGAATGTCACTTCAAGGTCGGAGAGAAGGTCGGAGGCTTTCCTCGTCTTGACTACGATGTCATCGACGTAGGCCTCGACCGTGCGACCGATGTGTTCGCCGAACACATGGTTCATGCACCGCTGGTACGTTGCACCCGCGTTCCTCAAACCGAACGGCATGGTGACATAACAGTACATGCCGAAGGGCGTGATGAAAGAAGTCGCGAGCTGGTCGGACTCTTTCATCTTGATTTGATGATACCCTTAGTAGGCATCGAGGAAAGACAGGGTTTCGCACCCAGCAGTGGAGTCCACGATTTGATCGATGCGAGGTAGAGGGTAGGGGACCTTCGGACATGCTTTGTTGAGACCAGTGTAGTCTACACACATCCGCCATTTCCCCCCTTTCTTCCTCACAAGTACAGGGTTGGCAAGCCATTCGGGATGGAATACCTCTTTGATGAACCCTGCTGCCATCAGCTTGTGGATCTCCTCGCCTATCACCCTGCGCCTTTCCTCGTCGAATCGGCGCAGAGGCTGTCTGACCGGTCAGGCTCCGGCCCGAATATCCAGCGAGTGCTCGGCGACATCCCTCGGTATGCCGGGCATGTCCGAGGGACTCCACGCAAAGACGTCGGCGTTTGCGCGGAGAAAGTCGACGAGCACTGCTTCCTATTTGGGGTCGAGCCCGGAACCGATCCGGATCTGCTTGGAGGTGTCGCCACTGGGGTCGAGAGGGACGGCCTTAACCGTCTCCGCTGGCTCGAAGTTGCCGGCGTGTCGCTTCACGTCCGGCACCTCTCGGGAGAGGCTTTCCAGGTCGGCGATGAGGGCCTCGGACTCGGCGAGGGCCTCGGCGTACTCCACGCACTCCACATCGCATTCGAACGCGTGTTTGTACGTGGGGCCGACGGTGATGACCCCATTGGGGCCCGGCATCTTGAGCTTCAGGTAGGTGTAGTTGGGGATGGCCATGAACTTCGCGTAGCATGGCCTTCCCAATACTGCGTGGTAGGTTCCTCGGAACCCAACCACCTCGAACGTCAAAGTCTCCCTTCGGAAGTTGGAGGGTGTTCCGAAGCAGACAGGAAGGTCGAGCTGTCCGAGGGGCTGGACGCGCTTCCCAGGAATGATCCCGTGGAAGGGCGCAGCGCCTGCTCGGACGGATGACAGATCGATGCGCAGGAGCCTGAGGGTCTCGGCGTAAATGATATTGAGGCAGCTGCCCCCATCCATCAGGACCTTGGTGAGCCTGACGTCGCTGATGACAGGATCGACGACGAGCGGGTACTTCCCCGGGCTCGGCACGTGGTCGGGGTGGTCATCTTGGTCGAAGGTGATGGGCTTGTCGGACCAGTCTAGGTAGACTGGCACCGCCACCTTCACCGAGCAGACCTCCCGACGCTCTTGCTTACGATGCCGAGCCGAGGCATTCGCCGCATGCCCTCCGTAGATCATGAAGCAGTCGCGGACCTCGGGGAACTCTCCTGCTTGGTGATCTTCCTTTTTGTCGTCGTCGCGGGCCCTGCTACCCTCTGCGGGTGGCCCGGCCCGGTGGAAGTGGCGCCGAAGCATGACGCACTCCTCGAGGGTGTGCTTGACGGGCCCCTGATGGTAAGGGCACGTCTCCTTGAGTGCCTTGTCGAAGAGGTTGGCGCCTCCGGGGGGCTTCCGAGGGTTCTTGTATTCGGCGGCGGCGATAAGGTCCGCGCTGGCGGCGTCGCGTTTCGCTTGCGACTTCCTCCTGCCTTTCTTCTTGGCGCCGAGCGGAGTAGACGCCTCGGGAGCATCTTCCGACGGGCGGCCCTGGGGCTGCTTGTCCTTTCGGAAGATGGCCTCGACCGCCTCCTGACCAGAGGCGAACTTGGTGGCGATGTCCATCAGCTCGCTCACCCTGGTGGGGGTCTTGCGACCCAACTTGCTCACCAGGTCACGGCAGGTGGTGCCGGCAAGGAACGCACCGATGACATCAGAGTCGGTGATGTTGGGCAGCTCGGTGCGCTGCTTCGAGAATCGCCGGATGTAGTCCCGAAGAGACTCTCCCGGCTGTTGCCGGCAGCTTCGGAGGTCCCAGGAATTCCCGGGGCGCACGTACGTGCCCTGGAAGTTGCCGGCGAAAGCTTGGACCAAATCCTCCCAGCTGGAAATCTGCCCCGGAGGCAGGTGCTCCAACCAAGCGCGAGCAGTGTCGGAGAGGAACAGGGGGAGGTTGCGGATGATGAGGTTGTCGTCGTCCGTTCCACCCAGTTGACAGGCCAGGCGGTAGTCCGCGAGCCACAATTCCGGTCTCGTTTCCCCCGAGTACTTTGTGATAGTAGTCGAGGGTCGGAATCGGGTCGGAAACGGCGCCCGCCGAATGGCCCGGCTGAAGACCTGCGGACCGGGTGGTTCGAGCGAGGGACTCTGATCCTCCCCGCTGTCGTAGCGTCCCCCACGCCTGGGGTGATAACCTCGGCGCACCCTTTCGTCGAGGCGGGCCCGACGGTCGCGATGAGGGTGCTCGTCGCCGAGGTGGCCCGGGGCCGCAGGCGCGGTGTTGCGCGTGCGCCCGGTGTAGACCGAGGCTTCCCGCATGAGTCGGGAAGTCGCGGCACGAGGCTCCGAGGGATACCCCTGCCTTCGGGAGGCAGAGCTCTCGGCCCGCCGGGCCGCAACGCCTTCCAGGAGATGCTTGAGCTCTCCCTGGATTCGCCGACCCTCGGTGGTTGATGACTCCGGCATCGCACGGAGGAGCATCGCTGCGGCTGCCAGGTCCTGACCGGTTCCGCCGGATGCGGGTGGCGGTCTGCCCCTGGCATCGTTGGCGATGCGGTGCTGGAGACCCTGGGGCAGGAGACGTATTTCTCCGGCCGGGGGCTGGCCCGCCCATACCTGCCCGACGTCCCGGCGGATTGCCTCGAGCGCTCCTGCTCCCTCATCGAGCCCGGCCTGTGCCCCGCGGACTTGCTCGAGCTGTGGGTCGTGACCCCCCGCCGGAACGGGGACCACAGCTAGCTCCCGCGGGATGTCGGCGCGAGGCGCTGGCCTAGGGAGATCACCATCCTCCGGCATGCCGAGACAGCTGCCTCTGGAGGGATCCCCTAGCTCGACGTGGAAACATTCGCGGCTCGGGCCGCAGTCCTTGTCGTCAAGGCTGCGGCTGCCATCGGAACAGTCGGAGAGGCAGTAGTTGCATGCGGTCACGAAGTCCCGCATGGCACTGGGGTTGCCAGATCCAGAGAAATCCCAGTAGATGCTGGGGTCGTCATCTTCCTCGGACCCAGAGGGTCCGTAGGTCGAGACGCCCGTCAATCGGTCCCAAGGCGACCGCACACGAAACTCGAAAGGGGTTGCACTCGCCTCAACGTGAGCGCCCGCCAGAGCGAGGTCACTAGGCGGGTTGAGGTCGAGTCGAAATGACAAAGGATGGGAAGCAACCGGTACCTTTTGGTCGACGAGGAGCGACGAAATCACATCGGGGGCTGATCGCGCCGTCGTCCTGGGTACGAGGGCGACGTCCTGCAGGCCCTCCGTGAGCGCGCTGGCGTCGTCCACTTGCTCGGGGTTGGCGTGTTGCGGGGGGACGACGCTCGCCTTCGCCTCAAACGCGAGGGTGACGCCCGACGCGTCCTCCGTTGGGGTGCTGGGGATGTCGATTTGCTCGACAGCCGACTGAGCGCAGCCTCCCGCTCGGCCCTGGTTGCCCCGCCTCCTCCTCCGATGGCGAGGGAGAGGATGGGGCGAGCTCGAAAGTTGTCCTTCCCCCACGCGGGAAAGACGTCGTCGATTCCGCCGCCGGCGGGCGGGCTGTCCGCCACCATTGTCGCTGTCGCGCGGCAGTGGAAGGAGTATCATGTCGTAGCTGCCGTCGAAAGACATGAACTCGAGACTCCCGAAACGGAGCACCGTCCCGGGTTGAAGAGGTCGTTGGAGACTGCCCATCTGGAGCTTGACGGGAAACTGCTCGTCAACACGCAGCAGGCCCCTACCTGGCGCGCCAACTGTCGGCGTTTCGAGACCGGGGGGGGGGGGTCCCCGAGCCGACGAGTGAGTGTGCCGCGTGCCCCAGCCCAGATGGGTCGAGTGCGTGGGCGAGCGCGAAGGGGGGAGAGCGAGGTGGCCGGAGCCGGGTCGTGAGGGAGGCGGAGATCCCGCGGCCTTCATGTTCGTCCCGCGCCCAGGTCGGGTGCGCTTGCAGTAGGGGGTTACAAGCGTCCGCGCGGGTGAGGGGAGCGAGCGGCCCCAAGAGAGCGCCTGCCCCTGCCCTCGTTCCCGCGAGGCCAACCTTCTCTAAGAAGGTCCTGGTCCTTCCTTTTATAGGCGTAAGGAGAGGATCCAGGTGTACAATGGGGGTGTAGCAAGGTGCTACGTGTCTAGCGGGGGTGAGCTAGCGCCCTAAGTACATGCCAATGTGGCAGCCGGAGAGATCTTGGCACCCAGCTGGTGTGGTGTCGTGGCTGTCGGAGGAGTAACGGAGCCTGGTGGAGGGACAGCTGTTGGAACAGTTGGGCTCTTGCTGACGTCCCCCTGCTTCCGTAAGGGAGCCGAGAGCCGCCGTCGTCATGGGTCTAGCGGGGCGCCATCATTGCCTATCTGGCGGAGCTAGCCAGATGGGACGTCGGTCTTGTTCTCTGCGACCCAAGTTGGCTCGGGGCAGGGTGATGATGGCGCTTGCTGTTGATGTGGCGGACTTGTGCCCTAGGTCGGGCGACGTGGAGGCTCCTCCGAGGCCGAGGTCGAGTCTGTCTTCCATGGCCGAGGCCGAGCCCGAGCTCCTGGGTCGGGCGAGGCGGAGGTCGTTCGGCAGAGGCCAGGGCGGAGTCCGAGCCCTGGGTCGGGCGAAGCGGAGTTCGTCGTCTTCCGGGGCCTTAGCCCGAGTCCGAGCCCTGGGTCGGGCGGAGCGGAGTTCGCCGTCTTCCGGGGCCTTAGCCCGAGTCCGAGCCCTGGGTCGGGCGGAGCGGAGTTCGCCGTCTTCCGGGGCCTTAGCCCGAGTCCGAGCCCTGGGTCGGGCGGAGCGGAGTTCGCCGTCTTCCGGGGCCTTAGCCCGAGTCCGAGCCCTGGGTCGGGCGGAGCGGAGTTCGCCGTCTTCCGGGGCCTTAGCCCGAGTCCGAGCCCTGGGTCGGGCGGAGCGGAGTTCGCCGTCTTCCGGGGCCTTAGCCCGGGTCCGAGCCCTGGGTCGGGCGGAGCTTCCTATGGCGCCTTTGGCAAAGCCTGGCCGCCCGTCAGTCTCACTCTTTGTGTTAAATGCCCCAGTGACTTGGTCGGTCGGCGCGGTGATTTAGTCAGGGTTGCTTCTTAACGAAGGCAAGGCCTCGGGCGAGCCGGAGATGCGTCTGCCGTAAAAAAGGGGGCCTCGGACGAGACGGAAACACCTCAGGGTCGGCTGCCCTTGCCCGAGGCTAGGCTCGGGCGTGGCGTGATCGAGTCGCTCGCATGGACTGATCCCTGACTTAATCAAACCCATCAGGCCTCTGCAGCTTTATGCTGATGGGGTTACCAGCTGAGAATTAGGCGTCTTGAGGGTACCCCTAATTATGGTCCCCGACAAAGCTCAACCACTCCCTTGAGCTATAAAAGGAAGAGGATGTGTAGCATTTAAAGGGATCTAACCTAGAATTCATCTCTCTTGAGCTATAAAAGGAAGAGGATGTGTAGCATTTAAGGGGATCTAACCTAGAATTCATCTTAGGGCATTCCTTCTAGAAACAAACACCACAATTTCAAGAGAAAACACAATGAAGGATAAAATAGACAATCAAAGGAGTGTGAATGGGAACCAATAAAATTTTTTATGCTTGGGCACTCTTGGGTTAATTCCCATAGTTCAACCCAAACTCCTGTGTCACCAAAGACTCTCAAAAAACATTCAAATCGAGAACACCTCAACCAATTGGTGGTTGAATGCTCCAAAAGAACTTTATAGGAAGATTATGAACCCCAAAACAAACGAAATACAATTGGAACACTAGAAAGCCTGAGGAAGAACCAAAGGAGAAACTCTATGTGTAGAGCAACAATGTCGAGGTGCGACAGTGCCCGCTCGAGCAAAAATGCTCTCAAACTTTGCGAACAAAGAGCTATAAGGAAAAGAGAGATTCCAGGAGTTTGAGCACCAAAAGCTCAAAACTTGAGAATCAGATCACAAAACTCAAAATAGTATTAATGTTTTCTCAAATAGTATAATTAGGAGCTTGCACACGAACTAAATCAGCTCATACCAGAGGGGACAATGATTGTACTATAGTTCCTCAACACAAAATCAATACCAAAACACTTCTCCAACTTGGAAAGCAAAGATCAAACCCAAAAAAACATCAAAAGAGAAGTTGTGTCCTTCCCTCCTCTTTGCCATTATCGCCATCTAGCGTCCCTACCTTTCTTCATGTCCGATGAGTGAGGCAAAAATGTTAGGATGTGTCTAGTTGCAATGATCCTTTAAATAAGTGTGTTTGATTCAAGTTCAGGGGATTCGGAGGTTGGAATGGGACCATCCTAGTGTCATCCCTAACTGTTCGTTAGAATTGATGATCGAGAGGGGACGACGAAAGACGTGGTTGTCCCTGGCTGTCACGTAACCAAACACACCATTAGGGGACTCATCTCTCGATTATAACAATTCTTTAGAGTTAGTTCATTTAGGTTCAGTCTAAACAAATTTATAGACAAGATTAAATGATTGAGTGGTGATTTTAGTACTCATGATGATTTCAATGATTGCCACATGCGTCAATTTCGTTAACGTTGATCAATCTGTGGCTATTTCTAGGCACTTCTAGTGAGGGGAACTACTTCCGGTCAATGATATTATTGTCGATGAATGTGAAGAGAAAATCAAGAACAATAGGTTATATATAAAAGGGTATGTTGTACTTTCACCGATATTTTTTTATTTGTCACGTTTTAGTTGAAAAAAATGAGCTAGATGATGACAAAACGGAGGAAGCATCTGCAATACAACTGTCGATGTTTATTCAACGGTTCATGTACAGTTTAGATCGATCCCGAAACATTGACATGTTCAATGTGTGGTTGATAGTTTAGATTCGGGCAACAACTACACTTTGGCTTTGACATTCGACGAGGCTCCATTTATCTGTAGCATCGACTATATTGAAGAAAGCCACTAACACAAAAAGAAAACGGAAGAATCTAGGTTTAATAATGTATCTTTTTATTCGAAACTTCTATACGTAACCTTGCAGTAATATATACTTTCCCTTACTGTAGAAAAAATACAATACGGCAGCACCAGCCGGTGGGCGACATACTGACATGATAGGGCCGGCTAACCATAGGCCACACCCCACAGCCCACAGGCGCTGTCTGCTCGCTGTTGAACTGGGCTTGTGGGCTGGCTGGTAGGGTTGCCGGCGCCGGCCGCTGGCTGCTCGCTGTTGAGTGTTGACCCTCGAAAGGTATCTCACGTAGACTATTGCGTCCGTCCCGACGCGCAAACCCAAAGAGAAGCTCGTTTTCGCTTTTCTTTGACCGCTTAAACAAAAGTACTCTTTCGCGTGTAAACATTATTTTACATTATAAAACTGAGAAGCATCGAAAATAAGTAGGCTGGTTTAAACAATATCATTATCTGTTGAGTACCAAATAGAGCCACCGGACGGTTCGACCCTGGGGCCGAACGGTTCATGGTCTGGACAGTCCGCGCCTGTAGGCCGGACGGTCCGCGCGCGCCGAATAAATTAGGGTTCCGAGTTTCTTGTTGTGTTTGTTAACGAAATTCACCGAATTAGCTCAGAGAGTGTCGGAGAGGAAATCTCCAGCCGGGTGGCGGAGTGCACCCACCCTAAATCCTAAGATGAGGGGGCCTAAGCGTTCTGCTTGTTGTGAGACTTTTTGGATGAACACAAGAACAAGAACACGCAAGAGTTTAGAGTGGTTCGGGCCGCCGGAGCGTAATACCCTACTCCACTGTGAGTTGTATTGCTCGTGAGCTTGAATTGTGTATTGGATGACTTGAGTCTGAGGGTCTGAGTCAGTGTGTTTTGTAACATAGTGTGCCCTCCCTTTTATAGTCCAAGGGGAGCACATACAAAGATACTGAGCCCCGACATGTGGGCCCAGGGACAAAACGAGTGTAGTACTTGGAGCCATTTATCCAGTGCAATCTCCTCGTGCCCTGATCTCTGTGATCTCCGTAGCATTGGCTTGCAGCAGAAGTTTCCCTGGCAACGTACAAGTCATGATGACCACCGTGCGTGCGCGGTGGTATGGGCGTACGCCCACTGTCTGATTGGACAGGCATGCCACCTGTAGGGTGGCCTGGTCGTCGCCTGCCAGAGGAGCAGAGAGAGGGTGCATTAAATACCGAGCCGTCACCTCGCCTGCCAGCGGAGTGGACGGGACGCATTAAATGCTGTGATGGCACATCGCTTGTCAGGCTGCGGGGATCCTTCCGTATACTGAGATAGAGTAGCATGCGATGCGCGGCGCGGCTCGCGGCACGTAGTCCTTACGTCGGGCTCGGCCCTACTGGCTTACGTCACGGGCAGAAGGCCACGTGGCAGCATCGTGTCTCCGCCTGGGCGAGGAGCTGAGCCGTACATGAAGGGGTCCAGGCACGTGCCAGCGCCGGACCCCTGCCTGGCGTTTGGCAGGGCTTAAGCATTTTCCGTCCTGGTGCACCGGGACCCCACCGTGAGCGGCCCGGACCCCTTGCGAAGGGGACTGGTTCCCACCTTAGGGGCCTAGTATGCACACGTGGAGGTCTCGGACCTCCCCTGGGAGTCCTGCCCGCAAACTTAGACGCACTCACATGGGGGTCCGGACTTACTGCAGATGCCTAGGAGTATTCCACCACGATGGACACGTGGCGGTCCCGGTCCTACCCTGGTGGTGAGGCCGGGCACCGCTGTGGGCCCTGAGCAACCGCCCTTGGTTGGGCTGAGGCACGCCTTAGTCACAAATACAGCCTTACTACCACGTGGCTAAGAGGTAGCCGCATGGGAACTGCACCTTGACACAGTAGTAGGGGGTACCCTTGATCCATGGTACCGACAGTGGCCCCCGGGCCCGCCTCAGGGGAGGATACAAGCCTGCAGGTGGGGCCAAAGCTTGTATCTTGCGTCAACTTGGTATGACCAGCGACCGGGGCGCCTCTTCTGCGCACGCCGCATTAACTCGGCGTGCTCGCGCTACCATCCCACCATTGGTCATATCAACCAGCGCGCCTGTTCTCGCGGCTGACTGTCCTGTGATTTTCACGCTCGATAGCTTTTACTGGGCCATGCGTGGGGTGCCTCGATACCGCCGCATATGGCTTTGAAAATCCATCTTCCCTGACTTCCGCGGTGGCCCTAAGAAGGCACGGTACTAGTGCAAGTGGTGGTTCGTCTTCCCTGCACCTAGGAACCGGCGCCCATGGAGGGTGACCCGCGGGCCCGGGCCCTCGCGACGGAGCTTGGGCTGTTGGTTTCAGCGGAGATGAAAGGGCACACTTCCACAGGTGGCGTGCTCCTTACGTGGCGGTTCGCCTTCTCCTCACACGTTGGCCGACATCCGAGGAGTATGACTCCTGGACCCGGGCCCCCGTGTCAGAAGCTGGACCGCTGCCCTTGGCGGAGGTGAAGAGGCGCGGCGAATCGTTCCCCGCACGATGGTTCACCCTCTGCGCACTAGGAGGTCATTGCGCCGGCCGTATGACCTGTGGGGTCGGGCCCCCATATCATAGGTTGGGTGCTCTGGTGTGCATCGGGGGGGGGGGACTTTTCGCGGCCTTCCGGGGCACGATTAGAGGAATCTTCCTTTAAAAAAGGGTTCACCCCTCAGGTAACAGCCATGCCTTGTTTCTCTTCCTTTCGCTGCGCCCCTTCGCCTTCGAGGTTTTGCTCTGCGCCATCGTAGTTGCCATGGCCTTGCTGGTTCACCCCGAGCGCCTTTAGACCGAGTGGATGCTTGTCCCGGTGCGCCGCTTGTCTAGATGGGGTGCACCGATGTTCGGTGGAAGGATCCGCGCTAGTGTCTTTCCTCTCGGCGATTTCGCCGTCGGGGAGCTCGCGCTCTTCGTTTCCTGTGTGATGGCGCTGTCGATCTCGCCTTCTTCTTGTTGTTGCTGGAGGAGCACGATCTCATAGGGGCCGGCGCCCTTCCGCCATCACTCAGCTTCAAGGATTTTCATCATGCAGCCGGGCTGCGGACTCCCACCAGTGGTCATCTACAAGGATGACTACCAGCCTTGTGGTGGAGAGAAGCGAGCCAGGCTGCGGTCTCCCCCCTGCCCTCAGCTTCAAGGATGTTCATCATCCTCGCTGGGGTGGAAGGCGAGCCGAGTTGGGGTCTCGCCTTCCGCATGGGCTGGTGACCCGCTTCTTCCTCCAACATTTGGAGGAGAAGGATGTTCACCAGCCTTGTGGAGGAGGTGAACTTCGGCTATGCAGTGCCAGCCGACCCGCAAGTGCCACCAGCCACCGGGCTTCCTGCCCCTTGGCTTGGATGGTCTTGTCCTCACTCCCGTAGGGGGACGGGAGCGAGGGCCTCTTCGCCATGGCGAGCGCGTTGAGGTGGTCGCCGCCGCTGGCGAGCCACTGGCGAGCTGCTGGTGCAGAGGTGGTCGCTGCCACTGGCGAGCTGCTGGTGCAGAGGTGGTCGCCGCCGCTGGCCAGACCACCAGCACCGCCAGCCACCGTGCACCCAACTCTTTGTCTTTAATGGCCTCGTTGTCACCCCCCCCCCCCCCGTAGGAAGACGGGGGCGAGGGCCTCTCTGCTTTGGCACACACGTTGAGGTGGCCACCGTCGTTGGCAAGTCGCTCGGGAGAATTCCGCAAGGACAGCGTCCACGAGCTTCCAGCGCGATCCTACTGACGTTGAGTAGTTTACACCTGTAGAAATGGAGCTAGGGCTCCGCTTGAAGGCAGATGTAATATTTTTTACTTTTGTAATGTATTTTTTGAGTACTATTTATTAAGTAGTATTAGCGCTTATCTGTGTACCACCTATCTCTATTGTGTGTGATGTTGTTGACTCCTCCCTGGTACTTGGCCCCCCTGGGATGCAGGCTCGATGTGTCGAGGTTGGATACCAGCGTACCTGAAAGAGTTGGCAATAACCCCCAGGAGGCAGCCCCCACCGGGACCTAGGCCTATACACAGCTTCAGCTAGGAAGCGTTAGTAGCACACTCGTAGGATTCCCCGTCTGACATTAGCCATCCTTTGATTCATGCTCGGGACCTGCAGTACTTAGTCTGGGAGGCCAAGTTGTGTGTCCGAACCCCCTGGACCGCGACTCTAGATACTAG
Source organism: Zea luxurians (assembly GCA_029449295.1). Lineage (NCBI taxonomy): Eukaryota > Viridiplantae > Streptophyta > Magnoliopsida > Poales > Poaceae > Zea > Zea luxurians. The sequence continues at coordinate 20,139,637 of JAOPSE010000032.1, read as the reverse complement.
GATCCTCGCCGCAGAGTGGTGGAGTGTGCAGGCTTACGGTACGGGACTAGGCTAAGTAGCTACTCGGCTCCGGACCACCCCAGGAGACGAGTGTCCATTCTCTGGAGCCGGACCCCAGGTTGTCGGACCCATAGAACTATAGCTCCAAATACTAAGGTACTCGTCACGGAGTGGTGGTCTGTGCAGGCTTACGGTATGGGACCAGGCTAAGCAGCTACACTGAACCGGACCACCCCATGGAACGAGCCCTCGTTCTCTAGAACTGGCCCCCAGGCTATCGGACCTCCCAGCTTTCGTAAGGGGGTCCTAATCTGCAAGCCTGGCTGCTCAATCCGGGTGTCATCATGTCAGGACAGACGGAAACCGTACGCGTGGGTTAGATAAAAAATAATACCCATAAACTGCAGGATAAAGTTGTGGAGCAGGAAGATAAAGCTATCACAGAAGCAGATCTGAGGGGGTAAATCTCCTTTTTATAATTCGACATGCACAGGTGTAAACCAACAGGCCGGGTTTATGAGGGCGGACCTTACCGGGCTGGCGTACACGTATGCGAGGCCTAACTACAAAAGAAAAAACTTAACCCCTCGGACTTGCTTCTATGGGTAGAACTTACATAGATGCTCCGGAGGTTATGAAGAGATGCTCCTTTAGTTATAGCAAGGCGGGCACCCCCCGGGCTGGCATGTTTCTGTCACCTTGAAGGGTTCCTCCCAGCTGGGGGAGAGATTGCGGACCCCTTCTTAGTTCGGTACTCGCCGCAGGACTAGGTCCTGACCCTGGGCTCCCTACTATGCATGAACTTTGGCCGCAGTGTATGGGCACCGGGCTTCAAAGTGCATTTCGGGTTGCCGCTTGACATCTGAGCTCGCCGATGGAGTCCTTGTCCTTGCGCTGTATTTGCCCCTGCATAGGTTCATCAAAAGGTTGGACCCATGAGGAGCCCAGAAGGGTTTTCGGGGGAAGGCAGGCTTCGGCCCCGTAGACCAGGGAGTACAGGGCCCCCTGGTGGCCCGTCTAGTTGTCGTCGCCGGAGTTGGAGCCTCCAGTGAAAACATCCTTCAGGATCCCTTTAGGTGACTGATACCCGAGGTCTGGTTCAGCCACGGCCACTTGATCATCATCGACCCTTTCCTTTCCAGGTCGGCGACAAGGTGGGGAGCCATCCCCGAAAGACTGCTCGCGCCGCGCGCTGACGTGTTTCGTGAGGTCGATGATCTCGCGACACTCCGCGGCGCTGTGACGACCGTTGGGGTGCACAGGGCATGAGCCGCTGTTACCCTTCTGCGGCCGTGGGCATTTGTTACTGTCGCCCCGGCCTCCAGTCGCAGCTGCAACGACTAGAGTGGCGGAGTGTGGCTTCTCATAGCCGCGGTTCTTTTTCTTCTTCTTTTTGCTGTCCTGAGCGATGGCATCCGAGTCACCCGTCTGGGTGGCTCCGGTCTGTGGCGTCGAGTGCCACGCGCGGCCCTCAGCGGCCCTGGCACACTTGTCGGCCAAAGCAAAGAGAGTGGAGACAGTTTCGACATCGTGCGTGGCCAACTTCTCCAACATTTTTTCGTCACGCGCTCCCTGGTGGAAGGCTGTGATGATAGAAGCATCAAAGATGCGAGGTATAGTACCCCGCACCTTGGTGAAATGGGAGATAAATGTCCGGAGGGTTTCCACGGCCTCCTGCCTTACTGTGTGGAGGTAGGCCTCCACGCCGTGTTGTTGGTAGGCGTTGGCAAAGTTTGCTGTGAACCGTGCGCAGAGCTCTTCCCAGGAGTAGACTGATCCTGGGGTAAGGTTCATGAGCCAAGTCTGGGCAGGCCCAGACAAGGCGACGTGAAAATATGTCGCCATCGCAGCGATGTTTCCACCTGTTGCTGTGATAGTCGTGACGTACACTTGCAGGAATTCCGACGGGTTCGACGTACCATCGTACTTTTTCGGCAAGTGCGGTCGGAACTTGTATGGCCAGGACGCCGCTCGGAGATGATCTGCGAGAGCGGCGCACCCCACGCCAGCCAATGGGACACCCGCCCGGGACCGGGTGCCCACTGGGGTCTGTGGTGCTACCGCGGCGAAGTCTTTATTGAGGTTACGACCATCGATATTGTGTCGGCGCTCTCGCGTCCTCTCTAGTGAGATGCGGGCATCTTCGCCCGCCCGCCTGCGGTTGAGTTCTGCCCGCAGGTCATTAGACTTCTCCCGAGAGACTGGAGCGTCTTCCGCCACGCGCCAGCGGCTGAGCTCTGCTATCAGGTCTTCAGTCGGTGCTGCTCTCACCGAGGGTGAGCGCACAGACACCGACGCCTCATGTTGGCGCCGGGATGACCGCGGCCTTGACATGGTTGAGTCGGAGTGCACCATTCCAAGCAGTCGGTCGATGTCTTCATGCCATTGCCTCATGACCCCCGGTGAGGCCATGAAGCTTGAGGGGTCGCGCAACAACTCCCTGACTACCGACAACGCTCCCGGAGATGTCCTGGGGAGAATCAGGGATGTCTACACAGCTGTATGCTGCTGCGCAACATGCACGGTAGTAGTGTCTAGCACTAGGCGGTTGGCAACCAGTGGCGTGGAAGAAGCAGCTTCTTCCTCCATCAGGGGCGCGGTGCTCCACGATTTGCACCATCATGCTGAGCAAGAAACAAGCTAAAACCTCAAGCTTAGCCCCCTACTTGGCGTGCCAAATGTCGGAGAGGAAATCTCCGACCGGGTGGCGGAGTGCACCCGCCCTAAATCCTAAGATGAGGAGGGGGCCTAAGCGTTCTGCTTGTTGTGAGACTTTTTGGATGAACACAAGAACACGCAAGAGTTTAGAGTGGTTCGGGCCACCGGAGCGTAATATCCTACTCCACTGTGAGTTGTATTGCTCGTGAGCTTGAGTTGTGTATTGGATGACTTGGGTCTGAGAGTCTGAGTCAGTGTGTTTTGTAACATAGTGTGCCCTCCCTTTTATAGTCCAAGGGGGGCACATACAAGGATACTGAGCCCCGACATATGGGCCCAGGGACAAAACGAGTGTAGTACTTGGAGCCATTTATCCAGTGCAATCTCCTCATGCCCTGATCTCTGTGATCTCTGTAGCATTTGCTTGCAGCAGAAGTTTCCCTAGCAACGTACAAGTCATGATGACCACGACGCGTGCGTGGTGGTATGGGCGTACGCCCGCTGTCTGATTGGACAGGCATGCCACCTATAGGGTGGCTTGGTCGTCGCCTGCCAGAGGAGCAGAGAGAGGGTGCATTAAATGCCAAGCCGTCACCTCGCCTGCCAGCGGAGTGGGCGAGGCGCATTAAATGTTGTGATGGCACATCGCTTGTCAGGCTGCGGGGATCCTTACGTATTAAATACTGAGATAGCATAGCGTGCAACGCGCGGCGCGGCTCGCGGCACGTAGTCCTTACGTCGGGCTCGGCCCTACTGGCTTACGTCACGGGCAGAAGGCCACGTGGCAGCATCGTGTCTCCGCCTGGGCAGGGAGCTGAGCCGTACATGATGGGGTCCAGGCACGTGCCAGCGCCGGTGTGGGGGATAGATATCCCCCGGGTCCACTGAAGAGTAAAAGACCTCGCGAAAGGCCCAAGGGCCCAATAAATCATAAGGTCATTCTCTCGTGGGCCCGGGGAAAGACGACCAGCAGAGCAAATCAACATGAGGCCGGATTGATGTAAACCCGGACGGCCCACGACGTCAAGCGAGTGACCACAATAGAGATCCGATTTTCCCGCGCTGGAGCCCCCATGCAACGGAGCCATGCAGGGATAAGTCGGCGAGGGTTACGTGGGGATAAACTCAAGAGGTTCACTATCTTTTAGCTACTCGTTGTTATCATATCCACATGTATTGCCCCACGGTCGAGTATATAAGGCCTAGGGGGCACCCCTTCAGAACGATCGACCTTTTACTTAGCCACCCACGTCAACTCTCTGTAATCTCAATTCAGAGAGCTCTTTTGTAACCACATCCACCAAGCATACTCACCAGGACGTAGGGTGTTACGCATCTCTAAGCGGCCAGAACCTGAAAACCCTGTCCACTGTTCCTCGTGCGATCGGCACGAACCATTTTGCTACAGTCGTCGACACCGTCCTACTCCAAAAAACACCTTGAGGGGCAATCCCGGGTGTGCGGTCGGACCCAAAACACCGACAGCTGGCGCGCCAGGTAGGGGGTGTGTCGATGATCCAAGCTAGCCCAATGGCCGTCACCTTCTACAGCAAGATCACCCTGCGTCCCGGATCCATATTCCGCTTCGGAACAATCTCATCTGTAGCGGATGAAGAAGGAATTCTGCACCATATCGCAGATCCGCCGGAAAAGAAGTCTCCCCCAACGAACTCCGAAAATACCGGAGAAGCACAACCTCCAGCTCTCCGGAAGAAGATCGTCTCCGGAAAGTCGGGGGCCGAGGGCTCGCTGACCCGGAGAACTCCACTACCTACCTCTCCGACAAAAGAGTGGACACAGATCGCAAGGAAGAAGGAAACCGGGGAAAAGCGAGTTGCTCTTTCCGTTCCTCATGCCTCAAAGGAAAATGGGAAGAAGCTCACCATGACAGCAGCACCATTCTACCTCGACGTCCTCTTCATCGGGAGAGTGGAGTCGCCTATCGTCTCCGACGACGAGCCGACCGTACCCGGGGAAGAACCGCCTCAACGAGAGTCCCAACGACGGAGGAACCGGCGCAGGAACGTTCGACGACATCACGCGGCCGGAGAGCGGGATCCGAAGCAGCCTGTCTCGCGAGACGAGGTCTCGGAGATAGGAGAAACTCCGAAAGAACGCGTCTTCAGAGAACGAAGGAACTCCCGACGACGTGATCGCCGACGAGCTCAGGAACAGGCTGAGCAAGATGCAAGGCAACGCCGGGAGAATCCATTCTTCGGGCGCAACCTGAATCCCGACTTCGCCCGAGCTATGAACACGCCGAGCGAAGTCGGAGGGGTATTGGCTCGGATAGCTGATGGACTTCCTCAGACTCCTGACGCTGAGGGCTACCGACGACTGTTCACCCAGGCGGCCAACCATCTTCTACCGCTTGCTCACCCGCCGAACGATCTACGACACGCCATCAACAGTCGCCGAGTCGCGCGAAGCTCCATCAATGCTTCACGCGAGCGGCGACATGAGAACGAGATTCGCCGTCGGGAGGAGTACGACAGGGATCATGGCATTCCGACTCAGAGCCAAGCCACCGGAACTGGGTCGGCAACGGCCTCAACTGGTGGAACCACCCGGGGACGGTCGACGACCAAAATCACAACTCCCCTCCCCGGGACGGACATCGTCCCCGATGACAGGAGGACACGTGCGGAGTGTCCGCTCTTACTCCGCGCCTTAGGGCCATCCAATGGCCTCCCAACTTCAAGGTATCCAATGTCGACAAATATGAACCTAAGCAGGATCCAGGGGGTTGGCTAGCCGTCTACACCACCGCTGCTCGGGCTGCCGGGGCATCCGAAGACGTGATGACCGCTTATTTACCCATCGTCCTTGGGCAAGACGCGCTGCAGTGGCTGCGACATCTACCCCGACACTGCATCGACGACTGGGGAGACTTCAGTCGACGCTTCACCGCCAACTTCCAGTCCCTCTCCGACAAGCCGGCGCAACCGTGGGACCTCAAAACCATCAAGCGTCGGGGGGATGAGACTCTTCGGTCATACCTCAAAAGGTTCCAGACCATGAGAAATCGTATCCCCGAGGTCACGGAGGCGGCCGTGATCGAGGACTTCTACAGAGGATCCAATGACTCGGCTTTCGTCCGAGCCATACTACAGAAGGCGCCGACTACCTCCGAGGAACTGTTCCGGGAAGCCGACCTCTACATCACCGCCGACGAGCGAGCTCAGGACCTTATCGGAGGAGCAAAGCCTGCACCGGCAGCACCACGACGCGACGTGAACCAGCCACCCGACAAACGCTAGGAGAAGAGGCCTCGCGAAGAAGTACACACCGCCAGACCACCTGCCTCTCGCGCCCGAGGAGGACCTCGCGGAGGCGAACGCACGCTGGACGACATCCTCGACGCCCAGTGCCCGTAACACAAGGACATGCGCCACACTCTTCGAAACTGTCGGGACTTCAAGCATTCTGTCAAACACGGCTGACCCTTCCAACCTCTACCTCCTCCTCCACCGAGGGGAGGACCAGATGAACCACGACAACTTCATCGGCAGGAGGAGGGAGGAGGAGGAGCTTTCCCACGCATCGACAGGGAGGTCAACGTCATCTTCGGCGGACATGGGTCGCAGGAGAGCAAAAGACAACAAAAGCTCAACAACCGCCAGATACTAGTGGCGACTACCGGTCCTCCCGCCCCATACCGGTGGTCGGAACATCCGATCACTTTCACTCGGGGAGATCAATGGCTCAACTTCGACCATCCAGGCAAATATCCGCTCCTCGTCGATCTGGTGATCCGAGAAAGCCGGGTAAAGAAAGTGCTGGTGGACGGGGGGAGCAGCATCAACGTCACCTTCCCCCGGACACTCCAAGGCTTAGGATTTCGCCTCAAAGAGCTCCACGAGTCGGACACTCCTTTCTTCGGCATCGTGCCGACAGAAGGGGAGTACCCGCTGGGCCACATCTACATGCCGGTCACCTTCGGAACTCCAGAGAACTACAGAACCGAGTTCCTGAGGTTTGAAGTGGCGAACTTCGACTGCGGGTACAACGCCATCATCGGGAGGCCTGGATTGGCCAAGTTCATGGCCATTCCGCATTACACATACATGATACTGAAGATGCCAGGACCGCAAGGGATCATAACTGTGCGCGCCGACTTCCAAGGCGCCGCAGAGTGTTTCCGAGTGGCTATTCAAGCAGCTCTCACCGCCAAGCCATCGACGGTCCCTTCCACACTGGCAAACTCTAAGCCTGAGGAAGACCTCGCAGTACCGGCAAGCGAAGCTCAGACCGCAACCTCTATGCGGCCGACTGAAGAAACCAAAAGAATCAACCTGGGGTTTGCCGATGAGCGCAAAACGGCTATCATCAGCTCCATCTTGGACGACAAATAGGAAAGCGTGTTCATCCAGTTTCTGCAAGATAACCGAGATGTATTCGCATGGCAACCTGCGGATATGCCGGGGGTCCCAAGAGAACTGGCCGAGCACAAACTGAAGGTCTATCCCCAGGCAAGGCCGATTCGGCAAAAACTACGTCGTTTCACGCCCGACAAGAGAGAGGCCATTCGCACCGAGTTAGCTCGCTTGGTCGCGACTGGATTCATTAGAGAAGTGTTACATCCCGAGTGGTTAGCCAACCCTGTTCTTGTACTCAAAAAGAATAAAGTGGATTGGCGCATGTGTGTTGATTATACTTTGATTTATCTGTTAAGTTGATGACTATGTGGATGTCTATGACTCTGTGATGTAACAAGTTAATACTCCTTTATGTTATTATTCGAGCAATGTGCGTTGATGTTCATTTATGTAACTGCTATGCACGTACATGGTTCGCATTCGGTTTGCCTTCCAAAACCGGGTGTGACATAAGTGGTATCAAAGCTGTGCTGACTGTAGGACCGCTGACCTAGAGTAGCACTGGTCGTACTAAGGACTATTGACCTTCCCTCTCACCTTGACCTTTGATGTTACTTCAAAAGTCGGTCACCTCGACCAACCCTATGTTTTACTACATATATATATACTATATTATACCTTGTTAAAATTTTTATCTTATTCTGTCTATGGTTTATTCACTTGTCATGTTAGTTCTGCTCTTACTCTTATGCTTACGGTGTCTTTTGTAGATGGCTCGTCTTAGACACACTGCACGTAAGTCGGTGATTCCTTTCCTGCCGTCTCGACTTGCGGAGCGTCCTCTGCACCGCACCGTGTCCGGTCAGTCGAGTCACCTGGAGAGACTGCACCACCGCCTGCGTGAGGAGCAGGAACGTCGGCGCCAGCACAGAGAGCAGCAGGGCTCTACCTCCCCACCCCAGCAAGAGGTGGAGTCCGTGAGGCCCCGTTCCTCTGTTGCCCAGTTGGAGGCGCCCCCTGCACCACCGCGGGACGCCCCGGCTGTTGGAGGAGCTACTGGAGGAGACCCCGACGACGACGACTCAGACCACAGCACGGAGTCTTCTGAGCCGCAGGAGGCGGAAGGATGGGTCGCCCGACCCATCACCCGAGACGCCGCTCGCGGTTGTCACTTCCACGACGCACTCGACACCTTGCTGCGCCAGGCTTTTGACCGGCACACCTGGTCGATCGAGTATCGTTGTGTAGTCTACCAGCACAGCCGCGGGAGGTACCCGGACCGCTGGGAGGCTACCTGCCTAGTTCGCCGTCCGGAGGACGACCTCCGGGGTGCGGAGGCCGTTTCGGAGCACTATTCCATCTCCGAGAGGGACACTGCAGAGGCGACTATGCAGGATGCAGCACGACGTGCACTCTCCCAGTACTGTTCTTTGTTCAGTGGCGTGGCCGACGGTCTTAACCTTCGGTACTACCCCCGCCGCCCTACTGGCAGCACAGAGAGTGTGGTTGTCTCACCTGTGGGTGAGGCTAACCCTAGGTTGAGCAGCACAGTCAACCTAGTCGCAGTGCTTAACACTGAGCTGGATCACTCTCTGGACGAGCTGAGCAGGGCTCGAACGGAGATTGCGGAGTTGCGTGCTGAGCTGGCAGAGCGCCATCACCAGGAGGGTGGTTCTCCCGCTCATGTTGGGACTCAGCACCCTTACCGCTCGCCGCCACGTGGTCACCACACTTATGGTTCCCCTGCCTGTAAGACCAGGATAGATCTGGATCCTTAGATCGTTAGCGTCGAAGTTTGTAATAATTCTTAAGTCGGATGTCTCAGTCTTAAATAGTTAGTTTAGTTTGCTTATCAGTTGCTTCCAATTAGTTTAGTTTGCTTATCAGTTGCTTGCATGCTTGTTTTGGTGAACTTGTGCTGGATTTGAATCTTTGTAATGACTGCTGCCAACCTGTGGGTTTCTCCTGCAGTTTAGCCTAGCTATAATGTTAATAAAGTCAGTTATTTAGTTGGGAAGCCATTTACTTCTACTTTCCTTTCTATCTGAGAAGCTGTGTTGAATCGTAATGAGGATCAGTGAAGCTCTTTGTTCACTCAGTGTCATGAAGAATTCTGTATTCTCTTTTCTTATGCTGGAGGGTTGTAAGATCAACGCTGATGTATGAATGTCTTCCACAGATGTCTGACAACAGGCGCCGATGCAACAGGCATGCTCAGCAAGAGCAGCATGACCAGCAGGAGGAACAACAGAGGCAGCCTCCCCCGCCACCCCGATGACAGTGGAGCAGATGTTCTTGATGCAGACTCAGGCAGTGCAGGCCATTGGGCAGACTCTGGCAGCCATGCAGCAGGCTCAACAGCAACCCCAACCCCAGTTGCAAGTGCAGATGCCCCAGATGCCACGAGATAAGCGTGGTGAGTTCATGAGAGGGCACCCTCCTACCTTCACCCATTCTGCCGACCCCATGGATGCAGAAGACTGGCTGCGCGCAGTGGAAAGGGAACTGCGCACCGCTCAATGTAACGACAGGGAGAAGGTTCTGTATGGCCCCCGTCAGCTAAGGGGAGCAGCCCAGTCCTGGTGGGAGTCCTACCTCGCCACCCATGCTGACCCCGAAGCCATCACCTGGGAAGAATTCAGCGAGAGTTTCCGCAGGTACCATGTGCCAGAGGGACTGATGATCGTGAAGAAGGAGGAGTTTCTGGCTCTGAAGCAGGGACCCCTGTCTGTTAGTGAGTACAGAGACAAGTTTCTGCAGCTATCTCGGTATGCACCTGAGGATGTCAACACTGATGCTAAAAGGCAGTACAGGTTCATGAGGGGTTTGGTGGATCCCCTGCATTACCAGCTGATGAATCACACTTTCCCCACCTTCCAGCACCTGATCGATAGGGCAATTATGACTGAGAAGAAGCATAAGGATATGGAAGATCGGAAGCGCAAGATGAGTGGACCCCAGACCGGAGGCATCAGCCGTCCACGTTTCTCAGGCAGTTCATCTCAGCAAGGCAGGCCCGGTCACCCACAGGGATATCAGAATCAGAATCAGCGTCCGCATCAGCAGCAGTTTCAGAGGCAGTATCAACAGCAGCAGCAGCAGTATCGTCAGCACAGCCAGCAGGGAGGTAATCAGTATCAGAAGCAGAACAACCAGGCACCTTGCCTTCCTGCCCCAGCAGCAAATCAGAGCAACCAAGCAGCCCCAGCACAAGGAGGAGGCAGAGGATGTTTCCACTGTGGAGAACAAGGCCACTGGGCGATGCAGTGCCCGAAGAAGGCGGCGCAGCAGCAGACCAACCCCAATGCTCCAACAAGGCAAGGTGTACTGCAGCCGACAGCAGGCAATCGTAACCAAGCGTACAACCGTGGAAAGGTGAACCACTTGGAGGCCGAAGCGATCCAGGATGCACCAGATGTGGCAGTAGGTATGTTCTCAGTCGAATCTCATCCCACGAAAGTGCTATTTGATACTGGTGCAACTCATTCATTTGTCACTGCAACCTGGGTAGAATTGCATAACATCTCAGTAGAGGCAATGATGCCGCCCATGAGGATTAATTCAGTTGGTGGCAAGGTGCAAACAGATAAAATATGCTCAAATATAAGGGTGGAAATAAGGGGGATAGGGTTCCCCAGTGATCTAATAGTAATAGACACCCCTGGGATAGATGTCATTCTAGGGATGAATTGGTTATTGAGGTATGAAGCGAATGTTAGCTGTGACAAGAGGACCGTAACATTGAAGTCCCCGTCAGGAGAAGAGGTAGTGGCCGAGCTAAGGATGCCTAAATCAGCGGAGGGTGTCTGTCACCAGATTTCAGTTGATAGTAAGGAGCCCAACCCGCTCGAGACTATCAAGGTTGTGTCGGACTTTCCGGACGTATTTCCCGAGGAGCTAACGGGCATGCCACCCGAGAGAAAAGTTGAGTTTGCCATAGAGCTTATCCCTGGTACCGCCCCCATTTCCAAAAGAGCCTACCGAGTGTCTGGACCAGAATTGGTGGAACTCAAGAAGCAGATAGATGAGATGTTAGAGAAGGGTTACATCAGACCAAGTACCTCGCCTTGGGCCGCTCCGGTGTTGTTTGTAGAGAAGAAAGATGGTACCAAAAGGATGTGCATAGACTACAGAGCCTTGAATGAAGTCACTGTCAAGAACAAGTACCCCCTGCCAAGGATAGAAGATTTGTTCGACCAGCTCAGAGGTGCCAGCGTATTCTCGAAGATAGATCTGAGATCAGGTTACCATCAACTCAGAATCTGACCCTCGGACATACCGAAGACGGCATTCATCACCAAGTACGGGTTATATGAATTCACAGTTATGTCCTTTGATTTGACAAATGCGCCAGCCTTCTTTATGTACCTGATGAACAGTGTGTTCATGGATTATCTGGACAAGTTTGTGGTAGTGTTTATTGATGATATTCTCATATACTCTCGAAGTGAGGAAGATCATGTAGAGCATCTGAAGATGGTATTGCAAAGACTTCGAGAGCATCAGTTGTATGCCAAGCTGAGTAAATGCGAGTTCTGGATTCATGAAGTCTTGTTTCTGGGTCACATCATAAACCAAGATGGGTTGGCAGTGGATCCAAAGAAAGTGGCAGATATCCTGAACTGGAAAGCACCAAAGGATGTTCGTGGGATCAAGAGCTTCATTGGAATGGCTGGGTATTACAGGCGTTTCATCGAAGGCTTCTCAAAGATTGCTAGACCAATGACAGCGTTGCTAGCGAAGAAAGTTGAGTTTAAGTGGACCCAAAAGTGTCAGGAAGCATTTGAAGAACTGAAAAATAGATTGACTACAGCTCCGGTGTTAGTCCTGCCTGATGTTCACAAGCCATTCTCAGTGTATTGCGATGCTTCTTACACCGGATTGGGATGTGTGCTAATGCAAGAAGGAAGAGTTGTAGCATATTCATCTCGGCAGCTGAAGATCCATGAGAAAAATTATCCCACACACGACCTGGAGTTGGCAGCAGTAGTTCATGCTTTGAAGACCTGGAGACATTACCTGTATGGGCAGAAGTGCGACATTTACACAGATCATAAAAGTCTGAAGTACATATTCACCCAGTCAGAGTTAAACATGAGACAGCGAAGATGGTTGGAATTGATCAAGGACTATGAGTTGGAGATACATTACCATCCAGGCAAAGCCAATGTGGTTGCAGATGCTCTGAGCAGGAAGAGTCAAGTCAATATGATGGCCACGTACCCAATGCCATATGAGTTAGCCAAGGAGTTCGACAGACTGAGTCTCGGTTTCCTGAACAGTACGCAAGGAGTAACAGTGGAATTAGAGCCCACCCTAGAGCGGGAGATCAAAGAAGGGCAGAAGGATGATGAAAACATCAACAAGATTCGGCAGTTAATCTTAGAAGGAAGAGGCAAAGACTTTCGAGAGGATGAAGAGGGAGTAATATGGTTCAAGGACCGATTGTGTGTCCCCGACCTCAAACCTATTCGGGAGCTGATCCTAAAGGAAGCTCATGAGACAGCCTACTCCATACACCCGGGAAGTGAAAAGATGTACCAGGATTTAAAAAGGAGGTTTTGGTGGTATGACATGAAAAGAGAAATCGCAGAATATGTCGCCATCTGTGATAGCTGTCAAAGAACCAAAGCAGAGCATCAAAGGCCCGCCGGATTGTTGCAGCCATTGCGGATTCCTCAGTGGAAGTGGGATGAGATCGGGATGGATTTTATAGTTGGCCTACCTCGTACCCGGGCCGGTTATGATTCCATCTGGGTGGTTGTGGACCGCTTAACAAAGGTGGCCCATTTCATACCTGTGAAGACCACATACACCGGAGCAACGTTAGCTGAGTTATACATGTCACGGATAGTTTGCTTTCATGGTGTGCCGAAGAAGATAGTGTCAGATCGAGGAATGCAGTTCACCTCTCATTTTTGGCAGCAGCTACAAGAAACTTTAGGCACACATCTGAACTTCAGCTCGGCTTATCATCCACAGACAGACGGTCAGACTGAAAGAACTAATCAGATCCTAGAAGATATGCTGAGAGCCTGTGCGTTGCAAGACAAGTCAGCATGGGACAAAAGGTTACCTTATGCAGAATTCTCCTATAACAATAGTTACCAGGCCAGCTTGAAGATGTCACCGTTTCAGGCACTCTATGGACGGAGTTGTAGGACTCCGCTGCATTGGGACCAGCCTGGAGAGAGATAGGTGTTTGGCCCTGACATTTTGCTTGAAGCCGAAGAGAATATCAAAATGGTTCGGGAGAATCTGAAGATAGCCCAATCAAGGCAGCGAAGCTATGCGGACCGAAGGAGAAGAGAACTGAATTTCGAAGTGGGGGATTTCGTCTATCTGAAGGTGTCACCTATCAGGGGAGTCAGAAGGTTCGGAGTTAAAGGCAAGTTAGCACCCCGGTACGTTGGACCATATCAGATTCAAGCAAAGCGTGGAGAAGTGGCTTACCAACTCAACCTACCAGAAAGTTTGTCAGCAGTGCACAATGTGTTCCACGTGTCGCAATTGAAGAAGTGCCTGCGAGTACCAGAAGAACAGTTGCCAGTGGAGGGTTTGGAAGTCCAGGAGGATCTAACATACATAGAGAAGCCAACGCAGATTCTGGAGTTTGCAGACAGAGTCACCCGGAGGAATACCATCAGAATGTGCAAAGTCAGATGGGGTCACCACTCGGAGGAAGAAGCGACCTGGGAACGAGAAGATGATCTGAAGGCCAAATACCCTGAACTCTTTGCTGACCAACCCTGAATCTCGGGGCGAGATTCTTTTAAGGGGGATAGGTTTGTAACACCCTGAATTTGGGGGTATAAAATTTCTTTGCTCATATTCACAAATTCAGGTGTTACTTCCCTTTTCTCATCCTTCCCCAATCTTTTCTTTCTCATTTCTATAGGAAAAAAGTGCTTATTTTATTTGTAATAATAGTGTGATAGGTTAAACCCTAAGGGAGTGTGAACTGTTGCATCATGTTGAACCCTAGATTTCACTTTTGTTTGGTGCATAATTCTCAAAAAGTCTAATTTGATTTTGTGGCTCATTTGAATTTGAATCAAAAGGAGAAAATAAAAGAAAAGAGAAAACAATTCCAGATTAAAAGGAAAAAGGAAAAAGCCCAAACCCCCGCCCCCCTCGGCCTTTCGGCCCAGCTCGGCCCATCCCGCGCGCGCCTTCCCCCCCTCCTCTCTGTGCCCTGGCGGGCCCACCCGTCAGCGCAGCCGCGTTCCCCGCGCGCGCGCCCGCTTCCCCCGCTCTCTCTGCCCTGGCGGGCCCGCCCGTCAGCGCAACCGTTCTCCGCGCCCGCTTTCCTCTCTCTCTCTCTGCTCGCGGGCCCGGGCTGTTAGCCCCGTCGTCCCCGCGTAACCGCCGCCGCGTGTGCCGCGGACTCCGCGCCCACGTCGCGCGTGGAGCTCACCCCCACCCCGCCTCGGCCACTTGAGCCTGGAGCCCCACTCGCCTTCTCCCCCTCCCTCATTTGTGCACCTGTAGGCCCCTCTCTCACCTCCCCCTCGCTGCGCGCACGCCAGAGCGTCGCCGCCATAAACCCCCGCCGTTCCGAGCTCGTCTCCCCGTCGCCGTTGGAGCTCCGCCGTGCCCTTTGCCACGGTGAGCTTCGCCCCGACGTCCACAATCCGGAACGCGCTCCAATTTCCCCTTCCCCTCCCTATTTCTCTCTGCCCGCGCTCACCCGCCGTCCGCCGTGCAGCCGCGGAGGTCCGCCACCGTCGCCCCGGGTCACCGTCGCGTCATCGCCGCCACCGAGGAGTCCCCGGAACCCGCCTTGAGGTAAAGAACCTCTCCCGCCCCTATTGACCTTTGTTTTGCTCTCTATCACGTTTGATTCCTCGCCGGAGTTGTTCAATGCCGCCGCCGAGCCACTCCGCCGTGAACCGCCCCCCTCCGGTGCCCCTGTCCCGACCTAGTCCCCACCAAAAGGTTCCCCGCGCCCTCCCCAACCTCCCCGGCCATTCAGATCGCCCCAAGGACCCGCAGGGCCCCCGCGCCCCTCGTCTCCGGCGAGCTCCTCCGCCGCGGGGACGGGCGCCGCCACCTCAGCTGGCTGGGGAAGGAGACAGAAGCCAGCCGCCCCATCCCCGCCGTCCATCTCAGATCGGGCGGCCCCGTTTTAAATAGGCCGAGTCCAATCCTAGCCGTTCGCCTGAGATCCGACGGCCCAGAGCCGTTTCCCCTGCGCCCCGCGCTGCTCGCCCGACCCCGCCTGTCAGCCCGTCTACGCCCCGTGCTGCCCGCCCGGTCCCGCCTGTCAGCCGTCCGCCTCGCGCTGCCTGCCGGCCCCGCCTGTCAGCCCGTCTGCGCCCCGTGCTGCCCGCCCGGTCCCGCCTGTCAGCCGTCCGCCTCGCGCTGCCCGCCGGTCCCGCCTGTCAGCCGCTCAGGCCGCCGCGCGCTCGCGCGCCCGCCCGCGATCTAATCTCGGGCGTTGATCTGGGATCCAACGGCTGTAGGAGCCCGATACCCCTTCGCCCGCGCGTTTTCTTAAAGAGACCCCCGGTTTTCTGGAATTTGAACCCGCCGTCCCTGGTTTCTTACAGCTAGGTCCTCGGACCTTTTATTTAATTCAAAATAGGTCCGTAGGGTATATTTTTAACCCCTAAACTTGTAAAATTCATAACTTTGCCATATGAACTCCAAATTAGGTGCTTCAAATTGCAAAATGTTCATAATATTATTATCTATCTGTTTATGCAATGTTTCCCTGCTGTTTCTATGTCCCAATTAATAGTTGATCATTAGGGTAAAATTAATGTTATGGGAACCCTATTTGAGATAAAAGTTGGAGCACTTAAGTTTATGGACTTAACACTATGTAATGATTTAACCCCCACCACTGACTTAGAACTGATTAGTGGATAGTGAATCACTTGGTATAGTCCTCCACCCTAGACCTAGGGAATACTAGAGTACCAATCCTTTTCTATTATGAACTTGTGATCTCTCTGCTGCATATGTTTGGTATATTGTTTTTGTTTGTTATTTCCCAAGTGCATAGTGTGAATGATTACTTTACGTAGACAACGAGCAGTCTGTGTTTCCCGAGGAAGTTGCAGAGGAAGTCCCTGATCAGCAGTTTGGTGAAGGCAAGTGTCCTCTGACCCATTATGTCCTATTCATTTATAACCTACTACCCCGCATTACTTACTTGAAACCTAAGGATTGACTAGCTTTACACTTTACTTTATCCTTGATGACCTTATGGGCTGTTATGGGTAGCATTCTGCTATTGCCTTAACTTAATCAATGAACATGATGTGACTATTTATGATACTGTTATCCTGATTATGTTGATGATCTTGTGATACTCTAGGGGGCTCAGGCTGTTTCCTGAGTACCTCTCCGTAAGGACCTGTTCGTTGAGAGACCACCCGGGATAACAGTGCAACCATGAGGGTGAAATGGGGTGCCCTTAGCTAATTAATTAGAGGAACTAGAGGTGTAGTTGCTTCGCCGTTGTGCCGTCAATGGGGTCCAGGCACAGTGCTTGCTCTGCCGAGGCTGAGTGCCGAGGTTCTTTCGTTTTGCTTTTGTTAGTCACTCTCCTGCGGGGAGGAGTACTGTGTTTATCAAACTGGAGAAACCTAACGGGCAGCTATGATCTCTAGGGAATCTTTGTAACAGCTACGTAGTGATACCCTGCCGGACCACCTAGGTAGTGGTCAATGGGGATTAGCTCTCCCCGGGCAGAAAGGGAATCATGACTCATGGGTAAAGTGTGCGACCTCTGCAGAGGGTAGTGAAACTGATATATCAGCCGTGCTCACGGTTAAGAGCAGCCTTGGGATCCTCTTTGATTAGAGATGCAGATGGTTCGAGATACAAGGATTATGTTATGGTTTTGGTTCGAATATGATGATGTTGTTCCTCGATGAGGAAATGGTTCATGGGTTGGTTAATGCTAAAATCTGGCTCCTACTAATGATAAATACCTGACCAACTAAAAGCAACTGCTTGAGCCTAACCCCACATAAAGCTAGTCCACTTCAGCCAAACGGGACATTTGCTGAGTACGTTGATGTGTACTCACCCTTGCTTTACCACCAAACACCAGGTTGTCCGCATTGTAACCACTGCTCCGGAGAAGGCGAAGTCGTGGAAAGAGACTTCCAGGAATTCCAGGACTACGACGAATTCTAGGTGTGGGTTGGCGGCAACCCCCAGTCAGCTGCCTGTGAAGGCCTTATCTTTACTGCGTTTCGCTAGCACTTTGATTTATCTGTTAAGTTGATGACTATGTGGATGTCTATGACTCTGTGATGTAACAAGTTAATACTCCTTTATGTTATTATTCGAGCAATGTGCGTTGATGTTCATTTATGTAACTGCTGTGTACGTGAGTTCTGATCCTGGCACGTACATGGTTCGCATTCGGTTTGCCTTCCAAAACCGGGTGTGACAAAACTGCTGGGATGACGATGTACTCTGTAAAGTGGGAATATGTCATCAATAAAAAAGAGGTTTCAAAGATACTCAGTTCATTTACAATTGACTTGCATTCTTACTCGACTCGGGGTGACCACTATGCCCTACTAACGGAGCAATCGACTTAAGTCGGCAACGACTTAAGGCGGTGCAACATGCTCACGCTTACTTAACTCAGGGTGACCACTATGCCCTACTAACGGAGCAATCGACTTAAGTTGGTGACGACTTAAGGCGGTGCAACATGCTCACGCTTACTTAACTCAGGGTGACCACTATGCCCTACTAACGGAGCAATCGACTTAAGTCGGCAACGACTTAAGGCGGTGCAACATGCTCACGCTTACTTAACTCAGGGTGACCACTATGCCCTACTAACGGAGCAATCGACTTAAGTTGGTGACGACTTAAGGCGGTGCAACATGCTCACGCTTACTTAACTCAGGGTGACCACTATGCCCTACTAACGGAGCAATCGACTTAAGTCGGCGACGACTTAAGGCGGTGCAACATGCTCACGCTTGCTTAACTCAGGGTGACCACTATGCCCTACTAACGGGGCAATCGACTTAAGTCGGCGACGACTTAAGGCGATGCAACATGCTCACGCTTACTTAACTCAGGGTGACCACTATGCCCTACTAATAGAGCCATCGGCTAAAAGTCAGTGGCGACTTAAGCCGATGCAACATGCCTTTACAATTCAGGGGATGACTTCCATATCCCACAAATGAATTTCATAATCATCATGCGTCATTTCATTACTATAAATTTACGAACTGATGAATTCTGATACAATAAGAAAGTCATTATATCATTCGAGTGCTGAACTAATGTCCTCTGACAAATACTTGATTATGCTAACCGCACGCTCAAAGCACACAAAAGTTTTTCTTTATTTTGTAAAGTCTTTTTCAGGAGCGACCGACGAAGAAGGGCGACTCGAGGAATCAGGGGCAGCATTCACATCAGCCCTTATGTCTTCAGGAACAACCCCGCCGGGTCTCCTCATCAATATTTGTCCTGCCCGAATAGCCTTGTCCATAGCTCTGTCACGCTGGGCTTTGAGAGTAACAGAAGTTTCTTCGGCAACTTTAGCAGCCAGTCGAGCAGTCTCTAACTCCTGGGCAATGGATTTCTTGGAAGCTCGGAGTTCTTTAATGGTGGCATCCTTTGCTAATATCAGTTGCTTGAGGCGAGTCACTTCGTCCGCGGATTCCTGCAGCCTGCAACGTTGATTGTCCAATTCCTCCATGGTAAAGCGGTGACTCCTCTCTAAGATGGTCAGCGAATTGCTAGAATCACGATACAATCTGTCAAGATTGTCACGAGAAGCAGCAAGGATACGCTTTTCTTCCTGCGAGCAAAAGTCAGCTCCTTCAAAAACCAAGCAAGTAATAGGAGCACAGCAAGGCAAGGCACAGTTTCGTAAATTACCTTTTCAGAATCAAGCTGAGCATGAAGGGAAGAACTCAGGGCATTGGCGTCATCCAAGGCAGCAGAGACTTGACCCAGTTCAATTTGGCCCTGAGAGTACTTCTCCTCAAAGTCAGTGCACCGCTGAGCCAATTCAGCCAGATCTCGGGAGTGTTTTTCCTCAAGAATTGAAATCTGCCGAGTCACTCCTAGCGAGAGATAATCAAACAAAATGGGGTCAGAAGGTAAGGCAATCCACAGCGAAGGCAGAGAGAAGCAAAAAAGCACTAACCAGCGTTGGTTGCCTCCAATTCAGAGACGCGACGTTGAAGTGACACTGGATTCCAACATGCAAGAGATGAAGCTACCTCTGGGGCGGAGGCACCCTGTAGCCTCAGCTGGCTAGCCATCCCATCCACCAAAGCCTGATGAGGAAAACAGACGAGTGTGACGACAGCGGTTTAGGCAATGTAAAAGTCAAGTTAAAATACATCACAGTACCTGGAGGTTGGAGAAGAACGAAGGGATCCCCAAATCAGGAGAGATCAGTTGATAACCAGGCGTAAGACCACTACCCGAAGCAGCTTGCAATAAACCAGTGGAAATCAGCTCGGTGCCTTCAACAGAGCCCAACGCTCGATCAGCGGGGACGCTGCCTTCTAAAGCGACTCCCTGGTCCAAGGTTTGAGCTACCACCATACAGCCGGAGTGTGGAGGAGATCCCGCATGAACGTCCATGGAGGTACAGGAAGGAGACCCTGCTCGGGCATCCTCGGGGGCTGGGTCATAGTTGGCACTGCCCATTTGAGCCGGATCATCCCCGGCAGCACCCTCGGGGGCTGGGCAGTGGCTTACACTCTTCACCCAAGCTAAGTCATCCCCGGCGACACCCTCGGGGGCTAGGCATGTGTCAGCACCACTCTTGAGGTCCAAGCTCTCTGCAGTAACCACTTCTAAGGTTGATGGGCCCTCATCTACTTCCATAGGACCAGGACGATTCAAGTCAGTCTCCCGGCCCTCAAGATCGCGCTCTAAGGTCAACGAGGCACGGGATGACCTCAACCCAGCATCGGGCACGTCAGCACAAGCCTCCATTGCACCATCATCCACTGGCTCCGATAACCAGTCCTCTGGGACCATATCCTCAAGAGTTTGATCAAAGTTGGCCAGAGACAGTCCTTGTAGACCAATGAGGGCAGACAAAGCAGGAGAGGGAACTCCACTACTCTCACCACTGGCGATGAACTGCCGACTGTTCTTTCGAGTCAAAGGAACCTCATTCTCTTCCTCCTCGTCATCCACACCGACAACACAAGCAGCACCCCCATTGGGGTCAGCAATAGGCAGAGCACCCACATTGAGATCAGCAGCAGATTGGGGACACCCATTGGGGTCAGCATCAATAAGTCCAGTCGCAGGCGTTTCTTCGGTAACATGAACCGAGGTACTAGCATCCTGATCAAAACTGGATACTCGCCGGAGGCGCCTTCTTTTCTTCTTTTGCTCATCAGCAGAAGGCTCAGGCTGATTGGTTCGGCAAGGGCGCCTCGGGCGAGCACTGACAGGCCTTCGAACATCCAAAGTCGTATTAACCTCTGGAAGGGGCACCACTGCCAACGCCCCAGCAGGAGCAGCGTCGGAAGAATCCTCAGCTAGCAAATCGAGCATAGTGTTTATATCTGCATCACTAGGGTTCAGGGGCACCTCGAAATGGACCTGCCGTTCGTCATCAGGAATCTCCCCAAGCGAAGCAACCAAAGCACTGACTTCTTCAGCAGAGGGTCGCACTCTAAGGCCCAAACTGCCATCAGTAACAGGTGGATTCGATATAAATAGGGTGAAGGCTTTGGGAGGAGGCAAATTCCAGGCCGAGTACGCCACTGGAGCACCAACATTTGACACCTTGCCCCTAAGGATCATTTCAAGTCGGCTCACCAAGTCTGCAGAAGGGATTCTCCTGTTGGTAACCCGAGTTGAGTCGGCTAGCCCTCGGTACAGATAAGCTGGATAGGCCCTGTCTTTCAGTGGCTGGATATTCTTGAAAACAAAGTCAGCAACCACAGCTTCAGCAATTAGACCTCTCTCTTTCAGCAGTCCAACTTCAGCTAGCAACACACCTGCCTCAGCTACCTCCTGGTCTGTGGGAGACTCGGTCCAGCTCGGGGTACAAACGCCTGGCTGTCTTCCCGACCGGGAGGGGAGAGAATTCCCATAATTATCAACTATAAACCACTCTAGGCGCCATCCCTTAATACTGTCCTTAAGGGGGATCTCAAGATATTCAGTTTTCCGCCCGCGGCGCATCTCCAAGCTGGCAACCCCGACCAACTGATGTTGTCCCCCGGCCATCCCAGGGCGACAATGATACAAATACTTCCATAAACCAAAATGTGGCAGCATGCCAAGAAAGGCTTCGCATAAGTGAACGAAGATGGAGATTTGCAAAATTGAATTAGGGTTTAAATGGGTCAAGTTAACATGATAGAAATCAAGGAGGCCGCGGAAAAAGGGAGAGATGGGAAGGCCAAGGCCGTGGAGGAGAAAAGGGGCGTAAACAACAGACTCGTGGGTATCTTCTGTCGGAACGGTAGACCCATGGCAAATCCGCCAAGAACAGAGTTCCCGCGGAGGAAGAACCCCGATGGATACGAGATGAAGGAGTTCAGTTTCAGAAATGATGGACATATGGTTACCTGCGAAAGGCAACTGGCTGTTGGGGTCGATTGGAGGAATCACCACAGTAGACGAGCTCGCAGTCTTCCTCTTGGGTGCCATCTCGATTCCACCAGCGAGCAAAGTGGGAGGCGAATGGCAGAGAGGATTCAGAAGTGGGAAAGCAAGAACTAGGGCACGGAAAGCAAAGGCGGCTAAAAGCACAACTCTTATGGGATATTCTCGAGCCAGATACCGTTTCAAAAAGTGCCCAGTCATCACCCGGCGGTTATTTCCAAAACCCCAGCATGCCACGTGGAACCCCGACAGTTATCTCCAGAACACTGGTGCGCCACCTCATCACTCGGCCATCGTCCTCAAAGTGGCTCGCGCGGCCTGCTATCACTCGGCGTTGCCTCCAAAACGCCGATTTCATACCCAGTCGCTCGGCATTACCTCTAAAATGCCGACGTCGCTTTCCAGTCGGTCGGCATTGCCTCCAAAATGCTGATTTCGTTTTCAGTCGCTCGGCATTACCTCTAAAATGCCGACGTCACCTTCCAGTCGCTCGGCGTTGCCTCCAAAACGCCGATTTCATGTTCAGTCGCTCGGCATTACCTCTAAAATGCCGACGTCGCCTTCCAGTCGGTGGGCGTTGCCTCCAAAACGCTGATTTCGTTTTCAGTCGCTCGGCATTACCTCTAAAATGCCGACGTCACCTTCCAGTCGGTCGGCGTTGCCTCCAAAACGCCGATTTCGTTTTCAGTCGCTCGGCATTACCTCTAAAATGCAGACGTCACCTTCCAGTCGCTCGGTGTTGCCTCCAAAACGCTGATTTGGTGTTCAGTCGCTCGGCATTGCCTCTACAACGCCGACATCACCTTCCAGTCGCTCGGCATTAACTCTAAAATGCCGATGTTGCTCTCCAAACACTCGGCGTTGCTTCTAACACACTGATACAGTCTTCAGTTGCTTGATGTTACCTCTAAAACGTCAACATCGTTTACAATTTACTCGGCAGCTATTTCTGGAAGCATCAGTTTGATCCCCAAGTCATTCGTCTACTGTTTCAAAGAAATCAGCTTTATGAACAAGCGAGACGAGTCATCAATAGGAAACCAACGTCATTCTTTCATTCAAAGGGAAGATAATAAGCTTACAAATCAACTCTTTGCGAGTTGATACTTCCCTACTATTACTACATTACATTACTACTACTACTACACTACGCTATACTACTCTACATAACTACTACATTATTCTAACTATACTATACTAATATCTAAAAGACCAGTGGCATCTAGCCACTGGCCCTGTTGCTGTTGTCGCCGCCGCTGCCCCTGCTGCTGCCGCCCCGGTTGCTGCCCCTGCTGCCGCTGCTGTCTCCGTCACCGTCGCCATCGTCGTCGTCACCGCCGTCGTCGTCGTCGTCATCCTCGTCCTCGCCGCCGCCGTCCGAGTCCTCCTCGTCCGAGGAGTACTCCGACTCATCCGAGCCCTCGAGCCCAGAGCGCTCGACGACCCGGATGTACGTCCAGACTTCCGCCGCAAGCCCCTGGGAGTCGTCTGAGTCGTCAGACGACTCACGTAGGGGACGGGAGCCGGAGACCCCTCAGACCCAGAGGAGAACTCCTCCTCTGAGTACTCCTAGTCACCAAACTCCTCCGATGGAGGAGTTGACTCACGCTTGCGCTTGTTGTTCTTGCCCATGGTGGAAGCAGAAAGGAGAGAAGCGAGGAAAGTAGCAGAAGAACAGCGAAGAGATGTGAAAAAGCCAGAGAGACAATGGCGTTATTTATAGAAGGAGGAGGCAACCGCTCACCTCCAACCGCGGTCACCGAACAGTCGCAAAGCATTCAATAAGCACTTCAACCCGTCTGAAGACACATCAGGCGGCTAACGCCGTTTCACGAAACACTACACCCATTGGGACTCCAGTCAACAGCGCGGAGAATATGATTACACTCGCCGTCACATCACATTACTACTCAGAAGCAGCCGGCTAAAACACTCAGCGTACTAAGACGTCCCTTGCCCACACCCATTGGGGGGGGACGCCCAGGAATTATCAGTATATTTTTCAAAATGGTCACATCTGTGCAGGGCACGCAGTGAATGCCTCAAGACAAAAATGAGATATCAGTGAGAGTTAGCAGTGGAATACAAAATATGGTCGACAGAAACGACTTGAAGACTAGACAGAGAACGTCCATCAAATGTCCAATCAGTCACAGAGCAAATAAATTGCACTACCTAGCAAGATATGGATGGATTGCGAACTCGGCTGCAAAAGACAAAATACATGCTGACCTCTGAAGCATAATATTGATGACATAGTGCGGATGACATCATGCCAATTTTTTACAAGCAGAAAGGATAATCTTCAGCAAAAAGACACAAAAGGAAGACCTTCGAGTGGATTATCCTCAAAAATCCACTTGAAGGTCGAAGGCTACACCCATTGGGTGCACCTCTGGTGCACCCCATGGATTATCATTCCAAGCCAAGATAGTGCCAACTTCTAAGGCGTGGGACAAGATTAAAAGGCTAGCCCTCAATCAAAACGCAGGAGCACAAATGGAAACAATTTCTGAGGAAGACCTTCGAGTAGATTATTTTTTAAAAATCTACTCGAAGCTCGGGGGCTACACCCATTGGGTGCACCTTCGGTGCACCCAATGAAGTTCAGAATCCTACAAATTGAAATGCCGACCTCTAAGGCACAAACTCGAAACTAAACTTTGGTCAACGAGTGATCGAAGCAGGAGAGGACAACAGGAGGTCATTTTCTTCGAATCACCTGCAAACTGGACCTGGGATCTTTGGGCTGATTACCTCTAAATTAACCCAAAGATCGGGGGCTTGTGGGGGATAGATATCCCCCGGGTCCACTGAAGAGTAAAAGACCTCGCGAAAGGCCCAAGGGCCCAATAAATCATAAGGTCATTCTCTCGTGGGCCCGGGGAAAGACGACCAGTAGAGCAAATCAACATGAGGCCGGATTGATGTAAACCCGGACGGCCCACGACGTCAAGCGAGTGACCACAATAGAGATCCGATTTTCCCGCGCTGGAGCCCCCATGCAACGGAGCCATGCAGGGATAAGTCGGCGAGGGTTACGCGGGGATAAACTCAAGAGGTTCACTATCTTTTAGCTACTCGTTGTTATCATATCCACATGTATTGCCCCACGGTCGAGTATATAAGGCCTAGGGGGCACCCCTTCAGAACGATCGACCTTTTACTTAGCCACCCACGTCAACTCTCTGTAATCTCAATTCAGAGAGCTCTTTTGTAACCACATCCACCAAGCATACTCACCAGGACGTAGGGTGTTACGCATCTCTAAGCGACCCGAACCTGAAAACCCTGTCCACTGTTCCTCGTGCGATCGGCACGAACCATTTTGCTACAGTCGTCGACACCGTCCTACTCCAAAAAACACCTTGAGGGGCAACCCCGGGTGTGCAGTCGGACCCAAAACACCGACAGCCGGACCCCTGCCTGGCCTTTGGCCAGGGCTTAAGCATTTTCTGTCCTGGTGCACCGGGACCCCACCGTGAGTGGCCTGGACCCCTTGCGAAGGGGACTGGTTCCCACCTTAGGGGCCTAGTACGCACACGTGGAGGTCTCGGACCTCCCGTGGGAGTCCTGCCCGCAAACTTAGGCGCACTCCCATTGGGGTCCGGACTTACTGCAGATGCCCAGGAGTATTCCACCACGATGGACATGTGGCGGTCCCAGTCCTACCCTGGTGGTGAGGCCGGGCACCGCTGTGGGCCTTGAGCAACCGCCCTTGGTTGAGCTGAGGCATGCCTTAGTCACAGATACAGCCTTACTACCACGTGGCTAAGAGGTAGCCGCACAGGAACCGCGCCTTGACACAGTAGTAGGGGGTACCCTTGATCCATGGTACCGACAGAGAGTTTGTTTGTAACGGGTCCAGCCTCCTCCTCTATAAAAACAGAGGAATACGTCCGATTGGAGGGCATCAATCGAATCAATAACACTTTTATCTCGCATTTATTTCCTATACAATTAGGAGTAGTTCTAGCCTAGTTCTAGTTTAGCCTCTCAATCCCCAAATTCTCCACTTCTCTTTGACTCTACGTCGATTAGAGGAGTCTAGGTCGGCTTGCCGAGCCTAGACAACTCTTAGGATCTCTCCTCCCCGACGGGGTCCCTCCCGGGAGCGAGATCCAGGCGCCGCCGGTGACTTCCACCGCCCCTGCACACACGCGGACCGTCCGGCCCCAGTGTGTAGACCGTCTAGCTATCACGCAGGAAACCCTAGCCCTGCGCCACATCGTGGACCGTCCGGCCCCTGGCTGCGGATCGTCCGCCCCTATGCAGAGAGCACCGCCGCCGGTTCTTGTTTAGTGTTTGGTGCCCCCAAAAAGGCACCAACATACTTTTTGGTGACTCCGCTAGGGGACACATATCTAGACCTATCAAATCGGCCCTCAATGGACGGTTCAAGGGATAGTTCTGAAGTCTCCCCCAGTAACATTATAGAGCCAACTTGGGAAACCTTGCCGGCTGACGAACAGCTCCAATTCGAGGAGCACAAGGAGCAGCTGATTCAAGAGGCAAAGGCGAAGTTCCTGGCCAAATTCAAGGTGGACAGGAACAATAAAGTCGTCCGACAATGGGCAACGGATCCGTCTTCGCTCCGACCCACACCAGGAATTCCCAATGTAAGTAACACAAACGAGCTACAATCTCTTAAGAATTATGTAGATGAACAGCAAGAACAAATGCAAAATATCATAGGGGGTATGCAAAATGATTATAGGAGACTAGTGTGTGCATTTGATAAATCTACCATTGCAAATTTTCCTTCGCACGATGTTGAATTAGGGGGAAACATGCGTAATACATCGGCTATAGGTTGTCACAACCAGTCACAACCCCTTTATGGGATGCCGATGGACACATACCCTGAGCAACCACAAATCGGCAGTAAATCAGCCGATCTACACATGTCCGGATAGTCCACACGTGAGCGCAGACCGTCCAGGCCAGCAACGGTCGGACCCATTTTTAATGAGTTACCCAGACATGCGCCCGAGCCACAACGTATTGCGTAGAATCTAAACTACCCAGTTGGACCACCCGCATACAGCGACGGACAGTCCGCATACAGTCACGGATGGTCCGGGCACATACCCGGATAGTTCGCGCATACCACCGGACGGTCTGCAAATCCAACCGGACAGTGCGGCGCTGAGTTTTTTGTGGAGGATTGTTACCTGAACCCTCGCCCATCCCAACAACACTTCCCATCATACTATGCAATGCATCAACCCATTAATACAGAATCTCAAGCCCAGGAAAGCTTTCCGGCCCCGCCTAGAAGGCCAGAAAGGTATGGTCAATCCTATGAGCCATATAGGGCAAATAGTAATGCACCATATAACTCAAACCAATTGGGGGGAAGACAACATGCAAATATTCAACCAACCCCACCTATGTTTGACTAGAGAGCCGGTGGTCTGGCACCGACTGCCATTGATATAGTGAGAGAAGAAATAGCTGGGGCATTCCGAGATAAGCTCAGAGTAAGCATGGTCCCTGGGGGGCAATCATATCGGAAACCTTATGATAGCCGATTTGATCACCACCCATACCCACATGGAACCAGGATACCCGAATTTGCAAAATTTTCGGGTGACCAAGGAAAAAGCACGCGTGAACACATAGGCCAGTTTTTAGCACAATTAGGAAAATTGGCCAACACAGAAGCATTTCGCGTAC
Organism: Zea luxurians; assembly: GCA_029449295.1. Taxonomy (NCBI): domain Eukaryota; kingdom Viridiplantae; phylum Streptophyta; class Magnoliopsida; order Poales; family Poaceae; genus Zea; species Zea luxurians. The sequence continues at coordinate 20,112,398 of JAOPSE010000032.1, read as the reverse complement.
ATTTATTTTCATTATCTTTAACAGGAACTGCGTTCGCATGGTACGCCATATTACCTCCTAATTCTATTTTCTCATGGGGGATTTAGAACAAAAATTCTATGATCACTTTTTCTTCGGTGACTACGAGTTAGATTTAGTGGACTTAGTGGCCTTGCGACAAGTGAAAGATGAATCGATTAATGATTACATCCGGAGATTCTGAGATACAAGAAACTGATGCTTCCAAATTCATTTAGCAGAAAAACAAATAGCAGGATTAGCCTTTAATGTGTTGCGATATTACTTTAAAGAAAGATTAGAAGGCATCCAATTTTTCACGCTAGCACAATTACACCAAAGAGCTTTGGCCTGTGAAAGCCGAAGCAAAGAAACTACCAAAAATATTCATCATAATGTCCATATAGTAGAATGCGACCAAAATAGCTCGGACGACGAATCAACGGAAGTGTACGCTGCTGAAATGGTTTGGCCAAAGCAGGTCAAATCCTCGGCTTGTTCCTCCTTACAGCCGGTTCAAAAGAAACGACAAGAGGAGGTTAAATTTACATTTAATGTTGGCAAATATGACAAGATATTCAATGAATTACTTAAAAATGGCAACATTAAAATAAATCATACTGTTCCATCCGCCGACGAACTGAAACGCCGTGCATACTGTAAGTGGCGTAACTCATTTTCTCATGCCACTAATGATTGTAATGTATTCCGTCGACAAATTCAATCGGCCATTAACGAAGAACGGTTAAAATTTTAGGAAATGTAGGTAGACACGGAGCCCTTTCCAATGAACATGATCGACTTCGAGGGAAAAAAGGTCCTAATTTAGCCCAGCACGGCCGATAAGGAAAAAGGCAAAGAAAATCATCATCGATAACGCACGGGAGGCCGATGCAAATAATAAAGTTTCTTGCAGGAAAGTGGTGGCAGAAAAAACTCTTGATGGAGGAGAAACCCTGAAAGTGACCATCACAACCTCTGGCACTGGAGGGCAAGCACTGACATGGGGACAGGCGCGGGAACCTGTGCTGCGCATAACGAATAGTTCGACATCCAGGCACGGACGGTCCGAAGCTTCTCCTGATGGTCCGAAGAATTCCAGCGGACAGTCCGGCTACACTCAGGACCCGCAACGACCACGTACGTTCAAACCACAACGACCAGAGATAGGTACGTGGAAAATAAATACATTTAAAGCAGCTGGTCAGCTGATCAAATCCGGTCCGACTTTCAATCAATTATTATCCAGATATGTAAAAAATAAGGCTGGCCCTAGTGACCGGCCAGCGAAGCGACCTTGCTCGCCCGTTCGTGAGCAACGTCAAGTAAGACTGATTGGACCACCTCACCAATCGAAAGAAATGGAAGGTCATAATGTCCAATTAAGACCTAACATACCTGCATGGACACCTCCATCCCCATATTCACCTATGACATATCCATACACGTACATACCTCCACCATATATCCCAAATTTAATGTGGGGTATGCCACCATATCCATTTGGGATGCCACAGTACCCCGCTTTGGGGGCACCCCAAACATCTATATTCAATAGGTTGGCACCTCCGGTACAAGACCGATTGAACGTCGCCCAATCCGGTCAACAGGTACAGGCCCAACAAGATTACCGGACTACTGAGCCTTAAAAGTTGACCAATCCGGCAGGGGGGCATATACCTGCAGCGACCAAAAGAACGACAAAAAAGGACATCATCAAAATAGGTATTGTAGATGTCATCATACAGGAAAATAATGAAGGGCCGATGATTTTTGGTGAATCGGCCAACGCAACCAAAAAAGAGGATATGACTACCAGCAAAACAGCCGATCCAAAATACTCCATGCCTCGATGGTGTCCGTCGGGATTGACACGATCCCAAAAGCGAAAATTACAGTGCCTAAGGGCAAAAGAGAACCAGGAAAAGGAGGCGGAAAAGATATTCAATGACACACATCCATAGTACCTGCCACCACAAAAGAAATGCAGACCAAAGGCCGTTGAAGAAAAGCAAACGGCCACAAAAATAGAAAATAAAACAACACTTATGCAGCACCGTGCAGATATGACAGACAGCCCGGCCAAAAAGGCCGAACCATCTACACCAGGCGTGGACCGTCCGACCCTTCAGTCCGGACCGTCCGCACCAAACCAGGACGCCTCCGACAACGTGCTAACATCAATGGAGGAGGACGACTTTTTGGGAGAGGACCTGGTTGACTACGAAGCCTCTCCAGAGCGTCTAGGTATGGATGTAAATGTTATTACATTTTCCGTCGATTGTACTATTGTCGGCGACGATGAACCTGTCATTGCCCAATTTGATTTTGGTCCTAAAGAAGTCGCCTTCACTAAACCAAAAGAATCGGTAAATCATTTGAAGCCGCTCTTCGTGCGCGGCCACATTGATGGGATACCGATTGCTAAAATGTTGGTAGACGGGGGGGGCGGCTATAAATCTAATGCCTTGTTCATTGTACAAAAAATTAGGTAAACAAGAAGACGAACTGGTCAAGACTAACATGACCTTCAGCGGCGTTGGGACTGATAGTTCGATCAAAGCCAGGGGAGTCACGTCCATTGAATTAACCATCGAGACTAAGACCCTTGCTGCTGCATTCTTCATCGTTGATGTAGAAGGAAATTACAGTCTAATTTTAGGTAGGGATTGGATTCACGCTAATCAATGTATACCTTCTACGCTGCATCAAATGCTAATACAATGGGTAGGCGACAATGTAGAACAAGTGCACGCTGATGCATCGACCTGTATTGCTGTGACTGATGCTCCTGTACTTTGGACCTATGAGACTGCTACGTGTCTCACAAGAGTAGACTTTTCTGATTATCAGTTCATAAGTATAGATAAGAAGGGTTTCATTCCTGTAATGCTAGAGCCGATGCAGAATCGGCTAAATCCTAAATAAAGTTTAAATAATGAATACAAACAAAATACATGAGTCTCTGGTCACGGATGGTCCGGCCCCTAAGGCCGGACAGTCCGGTCTTTCACAAAACAGTTCGGTCTTTAAGACCGAACATCTATCACCACGTAAAGTTAGTACCACGGATGATCCGGTCCCTAAGACCGGAGAGTCCGCCATCACACAAAGATCATCTAAGTCCTCTGTGGGGGACATGATAGAGGAATTTAGAGATCTCGATAAATTAGGACAGGGGTTTACATCGGCTGATCCTTTGGAGGAGATCGACATAGGAGATGGTAAAACTCTAAGGCCGACTTTTTGTGAACAAGACCCCTGGAGACCGATCCTAGAAATGAAATGATCGGTCTATTAAGAGAATATTCAGATTGCTTTGCTTGGAATTACACTATGCCAGGATTAAGTCGTGAGATCATAGAGCATCGGCTACCCATTAAGTCCGGTTTCAGACCTTTCAAACAGAAAGCTAGAACATTTCGTCCAAACCTTCTCCCACGAATCAAGGACGAAATTCAATGGCTGCTAGAAGCCAATTTTATTAGACCTTGCAGATACGCAGAGTGGGTCTCCAATATTGTGCCGGTGGAGGAGTCAGGTAAGCTTAAAGTATTCATTGATTTTCATAGCTTAAATAGAGCAACTCCTAAAGATGAATATCCCATGCCCATAGCCGACACATTAATTAATAATGCATCATGGAATAGAATTATTAGCTTTCTTGATGGTAATGTCGGATATAATCAGATTTTCATGGCCGAAGAATATGCATCTAAAACGGCCTTTATATGTACAGGCTTCATTGGTTTATTTGAGTGTGTTGTCATGACATTTGGTCTAAAAAATGCTGGTGCTACTTATCAAATGGCTATGAATTTGAACTTTCATGAGCTATTGGGAAACACTATGGAAGTCTACATTGATGATATTGTAGTCAAATCGGCTGAGTTTAGTTCTCATGTAGCTGATTTGCGCAAAGCCTTTGATAAAATGCGTCGGTATGGTTTGAAAATGAACCCACCTAAATGTGCTTTTGAAGTGTCGGCTGGTAAGTTTTTAGGATTCATTATTCATGAACATGGTTTAGAAATAGACCCTGACCGAATCAAATCTATTCAGAATGTGGGACCTCCAACCTGTAAGGTCGAAGTACAGAGGTTTCTCGACAAGATAAATTATTTGCGGAGGTTTATTTCTAACCTAGCAAGGAAGATTGATGCCTTCACCCCTATCCTTCGGCTTAAGAATGATGCCAAATTCACTTGGTGGGCAGAACAGCAGGAAGCGTTTGATCTCATCTAAAAGTATTTGTCTTCGGCTCCCGTATTAAAAGCACCACAAGTAGGAGTATCGTTCAGATTGTACATTGCAGCTGAAGATAAGGTTATTGGGGCTGTTCTGACACAAGTAACTGCAGACAAGGAGCATGCGGTGACCTACCTAAGTTGAAGGCTGGAGGATGCTGAAACAAGGTACACTTTTATCGAAAAGTTATGCTTATGCCTATTTTATGCATGCACCAAGTGTAGATGTTATTTACTGTCTAGTCATTGCACCATTGCCAGTCAAACCGATGTGATTAAATACATGTTGCAAAACCCGTTTATGAGTTGTAGGATTGGTAAATGGGCTTATGCACTTATAGAGTATGACTTGGCCTATGAACCATTGAAATCTATGAAAGGCCAGGTCGTAGCAGATTTTATTGTAGAACACCGGATCAATGATACTCATAAACTAGACATATCATACCTCACTATTGCTCCCTGGACTTTATATTTTGATGGATCGGTTTGCAATGAAGGGCAAGGAATTGGCATTGTGCTTGTTTCACCAAGTAATGTCTCCTTCGACTTCTATAGCCGATTGAAAACTTATTGCACTAACAATCAAGCCGAATATGAGGCCCTTTTGTTCGGCTTGGAACTTTTAAATTGTATGGGAGTAAAACATGTGAAGGCATTTGGTGATTCTTAGCTGGTTGTCTGACAGGTATTAGAAGAATATCGATGTTTTGATGGTACTCTAAATAGTTACCTTGAAAAGTGTTGGGGCATAATTAATTCTTTTAACGAATTCAGTATTCGACACATCTCTAGAGTTGAGAATCACAGGGCTAACAATTTGGCACAAGATGCATCAGGTTATCGGATAAAGCAAGGGAGGTTTCACAACACTGAAAATCTGATAACTGGTACAGGGCCAATCCCCCAGGTCGTGGATCGTCCGAGTGAAGACTTCGGACTGTCTCGGGTTGCTAGGAAAGTTCTCCTAATTGATTCGGCTGATAATGAAGCCAATGCAGGTGATTGGAGGACATCTATAATTAATTATTTACGAAATCCCAATATTAGGACGGATAAGAACATTCGGCGTACAACTTTCAAGTATGTTTTAATGAGTGATGAACTCTACCGCTGAATGGTCAACAATGTCCTTCTTAAGTGCTTGGGCCTAGATGATGCTATATTAGCCATGGTCGAAGTACATGAAGGGATTTGTGGTACCCATCAATCGGCTCCAAAGATGAAATGGTTGTTGCGAAGGTCTGGCTTCTATTGGCCTAACATGATAGCTGATTGTTTCAAGTACTACAAAGGATGCCAAGTATGTCAAAAATTCGGCGACTTACAGTTGGTCCCTGTAGCCGAATTACATTCTATCATCAAGCCTTGGCCTTTCGGAGGATGAAGATTGGACTTTATAGGAGAGATTCATCCTCCATCATCAAAAGGGCATTGGTTCGTGTTAGTTGCCACTGACTACTTTACCAAGTGGACTGAAGTTGTTGCTCTGAAGAACATGACACACAGGGAGGTAATTGAATTCATAACTGAACATATTATTCATAGATTCGACATTCCCTAGACCTTGACCATAGATCAAGGGACTTCTTTTATGTCAAAGGAGGTACATGAGTTTGCTGAATTATATAGAATTAAGTTGCTCAATTCATCTCATATTATGCTCAGGCCAATGGACAGGCCGAGTCTAGTAATAGAACATTGATTAACTTGATAAAAAGAAGATATCTGATAATCCTAAGCATTGGCATAGAATTTTGTCTGAAGCTTTGTGGGCTCATAGAATATCTAAACACAGTGCTACTAAAGTATCTCCTTTTGAGCTTGTTTATGGGCAGAAAGCAGTGTTGCCTGTGGAAATAAGTTCAAATGCCGTCAGGTTCGCCAGGCAAAATGATCTAACTATCGGTGATTATTATGATTCAATGATGGACAATATTGATGAAGTAACCGATAAGAGGGTGACAGCCTTAAGAGAAATAGAAAAGGACAAAATCATGGTAGTCAAGGCCTACAATAAGAAGGTCAAAGCTTAGTCATTTCAGGTAGGGGACCTGGTATGGAAAACCATCCTGCCTCTAAGAAACAAAGACTGAAAGTTTAGGAAATGGTCGCCAAGCTGGGAAGGTCCGTACAAAGTAAAACCGGTAATATTTGGTATCGCCTATTTATTGCAAACATTACAAGGCAAGGATTTGCCCAAAGCTTTGAATGGGTGTTTCCTCAAGCAGTACCATCCTAGTATGTGGCAAGATGATTAAGAAAACCGATGTAATCATATCGAGTTAGTTGCTTTTGCTTTGCTTAGCTCCACCAAAAGGCAGGGGAGCATATGTTGTGTCACACCCGGTTTTGGAAGGTAAACCGAATGCGAACCATGTACGTGCCAAGATCAGAACTCACGTACACAGCGATTACATAAATGAACATCATCGCACAGTGCTTGAATAATAACATAAAAGAGTATTAACTTATTACATCACAGAGTCAGAGACATCCACATAGTCATCAACTTAACGGATAAATCAAAGTGCTAAGCGAAACGCAGTAAAGATAAGGCCTTCACAGGCAGCTGACTGGGGGTTGCCGCCAACCCACGCCTAGAACTCGTCGTAGTCTTGGAACTCCTGGAAGTCTCCTTCCATGGCTTCATCTTCTCCTGAGTAGTGGTTACAATGTGGACAACCTGGTGTTTTGTGGTAAAGCAAGGATGAGTACACATCAACGTACTCAGCAAATGCCCTGTTTGGCTGAAGTGGACTAGTTTTTATGTGGGGTTAGGCTCAAGCAGTTGCTTTTAGTTGGTCAGGTATTTATTGTTAGTGGAAGCCAGATTTTATCCTAAAATCCAAGTTATAAACCCAAAAAGTACCTCCTCAGAGAGGAAATACTAAAATACATAATTAAAGTCACTATCCTTAACCATCATCATTAGAGTCATCATCTGAGGTGCATCCGGAGTATCTCTAATCAAAGAGGATCCCAAGGCTGCTCTTAACCATGAGCACGGCTGATATATCAGTTTCACTACCCTCTGCAGAGGTCGCACACTTTACCCATGAGCCGTGATTCCCGTTCTGCCCGGGGAGAGCTAATCCCCATTGACCACTACCTAGGTGGTCTGGCAGGGTATCACTACTTAGCTTTTACAAAGATTCCCTAGAGGTCATAGCCGCCTGTTAGGTTTCTCCAGTTTGATAAACACAGTACCTCTCCCCGCAGGAGGGTGACTAACAAAAGCGAAACGAAAGAACCTCGGCACTCAGCCTCGGCAGAGCAAGCACTGTGCCTGGACCCCATTGACGGCACAACGGCGAAGCAACTACACCTCTAGTTCCTCTAATTAATTAGCTAAGGTCATCCCATTTTACCCTCATGGTTGCACTGTTATCCTGGGTGGTCTCTCAACGAACAGGTCCTTACGGAGAGGTACTCGGGAAACAGCCCGAGTCCCCTTAAATGCCACAAGTATATCACCATCGTATCCAGAATAAAAATATCGTATCATAAAGTAATTCTCATCATGTTCGTTGATTAAAGTAAAGCACCAGCATAGAGCTAACCATGATATTCCTAAAGGTAAACAAGGATAAGGTAAATAGAAAGCTAGTCAATCTTTAGGTTTTCAATTAAGTAGTGCGGGACAGTGAATTATAAATAGATAGGCCATAATGGGTCAGAGGACACTTGCCTTCACCAAGCTGCTGCTGCTCAGGGTCTTCTCCTGCAATTCCCTCAGACTCCACGAACGGTCCGATATCTACGCGAGTGCAAACATACATCCAACATTCTTGAAGCGGAAGGAAACAATACACCATACAACAATATAGATCGAATAAATAAGCACGCGACATAGGATTCGCATCTACGACTGCGCGAGAACGGAACTGAGACGACTGACGCTAAGGTCGAGGGATATCACGTTTACACTAAGCGGATATGAATTATAATATTTAATTCGGCTTAATCATATTGACAGACATTAATCGTATGCTAAGTAAAATCACTACTTAGTCCCGATTAGTTTGCTACTTGAGTAACCATTGCTTAATAAATATATATTTAATTAGCGCGAGCTATTCTAGGTGAGGAGAATTATTAACGTGCGAATAGCACGCGCAACGCGCGCGAACAGCACGCGACGACACGCACAACACGTGCGAACAACACGTGACACACACGAATGGCACGCGGGCTCGTGTGACTTAGCGCGCGGACAACGCACGACATGCAGAAATGGCGCGCGACAACGCGTGCGAACAGCATGCGCAACGCGCGCGAACGGCACGCGATGGTTTAAGGCGCGATGCGCGGGCGATGGCGAGCGACACAAGTGCACACGGGGGGGTAGACAGGGGTAGACGGAGTCCCGTCGACGCACTGCGCGCAAGCGAACGCTAGCGCGCGCACAAGTTGCGCGACGCACGACACATCGAATAGTTAACAATCCGCGGCTAAATAATGACGTGACGAACGGACAACCTATATTACGCTTAAACGCGAAAACTATATTTTTCTAGGTTCAACTTAGTTGACATAAATTACTTGTGTGGGATATTTTAGATAAAATAAATTATCAATTAATCGATGATTAATACGAGAATTAATTGACTAATGCGTACGGACGATTATAGCGAAGTGATTAACTAATGCGCGCAGATTGCGCGCGCGACACGCGCGAAACATCGCGAGGACTCTGCAAACAACGACGACGGCGCGCGCAATACCCGTGATCACGTGCGAAACCGCGCGCGTGAGACTTGACGAGTACGCGACGCGCTAAGTAACAGTAGCGAGGCACGGGGAGGAGCTGGGCATGCAGCGAGCGCAGCGACTCGGCTGCGACGCGCGGGGGGCGTGGCTGCTACGTCAGCGCTAGGCGAAGGTGGCTCCTGCTGGCCAGACGAGAGCGCGCGGGGCTGCTGGGCGCGCGGCGGCTTGCTGACTTGAGCCCGGTCGGCCGCGCCAGCAGCGCTCCGGCAGCCAGAGGCCTGGGGACGGTGCTGGGCGTGCGGCGAGCGCGCAGCGACTAGGCCGCGGCACGAAGGGGCGAGGCTCGCCGGCACGGCTGCTACGGGGAAGAAGGCTAGGGAAGAGAGAGAAGGGAGTTTCTCACCTACGCTGCAGAGCTCCGGCGACGGCACATTGCGGGGGAGGAAGGGGAGAGAGGAAGGGAGGGCGAGCTCACCTTGGCAACGCGACGCGGTGGCGAGACAGCGAGGCGCTGCGCAGCGGGCGCAGCGAGCGCACACGGCGACGACGGCGGCGCTCCGGGCGAGACGTGGCTCTGGTGGCGGTTCGGCGAATCGGAGGGCGAGATCGTGGTGAGAAAGTGGGCGACGGGCGGAAGAAACTGCGCGTCGGGTGGTTGGTTTTCTGAAATTTCGCGCAGCCGGTTCGGGAAGAAGTACAGTGCGCGTTGGCTCTCTGACGCGCGGGCCCTGGCTGTAGCGGCGGCGGCAGGCGCCCACGCGAGCGCGCAGGGCACGCTGGGCGCGTCGGCTGGGCCGCACGGCGTGTAGCTGGGGGCACGGCGCTGGGCTGGGGAGCTGGGCCGCGACACGCGCTGGGCTGGCGGGCGCTCGCTGGCTGGGCCGCGCGGCTGTCGCGCGCGCGGGGGCGGGAGGAGGCTGGCACGGCGCTGGGAGCTGGGCCGGCACGGTGGGCCGAGCGGGGAGGGGAGAAGAGAGGGGAAGGGGGCGGCTGGGGTGGGCCGGCTGGGCCGAAAGGCCGAGGGGAACAGGGGTGCAGGCCACTTTACCTTTTTCTTTTATTTCAGAAAATGTTTTCCCTTTTCTTTTATTTACTCCATTTGATTCAATTCCAAATATGCCACAAATTCAAATTATCACCCTCAAGCATATGCATCAAACAAAAGTGAAGTTTAGGGTTCAACATGATGCAACAATTCATACTCCATTGGAGTTTAGCCTACTAGATTATAATTACAAATAAAAAAATAACCACTCTTCTTCTATAGAAAAGGGAAAGAGGAGATTGGGAAAGGTGTGAAGAGAGGAATAACACCTGAATTTGTGAATATGAGCAAAGAAATATTATACCCCAAATTCAGGGTGTTACAAACCTATCCCCTTAAAAGAATCTCGCCCCGAGATTCAAGGTTGGTCAGCAAAGAGTTCGGGGTATTTGGCTTTCAGATCATCTTCTCGTTCCCAAGTTGCTTCTTCCTCAGAGTGGTGACCCCATCTGACTTTGCACATTCTGATGGTGTTCCTTCGGGTGACTCTGTCTACAAACTCCAGAATCTGCGTTGGCTTCTCTATGTATGTCAGATCCTCTTGGACTTCCAAATCCTCCACTGGCAACTGTTCTTCTGGTACTCGCAGACACTTCTTCAATTGCGACACGTGGAACACATTGTGCACTGCCGACAGACTTTCTGGTAGGTTGAGCTGGTAGGCCACTTCTCCACGCTTTGCTTGAATCTGATATGGTCCAACATACCGGGGTGCTGGCTTGCCCTTGACTCCGAACCTTCTGACTCCTCTGATAGGCGACACCTTCAGATAGACGTAATCTCCCACTTCAAAACTCAGTTCTCTTCTCCTTCTGTCAGCAAAGCTTCGCTGCCTTGATTGTGCTATCTTCAGATTCTCCCAAACCATTTTGGTATTCTCTTCGGCTTCAAGCAAAATGTCGGGGCCAAACACCTGTCTCTCTCCAGGCTGGTCCCAATGCAGCGGAGTCCTACAACTCCGTCCATAGAGCGCCTGAAACGGTGACATCTTCAAGCTGGCCTGGTAACTATTGTTGTAGGAGAATTATGCATAAGGTAACCTTTTGTCCTATCCTGACTTGTCTTGCAACGCACAGGCTCTCACCATATCTTCTAGGATCTGATTAGTTCTTTCAGTCTGACCGTCTGTCTGCGGGTGATAAGCCGAGCTGAAGTTCAGATGCGTGCCCAAGGCTTCTTGTAGCTGCTGCCAAAAATGAGAGGTGAATTGTGTTCCTCGATCTGACACTATCTTCTTCGGCACACCATGTAGGCAGACTATCTGGGACATGTATAACTCAGCTAATGTTGCTCCGGTGTATGTTGTCTTCACAGGTATGAAATGGGCCACCTTTGTTAAGCGGTCCACAACCACCCAGATGGAATCATAGCCGGCCCGAGTACGAGGCAGGCCAACTATAAAATCCATCCCGATCTCATCCCACTTCCACTGAGGAATTTGCAATGGCTGCAACAGTCTGACGGGCTTCTGATGTTCTGCTTTGGTTCTTTGACAGCTATCACAGATGGCGACATATTCTGCGATTTCTCTTTTCATGCCATACCACCAAAACCTCCTTTTTAAATCCTGATACATCTTTTCACTTCCAGGGTGTATGGAGTAAGCTATCTCATGAGCTTCCTTGAGGATCAGCTCCCGAATAGGTTTGATGTCGGGAACACACAATCGGTCCTTGAACCATATTACTCCCTCTTCGTCCTCTCGAAAGTCTTTGCCTCTTCCTTCTAAGATCAGCTGCCGGATCTTGTTGATGTTTTCATCATCCTTCTGCCCTTCTTTGATCTCCCGCTCTAGGGTGGGCTCTAATTCCACTGTTACTCCTTGTGTGCTGTTCAGAAAACCGAGACTCAGTCTGTCGAACTCCTTGGCTAGCTCATATGACATTGGGTACGTGGCCATCATATTGACTTGACTCTTCCTGCTCAGAGCATCTGCAACAACATTAGCTTTGCCTGGATGGTAATGTATCTCCAACTCATAGTCTTTGATCAATTCCAACCATCTTCGCTGCCTCATGTTTAACTCTGACTGGGTGAATATGTATTTCAGACTTTTGTGATCTGTGTAGATATCGCACTTCTGCCCATACAGGTAATGTCTCCATGTCTTTAAAGCATGAACCACTGCTGCCAACTCTAGGTCGTGTGTGGGATAATTTTTTTCATGGATCTTCAGCTGTCGAGATGAGTATGCTACAACTCTTCCTTCTTGCATTAGCACACATCCCAATCCGGTGTAGGAAGCATCGCAGTACACCGAGAATGGCTTGTGAACATCAGGTAGAACCAACACAGGTGTTGTAGTCAATCTATTCTTCAGTTCTTCAAATGCCTCTTGGCACTTTTGGGTCCACTTAAACTCAACTTTCTTCGCTAGCAACGCTGTCATTGGTCTAGCAATCTTTGAAAAGCCTTCAATGAAACGCCTATAGTATCCGACCATTCCAATGAAGCTCTTGATTCCACGAACATCCTTCGGTGCTTTCCAGTTCAGAATGTCTGCTACTTTCTTTGGATCCACAGCTAACCCATCTTGGTTTATGATGTGACCCAGAAACAAGACTTCATGAATCCAGAACTCGCATTTACTCAGCTTGGCATACAATTGATGCTCTCGTAGCCTTTGCAATATCATCTTCAAATGCTCCACATGTTCTTCCTCACTTCGAGAATATATGAGAATATCATCGATGAACACTACCACAAACTTGTCTAGATAGTCCATGAACACACTGTTCATCAGATACATAAAGAAGGCTGGTGCGTTTGTCAAACCAAAGGACATAACTGTATACTCATATAACCCATACTTGGTGATGAATGTTGTCTTCGGTATGTCTGAGGGTCGGATTCTGAGTTGGTGGTAACCTGATCTCAGATCTATCTTCGAGAATACGCTGGCACCTCTGAGTTGGTCAAACAGATCTTCTATTCTTGGCAGGGGTACTTGTTCTTAATGGTGACTTCATTCAGGGCTCTGTAATCTATGCACATCCTTTTGGTGCCATCTTTCTTCTCTACAAACAATACTAGAGCGGCCCAAGGCGAGGTACTTGGTCTGATGTAACTCTTCTCTAACAGCTCATCTATCTGCTTCTTGAGTTCCACCAATTCTGGTCCAGACACTCGATAGGCTCTTTTGGAAATGGGGGCAGTACCAGGGATAAGCTCTATGGCAAATTCGACTTTTCTCTTAGGTGGCATGCCCGTTAGCTCCTCGGGAAACACATCCGGAAAGTCCGACACAACCTTGATAGCCTCGAGCGGGTTGGCCTCCTTGCTATCAACCGAAATCTGGTGACAATCTCCCTTCGCTGTTTTAGGCATCCTTAGCTCAGCCACTACCTTCTCTCCGAGTGGGGACTTCAATGTTACGGTCCTCTTGTCACAGCTAACATTCGCTTCATACTTCATTAACCAATTCATCCCTAGGATGACATCTACCCCAGGGGTGTCTATTACTATTAGGTCGCTGGGGAACCCTATCCCCCTTATTTCCACTCTTATATTTGAGCATATTTTATCTGCTTGCACTTTGCCACCGACCGAATTAATCCTCATGGGCGGCATCATTGCCTCTACTGAGATGTTATGCATTTCTACCCATGTTGCAGTGACAAATGAATGAGTTGCACCAGTATCAAATAGCACTTTTGCGGGATGAGATTCGACTGAGAACATACCTACTGCCACATCTGGTGCATCCTGGATCGCTTCGGCCTCCAAGTGGTTCACCTTTCCACGGTTGTACGCTTGGCCACGATTACTTGCTGCTTGTTGAGGTACACCTTGCCTTGCTGGAGCATTAGGGTTGGTCTGCTGCTGCACCATCTTCTTTGGGCAATGCATCGCCCAGTGGCCTTGTTCTCCATAGTGGAAGCATCCTCTGCCTCCTCCTTATGCTGGGGCTGCTTGGTTGTTCTAATTCGCTGCTGGGGCAGGAAGGCGAGGTGCCTGGTTGTTCTGCCTCTGATACTGGTTACCTCTCTGCTGGCTGTTCTGATGATACTGCTGCTGCTGTGGGTACTGCCTCTGAAACTGCTGCTGGTACGGGCGCTGACTCTGATGCTGGTATCCCTGTGGGTGACCATGCTTGCCTTGCTGAGATGAACTTCCTGAGAGGCGGGGGCGGCTGTTGCTCCCGGACTGCGGTCCACTCATCTTGCGCTTCCGATCTTCCATTTCCTTGTGCTTCCTCTCGGTCATGACTGCCCTATCGATCAGGTGCTGGAAGGTGGGGAAGGTGTGGTTCATCAGCTGGTAATGCAGGGGATCCACCAAACCCCTCATGAACCTGTACTGCCTTTTAGCATCAGTGTTGACGTCTTCAGGTGCATAACGAGATAGCTGCAGAAACTTGTCCCTGTATTCACTAACAGACAGGGGTCCCTGCTTCAGAGCCAGAAACTCCTCCTTCTTCACGATCATCAGTCCCTCTGGAACATGGTACCTGCGGAAACTCTCGCTGAATTCCGCCCAAGTGATGGCTTCGGGGTTAGCATGGGTGGCGAGGTAAGACTCCCACTAGGACTGGGCTGCTCCCCTTAGCTTGCAGGGACCATACAGAACCTTCTCCCTGTCGTCACATTGGGCGGTGCGTAGTTCCCTTTCCACTGCACGCAGCCAGTCTTCTGCATCCATGGGGTCAGCAGAATGGGCGAAGGTAGGAGGGTGCCCTCTCATGAACTCGCCACGTTTGTCCCGTGGCATCTGGGGCATCTGCACTTGTAACTGGGGTTGAGGTTGCTGTTGAGCCTGCTGCATGGCTGCCAGAGTCTGCCCAATAGCCTGCACTGCCTGAGTTTGCATCAAGAACATCTGCTCCACTATCATCGGGGGTGGCGAGGGAGGTTGCCTCCGATGTTCCTCCTGCTGGGCACGCTGCTCTTGCTGAACACGCCTGTTACATCGGCGCCTGTTGTCAGACATCTGTGGAAGACATTCACACATCAGCATTGATCTTACAATCCTTCAGCATAAGAAAAGGGAATACAGAATTCTTCATGACACTGAGTGAACAAAGAACTTCACTGATCCTCATTATGATCCAATACAGCTTCTCAGATAAAAAAAGGGAAGTAGAAGTAAATGGTTTCCCAACTAAATAACCGACTTCATTAACATCACTAGCTAAGCCAAACTGCAGGGAAAACCCACATGTTGGCAACAGTCATTACAAAGATTCAAATCCAGCACAAGTTCATCATAACAAGCATGTAAGCAACTGATAAGCAAACTCAACTGAATGGAAGCAACTGATAAGCAAACTAAACTGAATGGAAGCAACTGATAAGCAAACTAAACTGAATATCTAAGACTAAGACATCTGACTTAAGAATTTATTACAAACTCCGACACTAACGATCTAAGGATCCAGATCTATCATGGTCCTACAGGCAGGGGAACCATAAGTGTGGTTACCACGTGGCGGCGAGCGGTAAGGGTGCTAAGTCCCAACAGGAGCGGGGGATCCACCCTCCTGGTGGCGGCGCTCTGCCAGCTCAGCACGCAACTTAGCAATCTCCGTTCAAGCCCTGCTCAGCTCGTCCAGAGAGTGGTCCAGCTCGGTGTTAAGCACAGCGACTAGGTTGACCGTGCTGCTCAACCTAGGGTTATCCTCACCAATAGGCGAGACAACCACACTCTCTGTGCTACTAGTAGGACGGCAGGGGTAGTACCTAAGGTTAAGACCGTCGGCCACCCCACCGAATAAGGAACAGCACTGGGAGAGTGCACGCCGTGCTGCGTCCTGCATAGCCGCCTCCGCAGTGTCCCTCTCGGAGATGGAGTAATGCTCCGAAAAGGCCTCTGCACCCCGGAGGTCATCCTCCGGACGGCGTACTAGGTAGGTAGCCTCCCAGCGGTCCGGGTACTTCCCGCGACTGTGCTGGTAGACTACACAACGATACTCGATCGACCAGGTGTGCCGGTCGAAAGCCTGGCGCAACAAGGTGTCGAGTGCGTCGTGGAAGTGACAACCGCGAGCGGCATCACGGGTGATGGGTCGGGCGACCCATCCCTCCGCCTCCTGCGGCTCAGAGGACTCCGTGCTGTGGTCTGAGCTGTCGTCACCGTCAGGGTCTCCTCCAGGACCTCCTCCAGTAGCTCCTCCAATAGCCGGGACGTCCTGCGGTGGTGCAGGGGGCACCTCCAGCTGGGGAACAGGGGAGCGGCGCCTCACAGACTCCACCTCCTGCTCAGGTGGGGAGGAAGAGCCCTGCTGCTCCCTGTGCTGACGCTAGCGCTCCTGCTCCTCACGCAGGCGGTGGTGCAGCCTCTCCAGGTGACTCGACTGACCGGACACGATGCGGCGCAGAGGACGCTCCGCAAGGCAAGACGGCAGGAAAGGGATCACCGACTTACGAGCAGTGTGTCTAAGACGAGCCATCTACAAAAGACACTGTAAGCATAAGAGTAAGAACAGAACTAATATGACAAGTGAGTAAACCATAGACAGAACAAAATAAAATTTTAGCAAGGTATAATATAATATAAATATATATATATGTAGTAAAACATAGGGTTGGTCGAGGTGACCGACTTTTGAAGTGACACCAGAGGTCAAGGTGAGGGTGAAGGTCAATAGTCCTTAGTACAACCAGTGCTACCCTAGGTCAGCGGTCCTACAGTCAGCATGGCTTTGATACCACTTATGTCACACCCGGTTTTGGAAGGTAAACCGAATGCGAACCATGTACGTGCCAGGATCAGAACTCACGTACACAGCGATTACATAAATGAACATCATCGCACAGTGCTCGAATAATAACATAAAAGAGTATTAACTTATTACATCACAGAGTCAGAGACATCCACATAGTCATCAACTTAACGGATAAATCAAAGTGCTAAGCGAAACGCAGTAAAGATAAGGCCTTCACAGGCAGCTGAATGGGGGTTGCCGCCAACCCACGCCTAGAACTCGTCGTAGTCTTGGAACTCCTGGAAGTCTCCTTCCACGGCTTCATCTTCTCCTGAGCAGTGGTTACAATGTGGACAACCTGGTGTTTTGTGGTAAAGCAAGGATGAGTACACATCAACGTACTCAGCAAATGCCACGTTTGGCTGAAGTGGACTAGTTTTTATGTGGGGTTAGGCTCAAGCAGTTACTTTTAGTTGGTCAGGTATTTATTGTTAGTGGAAGCCAGATTTTATCCTAAAATCCAAGTTATAAACCCAAAAAGTACCTCCTCAGAGAGGAAATACTAAAATACATAATTAAAGTCACTATCCTTAACCATCATCATTAGAGTCATCATCTGAGGTGCATCCGGAGTATCTCTAATCAAAGAGGATCCCAAGGCTGCTCTTAACCGTGAGCACGGCTGATATATCAGTTTCACTACCCCTTGTAGAGGTCGCACACTTTACCCATGAGCCGTGATTCCCGTTCTGCCCGGGGAGAGCTAATCCCCATTGACCACTACCTAGGTGGTCTGGCAGGGTATCACTACTTAGCTTTTACAAAGATTCCCTAGAGGTCATAGCCGCCCGTTAGGTTTCTCCAGTTTGATAAACACAGTACCTCTCCCCGCAGGAGGGTGACTAACAAAAGCGAAACGAAAGAACCTCGGCACTCAGCCTCAGCAGAGCAAGCACTGTGCCTGGACCCATTGACGGCACGACGGCGGAGCAACTACACCTCTAGTTCCTCTAATTAATTAGCTAAGGGCATCTCATTTCACCCTCATGGTTGCACTGTTATCCCGGGTGGTCTCTCAACGAACAGGTCCTTACGGAGAGGTACTCGGAAAACAGCCTGAGTCGCCTTAAATGCCACAAGTATATCACCATCGTATCCAGAATAAAAACATCGTATCATAAAGTAATTCTCATCATGTTCGTTGATTAGAGTAAAGCACCAGCATAGAGCTAACCATGATATTCCGAAAGGTAAACAAGGATAAGGTAAATAGAAAGCTAGTCAATCCTTAGGTTTTCAATTAAGTAGTGCGGGACAGTGAATTATAAATAGATAGGACATAATGGGTCAGAGGACACTTGCCTTCACCAAGCTGCTGCTGCTCAGGGTCTTCTCCTGCAATTCCCTCAGACTCCACGAACGGTCCGATATCTACGCGAGTGCAAACATACATCCAACATTCTTGAAACGGAAGGAAACAATACACCATACAACAATATAGATCGAATAAATAAGCACGCGACATAGGATTCGCATCTACGACTGCGCGAGAACGGAACTGAGACGACTGACGCTACGGTCGAGGGATATCACGTTTACACTAAGCGGATATGAATTATAATATTTAATTCGGCTTAATCATATTGACAGACATTAATCGTATGCTAAGTAAAATAACTACTTAGTCCCGATTAGTTTGCTACTTGAGTAACCATTGCTTAATAAATATATATTTAATTAGCGCGAGCTATTCTAGGTGAGGCGAATCATTAACGTGCGAACAGCACGCGCAACGCGCGCGAACAGCACGCGACGACACGCACAACACGTGCGAACAACACGTGACACACACGAATGGCGCGCGGGCTCGTGCGACTTAGCGCGCGGACAACGCACGACATGCAGAAATAGTGCGCGACAACGCGTGCGAACAGCACGCGCAACGTGCACGAACGGCACGCGATGGTTTAAGGCGCGATGCGCGGGCGATGGCGAGCGACACGAGTGCACACGGGAGGGTAGACAGGGGTAGACAGGGGTAGACGGAGTCCCGTCGACGCACTGCGCGCAAGCGAACGCTAGCGCGCGCACAAGTTGCACGACGCACGACACATCGAATAGTTAACAATCCGCGGCTAAATAATGACGTGACGAACGGACAACCTATATTACGCTTAAACGCGAAAACTATATTTTTCTAGGTTCAACTTAGTTGACATAAATTACTTGTGTGGGATATTTTAGATAAAATGAATTATCAATTAATCGATGATTAATACGAGAATTAATTGACTAATGCGTACGGACGATTATAGCGAAGTGATTAACTAATACGCGCAGATTGCGCGCGCGACACGCGCGAAACAGCGCGAGGACTCTGCAAACAACGACGACGGCGCGTGCAATACCCATGATCACGTGCGAAACCGCGCGCGTGAGACTTGACGAGTACGCGACGCGCTAAGTAACAGTAGCGAGGCACGGGGACGAGCTGGGCATGCAACGAGCGCAGCGACTCGGATGCGACGCGTGGGGGCGTGGCTGCTACGTCGGCGCTAGGCGAAGGTGGCTCCTGCTGGCCAGACGAGAGCGCGCGGGGCTGCTGGGCGCGCGGCGGCTTGCTGACTTGAGCCCGGTCTGCCGCGCCAGCAGCGCTCCGGCGGCTAGAGGCCTGGGGACGGTACTGGGCATGTGGCGAGCGTGCAGCGACTAGGCCGCGGCGCGAAGGGGCGAGGCTCGCCGGCACGGCTGCTACGAGGAAGAAGGCTGGGGAAGAGAGAGAAGGGAGTTTATCACCTACGATGTAGAGCTCCGGCGACGGCACAGTGCAGGGGAGGAAGGGGAGAGAGGAAGGGAGGGCGAGCTCACCTCGGCAACGTGACGCGGTGGCGAGACAGCGAGGCGCTGCGCAGCGGGCGCAGCGAGCGCGCACGGCGACGACGGCGGCGCTCCGGGCGAGACGTGGCTCCGGTGGCGGTTCGGCGAATCGGAGGGCGAGATCGTGGCGAGAAAGTGGGCGACGGGCGGAAGAAACTGCGCGTCGGGCGGTTGGTTTTCTGAAATTTCGCGCAGCCGGTTCGGGAAGAAGTACAGTGCGCGCTGGCTCTCTGACGCGCGGGCCCTGGCTGTAGCGGCGGCGGCAGGCGCCCACGCGAGCGCGCAGGGCGCGCTGGGTGCGTTGGGCGCGTCAGCTGGTCCGCGCGGCGTGCAGCTAGGGGCGCGGCGCTGGGCTGGGGAGTTGGGCCGCGACGCGCGCTGGGCTGGCGGGCGCTCGCTGGCTGGGCCGCGGCGCGGAGCTGGGCCGCGCGGCTGTCGCGCGCGGGGGGGGAGGAGGTTGGCACGGCGCTGGGAGCTGGGCCGGCGCGGTGGGCCGAGCGGGGAGGGGAGAAGAGAGGGGAAGGGGGCGGCTGGGCCGAAAGGCCGAGGGGAACAGGGGTGCAGGCCACTTTACCTTTTTCTTTTATTTCAGAAAATGTTTTCCCTTTTCTTTTATTTACTCCATTTGATTCAATTCCAAATATGCCACAAATTCAAATTATCACCCTCAAGCATATGCATCAAACAAAAGTGAAGTTTAGGGTTCAACATGATGCAACAATTCATACTCCCTTGGAGTTTAGCCTACTAGATTATAATTACAAATAAAAAAATAACCACTCTTCTTCTATAAAAAAGGGAAAGAGGAGATTGGGAAAGGTGTGAAGAGAGGAATAACACCTGAATTTGTGAATATGAGCAAAGAAATTTTATACCCTAAATTCAGGGTGTTACATGTTGAGTACCAAATAGAGCCACCGGATGGTCCAGCCCTGGGGCCGGACGGTCCGCGCCTGTGGGCCGGACGGTCCGCGCGCGCACAGAACAGATTAGGGTTCCAAGTTTCTTGCTGTGTATGTTAACGAAATTCACGGAATTAGCTCGGGGAGTTTGTTTGTAATGGGTCCAGCCCCCTCCTAGATAAAAACAGAGGAATACGTGAAAGGGAAATGTGCCCTTGGGCCATTTCTAAAGTGTTTTGGTGATTAAGTGCCCAACACATATTCTCTAAGTGTTAAAATGTGCCAAAGATTGAAGAAGTGCAAATCATGTAACAAGGTATGTTTCTAGACTTAGTATATTGATTTAGGTACTAATATACTGTATCTAAGTGCTAGAAACGGGAGAAAATGGATTGGAAAGGAGTTGGCTTTGTACAGCCAACTACTGCTCGGTCTGGGTGCACCGGACTGTCCGGTGGTGCACCGGACAGTGTCCGGTGCGCCAGACCAGTCTCGGTGAACAGGCCACTCTCGGGACTTGACGGCGGCGTACGGCTATAATTCACCAGACTGTACGGTGGTGCACCAGACTGTCCGGTGAGTCGTCCGCGGCGAAGTCGTCGCTCTCGGGAAAAGTTCAACGGCGTACGGCTAAAATTCACCGGACTGTCCGGTGGTGCATCGGACTGTCCGATGAGCCAACGGTCAACTGCGCCAATGGTCGGCCGCGCAATCTTCACGCGACGCGTGGGCGCGCCAACGGTCGGCAGGGAGCACCGGACTGTCCGGTGTGCACCGGACAATGTCCGGTGCACCAACTGCCACGAATCTGCAACGGTCGGATGCGCTAGAAAAGGAAGGAGATCGTGCACCAGACAGCTACAGTGACTGTCTGGTGGCGCACCGGACTGTCCGGTGCGCCACCCGACAGAAGGCAGGATTAGCCTCCCAAGATTGCCTCCAATGGCTCCTAGCTGCCTTGGGGCTATAAAAGGGACCCCTAGGCGCATGGAGGAGTCACCCAAGCATACTCTAAGCATTCTAAGTCTTCCACACTCCGTCTCCGCGCACTTGATCGACTGTGTTAGTGATTTGAGCTCCGTTCTAGTTGTGAACTCGTTGTGCTTTATTTTGAGCTCAAGTCTTGGCTTGTGTGCGTGTGTATTGCTGCGGATTTGTGTGTGTTGCTTCCCACCCTTACTCTTGTGCTTTCACCGTGATCTTTGTTGTAAGGGCAAGAGACTCCAACTTGTGGAGATTCCTCGCAAACGGGAAAAAGAGATAAGCAAAGAAAAGTCGTGGTATTCAAGTTGATCATCGGATCACTTGAAAGGGGTTGAGTGCAACCCTCGTCCATTGGGACGCCACAACGTGGAGGTAGGCAAGTGTTATACTTGACCGAACCACGGGATAAAACATTGTGTCTCTTGTGATTGCTTTTCTGTGATTACTTGTGTTTTCGCAAGAGCTTGCTTCTTAGCCATACTAACACTTAACCAAGTTTTGTGGCTATTAGTTGTTGAATTTTACAGGATCACCTATTAACCCCCCCTCTAGGTGCTCTCAATTGGTATCAGAGCTGTTCTCTTCACGAAAGGGACTAATCACCCGAAGAGATGGATCCTAAGGGAAAGGGGATGGTGGTCAACGATAAGGAGAAGGAGTCCATCTTCAACGAGCCAAGGGACGACAAGCCCACTGACTCTGGCTCGAGTCATAAGAAGAAGGACGGGAAGAAGAAGAGGCACATCAAGAAGATCGTCTACTACGACAGCGACGAGTCTTCTTCTTCCCCAAGAGATGACGACGACGAGAAAAAGAAACCAGTTAATTCAAATTTTACATTTGATTATTCTCGTATTCTTTATAATTCCAATACTCATTTGCTTTCTATTCCTCTTGGTAAACCTCCACACTTTGATGGAGAGGACTACGCTTTTTTGAGTCACAAAATGCGTAGTCACTTATTTTCTCTCCATCCTAGTATATGGGAGATAGTTGAAAATAGAATGCAATTTGATAGTACGGACAATCCTATGTTTATCAACGAACAAATTCATAAGAATGCACAAGCTACCACTATTTTGTTAGCATCATTGTGCAGGGATGAATACAACAAGGTGAGCGGCTTGGACAACACCAAGCAAATATGGGACACCCTCAAGATATCGCATGAGGGGAACGACGCCACCATGATTACCAAAATGGAGTTGGTGGAAGGAGAGCTAGGAAGGTTTGTCATGATCAGGGGAGAGGAGCCAACTCAAACATACAACAGGCTCAAGACCCTGGTCAACAAGATCAGGAGCTATGGAAGCACGAGATGGACAGACCACGACATCGTCCGAATTATGCTCAAGTCTTTCACTGTTATTGACCCTCATCTTGTGAACCTCATCCGTGAGAATCCCAGGTACACAAAGATGACGCACGAGGAGATACTCGGAAAGTTTGTGAGCGGGCCTATGATGGTCAAGGAAGCAAGATATGTTGATGATGCATTGAATGGCCCAATGCCCATCTATGAGCCCCAGCCCGTTGCACTCAAGGGAACAAGCAGCAGCAGGGAGGCATGTCAGTGTTTTGGGTCCAACCGCGCACCCAGGGTTGCCCCTCGAGGTGCTTTTCAGAGTAGGATGGTGTTACCGACTGTAGCTCGATGGTTCGTGCCAAATGCACGAGAGACAGCGGATGGTTTTGTACAGGTTCGGTCCACTTTGAGATGCGTAATACCCTACGTCCTGGCATGGATATGTTGTGTGGTGGGTTACAGGAGGGTTCTCTAGTATCGAGGATGTTAGAAAACTGAGTAGATGACTAAGTAGTGGGATGATCTTGAAGGGGTGCCCCCTAGGCCTTATATATTTGACCGTGGGACGTTACATGCAGATATGATAACCACGTGTTCCTAAGTAATAGTGAACCGACTGAGTTTATCTTCCTATAACCTTGCCGACTTATAATCCTTCGGTTCCTACGTCTAGGGGTGCTGCGCGGGAAAGTCAGATCAATGTTGCGGATAGCGTTTGAGTTCAGCGAACCGCATGGGCTCAAGTTGATCCGTCCTTGCGTTAATCCATTCTGTTGGAAGTTCCTCCCTTGGCCCACGAAGGGATGGCCTCGCGAAGTAATGGGCCTAGGGCCTTCCGCGAGGCCTTCTTGCCTTCTAGTGGACCCAGGGGATATCTATCCCCACAAGCCCCCAATCTTTGTGTTGATTTTGAAATAATCGGCCCAAAGATTCCAGGTCCAGTTTACGATTTTGAAACATGTCTGCTAAGTTGTTACCTCCAGCTCTGAGTAACTTGGTAAAAGCGATCTTTTGTCATCTTCTTCTGGCATCATTCTACAGTCTTTTTCTTTTAACCTTCAATAATCGGTGTTCTGTTTATGCTTTGGAGGTCGGCGTTTCGTTCTTAGGGGTGGGTGTAGCCCCCGAGCTTTGAGTGGATTACGGAAAATAATCCATTCAAAGGTCTTCATCCCATACTTCTTTAGGAATCGTAGCTTCCGACTTCAGTTTATGCTTTAGAAATCAGCATTTTGCCATCAGCCTATGATTTAGAGATCAGCATTTTGTTTTCGGGGTCTTATGATTCATTGGGTGCACCAGGTGCACCCAATGGGTGTAGCCCCCGAGCTTTGAGTGGATTACTGAAAATAACCTACTTAAAGGTCTTCATTCCACGCTTTTTTAGAAACCATTGTCTTTGACTTAGACTTATGCCTTAGATATCAGCATTGTCTCATCTTCATTTCGTGCCTTAGATTTCAGCATTACATCATCAGTTTATGCTTTAGAGATCAGCATATAGTTTTTTGTCTTTTTGTGATCATCAATACGGCCTGACCATGCACCAGCTTGAAATTTATTTGATCAGCGATGGATTGGACATCCGGTAGATGGCCCTTGGCTAGTCTTCCTTTCGCTTCATGCTTCAATGCTCCTGTTGATTAGACTTGTACTTCATCAGCTATTTTTTGGCTTTCTTCCGATCTCCATAGATATCTTCTTTTTGTCTTGATACATTCATTGCGTACACTGTATGGATGCGACTGCCTAGGAAAATCTATTGAAAATTCCTGGACGTCCCCCCCAATGGGTGTAGGCAAGGGACGGCTTGGTGCGCTGAGCGTTTAGCGAACTATCCCTGAGTAGTAACTTGATGTGACCGCGGGTGTAATCATATCATCCATGCAGTTGACTTGAGTCCCAATGGGTGCTGTGTTACGTGAAACGGCGTCAGCCGCCTGACCTGTTTCCAGACGATTTGAATTGCTTATTGAATACATGCGACTGTTCAGTGACCGTGGTAGGAGATGAGCGGTTGCTTTCTTCTTCTATAAATAGAGCGCTTGCTTCAGTGGCGTCTTCACACATTTCTCAACCATTGCTTGCTTCTTCTCCTCTTTTCTGTTCCACCATCGGTAAGGGCAAGAAGAGCAGAAGTTTGTCGCACCACTCTGGTGACAAGCGGAAGCGCGAGCCAACCCCTCCCTCGGAGGATTTCGGCGATTCTGAGTACTCGGAGGAGGAGTTCTCCTCCGAGTCCGAGGGATCGTGAAAGTTCCCTTTGACCCGGGAACAGGATCTGGATGTCGCCTAGAGGAGGGGGTGAATAGGCGAATAAAACTTATTTCTTTAAAACTTAAATTCTTACTCTACTCGAAGACTTAGTACGCAGTGGAGTGAGAAGACCCTTCGAGTAGGTTGCAGCAGAATAGAAGATCCTGTCTCAAAATGTCCTGCACTTAAAATAAAGCTTATACCACAGATAAGTATTGAAGTGCAGATATAAAAACGAGTAAGACAAAGAGCCAGGATACAATACAGAAAGGAGCACACAGACGCAAGGATTTATCCCGAGGTTCGGCCAAGCCTGAAATGCTTGCCTAGTCCTCGTTGGAGTTAGCCACACCTGGGCTTGGAGTCTATTTCAACTCCTTCCTCCGTTTGCTCAGATCTGTCAGTATGACAGATAGAGCCTTTCACTATTGAGATGGGTTACAACAACACCGTGGCTGCTTACAAACTTCTCAGCAGCACTTCGGTAGAGTAACGAAACGCTCAAGACCTTGCTCTAGCTCTTAGCAGCACTACTCCTCTCTCTAAGGCTTATAGCTGTGCCTTCTACACAAACTATAGAGTTACACACAAGAGGGAGAGTGAGAATTGATTCCAGTGGAGTCTACACTTGTTGGCTGCGCTTGTATATTGCTTGAGGCGCCTAGGGGTCCCTTATATAGGCACAAGGAGCCAGGGAGCCGTTGGAAGCAATCTAGGAAGGCAAATCTTGCCTTCTGTCGGGAGGCGCACCGGACAGTCCGGTGCACACCGGACACTGTCCGGTGCTCGATTTCTTTCCTTCTACGGTGAAGCCGACCGTTGGCAGTCTTGGAGCCGTTGACGCACCGGACATGTCCGGTGCACACTGGACAGTCCGGTGCCTCCATCTAGTCGTTGGCTCGGCCACGTGTCCCGCGCAGATCGCGCGGCCGACCGTTGGCCCGGCCGACCGTTGGCTCACCGGACAGTCCGGTGCACACCGGACAGTCCAGTGAATTATAGCCGTACGTCGCCGGTGAATTCCCGAGAGCGGCCAGTTCACTCGAGCCAGCCTGGCGCACCGGACACTGTCCGGTGCACCCAGACTGAGCAGAGTCTTGGCTGTACACAGCCAAGCCTTTTGCACCTCTTTCCTTTTCTTCTTCTTTCTGTTTCTAACACTTAGACAAGTATATTAGTACACAAAAACCAATGTACTAAGTCTAGAAACATACCTTCTCTTAATTATTACATCTATAGCATTTCACATGCTTGAGCTTTGATGTTGGACTCATAAATCATCAAGTCGGCTTGACTTGATCTAGATTGACATTTCTTGGCTCCAACATCCTGCAAAGGTCACATAGAACATCTCCAAACATAGGAACAACCCAAACTAAAGATCAAGGTGAACTTAGCTCTTTTGGGCTGCTTCCAGTTCTGGTTTTGACACTTGTTCTCCTTCTAGTGACCTTGATCTCCTTCTTAGAGCTTGGTCTTGAGCCTTATGACTTACACCACATAACTGTAGCTGTTACCTCATTGGTTGTAAGTCACGTCCTTATGTAGTGATCCTTGATGTGTCGTAGCTGTTCTCAACTCGATCACCCTTGACATTGCAAGCCTTCTTCTTCACCCTTGGCTTTGGGTTCCTCAGCCTCCTTGACCTTCTCCCGTGCACTTGGTACCTCGAAGCTTTTCTTGCCTCCGTCCTTGGCTTGATCAGTTATCTCCGAGCTACGCACCCGAGTCTCACTTTATGCAATGTTCATCTTACTTATGATGCCCATTATCTATCATCATCTAGTCCTTGGACCATCACACTTGTTCACTTGTGTTGAACCCTGTAGGCTTTACCTTAAGCACCTGTTCAACACTTAGTACACTTGTTAGTCCTTTAATTGAGTTGTCATCCAAACACCAAAACTCACAAGAGAGCTTTCAATCTCCCC
This sequence comes from Zea luxurians, assembly GCA_029449295.1. Lineage (NCBI taxonomy): Eukaryota > Viridiplantae > Streptophyta > Magnoliopsida > Poales > Poaceae > Zea > Zea luxurians. Next base: position 20,085,497 of record JAOPSE010000032.1, on the reverse strand, counting down.
CTTTTTGGTGATTGATGGCAACACAATTAAAGCTTACATAAGAATAAGATTTGAAGCACAAATTTTGAATTCTAAGTTTATAGAATGCTCCCCCTAAATATGTGCTTACTTCAAAAACATAATTTTGACCTCAGACGCCAATTTGCACATACTTAGGCAATTCGAAGCATTTCTACACCTTAGCACTTTTTAGGATGCATTGTGTCAAGAATCAAACCATGATGCTATAACACACAAATGCACATAATCAGAGTTAAACACCATTCAAATTAGTGGATATATCAATTTAAACTAAGATACCAATTGAATATCAACCTACCACTATTCACTTTTAAGATACCAATTTAAACTAAGATACCAATTTCCAATTTAAAGCAATCTTAAAGCACCATTAACCACATGACTATCTATTACACTAATTTAAAGCAATCTTAAAGCACCATTAATCACATGACTATCTATTACACTATAGAAGCCAGTTAATTCATCGCAGCAGAAACACTAGTCCATATGATGCAACACATATAATACTGCAGGAAGCATATGAATAACACACTAGCAAACTTAAACTAACACATCACCCCTTAGGATAAGCTTTCCTCTCAGGTTGAGATAAGCTTTAATACACAAATTCTCCCCCTTTGACATCAAACACCAAAAACCATACTCAAGCAAGAACATAGGATGATGTCAAGGGACAGCAGGGTGTTAAGGAGGAAAAATGACTATCAAAACTCCCCCTTACTTATTGAACATATGCACTATCAACATTTAGGTAAGATACATATATGCAAAAAGATTAATACTTCCTTTTGTACCTTTACCATGTTGTAGTGTACTTCCCATCTTGAAAGTATTTAATCTCTCGAGAGCTTCTCCACACTTGTGCCTAATTCTTTTCTCCTAACTTTTTCTTGTTGCTAAGACACCAAACTTAGAACAAGTTATAGTATTGGGCACAAGAAGAAGCTTCTATTCTAATGATTATCAAAAGATGTCAATTGAAGCAGACTATCACGGCTACCAATTGAAAGATACCAATTGCAAAGTTCATTTATTATCATAGCTCCATGATATTTAAGAATAAGCATCTATTATCACCAGATATTATAGAGCATGAGCAATCTAAAAATATGCACTTACTCATGACTTGAGATACCAATTTCTTGACTTACAGAGGTACCCAAGTCCTGATTGCTCCATTTCTTGCACATCTTCTCTTTTCCACCTAGAGACTATACAAGATTGCTCAAGAAAACGGTTAGTCTCAAACGACACAAGTTATGTGTGCTCCCCCTCAAGTTGTGCATCAAGTATTTGAATGACTTGCACCCTTCGCACATTCTAGCTTCCTCAGAACTAGAGGGAATCACAACATACCTTGGTCAAGGCATACTCTATCACTTTCATCACACAAAGATACCAATTTGAATATCAAATGAAAAGCCACTTAATACCATTTGAAGGCTAAATGAAAGGTTGACTAAATACAACAATGCATGCCTCAGTGGCACCTAAGCCAATTGAATATTCACAAGAAGTATAACATTTACACGCAACTTAGACATGCTTCATACTTAACTATCATTGCATCACATATACTAATTGAAAAACAACATGATCATGTCTAAGCACATCATAGTTAAGAAGATTCTTTAGGTACATCAAAAGAAACATCATTTTAAGGCATAAGTCTCCTAAGCCACGATGCTACCAATGAAATGCAAGAACACAACTATGATCACTATCAATGGAACTTCAAGATATTCAATAAAATTGCACAGTTCCATTTTCCATACCTTTGCCTTTATGAGAGTACTCGTTATCACCAATTCAGGGCTCCTTTTGCTCATGCACCTCATAGCTCAAAAGGGCACGACATGGATTTGAAATTCACACAGTACCAAACTAGGGTAATCATGTGAACATGGACTAAACAAAATGTCATAATTGCACATAGCATGACTTACAAAAAGTTACAGGTTTATCCATATTCACCAAGAGAGTTAATCGTTTTGGATATGACAAATGAAAGAGCTACCCATGAATGATTCAAAAGATATATCCTATATAGCACCAGTCATGATTAAGCAAACATCATTATGATTCATTTAACACAGGCAATCATAAAGCATAACTACTCCAAAGACAGGTAGCACAACAAGCCAACTTAAGAGCAATACTAAATTGCAATTATGTACTTAAAATACACGGGATACCGTCCTTTGGAGAGCAAGTTGTAGATTCTCATCAAAGTCCTTTACTTGATTCACCAACAATGATTAAGGACCTATACACCTTATTTCACTTGAGATGAACATGGGATTAGTGTCTCACAATAATTCAACCTTGGGTCAACAAATATCAAAACAATTAACAGCTTAAGCATAGAGTTTTAGATAACCGTCTTAAGCTCTCCCATGGTCTCCAGTCCATCTCAAGGCACCTGCATGGTCTAGTTAGCACAGTTTGGTACCCATCTCGGGATGGGTCCATAATGATCATCTAAATGTGCCTTTGGTACCCAAATTGCCTTTGTGCTAGTTCTAGGTGATCTCGTTATAGATCTAGCACAAGTGTATGATTTGGGTCTCCTACGCGAATAAGATTGACACAAATTCACTTGCTTAGGAATCTTACCTTTATAACATACCTTGGATAGATGACCCTGCTCACCACACTTGTAGCAGAAGCGTCGCTCAACCTGACATGACGCTTGATGTGTGTCATTTTCCTTGGTGAGGGTCACCTTGGAGGATGCACATCCTTGATTCTTCATGACCGGACATGAAGTGATCGTGTGGTCCTTATTGTTGCATCCAAAGCAATTCCTTGTCCCTTCATTCTTGTCTTTGTACGGACAAGACACGATGAGGTGGCCTAACTTCTTGCACTTGAAACACCTCCTTTTTCCTTTTCCCTTTTTGTACTTGAATGACATGGAGAGAAGGTTAGTGCAAACAACATGATTAATTGAATCTTTACCTTTTTCCAAGCTCATGTTGATTTCTTCATCTTTAGGAACATTTTTCTTATTGAGCTTGACACTTGCTGCAGTTTTTCCTTTCTCAAGCTTCTTCACCACGCGCCCGTGGATATCTTGAGAGAGTTGAGCAATGTGTCTTCTCCTTAGTTGTCTTTGCTTCTTGTTCCCACACAATTTCTTTTGTGACCCTGCAGCTTGATGCTTATTCAAACATTTGCTTTCTTTTGAACAACAGGGGTTAGCCCATGGTGATGAAATATCTAAATGTGTACTTGTGCAAGAATGAAGTTCACATGAATTTAAGTTCGTAATTACGACCTCATGAGCAACTTCAAGCATGATATGTCTATCCAAGAGATTATCATGATAACAAGACAATAAGTCATATTTTTCAGTAAGAGCAAGGTTATCATGACTTAACAATTCTACTTGATTCCTAAGCATAGAATCTTCAATTTTAAGTTGAGCAGCATTAGATAATACATCATGATTATTTCTTTGCTCAATTAAAATCGATTCATACCGTTGGACCAAATTCCCATGAGAGTACTTTAGCTCCTCATGTTCTTTGGTCATCTTCTCCAGGCTGTCGTTGGTTTTGATGAGAGTCTCCTCTAGCCTGAGAAGCGTCTCGCCTTGTTCCTTGTTTCTTCTCAACAACTTAACCAAGAGAGCTTTGTCCGCTTTGTTGAGATGGTTGTAGAAACGGCGAATCTCCTCTTCTTCCACATCATCGGTCTCATTTTCCCTGTCATTAATGTCAGTGGAAGCAATATAGGAAAATGTACCTTGTGATGATGAAGATTCATCCTCGCTATCATCCTCATATTCCTCCTCATTATGGCTTTCGTTTCCACCGTCATTGTTAGCAATAAAACATTTATCACTAGTGGAGAATGAACCTGTCGACGAGGTGGATTCATCGTTTGGGTGCCATCGTTCTTGTTCTTCTCCCTTTGGATGGTTAGTATCACAAGTAATATAGGGAGTGGGAGCAACACAATTTGCCACAAAATATTTTACTTTAATTCTACTCCATAAATCATGAGCATCAACAAATAAATCACTATCACTACTCATGATGGAAAAATAAGCACTTCTAGAAAGAGAGTCAACTAAGATGTTGCAAGCATGGTGATTTAGAGATAAACATCTTAGTTCTTCATTAGAAGGATTTTTACTAAAATCAGAGGGAAAAATACTTCTACTAAAGATCTGTCTCAAATCAGGATCAATATTCATGAAAGCTTTGTAAATAGAGACAGACCAAGATTTGTAATTAGAACCATCGCCTAAAAGAAGTTCTACAGTTACCTCTTGTGACGACATTGTTATCTCCGGACGGCTAAGCCCACACTGGAGAGGCCTAGCTCTGATACCAATTGAAAGTTCCCTTTGACCCGGGAACAGGATCTGGATGTCGCCTAGAGGTGGGGGTGAATAGGCGAATAAAACTTATTTCTTTAAAACTTAAATTCTTACTATACTCGAAGACTTAGTACGCAGTGGAGTGAGAAGACCCTTCGAGTAGGTTGCAGCAGAATAGAAGATCCTGTCTCAAAATGTCCTGCACTTCAAATAAAGCTTATACCACAGATAAGTATTGAAGTGCAGATATAAAAACGAGTAAGACAAAGAGCCAGGATACAATACAGAAAGGAGCACACAGACGCAAGGATTTATCCCGAGGTTCGGCCAAGCCTGAAATGCTTGCCTAGTCCTCGTTGGAGTTAGCCACACCTGGGCTTGGAGTCTATTTCAACTCCTTCCTCCGTTTGCTCAGATCTGTCACTATGACAGATAGAGCCTTTCACTATTGAGATGGGTTACAACAACACCGTGGCTGCTTACAAACTTCTCAGCAGCACTTCGGTAGAGTAACGAAATGCTCAAGACCTTGCTCTAGCTCTTAGCAGCACTACTCCTCTCTCTAAGGCTTATAGTTGTGCCTTCTACACAAACTATAGAGTTACACACAAGAGGGAGAGTGAGAATTGATTCCAGTGGAGTCTACACTTGTTGGCTGCGCTTGTATGTTGCTTGAGGTGCCTAGGGGTCCCTTATATAGGCACAAGGAGCCAGGGAGCCATTGGAAGCAATCCAGGAAGGCAAATCTTGCCTTCTGTCGGGAGGCGCACCGGACAGTCCGGTGCACACCGGACACTGTCCGGTGCCCGATTTCTTTCCTTCTACGGCGAAGCCGACCGTTGGCAGTCTTGGAGCCGTTGACGCACCGGACATGTCCGGTGCACACCGGACAGTCCGGTGCCTCCATCTAGCCGTTGGCTCGGCCACGTGTCCCGCGCAGATCGCGCGGCCGACCGTTGGCCCGGCCGACCGTTGGCTCACCGGACAGTCCGGTGCACACCGGACAGTCCGGTGCACACCGGACAGTCCGGTGAATTATAGCCGTATGTCGCCGGTGAATTCCCGAGAGCGGCCAGTTCACTCGAGCCAGCCTGGCGCACCGGACACTGTCCGGTGCACCACCGGACACTGTCCGGTGAGCCACCGGACAGTCCGGTGCACCCAGACTGAGCAGAGTCTTGGCTGTACACAGCCAAGCCTTTTGCACCTCTTTCCTTTTCTTCTTCTTTTTGTTTCTAACACTTAGACAAGTATATTAGTACACAAAAACCAATGTACTAAGTCTAGAAACATACCTTCTCTTAATTATTACATCTATAGCATTTCACATGCTTGAGCTTTGATGTTGGACTCATAAATCATCAAGTCGGCTTGACTTGATCTAGATTGACATTTCTTGGCTCCAACATCCTGCAAAGGTCACATAGAACATCTCCAAACATAGGAACAACCCAAACTAAAGATCAAGGTGAACTTAGCTCTTTTAGGCTGCTTCCAGTTCTGGTTTTGACACTTGTTCTCCTTCTAGTGACCTTGATCTCCTTCTTAGAGCTTGGTCTTGAGCCTTATGACTTACACCACATAACTGTAGCTGTTACCTCATTAGTTGTAAGTCATGTCCTTATGTAGTGATCCTTGATGTGTCGTAGCTGTTCTCAACTCGATCACCCTTGACTTTGCAAGCCTTCTTCTTCACCCTTGGCTTTGGGTTCCTCAGCCTCCTTGACCTTCTCCCGTGCACTTGGTACCTCGAAGCTTTTCTTGCCTCCATCCTTGGCTTGATCAGTTATCTCCGAGCTACGCACCCGAGTCTCACTTTATGCAATGTTCATCTTACTTGTGATGCCCATTATCTATCATCATCTAGTCCTTGGACCATCACACTTGTTCACTTGTGTTGAACCCTGTAGGCTTTACCTTAAGCACCTGTTCAACACTTAGTACACTTGTTAGTCCTTTAATTGAGTTGTCATCCAAACACCAAAACTCACAAGAGAGCTTTCAGATCGCCGGTCTACACCTCGCCCCCAACATCGTCCGAAGACTCGGACGATTCCCAAGGGATCGCCGCCGAGGTGTAATCCTACATCCGGGCCGTCGAGCGCTTCGGGCTCGAGGGCTTGGATGAGTTGGAGGTCTCCTTGGACGAGGAGGGCTCCTCTGACTCGTCCGAGGAGGGGAGCGGCGGTGACGGTGACGGCGAGGGCGACGGCGACGACGGAGGCGACGACGGGGGCGACGACAACAAGGGCGACGGCAAGGGCGACGACGGCAGCGGCAGCGGCAAGGCCAGTGGCAAAGCGCCACTGGCTTAAAATATTAGTATAGATAAGTAGTATTAGTTTTAGTAGAATAATATAGTAGTAGTTAGTAGTATAGTGTAGTGTATGTAGTGTAGTAGTAGTGTAATGTAGTAATGTAATGTGTCGAAAAGTGGGAAGAAATCCGGCTCATAATGAGTCGGCCTTTTGCATTGTGTGATAAATTCCCCCTTTATATAATGAAGTGAACTCGGGCTTGATCTTGTGCACATCCTTTGTCTTTGCCTTGCTTCTTTATAGTTGATCGACAATTTGTGTTTGTGTCCAATGCGGCCGTTGTTCTTAGAAGTAACTCTTGAGTAATGACTTGCCATTGATGTGTCGCATTTTAATTCTGTCTGCATTTACATGGAGAAAGAACGGTCTGGTTTACTGTTGGTGTCTTCAGGGGTAACAGCCGAACGGTTTTTGGCGACGTCGGCATTATAAAGGTAACAACCGAGTCATTTCGAGCCGCGTCGGCGTTTTAGAGGCAACAACCGAGTGATTAGGGTGACGTCAGTGTTTTAGAAACAGCAGCCGAGTCACGTCGAGCCACGTCGGCGTTTTAGTAACGACCGAGTGAAGATTGGGGATGTCAGCGTTTTTAGAAATAACCGCTGAGTTACGCCGAGCCATGTCAGCATTTTAGAAATAACGACTGAGTGATGACTGGGCACTTTTTAGAAATGGTACCTGACCCGGGAAAACCCCACTTGTACCGCGTCACCGCATGCCTCTGCATTCTGAGCCCTAGCTTTACTTTCTGTCTCTAGATTTCCCCTGTTTCCCTTTGATCTCGCTTCCGCTCAGTTTGCCAATGATATTGAGATGGCGCCCAAGCGGAGGAGTCAAAATTCTGTTGCTGCTGTTATTCCTCCCATCGATCCCAACAGCCAATTGCCTTTCGTAGGTAATCACATGTCAGTTGTTTACGAGCTAGATCTTCTCCACCTCGTCAATGTCGGAGTTCTTCCTCCGAAGGAGCTTTGTTCCTGGTGGATTTGCCGTGGGGTTACTGTTCCGACGGAGGATACTCACGAGTCTGTCGTTTACATTCCTTTTCTTCTTCGCGGCCTTGCTCTTCCAATTTCTCCCTTCTTTCGTGGTCTCCTTGACTTTTATAATCTGAATCTGACTCATCTGAATCCCAACTCTATTATGCAAATTTCTATCTTTGTCCATCTATGTGAGGCCTACCTTGGGATTCTCCCTCACTTCGGTTTGTGGAAACATTTGTATCACTATCGTCCTGGTATGGCTGGGGGCAGCATCAGCTTGTGGGTGGTGCGAGTCTGGAGATGCGTCGTGGGAGGAAGACAGAGTACCTGGATATCCCACTCAAAGACAGCATTAAAGGATGGCGATTAGAGTGGTTCATTGTTGACAATCATGGCAAGTCCCTCCCCCCTCGGTCAGGGAGACAGCCTTACGTATGCACTCCTAGTTGGATTGAGTCCCCCACCACCTTGGAGATAACAGAGGCTAGAGTTCTGCTTGATGAAATTCGTTTGCTAAAGGAGAGAGGTCTAACCGCTGAGGCTGTGGTTGCAGACTTTGTTTTTAAGAATATTCAGCCCCTGAAGGATAGGGCGTACCCGGCTTACTTGTACAGTGGTGCCACTAACTCAACTCGGGTTACTGACAAGAGGATTCCCACTGTTGATCTGGTGAGCCGACTGGAGAAGATATTGAGGGGCAAGGTATCAAATATTGGTGCTCCTGTTGCATATTCTGCTTGGAATTTGCCATCTTCTAAGCCCTTTTTCAGTTTTGTGTTCAATCCTCCTGTTGGTGACAGTGGTTTGGGTCTTAGAGTGCGACCCTCTTTCGAAGAAGTTGGAGTCCTGGTTGCTTCACTTGGTGGCCTTCCCAATGACGAGAGACAAGTTCACTTTGAGATACCTACTAATCCGAGTGATGTAGAAATAGGTGCTATGCTGGATATGTTGGAGGGGGATTCCTCTGATTTTGCCCTTGGTGAAACGATGGCTGTTGCAACTATTCCAGAGCCTGAGGAAGCTGTGGATACTGAAAGGGAAATGTGCCCTTGGGCCATTTCTAAGTGTTTTGGTGATTTAGTGTCCAACACAAGTGCCTAAGTGTAAAGAGGTGGACAAAGTACAAATCAAGGATAAAGGTATGTTTCTCAGACTTAGTACATTGTTTTATGGACTAATGTATTGTGTCTAAGTGCTGGAAACAGGAAAAATCCAATTGTAAATGTCTTGGCTCGAGCAGCCAAGACTCTGCTGAGTCTGGGTGCACCGGACAGTGTCCGGTGGTGCACCGGACAGTGTCCGGTGCGCCAGGCTGGCTCGAGCGAAGTGGCCGCTCTCGGGAATTCATCGGCGACGTACGGCTAAAATTCACCGGACTGTCCGGTGTGCACCGGACTGTCCGGTGAGCCAACGGTCGGCTGGGCCAACGGTCTGCCGCGCAATCTGCGCGGGACACGTGGCCGAGCCAACGGCTAGAAGATGGCACCGGCTGTCCGGTGTGCACCGGACATGTCCGGTGCGCCAACGGCTCTCAGGCTGCCAACGGTCGGCTTCGCTATTTAAGGAAGGAAATCGGGCACCGGACAGTGTCCGGTGTGCACCGGACTGTCCGGTGCGCCAGACGACAGAAGGCAAGAATTGCCTTCCCTGATTGCTCTCAACGGCTCCTAGCTGCCTTGGGGCTATAAAAGGGACCCCTAGGCGCATGGAGGAGGACACCAAGCATCTCCTAATCATTTCTAAGCACCAAGACATCGATTTCGCGTGTTCTTTTCATTGTGATAGCATATAGAGCTATAGTGGAGTTGTGAACTCATTGAGTTGTGTTGCGAGCTCTTGTTGCGACTTGTGTGCGTGTTGACACTCTGATTCTTGTGTCTTGTGTGCGTTGCTAATCCCTCCCTTGCTCCGTGTTCTTTGTGAATTTCAAGTGTAAGGGCGAGAGGCTCCAAGTTGTGGAGATTCCTCGCAAACGGGATTGAGATAAAGCAAGCAAAACACCGTGGTATTCAAGTGGGTCTTTGGACCGCTTGAGAGGGGTTGATTGCAACCCTCGTCCGTTGGGACGCCACAACGTGGAGTAGGCAAGCGTTGGTCTTGGCCGAACCACGGGATAACCACCGTGCCATCTCTGTGATTGATCCTTGTTGGTTATTGTGTTTTGTTGAGGATTCCTCTTTAGCCACTTGGCAATTATTGTGCTAACAATTAACCAAGTTCTGTGGCTTAAGTTTTTGAAGTGTCACAGGATCACCTATTCACCCCCCCTCTAGGTGCTCTCAATTGGTATCAGAGCCGTTCTCTTCAAGAAAGGGACTAACCGCCCGAAGAGATGGATCCTAAGGGCAAGGGGATGGTGATCAACGACAAGGAGAAGGAGTCCTTCGTCAACGAGCCCAATGATGACAGGCCCACCGACTCAGGCTCGAGCCACAAAAGAAAAGACGGGAGGAAGAAGAAGACAAGGCGCATCAAGGAAATTGTCTACTACGACAGCGACGAATCTTCCTCCTCCCAAAAGGACAACGACGACTACGACAGATGAAAGACGGTTAACTCAAACTTTTCTTTCGATTATTCGCGCATTCTACATAGCTCAAATGCTCAATTGCTCCCCATTCCACTTGGCAAGCCCCCTCACTTTGATGGAGAGGACTACGGATTTTGGAGCCACAAAATGCGTACTCACCTGTTTTCTCTCCATCCAAGCATTTGGGAGATTGTGGAAAGTGGAATGAAATTTGATAGCTCGGATAGCCCTGTGTTTATTAATGAACAGATTCATAAAAATGCACAAGCTACTACTGTGTTGCTAGCCTCTTTGTGCAGGGACGAGTATCACAAGGTGAGCGGCTTGGACAATGCCAAGCAGATCTGGGACACCATCAAGATCTCTCATGAGGGGAACGACGTCACCTTGCTCACCAAAATGGAGTTGGTGGAGGGCGAGCTTGGAAGGTTCGCGATGATAAGGGGCGAGGAGCCAACTCAAACATACAACCGGCTCAAGACCCTTATCAACAAAATAAGGAGCTACGGAAGCACGCGATGGACGGACCACGACGTCGTCCGACTGATGCTAAGGTCCTTTACCGTTCTTGATCCTCATTTGGTGAATAATATTCGTGAGAATCCCAGGTACACCAAAATGTCGCCCGAAGAAGTCCTCGGAAAATTCGTTAGCGGGCGAATGATGATCAAGGAGGTGAGGTACGTGGACGACGCCTTGAATGGTCCGATCAACGAGCCGCAACCCCTTGCTCTCAAGGCAACAAGAAGCAAGGAGGCGCTACCTAGCAAGGTGGCACAGATTGAGGCGGCCGGACTTAATGATGAAGAGATGGCCCTAATTATCAAAAGATTCAAGACGGTGCTTAAGGGTCGCAAGGGACAGCCAAGCAAGACCAAAGCCAAGGGGAAGCGCTCATGCTTCAAATGCGGTAAGCTTGGTCATTTTATTGCTAACTGTCCCAACAATGATAGTGATCAGGAACAAGGGAACAAGAGGGAGAAGAAGAAGAAGTATAAGAAGGCAAAAGGCGAGGCGCATCTAGGCAAGGAGTGGGATTCGGATTGCTCCTCTTCCGACTCTGAAAATGAGGGACTCGCCGCCACCGCCTTCAACAAATCGGCCCTCTTTCCAAACGAGCGTCACACATGCCTTATGGCAAGAGAGAAGAAGGTATGTACTCAAAACTCTACTTATGCTTCTTCAAGTGAGGACGAATCTAGTGATGAGGATGAAATAGATTATTCATGTTTGTTTAAGGGCCTAGATAGAACCAAGGTAGACAAAAATTAATGAATTGATTGATGCCTTGAATGATAAGAATATGCTTTTAGAAAAGCAAGAGGATTTGTTGTATGAAGAACATGATAAATTTGTAGAAGCACAAAAGTCTCTTGCTCTAGAAATTAAAAGGAATGAAATGCTCTCTAGTGAATTATCTTCTTGTCATGAAACTATTGCTACGTTAAAAAGTTTTAATGATGATTTAAATGCTAAACTAGAAGTAGCTAGTAAATCTAATTCTTGTGTAGAAATTGTTGAAACTTGTAATAGGTGTAAAGATTTTGACATTGATGCTTGTAGTGATCATTTAGTTTCAATTTCCAAATTAAATGAGGAATTAGCTAGTCTTAATGCCCAACTTAAGACTAGCAAGAATGAAATTGACAAGCTAAAATTTGCAAGGGATGCCTACACGATTGGTAGACACCCCTCAATTAAGGATGGACTTGGCTACAAGAGGGAAGCCAAGAACTTGACAAGCCATAAGGCTCCCATCTCCGCCAAGGAGAAAGGGAAGGCCCCTATGGCTAGTAGTGTGCAAAAGAACCATGCTTTTATGTACCATGATAGGAGATAATCTAGAAATGCTTATAGGAGTTGTAATGCATATAATGCCTTTGATTCTCATGCCATGTTTGCTTCTAGTTCTTCTTATGTGCATGGTAGGAGAAATGTTGTTCATAATACGCCTAGGAGAAATGTTGTTAATGTTCCTAGGAAAGTAAATGAATCTTCTACAATATATCATGCTTTAAATGCTTCTTTTGCTATTTGTAGAAAGGATAGGAAGATAGTTGCTAGAAAATTAGGGGCAAGATGCAAGGGAGACAAAACTTGCATTTGGGTCCCTAAGGACATTTGTGCTAACCTTGTAGGACCCAACATGAGTTGGGTACCTAAGACCCAAGCCTAAATTTGCCTTGCAGGTTTATGCATCCGGGGGTTCAAGCTGGATTATTGACAGCGGATGCACAAACCATATGACGGGGGAGAAGAAGATGTTCACCTCCTATGTCAAAAACAAAGATTCCCAAGATTCAATAATATTCGGTGATGGGAATCAAGGCAAGGTAAAAGGGCTAGGTAAAATTGCAATCTCCAATGAGCACTCTATCTCTAATGTGTTTTTAGTAGAGTCTCTTGGATATAATTTACTATCTGTTAGTCAATTATGCAATATGGGATATAACTGTTTATTTACAAATGTAGATGTGTCTGTCTTTAGAAGATGTGATGGTTCACTAGCTTTTAAGGGTGTACTAGACGGCAAACTTTACTTAGTTGATTTCGCAAAAGAAGAGGCCGGTCTAGATGCATGCTTAATGGCTAAGACTTGCATGGGCTGGTTGTGGCATCGCCGCTTAGCACATGTGGGGATGAAGAACCTCCACAAGCTTCTAAAGGGAGAACACGTGATAGGTCTAACCAATGTTCATTTCGAAAAAGATAGACCTTGTGCAGCTTGTCAAGCAGGTAAACAAGTGGGAGGAGCACATCACAGCAAGAATGTGATGACCACGTCAAGACCTCTGGAGCTGCTGCATATGGACCTCTTCGGACCCGTCGCCTATCTGAGCATAGGAGGAAGTAAGTATGGTCTAGTTATTGTTGATGACTTTTCCCGCTTCACTTGGGTGTTCTTTTTGCAGGATAAGTCTGAAAACCAAGGGACCCTCAAGCGCTTCCTAAGGAGAGCTCAAAATGAGTTTGAGCTCAAGGTGAAGAAGATAAGGAGCGACAACGGGTCCGAATTCAAGAACCTTCAAGTGGAGGAGTTCCTTGAGGAGGAGGGGATCAAGCACGAGTTCTCCGCTCCCTACACACCTCAGCAAAATGGTGTGGTAGAGAGGAAGAACAGGACGCTCATTGATATGGCGAGGACTATGCTTGGAGAGTTCAAGACCCCCGAGTGTTTTTGGTCGGAAGCCGTGAACACGGCTTGCCACGCCATCAACAGGGTCTATCTTCACCGCCTCCTCAAGAAGACCTCATACGAGCTGCTAACTGATGAAGAAGACGTTCCAACGGCCGCGATACGCACCATGGCGATTGGAGATGTACGGCCTCAGGAACATTTGGAGCAAGATCAACCGTCTTCCTCAACTATGGTGCATCCCCCAACCCAAGATGATGAACAGATACCTCAAGTGGAGGCGCATGATCAAGGGGGAGCACAGGATGTTCAAATTGAAGAGGAAGAAGCACCTCAGGCACCTCCAACCCAAGTTCGAGCGACGATTCAAAGGGATCATCCCGTCGACCAGATATTGGGTGATATTAGCAAGGGAGTAACTACTCGTTCAAGATTAGTTAATTTTTGTGAGCATTACTCTTTTGTCTCTTCTATTGAGCCTTTCAGGGTAGAAGAGGCCTTGCTAGATCCGGACTGGGTGTTGGCCATGCAAGAGGAACTCAACAATTTCAAGCGCAATGAAGTTTGGACACTGGTGCCTCATCCCAAGCAAAATGTTGTGGGAACCAAGTGGGTGTTCCGCAACAAACAGGACGAGCACGGGGTGGTGACAAGGAACAAGGCTCGGCTTGTGGCAAAAGGTTATGCCCAAGTCGCAGGTTTGGACTTTGAGGAGACATTCGCTCCTGTGGCTAGGCTAGAATCAATTCGTATCTTGCTAGCATATGCCGCTCACCATTCTTTCAGGTTGTACCAAATGGATGTGAAGAGCGCTTTCCTCAACGGGCCGATCAAAGAGGAGGTGTACGTGGAGCAACCCCCTGGCTTTGAGGATGAACGGTACCCCGACCACGTGTGTAAGCTCTCTAAGGCGCTCTATGGACTTAAGCAAGCCCCAAGAGCATGGTATGAATGCCTTAGAGACTTTTTAATTGCTAATTCTTTCAAGGTTGGGAAAGCTGATCCAACTCTTTTTACTAAGACTTGCGATGGTGATCTTTTTGTATGCCAAATTTATGTCGATGACATAATATTTGGTTCTACTAATCAAAAGTCTTGTGAAGAGTTTAGCAGGGTGATGACGCAGAAATTCGAGATGTCGATGATGGGCGAGTTGAACTACTTCCTTGGGTTCCAAGTGAAGCAACTCAAGGACGGCACTTTCATCTCCCAAACGAAGTACACGCAAGACTTGCTAAAGCGGTTTGGGATGAAGGACGCCAAGCCCGCAAAGACGCCGATGGGAACTGACGGACACACCGACCTCAACAAAGGTGGTAAGTCCATTGATCAAAAAGCATACCGGTCCATGATAGGTTCTTTGCTTTATTTATGTGCTAGTAGACCGGATATTATGCTTAGCGTATGCATGTGTGCTAGATTTCAATCCGATCCTAAGGAGTGTCACTTAGTGGCTGTGAAGCGAATTCTTCGATATTTAGTCGCTACGCCTTGCTTCGGGATCTGGTATCCAAAGGGGTCTAACTTTGACTTGATTGGGTACTCAGATTCCAACTATGCTGGATGTAAGGTCGATAGGAAGAGTACATTGGGGACGTGCCAATTCTTAGGAAGGTCCCTGGTGTCATGGAACTCTAAGAAACAAACCTCCGTTGCCCTATCCACCGCTGAGGTCGAGTACGTTGCTGCAGGACAGTGTTGTGCACAACTACTTTGGATGAGGCAAACCCTCAGGGACTTTGGCTACAATCTGAGCAAAGTCCCACTCCTATGTGATAATGAGAGTGCTATCCGAATAGCGGAAAATCCTGTTGAGCACAGCCGCACAAAGCACATTGACATCCGACATCACTTTTTGAGAGACCACCAGCAAAAGGGAGATATCGAAGTGTTTCATGTTAGCACCGAGAACCAGCTAGCCGATATCTTTACCAAGCCTCTAGATGAGAAGACCTTTTGCAGGCTGCATAGTGAGCTCAATATCTTAGATTCGCGGAACTTGGATTGAAATGTAGCATACATGTGTTTATGCCTTTGATCATGTTCATTCTGCATTTTGTTGCTTATTGTGGTGCTCAAGTTGTACAAACACTCTCTGGACCTCTCAAGTCCTGTTTGCAAGTGATGCACATATTTAGGGGGAGCTGTGCTACAACTTGACCCTTTGAGACTAACCATGTACTTGAGTTTGGTTGTTTTAGTCTCCAAGGAGAATTGAAAGGGAAAAGGTGGACTTGGACCATGCAAGACTTCCACTGCACTCCGATGAAAAAGAGTAACTTCTCCAAGTTCATCTTTATACTCTCACTGCCTTTGTGTTCTTATTTGAAGATTTTGGTGAGGCAATGGGGTTAAAGGGCCAAGGTTGATCCCGTTTTGGTGCTTGATGCCAAAGGGGGAGAAAATAAAGGCCAAAGCAATAAATGGATCAGCTACCACTTGAAAATAGTAGATTAGAGCTTTTGGTTTGTCAAAACTCTTTTATTGTCTCTTATGTCAAAAGTTGGCCTCTTGTGGGGAGAAGTGTTGATTATGGGAAAAAGGGGGAGCTTTTGAAATCCTTGATCAAATTTCTTTGGAAAACCTCTCTTTATGTCTCTACAAGTGGTTTTGACTTAGAGATAGGAATTTGAGTTTGATTTGCAAAAACAAACCAAGTGGTGGCATAGAGTGATCCATATATGTCAAAATTGAATCAAAACAATTTTGAATTCATATTTGATTTGATTTTGTACTTGTTCTACTTGCTTTATGTTGTGTTGGCATAAATCACCAAAAAGGGGAGATTGAAAGGGAAATGTGCCCTTGGGCCATTTCTAAGTGTTTTGGTGATTTAGTGTCCAACACAAGTGCCTAAGTGTAAAGAGGTGGACAAAGTACAAATCAAGGATAAAGGTATGTTTCTCAGACTTAAGTACATTGTTTTATGGACTAATGTATTGTGTCTAAGTGCTGGAAATAGGAAAAATCCAATTGTAAATGTCTTGGCTCGAGCAGCCAAGACTCTGCTGAGTCTGGGAGCACCGGACTGTCCGGTGGTGCACCGGACAGTGTCCGGTGCGCCAGGCTGGCTCGAGCGAAGTGGCCGCTCTCGGGAATTCATCGGCGACGTACGGCTAAAATTCACCGGACTGTCCGGTGTGCACCGGACTGTCCGGTGAGCCAACGGTCGGCCGGGCCAACGGTCGGCCGCGCAATCTGCGCGGGACACGTGGCCGAGCCAATGGCTAGAAGATGGCACCGGACTGTCCGGTGTGCACCGGACATGTCCGGTGCGCCAACGGCTCTCAGGCTGCCAACGGTCGGCTTCGCTATTTAAGGAAGGAAATCGGGCACCAGACAGTGTCCGGTGTGCACCAGACTGTCCGGTGCGCCAGACGACAGAAGGCAAGAATTGCCTTCCCTGATTGCTCTCAACGGCTCCTAGCTGCCTTGGGGCTATAAAAGGGACCCCTAGGCGCATGGAGGAGGACACCAAGCATCTCCTAATCATTTCTAAGCACCAAGACATCGATTTCACGCGTTCTTTTCATTGTGATAGCATATAGAGCTCTAGTGGAGTTGTGAACTCATTGAGTTGTGTTGCGAGCTCTTGTTGCGACTTGTGTGCGTGTTGACACTCTGATTCTTGTGTATTGTGTGCGTTGCTAATCCCTCCCTTGCTCCGTGTTCTTTGTGAATTTCAAGTGTAAGGGCGAGAGGCTCCAAGTTGTGGAGATTCCTCGCAAACGGGATTGAGATAAAGCAAGCAAAACACCGTGGTATTCAAGTGGGTCTTTGGACCGCTTGAGAGGGGTTGATTGCAACCCTCGTCCGTTGGGACGCCACAACGTCGAGTAGGCAAGCGTTGGTCTTGGCCGAACCACGGGATAACCACCGTGCCATCTCTGTGATTGATCCTTGTTGGTTATTGTGTTTTGTTGAGGATTCCTCTTTAGCCACTTGGCAATTATTGTGCTAACAATTAACCAAGTTCTGTGGCTTAAGTTTTTGAAGTGTCACAGGATCACCTATTCACCCCCCCCCTCTAGGTGCTCTCAGATACTCGAAGGCCTGAGGGTGCTCGCCCGAAACGTCTTCGTCAAGTTGGTCGTTCGACTGCTCCTGCTGAGGGGAAGAAAAAGAAAAAGAGACGGCTTCGGCGGGTGTTGTGCTTGGATCATGAGGCTGGCCCTTCTGCTCCTGCTGCTTAAGAAGTACCAGTGGAACTCTTTACTGGAGCTGAGCCCAATGGGTGTGACCCTACTGATGCTGATCCCAATGGGTGTGACCCTGCTGAAGTTGATCCCAATGGGTGTGACCTTGACGATGCTGAACCCACTAGAGGTTATCCTGCCAGAGCTGAGCCCAATGGGTGTATTGTCCATATTGTTGATGACGATGAAGAAGAATAGGAGGAGATCCCCTTAATTCGGAAGAATAGTCGGCGTTACATAGTCGTGGGGAGAGTAGTGATATCCCTTCTCCAGCTGTGTCTGCTCTCGTCGGTCTGCAAGAATTATCCCTAGCAAATTTTGATCAGGCTCTCGAGGATGTTGTTCCTGAAGACTTGTTGTCCTAGCCCATGGACGGTAGTATGATGGATGTTTGTTCTGACATTCCAGATGTGGGATAGAGTTATCCCGAGCGGCGTCTCGTGCCTCGTCGACCTTGGAGTGTAGTCTTCGGGGCCAAGAAGCTGGTCAAGGTTGTTCAATTCCCATGGAGGTGACTGAGAATCCTTCAGCCTTAGAGGTGGCTGTTGCAGAGAAACTGTTCCCCGATGATGGTGCAAGCGGTTACCCAGCCCCCGAGGGTGTTGCTGGTAATGATCCGGCTCAGGTGGGTACCGCAAGTTGCGACCCAGCCCCCGAGGGTGTCCGGGCGGGCTCCCCTTCTCCTACCTCCATGGATGTCCATGTTGGGTCTTCTCCCCCACATTCTGATGGCATGGCAGCAGCACATGCTTCAAATCATGAAGTTGCCTTAGAGACCGGCGCACCTATCGCTAGAGTTTTGATTCCTGCTGGTGACGTTGAGTTGATCCCCAATGATGCTCTTCAGATTGCCTCGGTTAATATTCCTTCATCGAGTCACCATCTGGCTTCTCATGACCTGGGCTTCCTTCATTCTTCTCCAATCTTCAAGTAATTTGGCTTTTCCCGATCTGGCTTACTCCAGGCGAAATACTGTCTTTGCACTCATTCATTTTCCATATCAGGCTTTGGTTGATGAGATGGCTGGTCAGCTGAGATCATAGGGTGCCTCTGTCCCAGAAAGAGTTCTGTCTCTGACGCATTGGAATCCAGTGCTGCTTCAGCGGCGGGTATCTGATTTGGAGATGACAAATGCTGGTTAGTGCCTTTGTTTTCTTCCTTGACTTCTTGACTAGTCCATTTTTAACGGTGTGCTTTTCTTCAACTGCTTTTTGTTAGATATGACCCATCGGTACCCTGAACTTGAGGAAAAGTGTTCTCAAGGTCAGGCCGACTTGGCCCAGATTTCTGCTTCTCTAGATGATGTCAACCCATTGAATTCCTCTCTCAGTGCTCAGCTTGATTCTGAAAGGGTGGCCAATGAGGTAAGCCTACTTGACTTTCTCTTTTGTGGTTTTTGCTGCTTATTGGGTGCTTGATAGCTGATTTTTGTCTGTAGGAAGAAAAACGCGTACTCGCAGCTTCTCGCGATAACCTTGATAGGTTGTATCGTGATGCCAGTAATTCTTTGACTACCTTGGAGAGGAGCCATCGCTTCACCATGATAGATTTGGATCATCATCGTCACGAGCTGCAATTATCCAAAGATGTTGTCCTTCTTCTCAGGCAGTTGGTGTCGAGCAAAGATTCTGTCATCAAGGATCTGCGTGCTTCCAAAAGATCGGTCATCTCGGAGATAGAAGCTGCTCGACTGGCTTCAAGGTTGCTGAAGATACTTCCACCACTTTGAAGGCTCAGTGCGACAAGGCTATGGATAAAGCCATTCGCGCGGGGCAGATCTTGAAGAGAAGGCCGGGCGTGATCGTTCCTGATGACATAGTTGCTGATGTCAACACTGCTCCTGACTCCTCGAGTCGCCCTTCTTCGTCAGTTGCTCCTGAGAAGAACATTGCCAAGTAGAAACACTGAATGTATTTATGAATTGTATGTGTATGTGGTCAATGTGCTCGCATGTTCTGTTAGAAAGTGTTCCCGGTACTGAACGCTATTGTTATTTCTCTGTTGTTTGAATTCAATAGTTATTATGATTGCAGAAGTAAACACGGTGTGATGGTTTTGAAACTTCTTCCTATTTCGTGGGGCATAGAGATCGCCCTGAGATGAGTAATCGTAAGCATGTTTATGCTGGATCAAGTAGACGTGAGCATGTCACACCGCCTTAAGTCATCGCCGACTTAAGCCGATTGCTCCGCTAGTAGGGTATAGTGGTCACCCTGAGTTAAGTAAGCGTGAGCATGACGCACCACCTTAAGTCATCGCCGACTTAAGTCGATTGCTCCGTTAGTAGGGTATAGTGGTCACCCTGATTTAAGTAAGTGTGAGCATGTCGCACCGCCTTAAGTCATCGTCGACTTAAGTCGATTGCTCCGTTAGTAGGGTATAGTGGTCACCCTGAGTTAAGTAAGCGTGCAGATTGGCAATAGGTCGAGTTCTTTCGAGAATGAAGTCTTTTTATTGATGATGTACTTTTCCCATCACAGAATACAATGTTGTCCCGATAGCTTTTGAAATCTAGCTAGGGGTAAAACTTCCTGAGATGTTCTATATTCCATGAATTCCCTATTTCCGTGCCATCCATTTGAGTAAGTCAATACGATCCCGGCCGAGTGACTTCTGCTACGATGAATGGCCCTTCCCATAGTGGTGACAATTTATGTCGTCCTTCCCCTGTTAGAATTCGACGAAGGACCAAGTCTCCCACCGTGAAGGATCGACGTCGTATGGCCTTATCATGATAGCGTCTCAGAGTTTGCTGGTACCTGGCCGACTGAATCACTGTATTCAATCGCTCTTCTTCTAGTACGTCAATATCCTCTAGTCTGGTAGCTTCTGCCTCAGCTATGTTATCGAAGATTAATCTTGGTCCCCGAACCTGAGGTCGGCAGGTAGCACTGCCTCTAAACCATAAACCATGAAGAAAGGAGTGTTTCCATGCAAAGCTCGGCTAGGTTGAGTTCTTAGGCTCCAGACCACATACGGCAACTCTCTAATCCACTTTCCTGCGAACTTTTCATTCTTGTCGAAGACTTTCTTTCTGAGTGCTTCCAATATCATTCCATTGGCTCTTTCTACCTGTCTATTAGCTCTTGGATGTGCTACTGATGTGTACTTAATCTGGATGCACCGTTGTTCGCAGAAATTGAAGAATTCAGAGCTGGTGAAATTGGATCCCAGGTCAGTTATGATGCTATTTGGTATTCCGAACCTGAATATTATGTCTTGTATGAATTCCACTGCCTTAGCTGAGGTTAGAGAAGCGATAGGTTTGTACTCTATCCATTTAGTGAATTTGTCGATGGCAACCAGTACGTGAGTGTATCCTCCCTGAGCTTTCTTGAAAGGTCCAATCATGTCTAGTCCCCAGCACGCAAATGGCCATGTTACAGGTATGGTCTGCAGTTGCTGTGCTGGTAAATGTTGCTGCTTTGATAAGTATTGGCAAGCTTCGCATCTCTGGACTAACTCGGCTGCATCGCTCTTGGCTGTCGGCTAGTAGAAACCAGACCTGAAGACCTTCCCAACTAATATTCTAGACGCTGCATGTATCCCGCACTGCCCAGCATGGATTTCATCTAATAGTTGTTTCCCAGTAGCCGAAAGAATGCACTTCATGAGAACTCCCGTTGCACCCCTCCTGTACAGAGCTTCCCCGATGAGAGTGTACTGGGCTGACTGCCTTGCAATGCGTTCTGCTGCAGTTTTGTCATCTGGCTCTTCTTCATTCTTTATGTATCTGATGATAGGCTCCCTCCAGTCATTAGAGTCTGACTGTGGCTGATCCAGAACATTACATTCTTCTGCCTGATCCAAGAGAATACTCGGACGTGGCACTTCTTGGACGAAAATCCTAGGTGGGACTTGGGCTCGACTGGATCCTAGTTTTGACAATGCATCCACAGCCATGTTGCGATCTCTCTCTACATGATGAAATTCTAGCCCTTCGAATTTGTCCTCCAGCTTTCGGATGGCTGTGCAATATTTGCCCATAGAGTCATTCGAGCAATCCCATTCCTTATTTATTTGACTTATGACCACCAGTGAATCTCCATAAACCATCAGTCTCTTAATGCCCAGCGATACGGCAATATTCAGTCCATGAATGAGAGCTTCGTATTCTGCTGCATTGTTGGATGCTGAGAATAACAACTGAAGAGCATATCTGAGTTGTTCACCTCCAGGTGCAATGAAGAGGATCCCTGCGCCTGCCCCTTGCAGTTTTAGCGAGCCATCGAAATACATCTACCATACTTCCACAGTCTCTGGGTTATCTGGCACTTGTTGCTCGGTCCACTCTGACACGAAGTCGACTAATGCTTGAGTCTTTATTGTCGTGCGAGGTCGAAACTCGATGTCGTGAGCTCCTAGCTCGCAGGCCCATTTGGCTATTCTTCCGATGGCTTCCTTGTTGTGGAGAATATCTCCTATTGGAAATCTAGTGACTACTACGACTTTGTGGTCGTCAAAGTAGTGATGGAGCTTGCGTGCAGTTAGAAGTACTGCATACAATAGCTTTTGAACTTGAGGATATTTCTTCTTCGAGGGCCCCAGAACCTCGCTGATGAAATAGACGGGATGCTGTACTGGATATGCATGTCCTTCTTCAGCTCGCTCGACTACCAACACGGTGCTCACCACATGAGTCGTGCAAGAGATATATAACAGTAGATCCTCGGCCGGCTGACCCGTCATGGCTCGGCGCGGTGGTTTTAGTACTGGTGGTGTTGTCAGGAATTTCTTCAGTACATCAAGAGCTTCCTGGGCTTCTGAAGTCCATTGGAACTTGTCTACCTTCTTGAGCAATATGTAGAACGGTAAGCCTTTCTCTCCCAGCCTTGATATGAACCTGCTCAAAGCTGTCATGCATCCAGTAAGTCTTTGTACTTTATTCTGCGACCGTGGTGCTTCCATTCTCATGATAGCCTCGATCTTTTCTGGGTTGGCTTCAATTCCTCGGTGACTGACAATGAATTTGAGTAATTTTCCTGCCGGTACCCCGAAGACACATTTTTCTGGATAAAGCTTCCATCGATATCTCCGTAGACTGTTGAAGACCAGGTGCAAATCTTTAGTGAAATTTTCTGAGTCTTCTGTCTTGATCACCATGTCATCCACATAGACTTCTACACGCTTGCCCTAGTGGTCGGCTAAGCATGTCTGAATGGCTCTCTAGTAAGTTGCTCCAGCGTTTTTAAGGCCAAACGACATGGAGGTATAGCAGAAAGCTCCAAATGGGGTGATGAATGCAGTTTTTTCTTCATCTTCTTTTGCCAGGCTGATCTGATGATACCCAGAGTAGCAATCCAAGAAAGACAACATAGAGCAACCGGCGGTTGAATCTACCACCTGGTCTATTCTAGGAAGTCCGAAGGGATCCTTCGGACAGTGCTTGTTGAGATCTGTATAGCCGACGCACATGCGCTAATCCACTTTATTCTTTTTGAGTACAAGAACATGATTCGCCAACCATTCAGGATGCAACATTTCTCTAATGAACCCCGCCGCGACTAAGCGAGCTAGCTCGGCACGGATAGCTTCTCTCTTGTCGGGCATGAAACGACGCAGCTTTTGTCGAATTGGTCTTGCCTAAGGGTAGACTTTCAGTTTGTGCTCGGCCAGCTCTCTCGGGACTCCCAGCATATCCGCAGGTTGCCACGCGAATACGTCTCGGTTGTCTTGCAGGAACTGGACGAGCGCGCTTTCCTATTTGTCATCCAGGCTGGAGCTGATGATGGCAGTCTTGCGCTCATCGGCGAACCCAAGGTTGATTCTCTTGATTTCTTCAGTCGGCCGCATAGAGGTCACGGCTTGAGCTTCATTCTCGGGTACTGCGAGGTCTTCCTTAGGCTTTGAGTTCGCCTGCGCAGAAGAAGTCGCCGATGGCTTGGTGGTGAGGGCTGCCTGAATGGCCACTCGGAAACACTCTGCGGCACCTTGGAAGTCAGCGCGCACAGTTATGATTCCTTGTGGTCCTGACATCTTCAATATCATGTACGTATAATGGGGAATGGCCATGAACTTCGCCAGTCCAGGCCTGCCGATGATGGCATTGTATCCGCAGTCGAAGTTTGCCACCTCGATCCTTAGGAACTCGGTTCTGTAGTTTTCAGGAGTTCCGAAGGTGACCGGCATGTAGATGTGTCCGAGTGGATATTCTCCTTCAGTCGGCACAATGCCAAAGAAAGGAGTGTCTGACTCGTGGAGCTCTTTGAGGGGCACCCCCAAGCCCTGAAGCGTCTGGGGGAAGGTGACGTTGATGCTGCTTCCCCCGTCTACTAATACCTTCTTCACCCTGCTCTCTCGGATCACCGGGTCGATGAGGAGTGGGTACTTGCCCGGGTGATCGAAGTTTAGCCACCGATCTGCCCGAGTGAAGGTGATCGGGTGTTCGGACCATCGATATGGGGCGGGAGGGCCGGTGGCCACCACCAGTATCTGACGGTCGTTGAGCTTCTGTTGCCTCTTACTTTCCTGCGATCCATGTCCGCCGAAGATGACGTTGACTTCTCCATCGACGCGCGGGAATGCTCCGCCTCCTCCCCCCTCCTGCTGTTGAGGTTGTCGAGGTTCCCCAGGTCCTCCTCGTGGTGGGGGAGGTGGCAGAGGTTGGAAGGGTCGGCCATTCCCCATGGAGTGCTTGAAGTCTCTACAGTTTCTGAGGGTGTGGCGCATGTCTTTGTGGTACGGGCACTGGGCGTCGAGGATGTCATCCAGTGTACGTTCGCCTCCACGAGGTCCTCCTCGGGCGCGAGAGGCAGGTGGTCCGGCGGCGTGGACTTCTTCACGAGGCCTCTTCTCCCAACGTTTGTCGGGTTGTTGGTTCGTGTCGCGCCACGGTGCCGCCGGTGCAGGCTTTGCTCCTCCGATGAGGTCCTGAGCTCGTTCGTCGGCGGTGATGTAGAGGTCGGCTTCCCGGAACAGCTGCTCGGAGGTAGTCGGTGCCTTCTGCAGTATGGCTCGAATGAAGGCCGAGTCATTAGATCCCCGGTAGAAGTCCTCGATCACCGCTGCTTCCGCGACCTCGGGGATTCGATTCCTCATGGTTTGAAATCTTTTGAGGTATGATCGAAGAGTCTCATCCCCTCGGCACTTGATGGTCTTGAAGTCCCATGGGTGCGTTGGCTTGTCGGAGAGGGATTGGAAATTGGCGATGAAGCACCGACTGAAGTCGCTCCAGTCATCGATGCAGTGTCGAGGTAGGTGTCGTAGCCATTGCAGTGCATCTTGCCCGAGAACGATGGGTAGGTATGCAGTCATCATGTCTTCAGTTGCCCCAGCGGCACGGGCGACGGTGGTGTAGACGACTAGCCAGCCTCCCGGGTCTTGCTTAGGCTCATACTTGTCGACGTTGGAGACCTTGAAGTTAGGGGGCCATCGAATGGCCCTAAGACGCGGAGTGAGTGCCGATACCCCACACGTGTCCTCCTGCCGACGATGATGATGTCGGTCCTGGGGGGGAGTCACTGACGTGGTGCCTTGACCGTCCTCGGGTTGTGTCGCCAGTTGAAGCCATTGCCGACTCAACCCTGGTGGCCTGGCTTCGTGCGGGTATGTCGTGATCCCGGTCATACTCTTCCCGGCGCCGGATCTCATTCTCGTGCCGTCGTTCGCGCGAAGCATTGATGAAGCTCCACGCGTCCCGGCGACTATTGATGGCGTGTCGTAGGTTGCTCGGAGGATGGGCGAGAGGCAGAAGATGATTAGTTGTCCGAGTGAGCAGCTATCGATAGCCCTCAGCGTCTAGAGTCCGGGGGAGGCCATCAGCTATCCGAGCTAACACTCCACTGACCTTGCTCGGTGTGTTCATAGCTCGGGCGAAATCAGGGTTCAGGTTTCGGCCGAGAAGAGGGTTCTCTTGGCGTTGTTTCGCTTCCTGTTCGGCCTGCTCTTGAGCTTGCCGACGATCGCGCCATCAGGAATTCCTTCTTTCCCTGAAGACTCGTTCATCCGGGGTTTCTCCCACCTCTGAGACCTCATCCCGCGACACGGGTTGCGTCGGATCACGTTCTCCGGCTTCATGATGTCTCCGAATATTTCGGCGTCGGTTCCTTCGTCGGCGAGATTCTCGCTGAAGAGGTTCTTCTCCCGGTGTGGTTGGTTCGTCGTCGGAGACGGGAGTAAATTCCACTCTTCCCTCGATAAAGAGGACATGGGGTAGAATGGTGTCGTCGTAGTGACAAGCTTCTTCCTGTTCTCCTTTGAGGGTGGAGATACCTGGAGAGCAGCTTGACGAGCTTTTACCTCGTTTGGTTCCTTTTTCCTCGTGATCCATGTCCATCTTTCCGTAGGAGAGGTGGTCAGCGGAGTCCTTCGGGTAGTTGGATCTTCTGCTCCCGGCTGGTGGGAGGTAGTCTTCGCTCGGAGCGCTGGTAGTTGCGCTATTTCCAGCTTTGCTCCGACTTTCTTGAAGAGTGTTGGGGAAGGCTTTTTCTCTAGTGGATCTGCGATGCGATGTAGAGTTCCTTCTTTGTCTGCCACGAACGAAATGGTTCCAAAGCAGAACATGGACCTAGGGCGGAGGACAATCTTGTTCTTGAAGGTGATGGCCATTGAGCTAGCTTGGATCAGTGACACACCCCCTACCTGGCGCGCTAGCTGTTGGTGTTTTGGGTCCGACCGCGCACCAGGGTTGCCCCTCGAGGTGCTTTTCGGAGTAGGATGGTGTTACCGACTGTAGCTCGATGGTTCGTGCCAAATGCACGAGAGACAGTGGACGGTTTTGTACAGGTTCGGGCCGCTTTGAGATGGGTAATACCCTACGTCCTGGCATGGATATGTTGTGTGGTGGGTTATAGGAGGGTTCTTTAGTATCGAGGATGTTAGAGAACTGAGTAGATGACTAAGTAGTGGGATGATCTTGAAGGGGTGCCCTCTAGGCCTTATATATTCGACCATGGGACGTTACATGCGGATATGATAACCACGTGTTCCTAAGTAATAGTGAACCGACTGAGTTTATCTTCCTATAACCTCGCCGACTTATAATCCTTCGGTTCCAACGTCTAGGGGTGCTGCACGGGAAAGTCGGATCAATGCTGCAGATAGCGTTTGAGTTCAGTGAACCGCATGGGCTCGAGTCGATCCGTCCTCGCGTTAATCCATTCTGTTGGAAGTTCCTCCCCTGGCCCACGAAGGGATGGCCTCGCAAAGTAATGGGCCTGGGGCCTTCCGTGAGGCCTTCTTGCCTTCTAGTGGACCCGGGGGATATCTGTCCCCCACAAGGCGCTACCTAGCAAGGTGGCACAAGTTGAGGCTGCTGGGCTAAACGAAGATGAGATGACCCTCATCATCAAGCGTTTCAAGACCGCGCTAAAAGGACGCAAGGAGCATCCCAACAAGAGCAAAGCAAAGGGAAAGCGCTCCTGTTTTAAATGCGGTAAAACTGGTCATTTTATAGCAAATTGTCCCAATATTGCTAATGACCAGGAACAAGAAAAGAGCGGGAAGAGGGAGAAGAAGAAGGCCTACAAGAAGGCGAAGGGCGAGGCGCACCTTGGCAAAGAATGGGATTCGGATTGCTCTTCTTCCGACTCCGATGACGAAGGACTCGCTGCCTCAGCCTTCAACAAATCGTCACTCTTCCCCAACGAGCGCCACACTTGCCTCATGGCAAAGGAGAAAAAGGTAAGCGCTCGAGAAACCCCCAAGTATACTACTTCAAGCGATGATGATTCAAGTGATGATGAAGTAGATTATACTGAATTATTTAAGGGTTTAGATATAGCAAAAGTAGATAAAATTAATGAGTTAATTGACGCTTTGAATGAAAAAGATAGATTGTTAAAGAAGCAAGAAGATATTTTGTATGAAGAGCATGACAAGTTTGTTAGTGTGCAAAAATCTCTTGCTTTAGAGGTTAAAAGGAATGAAATGCTTTCTTCTGAATTATCTGCTTGTCATGAAACTGTGTCTAGCTTAAAGAGTGTTAATGATGATTTAAATGCTAAGCTAGAAGTAGCCAATAAAACTAGATCTTGTGTAGAACATGTTGCCATTTGTAATAGATGTAAGGATTTTGATGTTGATGCTTGTGTTGAACACCTTACATCAATTACTAAATTAAGTAATGAGGTGGCAAGTCTTAATGCTCAACTTAAGACTTGCAAGATAGATTTTTATAAGTTAAAATTTGCTAGGGATGCCTACACCGTTGGTAGACATCCCTCAATTAAGGATGGACTTGGATTTTGAAAGGAAGCCAAGAACTTAACAAGCCAAAGGGCTCCCATTCCTAACATGGAGAAAGGGAAGGCCCCTATGGCTAGTAGTAATCAAAAGAATCATGCTTTCATGTATAATGATAGAAAATTTTCTAGAAACTCTCATTATAATAGGAGTTATAATGCTTTTGATTCACATGCTATGATTGCTTCAAGTTCTAATTTTAATGGTAGGCCTAGGAGAAATTTTGTGTCTCATGCTCCTAGGAAAATGTGTAATAAACCTACCACTGTCTTTCATGCTTGCAACACTAAGTATGTACTTTCATGTAAAAATGAAAAAGTGGTTGCTAGAAAGATGGGGTCCAAATGCAAGGGAGACAAGACTTGCATTTGGGTCCCAAAGGCTATTGTAACTAACCTCGTAGGACCCAACAAAAGTTGGGTACCTAAAACCCAAGTGTAAATTGCCTTGCAGGTTTATGCATCCGAGGGCTCAAGCTGGATTATCGACAGCGGATGCACAAACCACATGACGGGGGAGAAGAAGATGTTCACCTCCTATGTCAAGAACAAGGATTCCCAGGACTCGATCATCTTTGGAGATGGGAACAAAGGCAAGGTTAAAGGACTAGGAAAGATAGCCATTTCATCCGGGCATTCTATTTCAAATGTGTTCTTAGTTGAATCGCTCGGGTACAACTTATTATCTGTAAGTAAATTATGTAACATGGGTTATAATTGTCTATTTACCAATATAGATGTGTCTGTCTTTAGAAGGAGTGATGGTTCATTAGCTTTTAAGGGTGTACTAGACGGCAAACTCTACTTAGTTGATTTTTCGAAAGAGGAGGCCGATCTAGATGCATGCTTAATTGCTAAGACTAGCATGGGCTGGTTGTGGCATTGCCGTCTAGCACATGTTGGGATGAAGAACCTTCATAAACTTCTAAAGGGAGAACATGTGTTAGGTCTAACCAATGTATTTTTCGAAAAAGATAGACCTTCTGCAGCTTGTCAAGCGGGTAAACAGGTGGGAAGCACTCATCACAGCAAGAATGTGATGACCACATCAAGACCTCTGGAGCTACTTCATATGGACCTCTTCGGACCTGTCGCCTACCTCAGCATCGGGGGAAGTAAGTATGGTCTTGTTATTGTTGATGATTTTTCCCGCTTCACTTGGGTATTCTTTTTGTAGGATAAATCATAAACCCAAGGGACCCTAAAGCGCTTTCTAAGGAGAGCTCAAAACGAATTTGAGCTCAAGGTGAAAAAGATAAGAAGCGACAACAAGTCCGAGTTCAAGAACTTACAAGTGGAGGAGTACCTTGAGGAGGAAGGAATCAAGCACGAGTTCTCCGCTCCCTACACACCACAGCAAAACGGTGTGGTAGAGAGGAAGAACAGGACGCTTATCAACATGGCGAGGACGATGCTTGGAGAATTCAAGACGCCCGAGTGGTTTTGGTCGGAAGCTGTGAACACAGCTTGCCATGCCATAAACCGGGTCTACCTTCATCGCCTCCTCAAGAAGACCTCGTATGAACTTCTAACCGGTAACAAACCCAACATTTCATACTTTTGTGTATTTGGGAATAAATGTTACATTATAGTAAAGAAAGGTAGAAATTCCAAATTTGCTCCCAAAGCTGTAGAAGGGTTTTTGCTAGGTTATGACTCAAATACAAAGGCGTATAGAGTCTTCAACAAATCATCGGGTTTGGTTGAAGTCTCTAGCAATGTTGTATTTGATGAAACTAATAGCTCTCCAAGAGAGCAAGTTGATCTTGATGATGTAGATGAAGATGACGTTCCATCGGCCACAATTCGCACCATGGTGATTGGAGATGTGCGACCACAGGAACAACAAGAGCAAGATCAACCCTCTTCATCAACGATGGTGCATCCCCCAACTCAAGATGATGAACAGGTTCCTCAAGAAGAGGCGTGTGATCAAGGGGGAGCACAAGAAGACCCAGCTATGGAGGAAGAAGCACCACGGGCCCCTCCAACTCAAGTCCAAGCGACGATTCAAAGGAATCATCCCGTTGACCAGATTCTGGGTGATATAAGCAAGGGAGTAACTACTTGCTCAAGACTAGCTAACTTTTGTGAGCATTACTCGTTTGTCTCTTCTATTGAGCCTTTCAGGGTAGAAGAGGCCTTGCAAGATCCGGACTAGGTGTTGGCCATGCAGGAAGAGCTCAACAACTTCAAGAGGAATGAAGTTTGGACCCTAGTGCCACGTCCCAAGCAAAATGTTGTGGGAACCAAGTGGGTGTTCCGCAACAAGCAAGACGAGCATGGGGTGGTGACACGAAACAAGGCCTGACTTGTGGCAAAAGGTTATGCCCAAGTCACAGGTTTGGATTTCGAGGAGACTTTTGCTCCTATGGCTAGGTTAGAGTCTATTCGCATTCTATTAGCCTATGCCGCTCACCACTCTTTCAGGTTGTTCCAAATGGATGTGAAGAGCGCTTTCCTCAACGGGCCGATCAAGGAGGAGGTGTACGTGGAGCAACCCCCTGGCTTTGAGGATGAACGGTACCCCGACCATGTGTGTAAGTTCTCTAAGGCGCTCTATGGACTTAAGCAAGCCCCAAGAGCATGGTATGAATGCCTTAGAGATTTCCTAATTGCTAGTGCTTTCAAGGTTGGGAAAGCCGATCCAACTCTTTTCACTAAGACTTGTGATGGTGACCTATTTGTGTGCCAAATTTATGTCGATGACATAATATTTGGTTCTACTAACCAAAAGTCTTGTGAGGAGTTTAGCAGGGTGATGACACAGAAATTTGAGATGTCGATGATGGGCGAGTTGAACTACTTCCTTGGGTTCCAAGTGAAGCAACTCAAGGACGACACCTTCATCTCCCAAACGAAGTACACTCAAGATCTTCTCAAACGGTTTGGGATGAAGGACGCTAAGCCCGCGAAGACACCAATGGGCACCGACGGACATGTCGACCTCAACAATGGAGGTAAGTCCGTTGATCAAAAAGCATACCGGTCTATGATAGGTTCCTTGCTTTATTTATGTGCTAGTAGACCGGATATTATGCTTAGCGTTTGCATGTGTGCTAGATATCAATCCGACCCAAGGGAATATCACCTTGTGGCCGTTAAGCGGATTCTTAGATATTTAGTTGCTATGCCTTGCTTCGGGATCTGGTATCCAAAGGGGTCTACCTTTGACTTGATTGGATATTCAGACTCCGATTATGCCGGGTGCTAGGTTGATAGGAAGAGTACATCAGGGACATGCTAATTCCTAGGAAGGTTCCTAGTGTCATGGAGCTCAAAGAAACAAACTTCCGTTGCCCTATCCATTGCTGAGGCCGAGTATGTTGCCGCAGGACAGTGTTGCACGCAACTACTTTAGATGTGGCAAACCCTCCGGGACTTTGGCTACAATCTGAGCAAAGTCCCACTCCTATGTGACAATGACAGTGCAATCCGCATGGCGGATAATCCTGTTGAACACAGCCGCACTAAGCACATAGACATCCGGCATCACTTCCTGAGAGACCACCAGCAAAAGGGGATATCGAGGTGTACCATATTAACACCGAGAACCAGCTAGCCGATATCTTCACCAAGCCTTTAGATGAGAAAAGGTTTTGCAGGTTGCGTAGTGAGCTAAATGTCTTAGATTCGCGTAACTTGGATTGATCTATAGCATACATGTGTTTTATGCCTTTGATCATGTTAATTTATGCATTTCAATCTATTTTTGTTCATTTGTGGTGCTCAAGTTGTACACATGATCCCCGGACCTCACAAGTCCATTTGCAAGTGATGCACTTATTTAGGGGGAGGCATGCTACAACTTGACCCTTTGAGACTAACCTTTGTGTTTGAGTTTACTTGATTTAGTCTCAAAAGTGAATTGAAAGGGAAAGGTGCACTTAGACCATGCAAAGACTTCCACTGCACTCCGGTATTAACTCCAAGTTCATATCTATGCTCTTATTGCCTTTTTGCTCTTAGTTGACGATTTTGGTGAGGCAATGGGATTAAAGGGCTAAGAATGATCCCATTTTGGTGCTTAATGCCAAAGGGGGAGAAATTAAAGGCCAAAGCAAATGGATCAGCTACCACTTGTGAAATTTTGAAAAGAGTAGAGTTAGAACTTTTGATTTGTCAAAATACTCTTATTGTCAAAATTTGGTCTCTTATGGGGAGAATGTATGATTATGGGAAAAGGGGGAGTTTTTGGCTCTTGATCAATTTTTCCATTGGAATATCTCTCTTTGTGCCTAAACAAGTGTGTTTGACTTAGAGATAGGAAAATGAATTTGATTTGCAAAAACAAACCAAGTGGTGACAAAGTATGATCCAAATATGCCAAATTAGAGTAAAAAACAATTTGGTTCTCTTTTGCATTGGTACTGCACTTCTTTTGGTTGCTTTTGGATGTGTTGGCATCAATCACCAAAAAGGGGGAGATTGAAAGGGAAATGTGCCCTTGGGCCATTTCTAAAGTGTTTTGGTGATTAAGTGCCCAACACATATTCTCTAAGTGTTAAAATGTGCCAAAGATTGAAGAAGTGCAAATCATGTAACAAGGTATGTTTCTAGACTTAGTATATTGATTTGGGTACTGATATACTGTATCTAAGTGCTAGAAACAGGAGAAAATGGATTGGAAAGGAGTTGGCTTTGTACAGCCAACTGCTGCTCGGTCTGGGTGCACTGGACTGTCCGGTGGTGCACCGGACAGTGTCCGGTGCGCCAGACCAGTCTCGATGAACAGGCCACTCTCGGGACTCGACGGCGGTGTACGGCTATAATTCACCGGACTGTCCGGTGAGTCGTCCGTGGCGAAGTCGTCGCTCTCGGGAAAAGTTCAACGGCGTACGGCTAAAATTCACCGGACTGTCCGGTGGTGCACCGGACTGTCCGGTGAGCCAACGGTCGACTGCGCAACGGTCGGCCGCACAATCTTCGCGCGACGTGTGGGTGCGCCAACGGTCGGTAGGGGGCACCGGACTGTCCGGTGTGCACCAGACTGTCCGGTGCGCCAACTGCCACGAATCTGCAACGGTCGGATGCGCTAGAAAAGGAAGGAGATCGCGCACCGGACAGCTACAGTGACTGTCCGGTGGCGCACCGGACTGTCCGGTGCACCACCCAACAGAAGGCAGGATTAGCCTTCCAAGATTGCCTCCAATGGCTCCTAGCTGCCTTAGGGCTATAAAAGGGACCCCTAGGCGCATGGAGGAGTCACCCAAGCATACTCTAAGCATTCTAAGTCTTCCACACTCCGTCTCCGCGCACTTGATCGACTGTGTTAGTGATTTGAGCTCTGTTCTAGTTGTGAACTCGTTGTGCTTTATTTTGAGCTCAAGTCTTGGCTTGTGTGCGTGTGTATTACTGCGGATTTGTGTGTGTTGCTTCCCACCCTTACTCTTGTGCTTTCACCGTGATCTTTGTTGTAAGGGCGAGAGACTCCAACTTGTGGAGATTCCTCGCAAACGGGAAAAAGAGATAAGCAAAGAAAAGTCGTGGTATTCAAGTTGATCATTGGATCACTTGAAAGGGGTTGAGTGCAACCCTCGTCCATTGGGACGCCACAACGTGGAGGTAGACAAGTGTTATACTTGACCGAACCACAGGATAAAACACTGTGTCTCTTGTGATTGCTTTTCTGTGATTACTTGTGTTTTCACAAGAGCTCGCTACTTAACCATACTAACACTTAACCAAGTTTTGTGGCTATTAGTTGTTGAATTTTACAGGATCACTTATTCACCCCCCCCCCCCTCTAGTTGCTCTCAATACGACCGATTGGAGGGCATCAATCGAATCAATAACACTTTTATCTCGCATTTATTTCCTATACAATTAGGAGTAGTTCTAGCCTAGTTCTAGTTTAGCCTCTCAATCCTCAAATTCTCCGCTTCTCTTCGACTCTACGTCGATTAGAGGAGTCTAGGTCGGCCTGCCGAGCCTAGATAACTCCTAGGATCTATCCTCCCCGATGGGGTCCTTCCCGGGAGCGAGATTTAGGCGCCGCCGACGACTTCTGCCGCCCTGTGCACGCGCGGACCGTCCGGCCCCAATGTGCGGACCGTCTGGCTGTCAGGAAGGAAACCCTAGCCCTACGCCAGGTCGCAGACCGTCCGGCCCCTGGCCGCGTACCGTCCGCCCCTGTGAGAGAGCACCGCCGCCGGTTCTTGTTTAGTGTTTGGTGCCCCAAAAAGGCACCAACACTATCGTTGGTTGGGTGCAAGAGACAGAATATAGGATGAGCACCATGGGAGAAGCGCCACATGAGTGAGGAAACACATGAGCATCATATAAGACCTTGTTCGGTTACATGAGATGAAATCTCACCATAAATTTAATCCGAGTCTAGATTGGGTGAATCCATACCTTACACCCAATCCCATGTAGGATTAGATCCAGGGTTGTACCTGATGGGGTGCGAAGGGTGCGGTCGCACTGGGCCCCCGAAAACATAGGGCCCCTGGTCACTGGACACTAGCACTTTTTCCTATTTAAACCTATCTATCCTAGACACAAATACGCAAAGAACGATGCGTTATCGACCAGCCTCGTTTAGATTGTTAAACTAATCTCTCAATTACTTATCGAATACTCCATTCGTTCTAAAATAGTATTTATTTTATCTCTTGATTTTTATGTTTATATTCAACTAGATGATGATGAATCCACTAAAGAAGCAAAACAAATTCTATTTTAATATAGAGAGAGAAGCTTTACTATACACATGATGGTTGCATCGACGGAGAGAAGCTTTTTAAAATTGAAATATTTTTTTGTGAATTATTTAAGGTCAACAATAACTCAAGAGAGGTTAAATGGCTTGGCGATTCTATGTGTCGAACAGAAATTGTTGGATGAGATTGATCTCTGTTGGGGCGAAGGCGAACACGCTCCCCTTCGCTCGATGCCTTCGTCGCCTCGCTATACTGACTAAGATCACATCCACACAGCACGCCCGAGCAAGCCGAAGGCGTCGATTGGATGAAGACCGGCGCGGTCCCCCTTCGTCCTCCCCGTTGCAAGACGAAGGATCTGTCAAAGTCTACTAGTCCCACGTCCTCATCGCGTCGGGAGGCCCAGGTGGGATTCGGCCCACTATAACGGGCCCCGCGTGGATAAGCATATTATAGGTCGCGTCTGTAATAGCCTTTTCTGTAATGACAGTCTGTAACCTCCTCTCGTGAGAATATTCTGGGGATAGACCGGGTACTCGAGGGTATAAACGTCTTTGACAAGGGACGGGTAGTCATTCGAGTGCCTATAAATACCCCGTACAGTGCCCTTGAGAGGCCAGATGAACAGAGCTATTGCCATCCCACGTTAAACTTTGCAAACACTCTTTCTACTTTTCCGTTGGATCAACTTGCCTAGGAAAGTAAGTTCCAACAATCTCAATAATATAATCGATGAGTTTGTATCACAAAATATTAGAAGATATTTATAATGATATAAGATAACAAGTAAGTGCTTTTGGCTATATTTTACATTTGTCTTCTTATAAACTTCAAAACAGCATAATAATTTTTAAATATCAAATATTCAATTATCTATACTATACTTAAAGCACCAGTTTCAACGGTTGTCCCGCGTCATCTTTTTACAAATAACACCTCACAGCTATTTCAAATTAACCTGCATACCTATAGATGGCTAAACGGCAGCCGACATGGGCCAGACGCTCGCGGGCCACAACTCTGGCCCAAGCACGTCATGCTGGCCTGCTAACCAGTATAACATCATGCTCAAATATTTTAAATATTAAATATAAATTATATATATATATATGTATATACGTTTTTTGTAAAATAAAAAATATAATCATGTCGAGCCGGACCAGCACTACGGGCCGAGGCTACAGCCCAAGCACGGCACGACGTTCTTGGCTCTTGCAAGCATTATGTCGTTTCTGAGACCATATTGGCGCAATGGACTCCATAGTGTTTGAGGTTGCTGAATTGGATGGATCAACAATGATTTGTCGCACTAACAGTAAAATGAAAGGTTATTTGTTGGTTTTAAACGTTAGTAATTGCTACGAAGTAGCATAATTTATATGGAGCATATCCAGTTTTAATTGATACCTGACTTCAGCAATCACTCCATATTTTGATCTATCTTTTCTATAAGTTTGAGTTTATGTGACTTATTTGGTCTCTGTATGGTGGGATTATGTCATCTTATAATCTTTGTTCGTTCAGTCAGTCATTGTGAACTCTCTTCTAATCGCTCACTTTATTGGCTGTGTTGTACCAAGACATATTGAATAGAGTAAACAATAACATCAGTTAGCCAAATCAAAAAAAAATATTATACGGAGAGCGGAGACAATCAATAAAAAATCTTGAATTTTTTTGATGGATAGTTTACATGGGTATTGTTGTAAACTGTCGCAACGCACGGGCAACCGACTAGTATATATACGTGTGTGTGGAAGGGTATGGGGTCTTCATATCGGATTTCACACTACGCCTCTAAAAAGTCAGGAACGACCCTGATTAAATCCATCATCTAATCCATGTATCTCTTAAAGTTAGTTATTCTTTTGATCCATTGATTCTAATATAAATTTGTGCAATATCTTCATGAATTTGTTCCATACCTAATGAGCTATGGATAGAATCCATGGCTTTCATAGTTTAAAAAAATCTCAAACCCTTGGGTTATATTCTACGATGGGTTTAACCGAACAAAAAAATTTATGTTGTCTTAGATTATTTTGGGGCATGTACTGTGACATAAATTTAATTCCAATACATGCTAATCCAAAGCTAGATTGATATAAACGAACAAAGCCTAGAAGGTGCGCCAATGGATAAGGAGCGACTTATGTGGGAAGAGCTTCCATGGCTAGGGAGTAGTATTGGTAGTAGCGTCTTCATCGAGAAGAGGAGGACCATCAATGTAAGATGGAGTAGTGATACAAAGTTCGAGGATATAGATATGGAAACAAATGTTGTGTAATTAAGGAATCGTACGGTAGAAAGACAATCGAAGATCTGCCACATCGGTAGGGCACGTCAGAAAAGTTTTGGAGGTTGGTTGTATCCGCAGTCTAGGGGTTTCCCACGCCACGGTCCCTTCTCTCTCCCCCTCAATCTAGTGGTTCAGTGTTCATCCCCTACGACACTGTGTTGTGGGTCTACGAGTAATTATTAGTAGATAAAAAAATTGATAGTAGATATAGAAAATGATATTTTATAGTTGTAGTGGGGTATAGGGGGAGTATTTAGGGGGAACCATTGCGGGAGATGAAAAAATAGGAGGTAAAATGTTGATAATGTGACGCAAAAAAGTGATATAGGGGAAAAATTTAGGGGAAACCGCTGCGGATAGCCTTACTACCGGTAGGACCACATCAATAGAAGCTGCCATATTGTATCTAGGCCCATATGTTTAATACTCTCTCAGTCCTAAAACTTAAATATTTTTTTATTAAACATACATTCATTAATTAATTTATGAATATAGTTGATATATATGTCTGTATTTATTACCATTCATATAAATGTGGATAGAAAAAAGAGGGCTAAAAAACTACTCGTATATCTTAAAATATAAATTGTTTAAGTTTTAAAATGTATTTATTAATTAAAATATGAATGTAGTTTGTTTATATTTATTATCTTTTATTCAAACGTGGACAAAAATGGAATCAGACAAGAACTATATTTTGGTGTGGAGAGAGTATATTTTAGAGCGAGGAGTAGTAATAATCTGTACTAACTATTACGGACTGCCCCCGCCTACAATCCCACCCGCCTGTGATCCCTCACCGCGAAACCAACCCGCGCCTCCCTCGCCGCGAATCCCACCCGCACGCCCCGCGCCTCCGCCGCTGCGAATCCCTCGGCCCGTGCCTCCTTCGCCGCGAATCCCAGCGCCTCCCCCGCAGACTCATCCGAGATCCGTGAACAACCGAGCAGACTCATCCTCCGATAGCCACGCATTCCCATGGCGCCCCAAATCCTCATCTTAAAGCAGCGAACAACCAAATCCCGCTCGGATCGCGATCCCCACGCCGTTCTCCCCGTCACCTACCAGCTCCTTAACTCTCACGCCATGGATGGCAGCGATATACCCGCCCTTTGTGCTGCCAAAGAGCTCATCTCCATCCCATCCCGAAGTCGTCCCCATCCGTCTCGCCCCGCCCCGCAACCAAATCCCCATGCGATCGTGAGCCCCTTGCGGGCTTGTTCGGTTATTTTCAATTCATATGGATTGGAGGGGATTGATACGGATTGGAGCGGGTTTTGACTTACTAGGGATTGAAACCCCCTCAATCCATATGGATTGGGGTAGAACCGAACAATCCCTGCAGCGGCGCGGAAACCCAATGACCTCGCCATCGCCGCCAGGTCCCCAAACTTGACGCGCAGGTACGAGAACGAGCCACCAATCTTATCCTGTTCTACTCAGACCTTTCGCTTCCATGTGTGTGTCATGCTGACAAAACCCCTGCCGCTCTCCTGTGCGTTCTGGCTCAATCTGAACTGTGGCATCAAAAGGTTTGCCTGGGGTTGTGTGAGTGGTGTGGAACCGTGTTCTTGACCTGCACACCACCAGGAGCTGGGACTTCATGCGAGTGGATCCATCGCATTTGGCTGGAATCCTCCCAGAGAGTAGGTTCGGTGAGGATTCCATTATCGGTGTGCTAGACACTGGTGAGGAGATTTCCCTTCACTTTCTTTTCTTTCAGTAGCAACTGGGATTAGGACTGACATTTCAGTTCGAAGACTGAGGTGTCCTGGTGGTTCGCGCTTTGCAGGAATCTGGCCAGAGTCGGCCAGTTTTAGAGACGACGGCATGAGCGAGGCTCCGCGGCAGTGGAAAGGGCAATGCGTCGCCGGGGACAGGTTCAATGCTACCAACTGCAACAGGTTGGCCTCACGCTTAGGTTTCTTTCACCTTGTTGTCTTGCCTGCAAAAGATTTTATCACTTGCTTAAAAGTAACAAGGAGAATTCTACTGGTGGTTAGTGACATCAAATTCATGATAGGATAGGAAAATAATAGGCGGAATTCCTCGTTTGGTTTTGGTGGTTCCTTTCATTACAAAATGATAAGCTTGACGACATAGCCTTAGGGATTTTTGACATGTTTTGTTGGAAGCTCCCCTTGTATCCTTACTTGTTCTGTTTCCCTTGCTTGCTGTGTGTGATCTGAGCTTCAATTCGGGGGCTGACAATTGATTTGGGCTGTGCTCCGCGGAATTCCTTGTTTTGTTTTGGTGGTTCCTTTCATCACAAGGGACTTGCTTGTTTGGAGCTTGTAGAGCCCGAGGCGCATTAAATTCCACATCTTATGCGTTGTTTTATTGGGGAAACTAAACATTTCTCTCGCAAGTTTGTGGGATTCGCACTCTGATTTGTCAAATCTACTGGTTCTGGTTCAGAAGTATTGACTTTGGAAGCTCACAAATCCCTTTTTTTCTCTCTGCTTGCGCTTTTGGCTCGGTTGCCATAGATTCACAGATTTCTGCGCATAAAATTGCTCTGATTCACCATGTTTACCCCCATCTACACTTCATCTTTTCCGCAAAATTTATCAGTTTTGGCTTGATCCCAAGCAATTTAGGCACGGTGTTGTTGTCAAGGTTTGTGCCTAACACGTTATATGCTCTGGACGCCTGCAGGATGCCATCTCAAGTCATGGATCCGAGGCGCCACCTCTCCCAGTTCAGCAATCCAACCGTGGTTGCGTCCTCCTTCTCTGAGGAGCAGTTTCGCCTTCCCACAAAGGTAATAATCTGTAGTTGCAGAATTGTTGCCCCATTTATTGTTTTTCTGTTTTTGTTAGCTTATGCTAAGACCAGTGATGCCTTTATTGTCTTAGTTCATGTTCGATACCTATCATTTTGTTATTTGATCATCTTTCTTGAGTCTGGACTATGGTATGCACTGATTTTTTTAATCTGTCTTTGCAGAGGCAGGTTGGATTTTGGAAGCAGGAGTCGCTGCATCACATTGGTGAGTACTGAATTTGATTTAATATCCCTTAGCTTTGTGCTCATTTCCATGCAAAGGATGCCCTGTGGCTGCAAAAATTCACGCAGCCACAGGGCACCAGTGTTCGCACCAACGTTGCTGAATGAATTAACTCAGTTATATCTTCCTTTGTTTGTAGCGTAATGAAGTCAACAAAGATGATTTCTTAAGAGTTATCGTGAATATTGTTGGGGATCAAATGCTCAAGCAGGCAGCTCATAAAGTTTTTGTACAGGTGAATGAATTGCATTAATTTCATTGCTTCCTTTTCCTTCCTTGACAAAAGACTAATCATCACACTCGATGGGCTCTCTCTTAAATCAAATGTTTAGTGAATGATTCAATCCATGTTTTTATTCTTTTGTTTGAGCAATTTTTGCAGATGCAAGCACAGATGCAAAGAAATAGCCAGGCAAATTCAAGTCAGCAGTCTTTATTCTCTCAACTTTCTGCACAGCAGATGGCTTCCAATGGTTCAGCACAGTTACATGATCAGAAAATTCGTCCACCTGGACCACCCAACCAAGGCCAGAAAAACCAGGTGTCATCTTCACCTCAGGCTTTTGCACCACCATCAGGCACCCAACCGCAGAATAGTGTACACTATCTTGCTCATGATAACCCTAACCAAAACCTTGATGCAAAGGGAACAAATGTTGTACCAAATCAACCATCTAGAATGAACACATCAGTTCCATTGCAAACAAAGAACAAACAGCATCAACCAACACAGTTGTAGCAGGCCTCACAACAAATATATGGAGCAAGTAATCCTGGTGCCCAGGCTTACCCTCGATCAATCATTGGTTCTCTTAGATCACCGAGTCCTGTTCCAGAAACACAGCCATCCATGCATGCTCCTGGAATGGCTCCTGCAAAAATCGTTCCTCCTACTCATCCAATGATGCAGCACAATGCAACTGCATGGCAAATGCATCAAAACAGGGAATTGAAAACTAACGCTCCCCCTCCAAATGCTAATATGAAGCAAAATTCTGAATCTGTTGGCAAAGTACGCATGGCTGGCGCAGGAAATTCTTCAGCTAAAGGAAAGCAGGTGAATCCATCTAATATATCATTTGATCTCTCTTTGAAATGACACATGTTAATACATCTAAATGTCACATGGTTCAGTTGATTTAAGTATCTTTAAATAATGTGAGGCATCAAGTACTTTCCATTTATGCAGTTTGTATTATTTATAATACTCTATTTTTTTCTCTCGCTAGCAATTTATTTCATTTAAAACATTAAACAGGATAGAGAGTTAAAATGCATTTTTGAGTGAGTTTTTTTGTTGATTGAATAGAAGGTTGGTCATTTACTCACGTTGGACCACTTTGATAGCATTAGCATCTTTGGCACAATCAACGTTTGTTGACTTCATTACGCTACAAAAATCCATGCAAAGGATTGCGGCAGGTCGGAGGGGGAGGGGGCGCTTACTTCCTTGGGATGCGAGGAGTAGGGGTGAGACGCGTAGCGCAAGCCTCCAGGTCGGGCTGCGCAGCGGCGTCGCGGCCGATCCGCTCTGAGACGTGAAGACCCGCCGAGGCCACGTCGGGGTCGATAGCCTCGTCCTCTCCCCACGCCATGGTCGGAGTGTTGCGGGGGAGGAAGGCTTCGATGTCGGGAGGGTGGGCGGGGATTGCGGCAAGTAGGCGGGCGGATCGCGGCGGGCGCGCGGGCGAGCTGGCGGGCGTAGGGAGGCGAGGGCAGTCTACATTAGAGTCTTAATAGTTAGTAGAGATAATTTCCTGTGGGTCTGCTACCGTTCATCAGAATACAAACAACGGAATGTGGCCTCCAAAACAGAGTATGTGCAAGCCATTGTGTGTTTTTACCTATGCTTTCAGCACATATGATGCAGGTAGCATATCAGATAAAAGTATATATTTACAATTCAAGTAAGGTGATACGATGCAGGTAGCATATCTACTAAAAGTATATATTTACAATTCAAGTAAGGTGATACTATGTAGCTCCTGAAGTGTAGTACCATCGAAGGGAAAACACATTGGCAACTAAGCAACACAAGTCTTGTTTGAGCTTTGCTAAAAAAATAAGCAAAATGCAACCCAAATCTGCACAATACAATATGAGCTCTAAAATCACTAGAAGCAGATAAGTAGAAACAGCAAAGACTAATGATCAACATGATGACTTCAATTTTATATTTAATAAAGTTCCAAGCACAGAAAAGACTAATGGTAAGATGAACCATGTGAAGTAACCTTTTTGGGAGAGAGGGTCATAGTCAATATGGTAACTTCTATTTTTATCATCAAACAGTATAGCACAACAACTACTAATCCCTTACTAAATCAAGAAAAAGAAAACACACCAAATATTCTTATTCCTCTCAACAGCATAAAAATTATATGCCTCTAAAGATAGGTGAGACCTTATTCTTTAAAATCCGATCTCGAAATAGCTTTTGCTGGCACAACGACAAGAGAAATTGCAATGATGCTTCACACTGTTGACAGATGAAGTGAGCAAGACGAGATTCCAAAGAACCAACAGGAAAGAAACCGAAGCCCATTGATGATAATCTAATACTTAACAGCCTCACATCTTCATGCAAACTATCAAAGGCCACGTCCATAAAGATATCAACCTGACCATGAGTCATTAAATGTTAGTATGAGCACCGATGAGCCAAATAAAGATTCCTAAGTGCTTTGTTTGTTCTGTTGGATGGTATTGAAGGAAGGAATTGAGAATCGTAGTTTTGCACTCATCTCCTTCTGTATATACTTACTACCTTCTATCTTTAGGCTGATTATTCTGCATTTGTTCATTAGCTATGATGCATGCTACACCATAGTATTGGACTATCGTTGCAGAGTTATTTTCAATGAATTATTGAAGTGACAAATTTGTGCATTTCTGGTACATTTCAGATTGTGCGGATTTGGTAAAGGGAGCCAAGGACAAGCATTTGAGGGTTAAGGGACCTGTCAGGATCCCTACTAAGGTTCTCCACATCACCACTCGCGTGTCCCCTTGCAGTGAAGGTATCAAGCTGACTGCTGGTTGGCTTTGTTTAATTTTACTGATTGAGTTTTTAGTGCTTTCATTAATAGGAATACGTAATACATTGATCTGTTCACTATTCACTAATCTATACATCACTTCACGAGCAATATTGACTACTCGGAACGACTGGGTGGGTATGATAAATATGAGGATGATCGATCGTTTCCAATGGGAGCAGATGATGTACCATAGCTTTGACACCGCGGTGGACGATCCTAATAACTATTATCCATCAGAATTCCTAAACACGCTGACTCCTAATGGACTACCCCTGCACGTTCTGAAGCTCAAAATTGGAATTTAATAGGGTGAGTGGAGTATGTTTGGTTCAAACATACATTTCAGTTACATAATATAAATTTGACGTTTTGTTCTCTTATGTCTTTGTGTGTAGGATGCAAAGATTCTTCGAAGAAACTTTGTAATTGATCTATTAAGTTACGAGGAGAATTCATGCCGCTATGCCATCCCTCCAAACATACAACAACGACTAATCAATATCGCTAAAAAAATTAGATTTATGTACGGTTGTCGACATATTTGGCTATTATTAAAAACTGTAAGACATCACAATTTTAATTGAGGTTGCATCAATAAACAGGTTGATGTAGACCAATATGGTTTGTGTGTGGTTTACATGTTTTAAATATAAATATATGTGGGCAGCTAGCACATCTAAATGTCAAACAAATCCCTTTTGATCTTTGAGCTTACAAGTTTCTACGATAAAAAAGTAATTTGATTACCAAGCAACTACTAACTTTATGTATCCCAGACCTCTGAACTGAATGTTGTTTAGTCTTTTGTGCGCATTGAGATATTAAGTTTATACAATTTGTATGCATATATTCTACTATATCTGATTACATGTTCATGTCATACATCTTAGGACCTGGCAATCTATTTTGACCTGTATTGCTCTTCTTGTTGATAGACACATGATGTTTCGGCGATTTTGAATTTTAGTGAGAATTGTACACCAGAATTTTTGACGCCTTACCTGGATGGAATCGTGAATAAATTACTTGTTCTTCAGGTACGCAATTACTTGTGTTGAATTAGGTTTCAGGTTGTGTTGGGGGCCTTCGTCCTCCGAAGGTCCTCAAAAACAAGACTTGACAATGTTTTCCAAGTGAATTATATGAACAGGTATTTTCGGACTCAGATTATGGACATGGAGTACGGACAGGACGAAGCTTAAGCCAGACGAAAGGGGGTTGAGATGAAGGACGGGCTGGTTACCATGCTGTACGAAGGATGGTGCGCAGCCGAAGCTATGCGCAGGAAAGCTTCGTCGCGATAGCAGAACGGGGAACCGACCTAAAGATGAAAAGACTACTTAGGCCTTGACAGACTCCCATAGGTCATTAGCAAATGTAATGGGCATGAATGTAATTTTACATGGGCTGCGTCCCACGCCTATAAATAGATGAACAGTACTCCCGTACTGTTCACGCTGACCTGGCATTTGCTTTTGCGTCATCCTT
Organism: Zea luxurians; assembly: GCA_029449295.1. Taxonomy (NCBI): domain Eukaryota; kingdom Viridiplantae; phylum Streptophyta; class Magnoliopsida; order Poales; family Poaceae; genus Zea; species Zea luxurians. Next base: position 20,041,296 of record JAOPSE010000032.1, on the reverse strand, counting down.
GTACTTTTGTCTTCCTGCAATCCGAAGGTACACTTGTAATTTGAAGTCATTTCTATTGTTATATAATAATAAAATAGAAATGACGTTGTGATGAAATTTAAATGTTTATATTACTTTTCATGTTGCGTGTAAGTCCTTCGTCATAGCTTATTGTGCTTACGAAGATATATTGTTTGTGACCTTCGTCCGGAGCACATTATATCCCGAAGGGAAATAATGTTTCAAAGGACGAAGGACCTTACCATTTAACACTTTTTATGTTGCCTTGTTCTCAATCCGAAGCATTTGAGGACAAGTCACCAACATTGGCGCCCACCTCCGGTGAACTCACTTCCACTTTGAGTTTTTTGAACACCTTCGGAAGCCATAGACCCTCGCTATGGCGCCGAAGAAAGCTTCAGCGACTGGGGCTGCAGCTCTGCAACCGCTGGACCCCAACCAGGATACTGTCTCTCTTCGGGAGGCCCGAAGCCAGAAGAGGAAGGCCGTCAGCCCGACGCTTCAGGAGGATGAGCTAGATCAAGAGATCAGGGATATGGAGATGCTTCATCAATAGGTGCAGAGGAAGAAGGAAAAGATGGCCAGGCTAGCTGAGCTGCAAAGGCAGATAGACGAAGCTTCTGAAGAAGTTCGCCATCTTACTCACGATGAGCAGAACCGAAGGCCTCAACAAAAAGACCTTCATCAGGAGGGCTTCTTCAACGAAGATGACTGGTATGACAATTTCCATCATGGAAATTTTGTTTTCGATGATGCTTCTCCCCTGTCCGCTGAGCTGCAGGCTACACCTTGGCCTCCGTCCTATAAGCCGCCCCAGCTTCCCATGTTCGATGGCCATTCAGACCCGAAGCAGTTTTTGATGAGCTACGAAGCAACAGTATCTTTGTATGGTGGCAATGCTGCAGTCATGGCAAAGTCTTTTGTTATGGCTGTCAGGAATGTTGCTCAGACCTGGTATTCCTCCCTTCGACCAGGAACGATCACTTCATGGCAAAAGCTGAAGGACATGTTGTTAACCAGCTTTCAAGGGTTTCAGACGAAGCCGGTCACTGCTCAAGCCTTGTTCCAGTGCACTCAGGATCATGAAGAATACCTTCAGGCGTATGTCAGAAGGTTCTTGCGTTTGAGGGCGCAGGCACCAACGGTGCCCAATGAAATTGTCATCGAAGCCATGATCAAGGGGCTTCGTCCTGGACCTTCAGCTCAATACTTTGCTAGGAAGCCTCCTCAGACTTTGGAGAAGCTGCTCCAGAAGATGGACGAGTACATTCGTGCCGACAATGATTTTCGCCAAAGAAGGGAGGAGGCTTTCAGATTTTCTGAAATGACCAGGGGCTTCGGAGGAAGATTCTATCCGAGGCATGTCAGGTCCATCCACAACTCTACTCAAAATGATGATAAGGGGAGTCAGCAGAACAGGCCGCAGTGCTCCTCACAGGCTTCGGGGCAACAGCAAACTTTCTTCCGGCCACCAGCTCCAAGAGGCAGAGGCGCCAGGGGCTTCGGCGGAAGATTTGGAGATCAACCAAGGAGAGTATTTTGCTTATTCTGTGGTGAAAACAAGGGCCATACCACCAGGATGTGCCATGTTACCATCCAAAAGCAAAAGGAGATAGCCGAAGCTGCAGCGCAACAAGTTCAGCCGAAGCAGGTCATGCATACTGCTTCGTACCATCAGCCTTACATCCCAGAATACGTGGGCAATCACCCTGCAGTTTCTGTAGCTTCGGCGAGTCAACCTCAAGCTTCATGGCAACAGCCCCCGCCTCCACCACCGCTGCAACAAGGCCAACAGCTGGAAGGGAGCCAATATGTTCCACACCAAAGGGATCTCAGAGAACAATCTGAAGCTCGCACAGTCAATAGCACTGTGCCAGAGTCGAAGCACATTTATTGACAAATATCCTACCTTGATAGTAGTCTTTTCCATTTAGTTCTATTTTCTGTGTAATAAAGAACATTTCAGTTTTCATGTAATAGTTTCGTTGTTGGTCACGAGGAAAACCTATTTTCTCCACAGGCTTAGGTTGCTGAAGCTTAAAAATTTGCGATAACAAGAAGGACCTTCGAATTATTAAAAATCCTTCGAAGTCACAAAAAGTCGTTCTAAGGAACGCAGAGTAAGTTGCTGAAGTCACAAAAAGCCGTTCCAAAGGGAGCGCAGTGTAAGTTTTCTGCTCCAAAGTCGTTCCTAAGGGAATGCAGAGCATACAGCGAAAAGTCAACGCTGATACCGCCTAAGTAAAAGGCGAAGAAGCTCCAAAGACGTTCCTAAGGGAATGCAGAGCTTACAGCGAAAAGTCAACGCTGATACCGCCTAAGTAAAAGGCGAAGAAGCTCCAAAGACGTTCCTAAGGGAATGCAGAGCTTACAGCGAAAAGTCAGCGCTGATATAAAGATATTTTGTGTTTTATGGGGATATGTGTGTATCTTCGGAACAAATGTCATCTACATAACATAGCATCATCACATCATTTTGCATAGCATAAGCATCATACATCATGTTGCATATGGCAAAAGAAGGGGACACAGTATCAACCTTCGAAAGGACGCTTTGAGAAAGTGAAAATCATGCAAAGTCACGAGGGAATACAATGTTGATCTTCGGAATACAGCTTCGGAGAATGTTTTCACGAAGCATGGACGTGCTTCATCAGAGTAATATCGAAAATGTACAGCTTCGGAGAATATTTTCACGAAGCGTGGATGTGCTTCATCAGAATAGTATTAAAGGAGAATGTCTTCTTCACGAAGCATGAAAAGAAGGGAAGGTGTTTTTTCGCTGAAGGCTCAAAAATGGTATGTATGTAGAATTTCATGCATCGTAAAGAATTGAATAATGAAAAGAGACTTGTATATTACATTCAAGTGTACAAAATATTACATAGATCACACTTCAAATGTTTTTTCTAATAACATCTAGTCTTCTCTTAGTACTACTTCGGCAGCCTCATTTAGAAGTTGTTCAACAACTTTATCCATGATACCTTCGGCCATTTGTTTAATTTCGTCATTCCCTTTCGAGTGAGGGTCAGCAGACGATCCAGCAGGTTCTGAGGCAAGAGAATATATGTCTATGTTACTATTACAAACCATAAGCAAGTTCGAAAATCAAAAATTACAACAGACCTAAAAACCACTAGTTGGTACCTATTTGGCTTTTGGGCTCTGCGCTTTTTTCAGCGGCCTTGGCTACTTCCCTAGCATCATGGATACCTTGCTCGCTTCTTCGAATAATTTCCTGGGCCATTTCTCGGCCACCATTGTCCCAGACGTCGGTGAAAAATTTTCCACCAACCTGGCTAGCTTCGGTCGAGGGGTCTTTAATATCTTCAGCGGATAAAGTGGCTTCGGATTGCGCAAGAAGCTTAATATGATCGCAACCTTTCCTCTCCAAAACAGTAGCAACTCCTCTGGCGCCCGAAAAAGCGCAGATGTCACCGCGGCTACTCAGGATTTCCTCGAAGGCCTCTACTTCGTGACTGATCCATTCCAGTGGACCTTCGGGATTGCCTCTTGAGAAATTCTCTTCACTAGAGAATGCGCCAACGCCGGCGAAGCTGGATTTTATCTTTTTGACGCATTCTATAGATTTAACGTAGCATTTTCTCTGGGATGCACGAAGCTCCTTAACACTTATCTCTAAATGATTGGCCAGTTGATCGCTAAGCTCTCGTTTTGTTTCTTCAAGCATACGTTCCTTTTTAGCTCTAGCTAGCTGTTTCTGAAGATCTTTAATCTCACGTTTTTGGGCTTCGGCCTGGACCTTTGAGGCAGCTTCGTCCTTTTTTACCTTGTCTACCAATGTAAGCAGAATCTTATCCTTTTCCAGAGCTTCGTTTCTCAGTTTAATAACTTCTGACCGTAGGTTGTTGAACGCAATTTCATAGCTCTCATCTTCGGCATTCTTTTGTGCTCTCAATGCGTTGCTTAGGATTAAACCCTACATGTAAAAAAAGTTGGTATAAGAATAAAAGAATGAGTTACGAATTATAAAATTTCCAAGCGCCCAATTCCCATACCTTTAGGCTATTATACGCAAGACTATCCGCGAGATCCTCCTTCGTCATAGCGCATAGTCCAGCTTCAAGCTTCGGAAACCCCATACTCCTAGCCATCTCCCGGCAGACAGATAATTCTTTGTTGTCAGGGAGGCAGTATAGGAAGTCATCTTCGTTTGTCCCATTGAACACTAGTGCCCCCTTCGGATATTTTAATTCTTTGGCATAGTGGTTGGCTTCATAAATCTCTTCTTCAGATAATTTTTTCCCCGAAGCATGTCGCACAATGTAATCGCATATGGTGGAAGAGGCTTCGGGGGCAGCAGTGTTAATTTCTTCAACCAAAATTGGCTCTGGCATTTTTATTTTTTCTTCGGTTTCCAAAGGTTGTTCCTTGGTGGGTTCTGAAGTCCCAGCTTCAACTTCAAGTTGTTGCTTCGAAGCTTCAGCAATTAAAGCTTCAGTAGACACTTCAGAAAGTTCAACAGTCTTCTTTGGAGTTGTGCTTGAAGACTTAATTGTCTCCAAAACATCTAACACGTTCACCATTCTTTTTCTTTTCGGGGTTACCGATGGCCCCTTTTGATTTTTTATTGTTTCAACACTTGCTGAAGGACTCAAGATTTCTAATGTTTTTGGTCCTTCAATTTTCGGTTTTTCTGCTTTCTCTGCTGAAGGCGCTTCAGTTTTTTCTTCGATCTTCGGCACTGGAGCTGGCTCTGTATTTTCAGTGGCCAAGGAGATTTTACCGATAAATTCAGGCACTGTGGCAGGCTCAATAAAACGTGCCCGGTGGGTGAGCACCTTCATCTTTTTTCTTTGCGGCGCTGGCTCACTAGAAGCACTTGTGACAACTTCTGTTGCAGGAGAAGTATTTTTTCTTTTGCGGCCCGGCACCGGATAATGGTAGTCAGGATAGACAAACCCGACTGCATCAAATACCCGGTTGAGCCTTTTCTTCTTTCGGCCTCCGAAGGCTGCCGATAATGCAGTGTTCTCGGCCTTCGAATATGCCCCAAGCAGTTTGTCACTTAACGTTTCAATGCTTTTTAACCAGTCGTCATTAGGTTCAACAAACTTATCCCCGTATTTGAATGTGTATTTCAGTCTGACCAGTCCGCCTTCGTCAGACTCTTTGATGGTCTCCTTCGGCATTTCCCACTTTCCTGCAAGTGGCCACACCCTGAAGGCAATATGCTCTTGGACCAAGTCCCTTGTCCCGATAAAAGAGCAGACTACGCCGAAGGCTCTTTGGCATTCTTTGGCCGCTTCATCCATTTCAACCTTCGGTTTTCGGAGTCCGAAGCACCGCCAGATAGGACGCATAATGATACTTTTAACACCTTCCTGCGCTGTCAAGTCATTCTTTACATAGAACCATTCTGTCATCCAGGCACCGGGCCACCTCTTTCGAAAGGTTGGCACGGGGCAGCTTGACCCGGAGCGGGCACCGAAGCTGTAGCAACCAAAGTTGTTGTGATATTGTTCTTTCCCCCAGGGCTTCGTCTCATATAACAACTCATGAATTTTGCAAAAGCTTTTAGCATTTGGTTCTAAGCCTTGGCTTCGCACAGCCCAGACAAAGATCCCCATTCTTATGATAGCTTCGGGAATAATTTGATGAAGGTAGACTTGAAATGTCTTCAGGACTTCGACAACAAAGCTGCTTAGGGGGAATCGAAGCCCAGCCTTGAGAAAGCTTCGGAAGATCACGACCTCATCTTCTTCGGGGGTGGGAGAAGTTTTTTCTCCAGCATCAGCCCTCACAATAGATATATCTCGAAAATATCTCCCTCTCATATTGTCAATATGACTCTGCTTAATAGTGCTTTTCCCGAAAACTGAGTGACTTGGCCGCCATGGTCGATCTTCGGACTCTCCCCCACCGCTTTCTACATCATAACTGTCGCTGTCACCAGTATCTTCAGACAAACCTTCCAGAATCTCCTTGGTGATTTTTTCCATATTGGTCTTCGCCATCGCCATAAGGAACCCCAAGTTCTTCTCTTCGTCGAGGCTCAGCTTCATCTCAGCAGCGACCTTCTTATCTTCAGACATCTTCGGAAACACTAAAAAACTGTTTTCAAAGCCGAAGCTTCAAAACCAAAAGATCAGCAAATCTTAGTGCGCAAGAGCTAAAAATTTAGTGAGCGGAAGCAGATGGCAAGTGAGCGTACCAAATGAGTTTGCGGTATGATCTTATTTATACGCCCAGTGCGTTGAAAATTGAAAGACCCCGCTTGTCAGTGAATGTTGCTATTCTAGCAAAGGGAAGGTGTTTTTTCGGACCTTCGGCTCAAGGCCTTCGTCCATATCGCAATCTGAATTTATCATTAACAAATTAATATTGCGAGGGGCTACTGTTGGGGGCCTTCGTCCTCCGAAGGTCCTCAAAAACAAGACTTAACAATGTTTTCCAAGTGAATTATATGAACAGGTATTTTCGGACTCAGATTATGGACATGGAGTACGGACAGGACGAAGCTTAAGCCAGACGAAAGGGGGTTGAGATGAAGGACGGGCTGGTTACCATGCTGTACGAAGGATGGTGCGCAGCCGAAGCTATGCGCAGGAAAGCTTCGTCGCGATAGCAGAACGGGGAACCGACCTAAAGATGAAAAGACTACTTAGGCCTTGACAGACTCCCATAGGTCATTAGCAAATGTAATGGGCATGAATGTAATTTTACATGGGCTGCGTCCCACGCCTATAAATAGATGAACAGTACTCCCGTACTGTTCACGCTGACCTGACATTTGCTTTTGCGTCATCCTTGTACTTTTGTCTTCCTGCAATCCGAAGGTACACTTGTAATTTGAAGTCATTTCTATTGTTATATAATAATAAAATAGAAATGACGTTGTGATGAAATTTAAATGTTTATATTACTTTTCATGTTGCGTGTAAGTCCTTCGTCATAGCTTATTGTGCTTACGAAGATATATTGTTTGTGACCTTCGTCCGGAGCACATTATATCCCGAAGGGAAATAATGTTTCAAAGGACGAAGGACCTTACCATTTAACACTTTTTATGTTGCCTTGTTCTCAATCCGAAGCATTTGAGGACAAGTCACCAACAGGTTGCTTCAAATATATTTGTTATCATGGTTAGTAAACAATGCTAACTGCTCATGTTCATATTCTAGAATGGCAAGCAAATGGTGCACGAGGAGCATTGACAGCTCTAGCGTCAGTAGCAGATTCATCACAAGCGTTGTTCACTTGGGAGTTTTATGCATAGTGGATCTCTGTTATTGTGCATCATGGCCTCATGGGGCTGTCGTATTGTTGTTGCGCTTTCTAACTTACTCATAATAACAACTTTATATATCATTTACATTATTTTTTTGTTTGTCTATCTGATCATAAGTTTGTAGCAATAACTTTTTTGTTTGTCCATTTACGTGGGGCAGCAGGCTGCTGCGCTCTTGGGAGAGCAGCTCGTCTACCACGCTGTACAACGTTCCATTGGCTGCGGGGCCGCCATGCCTCCAGTGGTGCTGCCCGACAAGGAGACTGAGTATTTGGGGATTATCGGCGAAGCATCATGGCTCCCGACGAAGCAGTGGCTGCGACTAGCGCGCTGGACGTTGCTGGGGGCCGCCTGATGTTGGCGGTGGCTGCTGCCTGGGGGCAGCGGCAGAGCTTATGATCGTCGAGATCTTTAATATCATATTGGTAGGAGCTACGTTTCCTATACCGATAATATGTTTCCGTTGTAACGCGCGGGCATCCACAATTGAATAAAAAAAATAAACCGGGGCCTGACTTCACGCTGGACGGGCACCCACCGGCCACCGGGGTCATCTGGGTTGGAGGACCACATTGGGTACCCGAAATTAATTTGCTGCCTAGTGTGGGTCAAACACTAACTCCCGGTTGACCCATTCCAACAGGCCCCACCCGCTAACGGCGACGACGCGGCGACGACGACTGCTTCCCCAGTGGGAGACCTGCAATCCTCAGCCACCTGCCCCTCCCCCTCCCCCATCTCCGTTCACCTCTTCCCCCTCTTCCCTACCTTCCTGTATTCGCGGCGTCGAGTGCCGCCGCCCTTCGCCGGCGCCAAGCACGGAGCAACGCACCAGGTACGCCCCCCCTCTCTCTCCTCCCTCCCTTCCTGCTCCTCGAAATCGAGCACCGCAAACCAAACCCTAGTACAAGCTGTAATTTTTCGGATCTGACCCGGTTACATGGTGCATACTAACTCGGGGTTTCTGCAAAAATTATCGGGTGTACGCGACTACGCGTGTACACTCATGTCCTATGCTAGGTCCGCCCGTGGTTCCAGCGGAGGTCTCGCTGATTGTTGGGACTTACGGATTTCTCGCCTTTTTTGTTTCTAAAAGTTTCAGTACCTGGATTCGAACTGAGAGTGGATTAAGAAGACATGGCAAGGTTATGTTGCTTCGGCGCCGGTTGCTCCGATGTAAGTCCCACTTTTGATCGGTTTCCGCGTCCTTTTTTTTGGCCACGGATATACTAGCATCTCTAGAATTTTTGTCAATTACTTTTGTGTTTCAATCACTAATACAACAAGATACTGACTTTTTCCTGTTTATAAGTCAAATAAATCTGAGGTTTCTGTTAAGGTTTAGTTTTTTACTTTATCCTTTCATCTTATAGCTGAACTTGAAGTGAAGAAAAAATTATGTTGAAGTAATATGTAGTATGCTCCTTTGGCACTAGTAATAACAACTAGTGACTAATATTGACTTGTTGGCATGAAATACCATTATTATGCTAGCGTCTAGTGACACGAGTTGCACTAAACATTATCTCTCCAGTCTCCACCTGCAAGCGCTCCAAAAAAAGATGTTCATGAGCTGTCATTATTCATGAAGCTTGTGAGTAAGCTAGGAGCTCTGCAAATTGCAATCTGGCTTGTGTTAGCACTTCAGCCCTCTTGCTGATTGTTCTGCTTGTATGCAGTTCACGGGGCAAGGGTCAATAGCATCCGGTAAAGGGAAAGGCTGTCAAGGGCAAGTCAAGATCTGCTATGGATATAACCTTGTAAGAGGGATGACGAATCATCCAATGGAGGACTATCATTTTGCCGAACTTGTTGATGTCAAAGGAAACGAGCTTGGTCTTTTTGCTATTTATGATGGTCATTTAGGGGACACCGTTCCTATGTATTTACAGAAGAATTTATTTACAAATATTTTGAATGAGGTAAGTTTTAAGCTTTTGTTTCAACAGCTCTTAATTTGCTAGCTGTGTGGTTATCATAATCTTGCCATTCTATTTTAGGAAGAGTTTTGGACACACACAGATAGAGCGATTATAAAAGCGTATGAAAAAACAGACCAAGCTATTCTGTCACATACTCCAGATCTGGGACAAGGTGGCTCCACTGCTGTAACCGCCATTCTTGTGAACGGCAGGAAGTTATGGGTAGCTAATGTAGGCGATTCAAGAGCTGTTCTTTTGAAAGGTGGTGAGCCCATACAGATGTCGATAGACCATGATCCGAATGTTGAGCGGAGTGTAATCGAAAATAGGGGTGGTTTTGTTTCAAATATGCCAGGTTTGTCCTCATTTTTTACTCTTTAAGCACGATACCCTGATTTAATTGACTGGGGTGCCTTTTTCGATATTTGGTTCATTGTCCGAAGCATTTGAACATGTCAAATACACAATCTTAGTGAAACATTTTTATGGAATCTTATTGAATGGCTATTAGGTGTGGGAAAAATAAAAGGTGTTTACTAGCCAAGTTCAATAACATAATTTATTTAATCTTTACTGCAAAACAGAAGAACAAGTCTCCCTTAGTGGAGATAGCTGTACATACAGAGAGCCTCATGGGCCATATGGGTCTATAGTAGATGGACCTTCATACACTTAACATCCCCCTTCAAACTCAAGGTAGAAGTGGACGATTTGAAACATTGAGTTTATCAAGTGAAGCCGATGCTGCTCTTGAGTTTGTGCTTTAGGCAACTGACGCTCGTGTCGCCTCGCTCTGGCGGCTCGGGCGGCAAATCCTAGTCGCAGCTGCCACTGCACCTCCACCTCGCCTACGACCTTGCCGCTGCTAGAGCAGGGTGGCAGCGCTTCCCGCGCCCCCCTGCAAGGACGGTGGCAGTGAGGAGTGCTCCCCCTTGCTCTGCTCCTCCCCAACCCTACCGCCGTTGCTCGGGCACCAGAACTGGACCAAATGGGGAGTAGGTGGCGTGCTGACTGTGCCGGCTGGCGAGGCGGCGGAAGGAGCAGGGGACGGTTGCCTGGGCAGCGGGCGCATGGCGGTCATGGCTAGCGTTGTCGTCCTCTGGTTGGGCGGGGCGGGTCAGTGCGCAGGAGGACTCAGATGCGTAGGTGAGCTCTTGGCGTGGCGGCACAAGGTGCGGGTGCCTGAGCCTCGTGACGTTGTGGCAGCCATGTATTGCGCCGACGACAGTGGCTTGACGGGTGGTGATGGGTCCTCCGGCGAAAGCCATGCCCGTTTGCGGGCGGACAACGATGACGTTTGCAGGCGCCACTAGGGGTGGTATTGGATTGCGATCCAAATGTTTCTTCACGACTTAGGAGAAAATCCCTTCAATGCCATCTAAACTTATACCAATCTCTTCAATGCCATCATAATTTATAGCTATCCTTCAATGCCATCAAATTTAAATTTTAATCCCTTGAATGTCGTCGCCGTTAGTTTGAAGCTAACATCGTTAGTTCTATTTAAAGCAAATCCCTCCAATGTCATCAAAATCTATACCGATCCCTTCAATGCCGCTAGAAATTGGTTCGATCTATTTGGGTTTTAAAAATTTCAGAATAAAAAAAATATGGAATTGAAGGGATTTTCTTGCTAATATATCTGAAAAACCGATCCAAGGGTTCTGGGTTTACATGCCCTAACTACTATACGACTGTATTATTAAACTTGATCTTATGCGTGGAAAGGAGCAAGCAAGGAAGCTTGCTTAGAACTGTACTAAACAGAGCTTGGCCAACGGGCAGCGCCGCTGTGCAAACCAGGGTCCAGTGCCGTCACGGATTCACGAACGACCATCATTGATGGTTAGTTGCATGGTGTACAAATGTCATTTGTTGTGCGACCGATGGAGTCGTACACTGTTCACATATGGGGTCGTTGATCCCTCTTGCTCCTGCCCCACGCTTTGCTCTCATACAGGACGGTTTCCTCACCGGCTAGGTTACCCCTGCAATCTGGATAAAATACTCATGGCTCGTCAGCTCGCTCGGTTCGTGGTTAGCTCGGCTCGTCTCGTTTCAATTTTGTCACAAGCTGAGCTAGCATCTTAGCTCGGTTTGTTAACGAGTCAGTTTGAGCCAACTCCTTATCTCGAATGAGCTAACATTTGTCAGCAAAACAAAGCATGCACTTGTGTTTCTCCAGCCCTACCTCTAACAAGCAAAAAAATGAGTCGTTTAGCTATTTGTATAATGAACAACATATACGTGTGACATAAAAAATTTTGTTTCCCCAATAGAAAACTTTGTGGTTATTTGTTTATATCGATTTGATCTATTCGGTTTTCATATTTTTTTTCCAAAATTATTAGGAAGCAAATAGACCGAAATAATATATCGAAGTAATTTTTGGGTTTCAAAAAGTATGGAATGAACTTTGGTCTATATATTTTTTATTCTAGAATTTTTAAACCCTAAATAGATCGAACCAATTTCTAGTAGCATTGAAGGAATCAGTATAGATTTTGATGACATTGGAGGGATTTGTTTTAAATGGAACTAACGACGTTAGCTTCAAACTAACAGCGATGTCATTCAAGTGATTAAAATTTAAATTTGGTGGTATTGAAGGGAAGCTATAAATTCTGATGGCATTGAAGGGATTGGTATAAGTTTGGATGGCATTGAAGGGATTTTCTCATTCATTAGGTCCCTAAAAATATTTTAGTTCAAAAATGAATAGAAATAGAGCCCGATCGTAATCTGATCCGATCCTTAAATTTTTTAGTGTAAAATTTAGATCCCATTGTCACCCCTAGGTGCCACTCCTACCGTATTGAGGGTGTCGTCCATGGATCTCCCCCGTCCTCCGTGTTGGCGTCCTCTCCTCGGCTTTCTTGGGGTTTCACGCTGGCTATTTGGCCGACGACGAGCTCTGGTGGTTGGTTCCCGCTGGGTTGGTGCGTCGGTGGACGACAGATGGTGGCAATGCGCGGCGGCTTGGAGGGGTGGCTTCGACGTGGATGCCTCGACAGCCTCCTCCATGGTGCTGGCGATCGTCACTGCTCTGTTGGGTCTTCGGAGGACCGTCTTGGGAAGTCGGAGTTGCTCATTTCTTGTTGAGCTCGGCAATGATGACTCATGTTGGGCTTTGTGTGTGGAGTTGCCGTTGTCTGTGGTGTTGTGTGGGCCTTCCATCGTTTCTCTTCTAATGCACTATGTGTAGGTTTTGAGCCCGGTTTTTCCTTAAAACTGGGTCAATTCCATTCTTCTTAATTGAGAGGCAGAGCTCCTGCCAATAGCCCAATACGATAAAAAAGTATGTGTTTTAGTGAAAAAGTCAACCAATTGCAACTCTGATGGCACATACTGAAGAGCAATGGTTTTCTAATGACAATGAGACTGAGTAAAAAAGGCTCATAAAAACAATATGCTACTCATTAATAGTATTATGTGAAGCATCAATAGCAGGCTCATCATGACTGTCCAAGGTGGTGAACTAGATGGAAGAACAGTAGTGTCTTTGGGACGACGGTTGAGAACATGTATCGTAGGTGGTTTGGAAAAAGGAGTGAAGTGTCAGAGGTGGAGGAGGTGAAGACGAAGGTGTTACATTTGTAGGTGACATGATGAAAATAGAAGACTTAGGAATGACTGTAATGGACGGAGAAGGTATGTTGACATCACCACTAGATGAAATAGGAGGAAGGTACAGAAATGATGTGGACTCTGTGGGTGAGTACGAGGGTTGAGTGGAGGGGTTGTGAAAGAAAGGATGGTTCTCAACAAAGGCCACATCACGAGAGATACGATGTATGCAACACAAAGAAGGATCATAACACCGATAAGGCAATAACCTTTATGCTCAAAATATGGCCAACAGATTGTGTAGTCAACTTAGTGCGCTCATGAGGTACAAGCAAAAAACATAACATGTACATCCACAAACTCTTAGATGATCATAGCTCGTAGGGTTATCAAAAAGAACACCATCACATTTGTCTGACAATTTTGAAGACGGTTGTCTATTTATGAGATAGACAATTGTAGAAATGATTTCATCCCAAAAATGAGAAGGGACAAAAGATGAAATCAAAAGTGTATTAGCTGTTTCTATAAGATGACAATGTTTTCATTTAGCAACTCGGAGGTCAGAGAGGATCTCTCGGAAGCAGAAGAACAACTCTCCCTTAGGGCGTGTTCGGTTACACCAATCCAGAGGTGGATTGGAGAGGTTTAAATCCCCTCCTAGTCATTTTTGACTGAGGGGATTTAAACCCCTCCAATCCCCTTCTGGATTGACCTAACCGAACAAGCCCTTAGTGGAGATAGTTGTATATATAGTAGATTCTTCATACACTTAACAACTGCTAGTCAAATGAAAATGTTTATTGAACAACACCATGTGGTACTCTATTCCAAGTATGTTTTGATATAAACTGTACGTGACAATTCATATCATATTTAATAAAAGCATACATTTTATAGCAACAAAGTTGTTGCTAATGGCTTAATGATTGCATTTCAACACGCTGTATTATGCCATTTTGATGCAATGCAATTTTATAAGCACATTTTCAGTATTGCATCTGATGGAAAATATTCTACCAAAGCAGCCTATAATGGACTATTTATTGGATCCACTCATTTTGATCACCGGGAGCGAATTTGGCATTCCTGGGCGCCTCCTAAATGCAAATTTTTTCTTTGGTTAGCTGCCTTGAAAAGGTGCTGGACAGCTGACAGGCTACAAAAAAGAGGTCTCAATCATCCTGAGAGATGCCCCCCCCCTTTGTGACCAAGAGCCTGAGACTATAGATCATCTACTTGTAGGGTGTGTCTTTGAGAGGAACTTCTGGTTTATGCTGCTTGGACAGGTCAACCTCCAAAGTTTTACTCCTCAGGTTGGAGAAGAAAATGTCATGCAGTGGTGGAAAAGCTGCAGTAACCAGCTGCAACAGATTGCTAGAAAAGGTTTCAACTCTTTAATTATCCTGGGGCTTTGGACAATTTGGAACCACAGAAATAGATGCGTATTTGATGGTCTTTCTCCTAACTGGGAAACAGCTATCAGAAGAGCGTATGAAGAAAGAGAAATGTGGGAGCTGGCTGGTGCCAAGAGTTTGGCCCTCCTTACTGCCTCCCGGGGATTGGCTCGTAGTGTTTTTTTAGTTTTGTTTAGATGGATCTTCTCAGGTTTCTGAGTTTTAGACCTCCGTAAAGGAGTCTTTGTACCTGGTCTGTTTTTTCAGACCTTCTTTTCCTTCTTCTTAATATAACGGGACACAGTTTTCCTATGCTTTTCGAGAAAAAAAGTCAAAGCATCACTACCATATTTGAGCAGTTTATATGAAATATCGTAGTTGTCAATGTATGTGCTTCCTCTCTGGTTCAACAATAAGTCTTGAGACTTGAGAGATAAGTCCTTGCTCTAGTAATGTGTGATGGCATTACTATTTATTCTCATAACATAAATATTAGACCAGATTTCTAAACATGATGTCGAAGGGCTGAATTTTTTATATAATATTTGTCAACCTTCTGTGCGCACTCAACTTATATATTGTATAAATGGGCAGTAAGTTGCTTTGGGTTCCTTAACTTTCTGTGCGCGCTCAACTCATTGGTTACTGTAACAGCATAAATATTTTTGGATAATTGCCAAACACATACCTGTTGCAGTGTACTAACTTGAAGATTTGTTCCTTTGTGCACAGTTGCGCACACATTTCCGTGATCACGTTTTTGGTAGAAGTCATATATTTGTTTTACCTGGAAGACAATTTGAAGCTACCATATGTTATAGTTTCCAATATATTCATAATTGCAGAGAGATCAAATTAGTAAATCTTTTGGAAACTCTGGTTGCAATTCTCATCCTTTAATAATTTGTTCTTAGATAAATATTTAAACAAAACCATGTGCCTTAAAAATAAGCACAACAATGTTATCTGAATTTTTTTGTTGACAGCAATTGAATCTAACACTTGAACTTTCAGGAGATGTTCCCCGAGTATGTGGTCAGTTGGCTGTCTCCAGAGCTTTTGGAGACAGGAATCTAAAATCACTATTGAGATCAGAGCCTGATATAAAAGTCGAAGACATAGATCACACTGCCGAGCTACTTGTTCTTGCGAGTGACGGTCTTTGGAAGGTGTGGCACGTTATTTCAAAATTTGTCGAAATGGCCAGGATGTAGTTGACCGGAAGCATATCCATGGCTGCACTCTTAATTTCTTTCCTTTTATTGACCCTACCAGGTGATGAACAATCAAGAGGTTGTCGATTTGGCCAAAAGGTACAAGGATCCCTATGCTGCTGCCAAGCAATTAACCGTCGAAGCACAAAAAAGAGATAGTAAGGATGATATATCATGCATCGTTGTTCGGTTCAAGGCGTAAATCGGTCTCGAAGGATTTTCATCGAGAGCAAAAAACAAGTGAATTAGGCTGCCTGACGATGGTAGTGATAATCTGATGGTTGAATAATGACTGGGGTGTTGGCTGTAAATGATTTGTCTGCTCCAATGTAAAGTTCATATATAAGTATGCTAGGATTATTTGGTTTGGCGATTTTAAAGGTACAGGTGCGAGGGCCCGAGAGCTACTAAATAGCTACCATCTGTAAATAATGGTTATATTGGATGTTGAATTTGTAAGAGTAGACTGAGCAAAAGACATCTGGATAGTTCCTAAAAGAACAGCAAGGTACTCTTATGTTCAGAAAGTTCTACAGGTGTGTATGTGCTTCAGTTAGATTTTAAATAAATCCTAGCAAGGTGGAAGAGGAATACATAGTAGCATGTTACAGCGGTAGGATGGTTAGATTAAAGGAACCTTTGTTGACCATAGATCCTTAATGACATGACCCCTATATGATTTGCGAACCTATATTAGTGGGACAAAACTCAATTCATACTTGTACACATATACGCTCATGGATACATATATGTACTCATACACATGCCCTCGAGTATCCGCTATTCGACGGATACTCGCTATCCGCCCCACTACAATTTCAGCATTCAAGTCAAAACAATATTTTTTATTGCATTTCAACAATTTTATCATTCTAACAGCATCAAACAACAATTTCAGCAACATATCATGGATAGAAATTGGAAAATGAAAATTTAGGATATTATATTGAATCCGGATGACCCACTTGTGGGGATACATATCCTCCGAGTCACCACGACCTAGAGACGTTTCGTGGGTCATTCGAATGGTCCTTGATGGGCCACCTGAAATTCTCCTGATGGGCCTCGGTCTAATGGAAGCCGCAGGAGTCCGAGGAATGTGTAGGTGTGCGTACGTGAGAAACCAGTCTCGTCTTGTACGTGCAGTGCGCAGAAATCGGTGGCCGACTTGTTTCACCGTAGCCCAGCGCGACGAGAGGCAGAACAAACAGAACATGAAAATCGTGGACTCGTGGTAGTTTTTCTGTAACCTCAATTCAGTCGGCAATAAAGCTGAAGAAAGGACCCTACGAAAACGAGATAGACACCCATAGAACCCATCTTCTTTCTCTAAACATCCATTATACTCTAGAGATAAATCGACCGCACGTAGACAGAAACCATAGGACGTAGGGTATTACGCCACCGAGCGACCCGAACCTGAGCAATCGCTTGTGTCTCCGATGTGCTTTGCACGTACCATCGAGTTGCGATTGTCGGCGTGTAGCACCCCGAAAATTCAAATCTTGAAATTCTCTCAAACTCGCTCTAAATTCAAAATGAATTTTAAATTTTATTTCAAAATGTTTGTTTGCGAGTTGATCTCAACAAATAAAATATAGTGGTCTATATTCTCTCCAAAATCCTCCTCATAATATCCTACAAATATTTCCCCAGTGATCCCCTCAAGTTCTTTCCAGAAATACTGCCCAAATATTCCACCGGCAATTCTCCAAATATTTTCCTCCTGAGAAATACCTTCAGAATCATTTTTAAAGTCTCTACAAATATTTTCTTCATAATTTTTCTCATACTCATACTATGAGTGAGCTCTACAAGCTAATTTCACTTATACATGACAAATACATGATTATCTCCCACTAATCCTCGCATCCTCCCACTAATCCTCGCCTCCTCCCGCCTAATCCTCCCACCTAGCCTATAAATAGAGGAGCAAGGGCCTCCTCTCAAGCCACTCCAAGCCATTTCATGGCAACTCTCTCCCCCCCACACGCCCACTCCAAATCCCACACAAGCACACACTAGCACAAGGATAGTTCGGTCGTTCTTCGATCGTTCGTCCACCTGTTCTTAGTTCGTTCGTTCGTCCGATCGTTCGATCGTTCATGGTTCGTTCGTCCATTTGTCCGATCGTTCGATCGTTCGTCCGTTTGTTCATCTAAATAATCTTTGTTCAGCCGTTATGCTGCCGAAATTTCGATCGTTCGTTCGTTCGTTCATAGTTCCTATTCATCGTTCGTTCACCATCCCTATTCATCGTTCATCGTTCGTTCACAGTCCATATTCATCGTTCATAGTTCTTATTCATCGTTCGTTCATCGTTCCTATTCATCGTTCGTTCATAGTCACTATTCATCGTTCGTTCATACGAACTATCCACCATCACTATTTACCATTACTATTCATCATCGTTACTATTCACCATTACTATTTATCATCGTTACTATTCACCATTACTATTCATCATCGTTACTATTCGTCGATGATATCTATCGTTACTATTCCATCGTCCCTATTCATTGTTACTATTCATCGATCATTCGATCATCCCAAATTTCAACTGCTCATCCATCATGATGTCTAGCTCAGCTAAGACCTGCCAGACCAATATTTCAGTCATACGAACTCCGGTGACTGTGATTTTCCTTCCAGTAAGTTTCCATCTAGTCACTCATCCCACATTTCTCCAAGTTGAGCACGCTTAACTTTGAGATTCTTTCGAACTAGGCTTCCAAACTCAGATTCCAATAATTCTTGTTTCTAAATTCTTATCAAATTATTCCCTATCCAACCATGTCATCCCTTAAGCATGGTTCATATTCCAGAAAACTCCTAAAATACTCTTGTCCCATATTCTGCCTATAATTTCCCTGTTTAGACTAAGTCAGATGATTCATTTGCCACTATTCTCACCAACAGTGAACTCCACTGTACTACACCACATACACCCAGCTATAAATACACCTAGCTACCCTCTCTCTCTCCACACACTCAACACCCTTAGCTAAGGCAAACCCCCACCCACTCAGTTACTCCGATCTGTCGGCTACGAGCATAGTGTCGCTTCGCCTCCAATCCACCCTCCTGGTAAGCACCTATACTCCACCACCAGTAGTATCACAACACCACATGACACAGATTCTGCTCAAGACTCTACCCATCCATATATCGCCATTCTGACCACTATACTAAATATTTGTTGATATACTTGCTGGTTTGTATGTTTGCTTGTTCATGTTGAATAGTTATCGGAGCGCTCATGCCGTCTCGTGAAGGTTAGATCTGCAAGTCTATGCTAGGCGGTGGAGCCAGAAGCCAGTTCTGCGAGCTCTCACCCTTTCGTTGGTTAAGCACGGCAAGCTCACTGGATCCCTTTGATGCATAAATTACCTATTCTTTTCAACCACAACCCTCAGCCTGTTAATTTATGCATGAAATAATTTTGAGACAAGTTATTATGGCCACCCAGCCTTTGCCGCAATTAATCTTTATACTCCTTGATATTTTTGTTACAAATGATTTGAGAAAAGGTGTGAGTTTTCAAAAGAAAATGTTTTTCAAAATGGGTATTGTCGGAGAGGAAATTCTCCGGCCGGGTGGCAGAATACACCCGCCCTAAATCCTAAGATGAGGAGGGAGCCTAAGCGTTTTGCCTGTTGCTAGATGGGCGATGAACATAAGAACACGTAAGGGTTTAGAGTGGTTTGGGCCGCCGGAGCGTAATACCCTACTCCACTGTGTGCTGTATTGAGCTTGAGAGCTTGTATGAACTTGTGAGTCTGAGAGTCTAAGTGAGTGTGTCTTGTAACGTCGTGTGCCCTCCCTTTTATAGCCAAAGGGGGGCACATACAAGGTTGCTGAGCCCCGACATGTGGGCCCAGGGACACAATGGAAGAAATACATGGAGCAACTAATGCAGGTGACGCCTGAGAGATCTTCTGGCGCCTAGATGTACGCAACCCCCGCAGTGTCGGTACACAACGGTAGCTTCCTCGGTTCGTACGCGTGATGATGAGTATAGTACATGCAGCAGCATGGGCGTGCCGCCTGCCAGCGGAATGGACAGGTCTCATTAAATGCTAAGGCGACACGCTGCTTGCCAGTGGAATGGACAGGTCGCCGCCTAACAGCAGAGTGGGCAGGCCTCATTAAATGTCGAGGCGGCACATCGCTTGTCAGGCGGCGCGCCTTATCCGCAATAAATGCAGAGGCCACGCAACCCAAAGGCCTTACGTCAGGCTCCGCCCGCTGGCTTATGTCACGCGCAGTAGGCCACGTGGCAGCATCGGGCTCCACCTGGGCGAGGAGCAGTAGCGTATGCGGACAGGTCCACACCAGGCTGGTCCTGGACATGTGTCGACACCGGATTCCTGCCAAACCTTGAGCAAGGCCTGGGTATTCTCTGTCCTAGAGTCCCGGGACCTGGCTATGGGCGGCCCGGACCCCACACAGAGGGGTCCGGGACCCGTCTCGTGGGTCCAGGTCACGCCCGTGGGGGTCCTGGTCCTTTCCCGGTGGTCTGGTCTACATGTACAGGGGTCTGGTACTTTCCCATGGGGGTACAGACCCACTGTTAACATCTTGGAGTATATCGTCTTCTCTGGCCACGTGGTGACCCCGGAGCCGTCCACGTGGTGGGGTCGGGTGCTGTTCACCACGCGACTAGAGATAGCCGCGTGGGCACCGCGTCTTCATGTTGTAGTAATGGGTACCCCTGTTTCAGGGTACCGACAGTGGCCCCCGAGGCCACCTCAGGGGAGGATGCGAGCCTGCAGGTGGGGCCAAAACTTGTACCTTGCGTCAACACGGCATGACCGGTGACTGGGGCGCCACCTCAGCGTGCGCTACATTAACTCGGCGTGCACGCGCTGTCAGTCTTCCATCGGTCACATCAACTATCGTTCCTGTCACCGCGGCTGACTGATGCGTGGCCCCCACGCATGGCAGTTTCGTCGGGCCGCGCGCAGGACGCCTCGTTGCCGCCGCCTAGGTTAAAAATATTCCCCCACAGCAGCCTCGAGGCGGCGCACGATCGTGCGCGGCGATTCGCTCCTCGCGCGGCGGTTCGTCTTTTTTGCACTTGGAGACCGGCGCACCAGCTACATGACTTGTGGGCCCAGGCCCCCATATCAGTGACTGGGCCGCTTGGGCGCTAGGTGCGCGTCGGACGGAATTTCCCAGGGCGCAAGAGGGGGAGTCTTCCTTGAAAAGGGATTCTTCCCGCGTGTAGCAGTTACGCTTTCGCATTCTCTCCAGCTGCTACGCCCTTTCGCCTCCGAGCCCTCTGCGCCCCTTTGCATTCGCGCTCTTCAGCTTTCTGCTGTTGTAGTCGCCATGGCCTTGCTGGTTCATCCCGAGCGTTTCCAATCCGAGGGGGCACTCAACATGGTGCGCAACCTGCTCGGATGGGGCGTGCCGGCTTTGGCCGGGAGGATCCATGCCAGCGCCTCTCCCCTCGGCAATCTTGACGTGGGGGAGTTCGTGCTCTTCGTATCCTACCTCTCTTGTGGGTTGGCACTGTCGATCTTGCCATTCTTTCTGCTGTTGTTGGAGGAGCTCGGCCTCCAGCTTCAGCACCTCACCCCCACTCTCTCCTCCAAGCGGTCATCTTTGCCCATCTGTACAAGATGTTCGTGGGGGTGGCGCCCTGCACCGCCCTCTTCCGCCATTTCTTTGTGCTGGTGAGGTCGGGGAAGGCGAAGGACCACCTCGACGCCTACTACTTCTAGATAAGGGCGGATTCGGTCGGCTCTTACATCTCCTCCCTCGGTGGCGAGAGGTGGGAAAATTGGCGCGCCGACTGGGTGATCGCCAGCACGGAGGCCAACGACCGCCTCGTGCTGCCGAGCGACGGGCCACGGCTCGACCGTAAGCAATGGAGGACCAGGCCATCGCTGGCGCCGGAGTTCGAGCCCGTACTGGACAGGATCAAGAGCCTGGCAACCAGCGGCCTGACATCGATGCACGTGGTTGGTGACTTCCTGAAGCGCCGAGTCGCGCCGCTGCAGAGGAGGGCGCGTCTGAGTTACTGGTTCACCGGCTCAAACGACATCGACCGGATCTAGCACGGGTCAGGCACCGACCTGTCCTAGGATGAGCTAGAAGTCCTGGTGAAGGGGATCACTGGTGAGTCCTTCATCCCTGAGACCCTAATCCCTCCCCATGACATCTCTCCGCTCTGTGACGACCCTAGGGTTGAGGGCCACGATCTTGGCCTGGCTGCCAACCCTCGACGAGAGCGGCGTGGCGGTTCGCCAGACTGGCGGCCAGGACCCCCACCGCGGGATCAGATCCCCAGTGTACTGGCTAGAGGTTCCCAGCCCGCTGGTGCAGGTTCCGAAGTTCCTCCCGCGACCCCCAGCCCCTTGGACAAGGGCAAAGGGGCTGCGAGCAGTTCCTCCGCCCTAGGTGGCACCAGGGGTCGGAGGAAGAGAGGCGGCGCCGGCTTGTTGGAACTCGCGTTCCCAGACAGGTTGTTTCCAACAGGGGGATGAGTGAAGGGGGAACACGGTTTGATTGGAGGCAACAATTGCTCTGTTAATCTAGCCCCTCAAGGGCACTGTACGGGGGTATTTATAGCCGCCTGAGCGCCCAGCGTCTCGGTTTAAGGACACATGTGCCCTCAAGCGCCTGGGTCATTCCCGGAATATTCCCATAAAGCGGGGTTATAGACCGTCATTACATAAAAGCGTTTACAAATCGGGCCCGTAATACAACCGGTCGCGCGGGGCCTGTTACGATGGGCCGAATTCCACGTGGGCCTTCGTGCTCGACAAGGACGCGGGGCAGGGCGACCTCGTCGTGGGCCTTTGCCTTGCAACATGTTCGACGAAGGGTGGGAGCTGCCAGTCGTTTTGCCTTCGTTGAGGCAGCGAGACTGGCGAAGGCTTCGAGCGAAGGGTTGATGTAGCGAGACTGGCGAAGGCTTCGAGCGAGGGGTAGTGTGTTCGCCTTCGCCCCAACACGGTTGTGCCGCGCCGATGGCTCGTTTGTGTCGGACCCCCCCTAGCGGGACCGAAGAGGTCGGCGCCCAGAAGCGGCAGAGGACTGCCGGTGGGGCCGAGGAGACTGGCTCCCAGGCCCAGGGCGCGCAGAGGCGTCCCAGTCCTCCGCCACCACCACCATCGGGTGCGTCGCCACCGCAACCGCCACTGCCATCGAGCCCACCGTCACCACCCCAGGGGCAGCAACAACAACAATATCAGCAGTAGCAGCAACAACAACAGCGGACGTCCCGCTTCCAGGGTCGCTGGAAGGTCCAGGGCCCCAAGTGAGTGTTGCCCCATCCTTGTTCTTGCGAGTGTAGTTATCATGCCGACAGGTCTCAATCCATCCTTATTTGCCAGGGCTTCACCCCCCTCTGCCTCCAAGGCCATGCCCGCCAGCGGGTTAGGCGGCCAGCAGCAGGCGCCACCGAGTTCCCATGCTCCAGCTGGGGGTTCGGCAGCAGCGGAGCCTCCGACGGCTAGCGGTGCCGCAGCAGCAGAGGAGGTTCCCACTGCCCCGTCGGTAGCGGCAGAAGAGGCCCCAGCTGCGTCCGCCCCCGTCTTCGAGGTCGACACGGGGGGCGCGTCCAGCTCCGTCCCACCGCCTACTCTAGAGGAGATGGAGGTGATTTTTGGGTGACGGCTCCGGTCCGGCACCGAGCCAGAAGCGGCGCCGGTTCCCCTCCCCTGGGTGCTGTCTCGAGCGCATCATGCCCTTCAAGAGACCGAGGCGGCGATCCGGCGGGAGTGGGAGGCGCTGGAGGCCGAACACCAGCATCTCAGCGACTGGCGTACCCAACTGGAGGAGCACACTAAGACAGTGTCCCGCCAGTTCGCCTTCGAGCGGTCCGAGATGGCGCGGGACCGTCAAGACTACAAGAAGAACCTCCAGAGGGTGTTCGCCTGGGAGCTGGAGGTGGCCCAGAAGGAGAAGAAGCTAGCCAAGAAGGAGGAGCACTTGAACCAGAGGGAGGAGGTCGTCACCGAGCTGAGTACCAAGCTGAGCGCCATGAACACAATTTTGGAGGAGCAGCGGACCCAGCAGACCGCGGTCATGGAGAGCCTGCAAAGGCTACAGCGAGAGCTCGATGGCAAGGCCCACGATGCCGCCCTCGCCGAGGAGAAGCTAAAAGCAAGAGGAGAATCCTTGGATAGGCGGGAGGCGGACCTCACCGGGCAGGAGGCGGCCCTCACCAGGCAGGAGGCGGACCTCGCCTTCAAGGAGGAAGTGGTCGAAGGGCGGGAGAAGTCGCTGGCCGAGCACGAGCTCGAGGCTCAAGCGAAGGAGCGGGCGCTAGAGGAGAAGGAGCAGGTGCTCGAGGAGCGGATCCACCGGTTCTAGGCGGCGCATGCAACACCGGGCCTCCAGGCGGTGGAGGCAATGAAGAAGATGCTTGAAGACTTTCAAGCGGAGCACCGCGCTGGGGTCCAGCGCATCGCCGCATGGGCCGACGAGGCGAGCATGGCCCTGGTGCCGCTGGGGGTGAGCCCCATCCTGGTGTCGGGGCCGCCGGCGACCATCTCCGATGCGCTTCCAGTGTTGGACTCCGCCGCGGACCGCCTCCGTTGCTTGGACTAGATTCTGGGCGCTCGCCTGGAGGCCGAAGGTAGCAGGCTCTGCCGGGCGGTGATAGAATACATCCTGACGTGCTTCCGGAGCCACGACTCGGCCATCTCCTTGGAGCCGGTGCTCGCAGGTCCGGTTGCCGACACCGAAGACGCCGCCCGGGAGGCCGTACAAGATGTTGTGGAACAGGTGGCCGAACATTTTTAGCGGGTTCCTGCGGATGATGAGTAGGCAGATCTGCAGAGAGAATGCAAGGGTCCTGCTGGGAAGTGGCTTGTAATATTTTTTTTTGGTTCTGTAAGATACTCTTAAGTACTAATCAGTATTAGCACTTATCTGCTTGCTTTTTGCTCTTGCTGTGTGCGTCATTACCAACTTCTCCCTGGTACTTGGCCCCCCTGGGATGCAGGCTCAATGTGTCGAGGCTGGATGTCAGCGTACCTAAGAGAAATTTGGTGACCTAGCCCCCCTGGGATGTAGGCTCGATGTGTCGAGGCTGGGTGCCAGCATACTTAAGCGAAATTTGGTGACCTGGCCCCCAGAAGGTAGTCTCAACTGGGACCTGGACCTGCACACAGCCTTAGCTAGGGAGTTTTAGTAGTGCACCCATAGGACCCGCCAGCTGGTATCTTCTACCCTTTGATTCATGCCACAGGACCTACAGGACTTAGACTAGGAAGCCAATCTGTGTCCGGACCCCCTGGATCGCAGCTACAAATACTAGGACACCCATCGCAGAGTGGTGGAGCGTGTAGGCTTAGGGTACAGGACCAGGCTAAGTGGCTACACGGCTTCTGACCACTCTAGGAGACAAGTGTCCATTCTTTAGAACCGGAACCCAGGTTGCCGGACCCACAGGACTATAGTTCCAAATACTAGGATACCTGTCACAGAGTGGTGGAGCATGCAGGCTTAGGGTACGGAACCAAGCTAAGCGGCTACATGGCTCTGGACCACCCTAGGAGACAAGTACCCGTTCTCTAGAACCGGCCCCCAGGCTACTAGACCCCCCTCTCGAGGGGTCCCGAATTGCAAGCTTGGCAACTCAATTCGGATGTCATTATACTAGCAAGGGTGGGAACTGTATGGGTGGGTTAGATAAAAAATAGCGCTCGTAAATTGAAGCAGACTGAAGACACCACAAAAACAAATCTGGGGGTGAATCTTTTCTTTATAACTTAATATACATGAGTGCAGGCCAATAGACCGGGTTTATGAGGGCGGACCTCACCGGGCTGGCGTACATATTTGTGCAACCTAGTTACAAAGGGAGAAAATCGGGTCCCCAGGTTTGTTTTTATGGGAAAAACTTACGGAGATGCTCTATGTTCCAGGGGTTGGTCAGAGGCTCTCCTTCAGCTGTAGCGAGGCGGACACACACGGGTCAGCATATTTCCATCACCTTGAAGGGTCATTCCCAGCTGGGGGAGAGTTTGTGGAGCCCTTCTCGGTTCAGTACTGGCCTTAGGACCAGGTCCCCGACCCAGAGCTCCCTACTATGCACGAACTATTGGTGGTAGCGCCTGAGCGCCTGGTCGTACCATGCGTTTCAGATCGCCGCTTGCCATCTGCGCTCATCGATGAAGTCCATGTCGTCACGTCATAGATGTTCCTGCACAGACTCATCGAAAGTCTAGACCCGTGCGGAGCCATAATGATTTCTGGGGGAAGGCAGGCTTCGGCCCCGTAGACCAGGAAGAACGGGGTCTCCCCGGTAGCTCGGCTGGGTGTAGTCCGGTTCCCCCAAAGCACGGACGGAAGCTCACTGACCCAATTTGCACCGTGCTTTTTTAAGCAGTCGTAGGTGCGTGTCTTGAGTGCCCTGAGGATCTCTGCGTTTGCCCTCTCCACTTGGCTGTTGCTCTTGGGATGAGCCACGGACGCGAAACAGAGCTGGGTGCCGACACCTTCGCAATACTCCTGGAAAAGCCGACTTGTAAACTGGGTCCCGTTGTCCGTAATTATACGGCTTGGGACCCCAAATCTATAGACAATCGACTTGAGGAAAGCGACAGCAGCACCCTGGGTGATGTTGACGACAAGGGTGGCCTCTGGCCACTTGGTGGACTTGTCGATGGCGACGAAGAGGTACCGATACCCGCCGACGGCTCTAGGGAACGGTCCTAGGATATCCACCCCCATACGGCGAATGGCCAGGAGGGCAGAATCATCTGCAGAGCCTGAGCTGGTGTGTGTACCTGCTTTGTGTGGAATTGGCACGCCTTGCTGGACTTTACCATCTCAGCTGCATCCTGGAGGGCGGTTGGCCAGTAAAAGCCATGCCGGAAGGCCTTACCAACCAGCGTGCGGGATGATGAATGACTTCCGCACTCTCCTCCATGGATCTCCGTGAGCAATTCATGACCCTCCTCCTAGGTAATGCACCACATTAGAATGTTGTTGGCGCCACGGCGGTAGAGATCCCCTTCCACCACCGTGTAGCGCTTAGCCAACCGCACTATGCGTTCTGCGGATACATGGTCTTCAGGAAGGATGTTTTCCTTCAGGTAGTCCCGTATCTCGGAGATCCATGCATCGGGACCACTCTGAGATACTGGCTGTGGCATTAAGGGGTAGGCAGGACCCCCTATTGCACACACTACCTTCGGTGGGTTCTGTATATGTAGCGCCACTGGGACCGCCAGCTTCGAGGTGCTGGGCTTGCCCCCTTCGCCCAGTTCGGCAAGCTGGGCAGTGGGTCTCAGCAGCCGTCTTTCGAAGACGCCCTCGGGCACGGGTGCCCAAGTTGATGCCCTCATGGAGAGGTCATCTACCGCCGAGTTGTCAGTCCGAGGAACATGTTGCAGCTCCAAGGCTGTGAAGTCCTTCTCCAGCTTCCTTACATGGAGGAGGTAAGTTGCAAGCCTAGACTCGTTGCAGCTACATTCCCTGCGGACTTGCTTGATGATCAGCTGGGAGTCTCCCTTCACGAGGAGCTGGCGGATCCCCAGGGATAGGGCCGTAGACAAGCCGAAGATAAGTGCCTCGTACTCTGCCATATTGTTGGTGGCCTTGAACTCAAGGTGCACCATGTACTTCACTTGATCTCCGCTTGGGTCGATGTGGACCACTCCGGCTCCGCCACCTTGCTGACGAGCGGACCCATCGAAGAAGAGCGTCCAGTGGGGCTCGGTGAAGACCGGACCCCTGGGCTCCGCAGGTGTGGGGTCCGAGTCAGGATCCGGACCCCTAGGGGCACTCGGGGGAGGCATCCACTCCATGATGAAGTCAGCCAGGACCTAGCTCTTGATGGCATGGCGAGGCTGGAAGTCCAGCTAGAACTCAGCGAGCTCCGCTGCCCACTTGGTGATGTTCCCTGTGGCGTTAGAGTTGTGGAGGATGGCCCTTAATGGAAAGGAGGTCACCACCACAACCCTGTGTGCCTGGTCTTCGCCTCATGGAGCACCTCACTGACGTAGTAGACCGGCTTCTGAATGGTCCGGACCCCTGTAGCTGGTCCTGGGTCCTCAGGTTCTTGGCCTTCTTGTGCCATCCTTTCGACGACTAGCACCATGCTCACCGCCTCTGCAGCCGCCGCGATGTATAGGTACATCGGCTCCCCTGGCTCCGGAGCTACCAGTATCGGCAGGGACACAAGGTGCTGCTTCAACTCTTGAAAGGCTTGCTCAGCCTCTTTGGTAGAGAATGGACCAGATTTTTGCAGGAGCTTGAAGAAAGGTAGCGCCCTCTCAGCCAGCCTTGAAATGAAGTGGCTAAGGGCGGCTAACGACCCCGTAAGCTTCTGGACATCCTTGATTCGAGCCGGAGGCCTCATCGCCTCAATCGCCCTGATTTTCTCCGGGTTTGCTTCAATGCCCCGGTGTGAAACCAGGAACCCCAGCAACTTCCCTGTAGAGACCCTAAAGACACACTTGTCCGGGTTCAGCTTTGTGCAGGTTGCCCGCAGCTTGTCGAAGACCAGGGTTAAGTCTTCCACTAGGATTGACCTTGCCTTAGTCTTGACTATGATTTCGTCGACGTACACCTCCACTTTGTCCCTGATGAGGTCCCCGAAAGTCTTACTCATCGCCCGCATAAATGTTGGCAAGGCGTTTTTCAGACTGTAAGGCATAACAACATAGCAGTAAAGACCATCCACTGTTACAAAAGCAGTATGCTTCCTATCTTCCCTAGACATCTGGATTTGATGGAACCAGAGTAAGCATCTAAGAAGGACAACAGGTCGCACCCGAAGGTAGAATCCACGATCTGATCTATACGTGGAAGTGGATACGGGTCCTTGGGACAGGCCTTATTTAGGCTGGTGTAGTCGATGCACATCCGAAGCTTCCCGTTTGCCTTGGGGACGATGACCGGGTTGGCCAGCCACACCGAGTGATGAACCTCTTCGATGAAGCTGGCGTCAAGCAGCTTTTGGACCTCCTTGCGGATGAAGTCCTGCCGCTCAACGGACTATCTGTGAGGCTTCTGACTCACCGGTCTGGCGTCAGGGTTGATCTTCAGATGGTGCTCGATCACCTCCCTAGGGATCCCAGGCATCTGCGACGGCTCCCATGCAAACACGTCGGCATTTGCTTGGAGGAAGGCGACGAGCGTGAGTTCCTATTTTTCGTCCAGATCACCTGCAATGCGAGTGGTCTGGGAGGAATCCGCGGTGAGACGGACGGCCTTGACCGGGACGTCGTCCGCCCCGGATGGCCGCACCTTTGGCACCTTGGTCAGCGCCTTGGTGCCAGAGGTCGAGGGGTCCCTCCCTCCGTTGTCGGGGCGAGCAGCCTCCACCGCCAGGGCGTGCAGCTTCTCGATAGCCGCCACCGTAGCGGCGCGGTCGCCCCGCACAGTGAGGACCCCGGCATGGGACGACATCTTGAGGACCAAATACCCGTAATGGGCAATGGCCATGAACCGGTACAGGGCTGGCCTGCCAATGATGGCGTTGAAGGGGGAGGTTAACCTCCATGACATCGAACTGGACGTTCTCCGTGCGGAAGTTTTCCTCCGTCCCGAATGTAACCGGGAGCGTGATGCTCCTAAGGGGATACACCGGCTGTGGGCCCACTCTAGAGAATGGGCGAGAGGGTCCCAGTCGGGACCCCGGGATCTGCAGCTACTTGAATGCAGCATGGCTGATGATGTTGAGGTTGGCCCCACCGTCGATTAGCACATGGTGCAGCCGCAGGTTGGCGATGATAGGGGTGGTAATGACTGGTAGTACACCGGCCCCTGCCATGTTGTCGGGGTAGTCGGATGCCCCGAAGGAGATGGTGGTGCTCCTCCATCGTTGATGTGGAGCAGCCTTCGGGACCCCTGGGGTCGCCGACAGGACCTCACAGCGTAGGGACTTGATGTTCCTACGGGAGGTGAGCTCCCAGCTGCCGCCGTACATGACGTACAGCTTCTTGTGCCAGTCGCTCTTGTCACCGGAGTCAGAGCCCTCGGTGAAGACGTCCTTCAGGACCCCCTTGGGCGACTGGTACCCGAGGTCCCGCTCCCCAGCGGCCACCTCACCGTCATCGGCCCTCTCCTTGCCAGGCCGGCGACGAGGTGGGGAGTCGTCCTTGGAGGACTGCTCGCGCCGCTCGCTGACACGCTTTGCGAGCTTGATTATCTCGCGGCACTCTGTGATGTTGTGGCGGCTGTTGGGGTGCATAGGGCACGAGCCGCTATTGCCCCTTATGGCCGTGGGCGCTTGTTGCGCTCGCTCCGGCCCCAAGTCGCAGCCGCGGCGACCATAGCGGCAGCTTGCGGCCTCTCGCGATCGCGATTCTTCTTCTTATTCTTGTCGTCCTGGGCGACGGCACCCGATCCGCCCGTCTGGGCGACCCCGATCTGTGGTGCCGAGTGCCATGCATGGCCCTCGGCGGCCCTGGCACACTTGTCGGCCAGAGCGAAGAGTGTGGTGATAGTTTCCACGTCGTGCGTGGCCAACTTCTCTAACATCTTTTCATCACGCACCCCCTGGCGGAAAGCGGTGATGATGGAAGCATCTGAGATACGAGGAATAGTGCCCCGTACCTTGGTGAAGCGGGAGATGAATGCCCGGAGAGTTTCCCCGGGTTCCTGCCTCACTGCATGGAGGTGTGCCTCCACGCCATGCTGTTGGTAAGCGCTGGCAAAGTTCACGGTGAACCGCGCGCAGAGCTCTTCCCAGGAGTAGATCAATCCTGGGGCAAGGTTCATGAGCCAAGTCCGGGCTGGCCCGGACAAGGCTACATGGAAGTATGTTGCCATCACAGCAGTGTCTCCACCTGCTGTCGTGATGGCGGTAACGTATACCTGCAGGAATTCCGACGGGTTTGACGTACCGTCGTACTTTTCCGGCAGGTGTGGCCGGAACTTGGATGGCCACTTCGTCGCGCGGAGGTGATCCACGAGTGCGGCGTAGCCCACGCCGGCCAACGGGACACCCGCCAGGATCCGGGCACCCGTCGGGGTCTGCGGTGCAACCGCAGCGAAGTCGTAGTCGAGGTTGCGACCCTCGTTGTTTTGTCGGCGCTCACGTGCCCTCTCCAGAGAGACACAGGCATCCTCGCCCGCACGCCTGCGGTTGAGTTCTGCCCGCAGGTCATCTGGTCCCTCTAGAGAGTCTGGAGCGTCCTCTCCCGCACACCGGCGGTTGAGCTCCGCCCGCAAGTCCTCAGTTGGTGCAGCCCTCACAGAGGGCAAGCGCATCGACACCGACGCATCATGCTGACGCCGGGACGAGCGAGGCCTGGGCCTGGCTGAGCCAGAGTGCGCCATGCCGAGCAGCTGGTCGACGTCGTCATACCACTGCTTCATGGCCCCTGGCGAGGCCGTGGAGCTAGGAGGGTGGCGCAACAACTCCTTGGATGCGGATAGCACACCAGGAGCGGCCCTTGACGCCCTGGACGTCTGCGCAGGAGTGTGCTGCCGCGCAAAGCGCACAGCAGCAGCTGCACCGGGCGCAGGGCGGCTGGAGGCCCGTGGTGTGGAAGAGGCAGCCTCCTCCTCCATGGGGATGTCCTCGGGGACGAAGTCGTGGTGGTCGACGATGTGAACCATGGTATCGAGCAGGAAAACAAGCAAAAACCTAATGTCAAGGCCCCTACCTGGTGCGCCAAATGTCGGATAGGAAATTCTTCGGTCAGGTGATGGAATGCACCTGCCCTAAATCCTAAGATGAGGAGGGGGCCTAAGCGTTTTGCCTGTTGCTAGATGGACGATGAACATAAGAACATGCAAGGGTTTAGAGTGGTTTGGGCCGTCGGAGCATAATACCCTACTCCACTATGTGTTGTATTGAGCTTGAGAGCTTGTATGAACTTGTGAGTCTGAGAGTCTAAGTGAGTGTGTCTTGTAACGTCGTGTGCCCTCCCTTTTATAGCCAAAGGGGGGCACATACAAGGTTGCTGAGCCCCAACATGTAGGCCCAGGGACACAATGGAAGAAATACATGGAGCAACTAATGCAGGTGACGCCTGAGAGATCTTCTGGCGCCTAGATGTACGCAGCCCCCGCAGTGTCGGTACACAATGGTAGCTTCCTCAGTTCGTACGCGTGATGATGAGTATAGTACATGCAGCAGCATGGGCGTGCCGCCTGCCAGCGGAATGGACAGGTCTCATTAAATGCTGAGGCGGCACGCTGCTTTCCAGTGGAATGGACAGGTCGCCGCCTTACAGCAGAGTGGGCAGGCCTCATTAAATGCTAAGGCGGCACATCGCTTGTCAGGCGGCGCACCTTATCCGCAATAAATGCAGAGGCCGCGCAACCCAGAGGCCTTACGTCAGGCTCCGCCCGCTGGCTTGTGTCACGGGGAGTAGGCCACGTGGCAGCATCGGGTCTCCGCCTGGGTGGGGAGCAGGAGCAGTAGCGTATGTGGACAGGTCCGCACCAGGCTGGTCCTGGACACTTGTCGACATCGGACCCCTGCTAGACCTTGAGCAAGGCCTAGGTATTCTCTGTCCTAGAGTCCCAGGACCTGACTGTGGGTGGCCCGGACCCCACACAGAGGGGTCCGGAACCCGTCCCGGGGGTCCAGGTCATGCCCGTGGGGGTCCTGGTCCTTTCCCGGTGGTATTGTCTACATGTACAGGGGTCTAGTACTTCCCCATGGGGGTCCGGACCCACTGTTGACATCTTGGAGTATATCGTCTTCTCTGGCCACGTGGCGACCCCAGAGTCATCCACGTGGTGGGGTCGGGTGCTGTTCACCACGCGACTAGAGATAGCCGCGTGGGCACCGCGTCTTCATGCTGTAGTAATGGGTACCCCTGTTTCAGGGTTCCGACAGGTATGATGAAGGGTTGTCACCCTTATCACCCTTGAGTGGGATGATCAGGGACTCCCTGGTTTAGGGGAGGGCCTAAGGTGATGGCTCAGCTGGTTTATGTGTGAGCATGAAGGATTGTCCCTCTCGTCTAAGGACCGGTTTGTCGTCACTCCTTACTTATACTCTTATCAAGTACAACCACTCGAGACTGTATGGGCAGTCACTCAATCTGTACTTGTACGGTCCAAACCCCAGGGTTATAATGGCTGGGGAGCACCGGGAGGATAAGGAAGGGGAATGTTTTGTCCGGTTTGGGCATGGTGGTGGCCTTATTCCTTCCGGTATAATCGTTAAGGTAAAGACGTGCAAGGAAGGAAAGAGTTTCGGCATTCAGATCTCACGACGGTGAGATTGCAGAAACCGGACTAGTGGGTAAAGTGTACACCTCTGCGCAGAGTTTAAAAACCTATTCAAATAGTCCGCGTCCACGGGTATGGATGAGTCATGGCATGGATTTGACAATTAGTGTTTTGTTTTCCAAAAATGCTTTTGAAAAGTGGTTTTTAAAGGTCTGGCGGTTGAGTCGTGAGCTATGGTGGACGCAAAGTCCAGTAGCTGTTTTTAAAAATGAAAACCAGTGGGAAACTGCTGAGATTCCTAGATGGTTTAGTCCAAGGATTTTATTCTATAATGAAAAAACTTCCTGCTCCTTTGGGAGAGGATGCGCTTTGAAAAATACAAAATGTTTTGCAAAATAACCCTACATCAAATATTACTCTTTCTGCAAAATATTCTGAGCTCCACATATTCCATGCATTATATTTGATTTACCCATTCTGTGGGTGAAGGTGGGCTGCTGAGTACATAAGTACTCACGCTTGCTTATTTGTTGTTCTTCAGAGAAGGATATTGCTGATCGGGTAAGAGTTACGCCTGTTCCCAACCTTGTCTGTGGCTGTTGGACCGCTGATTTGCTTCATTGCGTATATCGGGCTGCTTCAACCCCACTCTGATGATATTGAGAGCACCTAGAGGGGGGGGGGGGGGGGTGAATAGGTGATCCTGTGAAAACTTTAAAACTTAAGCCACAAAAACTTGTTAAGTGTTAGTACAATAATCACCAAGTGGCTAGAGAGGAGTCTCAACAAAACACAATACCACAAGAGATCAAACACAGAGATGACACAGTGGTTTATCCCGTGGTTCGGCCAAGACCAACGCTTGCCTACTCCACGTTGTGGCGTCCCAACGGACGAGGGTTGCAATCAACCCCTCTCAAGCGGTCCAAAGACCAACTTGAATACCACGGTGTTTTGCTTTGCCTTTCAATATCCCGTTTGCAAGGAATCTCCACAAATTGGAGTCTCTTGCCCTTACAAGTATATGATCACAAAGAAGCACAGAGTAAGGGAGGGAAGCAACACACACAAATCCACAGCAAAATGCGCACACACACGGCCAAGAATCGAGCTCGAATGACTATCTCAAAGTTCTCACTAGAACGGAGCTCGAATCACTTAGAATCACAAACGAATGCGCAAAGAATGAGTGTGGATGATCAAGAATGCTCTAAGGTTGCTTGGATGTCTCCTCCATGCGCCTAGGGGTCCCTTTTATAGCCCCAAGGCAGCTAGGAGCCGTTGAGAGCAAATCTGGAAGGCTATCCTTGCCTTCTGCCGTCGGGTGCACCGGACAGTCCGGTGTACACCGGACACTGTCCGGTGCCCGATTTCTTTCCTTAAACAGCGCTGCCGACCGTTGCCGACCGTTGCAGATCTGGGAGCCGTTGGCGCACCGGACATGTCCGGTGCACACCGGACAGTCCGGTGCCCCCTTCCGACCGTTGGCTCGGCCACGTGTCCCGCGCAGATTGCGCGGCCGACCGTTGGCCCGGCCGACCGTTGGCTCACCGGATAGTCCGGTGCACACCGGACAGTCCGGTGAATTTTAGCCGTACGCCGTCGGCGAATTCCCGAGAGCGGCTACTTCGCGCCGAGTCAGCCTGGCGCACCAGACACTGTCCGGTGCACACCGGACAGTCCGGTGTGCCAGACCGAGCTGAGTCTTGGCTGTACACAGCCAAGTCTTTTGCACCTTTCTTCTTTTCTTCTTCTTTCTGTTTCTAACACTTAGACAAGTATATTAGTACACAAAACTAATGTACTAAGGCTTAGAAACATACCTTTACTTCATGATTTGCACTTTGTTCATCCATGGACATAAATTCACATTTAAGCACTTTGTGTTGGCACTCAATCACCAAAATACTTAGAAATGGCCCAAGGGCACATTTCCCTTTCAATCTCCCCCTTTTTGGTGATTTATGCCAACACAACATAAAGCAACTAGAACAAGTGCAAACTCACTTCAAATAAAACTCAAATAATTTATTTTGATTCAATTTTGGCATATATGGATCATCCTTTGCCACCACTTGGTTTGTTTTTGCAAATCAAACTCAAATCTCTATCTCTAAGTCAAACACACATGTTGAAGCATAAAGAGAGTCATTCCAAAGGAGATTGATCAAAGATTTCAAAAAACTCCCCCTTTTTCCCATAATCACCACTTCTCCCCGCAAGAAGCTAACTTTTGATAAGAGAGACAACAAAAGAGTTTTGACAAACCAAAAACTCTATTCTACTCTTTTCAAAATCTCTCAAGTGGTAGCTGATCCATTTTTGCTTTGGCCTTTATTTTCTCCCCCTTTGGCATCAAGCACCAAAACGGGATCAATTTTGGCCCTTTAACCCCATTGCCTCACAAAAATCTTCAATTAAGAGCAAATTGCAATAAGAGTTCATTAGATGAACTTGGAATAGGTTACCCTCTCATCGGAGTGCAGTGGAAGTCTTTCATGGTCCAAGTCCACCTTTTCCCTTTCAATTCTCCTTTGAGACTAAAACAAGCAAACTCAAGCACATGGTTAGTCTCAAAGGGTCAAGTTGTAACACATCTCCCCCTAAAACTGTGCATCACTTTGCAACGGACTTGTGAGGTCCAGGGAGTGTTTGTACAACTTGAGCACCACAATAAGCAATAAAATGCAGAATGAACATGATAAAAGGCATAAACACATGTATGCTACATTTCAATACCAATCGAAGAATTCGCTTCACAGCCACTAAGTGACACTCCTTTGGATCGGATTGAAATCTAGCACACATGCATACGCTAAGCATAATATCCGGTCTACTAGCACACAAATAAAGCAAAGAACCTATCATGGACCGGTATGCTTTTTGATCAACGGACTTACCTCCTTTGTTGAGGTCGGTGTGTCCGTCGGTTCCCATCGGCGTCTTTGCGGGCTTTGCGTCCTTCATCCCAAACCTCTTTAGCAAATCTTGCGTGTACTTCGTTTGGGAGATGAAGGTGCCGTCCTTGAGTTGCTTCACTTGAAACCCAAGGAAGTAGGTCAACTCGCCCATCATCGACATCTCGAATTTCTGCGTCATCACCCTGCTAAACTCTTCACAAGACTTTTGGTTAGTAGAACCAAATATTATGTCGTCGACATAAATTTGGCACACAAAAAGATCACCATCGCAAGTCTTAGTAAAAAGAGTTGGATCGGCTTTCCCAACCTTGAACGCATTAGCAATTAAAAAATCTCTAAGGCATTCATACCATGCTCTTGGGGCTTGCTTAAGTCCATAGAGCGCCTTAGAGAGCTTACACACGTGGTCGGGGTACCGTTCATCCTCGAAGCCAGGGGGCTGCTCCACGTACACCTCCTCTTTGATCGGCCCGTTGAGGAAAGCGCTCTTCACATCCATTTGGTACAACCTGAAAGAATGGTGAGCGGCATATGCTAGCAAGATATGAATTGATTCTAGCCTAGCCACATGAGCAAACGTCTCCTCAAAGTCCAAACCTGCGACTTGGGCATAACCTTTTGCCACAAGTCGAGCCTTGTTCCTCGTCACCACCCCGTGCTCGTCCTGTTTGTTGCGGAACACCCACTTGGTTCCCACAACATTTTGCTTGGGACGAGGCACCAGTGTCCAAACTTCGTTGCGCTTGAAGTTGTTGAGTTCCTCCTGCATGGCCAATACCTAATCCGGATCTAGCAAGGCCTCATCTACCCTGAAAGGCTCAATAGAAGAGACAAAAGAGTAATGCTCACAAAAATTAACTAGTCGAGATCGAGTAGTTACTCCCTTGCTAATGTCACCCAAAATTTGGTCGACAGGATGATCCCTTTGAATCACCGCTCGAACTTGGGTTGGAGGTGCCGGTTGCGCTTCTTCCTCCATCACGTGATCATCTTGTGCTCCCCCTTGATCACACGCCTCCTGTTCATCGTCTTGAGTTGGGGGATGCACCGTTGTTGAGGAAGAAGGTTGATCTCGTTCAACTTGTTTCTGTGGCCGAACGTCTCCAATCGCCATGGTTCGTATCGCGGCCGTTGGAACATCTTCTTCATCTACATCATCACAATCAACAACTTGCTCTCTTGGAGAGCCATTAGTCTCATCAAATACAACGTCGCTAGAGACTTCAACCAAACCCGATGATTTGTTGAAGACCCTATACGCCTTTGTATTTGAATCATAACCTAATAAAACCCTTCTACGGCTTTGGGAGCAAATTTAGAATTTCTACCCTTCTTCACTAGAATGTAGCACCTGCTCCCAAATACACGAAAGTAAGATACATTGGGTTTGTTACTGGTTAGTAGCTCATACGACGTCTTCTTGAGGAGGCGGTGAAGGTAGACCCTGTTGATGGCGTGGCAAGCCGTGTTCACGGCTTCCGACCAAAAGCACTCGGGGGTCTTGAATTCTCCAAGCATAGTCCTCGCCATATCTATGAGTGTCCTGTTCTTCCTCTCTACCACACCATTTTGCTGAGGTGTGTAGGGAGCGGAGAACTCGTGCTTGATCCCTTCCTCCTCAAGAAACTCCTCCACTTGAAGGTTCTTGAATTCGGACCCGTTGTCGCTCCTTATCTTCTTCACCTTGAGCTCAAACTCATTTTGAGCTCTCCTGAGGAAGCGCTTGAGGGTCCCTTGGGTTTCAGACTTGTCCTGCAAAAAGAACACCCAAGTGAAGCGGGAAAAGTCATCAACAATAACTAGACCATACTTACTTCCTCCTATGCTTAGATAGGCGACGGGTCCGAAGAGGTCCATATGTAGCAGCTCCAGGGGTCTTGATGTGGTCATCACATTCTTGCTGTGATGCGCTCCTCCCACCTGTTTACCTGCCTGACAAGCTGCACAAGGTCTATCTTTTTCGAATTGCACGTTAGTCAAACCTATCACGTGTTCTCCCTTTAGAAGCTTATGGAGGTTCTTCATCCCTACATGTGCTAAGCGGCGATGCCACAGCCAGCCCATGCAAGTCTTAGCCATTAAGCATGCATCTAGACCGGCCTCTTCTTTTGCAAAATCAACTAAGTAAAGCTTGCCGTCTAGTACACCCTTAAAAGCTAGTGAACCATCACATCTTCTAAAGACAGACACATCTACATTTGTAAATAAGCAGTTATATCCCATATTGCATAGTTGACTAACAGATAGCAGATTGTAACCAAGAGACTCAACTAAAAACACATTGGAGATTGAGTGTTCATTAGAAATTGCAATTTTACCTAACCCTTTTACCTTGCCTTGATTCCCATCACCGAATATAATTGAATCTTGGGAATCCTTATTTTTGACGTAGGAGGTGAACATCTTCTTCTCCCCCGTCATATGGTTTGTGCATCCGCTGTCGATAATCCAGCTTGAACCCCCGGATGCATAAACCTGCAAGGCAAATTTAGGCTTGGGTCTTAGGTACCCAACTCATGTTGGGTCCTACAAGGTTAGCACATATATCCTTAGGGACCCAAATGCAAGTTTTATCTCCCTTGCATCTTGCCCCTAACTTCCTAGCAATTACGTTCTTACCCTTTCTACAAATAGCAAAGGGAGCATTGCAAGCATAATAAATGGTAGACGGTTTGTTCACAACTTTTCTAGGAACATGAGCAAAATTTCTCCTAGGCATATGCACAACATTTCTCCTACACATATCTCTATCATGCTTATAGGAAGAACTAGAGGCAAACATGTCATGAGAATCAATATCATTATAAGCATTATAACTCCTATAAACATTTCTAGTTTGTCTCTTATCATGATACAAGAAAGCATGGTTCTTTTTAGCACTACTAGCCATAGGGGCCTTCCCTTTCTCCTTGACGAAGATGGGAGCCTTATGGCTTGTTAAGTTCTTGGCCTCTCTCTTGAAGCCAAGACCATCCTTAATTGAGGGGTGTCTACCAATCGTGTAGGCATCCCTTGCAAATTTTATTTTATCAACTTCACTCTTGCTAGTCTTAAGTTGGGCATTAAGACTAGCCACTTCATCATTTAGTTTTGAAATTGAAACTAAGTGTTCACTACAAGCATTAACATCAAAATCCTTACACCTAGTGCAAATTGTAACATTTTCAACACAAGAGTTACTTGCTACTTCTAGTTTAGCAGTTAAAACATTAATTTCACCTTTTAAAGAAGAAATGGTTTCATTACAAGTAGAAAGTTCACAAGAAAGCATTCCATTTCTTTTAACTTCTAGAGCAAGTGAATTTTGTGCACTAACAAATTTATCATGCTCTTCATATAAAAGGTCTTCTTGTTTCTCTAAGATTCTATCCTTTTCATTTAAGGCATCAATCAACTCATTAATCTTAGCTATCTTAGTTCTATCCAATCCCTTGAATAAACTAGAGTAATCAATTTCATCCTCACTAGATTCATCATCACTAGAAGAATCATAAGTATTAGCATTACGAGTGATTACCTTCTTTTCCCTTGCCATGAGGCAAGTGTGATGCTCGTTGGGGAAGAGAGCCGATTTGTTGAAGGCAGTGGCGGCGAGTCCTTCGTCGTCGGAGTCAGACGAAGAGCAATCCGAATCCCACTCCTTTCCAAGGTGTGCTTCGCCTTTGGCCTTCTTGTAAACCTTTTTGTTCTCTCTCTTCCCATTTTTCCCTTGCTCCTGGTCACTATCATTTTCGGGACAGTTAGCAATAAAATGACCAACCTTACCACATTTGAAGCATGAGCGCTTCCCCTTTGTCTTGGTCTTGCTTGGCTGCCCCTTGCGACCATTTAGCGCCGTCTTGAATCTCTTGATGATGAGAGCCATCTCTTCATCATTGAGCCCGGCCGCCTCAACTTGCGCCACCTTGCTAGGTAGCGACTCCTTGCTCCTCGTTGCCTTTAGAGCAATGGGTTGAGGCTCGTGGAGTGGACCGTTCAACGCGTCGTCGACGTATCTTGCCTCCTTGATCATCATCCGCCCGCTTACAAATTTTCCAAGTACCTCCTCGGGCGTCATCATCGTGTACCTGGGATTCTCACGAATATTGTTCATGAGATGAGGATCAAGAACGGTAAAGGACCTTAGCATTAGGCGGACGACATCGTGGTCCGTCCATCGCGTGCTTCCGTAGCTCCTTATTTTGTTGATAAGGGTCTTGAGCCGGTTGTACGTTTGGGTTGGCTCTTCTCCCCTTATCATGGCGAATCGTCCAAGCTCGCCCTCCACCAACTCCATTTTGGTGAGCATGGTGATGTCATTCCCCTCGTGAGAGATCTTGAGGGTGTCCCATATTTGGTTGGCATTGTCCAAGCCGCTCACCTTGTTGTACTCTTCCCTGCACAAGGACGCTAAGAGAACAGTAGTAGCTTGTGCATTTCTATGGATTTGTTCATTTATGAGCATAGAGTTATCCGAGCTATCAAACTTCATTCCATTCTCTACAATCTCCCAAATGCTTGGATGGAGAGAGAATAAGTGACTACGCATTTTGTGACTCCAAAATCCGTAGTCCTCCCCATCGAAGTGTGGAGGTTTGCCAAGAGGAATGGAAAGCAAATGCGAATTCGAACTATGTTGAATACGAGAATAATCAAATGAAAAGTTCGAATTGACCGTCTTTTTGTAGTCGTTGTCGTCGTCCTTTTGGGAAGAAGTAGACTCATCACTATCGTCGTAGTAGATGATCTCCTTGATGCGCCTTGTCTTCTTCTTCTTCCCTTCCTTCCGTCTATGACCCGAGCCGGAGTCGGTAGGCTTGTCGTCCTTCGGCTCGTTGACGAAGGATTCCTTCTCTTTGTCGTTGATCACGATACCCTTCCCCTTAGGATCCATCTCTTCGGGCGGTTAGTCCCTTTGCGAAGAGAACGGCTCCGATACCAATTGAGAGCACCTAGAGGGGGGGGGGGGTGAATAGGTGATCCTGTGAAAACTTTAAAACTTAAGCCACAAAAACTTGTTAAGTGTTAGTACAATAATCACCAAGTGGCTAGAGAGGAGTCTCAACAAAACACAATACCACAAGAGATCAAACACAGAGATGACACAGTGGTTTATCCCGTGGTTCGGCCAAGACCAACGCTTGCCTACTCCACGTTGTGGCGTCCCAACGGACGAGGGTTGCAATCAACCCCTCTCAAGCGGTCCAAAGACCAACTTGAATACCACGGTGTTTTGCTTTGCCTTTCAATATCCCGTTTGCAAGGAATCTCCACAAATTGGAGTCTCTTGCCCTTACAAGTATATGATCACAAAGAAGCACAGAGTAAGGGAGGGAAGCAACACACACAAATCCACAGCAAAATGCGCACACACACGGCCAAGAATCGAGCTCGAATGACTATCTCAAAGTTCTCACTAGAACGGAGCTCGAATCACTTAGAATCACAAACGAATGCGCAAAGAATGAGTGTGGATGATTAAGAATGCTCTAAGGTTGCTTGGATGTCTCCTCCATGCGCCTAGGGGTCCCTTTTATAGCCCCAAGGCAGCTAGGAGCCGTTGAGAGCAAATCTGGAAGGCTATCCTTGCCTTCTGCCGTCGGGTGCACCGGACAGTCCGGTGTACACCGGACACTGTCCGGTGCCCGATTTCTTTCCTTAAACAGCGCTGCCGACCATTGCCGACCGTTGCAGATCTGGGAGCCGTTGGCGCATCGGACATGTCCGGTGCACACCGGACAGTCCGGTGCCCCCTTCCGACCGTTGGCTCGGCCACGTGTCCCGCGCAGATTGCGCGGCCGACCGTTGGCCCGGCCGACCGTTGGCTCACCGGACAGTCCGGTGCACACCGGACAGTCCGGTGAATTTTAGCCGTACGCCGTCGGCGAATTCCCGAGAGCGGCTACTTCGCGCCGAGTCAGCCTGGCGCACCGGACACTGTCCGGTGCACACCGGACAGTCCGGTGTGCCAGACCGAGCTGAGTCTTGGCTGTACACAGCCAAGTCTTTTGCACCTTTCTTCTTTTCTTCTTCTTTCTGTTTCTAACACTTAGACAAGTATATTAGTACACAAAACTAATGTACTAAGGCTTAGAAACATACCTTTACTTCATGATTTGCACTTTGTTCATCCATGGACATAAATTCACATTTAAGCACTTTGTGTTGGCACTCAATCACCAAAATACTTAGAAATGGCCCAAGGGCACATTTCCCTTTCAGATATGTCCCGAGTCGTGGACCAACTCTTAAAGTTGATCGCCACCTTTATGGGTTTGTCTCGTTTAAGCAGATCTAGAATCATCTGATGTATAAATGTGTTTACTAGCCTCCTGTGACTAGTAATTGTATCATATTTGAGTCCCAGAGGATTGGGGCGCTTCATGGCGCCTTTGGCCTTCCTAAGAAAAGCGCTATGCGTCCACCCCCGTAGAGTGTTGTTGGTACTTAACGCCGACAGCTAGCACGCTATGTAGGGGGTGCGACATCGAATTCCGACAACTCCATGGTCGTCGTCTTCAACGTTGTTCACTGTTTCGCCACAGGAGAGATTTTCCTTTTCGGGTCCCTCTTCTGCATCCCTAACCAGAAGGGATTCCTCCACCGTGTAGTACGTGCGCGGGAGAAGGCCCTAAAGTCCCGCCTCATCGGAGCGACGGAGCAGAGGTGTTGCGGGAGAGGGCAATTCCACTACCTCCCACGACTAGACCTCAAATGGTCGTGGCCAAGACTGCACCAACTCGCCACTTGGCTCCACGATGTTTCTGTGCCCATCCGACACACCGGGCCGCCGCAACGCTGGGCGGAGGCATGCCATCCTCGTCTCGGCCAAGTGTCGTGACATTCTCGGTCTGAAGGACCTCATTATCTACATCGCTGACCAAGCCCTGGACCCAGATTAGTTGGAGGAAGGGCGCAATCGAGGCTTTCAACACCTCTAAGTTCGGCAGCGCATAGCGAGCCACCACGAGGACCAGTCGGACCCCAAAGGCGGCGATTGTGCCTGTGACGCTGGAGGCCTCCCGCTACTACCCCAACCTCCTATGCATCAATGGAGGAATAGAAATCGACCCCGTGTCCGACGATGAGCCACTTGCTGGGGGAGGAGCCCTGCAACACGAGGCCTGTCACCGTCGGAATCGTCGATGTAACATTCGACGACACCACGACGCTGAGGAACAGGATGTGACTCAGTGTATTTCACGAGACGAGGCATCCGAGAATGACGAAACTCTCTAAGAGCGGGAGTTCCGTCTACAAAGGAATGCTTGCTGGTGTCAGCGCTGAGCGACCCAGGAACATGGTCACAAGCTAGCAGGGCGCCAGTCCTGGCCTCATCGTGATCATCCGCCATTCCCTTGCAACATGTAGCTTAAGTTCATCCTGGCTATCCAGACCCTGAGCCAAGACAGGGGAGCGATGTCCAACCTTATGAGCGAGCTACCATCGACGCCTGAAGGGAGGCATACAAGAAAATTCTCACCCGAGCGACGAACCATCTCCTCCCACTAGCTCACCTGGAGGGAGATCTACGTCATCGTCTCAACGACCATCGCGACATGTGGACAGACATCGACTCTTTGCGTGCCCGATGACACGAAGAAGAGATGAGGCACCGTGAAGACTACAACCAGAACCATGGCTCCCCATGGTGGGGGCGAGGACCAAGCCGAATCGACTGTCGACTCGGCAATGCACTCGTCTTCACACCGACCTACATGTGAACAACTTCAAGATCTGCGACAACCATCATCGTTGCACGATCAGCACTGCAATGATGCTCTTAGAGCCCGAGCTTAGGGAGTGTTCGGGTGTCCGCCTTCTGTCCTGACTGCGCGCGGTCTAGTGGCCATCCAACTTTAAGGAAGGGAACCCATAGCAAGACAAGTGTTGGGACAAGAGTCCTTGGGGTGAAGTCCATGACACGGGGCCACCGTCGGTGTGAGCACGAGGCGCTCCTCATGGCAACCTGTGGATGTTGGATGAAATCCTTGATGGCCCATGTACCTACCACAAGGAGATGTGCCACACCCTACGTGACTATAGGGACTTCAAGAATTCAGTCAGCCATGGTCGACCATTCCAGCCTCTTCCTCCGCCACCATCTTACTGCCCTAAGGTCAAGAGCCTCGACAGTCAGGGGCGGAGGAGGGGGCCTTCACTCAAGTTGATAGGGAGGCAACTTCATCTTTGGGGGCCATGGGTCCTAGGATAACAAGAAGCAATAGAAGGCGACAGATTGGCAAATGTTGGTGGTTGCGACCGGACCACCGATGCTCTATAGGTGGTTGGAGATGCCAATCACCTTCAGTCGGGCCAACCACTGGCTCAGCTTTGATCACCCGAGCAGTACCCCCTACTTGTTAACCCCATAATCAAAGACAGTCGAGTCAAGAAGGTGTTGATGGATTGGAGAGCCGCATCTATGTCACCTTCCCCTGGACTCTCGACGCACTCGAGATCTCTGTCGTCGAGCTATAGGAGTCTGACACTCCTTTCTTTGGCATCGTCCTGACCAAGGGGGAATACCCCCTCGGCCATGTCTCCTTGCCCGTGACATTTGGCACTCCGGACAACTACCACACCTAGTTCCTGCGTTTCGATGTGGCACGTTTCGACTGCGCCTACAATGCCATTATCGGGAGCCAGGGCTGGCTAAGTTCATGGCCATCCTGCACTACACCTACATGATGCTCAAGATGTCGGGCCCCCAAGGCGTCGTCACGGTGAAGGCCGACTTTTGTGCCTCGATGAAGTGCTACCTGGAACACCTTAGTGGCACAGAAGCGGCTGGTGACGGAGGCAGGCGCACTTCCGAAGGACGATCTC
This sequence comes from Zea luxurians, assembly GCA_029449295.1. Taxonomy (NCBI): domain Eukaryota; kingdom Viridiplantae; phylum Streptophyta; class Magnoliopsida; order Poales; family Poaceae; genus Zea; species Zea luxurians. Next base: position 19,997,106 of record JAOPSE010000032.1, on the reverse strand, counting down.
TCAGTCCCCGCCATGGAGGCGACCCTGACTCCCTGACGCGCGCAAGATGGCGAACCATCAGCTCCAGCCTCAACGTAGAATAGGGAAGCACACTCGTTCGGTTCCTATGGGACAACTGGGACATGTTCGCTTGGCAGCCTGTGAACATGCCCGATGTTCCCTAGGAACTAACCAATCACAAACTGAAGGTCTACCCTCAAGAAAAGCCGGTTCAACAAAAGCTGCATCGTTTCACTGTAGATAAGAGGGAGGCGATTCGAGCCGAGCTATCCTGATGTAAATCCTAAATAATGCCTTAAGAAGTTTTAGCTAGTTCTTTATTATTTTATAAGAATAATAGTAGGGATTTCTACGACTTTAGTTATTCAAGAAATAATATTAGAGTTATTGTAGTATGTATTTTATTATGGCGACATATCCGTTTTAAACAAAGTGGATGGTGAATGTTACCTGAATTATTCCTATTGGGTTATATAAAACCCGAGTCATTAAAGAAATAATACTAAGGAGATTTTGTTAGGTGTTTTATTATTGGAGCATATTTCTTTTTGCTAAAAACAAAGACAAGGTGAAATATTCAAACTTGTGCATCATGCTGGATTTATGATTGTGCATTCAGTTTAAATTTGAAACCTCAAATCAGAGTTTAGTTTAAAGTCTTTAAATTTAATAAATAAGGAGGAAATGACTAACTGGACTAACTATGTAGCCGACCCACACTACCAGCCATGCACGTCAAGTGCGATGCATAATGTTCTTTTTATTTTCTTCTATTTTCTCTATTTCTTTATTCCTTCCGTCGGACACTGTGTAATTGTGATATCAGGCGTGATGTCATCCACTCTCATCCCCTGCTCGCTGACATGAGGACCGCATGGGATAGAAAATGAGCCTCACAATACGCTATGGCCGGGTCGCTGATCCGTGGGACTCCAGTGCCAGCTATCACCGCACATATTGCATTTTGCTGACATTGCCGCATGGGACCATTCTACCTGAAGCTCTTCGTTCCTCTCGCGTCGTAACAAATTGGAGCGAAAAAGCTATATGAGCCAAGTTTCCGGGCACATCCCTCCCATATCCTCTACCCGACCAGCGGTAGCGGTGGAAGAAACCGAGAGTCTCGTTACCACAAAACACAGGAGAGAGAACATGCGTCAGCCATTGCTGCCGAGAAAGCCCGATTTTTTTGTATTTTAGCCATTTTTTGAAAAAAATCACGTTTAGATCTTAAAAAATTTTAATGTCATTTTTAAACCCTTTGCTCGGCGCCATAGTCCATGGCGCCGAGGTAACACAGCTCGGCGCCATAGGCTATGGCGCCGAGGTACGTGCTGCGTTGGCACAACCCGTACGCGTGGCGTCGACGTGGCACCGAGCTCGGCGCCACAGATCTTGTCGCCGAGCTCGGTTGTGTTATCAATATTTTTATTGGATACATAAGCACAAAGCTCATTTAGCTCAGTTGGTAGAGCACAAGGTTTTGAACCTTGTGGTCGTGGGTTCTCAAACCCCATAGTTTGCATTCTGATTTGTTTTTTGTTTATGTCGCTCGTGTGTCCGTCCAAATTTATTTCTCACCCAGATTTTTTTTATCTTTATCACTACTCATTTTTTTAAATTATTAAATGGGCTTTGTGCAGTTTCCAAGTGTTCTGTGCAAGTAGAGATAAATACTTGTCCTAGGACATACTTCACTCCTGGATTCCTTTTTTTAAAACTTCTCCTGTCCATGCGGAGGGCCGGCAGCCGCGGCCTGGCAGGGAGATCCCGAAAATTCTTTCGCGTGATTCCTCAAACGAAAAGGAAATAAAAAAATAACCATGTCTCCTGAATGGCTGGTGGTCGCTTGGAGATCGCTCGACGCTTGACAGCCAACGGCCATCGCTTTTAAACTTGTTTCGGCCGGAGGTAGCTGGACAGCAGCACGGAGCGGCAACGGCGGCGTCTCCTTTTCGCCGGTCAAATATCGGAGGACAAGTATTTATCTGTACTTGCACAAAACATTTGGAAACTGCACAAAGCCCATTCAATAATTTAAAAAAATGAGTAGTGATAAAGATAAAAAAAATCTAGGTGAGAAATAAATTTAGACGGACACACGAGTGATATAAACAAAAAAATAAATCTAAATGCAAACTGTGGGGATTGACCCACGACCACAGGGTTCAAATCCTTGTGCTCTACCAACTAAGCTAGATAGACTTTGTGCTTATGTATCCAACAAATATGTTGATAACACAACCGAGCTCGGTGCCAAGATCTGTGGCACCGAGCTCGCTGCCACGTCGACGCCACACGTCCGGGTTGTGCCAACACAGCACGTACCTCGGCGCCATAGCCTATGGCGCTGAGCTGTGTTACCTCAGCGCCATAAGCTATGGCGCCGAGCAAAGGGTCCAAAAATGACATTAAAATTTTTTAAGGTCTGACCGTGATTTTTTTCCAAAAAATGGCTAAAAGACAAAAAATTCGACCGGCGAGCCCAGCGCAAACTCTCGGCGAAGCGGGTGACGAAGGAACTTCGTCGAGCGCACGCGCACCATTGCTGGGCCACGGGGGGTCGAGGAGCACGAAGATTCCACACCAGTGTGCCACCATCGCGGAACAACTCCACGTCACGTGCGGGCCACACTACTGTATCAGGAACCGGTAGGATTTCCCTCCCTTCGTTTATGCCCTTCCTCGCTCTAAGTAGTAGCGTCTGGATTTAAGGGTTATTGAAAGCGAAATGGCCTCAATATTTCCTATAATCGATTTTGTTGTTTGACGACCATCACAAACTTTATGGACTAACTAGTTTGCCCAGTTGATCATTTGTTAGGTGGATAAGTTCATCTACAACTATTCTAAGTCGATTGTTCGGTATTCCGGACAGGAGAAGATTTTTGGAAACACACCTATGCGCAGACCGTCCGGGCCCTTGCAGCGGACCGTCCGCGACACCAGGGTGTGCCTCGGATAGAAACACTGCAAAAACACAAGTTAACACTACGGACTGTCCAATGGAAAAGCGAGCACCGTCCGAGACCAAACGCGGACCGTCCGGACTCAGGCGCGGACCGTCCGGTCGGTGAAAACCCAGAAAAACCCCAAGGTGACGGTGCTTCATTAAGAGTCTAATAACTCGAAGTGATGTCGGGAGATCACGTCAAGAGGGAGATAGTCACTGGCGACAAGGCCGAAGGCTCGAGAAGGAAGAATGAGCGGACTCCATCAAGAGAGTACGACGACAAGTACAAGGAGGAATCTGCTTCCTCCATTAAGTCACATAGGAAGGGTGACAAGAAGAAAAAGAAAATGAATAAGGTGGTCTACTACGAGACCGACTTTTCATCACCTTCCACATTCGGCGTCGAGTCTACTACTTCGAAACGCAACGAGTGTAAGAAGTATAGTAAGATGCCTCTTCGCTATCCTTGCATTCCTAAACGTGCTCCTCTACTTTCGGTACCCCTAGGCAAACCACCATATTTTGATGGTGAAGATTAATGTATGTGGAGTGATAAAATGAGGCACCATCTAACATCACTCCATGAAAGCATTTGGGATATTGTTGAGTTTGGAGTGCAGGCGCCACAGGTGGGTGACGAGGACTACGACTCGGATGAGGCCGCCTAAATTAGGCATTTTAATTCTCAAACAACTTCTATACTCCTCGCCTCCTTGTGTCGAGAGGAGTATAATAAGGTGCCAGGGTTGAAAAATACCAAATAAAATTGGGCCATCCTCAAAATGGCGCATGAGGGGGACGAGGTGCCCAAGATCACCAAATGCGAGACGTTCGAAGGAGAACTCGGTCGATTCGTCCTCAACAAAGGAGGGGAGCCGCAAGCAATGTACAACCGGCTCAAGACAATGGTAAATCAAGTGCGCAACCTCGGGAGCATAAAATGGGATGACCATGAAATGGCCAATGTTATTCTAAGATTTCTTGTTTTTCGTAATCCTACTCAAGTTCAATTAATTCGTGGAGATCCTAGATATAAACAGGTGTCTTCCGAGGAAGTGATTGGCAAGTTTGTGAGCTTTGAACTAATGATCAAAGACTCCAAACATATTGTCAACTTGGAGCAAGGCGCCACCTCCACACCCGAGGTACAACCCGTTGCATTTAAAGCAACAGAAGGAAAGAAGGAAGAGTCTACACCAAGTAGACTCTCAATCGACGCCTGCAAGCTCAACAACGAGGAGATGGCTCTTATCATTAAGAGCTTTCGACAAATCCTCAAACAAAGGAAGGGGGAGGACTACAAGCCCCGTTCCAAGAGGGTGTGCTACAGGTGTGGTAAGTCCGGTCACTTCACTGCAAAATGACCATATACAAGTGTCAATGACAGGGACGAAGACAAGAAAGGGAAGAAGAAGATGGAGAAGAAAAGATACTACAAGAAGAAGGGTGGCGAGGCACACATGGGACGGGAATGGGACTCCGATGAGAGCTCCACCGACTCCTTCTCCGACAAGGACACCGCCAACATCGCCATCAACAAAGGCCTTCTATTCCCCAAGGTTGGCCACAAGTGCCTAATGGCTAGGGACGATAAAAAGAAGAAGGTACATTCTAGAGATACCCCTAAATACACTACATCCAATGTTGAGGGTAGCTCTAGTGATGATAATGATGATTTAACTTCTCTTTTTGCTAACCTTACTAAGGATCAAAAGAAGAAAATAAATGAATTAATAGAATCCATTAACGAGAAGGATGATCTCTTGAAATGTCAAGAGGACTTGCTCGTTAAGGAAAATAAAAAATTTGTTAAGTTGAAAAACGCTTATGCTCTAGAGGTAGAAAAATGCGAGAATGTATCTAAAGAGCTTAACATTTGCAGTGATTCAATTTCCTGTCTTAGAGATGAGAATGCTAGTTTAAATGCTAAGATAGAAGAATTGAATGTTTGCAAACCCTTTACATCTACTGTTGAGCATGTCACTATTTGTACTAGATGTAGAGATATTAATATTGATGCTATGGATGATCACCTAGCCATGATTAAAGAACAAAATGATCACATAGCTAAATTAAATACTAAGATTGCCAAGCATGAATTAGAAAATGAAAATTTTAAATTTGCTCGAAGTATGCTTTATAATGGGAGATGCCCTAGCGTTAAGGATGGTATTGACTTCCAACAAGGGAGCCAAAGCAACATCAAGCTTAGGAGGATTCATGCTAGAAAACCTCATTCTGTTACTCCCAAGAACAAACTCTCTAATTTTGTTAAGGGTAAGGCTCCCATGGTTTATGATAGAGAGGGTTACATATTATATCCTGAAAACTATCCTGAGCACAAGATTAGGAGGATTCATGCTAGAAAACCTCATTCTGTTTCTCACCATGCTTACATGTATAGTAATGAGGCATCTAGCTCTAGGCATTCAACTAATATCAAAATGCCTAAAAAGAGAAACGCAAATGCATCAAATGAGCATAACATTTCATTTAAGACTTTTGATGCATCTTATGTGCTTACTAACAAATCAGGCAAAGTAGTTGCCAAATATATTGGGGGCAAACACAAGAGTCCTAAGACTTGTGTTTGGGTACCCAAGGTGCTTGTTTCTAATGTCAAAGGACCAAGACCATTTGGGTACCTAAGAACAAGGCCTAAATTTGTTTTTTAGGTTTATACATCCGGCAGGTCAAGTTGGATAATCGATAGCGGGTGCACAAACCACATGACAGGGGAGAAAAGGATGTTCTCCTCATATAAGAAAAATGATGATCCCCAAAGATCTATCACATTCGGGGATGGAAATCAAGTTTTGGTCAAAGGTTTGGGTAAAATTGTTATATCTCCAAACCATTCCATTTCTAATGTTTTCTTGTAAATTCTTTTGACTACAATTTGCTTTTCGTTTCTCAATTATGTAAAATAGGCTACAACTGTCTGTTTATTGACGTTGGTGTTACTATCTTTAGAAGAAGGGATGATTCAATAACATTTAACGGAGTGTTAGATGGTCATTAGTTGATTTTAATGATAATAAAGTTGAACTAGACACTTTCTTAATTGCTAAGACCAATATGGGTTGGCTCTGGCATCGTCGACTTGCCCATGTTGGGATGAAGAATCTTCACAAACTTCTAAAGGGAGAACACATTTTAGGACTAGCAAATGTTTATTTTGAGAAAGACAGTATTTGTAGCGCATGTCAAGTAGGGAAGCAAGTTGGAGTTCATCATCCACACAAGAACATCATGACGACCGATAGGCTGCTTGAGCTACTCCAAATGGATCTATTCAGCCCGATCGCTTATATAAGCATCGGTGGGAGTAAGTACTGTCTTGTTATTGTGGATGATTATTCTCGCTTCACTTGGGTATTCTTCTTGCAGGAAAAATCTCAACCCCAAGAGACCTTAAAGATATTCTTGAGATGAGCTAAAAATGAGTTCGGATTGAGAACCAAGAAGATTAGAAGCGACAATAGAACGGAGTTCAAGAACTCTCAAATTGAAGGATTTCTTGAGGAGGAGGGCATCAAGCATGAGTTCTCTTCTCCCTACACACCTCAACACAATGGTGTAGTGGAGAGGAAGAATAGAACACTTTTGGATATGGCAAGAACCATGCTTGATGAGTACAAGACACCGGATCGGTTTTGGGCGAAGGCGATTAACACCGCTTGCTACTCCATCAACCAGTTATATCTTCACCGAATCCTCAAGAAAACATCATACGAACTCCTCGCCGGTAAAAGCCCAACATTTCTTATTTTAGAGTTTTTGGGAGCAAATGCTTTATTCTTGTTAAAAGAGGTAGTGAGAGAACTTAGAAGGGGGTGAATAGGTGATCCTGTAAAATTCAACAACTAATAGCCACAAAACTTGGTTAAGTGCTAGTATGGCTAAGTAGTGAGCTCTTGCGCACACAAGTATCACAAAAGAACAATCACAAAAGACACATGAGTTTATCCTGTGGTTCAGCAAGTATAACACTTGCCTACCTCCACGTTGTGGCGTCCCAATGGATGATGGTTGCACTCAACCCCTTTCAAGTGATCCAATGGTCAACTTGAATACCACTGCTTTTCTTTGCTTATCTCTTTTCCCGTTCGCGAGGACTTTCCACAAGTTGGAATCTCTCATCCTTACAATAAAGATCATGGTGAAAGCACAAGAGTAAGGACGGAAAGCAACACACACAAATCCGCAGCAATACACACGCACACAAGCCAAGACTTGAGCTCAAACTGAAGCACAACGAGTTCACAACAAGAACGAAGCTCAAATCACTAACACGGTCGATCAAGTGCGTGGAGACGGAGTGTGGAAGACTTAGAATGCTCAAAGTATGCTTGGGTGACTCCTCCATACGCCTAGGGGTCCCTTTTATAGCCCCAAGGCAGCTAGGAGCCGTTGGAGGCATTCTTGGAAGGCTAATCTTGCCTTCTGTCGGGTGGCGCACCGGACAGTCCGGTGTGCCACCGGACAACCACTGTTCATGTCCGATGCGTGATTTCCTTCCATTCCTGGCGCAGCCGACCGTTGCAACTTCGGGCTGGTTGGCGCACCGGACACTCTCCGGTGCACACCGGACAGTTCGGTGCCCCCCGCCGACCGTTGGAGCAGGCCACGCGTCGCCCGCGGATTTGGCGGCCGACCGTTGCGCTGATGGCTGTTGGCTCACCGGACAGTCCGGTGCACCACCGAACAGTCCGGTGAATTATAGTCGTACACCGCCGAAGTTTTCCCGAGAGTGGCTAGTTCGCCGGAGACCTGCCTGGCGCACCGGACACTGTCCGGTGCACCACCGGACAGTCCGGTGCACCACTGGACAGTCCGGTGTGCCAGACTGTGCTGAGTCTTGGCTGCACACAGGCACTCTCTTCCAATCTTTTTCTTTTCCTGTTTCTAGCACTTAGGTAACTTCATTAGTACCCAAAACAAATGTACTAAGTCTAGAAACATACCTTCTTGTTGATTTGCACTTCATTCATCATTTGGCATATAATAACCCACTTAATATGTGTTGGACACTTAATCACCAAAATATACTAGAAATGGCCCAAGGGCACATTTCCCTTTCAATCTCCCCCTTTTTGGTGATTTATGCCAACACATCAAAAATCAACAAATAGAAGTGCAACATCAATGCAATTAAGAACAAAAATAGTCTTTGACAAGATTTGACATATTTGGATCGTTCTTTGCCACCACTTGGTTTGTTTTTGCAAATCAAATTCATTTTCCTATCTCTAAGTCAAACACACTTGTTTGGGCACAAAGAGAGATAATCCAAGAGTAAAAATGATTAAGAGCCAAAAACTCCCCCTTTTTCCCATAATCAAACATTCTCCCCACAAGAGACCAAATTTTGACACTAAGAGTATTTTGACAAATCAAAAGTTCTACTCTACTCTTTTTAAAATTCACAAGTGGTAGCTGATCCATTTGCTTTGGCCTTATTTTCTCCCCCTTTGGCATGAAGCACCAAAACGGGATCATTCTTGGCCCTTTAACCCCATTGCCTCACCAAAATTGTCAATTAAGAGCAAAAAGGCAATAGGAGCTTAAGAATGAACTTGGAGGTTTGTACACTAATACCGGAGTGCAGTGGAAGTCTTTGCATGGTCCAAGTTCACCTTTCCCTTTCAATTCACCTTTGAGACTACATCAAGTAAACTCAAGCACAAATGTTAGTCTCAACGGGTCAAGTTGTAGCACTTCTCCCCCTAAATATGTGCATCATTCACACATGGATTTGTGAGGTCCGGGGATCCCTTGCACAACTTGAGCACAATAAATAAACAATAAATCTCATAAATGCATAAAGTAACTTGATCAAAGGCATAAGACACATGTATGCTATAAATCAATCCAAGTTACGCGAATCTAAGACATTTAGCTCACTACGCAGCCTGCAAAAAGTTTTCTCATCTAAAGGCTTGGTAAAGATATCGGCTAGCTGGTTCTCGGTGCTAATACTGTCGGGGACCATAATTAGGGGTACCCCCAAGACTCCTAAATCTCAGCTGGTAACCCCCATCAGCCCAAAGCTGCAAAGGCCTGATGAGCGCGATTCCGGTCAAGGCTCCGTCCACTCAAGAGACACGATCTCGCCACGCCCGAGCCCAGCCTCGGGCAAAGGCAGCCGACCCAGGAGGATTCACGTCTCGCCCGAGGGTCCCCTCAAGCAACAGACGCACCTTCGACTCGCCCGAGGCCCAGCTCGGGCAGGCTTCGCGGAGAAGCAACCTTGGCCAGATCGCCACGCCAACCGACCGTATCGCAGAAGCATTTAATGCAAGGATCGACTGACACCTTATCCTGACGCGCGCTCCTCAGTCGACAGGGCCGAAGTGACCGCAGTCACTTCACCGCTCCACTGACCGAACTGACAGGAAAACAGCGCCGCCTGCCCTGCTCTGACTGCTGTGCCACTCGACAGAGTGAGGCTGACAACAGCTAAGTCTAGCCTCGGGCGCCATAGGAAGCTCCGCCTCGCCCGACCCCAGAGCTCGGGCTCAACCTCGACGACGGACGACGGACTCCGCCTCGCCCGACCCCAGGGCTTGGACTCAGCCTCGACCTCGGAATACGGACTCTGCCTCGCCCGACCCTAGGGCTCGGACTCAGCCTCGACCTCGGAAGACGAACTCCGCCTCGCCCGACCCCAGGGCTCGGACTCAGCCTCGACCTCGGAAGACGGACTCCGCCTCGCCCGACCCTAAGGCTCGGACTCAGCCTCGACCTCGGACGAAGGTCTCCACCTCGCCCGACCCTCGGGCCCAGACTCGACCTCGACCTCGGAGGAGCCTCCGCTTCGCCCGACTTCGGGCTCGGACCGACCACGTCACAGGGGGGCATCATTACCCTACCCCTAGCTAGCTCAGGCTACGGGGAACAAGACCGGCGTCCCATCTGGCTCGGCTCGGTAAACATTTAATGATGGCACCCCGCGTGCTCCATGACGACGGCGACTCTCAGCCCCTTACGGAAGCAAGGAGACGTCAGCAAGGATCCGATAGCCCCGACAGCTATACTTCCACAGGGCTCAAGCACTCCTCCGATGGCCACGACATCACATGAACAGGGCGCCAAAACTTCTCCGACTGCCACGACGGCATGTACTTAGGGCTCTAGCTCCTCTCTGCTAGACACGTTAGCGCATTGCTACACCCCCCATTGTACACCTAGGCCCTCTCCTTATGTCTATAAAAGTGTCGGGGGCCATAATTAGGGGTACCCCCAAGACTCCTAATCTCAGCTGGTAACCCCCATCAACACAAAGCTGCAAAGGCCTGATGGGTGCGATTAAGTCAAGGCTCGGTCCACTCAAGGGACACGATCTCGCCTCGCCCGAGCCCAACCTCGGGCAAGGGCAGCCGATCCCGGAGGATTCATGTCTCGCCCGAGGGCCCCCTCAAGCAACGGACACACCTTCGGCTCGCCCAAGGCCCAGCCTTCGCCAAGAAGCAACCTTGGCCAAATCGCCACGACGACCGACCGTATCGTAGGAGCATTTAATGCAAGGATGGCCTGACACCTTATCCTGACACGCGCCCTTCAGTCGACAGAGCCGAAGTGACCGCAGTCACTTCGCCGCTCCACTGACCGGCCTGACAAGAGGACAGCGCCGCCTGCGCCACTCCGACTGCCGTGCCACTCGACAGAGTGAGGCTGACAGCAGCCAAATCTGGCCTCAGGCGCCATAGGAAGCTCCGCCTCGCCCGACCCCAGGGCTCGGACTCGGCCTCGACCCCGGAAGACGACGAACTCCGCCTCGCCCGACCCCAGGGCTCGGACTCGGCCTCGGCCCCGGAAGACGACGAACTCCGCCTCGCCCGACCCCAGGGCTCGGACTCGGCCTCGGCCCCGGAAGACGACGAACTCCACCTCGCCCGACCCCAGGGCTCGGACTCAGCCCTGGCCTCAACCGACGATCTCCACCTCGCCCGACCCAAGGGCTCGGACTCAACCTCGACCTCGGAAGTCAGACTCGACCTCGACCTCGGAGGAGCCTCCGCATCGCCCTATCCAGGGCTCGGACCGACCACGTCATAGGAGGGGCCATCATTACCCTACCCCTAGCTAGGTCTGGCTACGGCGAACAAGACCGGCGTCCCATCTGGCTCGCCCAGGTAAAACAAATAATGATGGCGCCCCGTGTGCTCCATGACGACGGCGGCTCTCAGCCCCCTTACGGAAGCAAGGAGACGTTAGCAAGGACTCGACAGCCCCGACAGCTGTCCTTCCGCAAGGCTCCAGCGCTCCTCCGACGGCCACGACATCACACGAACAGGGTGCCAAAACCTCTCCGGCTGCCACGACGGCATGTACTTAGGGCACTAGCTCCTCTCTGCTAGACACGTTAGCACACTGCTACATCTCCCATTGTACACCTGGACCCTCTCCTTACGCCTATAAAAGGAAGGTCCAGGGCCCTCTTACAAAGGGTTGGCCGCGCGGGGGAACGGGACGGCGCGCATAAGCCTCTCGCTCTCTCCCACGCGGACGCTTGTAACCCCCTACTGCAAGCGCACCCGACCTGGCGCGGGACAAACACGAAGGCCGCGGGTTTCCCCCTTTACGCCTGTCTCCCTCTGGCTCTTTCTCCCCCCTTCGCGCTCCATCTCGCGCCGACCCATCTGGGCTGGGGCACGCGGCGACAATTTACTCGTCGGTCTAGGGACCCCTCGGGGTCGAAACGCCGATAGTTGGCGCGCCAGGTAGGGGCCTGCCGCGTGTTGACGAACAGCTTCCCGTCAAGCTCCAGATGGGTAGTCTCCAGCAACCTTTCCAGCCTGGAATGGTGCTCCGTTTCGGGAGTCTTGAGTTCATGTCCCTCGACGGCAGCTACGACATGATGCTCCTTCCCCCGTCGTGCGACAGCGACAATGGCGGCCGACAACCCGCCCGCCGGCGGCGGAATCGACGACGTCTTTCCCACGTGGCGGAAGAACAACATTCGGGTTTGTCCCGTCGCCTCCCCCGCCGACGGAGGAGGAGGCGGGGCAACCAAGGCCAAGCAGGAGGCGGCACCTCGTCGGCTGTCAAGCGAGTCGACGGTGCCCCAACGGGGGACACGCCGGGCGTCGACATCGCCTCTGAGACGAAGACGAGCGCCGTTTCCCCGCAACACACCAACTCCAAGCAAACGGACGACGCCAGCATGCTCACAAAGGACTTGTTGGGCGTCACCCTCGTACCTGAGATGACGGTGCAGTCTGCCCCTGACGTGACTTCGTCACCGCCCATCGACCAAGAGGTACCGACCGATTCCCATCTCGTGCCTTTTGGATTCAGCCTCAACCCACCAAGCGACTTCGCTTTGGTGGACGCTTTCATAGAGGCGAGTCCAAACCCTCCGGGGTATCGTATGCGGTCACCCTGGGACCGGCTGATGGCCGTCTCGACCTACGGGCCCTCGGGGTCCGAGGAAGATGACGAGCCCGACTTTTGTTGGGATTTCTCCGGACTTGGTAACCCCAGTGCCATGCGGGGCTTCATGACCGCATGCGACTACTGCCTCTCCGATTGTTCCGGCGGTAGCCGCAGCTTCGGCGACGAGGACTGCGGCCCAAGTCGTGAATGTTTCCACGTCGATCTAGGGGGTCCCGGCGAAGGCAACCATCTTGGTATACCGGAAAACGGTGATCCCCCTAGGCCTGCGCCTCGCGTTGACATCCTTCGGGAGCTAGATGTGGTCCCAGTCCCTGCGGAGGGTCAGGACTCATAGCTCGAGCAAATCCGCGAGATGCAGGCCAGGCTCGACGAGGGAGCAGGAACACTTGAGCTGTTCCGCCGAGACATCGGGCAGGAATGGGCGGGCCAACCTCCGGCCGGAGAAGCACGTCATCTACCCCAGGGCATCCAGCACCGCATCGCCGATGATGTCAGGGCAAGGCCGCCACCGGCTTCCAGTGGGGTCGGCCAGAACCTGGCTGTAGCGGCAATACTTCTCCGCGCGATGCCGGAACCATCAACCACCGAAGGGCGGCGTATCCAGGGAGAGCTCAAAAATCTCCTGGAGGATGCCGCGGTCCGACGAGCCGAAAGCTCTGCCTCCCGAAGGCAGGGCTACCCCTCGGAGCATCGCGTCGCGACCTCCTGATTCATGCGGGAAGCCTCGGTCCACACCGGGCGCACGCGCAACACAGCGCCTGCGGCCCCGGGTCGCCTCGGCAACGAGCACCATCACCGCAACCGTCGAGCCCACCTCGACGAGAAGGTGCGCCGAGGCTACCACCCCAGGCGTGGGGGACGCTACGACAGCGGGAACGATCGGAGTCCCTCGCCCGAACCACCCGGTCCGCAGGCTTTCAGCCGGGCCATACGACGGGCATCGTTCCCGACCGGTTCCGAACCCCGACTACTATCACAAAGTACTCGGGGGAGACGAGGCCGAAACTGTGGCTCGCGGACTACCGGCTGGCCTACCACCTGGGTGGAACGGACGATGACAACCTCATCATCCGCAACCTCCCCCTGTTCCACTCCGACACCGCTCGAGCCTGGCTGGAGCATCTGCCTCCGGGGCAGATCTCCAACTGGGACGACCTGGTCCAAGCCTTCACCGACAACTTCTAGGGCACGTACATGCGCCCTGGGAACTCCTGGGATCTCTGAAGCTGCCGCCAGCAGCCGGGAGAGTCTTTCCGGGACTACATCCGGCGATTCTCGAAGCAGCGCACCGAGCTGCCCAAGGTCACCGACTCGGATGTCATCGGCGCGTTCCTCGCCGGCACCACCTGCCGCGACCTAGTGAGCAAGCTGGGTTGCAAGACCCCCACCAGGGCAAGCGAGCTGATGGACATCGCCACCAAGTTTGCCTCTGGCCAGGAAGCAGTTGAGGCCATCTTCCGGAAGGACAAGCAGCCCCAGGGCCGCCAGCCGGAAGATGTCCCCGAGGCGTCCACTCAGCGTGGCACCAAGAAGAAAGGCAAGAAGAAGTCACAAGCGAAACGCGATGCCGCCGACGCGGACCTTGTCGCCGCTGCTGAGTACAAGAACCCTCGGAAACCCCCCGGAGGCGCCAATCTCTTCGACAAGATGCTCAAGGAGCCGTGCCCCTATCATCAGGGGTCCGTCAAGCACACCCTTGAGGAGTGCGCCATGCCTCGGCGCCACTTTCACTAGGCCGGGCCACCTGCGGAGGGTGGCAGGGCCCGCGACGACGATAAGAAGGAGGATCACAAGGCAGGAGAGTTCCCCGAGGTCCACGACTGCTTCATGATCTATGGTGGGCAAGTGGCGAACGCCTCGGCTCGGCAACACAAGCAAGAGCGTCGGGAGGTCTGCTCGGTAAAGGTGGCGGCGCCAGTCTACCTAGACTGGTCCGACAAGCCCATCACCTTTGACCAGGGCGACCATCCCGACCGCGTGCCGAGCCCGAGGAAATACCCGCTCGTTGTTGACCCCGTCATCGGCAACGTCAGGCTCACCAAGGTCTTCATGGACGGAGGCAGCAGCCTCAACATCATCTACGCCGAGACCCTCGGGCTCCTGCGGATCGATCTGTCCTCGGCCCGAGCAGGCGCGGCGCCTTTCCACGGGATCATCCCCGGGAAACGTGTCCAGCCCCTCGGACAACTCGATCTATCTGTCTGCTTCGGGACTCCCTCCAACTTCCGAAGGGAAACCTTCACGTTCGAGGTGGTCAGGTTCCGAGGAACCTACCACGCAGTGTTGGGGAGGCCATGCTACGCCAAGTTCATGGCCGTCCCCAACTACACCTACCTCAAGCTCAAGATGCCGGGCCCCAACGGGGTCATCACCTTTGGCCCCACGTACCGACACGCGTACGAATGCGACGTGGAGTGCGTGGAGTACGCGGAGGCCCTCGCCGAATCTGAGACCCTCATCGCCGACCTGGAGAGCATCTCCAAGGAGGCGCCAGACGTGAAGCGCCATGCCGGCAACTTCGAGCTAGCGGAGACGGTTAAGTCCGTCCCTCTCGACCCCAGCAACGACGCCTCCAAGCAGATCCGGATCGGCTCCGAGCTCGATCCCAAATAGGAAGCAGTGCTCGTCGACTTTCTCCGCGCAAACGCCGACGTTTTCGCGTGGAGTCCCTCGGACATGCCCGGCATACTGAGGGATGTCGCCGAGCACTCGCTGGATATCCGAGCTGGAGCCCGACCCGTGAAGCAGCCTCTGCGCCGATTCAATGAAGAAAAGCGCAGAGCCATAGGCGAGGAGATCCACAAGCTAATGGCGGCAGGGTTCATCAAAGAGGTATTCCATCCCGAATGGCTTGCCAACCCTGTGCTTGTGAGAAAGAAAGGAGGGAAATGGCGGATGTGTGTAGACTACACTGGTCTAAACAAAGCATGTCAAAAGTTCCCTACCCTCTGCCTCGCATCGATCAAATCATGGATTCCACTGCTGGGTGCGAAACCCTGTCTTTCCTCGATGCCTACTCAGGGTATCACCAAATTAGGATGAAAGAGTCTGACCAGCTCGCGACTTCTTTCATCACGACGTTCGGCATGTACTGCTATGTTACCATGCCGTTTGGGTTGAGGAATGCGGGTGCGACATACCAAAGGTGCATGAACCACGTGTTCGGCGAACACATTGGTCGAACGGTCGAGGCTTACGTCGATGACATCGTAGTCAAGACGAGGAAAGCCTCCGACCTCCTTTCCAACCTTGAAGCGACATTACAGCGTCTCAAGGCAAAAGGCGTAAAACTCAATCCCGAGAAGTGCGTCTTCGGAGTCCCCCGAGGCATGCTCTTGGGGTTCTTCGTCTCCGAACGGGGCATCGAGGCCAACCCGGAGAAAATCGCGGCCATCACCAACATGGGGCCCATCAAGGACTTAAAAGGCGTACAGAGGGTCACGGGATGCCTTGCGGCTCTGAGCCGTTTCATCTCGCGCCTCAGCGAAAGGGGCCTGCCCCTGTACCGCCTCTTAAGAAAGGCCGAGTGCTTCACTTGGACCCCTGAGGCCGAGGAAGCCCTTGGGAACCTGAAGGCGCTCCTCACGAACGCGCCCATCTTGGTGCCCCCCGCTGCCGGAGAAGCCCTCTTGATCTACATCGCCGCTACCACTCAGGTGGTCAGCGCCGCGATCGTGGTTGAGAGGCCAGAAGAGGGGCATGCATTGCCCGTCCAGAGGCCAGTCTACTTCATCAGTGAGGTACTGTCCAAGACCAAGATCCGCTACCCACAAATTCAGAAGCTGCTGTACACGGTGATCCTGACGCGGCGGAAGTTGCGACACTACTTCGAGTCTCATCCGGTGACTGTGGTGTCATCCTTCCCCCTGGGGGAGATCATCCAGTGCCGAGAGGCCTCGGGTAGGATTGCAAAGTGGGCGGTGGAAATCATGGGCGAGAGAATCTCGTTCGCCCCTCGGAAGGCCATCAAGTCCCAAGTCTTGGCGGACTTTGTGGCTGAATGGGTCGATACCCAGCTCCCAACAGCTCCGATCCAACCGGAACTCTAGACCATGTTTTTCGACGGGTCGCTGATGAAGACAGGGGCAGGCGCGGGTCTGCTCTTCATCTCGCCCCTCGGGAAGCACCTATGCTACGTGCTACGCCTCCACTTCCCGGCGTCCAACAATGTGGCCGAGTACGAGGCTCTGGTCAATGGGTTGCGCATCGCCATCGAGCTAGGGGTTAGACGCCTCGACGCTCGTGGTGACTCGCAGCTCGTCATTGACCAAGTCATGAAGAACTCCCACTGTCGCGACTCGAAGATGGAAGCCTACTGCGATGAGGTTCGGCGCCTGGAGGACAAGTTCTACGGGCTCGAGCTCAACCACATCGCCCGACGATACAACGATACTGCGGACAAGCTGGCTAAGATAGCCTCGGGGCGGACAATGGTTCCCCCGGATGTCTTCTCCCGAGACCTACATCAGCCCTCAATCAAGACCGATGACACGTCCGAGGCACCCTCGGCTCGGCCCGAGGTACCCTCAGCTCGGCCCGAGGCACCCTCGGCTCGGCCCGAGGCACCCTCGGCTCAGCCCGAGGCACCCTCGGCCCCCGAGGGTGAGGCACTGCACGTCGAGGAGGAGCGGAGCGGGGTCACGCCTAATCGAAACTGGCAGACCCCGTACCTGCAATATCTCCACCGAGGAGAGCTACCCCTCGACCGAGCCGAAGCTCGGCGGTTGGCACGGCACGCCAAGTCGTTCGTCTTGCTGGGGGACGGGAAGGAGCTCTACCACCGCAGCCCCTCAGGCATCCTCCAGCGATGCATATCCATCGCCGAAGGCCAGGAGCTCTTACAAGAAATACACTCGGGGGCTTGCGGTCACCACGCAGTGCCCTGGGCCCTTGTTGGAAATGCCTTCCGACAAGGTTTCTACTGGCCGACCGCGGTGGCCGACGCCACTAGAATTGTTCGCACCTGCCAAGGGTGTCAATTCTACGCAAGGCAGACCCACCTGCCCGCTCAGGCTCTACAGACAATACCCATCACCTGGCCGTTTGCTGTGTGGGGTCTGGACCTCGTCGGTCCCTTGCAGAAGGCACCCGGGGGCTATGCGCACCTGCTGGTCACCATCGACAAATTCTCCAAGTGGATCGAGGTCCGACCCCTAAACAGCATCAGGTCCGAACAGGCGGTGGCATTCTTCACCAACATCATCCATCGCTTTGGGGTCCCGAACTCCATCATCACCGACAACGACACCCAGTTCACCGGCAGAAAGTTCCTGGACTTCTGCGAGGATCACCACATCCGGGTGGACTAGGCCGCCGTGGCTCACCCCATGACGAATGGGCAAGTAGAGCGTGCCAACGGCATGATTCTGCAAGGACTCAAGCCGCGAATCTACAACGACCTCAACAAGTTCGGCAAGCGATGGATGAAGGAGCTCCCCTCGGTGGTCTAGAGTCTGAGGACAACGCCAAGCCGAGCCACGGGTTTCACACCGTTCTTTCTAGTCTATGGGGCTGAGGCCATCTTGCCCATAGACTTAGAATACGGTTCCCCGAGGACGATGGCCTACGACGACCAAAGCAATCGAGCTAACCGAGAAGACTCACTGGACCAGCTGGAAGAGGCTCGGGACATGGCCTTACTACACTCGGTGCGGTATCAGCAGTCCCTGCGACGCTACCACGCCCGAGGGGTTCGGTCCCGAGACCTCCAGGTGGGCGACTTGGTGCTTCGGATGCGACAAGACACCCGAGGGTGGCACAAGCTCACGCCTCCCTGGGAAGGTCCGTTCGTCATCGCCAAAGTTCTGAAGCCCGGGACGTACAAGCTGGCCAACAGTCAAGGCAAGGTCTACAGCAACGCTTGGAACATCCGACAACTACGTCGCTTCTACCCTTAAGATGCTTTCAAGTCGTTCGTACGCCTCGTTCACACACAAAGTCTAACCATCAAGGAAGGGTCGGCCTTGCCTCGGCAAAGCCCAACCCTCCCTCGGGGGCTAGAAGGGGGGAACCCCCTCCGCGTCAAAATTTTCCTCGGAAAAGATCTTTTCTGCCAGAACGTCTTTCGTGCTTTTCGACTACTTCGAAAGTGGGATCCTGAAAACGACGGAGTACACGTAAGCAGCCAAGGCTGACCGAGCCGAGGGACTCCTACGCCTCTGGGATACAGATACCTCACTCATCACCTTCTGCAATAAGTAACTCACGCTCGGATAGGTGATTCCGCGGACCGAACAAGTCTTCACGCTCGAAAACTCTTCTACCGAAACGATTTTTCGGGCCTTCTCGACTACATCGATAGCAGAATCCTACGGACGAGTAAGAGTACACGTAAGCGGCAAGGTCGACTGAGCCAAGGGATTCCTACACCTCCGGGATACGGATACCTCACTCATCACCTTCCGTGAAAAGTAACTCTCGCTCGGACAAACAATTCTATTACCGACAAATAAGTCCAGATACTCGAAACAAGAGGAAAAGAAACACACCTTTTACAACACGACGACAGTATGTTTGGGCCTCGGCGGCCGCAGAAAACATACGCACGCTACAAGATAAACCGATCCTACAGGCTCGGACCTTGACGGAGGGGGAGCAGCAGCACCCTCGGCGTCAACTACACCTTCGGCAAAGTCCGACCTAGCCTCGGACGGCAACGCGGTCGGAGGATCTCCACTCCGAAGGACAACATCAGCACCGCGCCCGGGCCATCGCCGCCAGGGTCTTCTCTAGGAATCCGGCCCGAGCAGACAGCTCGACCGGCCACCCCGAAGCCTCAGCCAGCTGTCCCCCGAGGACATCAGCCTGGCTCGTGGCCTCGGCAACTCGACTCCGGCGTCGGTCCCGCCAGTGGACGGCCCGGCCAGGCTCCGGCCGACGAAGTCTTCTTTTCGAGCCAACTCTGCCTCTGTCCACACTGACACTGCTGCCTTCGGCTTTGGCTCATCGAAGAGCGGCCGAGGGATCCTTTAACTAAGCAAGAGAAGCCTCAGGCGGCAAGGCCGACTGAGCCGAGGGACTCCTACGCCTCCGGGATACGGATACCTCACTCGTCACCTTCGCACGAGGCAACTCACACTTGGTTGAGTGGTTCAGTTAGCCGACAGGCGAGTCCTAGTGCTCAAAATGAGGAAAAAACACGGCTCCGTGCCGAAAATACATACATGTTCAGGCCCCGACAGCCACAATGAACAAGACACCGGCACTCAAGGTGTCATTACAAGTGGAACTCCGGTTTCGTCCCCGCGGATATGAACAGCCTCCACACCGGGGAGCCTGCGGGGCGACAAGCTCCGGGCGACTCGCCAGCGACCTCTGCAGCAGCAGCCATGGTCCCAGGACGGACGCAGCCACCGGAAGGCTCTCGTTCGCGTCCCCACTCAAGGGACGCGAACCAGACATTAAAGCCAAAGAGCCGGAGATCGGTCCGTAGGCGGCGCTGACGGTCTCGACGGTGGGGAAGCTTCCTCCAGCTGCCACCACGTCAGCACCGACGGTGGCGTCCGCCTCTCCACCAACGCCGCACCGGCGAGTGCGGGCCGCTCCAAAGCGCACCGGCAGGTCCTCGCTCCCATCCTCGCCACGAAAGCGAGGAGGAGGACGGAATGTTGCATCCTAGCTGGGCAGCAACAGTTTGCCTTCCCCGGCATGGCTGGAGGACGCCTCCTCCGCAGAGCTGGAGGATGGTTTCCACCACCAGAAGCTGGAAGAGAAGGTGGCCAGCCGACCCGTGCGGGAGGTAGAGCCCCGGCTCACCTTGCTCTCCGCCCCAGCAAGGATGATGAAGATCCTTGAAGTTGAGGGCGGGACCAAGATCGCAGCCCGGCTTGCTTCTCCCTACTCAGGAGCTGGTGGTCACCGTCTTGGGTGACCACCGGTGAGGGGATGCGGCTGAGCTGCCTGATGAAAATCCTTGAAGCCGAACGATGGCTGAAAGGTACCAGCTTCCGCGAAGTTGTGTTCCTCCAACGACAAGGCGGAAGAACTGCGAGTGTTCCCCATCCGGGGGCTCGGAAGGTGGAAAGACGTGACGCATGAGGGGGGCGCAAAGACATGGCTGCCTCTCAAGGGGGTCACCCTCCTTTTAAAGGCGACTCTCCCCACTTGCGTCCTCAGCCATCGCGGGCTGAGTCTTCTCCGACACGCTCCAAGGTCCTCCCCCTACGACACGGGGGCTGGGTCCCACGCGTCATGCAAGCTGGCCCAAGGCAGAAGAAGCCAAACCGCCACGCACGATGCGCGCAACTGCCCGGCGGTTACGAGCATTCCTCCACTTTCGCCAAGACCAGCGGGTGAAAGGGCAGACCGCCATGCAGGCGGCATGCAACCGCACCAAGGGGGCGCACCCTTTCGACTTCGACGCGCCCAACATGGAGGCCCAGGCCCACACGTCATGTAACCGACGCGCCGGTTGCTAAGTGCAAGAAACTGCACCGCCACTCGCGCCATTACCGTGCCTCCTCGACTGCAGAACCAGAACCGCGACTCGAGGCAACCCTGCGCATGACCCAACAGTGCCAACCAGGCACATCGGTCATGGGTCAGTCAGCCGCGGGAGAAGGCGCGACAGTCGATACGACCAGAAATGGGCCGGCAGTAATGGCGGTGGCAGGCGGGCGGAAGCAGCGGTCAAGTCGTCAGCCAAGCTCACGTCCCCTCCTGGGACAGCGAGGGAACCCTCTCTCACGGCGTGAAGACGGCGCGCCCGTGTTCCGTTCCTCGAACGGCTCGCGCGCGCAACGGCTGCCCCGCGAACCACTCGTCCCGTCGCATTAACTCTGCGGCAGGACAAGCGGCACCTTTGGCGGGCGAAGCAGGCGACGCTTCACCTCCGCCATAATGACCGCGTCAAAAAGGTGCGTGTGGGGGACAGATATCCCCCGGGTCCACTAGAAGAAGTAAAAGACCTCACGAAAGGCCCAAGGGCCCAATAAATCGTAAGGTCATTCTTTCGTGGGCCTGGGGAGAGACAATCAGCAAAGCAGATCGACATGAGGCCAGATTAGTGCAAGCCCGGACGGCCCACAACGTCGAGCGAGCGACCACAACAGAGATCCGACTTTCCCGCGCTGGAGCCCCCATGCAACGGAGCCATGCGAGGATAGGTCGGCAGAACTATAGGGAGATAAACTAAAACAGTTCACTATCTTTTAGCTACACATTGTTATCATATCCACGTGTATCGCCCCACGGTCGAGTATATAAGGCCTAGGGGGCACCCCTTCAGAACAATCGACCCTATTACTCAGCCACCCACCTCAACTCTCTGCACTCTCAATTCAGAGAGCTACCTTGTAACCTCATCCACCAAGCATACTCACCAGGACGTAGGGTATTACGCGTCTCTAAGCGACCCGAACCTGTAAACATTGTCCACTGTCCCTCGTGCATCTGGCACGAACCATTTTGCTACAGTCGTCGACACCGTCCTACTCCTAAAACACCTTGAGGGGCAACCCCGGGTGTGCGGTCGGACCCAAAACACCGACAGCTGGCGCGCCAGGTAGGGGGTGTGTCGACGATCCAAGCTAGCTCAATGGCCATCACCTTCCACAGCAAGATCACCCTCCGTCCCAGATCCGTATTCTGCTTCGGAACAATCTCATCCGTAGCAGATGAAGAGGGAACTCTACACCGCATTGCAGATCCGCCGGAAAAGAAGTCTCCTCCAACAAACTCCGAAGATATCGGAGAAGTTCTCCGGGAAAAAGTCGCCTTCAGAAAGTCAGGGGCCGAGAGCCCGCTGACCCGGAGGACTCCACTGTCTACTTCCCCGACGAAAGAATGGACACAGATCACGAGGAAGAAGGAGACCAAGGGGAAGCAAATTGTTCTTTCTGTTCCTCCGCCCTCAAAGGAGAACGGAAAGAAGGTTGCCACGACAGCAGCACCATTCTATCCCGATGTCCTCTTCATTGGGAGAGTGGAGTCGCCTCCCGTCTCCGACGATGAGCCAACCGCACCCGGAGAAGAACCACCTCAACGAGAATCCCGCCGATGGAGAAACCGACGCAGGAACGTTCGACGACATCACGCGGCCGGAGAACGGGATCCGGAGCAACCTGTCTCGCGGGACGAGGTCTCGGAGATAGGAGAAACTCCGGAGGAACGAGTCTTCAGAGAACGAAGGAACTCTCGACGACGTGATCGCCGCCGGGCTCAGGAACAAGCCGAGCAAGATGCAAGGCAACGCCGGGAGAATCCATTCTTTGGGCGCAACCTGAATCCTGACTTCGCCCGAGCCATGAACACGTCGAGCGAAGTTGGAGGAGTATTAGCTCGGATAGCTGATGGACTCCCTCGGACTCCCGACGCCGAGGGCTACCGACGACTGTTCACCCAGGCAGCCAACCATCTTCTACCGCTTGCTCACCCGCCGAACGATCTACGACACGCCATCAACGGTCGCCGAGACGCGCGAAGCTCCATCAATGCTTCGCATGAACGATGGCACGAGAACGAGATCCGCCGCCGGGAGGAGTACGACAGGGATCATGGCATCCCAGCTCGGAGCCAGGCCACCAGAACTGAGTCGGCAACGGCCTCGACTGGCGGTACCACCCGGGGACAGTCGAGGAACCACAACAACTACTCCCCTCCCCGGGACAGACATCATCCACGACGACAGGAGGACACGTGTGGAGTGTCTGCTCTTACTCCACGCCTTAGGGCCATCCAATGGCCTCCTAACTTCAAGGTATCCAATGTCGACAAATATGAACCTAAGCAGGATCCAGGGGGCTGGCTAGCCGTCTACACCACCGCTGCTCGAGCTGCCGGGGCGTCCGAAGACGTGATGACCGCATACTTACCCATTGTCCTCGGGCAAGACACGCTGCAATGGCTGCGACATCTACCCCGACACTGCATCGATGACTGGGGCGACTTCAGTCGACGCTTCACCGCCAACTTCCAGTCCCTCTCCGACAAACCGGCGCAACCGTGGGACCTCAAATCCATCAAGCGCCGGGGGGACGAAACTCTCCGGTCGTACCTTAAAAGGTTCCAGACCATGAGAAATCGTATCCTCGAGGTCACGGAGGCGGCCGTGATCGAGGACTTCTACAGAGGATCCAACGACTCGGCCTTCGTCCGAGCCATATTACAGAAGGCGCCGACTACCTCTGAGGAGCTATTTCGGGAAGCCGACCTCTACATCACCGCCGACGAGCGAGCCCAGGACCTCATCGGAGGAGCGAAGCCCGCACCGGCAGCACCACAACGCGACGTGAACCAGCAGCCCGACAAACGCTGGGAGAAGAGACCTCGCGAAGAAGTACACGCCGCCGGACCACCAGCCTCTCGCGCCCGGGGAGGACCTCGCGGAGGCGAGCGCACGCTGGACGACATCCTCGACGCCCAGTGCCCGTACCACAAGGACATGCGCCACACTCTTCGGAACTGCCGGGACTTCAAGCATTCCGTCGGGCACGACCGACCCTTCCAACCTCTACCTCCTCCTCCGCCGAGGGGAGGACCAGAAGAACCACGACAACCCCAGCAGCAGGAGGAGGGAGGGGGAGGAGCTTTCCCACGCGTTGATAGGGAGGTCAACGTCATCTTCGGCGGACACGGGTCGCAGGAGAACAGAAGACAACAAAAGCTCAATGATCGCCAAATACTGGTGGCGACCACCGGTCCTCCCGCCCCGTACCGGTGGTCAGAGCACCCGATCACTTTCACCCGGGCGGATCAATGGCTCAACTTCGACCACCCAGGCAAATACCCGCTCCTCGTCGATCCGGTGATCCGAGAGAGCAGGGTGAAGAAGGTGTTGGTAGACGGGGGGAGCAGCATCAACGTCACCTTCCCCCGGACACTCCAAGGCTTGGGAGTTCACCTCAAAGAGCTCCACGAGTCGGATACTCCCTTCTTCGGCATCGTGCCGACTGAGGGAGAATACCCGCTGGGCCACATCTACATGCCCGTTACCTTCGGAACTCCGGAGAACTACAGAACCGAGTTCCTGAGGTTCAAAGAGGCGAACTTTGACTGCGGGTACAACGCCATCATCGGGAGGCCGGGATTGGCCAAATTCATGGCCATTCCTCATTACACGTACATGATACTGAAGATGCCAGGACCACAAGGAATCATAACTGTGCGCACCGACTTCCAAGGCGCCGCAGAGTGTTTCCGAGTGGCCATCCAAGCGGCCCTCACTACCAAGCCGTCGACAATTTCTTCAACACAGACGAACTCTAAGCCTGAGGAGGACCTTGCAGTACCGGCAAATGAAGCTCAGGACGCGACCTCTATGCGGCCGACTGAAGAAACTAAAAGGATCAACCTGGGGTTCGCTGATGAACGCAAGACTGCCATCGTCAGCTCCAGCCTGGATGACAAATAGGAAAGCGCGCTCGTCCAGTTCCTGCAAGATAACCGAGATGTATTCGCATGGCAACCTGCGGATATGCCGGGAGTCCCAAGGGAACTGGTCGAGCACAAACTGAAGGTCTATCCCCAGGCAAGGCCGATTCGGCAAAAACTACGTCGCTTCACGCCCGACAAGAGAGAGGCCATTCGCGTCGAGTTAGCTCGCTTGGTCGCGGCTGGATTTATTAGAGAGGTGTTACACCCTGAGTGGTTAGCCAACCCTGTTCTTGTACTCAAAAAGAATAAAGTGGATTGGCGCATGTGCGTCGACTATACTGATCTCAACAAGCACTGTCCGAAGGATCCCTTCGGGCTCCCGAGGATAGATCAGGTGGTGGACTCCACCGCTAGATGTTCTGTGCTGTCTTTCCTGGATTGCTATTCTGGATACCATCAGATTAGTTTGGCAAAGGAAGACGAGGAAAAAACAGCGTTCATCACTCCGTTCGGTGCTTTCTGTTATACCTCCATGTCGTTCGGTCTCAAAAACGCTGGAGCAACTTATTAGAGAGCTATTCAGACATGCTTAGCCGATCACTGGGGCAAGCGTGTGGAGGCCTACATGGATGACGTGGTAATCAAAACGGAGAACTCGGAAAACTTCATCGAAGACTTACAGCTGGTTTTCAACAGTCTGAGGCGGTATCGATGGAAGCTTAATCCCGAAAAATGTGTTTTTGGGGTACTAGCAGGAAAGTTACTCGGGTTTATTGTCAGCCACCGGGGAATTGAGGCTAATCTGGACAAGATTGAAGCTATCATGAAGATGGAAGCACCTCAATCACAAAAGAAGGTTCAGCGACTTACTGGATGTATGGCAGCTCTGAGCAGATTTATATCCAGGTTGGGGGAAAAAGGTCTACCATTTTACAAGCTACTCAAGAAGGTGGATAAGTTTCAGTGGACTTCAGAGGCACAGGAAGCTCTAGATGCACTGAAGAAATTCTTGACAACACCACCAGTGCTGAAGCCACCACGACGAGCTACATCGACTCAACCAGCTGAAGATCTGCTACTATATATCTCTTGCACGACTCACGTGGTAAGCACCGCGTTGGTAGTCGAGCGAGCAGAAGAAGGACATGCCTACCCAGTGCAACATCCTGTTTACTTCATCAGTGAGGTTTTGGGTCCCTCGAAGAAAAGGTATCCTCAAGTTCAGAAGCTATTATACGCAGTACTTCTAACCGCCCGCAAGCTACGTCACTACTTTGACGACCGCAAAGTCATAGTAGTCACTGGTTTTCCGATAGGGGATATTCTTCACAACAAGGAAGCCATTGGCCGAATAGCCAAGTGGGCTTGAGAGCTGGGATCTCATGACATCGAGTTCCGACCTCGCACTGCCATCAAAACTCAAGCACTGGTTGATTTCGTATCAGAGTGGACTGAACAGCAAGTACCAGATAACCCAGAGACTGCAGAAGTATGGCGAATGTATTTTGATGGCTCGTTGAAGCTGCAGGGAGCAGGAGCGGGAATTCTCTTCGCCGCACCTGGAGGCGAGCACCTCAAATATGCCCTCCAGTTGCTGTTTTCGGCCTCCAACAATGCAGCCGAATATGAAGCTCTGATCCATGGATTGAACATCGCCATATCATTGGGCATCAAGAGACTGATGGTGTACGGAGACTCTCTGGTAGTCATCAGCCAGATAAACAAGGAGTGGGATTGTTCAAGCAATTCAATGGGAAAGTACTGCACTGCCATCCGAAAGCTAGAAGATAAATTTGAGGGTCTGGAATTTCATCATGTAGAAAGAGATCGGAACACGGCAGCCGATGTGTTATCCAAGCTAGGATCCAGTCGAACTCAGGTCCCACCTGGAGTCTTTGTGCAAGAAATACTACAACCGAGCATCTCAATGGATCAAGCAGAAGAGTGTAATATTATAAGTCAACCCGAGTCAGATTCTGATGACTGGAGAAGGCCAATCATCAGGTATATAAAGAATGAAGAGGAGCCAGATGATAAAAATGCAGCTGAGCGCATTGCCAGACAGTCGGCTCACTACACACTCATTGGGGAGACATTATACAGAAGGGGTGCATCAGGCGTCCTCATGAAGTGCATTCTCTCATCTACTGGGAAGCGACTTCTGGAGGAGGTCCATGCCGGGCAATGTGGAATACATGCGGCGTCCAAGACACTAGTCGGGAAGGTTTTCAGGTCAGGATTCTATTGGCCAACAGCGAAGAGTGATGCAGCCGAGTTAGTTCAGAAGTGCGAAGCTTGCCAGTACTTGTCAAAGCAACAACATCTACCAGCACAGCAACTGCAGACCATACCAGTGACTTGGCCATTTGCGTGCTGGGGACTAGATATGATTGGACCCTTCAAGAAAGCTCAAGGAGGATACACTCATGTACTGGTAGCAATTGACAAATTCACTAAATGGATAGAATTCAAACCCATTGCCTCTTTGACCTCAGCTAAGGCCGTGGAATTCATACAAGACATAATATTCAGATTCGGGATACCAAACAACATCATAACTGACCTAGGATCCAACTTCACAAGTTCAGAGTTCTTCGACTTTTGCGAGCAAAAAAGCATTTAGATCAAGTATGCTTCTGTAGCACATCCAAGAGCCAACGGGCAGGTTGAGCGAGCCAACGGGATGATACTGGAAGCACTCAGGAAAAAGGTCTTCGATAAGAATGAAAAGTTCGCAGGAAAATGGATAAGAGAATTGCCCTATGTCGTCTGGAGCCTAAGAACCCAGCCTAGCCGAGCTCTGCATGGAAACACTCCTTTCTTCATGGTCTATGGGTCAGAGGCAGTATTACCAGCCGACCTCAAGTTCGGAGCGCCAAGGTTGATCTTCAAAAACATAGCAGAAGTCGAAGCCACCAGGCTGGAGGACATTGATGTACTCGAGGAAGAACGGCTGAATGCAGTAATCCAATCAGCACGATACCAGCAGACTCTAAGGTGCTATCACGACAAGGCCGTGCGGCAGCGATCCTTCTCAGTACGAGATCTCGTCCTCCGCCGAATTCTAACGGGGGAGGGACGGCACAAGTTATCGCCCTTATGGGAAGGACCCTTCATAGTAGCAGAAGTCACTCGGCCATGATCATATCGTCTCACTCAGATGGACGGCACAGAAGTCGGGAACTCCTGGAATATAGAACACCTCAGGAAATTTTATCCCTAGCTGTACTTCAAAAGCTATCGGGACGACGATGTACTCTGTAAAATGGAAATATGTCATCAATAAAAAAGGGCTTCAAAGATACTCAGTTTGTTCATGATTGACTTGCATTCTTACTTAACTCAGGGTGACCACTATGCCCTACTAACGGAGCAATCGGCTTAAGTCGGCAACGACTTAAGGCGGTGCAACATGCTCATGCCTACTTAACTCGGGGTGACCACTATGCCCTGCTAACGGAGCAATCGGCTTAAGTCGGCAACGACTTAAGGCGGTGCAACATGCTCACGCCTACTTAACTCGGGGTGACCACTATGCCCTGCTAACGGAGCAATTGGCTTAAGTCGGCAACGACTTAAGGCGGTGCAACATGCTCACGCCTACTTAACTCGGGGTGACCACTATGCCCTGCTAACGGAGCAATCGGCTTAAGTCGGCAACGACTTAAGGCGGTGCAACATGCTCACGCCTACTTAACTCGGGGTGACCACTATGCCCTGCTAACGGAGCAATCGGCTTAAGTCGGCAACGACTTAAGGCGGTGCAACATGCTCACGCTTACTTAACTCGGGGTGACCACTATGCCCTGCCAACGGAGCAATCGGCTTAAGTCGGCAACGACTTAAGGTGGTGCAACATGCTCACGCTTACTTAACTCGGGGTGACCACTATGCCCTACTAACGGAGCAATCGGCTTAAGTCGGCAACGACTTAAGGCGGTGCAACATGCTCGTGCTTACTTAACTCGGGGTGACCACTATGCCCTGCCAACAGAGCAATTGGCTAAAGTCAGCAGCGACTTAAGCCAGTGCAACATGCTCGCGCCTACGCAATACAGGGTGACCACTACACCCTATTAACGGAAGCAATCGACTTAAGTCAGCAGCGACTTAAGGCGATCTGATGCGCTCATGATTATTCATATAGGGATGACTTCTATATCCCGCAAACAAGTTTCAAAACCATCGCACATCATTTTACTACTGCAAATTTATGAACTGATGAATTCTGAAACAATATGAGAATAACAATGTCGTTCAAGTACTGAAATGACGTCTTCTAACAAATGTCTGACCATGCAAACCGCGCACTCAAAGCACGCAAAATGTTTCTCTATTTTGTGATATTTTTCTCAGGAGAAATCGATGAGGAAGGGCGACTCGAGGAATCAGGGGTAGCATTCACGTCAGCCCTTATATCTTCAGGAACAACCACGCCGGGTCTCCTCATCAAGATTCGCCCCGCCCGAATGGCCTTATCCATGGCTCTGTCACGCTGGGCTCTGAGAGTAACGGAAGTGTCTTCGGCAACCTTGGCAGCCAGCCTAGCAGTTTCTAACTCCTGGGCGATGGATTTCTTGGAAGCTCGGAGTTCTTTGATAGTGGCGTCCTTCGCTGATATCAACTGCTTGAGCCGGGTCACCTCATCCGTAGATTCTTGCAGCTTACAGCGTTGGTTGTCTAACTCTTCCATGGTGAAGCGATGACTCCTCTCCAGGATGGTCAGCGAGTTGCTAGAATCGTGATACAATCTGTCGAGACTGTCACGAGAAGCAGCAAGGATACGTTTTTTTTTCCTGCAAACAAAAGTCAACTTCCTCAAAACATCAAGCAGGTAATAGGAGCACAACAGGGCAAGGTACAGTTTCATAAGTCACCTTTTCAGAGTTAAGCTGAGCGTGAAGGGAAGAGCTCAGTGCATTGGCGTCATCTAAGGCAGCAGAGACCTGAGCTAGTTCCGTCTGACTTTGAGAATACTTTTCTTCAAAGTCAGAGCACCGCCGGACTAATTCAGCCTGATCTCGAGAATGTTTTTCTTCAAGAGCGGAAATCTGCCGAGTCATACCTAGCAGGAGACAACCAAACAAAGGGGGTCAGAATGTAAAGCAGTTTAATAGTGAAGACAAAGAGAAGCAAAAAAAAGCACTAACCAGCGTTGGTCGCCTCCAAGTCAGAGACACGATGTTGAAGTAACACTGGGTTCCAACGTGCAAGAGACAAAGCTACTTCTGGAACAGGAGCACCCTGTAGCCTCAGCTGGCTAGCCATCCCGTCCACCAAAGCCTGATAAGGAGAGCAGATGAGTGTAATGACAGCAGTTCATGCGGTGGAAAATTCAAGCCAGAGTATATCACAGTACCTGGAGGTTGGAAAAGAACGAAGGGACCCCCAAATCATGAGAGATCAATTGATGATCGGGCGTAAGGCTGCCACCCGAAGCAGTTTGCAATGAACCAGCAGGAACCAACTCAGTGCCATCAATAGAGCCCACAACTCGGTCAGCGGGGACGCTGCCCTCTAAGGCGACCCCCTGGTCCAAAGCTTGGGCTACCACCATGCAGCCGGAGTGCGGAGGCGATCCTGCATGAACATCCATGGAAGTACAGGAGGGAGACCCCGCTCGGACACCCTCGGGGGCTGGGTCATAGTTTGCGCTGCCCACTTGAGCCGGATCATCCCCGGTAGCACCCTCGGGGGCTGGGCAGTGGCTTACACTTCCCACCCGAACCAAGTCATCCCCGGCGACATCCTCGGGGGCTGGGCATGTGTCAACACCATCCTTGGGGTCCAAGTTCTCTGCGGTAGCCACTTCTAAGGCTGATGGGCCCTCAGTTACTTCCATGGGACCAGGACGATCCAAGACAGTCTCCTGACCCTCGAGATCGCGCTCTAAGGTCGACGAGGCACGGGATGACCTCAACCCAGCATCAAGCACACCAGCACAAACCTCCATCACACCATCATCTGCTGGCTCCGATAACAAATCCTCTGGAACCATATCCTCAAGAGTTTGATCAAAATTCGCCAGGGACAATTCCTGCAGACCAATGAGAGCAGACAAAGCAGGAGAAGGAACTCCACTACTTTCACCACTAGCGATGAACTGCCGACTGTTTTTCCGAGTTAAGGGAACTTCATCCTCTTCCTCCCCGTCGTCCTCATCAGCAACAGATGGAGCACACCCATTGGGATCAGCAACAGATGGAGCACCCCCATTGGGATCAGCAACAGATGGAGCATCCACATTGGGATCAGCAGCAGATCGGGCATACCATTGGGATCAGCGTCAATAAATTCAGTCACAGGCACTTCTTCAGCAGCAGGAACCAAAATACCAACATCCCGATCCAAACTGGATACTCGCCGGAGGCGTCTCTTTTTCTTTTTCTGCTCATCAGCAGAAGGATCAGGTTGATTGGCTCGGCAAGGGCGCCTCGGGCGAGTACTAGCAGGCTTCTGAATATCCAAGGTCGTATCAGCCTCTGGGAGGGGCGCCACCACCGATGTCCCAGCAGGAGCAGCATCAGAAGAGTCCTTAGCCAGCAAATCAAGCATAGCACTTATCTCTGCATCACTAGGATTCAGGGGCACCTCAAAATGGACTTACCGTTCATCATCAGGAATTTCCCCGAGCGAGGCAACCAAGGCGCTGACTTCTTCAGCAGAGGGTCGCACTCTAAGGCCCAAACTGCCATCAGTGACAGGTGGATTCGACACAAAAAGAGTGAAGGCTTTGGGAGGAGGCAGGTTCCAGGCTGAGTATGCCACTGGGGCACCAACATTTGACACCTTGCCTCTAAGGATCATCTCAAGTCGGTTCACCAAGTCTGCAGAGGGAACTCTTCTGTTGGTAACCCGAGTTGAGTCGGCTAGGCCTCGATACAGATAAGCCGGGTATGCCCTGTCTTTCAACGGCTGAATATTCTTGAAGACAAAATCAGCAACCACAGCTTCAGCAGTCAGACCCCTCTCCTTCAGCAACCCAACTTCAGCTAGCAAAACACCTGCCTCAGCTACCTCCTGATCCGTGGGGGACTCGGTCCAACTCGGGGTGCGAACGTCCGGCTGTCTTCCCGACCGAGGGGGGAGAGAGTTTCCATAATTCTCAACAATGAACCACTCCAAGCGCCATCCCTTGATACTGTCTTTGAGAGGGATTTCGAGATACTCAGTTTTCCTCCCACGGCGCATCTCCAAGCTAGCACCCCAACCAATTGATGTTGTCCCCCGGCCATCCCAGGGCGACAATGATACAAGTACTTCCACAACCCAAAATGTGGCAGCACGCCAAGAAAGGCCTCGCATAAATGAACGAAAATGGAAATTTGCAGGATAGAATTGGGATTCAGATGGGTCAAGTTAAGATGGTAGAAATCAAGGAGGCCGCGGAAAAAGGGAGAAATGGGAAGACCGAGGCCGCGGAGAAGGAAAGGAGCGTAAATCACGGACTCATGTATCCTCAGTCGGGACAGTAACCCCATGGCAAATCCACCAAGAACAGAGTTCCCTCGGGGGAAGAACCCCGATGGACACGAGGTGGAGAAGTTCGGGCTCGGAGATGACAGACATGTGGTTACCTACGAAAGGCAACTGGCTGTTGGGGTCGATCGGAGGAATCACCGCAGCAGACGAACTCGAGGCTTTCCTCTTGGGCACCATCTCGATTCTACAGGCGAGCAGAGGGGGAGGCGAATTGCAGAGAAGATTCGGAAGCGAGAAAGCAAGAACTAGGGCACGGAAAGCAGAGGCGGCTAAAAGCGCAGCACTTATGGGATATTCTAGAGCCAGATACCGTTTCAAAAAGCGCCCAGTCAGCACCCGGCGGTTATTTCCAAAACACCGGCGTGCCACGTCATCACCCGGCGGTTATTTCCAGAACACCGGTGCGCCACATTATCACTCGGCTATTATCCTCAAGGTGGCCCACATAGCCCGCTATCGCTCGGCGTCACCTCTAAAACGATGATGTCGCCCTCAAGTCACTCGGCGTTACCTCTAAAACGCTGACGTCGCCCTCAAGTCGCTCGGCGTTACCTCTAAAACGTTGACGTCGCCCTCAAATCACTCGGCGTTACCTCTAAAACGCTGACGTCGCCCTCAAGTCGCTCGGCGTTACATCTAAAACGCTGACGTCGTCTTCAGTCGCTCGGCGTTACATCTAAAACGTTGACGTCATCTTCAGTCGCTCGGCGTTACATCTAAAACGCTGACGTCGCCCTCAAGTCACTCGGCGTTACCTCTAAAACGCTAACGTCGTCTTCAGTCGCTCGGCGTTACCTCTAAAACGCCGACGTCATCTTCAAGTCACTCGGCAGTTATCTCTAAAACTCTGACATCATCTACAAGTCGCTCGGCAGCTACCCCTAAAAGCGTCGATATGATGCCCGAGTTATTCACTTACTATTCCAAGGGAATCAACTTCACGAAAAAGGTGGGAAGAGGAATGTTTCAAGAACTTTGAGTTACGAATATCAACGGGCAATCATCACAGAGAAGCCAACATCATTTCTTCATTAAAGGGAAGATATCATACTTACAAATCAACTCATTATGAGTTGATACTTCCCTACTACTACTACATTACATTATAGTACTACTACTACTACTACACTATACTACTCTACACTACTAAATACTACTACAATATTCTAACTATACTATACTAACATCTAATGATCAGTGGCATCTAGCCACTGGCCTTGCTGCTGCCGCCCCTGTTGCTGCCGCCGTCGCCGCTGCCGCCCCTGCTGCTGCCGCCGCCGTCGCCCTTGCTGCCGTTGCTGCCGCCCCTGCCGCCACCATCACCGCCGCCACCGCCTTCGTCGTCGTCGTCGTCGTCGTCATCATCCTCGCCGTCGCCGCCACCGCCCTCCTCGGACGAGTCCTCCTCATCCGAGGAGTACTCCGACTCATCCGAGTCCTCGAGCCCGGAGCGCTCGACGGCCCGGATGTACGTCCAAACCTCCGCCGCGAGCCCCTGGGAGTCGTCAGACGACTCACGCAGGGGGATGGGAGTCGGAGACCCCTCAGACTCAGAGGAGAACTCCTCCTCTGAGTACTCCGAGTCACCAAAATCCTCCGATGGAGGAGTTGGCTCACGCTTGCGCTTGTTGTTCTTGCCCATGGTGGAAGCGAAAGGGAGAGGAGAAAAGCAAGCAACAGAGAGCAGCAAGAGATGTGAAAAAGCCGGAGAGACAACGGCATTATTTATAGAAGGAGAAGACAACCGCTCACCTCCAACCGCGGTCACTGAACAGTCATAAAGCATTCAATAAGCACTTCAACCCGTCTGAAGACACGTCAGGCGGCTGATGCCGTTTCACGCAACACAACACCCATTGGGACTCCAGTCAACAGTGCAGAGGATATGATTACACCCGCTGTCACATCACATTACTACTCAGAAGCAGCCGGCTAAAACACTCAGCGTACCAAGCCGTCCCTTGCCCACACCCATTAGGGGGACGCCCAGGAATTATCGGTATATTTTTCAAAGCTGTCACATCCGTGCAGGGCATGCAATGAATACCTCAAGATAAAAATGAGATATCAGTAAGGATCAAAGGAAAGCCAAATATAGCCAGTGAAGTACAAAATCTGACCGACAGAAGCGACGTGAAGACTAGCCAGGGAACGTCCATCAAATGTCCAATCAGTCGCAGGGCAAATAAATTACACCACCTAGCAAGATATGGGCGGGTCACGAACTCGGCTGAAAAAGACAAAATACACGCTGACCTCTAAAGCATAATATTGATGACATAATGTTGACCTCTAAAGCATTCAGAAAAAAGAAGGGATTATTCTCGGCAGAAGGACACGAAATGAAGACCTTCGAGAGGATTATTTTCAAAAATCCACTCAAAGCTCGGGGGCTACACCCATTGGGTGCACCTTCGGTGCACCCCATGAATTACCATTTCAAGCCAAGATAGTGCCGACTTCTAAGGCATGGGACAAGATAAAAGACACGGCTGACCCTCAACCAAAGCACAAGAGTAAGATGAAAGTAATTTCTGATGAAGACCTTCGAGTAGATTGTTTTCCAAAATCTACTCGAAGCTCGGGGGCTACACCCATTGGGTGCACCTCCGGTGCACCCAATGAAGTTCAGGGTCC
Source organism: Zea luxurians (assembly GCA_029449295.1). NCBI lineage: Eukaryota > Viridiplantae > Streptophyta > Magnoliopsida > Poales > Poaceae > Zea > Zea luxurians. The sequence continues at coordinate 19,962,320 of JAOPSE010000032.1, read as the reverse complement.
TACAAGATGAAATGCCGACCTCTAAGGCATAAGCACGAAACAAAGCTTTAGTTTACGAGTGATCAAAGCAGGAGGAAACAGTAAGAAATCGTTCTCCCCAAATTACCTACAAGCTGGACCTGGGATCTTTGGGCCAAAAGAGCCAGCTATATTAGAGTAATTATGTTAGAATTGAGTCGTATAGCTTCTCATTTGTTATGGCTTGGACCTTTTATGGCGGATCTCGGGGCACAGACTCCCTTTTTCTACATTTTTAGAGAGATAGAATTGATATATGATCTATTTGACCTCCAAATTAACCCAAAGATCGGGGGCTTGTGGGGGACAAATATCCCCCGGGTCCACTAGAAGAAGTAAAAGACCTCACGAAAGGCCCAAGGGCCCAATAGATCGTAAGGTCATTCTTTCGTGGGCCTGGGGAGAGACAATCAGCAAAGCAGATCGACATGAGGCCGGATTAGTGCAAGCCCGGACGGCCCACAACGTCGAGCGAGCGACCACAACAGAGATCCGACTTTCCCGCGCTGGAGCCCCCATGCAACGGAGCCATGCGAGGATAGGTCGGCAGAACTATAGGGAGATAAACTAAAACAGTTCACTATCTTTTAGCTACACATTGTTATCATATCCACGTGTATCGCCCCACGGTCGAGTATATAAGGCCTAGGGGGCACCCCTTCAGAACGATCGACCCTATTACTCAGCCACCCACCTCAACTCTCTGCACTCTCAATTCAGAGAGCTACCTTGTAACCTCATCCACCAAGCATACTCACCAGGACGTAGGTTTTTACGCGTCTCTAAGCGGCCCGAACCTGTAAACATTGTCCACTGTCCCTCGTGCATCTGGCACGAACCATTTTGCTACAGTCGTCGACACTGTCCTACTCCTAAAAACACCTTGAGGGGCAACCCCGGGTGTGCGGTCGGACCCAAAACACCGACAGTGCGCCACATCATTCGATTTCGTATCCTTTTCCTCTTCCTCTTTCTCTCTCTTACAACAGGGACTGGGAAAGGGGATACCCTGAAAGGGATCCTTCTCCGCGAAGGAAACAGGCCCCGAGCCCTCCTACTGATCAGAGGTTCGAAGGCTGGCCCCTCGGAGGGGTTCAACAGCCGCCTCAGAGCGCTCGGGCTCCACGCCCACTACTGGTCAGAGGTTCGAAGGCCGGCCCCTCAGAAGGGTTCAACGTCCGCCTCTGGCCACTCGGGCTCCGCGCCCACTACTGATCAGGGGTTCGTAGGCTGGCCCTCGAAGGGTTCGACAGCCGCCTCAGACAAAGAGCGAGGGATGACCCTGGGTACGTTCGATACATAACCAAGGCTTGGGCTACGCTCCCGAGGTACCCTAGGACATTTCCGAGACCAACGGGAACGATTTTGTAACGGAATCCCATCAGAGGGAGGCATCGAGCCCTCGGACCCCGTTAAAAGGGGACCGGGTCCGGCAAATCACCCGCAGGTACTTTTGGAGCGCGCCTCCGGGCCACTAGCCGACCCCTAACAAATGGGGCACGGGCGTCCACTCAGATTACCCGTTAGCAGCTCACTGGAGACACTATGTTCGGCGCCCTCCAAGGGCAACATGGCGCTTCCCCCCCTCCTTGCGGAAAGGCGACGCAGGGGCGTATGTAAAAAAGTCGAGTCTGTCCTTGACCGTCCTCTCGCTCTGTGCGGAGGCTCGGGGGTTGCTCTCGCAAACCCGGCTCCGGCCAAACCGTTGACAGCGTCAACATACCAGCCCGAGAACTTGGGACTCGATTGTGCACCCGGGCTACGGCCAGTTCGCATGAGGGAACAACCAGACCGGCCGAAGCACCACGAAATGCATTAAGACCTCGAAGGAGTCAAACCGCTCCTCCGAGGCCTCGGGGGCTACACCCGGCGGGTGCGCTCGCGCGCACCCACCGGAACGAAGCGCAACCGAGAAAGGCCGGTCCCCTTGCAAAAAAGTGCGACAAAAGCCACCAAGCGAGTATTAACACTCCCTTCGAGGCTCGGGGGCTACTGTCGGGGGACATAATTAGGGGTACCCCCAAGACTCCTAATCTCAGCTGGTAACCCCCATCAGCACAAAGCTGCAAAGGCCTGATGGGTGCGATTAAGTCAAGGCTCGGTCCACTCAAGGGACACGATCTCGCCTCGCCCGAGCCCAGCCTCGGGCAAGAACAGCCGACCCCGGAGGATTCACGTCTCGCCCGAGGGCCCCCTCAAGCAACGGACACACCTTCGGCTCGCCCAAGGCCCAGTCTTCGCCAAGAAGCAACCTTGGCCAAATCGCCACGACGACCGACCGTATCGCAGGAGCATTTAATGCAAGGATGGCCTGACACCTTATCCTGACGCGCGCCCTTCAGTCGACAGAGCCGAACTGACCGCAGTCACTTCGCCGCTCCACTAACCGGCCTGACAAGAGGACAGCGCCGCCTGCGCCACTTCGACTGCTTGTGCCACTCGACAGAGTGAGGCTGACAACAGCCAAATCCGGCCTCAGTCGCCATAGGAAGCTCCGCCTCGCCCGACCCCAGGGCTCGGACTCGGCCTCGGCCCCGGAAGACGACGAACTCCGCCTCGCCCGACCCCAGGGCTCGGACTCGGCCTCGGCCCCGGAAGACGACGAACTCCGCCTCGCCCGACCCCATGGCTCGGACTCAGCCCTGGCCTCAGTCGACGGTCTCCGCCTCGCCCGACCCAAGAGCTCGGACTCAACCTCGACCTCGGAAGTCAGACTCGACCTCGACCTCGGAGGAGCCTCCGCCTCGCCCTATCCAGGGCTCGGACCGACCACGTCACAGGAGGGGCCATCATTACCCTACCCCTAGCTAGCTCTAGCTATGGGGAACAAGACCGTTGTCCCATCTGGCTCGCCCCGGTAAAACAAATAATGATGGCGCCCCGTGTGCTCCATGACGACGGCGGCTCTCAGCCCCCTTACGGAAGCAAGGAGACGTTAGCAAGGACTCGACAGCCCCGACAGCTGTCCTTCTGCAAGGCTCCAGCGCTCCTCCGACGGCCACGACATCACACGAACAGGGTGCCAAAACCTCTCCGGCTGCCACGACGGCATGTACTTAGGGCACTAGCTCCTCTCTGCTAGACACGTTAGCACACTGCTACATCTCCCATTGTACACCTGGACCCTCTCCTTACGCCTATAAAAGTAAGGTCCAGGGCCCTCTTACAAAGGGTTGGCCGCGCGGGGGAACGGGACGGCGCGCGTAAGCCTCTCGCTCTCTCCCATGCAGACGCTTGTAACCCCCTACTGCAAGCGCACCCGACCTGGGTGCGGGACAAACACGAAGGCCGCGGGTTTCCCCCTTTACGCCTGTCTCCCTCTGGCTCTTTCTCCCCCCTTCGCGCTTCGTCTCGCGCCGACCCATCTGGGCTGGGGCACGCGGCGACAATTTACTCGTCGGTCCAGGGACCCCCCGGGGTCGAAACGCCGACAAAAAGGAAGGTCCAGGGCTCTCGTACGAGAAGGTTGGCCGTGCGGGAGAACGGGCTGGCGGACAGTCTCTCTCTCTCCCTCGCGGATGCTTGTAACCCCCTACTGCAAGCGCACCCGACCTGGGCACAGGACAACACGGAGGCCGCGGGTTTCCCCTTTGCTGTTTCTCCCCCCTTTGTGTTCCGTCTCACGCTGACCCATCTGGGCTGGGACACGCGGCGACAATTTACTCGTCGGTCCAGGGACCCCCCGGGGTCGAAACGCCGACAGTTGGCGCGCCAGGTAGGGGGCTACTGTGTGTTGACGAACAGCTTCCCGTCAAGCTCTAGATGGGTAGTCTCCAGCAACCTCTCCAACCCGGGACGATGCTTCGTTTCGGGAGTCTTGAGTTCATGTCCCTCGACGGCAGCTACGACATGATACTCCTTCCTCCGCCGCGCGACAACGACAATGGCGACCGTCAGCCCGCCCGCCCGCGGCGGAATCGACGACGTCTTCCCCACGTGACGGAAGAGCAACATCCAGGTCTGTCCCGTCACCTTCCCCGCCGACGGAGGAGGAGGCGGGGTAGGCATGGCCAAGCAGGAGGCGGCACCTCGTCGGCTGTCGAGCGAGTTGACGGCGCCGGCGCTCTAGCGGGGGACACGTCGGGCGTTGACCTCACGTCTGAGACGAAGACGAGCGTTGTCTCCCCGCAACACACCAACCCCAAGCAGACGGACGACGCCAGCACGCTCGCGAAGGACTTGCTAGGCGTTAGCCTCGTACCTGAGACAACGGTGCAGTCCGTCCCTGACACGACTTCGTCACCACCCATCGATCAATAGGTACCGTCTGTTTCCCATCCCATGCCTTTTAAATTCAGCTGCGACCCACCAAGCGACCCCGCTTTGGTGGACGCTTTCATAAAGGCATGTCCAAACCCTCCGGGGTATCATATGCGGTCACCCTGGGACCGACTGATGGCCGTCTCGACCTACGGGCCTCTGGGTTCCGAGGAAGATGACGAGCCCGACTCTGGTTGGGATTTCTCCGGGCTTCGATAACCCCAGTGCCATGCGGGACTTTATGACCGCATGTGACTACTGCCTCTCCGATTGCTCCGATAGCAGCCACAGCCTCGGCGACGAGGACTGTGGCCCAAGTCGCGAATGCTTCCACGTCGATCTAGGGTGTCTCGACGAAGGCAACCATCTTGGTATGCCGGAGGATGGTGATCCCCCTAGGCCTGCGCCTCACGTTGACATCCTTCAGGAGCTAGCTGTGGTCCCAGTCCCTGCGGGGGGTCAGGACGCACAGCTCGAGCAAATCCGCGAGGTACAGGCTAGGCTCGACGAGGAAGCAGGACAACTTGTGCAACTTCGGCAAAATATCAGGCAGGAGTGGGCAGGCCGAGCACCGGCCGGAGGAGCGCGTCATCTGGCCCAGGACGTCCAGCACCGCATCATCGACGATGCCAGGGTGAGGCTACCCCCGACTTCCAGTGGGGTCGGCCAGAACCTGGCTGCAGCAGCGATACTACTCCGAGCGATGCCGGAACCATCCACCACCGAGGGGCGGCGTATCCAGGGAGAGCTCAAGAATCTCCTGGAAGATGTCGCGGTCCGACGGGCCGAAAGCTCTGCCTCCCAAAGGTAGGGGTACCCCCCGGAGCATCGCGCCGCGACTTCCCGGTTCATGCGGGAAGCCTCGGTCCACACCGAGCACACGCGGTGTGACACCCCAGTGTCACTCAGGGTTTTTCTCAAAAGCCAAACCAAGAACCATCATTATATGTGAACCAAAGTAAGCATGAGCAACAAAACAATTTAAGTGAGAAAGAATTCACCAAGTATATACTTAAAAGTGTCATGATCAAAGCAATTGAGTCCTTTAAAAGATAAGATTGTGCAACCCTAATTAAAAACCCTAAATGAGCCCCATGAGCAAAATTCAAGAAAGTAAGAAAAAGGGAGTGAAAAGTTTGAAATTTTGAGTTGAGCCAATTATATAAGTTAAAGTATGTTTATTAAGCAACCAGAAAGATTGAGAAGGCTTAGCCAAAATGATTCAATTAAATCCCCAAATCAGCCCTTGATCTATTAACCCTTGGGAAATTCAGATTTCTGAATTTCTGAATTTCAGACCTCTTTTCAAAGATCATCTGTGTTCTCTGCTTTTCAAAACTCAAAGCTAGAAGATCCAAATATCAAAGTCGTGCCAAATTACCTTGAACACATTCTGGGAAAGTTTGAACTCAAACCAAATTCATTTGACACGATTTTGGCGCAGCTTAACCTCGGGACCAGGCATTCTGACACTGGCACCTTGGTGACGCTACAACTCCCTGTCCCTAGCCTAAAACCGCACGTCGTCCATACACAAAAGACAAAGCTTGGTCTGGTGAACAAATCCCTTGCAGTGATCTTGCCCAAATTCGCGAAGATTTGCTCCCAATCGGCGCTTGAACAGGGGCAGAGGCAACGGGAACACGTGTTCGACCGTGGCTGACACCCCGGTTCACGCCCGTTCGCGCACCGCGCCTTCCCAGTGCACGCCCGCGCGCACTCGCCGGTCCACGACCGCCCGTGCACCGCGCCGTGCCTATAAAGCCTCCCCAGGCGCACCTCACTTCGCCCCGCACTCACCCTCACCGGCCAGCCACTTTCCCTTAGCTCCGGCGAGCTCAATTCCGCCCGCCATTGCCGCTAGAGCTTCGGCCACCGTGGCCAGCCCACCCCAGCCATCCTCCGGGCAAGCCAGTGCTTTGGCTAGCTCCGCCAGTAGCCCGTGAAGCTTGCCAAGCCCTCGGACCTAGCCGGACTTCACCGGAGGCCCGAGATTGACTTCACCGGACTTCGGTCTTCCGCCGCCGCGCGTGGACCGAGCTATCCAGTGAGTCTCCGCCCAATTCCTTGCGCTCATGTCTTCTCTGGCACCCCGTGGTCCTTCCTGACCCATTTGATTGAACTATCTCGCCGTGACCAGGCCGGTCTCCTCGCCGCCGACGAGCATCCCCGCCTGCGCGCGTGGACCGACCGACTCCGGCCATCTCCGACGGCGTTCCGCACACCGTTGTGATCCCCAAGACCTCCCCTTCATCCTCGACCACTTCACCGGAACAGTCTCGCCGCCGTTAAGCCCCTCCGCCCTTTTCTCCGCCGCGGCTACTGTTTAAGGTAGAAGAAGGACCTCGGGTTAGGTTTTGTAGAACCCGAGGGGTTTTCTGTAATGTCAGAGACTCATGTGAATAGTAGCCTAAGGACTGATTCGCGATGAAAACTTAGAAAGCCCGCCAAGGACCCCGGTGCAAAGTGGATTTTCATTTAATCAATTCTGTTATTCTTTTTAAATAACCAGAGAACTTGTAAAATTCATAACTTGATGAATTTCTAATCAAAAGATGTCAAACCAATTTTGCTAGCTCCTGTATATTATAATCTGTCATTTAAAAATAGTAGACCCTATACTTTCTGTTTAAAATTTTAGAGTTTAAAATTAAAAACAGAAACCCACTAAACCTTATTTAATCAAGGAAAATTAGTTTTTCTTCTGTACTAGACTTAAGAAAATTTGTGGGTATTCAAACCTCTTTTAGACACTGTTTAAAAATAGTAGGAACCCCAGCATTAGAAATTATGATGTAGTTTCTCATTTAAAGATGTTTTGTCCAAAACTTAGAGAAAATCAGAAAGATATTAGAAATTAATGAACAGTGATTAATATTATTTTTCCTAGTTTACTTATGTAACAGAGGACTTAGGAAAAATACAGAGACCATTGATTTGGACCAGTTTTAAATTAAAATGATTTGTTTAGCCTAAATAAGACTGAAAATCAATTATTAAAGAGGCAAAACTATAACCAAAATGCTTAACAAAAATCCAGTGAACTTATAACCACCAGAGCCCCACTACAAAAATACAGAGCACCTCAGTCCAACTCTTTAAGTAAGGGAAATAAATACAAAGTGATAATAAGGCATTTTCCAACTAAATCATGAACAACCCCAAATAATGTGATAATGGGCAACCAAAAATTAACTCAGTCCATGATGAGGTAGACTACCAGAGAAAAATGCAAACCCATGAAAAAGGAAGCAAACTCTTACCAATTGCTAATGATTTAAGAGAAGGCCATTTAATTCAAATAATGCATACCACCCCTTCCCTTAAGCAAAAAGATGCCAAACCTCAGAATGATTGCTCTTGCACAAAACAATAACTAAGAAAAATAAGAACTCTGTTGTTTGATATTTTTCAAATATAGTGGTAGTAGAAAGCACCTATTTGGCTAGAAACTTGAGAAAACCATAGAAAAATAATTAAAAGGTATTAATGGCTAGAAAATTGTATCAAGTCATATTATAACACCTAAAAGCCAGCAAAAATAAGTTTTGATGAATTACCCACTGTTAAATAGTAATTGTAGTTCAAAGCACCCCTTCTACCCTAGAGTTTAATAATTTTGTGCAGAGAAAACTATTCACTTTCTGATCCCCAAATTTTAAGACAGAGAAACACACACCAGTAGCAAGCCATTGTAATTTTTACAGAATTTTTAGAATTTTATAAAAGCAACTTGTAGTTCAAACCTACTCCAAAACATTAAAGAAAACAAAAAGGAAAGAAGAAATAAACCCCACCTCAATAAGTCTAACTTGAGTACTTATCATATATCCCTAAGACTTAAAAGGAATTCAGCGGAACCCCAAAATTTAACCTACCACTTACCTTAGCTAAGTTTAACCAGTTTACCAAGTATACCACCCAAGGGTCTTGCATAAGTAAAGTTAACTTTGTTTAACTCAAGAAAGATCATACACCTTTTAAGTTGTGATTTCTAAAAGCACATATCATATCATGCATATATCTTACGCATTGCATTCATTAGATTGTAATCTTGCCGACGGAGAGTACGTGCTCATCCCCGAGCAAGGACCTGTCCAAGAGGAGGACCAGGAGCAGGCTTCAGAGGCTGCTATCGAGGATCTCCCCGCAGCCCCAGCAATTGAAGGCAAGCCCCGGTTTTATGCATAACCTATTAATTATGCTATTTTACTACACTTAATGCTTGTAGGATTGCAATGTGCACTTAAGTGTAGGAGTTGCTTGAAACCTCTAGTTGCATGAACTTAGGACTCCTTTTTGAGATGAATACTAGCATACTAGGTCGAGTAGCTGCTTGCTAATCAGGATCTCGGTAGAAGTCGAGTGATTTTTCTAGCACTCACGCGAGGTCAGGAATTGATTGTATTCATCTTGATAACGGGATAGATGTTGGTCTATGGACTTGGATCCAGGGAGGATGCCTTGTCTATGAGACGGGAAAATGAATTAAGGATTAATGTGTGGATACCTGAGTCAAGCTTTTGAACGTACTAAGCACATGCCGGGAAAAATGGTAACCGGTAAACCTAGTACCTGAGTGAAGCCGGGCGCGGACTTTATCCCTCATGCGACCTGAGACTGGGTCTCCCATGCTAGCTATGGTGGGTACAAGTGCGGTCACTGCACGGCGGCAGCCGGGGTCAGTGGAGCATTGTATGCCAAGGCGGTGAGGCCTGGACGCGAACGGGGAATCGATGGGGACGGTTGTCATGTGCAGGGTCGGAGTACCCTGACATGCCGTGTGTTTAGGTTTACCTTGCAAGGTTAAAACTCGATTCGAATCGTCTGCTTCTCGCAGCTAATGAGACTGCTTGATTCCTTGTACTGCATCGAGTAAAAAGTGAAATGTGGTTACATGAGATAACTTGTTGTTTGAATTAAATGATTGTTACCATGTATGCTTAGAAGGAGCAAATCTAGCTAAGTTAATGATGATAAAATTTGGAAAAGCTAAAAATTGCTTTTAGTAACAGCTAGTGCTTTTGGCAAACCAAACCCCTCAGCCAAACAGCTGCATAGTCTAGAGGTAGAGGAGTAGACTCCTCACACCGGGTAAGTCTAGCTGAGTATTAGTATACTCAGCCTTGCTTGTGGCACCCTTTTTGCAGGTACCATGCAGGAATTGGTTGATGGTGTGACTTGGCCGACCACCCTGCCACCGGGTTGGACGGTCGAGTGGGATGTTGCTCCGGTAGGAGAGGAGCTTGAGGAGTAGTGGGCTAGGCCTTGCCCATTTCCTCATTACCGACGACATCGATTATCCGCTGCACTTTACTTTATGAACTTTATTTGCTACTCAAGAACTCTGATTTATGTAATAATTCAGTACTTAATTTGAGGTTTCCTGTTTTATTGTATTTCTTCTGTGACTCACCTTCGAGTGAGATTGTGGAATTTGATCCTGGTTAAGTGGCTCTATCAGACTAGATCTGAAGGACTGACGGGTTATTCCGATTTAAGTGTGTCACGGCCCTTGAGGCATGACTTAGGCACTTAAGCTGGAATAATTCGGGTGGTTCTGCCACAGCTGGTATCGGAGCAAATTCCACCACAGAGAAGGACAATAAACCATGAATACCAATTTTCAAAATCTAAAACTTGCTTAGAAACTGCTATAGATCGTCAGGACTAGACCGTTAGACCTAAGACGAAAGGCCTTAGGCATAGAGGGAGAAATAGGTGGCTAATTAATTAGGCCCCGTGGGCCAATACTTATATTTAAGGATGCCCTAAAAAAGGCACCCTATTTTCTTTTTGAGAGGCAACGTTTCTTCCAGCATGCATGCATTATAAAACATAAAGAGGAATTAAAACTTGAGCTAACCCCTTTTTCTTTAAACCATCCGGGCTCTCTTTTTCTTTTTCCTTCCACCATAATCTTTATCTTTGATTCCCTTCCGCAGATAAATTCACCCACCCCCGCCAGTGGAGGAGACTCTCGTTTCAGTTCTGACTTCCTTTCTCGCGATGGCTTTCCCTCCATCTTGTGGGAAGTGCTTAACTCCGCCGGTTACCCTACGCCCCCTTTGTACACGGTGCAATTGTATGAGGAGCATCGGGTACCTCGTTGTCGGGTCTGGCTGACTTTGGAGGCTCATCCCCTTCAGCCGGGTTGGTGTTCTCTTGACTCTGAGACGATTGGACTCAGGACGGACGACACCGTTGAGGCAGCAGCCATGAAGACTTTGACGACTTTCTATGGCTACCATCCCCTGGAGATGGTGATGCACCCCTTGGGACTCTTCCCTGCTGAGAAGAAGGATGATCCCATGTGGTGTAACCACGTGAGCCATGTGAAGGATGTGTGGGCAATGTATCCTGACTTGGTTGGGAGGGTCACCGTTCAGTGCATGAGTGCGCTGTACCGCCTTCAGGCCCTTCAGAGCGATGCTATGACACTTCTTGCTAACACCGCTCAAACCACCAAGCTCACTCTCGACAGTCGGGAAGATTTTGTGGTCGACCTATCCACAGAGTTGGTGGAGAAGGATCTGCAGGTGGAGAGGCTGAGCCAGCGTATCGCTACCTTGGAGCAGCAAGTGGAGATCCGAGACAACACTATTGATGTCTTGGAAAACCAGCTTCACGATGTGCAGAGGGAACTCGAGGAAGCAAATGACCACTTGGACATGCACCACCTGGAGATGGAGGCCAATGAAGTAGGAAGCGAGGGAGAAGAGGCTCCCGAGGAGCTAGGACCAGCCCCTGGTGCCAATGGGACTACCTCCGCGATGCCTCCTTCACCCGCATCCAGTGTCGCTTCCACCGCTCAGGGTTGAGCAGTCGCTTCTGTAAGGAAAATGGACCCCGGGCCTTTTGGCTAATTGAGTTTTGGTGTTTGATGAACAACACAATCTGTGAACTAATAAGTTTTCTAGTGTTTGTGTTTGTAGTTCACAAGATGCGAAGAGAATTGGACCAAGGCAATGAGGATGCAACACCTCAAAAGAAGACATAAAAAGATGCATAGGAGTCCAGTACTCAAGAACAAAGAAGCCCGAAGAAATCAGCAAAGAAATCCAAAGATAAGGGCAGTCAGCCAGCGCCTGGTGGCGCACCGGACATTGGTGTCCGGTGTGCACCGGACTGTCCGGTGAGGCACCGGACAGTCTGCGCAGAGAGGCCGCAGACAGGCGCTCTCTGGCTGTAGCACCGGACTGTCCGGTGTGCACCGGACTGTCCGGTGTGCCAACGGGCAGACGGCAACGGTCGGATCCAACGGTCGACTGCTATAGGCGCCAACGGTCGGCTGACGTGGCGTGCACCGGACACTGCACAATAGATGTCCGGTGGTGCACCGGACTGTCCGGTGCACCCGACGACAGAAAGCTGCTGCTTTCTGTCCAACGGCTAGTTTGGGGTGTGGAGGCTATAAATACCACCCCAACCGGCCATTCTCAAGTGTGAGAGCCCAAGCAACATACCAAGGCATATAGTGCACATTTCCAAGAGCTCAAACACCCTAGTGCTTAATAGAATCACTCGGTGATTAGCGTAGGTGCTTTGCGAAGTGCTTAGGTTAGTTAGACCGCTTTAGCGCTTGCTCTAGGTGAATTCTAGTTAGTTGAGTGAGTTTTGTAAAACCACACAACCCCTCGGCTCTTGCGTGAGTCGTTGTAATTGTACCGAGTGGGGCGAGAGTCTTGCGAGACCGTGACAACCGCGTTTGTGTCACGGCCGCCACTGTGTACCGGAGGGAACGAGGCCCGCGGCGTTTTGGCCGGAAGCTCGATAGTGGAGACGGCGGGGAGCGTCCGAGAGGAGCCGGAAGCGGAGCACCACTTGCGCGTGGAGAAGGCCCGTGGCTCTCTACGGAGTTACTCGACCATGGTGCTTGGCCCTCGCGTGGGCTTCCCTTTGCGTAGGGGCATCAACGAGGATTAGTCGGGACCTTGCGTGGTTCCGGATACCTCGGTAAAAATACCGGCGTCATCCACGAGAGTTTGCTTCTCTACTTAGCTCTTTACATTCCGCATTTATATTAAGCATTTAAGTTTCAATCTTATTGTCATACTTATTAAGTGTAGATTGAAACTTAGCCTTTGCGGTAGAGATAGCAACACTTAGACAAAACCTAGTTTGCACATTCTAGTTTTGATTATTTGCATAGGTTTTGCTCTAGGGATTTAATTGTGGCCTAGTTTAGTAAAAGTTTTAGAAGTCCTAATTCACCCCCCCCCCTCTTAGGCATCACCCGTTTCTACAAGTGGTATCAGAGCCCGGTTTGGCTCATTTGAAACGCTTTAGCTTCACCGCTAAAAGAGCCGACGCTTTTTAGAGGAAGGGATGGATACCCATAGGCCACCACACTTCGACGGCACTAACCTCCCATATTATAGTGCTAGAATGGCTTGTTACCTAGAGGCCGTTGATCTAGGTGTTTGGAGAGTCACTCGTGATGGGATGAAACCCCTCAAGAATCCCGAGAAACCCACCACGAGTGAGGAAAAAGAAATTCATTTAAATGCTAGAGCCAAAAATTGCTTGTATGAATCTCTTAGCATGGATATTTTTAATCAAGTATTTACCTTGAAAACTGCTAATGAGATTTGGCTAAAATTGCATGAGCTCCATGACAGCACATCCAATGTCCGTGAGCAAAAACATTGCCTAGTCTTAAATGAGTATAATTCTTTTGCCATGAAAGATGATGAGCTTGTTAGAGACATGTATTCTCGTTTGAATCTAATTATCAATGAGCTCAATTCTATTGGCATTAATAAGCTAGGTGATGCGGACATTGTGAGGAAGATTATCTCCCTGCTACCACAACAAAGATATGGGAGCATCATCACCATCCTTCACAATATGGAGGATTTGAGCAACATGACCCCGACCATTGTGATTGGGAAAATCGCGGCCTTTGAGATGTCGCGAAAAATGAGTCGGGGAGAGGAGCCGACTTCCTCAAGACCATATGCCTTTGCATGTGATGAAAGGAAGGGCAAAAAGAAGGCTCCCACTCCAAGTTCCTCAAGCGAAGAAGAGGAAGAAGAAGAAGAAAGTGATGATGATGAAGATAATCAACCATGCACATCATCCTCCGAGGACGAAGAAACAATCCGACGCGTCGGAAAGGTAATGAGGATGATCCGCAAGATTAATCTAATGGGTGTGCCTCTGCAGGTCGAGGATCTTCTCTTTAACATTGACAGGAAAAAGCAAAGGAAGAGAGGATGCTTCGCATGTGGGGAGAAGGGCCACTTCAGGGACAACTGTCCAAATATGGACAAACCCAAAAAGGAGAGGAGCAAAGGCAAGGCGCTCACAAGTGTTAGAACTTGGGATGATTCTTCAAGTGAAGATGAACCTCCAAGGACGCGCAACCACCGGTCCTCGTCACGATCATCACGGTCATCACACAAATGCCTTATGGCAAGAGGTAACAAAAGCATTCCATCCTCTAGTGATGAAAGTAGTAGTGATGATGAAGGTGAGGGAAAGGCCTCTCTAGAAGAGCTTGCGGAAGCCGTAAAATTTTTCCAGGATGTTTGCACTAAGCAAAAAGCTCAACTTAAAACTTTGAAAAATAAGTTGGTCAGCTCTCAAAATGATTACAAAGGTTTGCTAGAAAAATTTGAAACTTTTGCAAACTTAAATAGTGAGCTATCAACTAAAATTGAGCTATTAGAATCTAGTGCTCCATCCACTGCTACCGATGATAGCCTTATTAAAAAGAATGAAAAACTTAAGGCTAAGTTAGCTAGCTCCCAAGAAGCTATTGAAAGTTTGCTAGAGAAAATGGAAATTCTTAGCATACACAATAATGAGCTAACTACTAAGCTAGAAAACATTGGTAGCACCCCAGCAGCATCTTTAGTTGAAATACCTGAAATAATTAAGAAAGATGCTTCTACTTCCTGCTTTGATTTAATTGATGATTCTAACCCCTGCAACCAAGTCGTTGTTGAGAATATTGTTGTAGAGACATGTACGGATGAGGTTGCAAAGGAAAATGAACAATTAAAGCAAGAAGTGGCTCGCCTTGGCAAGGCTTTGTATGACAAGAAAGGCAAAGCCAAACAAATCCGACCTCCACAGGATAACACCACTGCGGGAGTGAACAAGCCTGTAGAGGGAGAAACTGTGATTTGTAGGCTATGCCACAAGGAAGGCCACAAGTCTTTCCAATGCAAGGCGATGACCGGGGATAAACAAAGGCAAAAGCTCAAGCAAAAGCCATCAAGCAAAATCTCCAACACCTACATCAAAAAGGTGAACAAAAAGGATGCTACACCATATTTGATCAAGAAGAAAAAGAACGGAAAGGTGATAGCAATCAAGGCCAACAAGCAAGCCAACAAAGGAAAAGGGGCCAAACGCATCTGGGTGCCAAAAGAGATAATTCAACCATGAAAAGCACCAAGAAGGTTTGGATCCCGAAAGGGAAGTGAGTGGACCAAAGGTCTTCGGGAAATTTGGAGACTTGGCTAAGTTGGGATGTATATCATGGGGTACATCATATTGGATCAAGGTTATTGCCAAGTGGGTTAGTGAAAATTTTGGACCCAAATTTCCCACCCATGACTAAGGTAACTAGTTTTATTGTATTTAGATATGCGTATCTATTTATCTTTTATCTAGTTTACCTTTCTTGCCTAGTATTACATTTGTTATGTACTTTTGTTCAAAATCATGCATACTAGGTAAATCATATGGTAGGATTGCTAGTTTTTAATTCATATACTTAAGCAAACCTACATGGCTTAAAATGTTTATTTAAGCACGGCACATTGCTTCTATATCACTCCATAGTAAATGATGCATAAATTGAAAATTTTGATTTCTACAAGTTGTATCATTTAACTTATATGTGCCAAAGTTAGGATTATGGATAATCTGCCCCTCTTGATATCAAATCAAGTGCATGTCTCCTACAAGTATTCAAAACTTGTATGCACACCTTTAGGGGGAAGTTACTCTATAATCTAACACTTTGAGACTAACATCTTTTCAAGTCTATTTCATGTGATAGTCTCATTGTAAGGAAAATAAAGTCCCCGGAGAAAGACTACAATCTTCCACTGCAAAATCTCCAAGAACTCTCATGTCTCTCAAGCTCACCATTGACTTTCAATTGGTATCTTTTGAGACTACATTCAGTATCATTTACATGTCTTCTCCAATATTTGATTAGACTATATTTCATATCATATGCTTCCATGTTGCAAAAATGCATAAGTAGTTAACTCATATTCTGTTACCTATGCATAAGGGAAGTTAGTCTTTTCAAATCATGTCTTGCACCTCTAATTTTCACATGCTTTTTCCTAAGTAGAGGATCTCTGTCAGGGGGAGTATTTCTTCATCTCTAAAAAGGGGGAGAAACTTCTTTCTAAAGAGAACACTCATTTAGGGGGAGTAATCTTTTGAGGACTCCTTCAAGTGGTATCATTCACATAGTTTAATTTAATATCCTTCTAGTGATATCATTTGATACAATTCTTGATGAGGGCAAGCTTTTATTTACTTCCTACATGCTTTTAATGTCTTCCTTTTCGGTGGTTGATGCCAAAGGGGGAGAAGTTTAGGGACCAAAGCAATGAAAACTATATCAAACACCAAACACCACCAATTTAAAATTTTATATCTACAAATGGCTTTTTAAGTGGTTTTGGTTATTTGGTCCAAAAATAGGAAGTAAGTGAATTATGGAGTTAGGGGAGGCTTAAGTCCATAATATCACATTGTGGGGACAATCATGCATCTTAGCAAGTAGATTGCATATTTTCACTCAAATACTTGTATTATTTGCTTGCTTTGGTTGTGTTGTCATCAATCACCAAAAAGGGGGAGATTGTAAGGAAAATGGACCCCGGGCCTTTTGGCTAATTGAGTTTTGGTGTTTGATGAACAACACAATCTGTGAACTAATAAGTTTTCTAGTGTTTGTGTTTGTAGTTCACAAGATGCGAAGAGAATTGGACCAAGGCAATGAGGATGCAACACCTCAAAAGAAGACATAAAAAGATGCATAGGAGTCCAGTACTCAAGAACAAAGAAGCCCGAAGAAATCAGCAAAGAAATCCAAAGATAAGGGCAGTCAGCCAGCGCCTGGTGGCGCACCGGACATTGGTGTCCGGTGTGCACTGGACTGTCCGGTGAGGCACCGGACAGTCTGCGCAGAGAGGCCGCAGACAGGCGCTCTCTGGCTGTAGCACCGGACTGTCCGGTGTGCACCGGACTGTCCGGTGTGCCAACGGGCAGACGGCAATGGTCGGATCCAACGGTCGACTGCTACAGGCGCCAACGGTCGGCTGACGTGGCGTGCACCGGACACTGCACAGTAGATGTCCGGTGGTGCACCGGACTGTCCGGTGCACCCGACGATAGAAAGCTGCTGCTTTCTGTCCAACGGCTAGTTTGGGGTGTGGAGGCTATAAATACCACCCCAACCGGCCATTCTCAAGTGTGAGAGCCCAAGCAACATACCAAGGCATATAGTGCACATTTCCAAGAGCTCAAACACCCAAGTGCTTAATAGAATCACTCGGTGATTAGCGTAGGTGCTTTGCGAAGTGCTTAGGTTAGTTAGACCGCTTTAGCGCTTGCTCTAGGTGAATTCTAGTTAGTTGAGTGAGTTTTGTAAAACCACACAACCCCTCGGCTCTTGCGTGAGTCGTTGTAATTGTACCGAGTGGGGCGAGAGTCTTGCGAGACCGTGACAACCGCGTTTGTGTCACGGCCGCCACTGTGTACCGGAGGGAACGAGGCCCGCGGCGTTTTGGCCGGAAGCTCGATAGTGGAGACGGCGGGGAGCGTCCGAGAGGAGCCGGAAGCGGAGCACCACTTGCGCGTGGAGAAGGCCCGTGGCTCTCTACGGAGTTACTCGACCGTGGTGCTTGGCCCTCGCGTGGGCTTCCCTTTGCGTAGGGGCATCAACGAGGATTAGTCGGGACCTTGCGTGGTTCCGGATACCTCGGTAAAAATACCGGCGTCATCCACGAGAGTTTGCTTCTCTACTTAGCTCTTTACATTCCGCATTTATATTAAGCATTTAAGTTTCAATCTTATTGTCATACTTATTAAGTGTAGATTGAAACTTAGCCTTTGCGGTAGAGATAGCAACACTTAGACAAAACCTAGTTTGCACATTCTAGTTTTGATTATTTGCATAGGTTTTGCTCTAGGGATTTAATTGTGGCCTAGTTTAGTAAAAGTTTTAGAAGTCCTAATTCACCCCCCCCCCCCTCTTAGGCGTCACCCGTTTCCTACAGCTTCGACACTTTTGGGCGGATAGAAACCTGTGCGAGCTTAGTAGTATCACATTTTGGACTAGGCTTGCGGGTACCTTCCCCTGATTGATGTAACCCTGTAAACTTTTGAAATCTGTGGGATCTTTGTCGCCATGTTATCTTCATTTCGAACCTAATATTATGATTATGGCATTTTTTCCCATATGAGATGATATCTTGCCGTTCGAAACTATGAGTTGGGATAACAATGGCAACAATCTCTGTTTTCAGATGGCAGCTAGGCAGCGTCGCGGGCAGAACGAGCAAGTTCCCCCGCCACCTCCTCCAGCTCCCACAGTGCAGGAGCTGATGGCCCAGCAGAATGAGATTCTGCGACAGCTCTTGCAGCGCCAGCCCCACCCTCAGCAGCATGGTGGAGGCCAGCATCAGCGACCTCCGGCTATGGCAACATACCAGGAGTTTCTGAGCACGCAGCCGCCCTTGTTCGCCAAGGCAGAGGATCCGTTGGACGCCGACGTATGGCTTCGCGTCGTCGAGTCCAAGTTTCCCCTCCTCACGGGAGACTGCCCTGATGCTACCAAGACCCGCTTCGCCGCGCAGCAGCTTCGCGGATCTGCTCGGACTTGGTGGGATCACTTCTGTGCTATGCTCCCCGCTGATCGTGAGGTGTCTTGGGAGGAATTCAAGACCGCCTTCAGAGGACACCACATTCCAGCTGGCATTCTTGATCGAAAGTTGAATGAATTTCTG
Source organism: Zea luxurians (assembly GCA_029449295.1). Lineage (NCBI taxonomy): Eukaryota > Viridiplantae > Streptophyta > Magnoliopsida > Poales > Poaceae > Zea > Zea luxurians. Next base: position 19,944,054 of record JAOPSE010000032.1, on the reverse strand, counting down.
GCCCTCAATCAAGGAACCCGCACGGTACTGCAGTATGCGCAAGCCTTCAACGACTTATGCCAGTATGCAGGGTATCATGCTGATTCTGATGAGAAGAAGAGGGATCGCTTCCGCAGGGGTCTCAATACCAAGCTGCGGGAACGACTCAACACTGTCCGGGCTGATAGCTTCAATGAGTTGGTCAATATGGCCATCTCTCAGGAGGATTGCATTGTTGCTCACCGGGCAGAGAAGAAGAGAAAGGCACCAATGGCAGCACCATCCGCTCAGGCTCAGAGGTTCCGGATTGTTTCTCACAATCAGAGCAGGGGTTTTCAGCAGTAGGCAGGCAGATGGGTGATCAGGCCACCTCAGCAGCAGCAGCCGGCACCCAACCGCTACCCAGCTCCCGCCCCAAGGAACAATCAGCCTCCGCAGCAGCAGCAGTTCCGCCAGGGCAATGGGAACAAGTGTTTCACTTGTGGCAATGTGGGCCATTATGCCAAGAATTGCCCCAGGAACCAGCAGAGGCAGATGCCAGCACCAAATCAAGACAAGGGAAGAAAGCAGAAGGTGCAAGTCAGGCAAGGGAAGCTCAACTTCACTGCTCTTGAGGAAGTGCCAGAAGGAGCTCCTATCATGACTGGTATCTTTTCAGTTTATAATCAACCTGCTTTAATTCTGTTTGATTCTGGTGCATCTCATAGTTTCATTAGCCAAAAGTTCAGTGCTAAATGCAAACTGCCATTCTCTCACTCAAAAGGGTCATTCATGATAGTCACACCTGGGGGTAAAATTGCAACTAATCAATTAAACCAAAGTGTGCCTATTCAACTGGGAAGCCACATTGTCAAAACCACTCTTCTTGTGTTGGGATTGGAAAATGTGGATATTATTCTAGGGGCAAATTGGATGACCTTGCACCAAGTTGTGCTTGATGTAGCCAGTCGTACCGTGGAAGTTAATTCCCCTTTCTGCGGGAATTTCACTTTGATTTTGCCTAGTCAGCGTCCTACTCAGTCGTGTGCTTTCTCTATGACGGAGTTACCCCTGAAGAAGATCCCAGTGGTCTGTGAGTATGCAGACGTCTTTCCCGATGAATTGCCAGGAATGCCTCCGGACCGGGATATTGAATTCGCCATCGAGTTGCAACCGGGAACGGCCCCAATTTCCAAGAGGCCCTACCGAATGCCACCCGCTGAGTTGGCAGAGTTGAAGAAGCAATTGCAAGAGTTGCTGGATAAGGGTTTTATTCGCCCAAGCACTTCGCCTTGGGGATGTCCAGCACTGTTTGTGAAGAAGAAGGATGAAAGCTTGAGGCTGTGTATAGATTACCGCCCTCTTAATGCGGTAACTATCAAGAACAAGTATCCTTTTCCTCGTATTGATGTTCTCTTTGACCAGTTGGTCGGAGCCAAGGTGTTTTCCAAGATAGACCTTCGCTCTGGCTACCATCAGATCAAAATACGAGCAAGTGATATTCCGAAGACGGCATTCTCAACCAGATATGGGCTATATGAATTCTTGGTGATGTCATTTGGGCTGACAAATGCACCAGCATATTTCATGTATCTGATGAATTCTGTTTTTATGCCTGAATTGGACAAGTTCGTGGTGGTTTTCATCGATGATATTCTGGTGTACTCAAAGAACGAAGAAGAACATGCCGGGCATTTGCATGTAGTACTTCAACGTCTGCGAGAGCACCACCTTTATGCCAAGTTATCCAAGTGTGATTTTTGGCTAAAGGAAATCAAATTCTTGGGTCACACTATCTCTCAGGCTGGAATAGCTGTTGATCCGGATAAAGTGCAAGAGGTGATGAACTGGAAGCCACCGACAACTGTTCGCCAGATTCGGAGTTTTCTGGGATTAGCTAGTTATTACCGAAGATTTATTCCGGACTTCTCTCGAATTGCGAAGCCTATTACTGAGTTGCTGAAGAAAGAAGTCAAATTTGTGTGGAGTCAGAAGTGCGAAGATGCCTTCCATGCATTAAGGCAGCATCTGACCACAGCACCAGTATTGGCACAACCCGACAGCAGCAAACCTTTCGATGTATATTGTGATGCCTCGGGCACCGGGCTAGGTTGTGTCTTGATGCAAGACAACCGAGTCATTGCTTATGCTTCAAGAGCACTCAGGCCTCATGAGAAAAATTATCCCACTCATGACCTTGAGTTAGCAGCAGTGGTTCATGCATTGAAGATGTGGAGGCACTATCTAATGGGAACCCACTGCAACATCTTCACTGATCATAAGAGCCTTAAGTACATTTTTACTCAGGCTGATCTTAACATGAGGCAGAGAAGATGGCTAGAGCTGATCAAGGATTATGACCTGGAGGTACATTATCACCCAGGGAAGGTGTAGCACCCCAAAAATCCTAACCCAGGTTTGAAACCCTAATCTACCCTTTTTCCCCCTTTCATCCTCTAACTCCAAGGCCTCCACTAGTTTTTCTTTCTTCATATGCATACATTTTGTTGATCACAAAGCACCTCACTTAGATTCTATTTTCTAAACACTTAGAGTATTCACAAAATATTTTGTTCAAAAGAAAAAGGGGCAAAATGGAAAATGGGAATTGAAAAGTAAATAGAAAAAGAGAAAAGCTTTCCCCTTTTCCTGCTGGACCGAATCCCGGCCCAAGCCCGCGACCCCCCCCCTTCCCACGCGCCCGCGCTCCTCCTCTCTCGGCCCATCTTCGGCCTGCCTCCGCGCGCGCGCCAGCCCGCTTCGCACCCCGCCTCCCTCTCGCTGGCAAGGTGTCCCCACCCGTCAGCCACCCGCTCTCTCGCGCGCTCGCTCCCTCTGACCAAGCGGCCCCGCGGGTCAGCTGCTTCGTCATCCGTCCGCCGTCCCCTCACCGAAGTCACCTCCGGCCGTCGCCTCCGTCCTCCCCTCTGCCATCTCGCCGCACAGGGAAGTTAGGCACCGCTCCGTCCTCCTCCCCGTGACCCGCGTCCTCGCCGGTACCATCCCCGCCGTGGAGTCTCGTCGGCGACGCTGTGCGGGATTAATGCCGGCACTGTGAGGCTCACCGGCGTCCGCTGAGCTCCACCGCCCCCCCTCCCCTCGGGCGCCTATAAAAGGGTCGCCCCGAGCTCCTTCTTCCTCGCACCAGCCTCGGCCATCCCTCTCCTCCCCTTCCCCGAGCTCAATTCGCAAGGCGCCGGCGTCGTTCCCCTTTCCGGTGAGTCCTTTCCTCCTCCTCCCTCTCCTTCTCTGTTGGTCCGGCAAGGAATTGAGTGAGCCGAGCAGCTCCCTCACGTAGCCACGGACCGAAGCACCCCCCTTCCAGCCCCCGTCCCCCACCCAGAGCCCACCGGCGGCGATCCCCGCCGCGGAGCTCCGCCCCCTCCCCGTGGGCAGCCCCCTCTCAGCCCCCTCTGGTCAAATTGAACCTACCATTGGAATCACCAACTTCCGCCCGTGCTAAACCACCCCCCCTCGGACCAGGAACCGGGCCACCGGCGGCAAGCCGCCGTCGAGCTTCCCCGGCGGTCGGCCTTTTCTCCCTCGCTCGGCCGGTTCGCTCCGCCGTCTGGCCGCGACGCCGTTTCCTCCCCCCCCTCTCGCTGGCAGGTGGGCCCACAGCAACGCCGTCACCCTCGCAGCCGCGCCGTCTCCCCCTCGCTCTTGGGCCGTCGCTGGGCCGCAAGCGCTTCAGCGCGCGCGCTCGCGCCCGGGGTGGGCCAAAAGCCGTGCCCCCGGCCCAGGAATGAGGATTCCTCTTTTCTTTTCTTTTTCCACCCTTTTTCCCATTTAAATAGTTTTCTCAATATTTTATGCACCAAAAATTATCAAAAAAGATTTCCAGGGTCACATAAAATAATGTTGTTAGAAAAGGGCACATTATGATTGATGAACTACTGTTGATGTATTGTTTTACTGTATGTTTCCTAGAAGAAGCGGGAACCGCAGATCCGGATCCCGTAGCTCCGGAAGAAGGGTCGGAGCCCGAACTTTTGGAAGTAGATCTTCTGTGCCAAGAGAGCTTCAACGAAGGCAAGTCCATCCTTCCCTTGATGCATAAATTACCCATTCTCTCTACCACTGCCTAGCCCAGAATCATGGGGGAATATTGCATTGTGAGTGAGAGATGGCCCGCATTAACATATTATTTCCGGTTACGAAATATGGATCTGGAAGTAGGGCAACGTGCTTCTCCAAATAAAACCTTTTTTTGAAAGATATGCGATGAAGGGTACTCACCCTCATCACCCTGAGAGTGGGATGATCAGGGACTCCCTGGTTTAGGGGAGGGCCTAAGGTGTTGGCTCAGCTGGTTTAGGCGTGAGCAGAAGGATTGTCCCCTCATATAAGGACCGGCTTGTCATTTTCACTACCTGTACTCCCTTATCGTACAACCACTCGAGACTGTGTGGGCAGTCACTCAATCCGAACTCGTGCGGTCCAACCCCAGGGTTAAGAAGGCTGGGGAGCACCGGGAGGATAAGGAGGGGGAAAGTTTTGTCCGGTTTGGACATGGTAGTGGCCTGACTCCTTCCGGATAACCGTTAAGGTTAGGACGTACGAGTAAGGAAAGAGATCCGGCATTCGGGTCTCGCGACAGTGAGATCGCAGAAACCGGGCTAGTGGGTAAAGTGTACACCTCTGCGCAGAGTTGAAACCTATTCGAATAGTCCGTGTCCACTGGTATGGATGAGTCTGGTATGGTATGTGTTGGGGTCGTGCTTCGGTGCGCCGAAGGTCCCACACGAAGAAGCAGCTTCGGCTGAAGTCGTCTCCAAAAGATGGCCGAAGGTTCCTTTTCATGGAGCTTTGGCGTTACAAACCGACATAGAAATAGAATGACCTTTTTATCCATAAGAGGTCTGAGTCAATGTTGTAAACTTTTGTAAGGGGCATAATTGTAATTTGTCACAGGCTGCGACCTGTGCCTATAAATAGATGAACAGTACCTCTGTACTGTTCACGCGAACCTGTCATTTGCCTTCGCATCACACTTGCTCTCCTGCCTTCCTCAGGACCGAAGGTACATTTGTAATTTGAAGTCATTTGTATTCATTTATATTAGTAGAAACGAAAATGATTCTATGTTAACATTTGAATGTCTATTTTGTGCCTCATGATTTATATGAATGCTTCATCCCTCACTATTATGTTTACGAAGGTACGTCCTTCGTAACCTTCGTCCGAAGGTCCTTATATCCCGAAGGGATATAATGTAGTGGAGGACGAAGGACTTTAATATTTAACATTTTCTGTGTTGCCTTGTTCTTAACTCTTAGCATTTGAGAACAAGCCCCCAACATTGGCGCCCACCTCCGGTGAACTCACTTCCACTTTCCTGAGCTGATGGCTTCGTTCAACAACCAAGCTGGAGCTGCTTCGGCTTCGAAGCTGGTGCTCCCGATAACAGGCGGTTCTTGCTCAGAGCCGGCCAACAAGAAGCAGAGGAAAGAGGCTCAGAGAAGGGTGCAGCATGTTGGAGTGCAGGGACCCTTCATCAAGTCAAAATGGTCCCATATCCCAATTACCTTCTCTCAGGAAGACCTTCAGCTTAAGGATTATCCCCACAATGATGCCATGGTTATCTCTTGCGTGATCAAAGGATTTCTGGTCCACAATGTCCTAGTTGATACAGGCAGTGCAGCTGACATTATATTTGCTAAAGCCTTCAGACAAATGCAAGAGCCCGAAGACAAGATTCATGATGCTACGCACCCTCTTTGTGGCTTCGGAGGGCGGCAGATTGTGGCACTTGGGAAGATTACCATGCCGGTAACCTTCGGATTTGTTAACAACACAAGGACTGAGCAAATTGTGTTTGATATTGTTGACATGGAGTATCCTTACAATGCTATCATCGGCCGTGGCACTCTTAATGCTTTCGAGGCAATTCTTCACCCAGCTTATCTCTGCATGAAGATACCTTCGGACCAAGGACCTATTGCTATTCATGGAAGCCAGGAAGCTGCTAGAAGGGCCGAAGGAAGCTGGACTGACTCCAAGGCAATCCATAACATAGATGGAGCTGAAGCTTGTGAACAGTACAAATTCAGGAGGGAGAAGGCAGCTTCAGCAGATCAGCCGAAGCCCATGTTATTGTGTGAAGACATAGCGGAGCAGAAGGTGCTGTTGGGCTCGCAACTATCTGAAGACCAGGAGAAAACCTTGATAAGGTTTTTATTCAACAACAAAGATGTCTTTGCATGGTCAGCCAACGATCTCTGTGGAGTAAATCGAGATGTTATTGAACATTCGCTCAATGTTGACCCATCCTTCAGACCCCGAAAGCAGAGGCTTCGGAAAATGTCTGATGACAAGGCCGAAGGGGCTCGCAATGAAGTGAAAAGACTCCTCAGTGCAGGAGTTATCAGAGAAGTGAAGTATCCAGAGTGGTTAGCTAATACTGTTATGGTGAAGAAGGCCAATGGCAAGTGGAGAATGTGTATTGATTTCACAGATCTCAACAAGGCTTGTCCGAAGGATGAATTCCCGTTGCCAAGGATAGACTCTTTAGTTGATGCAGCAGCTTCTTCAGAGCTCATGAGTCTCCTGGATTGCTACTCAGGCTATCATCAAATCTGGATGAAGAAGGAAGATGAGCCGAAGACTAGTTTCATCACCCCAAGTGGTACATATTGCTATCTTCGGATGCCCGAGGGGCTCAAGAATGCTGGAGGGAGTTTCAGCAGAATGACTGCGAAGGTTCTCCAATCTCAGATAGGCAGAAATGTGTTGACTTATGTCGATGACATCATCGTAAAGAGCACGAAGCAAGAAAATCATATTGCTGATTTGCAGGAGACCTTCGCCAGCTTCAGACAAGCTGGACTGAAGCTGAATCCAGAAAAATGTGTCTTCGGAGTGAAGAAGGGTAAATTTCTTGGATGTTTGGTTTCAACGAAGGGAATCGAAGCTAACCCAAATAAAATCGAAGCTATACTTCGAATGGAGCCACCAACCACAAGAAAGGGGGCCCAAAGATTGACAGGAAGGCTGGCATCTCTCAACAGATTTATATCCAGATCAGCAGAAAGAAATTTACCATTCTTCGAGGTGCTGAAGTCAGCTGAAGTCTTTCAATGGGGCCCAAGTCAACAAAAAGCCTTCGAAGAGCTGAAGCAATACTTAATAGATCTCACAACATTAACTCCACCAATGCCAGGGGCTCCTCTGTTGTTGTATGTGGCAGCTTCGCACTCAGCAGTAAGTGCGGCACTTGTTCAGGAGAAGTTTGATGGACAAGTCAAGAAGCAGGTCCCAGTATATTTTGTGTCTGAGGTCCTCAGTGTCTCAAAGAAAAATTATACAGAGCTGGAGAAGGTGTTGTATGCCGTTTTAATGGCATCCAGGAAGCTTCGGCATTACTTTCAGGCATACAACATTATTGTTCCTTCTTCGCAGCCGTTGAAGGACATCATGAGGAATAGAGAAGCTACTGGGCGTATTGGAAAATGGGCTGCGGAACTCAATGAATTTTACATTGATTATGTGCATAGATCCTCAATTCAGTCTCAAGCATTGGCAGATTTCATTGCCGACTGGACGCCAGGGGCTCAGGACGAAGAAGCGAATAAAGATGCCGAAGCATGGACAGTGTTTTGTGATGGCTCTTGGGGAACCTTCGGAGCAGGTGCAGCTGCTGTGTTGGTCTCTCCATCCAAGGTTAAAACTTGCTATGCAGCAAGACTTGACTTCAGCTGCACAAATAATATCGCTGAGTACGAAGCCTTGCTCCTGGGTCTTCGGAAACTAAAGGCAATGGGGATCAGAAGGGCGATCCTTAAAACTGATTCTCAGGTTGTTTCGGGTCATATTGACAAAAGTTGCAAGGCTAAAGACTCGAAGCTTGAAAAATACCTAGACATGGTCCGAAGGATCGAAGCTTCCTTCGAAGGATTTTCTGTTAAGAATATCCCTCGAGGACAAAATGAGCATGCTGATTTGTTAGCCAAGTCTGCAGCACAGGGGCTGCCGCTACCTTCGGATGTATTCTTTGAAACAATAAAGGCACCTTCAGTGGAGCTACTTGAAAGAGCAGTCCTTAACATTTCTCCTGTTTACAGTGAAGATTGGAGAACTGAAATAATCTCTTACCTTCAGGGTAACTTCCTATCAGATGACGAAGCTTATAATAAAAGGATAGAGGCAAGAGCTCGTCCGTATGTCATGATAGAAGGGGAGTTATACAAGCATGGAGTTTGTGCCCCGCTGCTCAAGTGCTTATCTAGAGCCGAAGGTATAGAATTGATGAAAGAGATACATGCAGGCCTGTGTGGATCCCACATCGGATCCAGGCCGTTACTTGGAAAAGTTTTTCGCCAAGGGTTTTATTGGCCGAAGGCAGCTTCGGATGCAGCGGAGTTGGTTCAAAAGTGCGAAGGTTGTCAGAAATGTGCAAGAGATCAAAAGCAACCTTCGTCTCTAACACAGCTGATACAGCCCATCTGGCCATTGCAAAGGTGGGGCCTCGACTTGCTGGGTCCATTACCACCGGCTCAAGGCAATCTGAAATATGTTATAGTGGCTGTGGAGTATTTTTCCAAGTGGATTGAGGCGAAGCCATTAGCCACAATAACTTCGTCCACTGTCCAAAAATTTTTCTGGCAGAATATTGTCTGTCGCTTCGGAGTGCCGAAGGCCATCACTGTAGATAATGGAACACAGTTCGACTCCGAAGATTTCAGAAATTTCTGTGATCAAATTGGCACGAAGATCCATTTTGCATCAGTCAGGCATCCGGAGTCGAATGGGCTTGTTGAAAGGGCCAACGGCATCATAATGACAGGAATAATGAAGCTAATCTTTAATCAACTAAGGGGAAAATGGCCAGATCAGTTGACCAAAGTGGTGTGGAGCCACAATACAACAACATCAAGGTCTACAGGCTTTACCCCATTTAAGTTGCTATTTGGTGACGAAGCAATAACCCCGGAAGAAGCCAAAGCTGGATCAATAAGAGTGGTAGCTTCGGCAGAATCAGGTTCCGAAGATACTTGTCTCGTGGAAAAAGATGCCTTAGAGGGGATCAGGCTCCAAGCCATGGAGAATATCAATAAATACCAGGCTGAAACAGTAAAATGGCGAGATAGAAAGGTCCGGCTAAAAAATATTGAGCCAGGACACTTGGTGCTTCGGAGAGTGGCCAACCCAGATACAGTGGGCAAGTTGCAACTGAAATGGGAAGGGCCCTTCTTAGTAGCATCTTCGTCAAGGCCTGGTTCGTACAGACTGAAGGACATGGATGGCAATGAAATTCCAAGATCTTGGAATGCGGATGAGCTTCGGCGATTTTATGTATAACTCGATGTAATTTTGTATGTTTTTTTTTCTTTTCTTTTTCATGGCACCCTTTTCCTTTCTAAAGGGGGAGAAAGGTTTTTAATGGGGCCATCATATGTAATTTTCCTTTTTAGTTTTATAAGAGCAAAATCCCCCAAAGAATGTAAATGTAAAAGCTGAGAGCGCACCATCGAGTGCCGAAACTGAAAAAGAGAAAAAGCTCCGAAGACGTCCCTAAGGGGATGCAGAGCTCACAGCGAAAAGTCAACGCTGATTCCGCCGAAAGTAAAAGGCGAAGAAGCTCCAAAGACGTTCCTAAGGGAATGCAGAGCTTATACCGCCTAAGTAAAAGGCGAAGAAGCTCCAAAGACGTCCCTAAGGGGATGCAGAGCTTACAGCGAAAAGTCAACGCTGATACTGTCTAAGTAAAAGGCGAAGAGGCTCCAAAGTCGTTCCTAAGGGAATGCAGAGCTAATGTGTGGTTGTTTCTAAGGAAGTAATGGCTGACAATGTGGTTTCGGACATATGCTTCGGACATTCATTCGCGCATTACATTACATCATCACATTTGCATGCATAAGCATTCATTCATAGCATCTGTGTACCAAAGTGGTTGCTTCGGCAGAAGGGAGAATTGGCTTTTTATGAATCGTTATGTAAAAGAAAAGTTTCAGAGAAGTGGTTTTTTATGATTCGTTATGCTATGTTGTGCACAAAAAAGAGAAGCTTCGATAAAAAGAAGAATTGGTCTCTTATATGCAAAAGAGAAAAGCTTCGTTGCTCGGCAAAAGGAAGAATTGCTTTTATGCTTCGTTGTGTACGAAAAGAAGGGAAGGTGTTTTTTCGCCTTCGGCTCAAAATACTGATTTCGTCCACATCAAAGCGCCTTAATCAAAGGGTAAGAATATATTACAAGGTATGTACAAAGTTCCTTGAGAACAGTCTAATTGTATTTACAAGAATTGTTACAAAAATATCCTGAGTTTTTCTATAGTATACTTCTACTGATCTTCATTAAGCTTCAGCTTCGGCGACAGCTTCGGCGACATAACTTAGGCATCATCTTCACCTTCGTCATCCTACATAAATCAAGGAATTATGAGTAAAAATCAAGAGCAAAGGAAAAGGTAAGTACGAAGTATCATTTCTTACTGGTTCAAGATGACTTCGTGCTTCGTCTCCAGCCTTCTCCCGCCCGCCTTTTGTCCATATCATTTTTACAAATCTATTTGAGATGCTTCGGGCGAGGTCAGGTATATCATCCAGGATTGATGGAGATAGGGTGAAGTTGGGCCTGTTGACTATTTTTCCATGTTCGCAGCCGGCCTTCAGGAATGCAGCAGCGGTACCCCGAGAAGCTACCCAGGCACAGAAGTCGCCGTGCCCGGCTATAACTTCGTCAAGTTCTTCAATTTTGGCTTCAATATGATCGAAGGCCTGTGGTAAATTTTCCGCTGAAGGGTTAAATTTCCCGCTGCTGGCTCCAACAGAGTAAAATATCTTTTTTAATCGTCCAATACAATTGTTGCTAAATTTTAAGCATTTGTCTTGAAGGCTTGCTAAAGATTTCTTCAACTCTGAGCTGGTCCGGACTTCGGCTTCAAGCTTCGAATTAAGCTCTAACTTCTCCTGATCGAATTGTTTTGATTGACTGATAAGCTTCGAATTCAACTCTGATACTTTAGCCTCAGTCTCAGCCAGCAAGCCTTCGGTCGATTGGAGCTCGAAGTCTTTCTTTTCAATGATGCCAGATTGTTCTTTTATCTTGTTTTCTAAGTTTTCAATTATAGCTTCGTGCTTTCTGTCCTCCAGATCTTGCTGCATCTTCAGAGCTTTGCTCAGTAGCATGCTCTGCACAGAAAAATTTACGTTGGTAACATTTTCATTATTAACAGCAATAGAAACCAGAGAAAAGGTTGTTTACCTTGAAGTTGGAGTAAAATAAGCTGCCGACGATGTGTTGTCGTCGGTAGCGGCTGATGTCTGTCTCTAGCTTCGGAAAACCGATACTCTTTGATAGAGTACCGATTACCTTGGCTCCAGTCTGGTCTCGAATGCAGCCTAATTTTTCATCGTCTACGCCTCCAAATAGAAGAGCTCCGGGTTTGTAGCCGCAAGATTTGGCATAGTCTTTGAGCTCTTCTATTTCATCCTTCGTCAGTTTTTGCCCAACTAAATTTTGAAAAGAGTAGGCTTCGTCGTCCGAAGTGTCTTCGGCTATTTCTTTTCCTTTTTCAGGCACTGTGGCCATGGTTTTTTCAGCAGTAGCACCAGCTTCTTCTGCAGCCATGTCTTCCAAAATTTTGTTAATATCCTCAATGGTTGTTTCTAAATTCACATCTTCGGCTGTAGCGGCTTCGGTAGCCGCGACCTCCGAAGGTGCGACTTCGACGGTTGTGGTGCCTTCGACAGCTGGTGTTTTCTGAACTGACGCTCTAGGCGGCGTCTTGTCGATCACTTCAGTTACCGCAATAATTCTTTGCCGCTTGGGTTTGCTTATCTTCGTTTGATCCGGCTCGTCCACCTTTTGAAAAAGCTTCGTCAGTTGGAGCCCTAATGGACTTAGCTTCGTGGGCATGGGTTCAGTCATTACCTTTAAAATTTCCTCCACGTCGCTGGCAGAAGGCGGTGTGGGGGTCCCCTCTTCTTCGGGTGACTTGCGCTTCGGAGTAGATATTTTTCTTTTCTTCGGAATTTTCTTCTCCTTTGCTGGTCTTTCTTCATCCCTGATCAGAGTTTCGGCTACTCTTTTTCTTTTGTGGCCCTCGGCACCCTTGTTCAACTGCTCATAATCTGGGTACTCGAAGCCAAGGGCATCAAGCACTCGGTTCAGCCTTCGCTTCGGTCGGGCGCCGAAGGCCGCTGTCATTAGTTGATCCTCTTTTTTGGAGTAATTCCCCAGGATTTCATTGCACATCACCTCAATTGTGTCTAACCATTCTTTGCAGGGTTTTTTAAAGTACTTCTTAAACTTGAAGTGATAAGGAAGCCGAACAAGCTCCCCCTTCTTCTTCTCTCCCTCCAGCTTCGGCATTTCCCACTCTTTTAGAGTAGGGAAAACTCTGAATGCCAAGAACTCCTGAACTAGATCCCTAGTGCCAATATGTTCTGAGATAATTTCAAATTCACCCAGAGCAGCCCAGGTGGGACCTTTTAGATCGCCGATGCGGCATCGTGGCCTCGTCTCTCCGAAGATTAAATCCAGAGGGCTTTGTACCAATTTTTCTTTGTCTTCGTCAACTTTTACATAAAACCACTCAGATTTCCAGCCTGCTGGCCATTTGCTTCGGTAGCTGATGACAGGACACTTTGTTGTCTTCCGGTAGGCAAAATTATAGCAGCCGAAATTATCATGTAGCCCATCTTTTCTGGCCTTTGTTTGGTAATGTAATTCGTGAACTCGGCAGAAGCTGTCGGCAAACGGTTCCACAGCTTGGCTTCGGAGGGCCCAGATATAAACATTGAGCCTAACGATGGCGTTAGGAGTCAATTGATGAAAGTAGATACCAAACCTCCTCAGTATCTCCGCAATAATATTGTGCAGAGGAAATCTCAGCCCAGCCTTTAAAAAGCTCTTGAAGATAACAATCTCATCCTTCCCTGGCTTCGGGGTGGTTTCTTCTCCCCCGAAGCGGAGTAGCTTCTTCTGATCTTCATTGAAATAACCTGCTTTCACCATCTTCGAAAGATCAGTTTTTGAAACAGTTGATTTCCCAAAATCCAGGTGACTGGGCTTGCTGGGCATGGCAATGTGGTAGTCATCTTCGGGGTCAGTCCCTTCAATGTTTTCTTCTTCTCCTTCGGCAGTTGTCGGGTTTGCTTCAGCAGCAGGCATTTCTTCCGCAGTCACTAGACCGGAATGCTGCATCGCTTCGGAGATGGGCACAATGTCTGAACCTTCGGCTTCGTCTCCCTCACGTACAACTTTGGCAGTAGATCGCACTCTCGCCATTTGATTCTGAGTTTGGGGAAGTCAGAAACTTTTTTCTTTTTTCTTTTCTCCGAAGCTTTTCTTTCTGACGAAGCAGACGTCGGGACGGACCTTCGTTCGATTCTGAGAGTCAAGCTTCGGCTACGGTGGAAAATTTTGGCAACAAAACAGTGCAAATAGCAATGAATGCTGTGGTAACTTCACACCTACCCGTTTGTTTATATAGTGCTGCAGGTAAGAAGGCGAAGCGGCAGGATTTTTACACCAGACGGGCGGTCACTTGTACTCGCTGTGCAGTGGACCGCAAAGATCAAACAGTAACTCTGCAAGGTGGGCCTGGCACGCGCTCGGAAGCCGGATCGTTTCTCCGCAACGAGCTCAGGGAAGGTGTTTTTTGGACCTTCGGCTTCCCGAAGCTGAAGAGGCTTTTTTCACGGGTCAAGCTCGTTACGAAAAACGATCTAGCACCGCGAAAGGGGCTACTGTTGGGGTCGTGCTTCGGTGCGCCGAAGGTCCCACACGAAGAAGCAGCTTCGGCTGAAGTCGTCTCCAAAAGATGGCCGAAGGTTCCTTTTCATGGAGCTTCGGCGTTACAAACCGACATAGAAATAGAATGACCTTTTTATCCATAAGAGGTCTGAGTCAATGTTGTAAACTTTTGTAAGGGGCATAATTGTAATTTGTCACAGGCTGCGACCTGTGCCTATAAATAGATGAACAGTACCTCTGTACTGTTCACGCGAACCTGTCATTTGCCTTCGCATCACACTTGCTCTCCTGCCTTCCTCAGTACCGAAGGTACATTTGTAATTTGAAGTCATTTGTATTCATTTATATTAGTAGAAACGAAAATGATTCTATGTTAACATTTGAATGTCTATTTTGTGCCTCATGATTTATATGAATGCTTCATCCCTCACTATTATGTTTACGAAGGTACGTCCTTCGTAACCTTCGTCCGAAGGTCCTTATATCCCGAAGGGATATAATGTAGTGGAGGACGAAGGACTTTAATATTTAACATTTTCTGTGTTGCCTTGTTCTTAACTCTTAGCATTTGAGAACAAGCCCCCAACAGTATGGCAATTAGAGCTTTTTCACTAAGTTTCTTGACAAGGGAAAGGTGTGATTAAATGGGTGTTGAAAAAGAAAATAAGGCCACGGGAGCGGGAAGCTCAGTGGTGGTTGAGTTTTGGTTACTTTTAAGACCATGGGAAAACCTTCAAGCAACTGCCTTTCTCTAAGAAAATGATGAGTGACATCAACTCCACCAAATTGAGCATGTACATCATAGGTCTCTTTCTCTCTACGGGAGCGGGGTGGGCTTGCGGAATACCTAGTGTATTCACCCAGATTTATTTATGCTTTTCAGCAGCCGAGGACTTCTTTTCTGCTATGCTTGATTAAAAGGGCTGTGTCTGCACCCAGTTCTGCCTGTGGCTTGGGCTAGTGTATCTTCCTACCGCGCTTCTCTATTTGGCTCTCTCAAGCTTGTACCTCGGTATTGTAATAAATTTATCTAAACTCTGTACTATTTGAAGTAAGGAATGTGTTTACTAGCCTCCTGGGACTAGTAATTGTTTCACATTTGAGTCCCAAGGGATCGGGACGCTTCAGAAGGCTAATGTGGTAGCTGATGCCTTGAGTCGGAAGTTGCAATGCAATTGTGCTCTGATGGATTCTCGCATTAACACCTTGTGTGATGAGTTGAGCAAGATGCAAATTGAAGTGATTCCTTCTGGTTCTTCGTCTCACATTTCTGTTGAGCCAGCTTTGCAAGACCAGATTATCATGGCCCAGCTCAGTGACAAGGGAGTGCAGATTATCAAGAAGAATCTCCATCAGAAGGTTGAGAAGTATAATTGTTTCCGCCAGGATGAGAAGGGTGTGTTATGGTTCAAAAGCAGATTGGTGATTCCTAAAGACCAGGATCTCAAGAGGAAAATTTTGGACGAAGCTCATCTCTCCAAATTCTCTATGCATCCGGGAAGCACCAAGGTGTACCATGATTTGAAGCCTTTGTACTGGTGGACCAGAATGAAGAGGGAGATCGCCCAGTATGTATCAGAATGTGACACTTGTCAGAGGGTAAAGGCAAGCCACTTGAAGTCAGCTGGAGCCTTGCAACCACTACCCATACCTTCATGGAAGTGGGACGACATCAGCATGGATTTCATTGTGGGTCTGCCCAACACCTCTCGTCATCATGATTCAATTTGGGTTATTGTGGACCGATTGACGAAAGTGGCACATTTTCTTCCTGTGCACACCACTGATAAGGCTCAGAGATATGCAGAATTGTATATTGACCGGATCGTGTGTTTGCACGGATTACCTCGGACCATTGTTTCTGACCGAGGAGCCCAATTTGTTGCCAGATTTTGGGAACAATTGCAAGAGTCTTTGGGAACCAAGCTAATCAGGAGTTCAGCTTACCACCCACAGACTGATGGTCAGACGGAAAGGGTAAACCAAATCCTGGAAGATATGCTGAGAGCTTGTGCGATCGATTGTGGCAAGAACTGGGATAAGCACCTCTCCTTGGCAGAGTTTGCTTATAATAATAGTTATCAATCCAGCCTAAAGATGGCACCTTTTGAAGCTCTCTATGGAAGGAGGTGCAGGACACCGCTCAATTGGTCTCAACCTGGTGAAAGAGAAGTTTTTGGACCTGATTTAGTGACTGAAGCCGAAAGGAAGGTCGAGCTAATCAGGAAGAATCTAGAAGCTGCTCAGGCCAGGCAGAAGAGTTACCATGATAGAAGAAGGAAACCTCTCCAGTTCAAGGTGGGAAGTTTTGTATACCTAAAGGTATCACCCACCAAGGGAATGCAGAGGTTTGGGATCAAAGGCAAGCTAGCCCCTCGTTACATTGGACCCTATGAGATCATAGAAGCATGTGGACCCGTGGCATACAAGCTGAAGTTACCTTCAAAGATGTCTGCCATTCACAATGTTTTCCATGTATCTCAGCTGAAGAAGTGTGTTCGATTGCCGACCGAGATCATAGCAGAGCCAGAATTGGAGATAGAGCCAGATCTATCGTACCAAGAGTACCCCTCCAAGATTCTGGATTGCAAGGAAAGATCAACTCGGGCTAAATCGATCAAGATGTTCAAGGTCCAGTGGAGTAATCACTCAGAGGAGGAAGCTACTTGGGAAACCGAGGAATTCCTGAGATCCAACTTCCCCGATTGCCTACCTAAGGAAGCTGGTACGTAATCACCCCCAACCCCTCCTCCTGCCTTTCGAATCTAATTTTCAAAAATATAATCTTAATTCAGAATGAAGTAACTATAAAGTGAAACTTAAAAGGACTTCCTTCTGAAGTTGCAAAGAGAATGACATTCGAAGAGCAGTTTATCCTAATAATAGCAATCATCACCCTTTTTCCTATCAGTCTCACCCTTCGCTTTACCCCGGGAGGACTCAGGCCCGAATCTCGGGACGAGATTCCTTTAAGGGGGGAAGGCTGTGACACCCCAGTGTCACTCAGGGTTTTTCTCAAAAGCCAAACCAAGAACCATCATTATATGTGAACCAAAGTAAGCATGAGCAACAAAACAATTTAAGTGAGAAAGAATTCACCAAGTATATACTTAAAAGTGTCATGATCAAAGCAATTGAGTCCTTTAAAAGATAAGATTGTGCAACCCTAATTAAAAACCCTAAATGAGCCCCATGAGCAAAATTCAAGAAAGTAAGAAAAAGGGAGTGAAAAGTTTGAAATTTTGAGTTGAGCCAATTATATAAGTTAAAGTATGTTTATTAAGCAACCAGAAAGATTGAGAAGGCTTAGCCAAAATGATTCAATTAAATCCCCAAATCAGCCCTTGATCTATGAACCCTTGGGATATGAATTTCTGAATTTCAGACCTCTTTTCAAAGATCATCTGTGTTCTCTGCTTTTCAAAACTCAAAGCCAGAAGATCCAAATATCAAAGTCGTGCCAAATTACCTTGAACACATTCTGGGAAAGTTTGAACTCAAACCAAATTCATTTGACACGATTTTGGCGCAGCTTAACCTCGGGACCAGGCATTCTGACACTGGCACCTTGGTGACGCTACAACTCCCTGTCCCTAGCCTAAAACCGCACGTCGTCCATACACAAAAGACAAAGCTTGGTCTGGTGAACAAATCCCTTGCAGTGATCTTGCCCAAATTCGCGAAGATTTGCTCCCAATCGGCGCTTGAACAGGGGCAGAGGCAACGGGAACACGTGTTCGACCGTGGCTGACACCCCGGTTCAGGCCCGTTCGCGCACCGCGCCTTCCTAGTGCACGCCCGCGCGCACTCGCCGGTCCACGACCGCCCGTGCACCGCGCCGTGCCTATAAAGCCTCCCCAGGCGCACCTCACTTCGCCCCGCACTCACCCTCACCGGCCAGCCACTTTCCCTTAGCTCCGGCGAGCTCAATTCCGCCCGCCATTGCCGCCAGAGCTTCGGCCACCGTGGCCAGCCCACCCCAGCCATCCTCCGGGCAAGCCAGTGCTTTGGCTAGCTCCGCCAGTAGCCCGTGAAGCTTGCCAAGCCCTCGGACCCGGCCGGACTTCACCGGAGGCCCGAGATTGACTTCACCGGACTTCGGTCTTCCGCCGTTGCGCGTGGACCGAGCTATCCAGTGAGTCTCCGCCCAATTCCTTGCGCTCATGTCTTCTCTGGCACCCCGTGGTCCTTCCTGACCCATTTGATTGAACTATCTCGCCGTGACCAGGCCGGTCTCCTCACCGCCGACGAGCATCCCCGCCTGCGCGCGTGGATCGACCGACTCCGGCCATCTCCGACGGCGTTCCGCACACCGTTGTGATCCCCAAGACCTCCCCTTCATCCTCGACCACTTCACCGGAACAGTCTCGCCGCCGGTAAGCCCCTCCGCCCTTTTCTCCGCCGCGGCTACTGTTTAAGGTAGAAGAAGGACCTCGGGTTAGGTTTTGTAGAACCCGAGGGGTTTTCTGTAATGTCAGAGACTCATGTGAATAGTAGCCTGAGGACTGATTCGCGATGAAAACTTAGAAAGCCCACCAAGGACCCCGGTGCAAAGTGGATTTTCATTTAATCAATTCTGTTATTCTTTTTAAATAACCAGAGAACTTGTAAAATTCATAACTTGATGAATTTCTAATCAAAAGATGTCAAACCAATTTTGCTAGCTCCTGTATATTATAATCTGTCATTTAAAAATAGTAGACCCTATACTTTCTGTTTAAAATTTTAGAGTTTAAAATTAAAAACAGAAACCCACTAAACCTTATTTAATCAAGGAAAATTAGTTTTTCTTCTGTACTAGACTTAAGAAAATTTGTGGGTATTCAAACCTCTTTTAGACACTGTTTAAAAATAGTAGGAACCCCAGCATTAGAAATTATGATGTAGTTTCTCATTTAAAGATGTTTTGTCCAAAACTTAGAGAAAATCAGAAAGATATTAGAAATTAATGAACAGTGATTAATATTATTTTTCCTAGTTTACTTATGTAACAGAGGACTTAGGAAAAATACAGAGACCATTGATTTGGACCAGTTTTAAATTAAAATGATTTGTTTAGCCTAAATAAGACTGAAAATCAATTATTAAAGAGGCAAAACTATAACCAAAATGCTTAACAAAAATCCAGTGAACTTATAACCACCAGAGCCCCACTACAAAAATACAGAGCACCTCAGTCCAACTCTTTAAGTAAGGGAAATAAATACAAAGTGATAATAAGGCATTTTCCAACTAAATCATGAACAACCCCAAATAATGTGATAATGGGCAACCAAAAATTAACTCAGTCCATGATGAGGTAGACTACCAGAGAAAAATGCAAACCCATGAAAAAGGAAGCAAACTATTACCAATTGCTAATGATTTAAGAGAAGGCCATTTAATTCAAATAATGCATACCACCCCTTCCCTTAAGCAAAAAGATGCCAAACCTCAGAATGATTGCTCTTGCACAAAACAATAACTAAGAAAAATAAGAACTCTGTTGTTTGATATTTTTCAAATATAGTGGTAGTAGAAAGCACCTATTTGGCTAGAAACTTGAGAAAACCATAGAAAAATAATTAAAAGGTATTAATGGCTAGAAAATTGTATCAAGTCATATTATAACACCTAAAAGCCAGCAAAAATAAGTTTTGATGAATTACCCACTGTTAAATAGTAATTGTAGTTCAAAGCACCCCTTCTACCCTAGAGTTTAATAATTTTGTGCAGAGAAAACTATTCACTTTCTGATCCCCAAATTTTAAGACAGAGAAATACACACCAGTAGCAAGCCACTGTAATTTTTACAGAATTTTTAGAATTTTATAAAAGCAACTTGTAGTTCAAACCTACTCCAAAACATTAAAGAAAACAAAAAGGAAAGAAGAAATAAACCCCACCTCAATAAGTCTAACTTGAGTACTTATCATATATCCCTAAGACTTAAAAGGAATTCAGTGGAACCCCAAAATTTAACCTACCACTTACCTTAGCTAAGTTTAACCAGTTTACCAAGTATACCACCCAAGGGTCTTGCATAAGTAAAGTTAACTTTGTTTAACTCAAGAAAGATCATACACCTTTTAAGTTGTGATTTCTAAAAGCACATATCATATCATGCATATATCTTACGCATTGCATTCATTAGATTGTAATCTTGCCGACGGAGAGTACGTGCTCATCCCCGAGCAAGGACCTGTCCAAGAGGAGGACCAGGAGCAGGCTTCAGAGGCTGCTATCGAGGATCTCCCCGCAGCCCCAGCAATTGAAGGCAAGCCCCGGTTTTATGCATAACCTATTAATTATGCTATTTTACTACACTTAATGCTTGTAGGATTGCAATGTGCACTTAAGTGTAGGAGTTGCTTGAAACCTCTAGTTGCATGAACTTAGGACTCCTTTTTGAGATGAATACTAGCATACTAGGTCGAGTAGCTGCTTGCTAATCAGGATCTCGGTAGAAGTCGAGTGATTTTTCTAGCACTCGCGCGAGGTCAGGAATTGATTGTATTCATCTTGATAACGGGATAGATGTTGGTCTATGGACTTGGATCCAGGGAGGATGCCTTGTCTATGAGACGGGAAAATGAATTAAGGATTAATGTGTGGATACCTGAGTCAAGCTTTTGAACGTACTAAGCACATGCCGGGAAAAATGGTAACCGGTAAACCTAGTACCTGAGTGAAGCCGGGCGCGGACTTTATCCCTCATGCGACCTGAGACTGGGTCTCCCATGCTAGCTATGGTGGGTACAAGTGCGGTCACTGCACGGCGGCAGCCGGGGTCAGTGGAGCATTGTATGCCAAGGCGGTGAGGCCTGGACGCGAACGGGGAATCGATGGGGACGGTTGTCATGTGCAGGGTCAGAGTACCCTGACATGCCGTGTGTTTAGGTTTACCTTGCAAGGTTAAAACTCGATTCGAATCGTCTGCTTCTCGCAGCTAATGAGACTGCTTGATTCCTTGTACTGCATCGAGTAAAAAGTGAAATGTGGTTACATGAGATAACTTGTTGTTTGAATTAAATGATTGTTACCATGTATGCTTAGAAGGAGCAAATCTAGCTAAGTTAATGATGATAAAATTTGGAAAAACTAAAAATTGCTTTTAGTAACAGCTAGTGCTTTTGGCAAACCAAACCCCTCAGCCAAACAGCTGCATAGTCTAGAGGTAGAGGAGTAGACTCCTCACACCGGGTAAGTCTAGCTGAGTATTAGTATACTCAGCCTTGCTTGTGGCACCCTTTTTGCAGGTACCATGCAGGAATTGGTTGATGGTGTGACTTGGTCGACCACCCTGCCACCGGGTTGGACGGTCGAGTGGGATGTTGCTCCGGTAGGAGAGGAGCTTGAGGAGTAGTGGGCTAGGCCTTGCCCATTTCCTCATTACCGACGACATCGATTATCCGCTGCACTTTACTTTATGAACTTTATTTGCTACTCAAGAACTCCGATTTATGTAATAATTCAGTACTTAATTTGAGGTTTCCTGTTTTATTGTATTTCTTCTGTGACTCACCTTCGAGTGAGATTGTGGAATTTGATCCTGGTTAAGTGGCTCTATCAGACTAGATCTGAAGGACTAACGGGTTATTCCGATTTAAGTGTGTCACGGCCCTTGAGGCATAACTTAGGCACTTAAGCTGGAATAATTCGGGTGGTTCTGCCACACGCGGAACACAGCGCCTGCGGCCCCGGGTCGCCTCGGCAATGAGCACCACTGTCGCGACCGTCAAGCCCACCTCAACAAGAAGGTGCGCCGAGGCTACCACCCCAGGCGTGGGGGACGCTACGATAGCGGGGAGGATCGGAGCCCCTCACCCGAACCACCCGGTCCGCGAGCTTTCAGCCGGGCCATACGACGGGCGCCGTTCCTGACCCGGTTCCGAACCCCGACTACTATCACCAAGTACTCGGGGGAGTCGAAGCCAGAACTGTGGCTCACGGACTACCGGCTGGCCTGCTAGCTGGGTGGAACGAACGATGGCAATCTCATCATCCGCAACCTTCCCCTGTTCCTCTCCGACGCCGCCCGAGCCTGGCTGGAGCATCTGCCTCCTGCGTAGATCTCCAACTGGGACGACTTGGTCAAAGCCTTCGCCGGCAACTTCCAGGGCACATACGTGCGCCCTGGGAACTCCTGGGATCTCCAAAGCTGCCGCCAGCAGCTGGGAGAGTCCCTGAGGGACTACATCCGACGATTTTCGAAGCAGCGCACCGAGCTGCCCAACATCACCAACTCGGATGTCATCGGTGTGTTCCTCGCCAGCACCACTTGCCATGACCTGGTGAGCAAGCTGGGTTGCAAGACTCCCACCAGGGCGAGCGAACTAATGGACATCGCCGCCAAGTTCGCCTCTGGTCAGGAGGCGGTCGAGGCCATCTTCCGGAAGGACAAGCAGCCTCAAGGGCGCCAGCCGGAAGACGTCCCCGAGGCGTCCGCTCAGCGCGGCGCGAGGAAGAAGGGCAAGAAGAAGTCGCGAGCGAAACGCGCCACCGCCGACGCAGACGTTGTCGCCGCCGCTGAGCACAGGAACCCTCGGAAGCCTCCCGGAGGCGCCAACCTGTTCGACAAGATGCTCAAGGAGTCGTGCCCCTATCATCAGGGTCCCATCAAGCACACCCTTGAGGAGTGCGTCATGCTTCGGCGCTACTTCCACAGGGCCGGGCCACCGACGGAAGGTGGCTGAGCCCACAACAACGACAAGAAGGAGGATCACAAGGCAGAGGAGTTCCTCGAGGTCCACGACTGCTTCATGATCTACGGTGGGCAAGTGGCGAACGCCTCGGCTCGGCATCGCAAGCAAGAGCGCCGGGAGATCTGCTCGGTAAAGGTGGCGGCGCCAGTGTATCTAGACTGGTCCGACAAGCCCATCACCTTCACCAGGGTGACCACCCCGACCGCGTGCCGAGCCCAGGGAAGTACCCGCTCGTTGTCGATCCCGTCATCGGCAACACCAGGCTTACCAAGGTCCTCATGGATGGAGGCAGCAGCCTCAACATCATCTACGCCGAGACCCTCGGGCTCCTACGGATTGATCTGTCCTCGATCCGGGCCGGCGTGGCACCTTTTCACGGGATCATCCCCGGGAAACGCGTCCAACCCCTTGGGCAACTCGATCTGCCCATCTGCTTCGGGACTCCCTCCAATTTCCGAAAGGAAACCCTCACGTTCGAGGTGGTCGGGTTCCGAGGAACCTACCACGCAGTGCTGGGGAGGCCATGCTACGCCAAGTTCATGGTCGTCCCCAACTACACCTACCTCAAGCTCAAGATGTCGGGCCCCAACGGGGTCATCACCGTCGGCTCCATGTACCGACACGCGTACGAATGCGACGTGGAGTGCGTGGAGTACGCCGAGGCCCTCGCCGAATCCGAGGCCCTCATCGCCGACCTGGAGAGCCTCTCCAAGGAGGCGCCAGATGCGAAGCGCCCCGCCGGCAACTTCGAACCAGCTGAGACGGTTAAGTCCGTCCCTATTGACCCCAGCAACGACGCCTCCAAGCAGATCCGGATCGGCTCCGAGCTCGACCCCAAATAGGAAGCAGTGCTCGTCGACTTTCTCCGCGCGAACGTCGAAGTTTTTGCCTGGAGTCTCTCGGACATGCCTGGCATACCGAGGGATGTCGCTGAGCACTCGCTGCATATCCGAGCTGGAGCCCGACCCGTGAAGCAGCCTCTGCGCCAATTCGACGAAGAAAAGCGTAGAGCCATAGGCGAGGAGATCCACAAGCTGATGGCTGCAGGGTTCATCAAAGAGGTATTCCATCCCGAGTGGCTTGCCAACCCTGTGCTTGTGAGAAAGAAAGGAGGTAAATGGCGGATGCGTGCAGACTACACTGGTCTAAACAAAGCATGTCCGAAGGTTCCCTACCCTCTGCCTCGCATCGATCAAATCGTGGATTCCACTACTGGGTGTGAAACACTGTCTTTCCTCGATGCCTACTCAGGGTATCACCAAATCAGGATGAAAGAGTCCAACGCGACTTCTTTCATCACACCCTTTGGCATGTACTGCTACGTTACTATGCCATTCGGTTTGAGGAATGCGGGTGCGACATACCAAAGGTGCATGAACCACGTGTTTAGAGAACACATTGGTCGAACGGTCGAGGCTTACGTCGATGACATCGTAGTCAAGACGAGGAAAGCCTCCGACCTCCTCTCCGACCTTGAAACGACATTTTGGTGTCTCAAGGCGAAAGGCGTAAAACTCAATCCCGAGAAGTGTGTCTTCGGAGTCCCCCGAGGCATGCTCCTGGGGTTCATCGTCTCCGAGCGGGGCATCGAGGCCAACCTGGAGAAATTCACGGCCATCACCAACATGGGGCCCATCCAGGACTTGAAAGGAGTACAGAGGGTCATGGGAGGCCTTGTGGCCCTGAGCCGTTTCATCTCACGCCTCGGCGAAAGAGGCCTACCTCTGTACCGCCTCTTAAGGAAGACCGAGCGCTTCACTTGGACCCCCGAGGCCGAGGAAGCCCTCGGGAACCTAAAGGCGCTCCTCACAAGCGCGCCCATCCTGGTGCCCCCCGCTGCCGGAGAAGCCCTCTTGATCTACATCGCCGCTACCACTCAGGTGGTCAACGCTGCTATCGTGGTCGAGAGACGAGAAGAGGGGCACGATTGCCCGTCTAGAGGTCGGTCTACTTCATCAGTGAAGTACTGTCCGAGACCAAAATCCACTACCCGCAAATTTAGAAGCTACTGTACGCGGTAATTCTGACGTGGCGAAAGTTGCGACACTACTTCGAGTCTCATCCGGTGACTGTGGTGTCATCCTTCCCCCTGGTGGAGATCATCCAGTGCCGAGAGGCCTCGGGTAGGATTGCAAAGTGGGCGGTGGAGATCATGGGCGAGACTATCTCGTTCGCCCCTCGGAAGGCCATCAAGTCCCAAGTCTTGGCGGACTTTGTGGCTGAATGGGTCGACACCTAGCTTCCAGCAGCTCCGATCCAACCGGAACTCTGGACCATGTTTTTCGACGGGTTGTTGATGAAAACAGGAGTGGGCGCGGGCCTGCTCTTCATCTCACCCCTCGGGAAGCACCTCCACTACATGATGCGCCTCCATTTCCCGGCGTCCAACAATGTGGCCGAGTACGAGGCTCTGGTTAACGGGTTGCGCATCGCCATCGAGCTAGGGGTCCGACGCCTCGACGCTCGTGGCGACTCGCAGCTTGTCATCGACCAAGTCGTGAAGAACTCCCACTGCCGCGGCCCGAAGATGGAAGCCTACTGCTATGAGGTTCGGCGCCTGGAGGACAAGTTCTTCGGGCTCGAGCTCAACCACATCGCCTGATGATACAATGAGACTACGGACGAGCTGGCTAAGATAGCCTCGGGGCGGACAACGGTTCCCCCAGACGTCTTCTCCCGAGACCTACATCAACCCTCAGTCAAGACCGACGACACGCCCGAGCCCGAGAAGGTCTCGGTCCTGCCCGAGGCACCCTCGGCTCAGCCCGAGGCGCCCTCGGCTCGGCCCAAGGGACCCTCGGCCCCCGAGGTGAGGCACTGCGCGTCGAGGAAGAGCGGAATGGGGTCCCGCCTAATCGAGACTGGCAGACCCCGTATGTAACACCCTGAATTTGGGGGTATAAAATTTCTTTGCTCATATTCACAAATTCAGGTGTTACTTCCCTTTTCTCATCCTTCCCCAATCTTCTCTTTCTCATTTCTATAGGAGAAAAGTGGTTATTTTATTTATAACTATAGTCTATTAGCTCAAACTCCAAGGGAGTATGAATTCTTGCATCATGTTGAACCCTAGATTTCACTTTTGTTTGGTGCATAATTCTTAGAAAGTCTAATTTGAATTTGTGGCTCATTTGGATTTGAATCAAATAGAGAAAATAAAAAAGAAAAGGGAAAAACAATTCTAGAATAAAAAGAAAAAAAAGAAGAAGCCCACTCCCCCGCTCTCCTCGGCCTTTCGGCCCAGCTAGGCCCATCCCGCGCGCGCGCTCTCCCGCCCCCCTCTCTCTCTGCGCCGCGGGCCCGACCTGTCAGCGCGGCCGCCGTCTCCGCGCCCGCCTCCCTCTCTCTCTGCCCGCAGGCCCCGCCCGTCAGCGCAACCGTTCCCCGCGCCCGCTTTCCTCTCTCTCTCTGCTCGCGGGCCCGGGCTGTGAGCCCCGTCGTCCCCGCGTAACCGCTGCCGCGCGTGCCGCGGACTCCGCGCCCACGTCGCGCGTGGAGCTCGCCCCCACCCCGCCTCGGCCACTTGAGCCCGGAGCCCCACTCGCCCTCTCCCCCTCCCTCATTTGCGGACCTGCAGGCCCCTCTATCACCTCCCCCTCGCTGCGCGCACGCCAGAGCGCCGCCGCCATAAACCCCCGCCGTTCCGAGCTCGTCTCATTGTCGCCGTTGGAGCTCCGCCGTGCCCTTTGCCACGGTGAGCTTCGCCCCGACGTCCACAATCCGGAACGCGCTCCAATTTCCCCTTCCCCTCCCTATTTCTCTCTGCCCGCGCTCACCCGTCGTCCGCCGTGCAGCCGCGGAGGTCCGCCACCGTCGCCCCGGGTCACCGTCGCGTCGTCGCCGCCACCGAGGAGTCCCCGGAACCCGCCTTGAGGTAAAGAACCTCTCCCGCCCCTATTGACCTTTGTTTTGCTCTCTATCGCGTTTGATTCCTCGCCGGAGTTGTTCAATGCCGCCGCCGAGCCACTCCGCCGTGAACCGCCCCCCTCCGGTGCCCCTGTCCCGACCTAGT
Source organism: Zea luxurians (assembly GCA_029449295.1). NCBI lineage: Eukaryota > Viridiplantae > Streptophyta > Magnoliopsida > Poales > Poaceae > Zea > Zea luxurians. Next base: position 19,917,701 of record JAOPSE010000032.1, on the reverse strand, counting down.
CCCCACCAAAAGGTTCCCCGCGCCCTCCCCAACCTCCCCGGCCATTCAGATCGCCCCAAGGACCCGCAGGGCCCCCGCGCCCCTCGTCTCCGGCGAGCTCCTCCGCCGCGGGGACGGGCGCCGCCACCTCAGCTGGCTGGGGAAGGAGACAGAAGCCAGCCGCCCCATCCCCGTCGTCCATCTCAGATCGGGCGGCCCCGTTTTAAATAGGCCGAGTCCAATCCTAGCCGTCCGCCCAAGATCCAACGGCCCAGAGCCGTTTCCCCCGCGCCCCGCCTCCCTGCCAACTGGGCCCCGCCTGTCAGCCCGCCCGCGCCCCGCTCTGCCGCCCGGCCCCGTCTGTCAGCCCCACGCCCGCGCTGCTCGCCCGGCCCCGCCTGTCAGCCGCTCACGCCGTCGCGCGCTCGCGCGCCCGCCCGCGATCTAATCTCGGGCGTTGATCTGGGATCCAACGGCTGTAGGAGCCCGATACCCCTTCGCCCGCGCGTTTTCTTAAAGAGACCCCCGGTTTTCTGGAATTTGAACCCGTCGTCCCTGGTTTCTTACAGTTAGGTCCTCGGACCTTTTATTTAATTCAAAATAGGTCCTTAGGGTATATTTTTAACCCCTAAACTTGTAAAATTCATAACTTTGCCATATGAACTCCAAATTAGGTGCTTCAAATTGCAAAATGTTCATAATATTATTATCTATCTGTTTATGCAATGTTTCCATGCTGTTTCTATGTCCCAATTAATAGTTGATCATTAGGGTAAAATTAATGTTATGGGAACCCTATTTGAGATAAATAAAAGATAGTAGACTTTAATAAAAGTTGGAGCACTTAAGTTTATGGACTTAACACTATGTAATGATTTAACCCCCACCACTGACTTAGAACTGATTAGTGGATAGTGAATCACTTGGTATAGTCCTCCACCCTAGACCTAGGGAATACTAGAGTACCAATCCTTTTCTATTATGAACTTGTGATCTCTCTGCTGCATATGTTTGGTATATTGTTTTTGTTTGTTATTTCCCAAGTGCATAGTGTGAATGATTACTTTACGTAGACAACGAGCAGTCTGTGTTTCCCGAGGAAGTTGCAGAGGAAGTCCCTGATCAGCAGTTTGGTGAAGGCAAGTGTCCTCTGACCCATTATGTCCTATTCATTTATAACCTACTACCCCGCATTACTTACTTGAAACCTAAGGATTGACTAGCTTTACACTTTACTTTATCCTTGATGACCTTATGGGCTGTTATGGGTAGCATTCTGCTATTGCCTTAACTTAATCAATGAACATGATGTGACTATTTATGATATTTTTATCCTGATGATATTGATGATCTTGTGATACTCTAGGGGGCTCAGGCTGTTTCCTGAGTACCTCTCCGTAAGGACCTGTTCGTTGAGAGACCACCCGGGATAACAGTGCAACCATGAGGGTGAAATGGGGTGCCCTTAGCTAATTAATTAGAGGAACTAGAGGTGTAGTTGCTTCGCCGTCGTGCCGTCAATGGGGTCCAGGCACAGTGCTTGCTCTGCCGAGGCTGAGTGCCGAGGTTCTTTCGTTTTGCTTTTGTTAGTCACTCTCCTGCGGGGAGGAGTACTATGTTTATCAAACTGGAGAAACCTAACGGGCAGCTATGATCTCTAGGGAATCTTTGTAACAGCTACGTAGTGATACCCTGCCGGACCACCTAGGTAGTGGTCAATGGGGATTAGCTCTCCCCGGGCAGAAAGGGAATCATGACTCATGGGTAAAGTGTGCGACCTCTGCAGAGGGTAGTGAAACTGATATATCAGTCGTGCTCACGGTTAAGAGCAGCCTTGGGATCCTCTTTGATTAGAGATGCAGATGGTTCGAGATACAAGGATTATGTTATGGTTTTGGTTCGAATATGATGATGTTGTTCCTCGATGAGGAAATGGTTCATGGGTTGGTTAATGCTAAAATCTGGCTCCTACTAATGATAAATACCTGACCAACTAAAAGCAACTGCTTGAGCCTAACCCCACATAAAGCTAGTCCACTTCAGCCAAACGGGACATTTGCTGAGTACGTTGATGTGTACTCATCCTTGCTTTACCACCAAACACCAGGTTGTCCGCATTGTAATCACTGCTCAGGAGAAGGCGAAGCCGTGGAAGGAGACTTCCAGGAGTTCCAGGACTACGACGAATTCTAGGTGTGGGTTGGCGGCAACCCCCAGTCAGCTGCCTGTGAAGGCCTTATCTTTACTGCGTTTCGCTAGCACTTTGATTTAACTGTTAAGTTGATGACCATGTGGATGTCTATGACTCTATGATGTAATAAGTTAATACTCTCTTAAGTTATTATTCGAGCAATGTGCATTGATGTTCATTTATGTAATCGCTGTGTACGTGAGTTCTGATCCTGGCACGTACATAGTTCGCACTTGGTTTGCCTTCCAAAACCGGGTGTGACATAAGTGGTATCAAAGCCGTGCTGACTGTAGGACCGCTGACCTAGAGTAGCACTGGTCGTACTAAGGACTATTGACCTTCCCCCTCACCTTGACCTCTGATGTTACTTCAAAAGTCGGTCACCTCGACCAACCCTATGTTTTACTACATATATATATACTATATTATACCTTGTTAAAATTTTTATCTTATTCTGTCTATGGTTTATTCACTTGTCATATTAGTTCTGCTCTTACTCTTATGCTTACGGTGTCTTTTGTAGATGGCTCGTCTTAGACACACTGCACGTAAGTCGGTGATTCCTTTCCTGCCGTCTCGACTTGCGGAGCGTCCTCTGCACCGCACCGTGTCCGGTCAGTCGAGTCACCTGGAGAGACTGCACCACCGCCTGCGTGAGGAGCAGGAACGCCGGCGCCAGCACAGAGAGCAGCAGGGCTCTACCTCCCCACCCCAGCAAGAGGTGGAGTCCGTGAGGCCCCGTTCCTCTGTTGCCCAGTTGGAGGCGCCCCCTGCACCACCGCGGGACGCCCCGGCTGTTGGAGGAGCTACTGGAGGAGACCCCGACGACGACGACTCAGACCACATCACGGAGTCTTCTGAGCCGCAGGAGGCGGAAGGATGGGTCGCCCGACCCATCACCCGAGACGCCGCTCGCGGTTGTCACTTCCACGACGCACTCGACACCTTGCTGCGCCAGGCTTTTGACCGGCTGTAACACCCTAAATCTCATTTTGAGAATATAGTGAAAATTTTCAAAGATCTTGCATTAGAATTTTTCTTTTTCTCTCTCTTTAGAACTCTCATAACATTTGAAGACTCATCTCCCTATTTAAAAGCATTTGCTTAAGTGAATAAAATAATAAATAGAACCATATTTGGCACTCATGATGGAGTTTTAATTGTATGAGCATTTAAAATAATAATAAAATATAATAATGGAATTGAGAATTTGAAGTTAACCCAAAGTTGCACTTTAGGGTTTTGTAAATATTATGTAGAAGTGAAAGAGAGATGATATATACATAATATAAAGGAAATTTATATATTTCAAAAATTTATACTTTTTATTTCACAAATATAAATTGAGGATAAACTGGCACAAGATTTGAATTTGAAATCTGAATTTAAAATGGAATTTGGAAGCTAAAAGGAGAAAGAAGAAAATATAAAAGAAAAAGGAAAAGGGATACTATACCTGATGGGCCGCAGGCCAACAAATCGGCCCAAACCGAATGCCACCGCGCGGCCCAGCAGTATTTACATCTCACCGACGTGTGGACCCCGCGGGCAGGACTCTACGCGCGCGCGCGTTTCACCTCGCTTACATGCGGGCCCCGCTTGTCATCGCTCTCATCCGCACACGCCTGTTGCCTCCACGCTCACTGGCTCTGCGGGCCCCGCGCACCAGACCCCGTCGCGCCCGCGTTTCACTGATGGGTGGTCCCGGTTCGTCAGGATCTCCCTCCTCACAACGACTCCCGCTCGACGCGCTGTGAACTCCGGGCTCCGCCGCACGAATGCCTACCGAACTCGCCGCGGAATCCGCGATTCGACCCTCTAACCAACCGGCCGAGATCCTCGTTGCCTGCCTGCCCCTATTTAAGCACCGGTCGAGGCGTTGCCCTCACTCCAAGTCGACCGTGAGCTCCCATTGCCGCCGCGGTGACGGAACTCAGTTCGCCGCGAGCTTAGTGCCTCCCGCCGTCGATTTGCCCTCCGTTGAGCGTACGGGTTCGCCCCGTGATCCCTTGAAGCCGTTGCAAGGACCTCCCGGGCTTGTCTTCGTCCCTCGAACACCGGATTGCTCATCGGAGCTGTGAATCCGCGCCTCACCGTGGACTGAGCCCTCCTCGCCATCCTTTCTAGTATGGACTACCTCCATTGATTCGCCGTGTTAGTAGCATCGCGTTGCTCGGTCCAATTTGGGGTTTGGCAGTCGGGTGGGGTCAATTGGGCACCTCACCGGCGTGCACCACCGTGTGAATTGGGCGGCGCCGCCGTGCTTGCAAGTCCTGTTGGGGCGAAGATCGTGGCCCGTTGGATGACCAAGCGACGTCTGGATTAGATTATAGGGTACCGCTTCGTGGGAACCAGATCTGGTGCGTTGATCTCTGATCGAACGGTTTGGAGTGGGTCTCGGTGTTTTAAATCTGAGCGGTCGATCCCAGATCCAGTGGATAGCATTGCGTACCGCTTCGAGATCACGCCGATCTAATCCAGACCCTAGATTTGGGATCGGACGGCCCAGATACAACCATACCCCTTCGGCCATCCGTTTTGCATAAGAACCCCTTGGATATCTGTGAATCAACCCGCAGTCCAGGGAATAGTTTTCTGAGTCTTAGGTTTATTTGCGCAGAGACCCCTGCACTTTTCAGTAAATGAGGCTCAGTCCAGAGCAGTGTAAAACCAGAGAAAATAATTTATAAATAGATTTTTAATATGAAAATAATTGCTAGAACTTAGATAATTCATAGAAAATTCATTTTAGCTCCAAATTGAACCATTCCAGTTTCTAAAATTTTGTAATAATATTCTTCATCATTTTGTGCCTCTGTTTTGGCATGAAAGGCTCATTTAAATTTATCTAATACTTAATCTTGTATTAAATACATAAAAGCTACAGAAATTTATAACTTGAAATTTATAACTCCAAATTTAGTGATTCTTGTTTCTACGATCTCGTAGCAACGCGTAGATTATTATTATTCAGTTTGTACTTATGTTTGGTGTAATGTTAATTTTGCCTATACAATGTTTGTTGTATTGCTACGACTAGCAGTGAGGTCACGAGTCATCTGAAGATCATCCTGGTACCTGGAATCTCAAGGCCCAGGCAAGTTGTGCCCTTGATCACTTCTTTTTACCCACTCATGTTCTAATTAATCATAATGATCTGCATAGGTTAATTTTGATGGGACCCAATAGGTTACCCTAGTTTGACTATCTTTATACCTTGTTCACCACTGAATCTTTGGGTAGTACTTGCTATCGCTTTATGTGGTTTTGGGTATAGAGATACATATTACTATTCATGATTATACTTTTATTGTCAGTTGTTATTTACTGTTCATGATAAGATCATTATGTTAATTGGAACATGGAGAACCACCCGGGAAAACAGTGCTACCACAAGGGAGGAATGGGACCCCTTGGCTGATTAATTAGGAAAGCTAGTGGAAGACTACCTTACCCGAAAGGGGCAAGGGCAGTAGGGGAGTGGTCAGTGTAGGGAGGCCCTCGGGAGGATTTTGCTGCGATGGCGGTCCTGCAAGGGATTCCTGCATTGGAACTTCCTATAAACTGTAGCGGGTTTTCTGAAGCTAGTGGAACTTTGTAAAGGCCTCGTAGTGTTACCCTGCCTCGCCTCCTCGGTAGAGGTGTATGGGAAGTCGCGATCCCTTGGCAGATGGGTAACATGACTTGTGGGTAAAGATGCGCAACCTCTGCAGAGTGTAAAACTGGTATACTAGCCGTGCTCACGGTCATGAGCAGCTCGGACCCTCACATGATTAACTTATGGAACTAAATTCAATTTGTCATATGCATTGCATCGCAGGTGATGTTGTTACTTCTGTTCTACTATTTAATTGGGTTGGTATTTACTTATACTTAGTAATTGCTAATAAAATTTTGACCAACTTTAAAAGCAATGCTCAGCTTCAACCATTCTCTTTGGTAAGCCTTACACTTCACGTGAGCTCCCACCTTTGGCGAGTTCATGCACATTATTCCCCACAACTTGTTGAGCGATGAACGTATGTGAGCTCACTCTTGCTGTCTCACACCCCCCCACAGGTCAAGAACAGGTACCACAGGATGAGGCGCTTGGAGGATGCTGTGATGAGTTCGTGAGTGGTCTAGGCCGTCGTCTCCCAGTCAACTTTGGGTTGCTGAACCGTTGTCTCCTTATAATGTAATTATTTATTTTGTATAGAACTCCTGTTATATATAAAGATGTGACATTCGATCCTGTGCCACTATACATCATATGTGTGAGACTTGGTCCCAGCATACCTGGTGTTTATGTTCGCGCCCGGGTCTTAGTGCCCCTAAAATCCGGGTGTGACACCGGCACACCTGGTCGATCGAGTATCGTTGTGTAGTCTACCAGCACAGCCGCGGGAGGTACCCGGACCGCTGGGAGGCTACCTGCCTAGTTCGCCGTCCGGAGGACGACCTCCGGGGTGCGGAGGCCGTTTCGGAGCACTATTCCATCTCCGAGAGGGACACTGCAGAGGCGGCTATGCAGGATGCAGCACGACGTGCACTCTCCTAGTACTGTTCTTTGTTCGGTGGGGTGGCCGACGGTCTTAACCTTCGTACTACCCCCGCCGCCCTACTGGCAGCACAGAGAGTGTGGTTGTCTCACCTGTTGGTGAGGCTAACCCTAGGTTGAGCAGCACAGTCAACCTAGTCGCAGTGCTTAACACTGAGCTGGATCACTCTCTGGATGAGCTGAGCAGGGCTCGAACGGAGATTGCGGAGTTGCGTGCTGAGCTGGCAGAGCGCCATCACCAGGAGGGTGGTTCTCCCGCTCCTGTTGGGACTCAGCACCCTTACCGCTCGCCGCCACGTGGTCACCACACTTATGGTTCCCCTGCCTGTAAGACCAGGATAGATCTGGATCCTTAGATCGTTAGCGTCGAAGTTTGTAGTAATTCTTAAGTCAGATGTCTCAGTCTTAAAATAGTTAGTTTAGTTTGCTTATCAGTTGCTTCCAATTAGCTTAGTTTGCTTATCAGTTGCTTGCATGCTTGTTATGATGAACTTGTGCTGGATTTGAATCTTTGTAATGACTGTTGCCAACCTGTGGGTTTCTCCTGCAGTTTGGCCTAGCTATAATGTTAATAAAGTCAGTTATTTAGTTGGGAAGCCATTTACTTCTACTTTCCTTCTTATCTGAGAAGCTGTGTTGAATCATAATGAGGATCAGTGAAGCTCTTTGTTCACTCAGTGTCATGAAGAATTCTGTATTTCCTTTTCTTATGCTGGAGGATTGTAAGATCAACGCTGATGAATGAATGTCTTCCACAGATGTCTGACAACAGGCGCCGATGCAACAGGCGTGCTCAGCAAGAGCAGCATGACCCGCAGGAGGAACAACAGAGGCAGCCTCCCCCACCACCCCCGATGACAGTGGAGCAGATGTTCTTGATGCAGACTCAGGCAGTGCAGGCCATTGGGCAGACTCTGGCAGCCATGCAGCAGGCTCAACAGCAACCCCAACCCCAATTGCAAGTGCAGATGCCCCAAATGCCACGGGATAAGCGTGGTGAGTTCATGAGAGGGCACCCTCCTACCTTCGCCCATTCTGCTGACCCCATGGATGCAGAAGACTGGTTGCGTGCAGTGGAAAGAGAACTGCGCACCGCTCAATGTAACGACAGGGAGAAGGTTCTGTATGGTCCCCGTCAGCTAAGGGGAGCAGCCCAGTCCTGGTGGGAGTACTACCTCGCCACCCATGCTGACCCCGAAGCCATCACCTGGGAAGAATTCAGCGAGAGTTTCCGCAGGTACCATGTGCCAGAGGGACTGATGATCGTGAAGAAGGAGGAGTTTCTGGCTCTGAAGCAGGGACCCCTGTCTGTTAGTGAATACAGAGACAAGTTTCTGCAGCTATCTCGGTATGCACCTGAGGATGTCAACACTGATGCTAAAAGGCAGTACAGGTTCATGAGGGGTTTGGTGGATCCCCTGCATTACCAGCTGATGAATCACACCTTCCCCACCTTCCAGCACCTGATCGATAGGGCAATTATGACTCAGAAGAAGCGTAAGGATATGGAAGATCGGAAGCGCAAGATGAGTGGACCCCAGTCCGGAAGCATCAGCCGTCCACGTTTCTCAGACAGTTCATCTCAGCAAGGCAGGCCCGGTCACCCACAGGGATATCAGAATCAGAATCAGCGTCCGCATCAGCAGCAGTTTCAGAGGCAGTATCAGCAGCAGCAGCAGCAGCAGTATCGTCAGAACAACCAGCAGGGAGGTAATCAGTATCAGAAGCAGAACAACCAGGCACCTCGCCTTCCTGCCCCAGCAGCAAACCAGAGCAACCAAGCAGCCCCAGCACAAGGAGGAGGCAGAGGATGTTTCCACTGTGGAGAACAAGGCCACTGGGCGATGCAGTGCCCGAAGAAGGCGGCGCAGCAGCAGACCAACCCCAATGCTCCAACAAGGCAAGGTGTACTGCAGCCGACAGCAGGCAATCGTAACCAAGCGTACAACCGTGGAAAGGTGAACCACTTGGAGGCCGAAGCGATCCAGGATGCACCAGATGTGGCAGTAGGTATGTTCTCAGTCGAATCTCATCCCACGAAAGTGCTATTCGATACTGATGCAACTCATTCATTTGTCACTGCAACCTGGGTAGAATTGCATAACATCTCAGTAGAGGCAATGATGCCGCCCATGAGGATTAATTCGGTTGGTGGCAAGGTGCAAACAGATAAAATATGCTCAAATATAAGGGTGGAAATAAGGGGGATAGGGTTCCCCAGTGACTTAATAGTAATAGACACCCCTGGGATAGATGTCATCCTAGGGATGAATTGGTTAATGAAGTATGAAGCAAATGTTAGCTGTGACAAGAGGACCGTAACATTGAAGTCCCCGTCAGGAGAAGAGGTAGTGGCCGAGCTAAGGATGCCTAAATCAGCGGAGGGTGTCTGTCACCAGATTTCAGTTGATAGTAAGGAGCCCAACCCGCTCGAGACTATCAAGGTTGTGTCGGACTTTCCAGACGTATTTCCCGAGGAGCTAACGGGCATGCCACCCGAGAGAAAAGTTGAGTTTGCCATAGAGCTTATCCCTGGTACCGCCCCCATTTCCAAAAGAGCATACCGAGTGTCTGGACCAGAATTGGTGGAACTCAAGAAGCAGATAGATGAGATGTTAGAGAAGGGTTACATCAGACCAAGTACCTCGCCTTGGGCCGCTCCGGTGTTGTTTGTAGAGAAGAAAGATGGTACCAAAAGGATGTGCATAGATTACAGAGCCCTGAATGAAGTCACTGTCAAGAACAAGTACCCCCTGCCAAGGATAGAAGATTTGTTCGACCAGCTCAGAGGTGCCAGCGTATTCTCGAAGATAGATCTGAGATCAGGTTACCATCAACTCAGAATCCGACCCTCGGACATACCGAAGACGGCATTCATCACCAAGTACGGGTTATATGAATTCACAGTTATGTCCTTTGGTTTGACAAATGCGCCAGCCTTCTTTATGTACCTGATGAACAGTGTGTTCATGGATTATCTGGACAAGTTTGTGGTAGTGTTTATTGATGATATTCTCATATACTCTCGAAGTGAGGAAGATCATGTAGAGCATCTGAAGATGGTATTGCAAAGACTTCGAGAGCATCAGTTGTATGCCAAGCTGAGTAAATGCGAGTTCTGGATTCATGAAGTCTTGTTTCTGGGTCACATCATAAATCAAGATGGGTTGGCAGTGGATCCAAAGAAAGTAGCAGATATCCTGAACTGGAAAGCACCAAAGGATGTTCGTGGGATCAAGAGCTTCATTGGAATGGCTGGGTATTACAGGCGTTTCATCGAAGGCTTCTCAAAGATTGCTAGACCAATGACAGCGTTGCTAGCGAAGAAAGTTGAGTTTAAGTGGACCCAAAAGTGTCAGGAAGCATTTGAAGAACTGAAAAATAGATTGACTACAGCTCCGGTGTTAGTCCTGCCTGATGTTCACAAGCCATTCTCAGTGTACTGCGATGCTTCTTACACCGGATTGGGATGTGTGCTAATGCAAGAAGGAAGAGTTGTAGCATATTCATCTCGGCAGCTGAACATCCATGAGAAAAATTATCCCACACATGACCTGGAGTTGGCAGCAGTAGTTCATGCTTTGAAGACCTGGAGACATTACCTGTATGGGCAGAAGTGCGACATTTACACAGATCATAAAAGTCTGAAGTACATATTCACCCAGTCAGAGTTAAACATGAGGCAGCGAAGATGGTTGGAATTGATCAAGGACTATGAGTTGGAGATACATTACCATCCAGGCAAAGCCAATGTTGTTGCAGATGCTCTGAGCAGGAAGAGTCAAGTCAATATGATGGTCACGTACCCAATGCCATATGAGTTAGCCAAGGAGTTCGACAGACTGAGTCTCGGTTTCCTGAACAGTACGCAAGGAGTAACAGTGGAATTAGAGCCCACCCTAGAGCGGGAGATCAAAGAAGGGCAGAAGGATGATGAAAACATCAACAAGATTCGGCAGTTAATCTTAGAAGGAAGAGGCAAAGACTTTCGAGAGGATGAAGAGGGAGTAATATGGTTCAAGGACCGATTGTGTGTCCCCGACCTCAAACCTATTCGGGAGCTGATCCTAAAGGAAGCTCATGAGACAGCCTACTCCATACACCCGGGAAGTGAAAAGATGTACCAGGATTTAAAAAGGAGGTTTTGGTGGTATGGCATGAAAAGAGAAATCGCAGAATATGTCGCCATCTGTGATAGCTGTCAAAGAACCAAAGCAGAGCATCAAAGGCCCGCCGGATTGTTGCAGCCATTGCGGATTCCTCAGTGGAAGTGGGATGAGATCGGGATGGATTTTATAGTTGGCCTACCTCGTACCCGGGCCGGCTATGATTCCATCTGGGTGGTTGTGGACCGCTTAACAAAGGTGGCCCATTTCATACCTGTGAAGACCACATACGCCGGAGCAACGTTAGCTGAGTTATACATGTCACGGATAGTCTGCCTTCATGGTGTGCCGAAGAAGATAGTGTCAGATCGAGGAACGCAGTTCACCTCTCATTTCTGGCAGCAGCTACAAGAAGCTTTGGGCACCCATTTGAACTTCAGCTCGGCTTATCACCCGCAGACAGACGGTCAGACTGAGAGAACTAATCAGATCCTAGAAGATATGCTGAGAGCCTGTGCGTTGCAAGACAAGTCAGGATGGGACAAAAGGTTACCTTATGCAGAATTCTCCTATAACAATAGTTACCAGGCCAGCTTGAAGATGTCACCGTTTCAGGCACTCTATGGGCGGAGTTGTAGGACTCCGCTGCATTGGGACCAGCCTGGAGAGAGACAGGTGTTTGGCCCCGACATTTTGCTTGAAGCCGAAGAGAATATCAAAATGGTTCGGGAGAATCTGAAGATAGCCCAATCAAGGCAGCGAAGCTATGCGGACCGAAGGAGAAGAGAACTGAGTTTCGAAGTGGGGGATTTCGTCTATCTGAGGGTGTCACCTATCAGGGGAGTCAGAAGGTTCGGAGTTAAAGGCAAGTTAGCACCCCGGTATGTTGGACCATATCAGATTCAAGCAAAGCGTGGAGAAGTGGCTTACCAACTCAACCTACCAGAAAGTCTGTCGGCAGTGCACAATGTGTTCCACGTGTCACAATTGAAGAAGTGTCTGCGAGTACCAGAAGAACAGTTGCCAGTGGAGGGTTTGGAAGTCCAGGAGGATCTGACATACATAGAGAAGCCAACGCAGATTCTGGAGTTTGCAGACAGAGTCACCCGGAGGAACACCATCAGAATGTGCAAAGTCAGATGGGGTCACCACTCCGAGGAAGAAGCAACCTGGGAACGAGAAGATGATCTGAAAGCTAAATACCCTGAACTCTTTGCTGACCAACCCTGAATCTCGGGGCGAGATTCTTTTAAGGGGGGTAGGTTTGTAACACCCTGAATTTGGGGGTATAAAATTTCTTTGCTCATATTCACAAATTCAGGTGTTACTTCCCTTTTCTCATCCTTCCCCAATCTTCTCTTTCTCATTTCTATAGGAGAAAAGTGGTTATTTTATTTATAACTATAGTCTATTAGCTCAAACTCCAAGGGAGTATGAATTGTTGCATCATGTTGAACCCTAGATTTCACTTTTGTTTGGTGCATAATTCTTAGAAAGTCTAATTTGAATTTGTGGCTCATTTGGATTTGAATCAAATAGAGAAAATAAAAAAGAAAAGGGAAAAACAATTCCAGAATAAAAAGAAAAAAAAGAAGAAGCCCACTTCCCCGCTCTCCTCGGCCTTTCGGCCCAGCTAGGCCCATCCCGCGCGCGCGCTCTCCCGCCCCCCTCTCTCTCTGCGCCGCGGGCCCGGCCTGTCAGCGCGGCCGCCGTCTCCGCGCCCGCCTCCCTCTCTCTCTGCCCGCGGGCCCCGCCCGTCAGCGCAACCGTTCCCCGCGCCCGCTTTCCTCTCTCTCTCTGCTCGCGGGCCCGGGCTGTCAGCCCCGTCGTCCCCGCGTAACCGCCGCCGCGCGTGCCGTGGACTCCGCGCCCACGTCGCGCGTGGAGCTCGCCCCCACCCCGCCTCGGCCACTTGAGCCCGGAGCCCCACTCGCCCTCTCCCCCTCCCTCATTTGCGCACCTGCAGGCCCCTCTCTCACCTCCCCCTCGCTGCGCGCACGCCAGAGCGCCGCCGCCATAAACCCCCGCCGTTCCGAGCTCGTCTCCCCGTCGCCGTTGGAGCTCCGCCGTGCCCTTTGCCACGGTGAGCTTCGCCCCGACGTCCACAATCCGGAACGCGCTCCAATTTCCCCTTCCCCTCCCTATTTCTCTCTGCCCGCGCTCACCCGCCGTCCGCCGTGCAGCCGCGGAGGTCCGCCACCGTCGCCCCGGGTCACCGTCGTGTCATCGCCGCCACCGAGGAGTCCCCGGAACCCGCCTTGAGGTAAAGAACCTCTCCCGCCCCTATTGACCTTTGTTTTGCTCTCTATCGCGTTTGATTCCTCGCCAGAGTTGTTCAATGCCGCCGCCGAGCCACTCCGCCGTGAACCGCCCCCCTCCGGTGCCCCTGTCCCGACCTAGTCCCCACCAAAAGGTTCCCCGCGCCCTCCCCAACCTCCCCGGCCATTCAGATCGCCCCAAGGACCCGCAGGGCCCCCGCGCCCCTCGTCTCCGGCGAGCTCCTCCGCCGCGGGGACGGGCGCCGCCACCTCAGCTGGCTGGGGAAGGAGACAGAAGCCAGCCGCCCCATCCCCGCCGTCCATCTCAGATCGGGCGGCCCCGTTTTAAATAGGCCGAGTCCAATCCTAGCCGTCCGCCCAAGATCCAACGGCCCAGAGCCGTTTCCCCCGCGCCCCGCCTCCCTGCCAACTGGGCCCCGCCTGTCAGCCCGCCCGCGCCCCGCTCTGCCGCCCGGCCCCGTCTGTCAGCCTCGCGCCCGCGCTGCCCGCCCAGCCCCGCCTGTCAGCCGCTCACGCCGCCGCGCGCTCGCGCGCCCGCCCGCGATCTAATCTCGGGCGTTGATCTGGGATCCAACGGCTGTAGGAGCCCGATACCCCTTCGCCCGCGCGTTTTCTTAAAGAGACCCCCGGTTTTCTGGAATTTGAACCCGCCGTCCCTGGTTTCTTACAGTTAGGTCCTCGGACCTTTTATTTAATTCAAAATAGGTCCTTAGGGTATATTTTTAACCCCTAAACTTGTAAAATTCATAACTTTGCCATATGAACTCCAAATTAGGTGCTTCAAATTGCAAAATGTTCATAATATTATTATCTATCTGTTTATGCAATGTTTCCCTGCTGTTTCTATGTCCCAATTAATAGTTGATCATTAGGGTAAAATTAATGTTATGGGAACCCTATTTGAGATAAATAAAAGATAGTAGACTTTAATAAAAGTTGGAGCACTTAAGTTTATGGACTTAACACTATGTAATGATTTAACCCCCACCACTGACTTAGAACTGATTAGTGGATAGTGAATCACTTGGTATAGTCCTCCACCCTAGACCTAGGGAATACTAGAGTACCAATCCTTTTCTATTATGAACTTGTGATCTCTCTGCTGCATATGTTTGGTATATTGTTTTTGTTTGTTATTTCCCAAGTGCATAGTGTGAATGATTACTTTACGTAGACAACGAGCAGTCTGTGTTTCCCGAGGAAGTTGCAGAGGAAGTCCCTGATCAGCAGTTTGGTGAAGGCAAGTGTCCTCTGACCCATTATGTCCTATTCATTTATAACCTACTACCCCGCATTACTTACTTGAAACCTAAGGATTGACTAGCTTTACACTTTACTTTATCCTTGATGACCTTATGGGCTGTTATGGGTAGCATTCTGCTATTGCCTTAACTTAATCAATGAACATGATGTGACTATTTATGATACTGTTATCCTGATGATATTGATGATCTTGTGATACTCTAGGGGGCTCAGGCTGTTTCCTGAGTACCTCTCCGTAAGGACCTGTTCGTTGAGAGACCACCCGGGATAACAGTGCAACCATGAGGGTGAAATGGGGTGCCCTTAGCTAATTAATTAGAGGAACTAGAGGTGTAGTTGCTTCGCCGTCGTGCCGTCAATGGGGTCCAGGCACAGTGCTTGCTCTGCCGAGGCTGAGTGCCGAGGTTCTTTCGTTTTGCTTTTGTTAGTCACTCTCCTGCGGGGAGGAGTACTGTGTTTATCAAACTGGAGAAACCTAATGGGCAGCTATGATCTCTAGGGAATCTTTGTAACAGCTACGTAGTGATACCCTGCCGGACCACCTAGGTAGTGGTCAATGGGGATTAGCTCTCCCCGGGCAGAAAGGGAATCATGACTCATGGGTAAAGTGTGCGACCTCTACAGAGGGTAGTGAAACTGATATATCAGCCGTGCTCACGGTTAAGAGCAGCCTTGGGATCCTCTTTGATTAGAGATGCAGATGGTTCGAGATACAAGGATTATGTTATGGTTTTGGTTCGAATATGATGATGTTGTTCCTCGATGAGGAAATGGTTCATGGGTTGGTTAATGCTAAAATCTGGCTCCTACTAATGATAAATACCTGACCAACTAAAAGCAACTGCTTGAGCCTAACCCCACATAAAGCTAGTCCACTTCAACCAAACGGGACATTTGCTGAGTACGTTGATGTGTACTCATCCTTGCTTTACCACCAAACACCAGGTTGTCCGCATTGTAATCACTGCTCAGGAGAAGGCGAAGCCGTGGAAGGAGACTTCTAGGAGTTCCAGGACTACGACGAATTCTAGGTGTGGGTTGGCGGCAACCCCCAGTCAGCTGCCTGTGAAGGCCTTATCTTTACTGCGTTTCGCTAGCACTTTGATTTAACTGTTAAGTTGATGACCATGTGGATGTCTATGACTCTGTGATGTAATAAGTTAATACTCTCTTAAGTTATTATTTGAGCAATGTGCATTGATGTTCATTTATGTAATCGCTGTGTACGTGAGTTCTGATCCTGGCACGTACATAGTTCGCACTTGGTTTGCCTTCCAAAACCGGGTGTGACACCGTACCTGCAATATCTCCACCGAGGAGAGCTACCCCTCGACCAAGCCGAAGCTCGGCGACTGGCACGGCGCGCCAAGTCGTTCGTCTTGCTGGGTGACGGGAAGGAGCTCTACCACCACAGCCCCTCAGGCATCCTCCAGCGATGCATATCCATCGCCAAAGGTCAGGAGTTATTACAAGAAATACACTCGAGGGCTTGCGGTCACCACACAATGCCTCGGGCCCTCATTGGAAACGCATTCCGGCAGGGTTTCTACTGGCCAACCGCGGTGGCCGACGCCACTAGGATTGTACGCACCTGCCAAGGGTGTCAATTCTATGCAAAGCAGACCCACTTGCCCGCTCAGGCTCTGTAAACAATACCCATCACCTGGTCGTTTGCTGTGTGGGGTCTGGACCTCGTCGGTCCCTTGCAGAAGGCACCCGAGGGCTACACGCACCTGCTGGTCGCTATCGACAAATTCTCCAAGTGGATCGAGGTCTGACCCCTAAACAGCATCAGGTCCGAACAGGCGGTGGCGTTCTTCACCAACATCATCCATCGCTTTGGGGTCACGAACTCCATCATCACCGACAACGACACCCAGTTCACCGGCAGAAAGTTCCTGGACTTCTGCGAGGATCACCACATCCGGGTAGACTGGGCCGCCGTAGCTCACCCCATGACGAATGGGCGAGTAGAGCGTGCCAACGGCATGATTCTGCAAGGACTCAAGCCGTGGATCTACAACGACCTCAACAAGTTCGGCAGACGATGGATGAAGGAACTCCCCTCAGTGGTCTGGAGTCTGAGGACAACGCCGAGCCGAGCTACAGGCTTCACGCCGTTTTTTCTAGTCTATGGGGCTGAGGCCATCTTGCCCATAGACTTAGAATACGGTTCCCCGAGGACGAGGGTGTACGACGATCGAAGCAATCGAACCAACCGAGAAGACTCACTGGACCAGCTGGAAGAGGCTCGGGACATGGCCTTACTACACTCGGCGCGGTATCAGCAGTCCCTGCGACGCTACCACGCCCGAGGGGTTCGGTCCCAAGACCTCCAGGTGGGTGACTTGGTGCTTCGGCTACGACAAGACACCCGAGGGCGCCACAAGCTCACGCCTCCCTGGGAAGGGCCATTCATCATCGCTAAGATTTTGAAGCCCGGAACATACAAGCTGGCCAACAGTCAAGGCGACGTCTACAGCAACGCTTGGAACATCCGACAGCTACGTCGCTTCTACCCTTAAGATGTTTTCAAGTCGTTCATACACCTCGTTTACATACGCCAACAAAGTCTAACCGTCAAGGAAGGGTCAGCCTTGCCTCGGCAAAGCCTGACCCTCCCTCGGGGGCTATAAGGGGGGCACCCCCTCTGCGTCAAAATTTTCCTCGGAAAAAGTCTTTCTGCCAGAACATCTTTCGTGCTTTTCGACTACTTCGAAAGTGGGATCCTAAAAATGACGGAGTACACGTAAGCAGGAAAGGCCGACTAAGCCAAGGGACTCCTACGCCTCTGGGACACGGATACCTCACTCATCACCTTCTGCGATAAGTAACTCACGCTCGGATAAGCGATTCCGCTGACCGAACAAGTCTTAATGCTCGAAAACTTTTCAGCCAAAACGATTTTCCGTGCCTTCTCGACTATATCGATAACAGAATCCTACGGACGAGTAAGAGTACACGTAAGCGGCAAGGCCGACCGAGCCAAGGGACTCCTACGCCTCCGAGATATGGATACCTCACCCATCACCTTCCATGAAAAGTAACTCTCGCTCGGACAAACAATTCTGTTACCTGAAAGGGAATTAGGCTTACACCTATTTCCTAAATGATTTTGGTGGTTGAATTGCCCAACACAAATAAATTGGACTAACTAGTTTGCTCTAGTGTATAAGTTATACAGGTGCCAAAGGTTCACACTTAGCCAATAAAAAGACCAAGAATTGTGTTCAACAAAGAGAGCCAGGGATAACCGAAGTGTGCCCTGGTCTAGCGCACCGGACTGTCCGGTGTGCCACCAGACAGTGTCCGGTGCACCAGGGGACTTCACGCTGAACTCTTCACCTTCGGGAAAATCCAGAGGCGTTCCGCTATAATTCACCGGACTGTCCGGTGTACACCGGACAGTGTCCGGTGCCCCAGGGAAGAGCGACTCTGGAACTCGCCAGCTTCGGGAATTCGCTCCACTATAATTCACCGGACATGTCCGGTGTACACCGGACTGTCCGGTGAGCCAGCGGAGCAACGGCTATTCGGCGCCAACGGTCACCTGCAGAAGCATTAAATGCGCGCCAGAGCGCGCAGAAGTCAGGCATGCGCGAAGTGGCGCACCGGACACTCTACAGTGCATGTCCGGTGTGCCACCGAACATCCAGGCGAGCCCAGAAGTCAGAGCTCCAACGGTCGGAACCCAATGGCCTGGTGACGTGGCTGGCGCACCGGACTGTCCGGTGCACCATGCGACAGACAGCCCCACCAAACAGCTAGTTTGGTGGTTGGGGCTATAAATACCCCCAACCACCCACCATTCATTGCATCCAAGTTTTCCTACTTCAACCACTTACAAGAGCTCTAGCATTCAATTCTAGACACACCCAAGTGATCAAATCCTCTCCAAATTCCACACAACGCCTTAGTGATTAGTGAGAGATATTTGCTTGTGTTCTTTCAAGCTCTTGCGCTTGGATTGCTTTCTTCTTTGATTCTTTCTTGCGGTCAACTCAATTGTAACCAAGGCAAGAGACACCAATTGTGTGGTGGTCCTTGCGGGGAAGTTTTGTTCTCGGTTGATTTGAGAAGAGAAAGCTCACTCGGTTCGAGGGACCGTTTGAGAGGGGGAAATGGTTGAAAGAGACCCGGTCTTTGTGACCACCTCAACGGGGAGTAGGTTTGCGAGAACCGAACCTCGGTAAAACAAATCCACGTGTCACACTTCTTATTCGCTTGCGATTTGTTTTACGTTCTCTCTTGCGGACTTGATTATATTTCTAACGCTAACCCGGCTTGTAGTTGTGATTAACTTTGCAAATTTCAGTTTCGCCCTATTCACCCCCCCCCCCCTCTAGGCGACTTTCATTACCGACAAATAAGTCCAGATACTCGAAACAAGGGGAAAAGAAACGCAGCTTTACAACACGACGACGATATGTTTGGGCCTCGGCGGCCGCCAAAAAACATACGCACACTACAGATAAACAGTTCCTGCAGGATCAGAAATCAGTGGGGGAGCAGCAGCACCCTTGGCGTCGACTCCACCTTCGGCGGAATCCAACCCGGCCTCGGACGGCAACACGGTCGGAGGATCTCCACCTCGAAGGAACCTGTCGGCACCACGCCTGGGCCATCGCCGCTAGGGTCTCTTCCAGGAACTCGGCCCGAGCAGACGGCTCAACCGGCCGCTCCGTAGCCTCAGCCAGCTGTCCCCCGAGGACGTCAGCCTGGCTCATGGCCTCGGCAACCCGACTCCGGCGTCGGTCCCGCCAGTGGACGGCCCGGCCAGGCTCCGACCGACGAAGCTTCTTTTCGAGCCAACTCTGCCTCTGTCCGTGCTGGCACCGCTGCCTCCGGCTCTGGCTCATCGCAGAGCGGTCGAGGGTTCCTTTAACTAAGCAAGAGAAGCCTCGGGCGGCAAGGCCAACCGAGCCGAGGGACTCCTACGCCTCCGGGATATGGATACCTCACTCGTCACCTTCGCACGAGGCAACTCACACTTGGTTAAGCGGTTCAGTTAGCCGACAGGCGAGTCCTAGTGCTCGAAATGAGGAAGAAACATGGCTTCACGCCAAAATACGTAAATGTTCAGGCCCCGACAGCCACGACGAACAAACACCGGCACTCAAGGTGCCATTACAGACGGAACTCCGGTTCCACTCCTACGGGTATGAACAACCTCCACATCGGAGAGCCTGCGGGACGACAAACTCCTGGTGATTCGCTAGCGACCTCTGCGGCAGTAGCAATGGTCCCAGGACGGACGCTGCCGCCTGAAGGCTCTTGTTCGCGTCCCCACTCAAGGGACGAGAACCAGACATTAAAGCCAAAGAGCTGGAGGTCGGTCCGCGGGTAGCGCTGACGGGCTCGCCGGCGGAGAAGCTTTCTCCAGCTGCCACCACGTCAGCACCGACGGTGGCATCCACCTGTCCACCAACACCGCACCAGCGAGCGCTGGCCGCCCCAAAGCGCACCGGCAGGTCCTCACTCCCGTCCTCGCCACGAAAGCGAGGACAGAGGACGGAATGTTGCACCCTGGCTGGGCAGCAACAGTTTGCCTTCCCCAGCATGGCTGGAGGGCGCCTCCTCCGCAGAGCTGGAGGATGGTTTCCACCCCAGAAGCTGGAAGAAGAGGTGGCCCGCCGACCCGCGCGGGAGGTAGAGCTCCGGCTCGCCTCGCTCTCCGCCCCAGCAAGGATGATGAACATCCTTGAAGCTGAGGGTGGGGCAGAGGCCGCAGCCCGGCTTGCTTCTCCCCACCATCGAACTGGTGGTCACCGTCTTGGGTGACCACCGGCGAGGGGATGCAGCCGGGCTGCCTGATGAAAATCCTTGAAGCCGAGCGATGGCTGAAAGGTACCAACTTCCGCGAAGTTGCGTTCCTCCAACGACGACAAGACGGAAGAACCGTGGGCGCTCCCCATCCGGGGGCTCGGAAGGTGGAAGGACGCGATGCATGAAGGGAGTGCGAAGACATGGTTGCCATCCAAGGGGGTCACCCTCCTTTTAAAGGCGACTCTCCCCACTTGCGTCCTCAGTCGTCGCGGACTGAGTCTTCACCAACACGCTCCAAGGTCTTCCACCTACAACACGGGGGCCGGGTCCCACGCGTCATGCAAGCTGGCCCAGGGCAGAAGAAGCCAAACCGCCGCGCGCGGTGCGCGTAACTCCCCAACGGTTACAAGCACTCCTCCACTTTCGCCCAGACCAGCGGGTGAAAGGGCGCACCGCCATGCAGGCGGCATGCAACCGTACCAAGGGAGCACACCCTTTCGACTCCGACGCGTCCAGCATGGGGGCCCAGACCAACACGTCATGTAATCGACGCGCCGGTTACTACGTGCAAGAAGCTGCACCGCCACTTGCGCCAGTACCGCGCCTTCTCGACTGCGGAACCAGTGCCGCGACTCGAGGTGACCCTGCGCATGGCCCAACGGTGCCAACCGAGCACATCGGTCATGGGTCAGTCAGCCGCTGGAGAAGGCGCGACGGTCGATACGGCCAGAAATGGGTCGGCAGTGATGGCGGCGGCAGGCGGGCGGAAGCAGCGGTCAAGTCGTCTGCAGGCTCACATCCCCTCCTGGGACAGCGAGAGAGCCCTCTCCCACGGCCTGAAGGCGACGCGCCCGCGTTCCGTTCCTCGAACGGCTCACGCACGCACAACGGCTGCCCCGCGAACCACTCGTCCCGTCGCATTAACTCCGTGGCAGGACAGGCGGCACCTTTGGTAGGCGAAGCAGGCGACGCTTCACCTCCGCCATAATGACCGCGTCAAAAAAGGTGCGCCACGTCGTTCGATTTCGTATCCTTTTCCTCTTCCTCTTTCTCTCTCTTGCTATAGGGATCGGGAAAGGGGATACTCCGAAAGGGATCCTTCTCCGCGAAGGAAGCGGGCCCCGAGCCCCCTACTGATCAGATGTTCGAAGGCTCGCCCCTCGGAAGGGTTCGACAGCCGCCTCAGAGCACTCGGGCTCCAAGACCTCCTACTGATCAGAGGTTCGAAGGCTGGCCCCTCGGAAGGGTTTGACAGCCGCCTCAGAGCACTCAGGCTCCGCACCCACCACTGGTCAGAGGTTCGAAGGCTGGCCCCTCGGATGGGTTCGACAGCCGCCTCAAGCCACTCGGGCTCCGTGCCCACTACTGATCAGGGGTTCGTAGGCTGGCCCCCGAAGGGTTCGACAGCCGCCTCAGAGCACGTAGAGCGAGGGATGACTCTAGGTACGTCCGATACATGGCCGAGGCTCGGGCTACGCTCCCGAGGTACCCTAGGACATTTTCGAGACCAGCAGGAGCGATTCTGTAACGGAATCCCATCAGAGGGAGGCATCGAGCCCTCGGACCCTATCAAACGGGACCGGGTCCGGCAAATCACCTGCAGGTACTTTTGGAGCGCGCCTCTAGGCCACTAGCCAACCCTTATCGAACGGGGCACGGGCGTCCACTCGGATCACCCGCTAGCAACTCACTGGAGACACCATGTTCGGCGCCCTCCGAGGGCAACATGGCGCTTTCCCCCCCCCCCCCACCTCCTTGCGAAAAGGTGACGCAGGGGCATATGAAAAAAGCCGAGTCTGTCCTTGACCGTCATCTCGCTCTGTGCAGAGGCTCGGGGGGCTGCTCTCGCAAACCCGACTCCGGCCAAACCGTTGACAGCGTCAACATACCAGCCCGAGAACTTGGAACCTGACTATGCACCCGGGCTACGACCAGTTCGCATGAGGGAACAACTAGACCGGCCGAAGCATCACGAAAGGCATTAAGACCTCGAAGGAGTTAAACACTCCTCTGAGGCCTCGGGGGCTACACCCGGCGGGTGCGCTCGCGCGCACCCACCGGAACGAAATGCAACCGAGAAAGGCCGGTCCCCTTGCAAAAAAGTGCGACAAAAGCCTCCAAGCAAGTACTAACACTCCCTTCGAGGCTCGGGGGCTACTGTCGGGGACCATAATTAGGGGTACCCCCAAGACTCCTAAATCTCAGCTGGTAACCCCCATCAGCACAAAGCTGCAAAGGCCTGATGGGCGCGATTCCGGTCAAGGCTCCGTCCACTCAAGAGACACGATCTCGCCACGCCCGAGCCCAGCCTCGGGCAAAGGCACCCGACCCAGGAGGATTCACGTCTCGCCCGAGGGTCCCCTCAAGCAACGGGCACACCTTCGACTCGCCCAAGGCCCAGCTCGGGCAGGCTTCACGGAGAAGCAACCTTGGCCAGATCGCCACGCCAACCGACCGTATCGCAGGAGCATTTAATGCAAGGATCGACTGACACCTTATCCTGACGCGCGCTCCTCAGTCGATAGGGCCGAAGTGACCGCAGTCACTTCGCCGCTCCACTGACCGAACTGACAGGAAAACAGCGCCGCCTGCCCTGCTCCGACTGTTGTGCCACTCGACAGAGTGAGGCTGACAGCAGCTAAGTCTAGCCTCGGGCGCCATAGGAAGCTCTGCCTCGCCCAACCCCAGAGCTCGGGCTCAACCTCGATGACGGACAACGGACTCCGCCTCGCCCGACCCTAGGGCTCGGACTCAGCCTCGACCTCGGAAGACGGACTCCGCCTCGCCCGACCCTCGGGCCCAGACTCGACCTCGACCTCGGAGGAGCCTCCGCTTCGCCCGACCTCGGGCTTGGACCGACCACGTCACAGGGGGGGCCATCATTACCCTACCCCTAGCTAGCTCAGGCTACGGGGAACAAGACCGGCGTCCCATCTGGCTTGCCCCGGTAAACAAGTAATGATGGCACCCCGCGTGCTCCATGACGATGGCGGCTCTCAACCCCTTACGGAAGCAAGGAGACGTCAGCAAGGATCCGACAGCCCTGACAGCTGTACTTCCACAGGGCTCAAGCACTCCTCCGACGGCCACGACATCACATGAACAGGGCGCCAAAACCTCTCCGACTGCCACGACGGCATGTACTTAGGGCTCTAGCTCCTCTCTGCTAGACACGTTAGCGCATTGCTACACCCCCCATTGTACACCTGGGCCCTCTCCTTACGTCTATAAAAGGAAGGTCCGGGGCTCTCGTACGAGAAGATTGGCTGCGTGGGAGAATGGGCTGGCGGACAGTCTCTCTCTCTCTCCCTCGCGGACGCTTGTAACCCCCTACTGCAAGCGCACCCGACCTGGGTGCAGGACAACACGGAGGCCGCGGGTTTCCCCTTTGCTGTTTATCCCCCCTTTGTGTTTCATCTCGCGCCGACCCATTTGGGCTGGGACACGCGGCGACAATTTACTCGTCGGTCCAGGGACCCCCCGGGGTCGAACCGCCGACAAATATAGAACACTTCGATATCTCCCTTTTGCTGGTGGTCTCTCAAAAAGTGATGCTGGATGTCTATGTGCTTAGTGCGGCTGTGTTCAACAGGATTATCCGCCATGCAGATTGCACTCTCATTGTCACATAGGAGTGGGACTTTACTCAGATTGTAGTCAAAGTCTCGGAGGGTTTGCCTCATCCAAAGTAGTTGCGCGCAACACTGTCATGCGGCAACATACTCGGCCTCAGCGGTGGATAGGGCAACGGAGGTTTGTTTCTTAGAACTCCAAGACACCAGGGACCTTCCTAGGAATTGGCACGTCCCTAATGTACTCTTCCTATCGACCTTGCATCCAGCATAATCGGAGTCTGAGTATCCAATCAAGTCAAAGGTAGACCCCTTTGGATACCAGATCCCGAAGCAAGGCGTAGCAACTAAATATCTAAGAATCCGCTTAACGGCCACAAGGTGACATTCCCTTGGATCGGACTGAAATCTAGCACACATGCATACGCTAAGCATAATATCCAGTCTACTAGCACATAAATAAAGCAATGATCCTATCATAGACCGGTATACCTTTTGATCAACGGATTTACATCCTTTGTTGAGGTCGATATTTCCGTCGGTTCCCATTGGCGTCTTTGCGGGCTTGGCGTCCTTCATCCCAAACCTCTTGAGAAGATCTTGAGTGTACTTCGTTTGGGAGATGAAGGTGTCGTCCTTGAGTTGCTTCACTTGGAACCCAAGGAAGTAGTTCAACTCGCCCATCATTGACATCTCAAATTTTTGTGTCATCACCCTGCTAAACTCCTCACAAGACTTTTGATTAGTAGAACCAAATATTATGTCATCGACATAAATTTGGCACACGAAAAGGTCACTGTCACAAGTCTTAGTGTCGGGTACCATAATTAGGGGTACCCCCAATGCTCCTTAATCCGGCTGGAAAACATCTTCAGAACAAGCCATACACGGCTGATAAAGCGCGGTTCAAGTCAGGGCCACGTCTGCCGAGGGACGCGACCTCATCCGAGCCCAGCCTCGGGCGGGAACAGTAGTCCCGGCTGGATTCACGCCTCACCCGAGGGTCCCCTCAGCCAGCAGACGCACCCTTGGCTCGCCCGAAGCCCAGCTTGGGCAGACTTTGTCGTGCAGCGACCTTGGCCAAATCGCCTTACCAGCCGACCGTATCGCATGCGCATTTAATGCGGGGATCGCCTGACACCTTATCCTGACATGCGTGCCTCAGTCGGCAAGGTCGAAGTGACCGCAGTCACTTTGCCCCTTTACTGACCGATCTGACAGGAAAACAACGTTGTTCGCCCCGCTCCGGCTACTGTGCCAACCACTAGGGTAAAATTGAGTCACAATCTCCCACGAGTTCGACCTCGGGCGCAATAGGGAGCTCTGCCTCGCCCGACCCCAGGCCTCGGCCTCAGCCTCGGCCTCGGGAGGAGTCACAACCTCGGCCTCGGGAGGAGTCACAACCTCGCCCGAGCCCAGCCTCGGCCTCAGGAGAAGTCTCCGCCTCGCCCGACCTGGGCCTCGGACCGACTACGCTACAGGGGATACATCATTACCCTACTCCTAGCTAGCTGCTCCAGGCTACGAAGGAACAAAACCGGTGTCCCATCTAAGGTTACTCCGGCAACAGGTAATGATGGCTCCCCGCGTGCGCCCATGACGTCAGGTCGCTCTCAACCCCCTACGGAAGCAAGACAACGTCAGCAGGATCCATGCCGCCCGAGAGCTGTGCTTCTACAGGGCTCAAGGCACTTCTCCGACGGCCACGCTAGCTCGTGTACAGGGCTCAAGGCGCTTCTCCGCCAGCCACAATAGCACATAGCTACACCCCCTTGTACAGCTGGGCATCTCCTTGTATCTATAAAAGGGGAAGTCCAGGGCCTTCCTAGGGCACGTCGCGAACACACGTTGCAACACTGACAACGTGGGACGTCGCGAACACACGTTGCAACACTAACAACGTGGGACATCGTGGACACACGTTGGACGCCGGGGGCAGACGTTACAACACTGACAACATTGGTCGCTCTCGCCCTCGCGCGACGCTTGTAACCCCTACTACAAGCACCCCGGTGCGAGATAACATAAGCCCCATTTTCCTCTTGTGTTCCATCTTGCATCAACCCATCTGGGCAGGGACACGCAGCAACAAATTTACTGGTCGGTTGACGGTCCTCGCGGGTCCGAAACGCCGACACTTAGTGAAAAGAGTGGGATCGGCTTTCCCAACTTTGAAAGCATTAGTAATTAAGAAATCTCTAAGGCATTCATACCATGCTCTTGGGGCTAGCTTAAGTCCATAGAGCGCCTTAGAGAGCTTACACACATGGTCGGGGTACCATTCATCCTCAAAGCCAGGGGGTTGCTCCACGTACACCTCCTCCTTGATTGGCTCGTTGAGGAAAGCGCTCTTCACATCCATTTGGAATAACCTGAAAGAGTGATGAGCGGCATAGGCTAATAGAATGCGAATAGACTCTAGCCTAGCCACAGGAGCAAAAGTCTCCTCGGAATCCAAACCTGCGACTTGGGCATAACCTTTTGCCACAAGTCGAGCCTTGTTTCGTGTCACCACCCCGTGCTTGTCTTGCTTGTTGCGGAACACCCACTTGGTTCCCACAACGTTTTGCTTGGGATGTGGCACCAGGGTCCAAACTTCATTTCGCTTGAAGTTGTTGAGCTCTTCCTGCATGGCCAACACCCAGTCCGGATCTTGCAAGGCCTCTTCTACCCTAAAAGGCTCAATAGAAGAGACAAACGAGTAATGCTCACAAAAGTTAGCTAGTCTTGAGCGAGTAGTTACTCCCTTGCTTATATCACCCAGAATCTGGTCGACGGGATGATTCCTTTGAATCGTCGCTCGGACTTGAGTTGGAGGGGCCCGTGGTGCTTCTTCCTCCATAACTTGATCTTCTTGTGCTCAACCTTGATCACACGCCTCCTCTTGAGGAACCTGTTCATCATCTTGAGTTGGGGGTGCACCATTGTTGAGGAAGAAGGTTGATCTTGCTCTTGTTGTTCCTGTGGTCGCACATCTCCAATCGACATGGTGTGTATTGCGGTCGTCGGAACATCATCTTCATCTATATCATCAAGATCAACTAGCTCTCTTGGAGAGCCATTAGTATCATCAAATACAACGTCGCTAGAGACTTCAACCAAACCCGATGATTTGTTGAAGACTCTATACGCCTTTGTATTTGAGTCATAACCTAGTAAAAACCTTCTACAGCTTTGGGAGCAAATTTAGAGTTTCTACCTTTCTTCACTAGAATGTAACATTTGCTCCCAAATACACGAAAGTATGATACGTTGGGTTTGTTACCGGTAAGAAGTTCATATGAGGTCTTCTTGAGGAGGCGATGAAGGTAGACCCGGTTTATAGCGTGGCAAGCTGTGTTCACAGCTTCCGACCAAAACCGCTCGGGCGTCTTGAATTCTCCAAGCATCATCCTCGCCATGTCTATAAGCGTCCTGTTCTTCCTCTCTACCACACCGTTTTGCTGTGGTGTGTAGGGAGCGGAGAACTCGTGCTTGATTCCTTCCTCCTCAAGGTACTCCTCCACTTGTAAGTTCTTGAACTTGGACCCGTTGTCGCTTCTAATCTTTTTCACCTTGAGCTCAAATTCATTTTGAGCTCTCCTTAGAAAGCGCTGCAGGGTCCCTTGGGTTTCTGATTTATCCTGCAAAAAGAATACCCAAGTGAAGCGGGAAAATCATCAACAATAACAAGATCATACTTACTTCCCCCGATGCTGAGGTAGGCAACGGGTCCTAAGAGGTCCATATGAAGTAGCTCTAGAGGTCTTGATGTGGTCATCACATTCTTGCTGTGATGAGTACTTCCCACTTGTTTACCTGTTTGACAAGTTGCACAAGGTCTATCTTTTTCGAAACATGCATTGGTTAGACCTAACACATGTTCTCCCTTTAGAAGTTTATGAAGGTTCTTCATCCCAACATGTGCTAGACGGCGATGCCACAGCCAGCCCATGCTAGTCTTAGCAATTAAGCATTGTCGGGGACCATAATTAGGGGTACCCTCGAGACTCCTAATTCTCAGCTGGTAACCCCCATCAGCACAAAGCTGCAAAGGCCTGATGGGTGCGACTAAGTCAGGGATCGGTCCATTCGAGGGACTCGATCACGCCTCGCCCTAGCCTAGCCTCGGGCAAGGGCAGCCGACCCCGGAGGATCTCCGTCTCGCCCGAGGCCCCCCTCCAGCGACAAACATACTTCCGGCTCGCCCGAGGCCCAGTCTTCGCCAAGAAGCAACCCTGGCCAAAACACCACGCCAACCGACCAAATCGCAGGGGCATTTAATGCAAAGGTGGCCTGACACCTTTATCCTGACGCACGTCCTCTAGTCGACAGAGCCGAAGTGACTGCAGTCACTTCGCCGCTCCACTGAACGGCCTGACAAAAGGACAGCGCCGCCTGCGCCGCTCCGACTGCTGTGCCACTCGACAGAGTGAGGCTGACAGGCAGTCAGGCCCAGCCTCAGGCACCATAGGAAACTCTGCTTCGCCCGACCCAGGGCTCGGACTCGGGCTCAGCCCCGGAAGACGGCGAACTCTGCTCCGCCCGACCCAGGGCTCGGACTCGGGCTCAGCCCCGGAAGACGGCGAACTCCGCTCCGCCCAACCTAGGGCTAGGACTCAGGCTCAGCCCCGGAAGACGGCGAACTCCGCTCCGCCCGACCCAGGGCTCGGACTCGGGCTTAGCCCCGGAAGACGACGAACTCCGCTTCGCCCGACCCCAGGGCTCGGACTCAGCCCTGGCCTCCGCCAACGGTCTCCACATCACCCAACCTAGGGCACGGACCGACCACGTCAACAGGAGGCGCCATCATTACCCTACCCCAAGCTGACTCAGGCTATGGGGAACAAGACCAGCGTCCCATCTGGCTCGCTCCGCCAGACAAGTAATGATGGCGCCCCACACGCTCTATGACGACGGCGGCTCCCAGCCCCCTTACGGAAGCAAGAGGACGTCAGCAAGGACTCGACAGCCCCGACAGCTGTCCTTCCGCCAGGCTCCAGCGCTCCTCCGACGGCCACGACACCACACGAACCGAGTGCCAAAACCTCTCCGGCTGCCACGATGGCATGTACTTAGGGTACTAGCTCTCCTCCCCTAGACACGTTAGCACTCTACTACACCCCCCATTGTACACCTGGATCCTCTCCTTACGCCTATAAAAGGAAGGACCAGGGCCCTCTTATAGAGGGTTGGCCGCGCGGGGAAGAGGACGGGACAGGCGCTCGCGTGAGGCCACTCGCTCCCCTCCCGTGTGGACGCTTGTAACCCCCTACTGCAAGCGCACCCGACCCGGGCGCGGGACAAACACGAAGGCCGCGGGATTTCCACCTCTCTCCCTCTCGCTCCGGCTGCCTTTTTCCCCCCTTCGCGCTCCATCTCGCGCCGACCCATCTGGGCTGGGGCACGCGGCGACATCTTCACTCGTCGGCCCAGGGACCCCCCGTTCTCGAAATGCCGACAGTTGGCGCGCCAGGTAGGGGCCTGCTGCGTGTTGACGAACAGCTTCCCGTCAAGCTCCAGATGGGCAGTCTCCAGCAACCCTTCCAGCCCGGGACGGTGCTCCGTTTCGGGAATCTTGAGTTCATGTCCCTCGACGGCAGCTACGACATGATACTCCTTCCCCCGCCGTGCGACAGCGACAATGGCGGCCGACAGCCCGCCCGCCGGCGGCGGAATCAACGACGTCTTCCCCGCGTGGTGGAAGAACAACATTCGAGCTCACCCCGCCCTCTCCCCCGCTGACGGAGGAGGAGGCGGGGCAACCAAGGCCAAGCAGGAGGCGGCACCTCGTCGGCTGTCGAGCGAGTCGACGGCACCGGTGCCCCAACGGGGGGCACGTCGGGCATCGACCTCACGTTTGAGACGAAGACGAGCGCCGTCTCCCCGCAACACGCCAATCCCAAGCAAACGGACGACGCCAGCACGCTCGTGAAAGGCTTGCTGGGCGTCACCCTTGTACCTGAGACGACGGTGCAGTCAGTCACTGACGTGACTTCATCACCGCCCGTCGACCAAGAGGTACCCACCGATTCCCATCTCACGCCCTTTAGATTCAGCCTCGACCCGCCAAGCGACTTCGCTTTGATGGACGCTCTCGTAGAGGCGAGTCCAAACCCTCTGGGGTTTCGTATGCGGTCACCCTGGGACCGGCTGACGGACGTCTCGACCTACGGGCCCTCAGGGTCCAAGGAAGATGACGTGCCCGACTTCTGTTGGGATTTCTCCGGACTTGGTAACCCCAGTGCCATGCGGGACTTCATGACCGCATGCGACTACTGCCTTTCCGACTGTTCCGACGGTAGCCGCAGCCTCGGCGACGAGGACTGTGACCCAAGTCGTGAATGTTTCCACGTCGATCTAGGGGGTCCCCCCGAAGGCAACCATCTTGGTATGCCGGAGAATGGTGATCTCCCTAGGCCTGTGCCTCGCGTTGACATCCTACGGGAGCTAGTTGTGGTCCCCGTTCAGGCGGGGGGTCATGACCCACAGCTCGAGCAAATTCGCGGGGTGCAGGCCAGGCTCGACGAGGGAGCAGGAACGCTTGAGTCGATCCGCCGGGACATCGGGCAGGAATGGGCGGGCCAACCTCCGGCTGGAGAAGTGCGCCATCTACCCCAGGGTATCCAGCACCGCATCGCCGACGATGTCAGGGTAAGGCCGCCACCCGCTTCCAGTGGAGTCGGCCAGAACCTGGCTGCAGCAGCAATGCTTCTCCACGCGATGCCGGAGCCATCAACCACCGAGGGGCGGCGGATTCAGGGAGAGCTCAAGAATCTCCTGGAGGGCGCCGCGGTCCGACGGGCCGAAAGCTCCGCCTCCCGAAGGCAGGGGTACCCCTCGGAACATCACGCCGCGACTTCCCGATTCATGCGGGAAGCCTTGGTCCACACCGGGCGCACGCGCGACACAGCGCCTGCGGCCCCGGGTCGCCTCAGCAATGAGCACCATCACCGCGACCGTCGGGCCCACCTCGACGAGAGGGTGCGCCGAGGCTACCACCCCAGGCGTGGGGGACGCTACAACAGCGGGGAGGATCGGAGTCCCTCGCCCGAACCACCCGGTCCGCAGGCTTTCAGCCGCGCCATACGACGGGCGCCGTTCCCGACCCAGTTCCGACCCCCGACTACTATCACAAAGTACTCGGGGGAGACGAGACCGGAACTGTGGCTCGCGGACTACCGGCTGGCCTGCCAACTGGGTGGAACGGACGATGACAACCTCATCATCCGCAACCTCCCCCTGTTCCTCTCCG
Source organism: Zea luxurians (assembly GCA_029449295.1). Taxonomy (NCBI): domain Eukaryota; kingdom Viridiplantae; phylum Streptophyta; class Magnoliopsida; order Poales; family Poaceae; genus Zea; species Zea luxurians. Next base: position 19,886,771 of record JAOPSE010000032.1, on the reverse strand, counting down.
ACACCGCTCGCGCCTGGTTGGAGCACCTGCCTCCGGGGCAGATCTCCAACTGGGACGACCTGGTCCAAGCCTTCGCCGGCAATTTCCAGGGCACGTACGTGCGCCTGGAAACTCCTGGGACCTCCAAAGCTGCCGACAGCAGCCGGGAGAGTCTCTCCAGGACTACATCCGGCGATTCTCGAAGCAGCGCACCGAGCTGCCCAACATCACCGATTCAGATGTCATCGGCACGTTCCTCGCCAGCACCACTTGTCGCGACCTGGTCAGCAAGCTGGGTCGCAAAACCCCCACCAGGGCGAGCGAGCTGATGGACATCGCCACCAAGTTCGCCTCTGGCCAGGAGGCGGTTGAGGCTATCTTTCGGAAGGACAAGCAGCCCTAGGGCCGCCCACCGGAAGACGCCCCCGAGGCGTCAACTCAGCACGGCGCCAAGAAGAAAGGCAAGAAGAAGTCGCAAGCGAAACGCGACGCCGCCGACGCGGGCCTTGTCGCCGCCGCCGAGTACAAGAACCCTCGGAAACCCCCCGGAGGTGCCAACCTCTTCCACAAGATGTTCAAGGAGCCGTGCCCCTATCATCAGGGGCCCATCAAGCACACCCTTGAGGAGTGCGCCATGCTTTGGCGCCACTTCCACAGGGCCGGGCCACCCGCGGAGGGTGGCAGGGCTCGCGACGACGACAAGAAGGAAGATCACCAGGCAGGAGATTTCCCCGAGGTCCGCGACTGCTTCATGATCTACGGTGGGCAAGCGGCAAACACCTCGGCTCGGCACTGCAAGCAAGAGCGTCGGGAGGTCTGTTCGGTGAAGGTGGCGGCGCCAGTCTACCTAGACTGGTCCGACAAGCCCATCACCTTCGACCAAGCCGACCACCCCGACCACGTGCCGAGCTCGGGGAAATACCCGCTCGTTGTCGACCCCGTCATCGGTGACGTCAGGCTCACCAAGGTCCTCATGGACGGAGGCAGGAGCCTCAACATCATCTACGCCGAGACCCTTGGGCTCCTGCGTGTTGATCTATCCTCGGTCCGGGCAGGCGCTGCGCCTTTCCACGGGATCATCCCCGGGAAGCGCGTCCAGCCCCTCGGACAACTCGACCTTCCTGTCTGCTTCGGAACACCCTCCAACTTCCGAAGGGAGACCCTCACATTCGAGGTGGTCGGGTTCCGAGGAACCTACCACGCAGTGCTGGGGAGGCCATGCTACGCGAAGTTCATGGCCGTCCCCAACTACACCTACCTCAAGCTCAAGATGTCGGGCCCCAACAGGGTCATCACCGTCGGCCCCACGTACAAACACGCGTTCGAATGCGACGTGGAGTGCGTGGAGTACGCCGAGGCCCTCGCCGAATCCGAGGCCCTCATCGCCGACCTAGAGAGCCTCTCTAAGGAGGTGCCAGACATGAAGCACCACGCCGGCAACTTCGAGCCAGCGGAGACGGTTAAGTCCGTCCCCCTCAACCCCAGCAGCGACGCCTCCAAGCAGATCCGGATCGGCTCCGAGCTCGATCCCAAATAGGAAGCAGTGCTCGTCGACTTTCTCCGCGCAAACGCCGACGTTTTCACGTGGAGTCCCTCGGACATGCCCGGCATACCGAGGGATGTCGCCAAGCACTCGCTGGATATCCGAGCTGGAGCCCGACCCGTGAAGCAGCCTCTGCGCCGATTCGACGAAGAAAAGCGCAGAGCCATAGGCGAGGAGATCCACAAGCTAATGGCGGTAGGGTTCATCAAAGAGGTATTCCATCCCGAATGGCTTGCTAACTCTGTGCTTATGAGAAAGAAAGGAGGGAAATGGCGGATGTGTGTAGACTACACTGGTCTAAACAAAGCATGTCCGAAGGTTCCCTACCCTCTGCCTCGCATCGATCAAATCATGGATTCCACTGCTGGGTGTGAAACCCTATCTTTCCTCGATGCCTACTCAGGGTATCACCAAATCAGGATGAAGGAGTCCGACTAGCTCGCGACTTCTTTCATCACACCCTTCGGCATGTACTGCTATGTCACCATGCCGTTCGGCTTGAGGAATGCGGGTGCGACGTACCAGCGGTGCATGAACCATGTGTTCAGCGAACACATTGGCCGAACGGTCGAGGCCTACGTCGATGACATCGTAGTCAAGACGAGGAAAGCCTCCGACCTCCTTTCCGACCTTGAAGTGACATTCCGATGTCTCAAGGCGAAAGGTGTGAAGCTCAATCCCGAAAAGTGTGTCTTCGGGGTACCCCGAGGCATGCTCTTAGGGTTCATCGTCTCCGAGCGGGGCATCAAAGCCAACCCGGAGAAGATCGCGGCCGTCACCAGCATGGGGCCCATCAAGGACTTGAAGGGTGTATAGAGAGTCACGGGATGTCTTGCGGCTCTGAGCCGCTTCATCTCGCGCCTTGGCGAAAGAGGTCTGCCTCTGTACCGCCTCTTAAGGAAGGCCGAGTGCTTCACTTGGACCCCTGAGGCCGAGGAAGCCCTCGGGAACCTGAAGGCGCTCCTCACGAACGCGCCCATCTTGGTGCCCCCCGCTGCCGGAGAAGCTGGCTAAAATAGCCTTGGGGCGAACAACGGTTCCCCCGGACGTCTTCTCCCGAGACCTGCATCAACCCTCCGTCAAGATCGATGACACGCCCGAGCCCGAGGCACCCTCGGCCCAGCCCGAGGTACCCTCGGCTCAGTCCGAGGCACCCTCGGCTCGGCCCGAGGCACCCTCAGCTCGGCCCGAGGCACCCTCGGTTCAGCCCGAGGTACCCTCGGCCCCCGAGGGTGAGGCACTGCGCGTCAAGGAGGAGCGAAGCGGGGTCACGCCTAATCGAAACTGGCAGACCTCGTACCTACAATATCTCCACCGAGGAGAGCTACCCCTCGACCGGGCCGAAGCTCGGCGGTTGGCGCGACGCGCCGAGTCGTTCGTCTTGCTGGGAGATGGGAAGGAGCTCTACCACCGCAACCCCTCAGGCATCCTCCAGCGATGCATTTCCATCGCCGAAGGCCAGGAGCTCCTACAAGAGATACACTCGGGGGCTTGCGGCCATCACGCAGCACCTCGAGCCCTTGTTAGAAACGCCTTCCGACAAGGTTTCTACTGGCCGATGACGGTGGCCGACGCTACTAGAATTGTCCGCACCTGCGAAGGGTGTCAGTTCTACGCGAGGCAGACCCACCTGCCCGCTCAGGCTTTGCAGACGATACCCATCACCTGGCCTTTTGCTGTGTGGGGTCTGGACCTCGTCGGCCCCTTGCAGAAGGCACCCGGGGGCTACACGCACCCTTGGGAAGGGCTGTTCGTCATCGCCAAAGTTCTGAAGCCCGGAACGAACGAGCTGGCCGACAGTCAAGGCGAGGTCTACACCAACACTTGGAACATCCAACAGCTACGTCGCTTCTACCCTTAAGATGTTTTCAAGTTGTTCGTATACCTCGTTCCCACGCAAAATTTGGTCATCAAGGAAGGGTCAGCCTTGCCTCGGCAAAGCCCGACCCTCCCTCGGGGGCTAAAAAGGAGGGAACCCCCTCCACGTCAAAATTTTCAATCAAAAAGGCTTCTGCGTTCCCCCGGCTATGTCGGTAGCAAGACCCCAAGAAGCGAGCGCGGGTGCATGTAAGTGGCAAGGCTGACTAAGCCGAGGGACTCCTACACCTCTGGGTTACGGATACATCACTCGTCACCTACCACGAAAAATGACTCCTACTTGGGCAAGCCACCTCGCTACTGACGAGCGGGGCCGGACACGCAAAATGAAAAGGAAAAGGGGCACGACTTTATACTACGATAATAAAGTGTTCAGGCCTCAGCGGCCGCAAAAGACACACGTGCATTCAAAGGAAACTGCTCCAACAGAGTTAGGCGCCGCCCGGGGAAGGAGCCGCGCCTTCGGCTTCATCCCCACCCTCGGCAAAGTCCACCCTGGCTTCGAACGACGGCGCAGGCGGGAGGATCTCTGCCTCGAAGGTGGTCGCCAGCACTGCGCTCGGGCCCGCGGCGGCCGCGTCGAGCCTCTGGACTTCAGCCAGGGCGGCTTCATCTTTGTCAGGTGTGGCGGAACTGCCCGAGTTATTCCAACTTAAGTGTCTAAGCCCTGCCTTAGAGGCTAGACCACACTTAAATGGGAATAATCCGTCAATCCCTCGGATCTAGTCCGACACGGCCACTGACAGGATCAAGTACCACAATCTCACTCGATGGTGAGTCACAGAGCAAATACAATAAAGCATAAAACCATACATGTCAGAGTATTAAATTATTACATCATCATCATCATCATCGGAGTTTCTGCAAAAGTGACCATCATTGTTTTGAAGTGCAGCGGAAATAAACTAGCGGTAAATAAATAGAGAGATGGGGAAGCCTGTCCCATCACTCCTCATGCTCCTCCTCAGTCGAGGCAGGGTCCCACTCGACAGTCCAACCCGGTGGCAAGGTGGACGGCCAAGTCACTCCAGCAACCATTTCCTCCAGAGAACCTGTAAAATTATGCCACAAGCAAGGCTGAGTATACTAATACTCAGCTAGACTTACCCGGTGTGAGGAGTCTACTCCTCTACCTCTAGACATGCAGCTGTTTGGCTGTGGGGTTTGGTTGCCAAAAGCACTAGCTGAGTTTCTAAATCAAGATTTTAACTTTGTCAAAATTAAGTGTGACTCTCTTAAGGCTAAAAGTGTACTATCTACTCATACATAGTAGCAAGCATTTTTGCAATCAACATCTTGTATCATCTCATCACAGTTCCACTTGTTACTCAATGTAGCAGCATGGATCAAGCAGTCTCATTAGCTGCGAGAAGCAGACGATTCGAATCGAGTTTTTAAACCTTGCAAGGTAAACCTAAACACACGACATGCAGGGGCACTCCGTCCCCACACATATCAACCGTCCCCATTGATTCCCTGGCAACAGAAAGGGGCTCACCGCCTTGGCGTACAATGCCTCACTGACCCCGACTGGCCGTCGTGCAGTGACCGCACTTGTACCCACCATAACCGGAATGGGAGACCTCGTCTCAGGTCGCGTGAGGAGGGCAATCTGCGGGCAGGTTCACTCAGGTACTAGGCTTACCGATTTACCATATTTCTCGGTATGTGTTTAGTACGTTCAAACGCTTGACTCACGGTACCACACCTTAATCCTTATTCCGGTTCCCACCTCGTAGACAACCAATCCCCATGGATTGTTGTCCACAGACCAACACCATTATGATATAAAAATGGATACAACCAATTTCCTGATCTCGCGCGAGTGCTAGAAAATCACTCGACTTCTACCGAGATCCTACTTAATAAAGCAGCTACTCGACTTAGCATACTAGTATTCATCACAATGGGGTTCCTGAGATCATGCAACTATGGTTTCAAACAACTCCTACACTTAAGTGCACAAACAATCCTACAATCATTAAGTGTAGTAAAATAGCATAAATAACAGGTTATGCATAAAACCGGGGCTTGCCTTCCAAAGCAGTGGCAGGCAGGTCCTCTGGTGCAGGCTCTGGTGCTGGGTCTGGGGCTACTTCCTGAGCAGCTCCCTGCTCCGGCACGAGGACGTACTCTCCGTCAGCAAGATTACAGTCTATCGAATGAAATGAACATGTATGTTATGATTATGCAGGATTAATAACATTATGCAAAAAGAAAACTAAGTTAAGGAATAACTTAGGGTTTCTGGGTCATACGGGGCTTTTAGTGGTTTAGGCTTATTACTCCTAGGTTTAGATGTTTGTTGAGGATAACATAGTGGATTTGCATTGTCCTTACATAATTCAATGGGAAATGTTATAAGGGTTTTAGGGTGACACTAATGACCAGTATTTATTTTCCTTTCTTTAATTTCTACTTATGGTTTTTAGTGTAGGTTTGAACTATGACAGTAGGTTAATAATTTCCAAAAATTCTGTAAAAAATTGTAGTGGGTTGCCATTGGCTATCCTAGCTGGTTTTAGGAATTTGAGGCTTAAACTATAAGGGCTATGCTTTAGACAAAAATAACAAGGGTGGTGTAAAATGGGCCACTTTACACTACACCTCACTATTAGAGTTGAGTTTCTTCCTAAGGGTCATTTTTGTTGGGTTCTAACAGTAATACTAAACCTCTGTGCCAAAATCCATAGAAAGTTAATTGGTGATTATTTAATTGTGATTTTCTAAAGTTTAATGCCAAAAAGGTGCTTATAACTAACTTGTCATTTGAAAAATATCAAACAACAGATTTTGTATTTTTCCTCTGTGCATAATAACCAAACATTAGTTATCCCAAGGTTTGGGGTGTCTTTGCCTTAGGGTTATTTTTGTAGAGTTTGTCTAAGTTATCCTTATTTTATTAATTTAAAAGGTATCCTTCTTATTTTATACTAAACCAGGGTATGATATATTTTTCCAGTGAACTACATTAAATAAGTATCCTAACAAAAATAGGGGTGCTCTCTGGTTCATGGTTTAAATTACATTTTCTATTTTTCTTATCTTTAAGCATATTATGGAATAAGGGGTAAAAACCAACTTAATAGAGTGGACAGAGAGGTTCAATATTTTTAAACAGGTCAGTAGGTAGATATAATCCTCTCCAAATTTTTCTAACCCTAGTCAAATAGCACAACTATTTTTCTTACTATTATTGAGCTTTTGGCCAAAACTAACATTAAATCAGAGTTTTAAAATCTTCCTTAATACCAAGGGGTTTTTATATTTTTCTTACATAGGTTACATTAATTAGAGTCTGACAAAATTGGTTTGACCAAATTTGGATGAACTAAACATAAGTTATGAATTTTTAAAGTCTCTGTTCAATTTTAAAATAGATTTTAAAAGAGTTTCCTGGAAAAACAGTTTACACCGGGGTCCCTGGGTTTAAAACAAATCCACCCTCGCAGATCTACCCTTGCGCCACTGTTCCCCTGTGTCTCTGACATTTCACAAAACCCCCCGACCTTCTCTCCCTCTCACCCGCAGTCCTTCCCCCAATTGAAACAGTAACCGCGGGAAAGAAAAGGGTGGCGCGGCTTACCGGCGGCGAGGGAGGTCCGGCGAAGGGTGGGGTTGGCTCGGGGAGACTCTGGCGGTCATGTCGAGGTACGTCTTGACGTCGGGGATGGCCGGAATCGCCCGGTCCACGAGCGCAGGCGGGTGTGCTCGTCGGCGGTGAGTGTACCGGCCAAACTACGGCGAACTGGTTCAATCCAAGGGCACGGTGAGCTTCACGGTGTAATGTAGCGACTGTGTGCACAAGGAATCAAAGGATGGTTGAGTGGTTTACCCGGTCCACGTACTCCGACAGGGTTGAGAGCTCCGGCGAGCGTGGACTGGCCTCTCCGGCGAAGCAAACTCCGATTCCTCGCTCGGGGAGCTTCACGGAGGCGTGCACAGCCTTCCCCGAGGGCTGGACGGGGTTGGGAATGGCTCTGCTGGCCGGTCTACGGCGACAGGGGGATTGGGCGGCCGCGGACTCGCTGCGCACGGGCAAACGGCGACGAGCTAACTCCGGTGAGGTTTTGAGGGTGCGCGGAAGAGTGCAGTCGAAGCCTGGGAGGGTTTTATAGGCTCGGGCGCGGGCCACGGCGCTGGTTTGGCTCGGGCGCGGCGCTGGGCACGCGGGAGCGCGCGCGGGCGTGCTCTGGCGCGGGCAGAAGGCGTCGAACACGTGGAGGTGAGTTTCTTCCATTGTTCAAACGTCTCCAAAGATCGCAAACGTGCGAATCTTGCCATGAATCCGGCGCAGACCTCCTCCTGGCACCTAGGGCTATCTCACATGTGTGAGTTCCAAAGGAAGATACGCCCTAGATCAGGAGATAGACGGGCGCCAAATCTGGCTTGTCTCACTGCCCACCACGCGACAAAACTGATGCCAATCCCTGTCAAACGTCCAAGTCTCGGTCTCCACTTCTTCCAGGGGGTGCCTTAGGTGGTATACCACATTTTTGGTATAGAACCCAAGTGGTTTTGGTGCCATCTTCAAGGTGAACACGGTTGATCCTTAAACTAGGGTTAAAAATGGACTTAGAGAGAAATAGAGAGCTCTAGCTCTCTCTCCACTTGGAGATTTGAATTGGGGTTTCTCCAGGGGTCTTTTTGCATTATTTCCCTCCCCTAATTGCTGGTTACAAGGTTGCTTAGGGTTTGGGTAAAGATTGTCCATGCTTTGCACATTTGCTCACTCTCTTGCACCCCCTTTACTTAGGGTTTTGGAAGATAGAGTTTAGAAAGAGGTCTAGGGTTCTTCTCCCCTCTTATCCAAGGTAGTAAGTGAGCAAGGATTAGAGTAATGCTTCTTAGGTCATTGGCAACATGGTTAGCACATGATCTCCAAAGTTCTTTGGTGTGGCCCTAAGCCTCTACCACATGTGATCAAAGCCTTTAGTATTAAGGTGGGCTCCAACCAAGGTAACATCTGGGGTGTTACAGCCCTCCCCCCTTAAAGGAATCTCGTCCCGAGATTTTAGCTAGAGTCCCTTGGAGGGTGCTTGAAGGTGTGCTAGTGCTACTCTTCCTTTATGCTCAAGTTTCACTTATTAACTGCTCTTCGAATGTCATCCTCTTTGCAACTTCAGAAGGAAGCCCTTCTTAAGTTAAATCCACAACTTAGACTATCCTTGTTATCTAAGTTTTTCTTATAATTGAATTCAAAGGGCAGGTGGGGGGTTGGGTTTTTGGGGTTACATACCGACTCCTTTGGGCAGAAAGTCGGGGAAGCGAGAGCGTAGAAAATCCTCCGTCTCCCATGTAGCTTCTTCTGCTGAATGGTGACTCCACTGAACCTTGTACATTCTGATTGATCTTGCCCGAGTTGATCTTTCCTTCTGATCCAATACCTTGACGGGGTACTCTTGGTAGGACAAGTCTGGTTCTATCTCAATGTCTGGTTCTGGTAGCACTTCAGTGGGTAGACGAACACATTTCCGCAGCTGAGATACATGGAACACATTGTGAACTGCTGACATGCGGGGTGGCAATTCCAATTGGTAAGCTACGGGTCCACAACTTGCCTTGATCTCATAGGGTCCAATGTAACGAGGGGCTAACTTGCCCTTGATCCCGAATCTCTAGACACCCTTGGTTGGTGATATCTTAAGGTAGACATGATCTCCCACCTCAAACTGTAGAGGCTTCCGCCTCTTGTCATGATAACTCTTTTGCCTGGCCTGAGCAGCTTCTAGGTTCTTCTTGATAATTCTGACTTTTGCTTCTGCTTCAAGTACCAAATCGGGCCCAAAAATTTCCCTTTCTCCTGCTTGAGACCAATTTAGTGGGGTCCTACACCTTCTCCCATATAAGGCTTCAAAAGGTGCCATCCTCAGACTGGATTGATAGCTGTTATTGTAAGAAAACTCTGCCAAAGACAGACACTTGTCCCAATCCTTTCCATAATGTAGTGCGCATGCCCGCAACATGTCTTCCAAAATCTGATTTACCCTTTCTGTCTGACCATCTGTTTGGGGATGGTATGCTGAGCTTCGTATAACCTGGGTTCCAAGTGATTCCTGCAATTGCTCCCAAAATCGTGCCACAAAAGGTGCTCCTCGGTCGAAGACTATAGTCCTTGGTATCCCATGCAGACGAACTATCTGGTCAATGTAGATCTCTGCATACTTCTCCGCCCGGTGGGTGGTGTGCACTGGCAAGAAATGAGCAGTCTTGGTCAATCTGTCCACAATAACCCATATAGAATCATGGTGCCTGGAGGTATTGGGCAATCCCACTATGAAGTCCATGCAAATGTCCTCCCATTTCCAAGACGGTATGGGAAGGGGTTGCAAAGGGCCTGCTGCCTTCAAGTGACTAGCTTTTATTCTCTGGCAAGTGTCACACTCGGAGATGTACTTGGCAATTTCCCTCTTCATTCTGGTCCACCAGTAAAAAGGTCTAAGATCATGGTACATCTTGTTGCCACCAGGGTGCATGGAGAATTTGGAAAGGTGAGCTTCATCCAGTATCTTCTTTCTAAGTTCAGGGTCCTTGGGAACCACCAATCGGTCTCCAAACCATAAAATTCCCTTGCTGTCCTGACGGAAACACTTGTATTTTTCTGCCTTTTGCTTGAGCATATCTTTGATAACCTGAACACCCTTATCCCCAATCTGTGCCTGAACTATTTGCTCTTGCAATGTGGGCTCCACCGAGATATATCTCAATTCACCGGAAGGAACAACTTCCAGGTTCAGCTTACACAGCTCATCACACAGGGTGGTGACTCTTGCATCCATGTTCATACAATTGCACTGGGCCTTTCTGCTCAAAGCATCTGCCACAACATTGGCTTTGCCAGGATGGTAATGCACCTCCAAATCATAGTCCTTGATTAATTCCAACCATCTCCTCTGCCTCATGTTCAGATCTGCCTGAGTGAAGATGTATTTGAGGCTCTTATGATCAGTGTAGATGTTACAGTGAGCCCCCATCAAGTAGTGTCTCCATATCTTAAGAGCATGAACCACAGCTGCCAATTCTAGATCATGTGTAGGGTAGTTCTGCTCATGGGGCCTGAGTGCTCGGGAAGCATAAGCAATCACTCTGTTCTCTTGCATCAAGACACATCCCAATCCTGTACCAGAAGCATCACAATAAACTTCGAAGGGCTTAGTGTTATCGGGTTGAGCCAGCACTGGGGCTGTTGTCAAATGTTGCCTCAGTGTATGAAAAGCATCTTCGCACTTCTGGCTCCAAGCGAACTTGGCTCCCTTCTTCAATAACTCAGTCATTGGCTTGGCAATTCTGGAGAAATCCGGAATAAATCATCGATAATACCCTGCCAATCCCAGAAAACTCCTAATCTGCCTCACTGTAGTTGGAGGTTTCCAGTCCATCACTTCTTGCACTTTCTCAGGGTCAACTGATATCCCATTCTGAGAAATTTTGTGACCCAAGAATTTAATCTCCTTCAGCCAGAACTCACACTTACTCAACTTAGCATACAACTGATGATCACGCAATCTCTGAAGTACAGTATGCAAGTGTTTGGTGTGCTCGGCTTCATTCTTGGAATAAACCAGGATGTCATCAATGAAAACAACCACGAACTTGTCTAGCTCTGGCATGAATACTGAGTTCATCAAGTACATAAAATAAGCCGGGGCATTGGTCAGCCCAAAAGACATCACCAAAAACTCATAGAGCCCATATCTGGTAGAGAAAGCCGTCTTGGGAATGTCACTGGCACGGATCTTAATCTGATGGTAACCTGAGCGAAGGTCTATCTTGGAGAATACCTTGGCTCCTACCAACTGATCGAACAGAACATCAATGCGGGGCAGCGGGTATTTGTTCTTGATAGTCACCGCATTGAGAGGGCGGTAGTCAACACACATCCTCAAACTCTCATCCTTTTTCTTCACAAACAATGCTGGACATCCCCATGGTGAAGTGCTTGGACGAATAAACCCCTTGTCCAACAATTCTTGCAATTGCTTTTTCAATTCTCCCAATTCTGCGGGAGGCATCCTATAGGGTCTCTTGGATATAGGAGCAGTCCCAGGTTGCAACTCAATTGCGAACTCAATGTCTCGGTCAGGTGGCATCCCTGGCAATTCCTCCGGAAAAACATCTGGGTAGTCACGGACCACTGGGATCTTTTCCACCGGGGATTCTAACATAACAAAGGCACAAGATCGGGTACAACCCTGGTTGGGTAAATGCAAAACAGTCTCGCCATAAGCAGGGGAATGGATTTCAATGGCTCTGGCTGCAATGTCCAATACTGCCTGATGCCTGGTCAACCAGTCAGCTCCCAAAATAATATCCACGCTATTCAATCCTAAGATGAGAAGGGTGGTTCTAATCACCAGTCTACCAAATTTTATAGGCACTTGCCTGTTGATTTGATAAGTGGCAACTCTGCCTCCTGGCATTGAAATTGTAATGCCCCCATCGGTATGGTGAAAGGGCAACTGGCATTTGGCACTAAACTTGGCACTGATAAAACTATGTGAAGCACCGGAATCAAAAAGAACAATAGCGGGAAAATTTAAAACTGTAAAGATACCAGTCATGACGGGTGCTCCCTCTGGAATATCAGCCATGGTGGTGAAGTTTAGCCTGCCCTGCCGCACTTGCACCCTCTGCCTCTTCCCTTGGTTCTGATTAACATTCTGCCCCTGCCTCTGCTGATTCCTGGGGCAATTCTTGGCATAATGCCTAGTGTTACCACAGGTGAAACACCTGTTGTCATTTGCCTGGCGGTACTGCTGCTGCTGATTGTTCCTCTGAGCTGGAAACTGGGTGCGGTTGGGTGCCTGCTGCTGCTGCTGCGGTGGTCTGATCACCCATCTCCCCTGCTGCTGCTGGGGTCCCCTGTTCTACGTGTCGGACACAATCCTGAAGCGTTGCGGCTGAGCTGAGGGTCCTGCCACAGGGGTCTTCCTCTTCTTCTCTACCTGTCGAGCTGTAATGCAGTCCTCCTGGGAGATAGCCATGTTGACCAACTCATTGTAGCTGTTGGCCCTGACGGTGTTGAGACGATCACGGAGCTTGGTGCTGAGCCCCCGTCTGAACCTGTCCCTCTTCTTCTCGTCCGTGTCTGCATGGTATCCAGCATACTGGCACAAGTCATTAAAGGCCTGGGCATACTGCAACACTGTCCTGTTGCCTTGAGTGAGTGCCAAAAACTCATTGAGCTTCCGGTCCATGATCCCGGCTGGTATATGATGTCCTCTGAAAGCTGCCTTGAACTCCCTCCACTCCACCTCTCGGTCCTCTGGCTGCATAGCAAGAAAATGATCCCACCAAGTCCTTGCGGGTCCGCGAAGCTGCTGGGTGGCAAACCTGACTTTGGTGACCTCTGAGCAAGCTCCATGGAGCAGTGGGAATTTGGATTCCACCACCTGCAACCATACATCTGCATCAAGTGGGTCCTCTGCCCTTGTGAACAATGGAGGCTGGGTGCTGAGGAACTCCTGATAGGTAGCCGCCGCGGGGTGACGCTGATGGTCTCCACCACCATAGTGCTGAGGTGGTGGCAAACGCTGAGCCAGCTGCCTCAAGATCTCATTCTGCTGAGCCATGAGCTCCTGCAGAGTGGGAGGCGGTGGCGGTGGAGGAACGTGCTCATTCTGGCCACGACGCTGCCTCCCGGCCATCTGAAAAGCCACATACATGCTTAACACCACATCTCCAAGTTCAAGATTTTATCGCGGAGAAAAAGTTAAAACAACATGATAGACTCCAACTTCAACATAAAGATTTTTAAAAGTCATAAATTCCTCTTTCCAAATTTAAACTGATAGTAGCATCCCTCAAACAGGCTTCCAGGAGAGTTTAGCACGGTTACATCGATTTGTCCCAAAATGACTCAACTCTATCTAGCCTAGTACCCCCAAGGGCGCAAAAGCTAAGCTAGCCACGAGGAGTCCTACCATTACCAACGTCTAACTCTACTCTGGTCACCTAGTGCGCGAATGAGGCCGTACTCGACTCGGGGGAAGGTGGTCTTCCCGAGCCAGCAGTGTCTACACTGGAGGCAGGCTCATCTCCTCCCTCGATGTCGACGTCCTCGTTGGCCTCCTGGTCCTGGATCTCCTGGTGATGCATGTCCAGGTGCTCATTAGCCTCAGCAAGCTGCTGCTGAGTGTTAATGAGCTGATCCTCTAAAACCTCGATGGTGTTCTCCCTGGTGCCCACTAGCTCCTCCAACTCATGAACCTCATCAGACATCTGCTCCACTTGCAAATCTTTTTCTACCAGCTCCTGGGACAAGTCAACCACGAGCTCCTCCCTGTTGTCCAAGGTGATCTTGGTCGCCTCTAGCAGTGCCATCAAATGAGACATTGCCTCCCCACGCATCACTTGCAGACGGTACAGGGCGTTCATGCATCGCACCGACAAGTGAGCCGTGTGGCCTGGGTAGAGAGCCCAGATGTCCTTGGCATGCTCCACCCGATCCTTCCACATCGGGTCGTCCTCCTTTTCCGCGGGGAACAACCCAATGGGGTGGGTAGAGAGCTCCAAGGGATGGAACCCACAAAAAGTCGTCAACCCGTGCAGAGCGATCGCCTCGATCGTGTCCTCCGCCCGGTATCCGAAAGACTCGGAGTCCAGAGAACGCCAGCCTGGCTGCAGGGGATGAGGCTCTAAGATCATCCTCACCCTACAGCGAGGCACCCGGTGCTTCTCAAATTGCTGCACCGTGTACTGAGGGGGTGTCAAGTATCCGGCCCCCTGAAGTACCTCCCACAAGATGCGGGGAAAACCCTCTCGTGCAAGTCCGTCAGTGTGGGTCAGTGCATTTCCGTCATCGGAGGATCCGTGGGAAGTCATCTGTGTATGGTTAAGCGTAAGTAAAAGAAAAAGAATTATAAAAAGAACAAGGAAAAAATAAAACTCAGCCCTTCTCTAGTTTAAATGAAAAGGCACTGTGGGCCTAGTTGGTTGTTATCTTGTTTGTAAGTCCTTTACTCAGTTATCCATTTGCTTAATTATGAATGCATGCATGCTCGTCCTGAACGACCTCACAAGATAAAAGGAATCGGGAGGAACTCCCATCCTGTAAAAGTGGCCGGTAGGGCCTAGTTACTTAGCCACCTAGCTACCCTTTTATTACCCTAAGGCTTCACGTCCTAGGTCTATCCTACTCGTCCTACTATCTATCCAATATTGTTTCTATCAAATTTTACTTGGAAAATTGATGGTGTTTACATTTTATTGATTCCTCTATGGTGGTACAAGCTCCGATACCAGCTGTGGCGGAACTGCCCGAGTTATTCCAACTTAAGTGCCTAAGCCCTGCCTTAGAGGCTAGACCACACTTAAATGGGAATAATCCGTCAATCCCTCGGATCTAGTCCGACACGGCCACTGACAGGATCAAGTACCACAATCTCACTCGATGGTGAGTCACAGAGCAAATACAATAAAGCATAAAACCATACATGTCAGAGTATTAAATTATTACATCATCATCATCATCATCGGAGTTTCTGCAAAAGTGACCATCATTGTTTCGAAGTGCAGCGGAAATAAACTAGCGGTAAATAAATAGAGAGATGGGGAAGCCTGTCCCATCACTCCTCATGCTCCTCCTCAGCCGAGGCAGGGTCCCACTCGACAGTCCAACCCGGTGGCAAGGTGGACGGCCAAGTCACTCCAGCAACCATTTCCTCCAGAGAACCTGTAAAATTATGCCACAAGCAAGGCTGAGTATACTAATACTCAGCTAGACTTACCCGATGTGAGGAGTCTACTCCTCTACCTCTAGACATGCAGCTGCTTGGCTGTGGGGTTTGGTTGCCAAAAGCACTAGCTGAGTTTCTAAATCAAGATTTTAACTTTGTCAAAATTAAGTGTGACTCTCTTAAGGCTAAAAGTGTACTATCTACTCATACATAGTAGCAAGCATTTTTGCAATCAACATCTTGTATCATCTCATCACAGTTCCACTTGTTACTCAATGTAGCAGCATGGATCAAGCAGTCTCATTAGCTGCGAGAAGCAGACGATTCGAATCGAGTTTTTAAACCTTGCAAGGTAAACCTAAACACACGACATGCAGGGGCACTCCGTCCCCACACATATCAACCGTCCCCATTGATTCCCTGGCAACAGAAAGGGGCTCACCGCCTTGGCGTACAATGCCTCACTGACCCCGACTGGCCGTCGTGCAGTGACCGCACTTGTACCCACCATAACCGGAATGGGAGACCTCGTCTCAGGTCGCGTGAGGAGGGCAATCTGCGGGCAGGTTCACTCAGGTACTAGGCTTACCGATTTACCATATTTCTCGGTATGTGTTTAGTACGTTCAAACGCTTGACTCACGGTACCACACCTTAATCCTTATTCCGGTTCCCACCTCGTAGACAACCAATCCCCATGGATTGTTGTCCACAGACCAACACCATTATGATATAAAAATGGATACAACCAATTTCCTGATCTCGCGCGAGTGCTAGAAAATCACTCGACTTCTACCGAGATCCTACTTAATAAAGCAGCTACTCGACTTAGCATACTAGTATTCATCACAATGGGGTTCCTGAGATCATGCAACTATGGTTTCAAACAACTCCTACACTTAAGTGCACAAACAATCCTACAATCATTAAGTGTAGTAAAATAGCATAAATAACAGGTTATGCATAAAACCGGGGCTTGCCTTCCAAAGCAGTGGCAGGCAGGTCCTCTGGTGCAGGCTCTGGTGCTGGGTCTGGGGCTACTTCCTGAGCAGCTCCTTGCTCCGGCACGAGGACGTACTCTCCGTCAGCAAGATTACAGTCTATCGAATGAAATGAACATGTATGTTATGATTATGCAGGATTAATAACATTATGCAAAAAGAAAACTAAGTTAAGGAATAACTTAGGGTTTCTGGGTCATACGGGGCTTTTAGTGGTTTAGGCTTATTACTCCTAGGTTTAGATGTTTGTTGAGGATAACATAGTGGATTTGCATTGTCCTTACATAATTCAATGGGAAATGTTATAAGGGTTTTAGGGTGACACTAATGACCAGTATTTATTTTCCTTTCTTTAATTTCTACTTATGGTTTTTAGTGTAGGTTTGAACTATGACAGTAGGTTAATAATTTCCAAAAATTCTGTAAAAAATTGCAGTGGGTTGCCATTGGCTATCCTAGCTGGTTTTAGGAATTTGAGGCTTAAACTATAAGGGCTATGCTTTAGACAAAAATAACAAGGGTGGTGTAAAATGGGCCACTTTACACTACACCTCACTATTAGAGTTGAGTTTCTTCCTAAGGGTCATTTTTGTTGGGTTCTAACAGTAATACTAAACCTCTGTGCCAAAATCCATAGAAAGTTAATTGGTGATTATTTAATTGTGATTTTCTAAAGTTTAATGCCAAAAAGGTGCTTATAACTAACTTGTCATTTGAAAAATATCAAACAACAGATTTTGTATTTTTCCTCTGTGCATAATAACCAAACATTAGTTATCCCAAGGTTTGGGGTGTCTTTGCCTTAGGGTTATTTTTGTAGAGTTTGTCTAAGTTATCCTTATTTTATTAATTTAAAAGGTATCCTTCTTATTTTATACTAAACCAGGGTATGATATATTTTCCAGTGAACTACATTAAATAAGTATCCTAACAAAAATAGGGGTGCTCTCTGGTTCATGGTTTAAATTACATTTTCTATTTTTCTTATCTTTAAGCATATTATGGAATAAGGGGTAAAAACCAACTTAATAGAGTGGACAGAGAGGTTCAATATTTTTAAACAGGTCAGTAGGTAGATATAAACCTCTCCAAATTTTTCTAACCCTAGTCAAATAGCACAACTATTTTTCTTACTATTATTGAGCTTTTGGCCAAAACTAACATTAAATCAGAGTTTTAAAATCTTCCTTAATACCAAGGGGTTTTTATATTTTTCTTACATAGGTTACATTAATTAGAGTCTGACAAAATTGGTTTGACCAAATTTGGATGAACTAAACATAAGTTATGAATTTTTAAAGTCTCTGTTCAATTTTAAAATAGATTTTAAAAGAGTTTTCTGGAAAAACAGTTTACACCGGGGTCCCTGGGTTTAAAACAAATCCACCCTCGCAGATCTACCCTTGCGCCACTGTTCCCCTGTGTCTCTGACATTTCACAAAACCCCCCGACCTTCTCTCCCTCTCACCCGCAGTCCTTCCCCCAACTGAAACAGTAACCGCGGGAAAGAAAAGGGTGGCGCGGCTTACCGGCGGCGAGGGAGGTCCGGCGAAGGGTGGGGTTGGCTCGGGGAGACTCTGGCGGTCACGTCGAGGTACGGCTTGACGTCGGGGATGGCCGGAATCGCCCGGTCCACGAGCGCAGGCGGGTGTGCTCGTCGGCGGTGAGTGTACCGGCCAATCTACGGCGAACTGGTTCAATCCAAGGGCACGGTGAGCTTCACGGTGTAACGTAGCGACTGTGTGCACAAGGAATCGAAGGATGGTTGAGTGGTTTACCCGGTCCACGTACTCCGACGGGGTTGAGAGCTCCGGCGAGCGTGGACTGGCCTCTCCGGCGAAGCAAACTCCGATTCCTCGCTCGGGGAGCTTCACGGAGGCATGCACAGCCTTCCCCGAGGGCTGGACGGGGTTGGGAATGGCTCTGCTGGCCGGTCTACGGCGACAGGGGGATTGGGCGGCCGCGGACTCGCTGCGCACGGGCAAACGGCGACGAGCTAACTCCGGTGAGGTTTTGAGGGTGCGCGGAAGAGTGCAGTCGAAGCCTGGGAGGGTTTTATAGGCTCGGGCGCGGGCCACGACGCTGGTTTGGCTCGGGCGCGGCGCTGGGCACGCGGGAGCGCGCGCGGGCGTGCTCTAGCGCGGGCAGAAGGCGTCGAACACGTGGAGGTGAGTTTCTTCCATTGTTCAAACGTCTCCAGAGATCGCAAACGTGCGAATCTTGCCATGAATCCGGCGCAGACCTCCTCCTAGCACCTAGGGCTATCTCACATGTGTGAGTTCCAAAGGAAGATACGCCCTAGATCAGGAGATAGACGGGCGCCAAATCTGGCTTGTCTCACTGCCCACCACGCGACAAAACTGATGCCAATCCCTGTCAAACGTCCAAGTCTCGGTCTCCACTTCTTCCAAGGGGTGCCTTAGGTGGTATACCACATTTTTGGTATAGAACTCAAGTGGTTTTGGTGCCATCTTCAAGGTGAACACGGTTGATCCTTAAACTAGGGTTAAAAATGGACTTAGAGAGAAATAGAGAGCTCTAGCTCTCTCTCCACTTGGAGATTTGAATTGGGGTTTCTCCAGGGGTCTTTTTGCATTATTTCCCTCCCCTAATTGCTGGTTACAAGGTTGCTTAGGGTTTGGGTAAAGATTGTCCATGCTTTGCACATTTGCTCACTCTCTTTCCCCCCTTTACTTAGGGCTTTGGAAGATAGAGTTTAGAAAGAGGTCTAGGGTTCTTCTCCCCTCTTATCCAAGGTAGTAAGTGAGCAAGGATTAGAGTAATGCTTCTTAGGTCATTGGCAACATGGTTAGCACATGATCTCCAAAGTTCTTTGGTGTGGCCCTAAGCCTCTACCACATGTGATCAAAGCCTTTAGTATTAAGGTGGGCTCCAACCAAGGTAACATCTGGGGTGTTACATCAGGAAGGCAATACCCCTCGCTTACCCGCTCCAGATCCACGACGTATTGGGAAGCAAGCACGGCGAAGGCCCGCCTGACGTCGTGGTGTAGCGCCTCGCGAAGTCTACCGCGCACGTGATCGCCCAAGGCCTGCAGGCGACTTTGAGGGGAACTTCCTGAGGGGACGTTGCCGAAGCCAAAGACCCGGCAGAAGTTCGAGATGGCCTCGGACATGGCCGCGTGGTCGGCCTCCCTCTGCTCGGCCGCCCCGGCAAGCGCCCTGGTGGACTCATCAAGGGCGGACTCGAGCTCTGCGAACAGCCAGAACGCAAGGCCTCAAACACAAGCGGAGGAAACAAGCTGAGACGAAAACCGAAAATGGCCAGGACATACCTCCGACTCGGGCACGCTGCTCCGAGACTGCGGCCTGGGCTACGGCTAGGTCTGCTGCAAGGGTTCCAGCCCGGCTTTCGGCCTCGGCAGCCCGGCCCCGAGATTGGTCTCACTCATTGGCGACCTGGTCGAACTCCGACTGCCGTCGTTGCACCTCTGCACGTGCCACTGCCGCCTCTGCGCGTGCCGCTGCCGCCTCTGCTCTCAGATCGGTGCAGAGCAACCGAAGGTCCGCCACCTCGGCGCCCTGCTGGGAGAGGCACGCAGTAGCCTCGGCGAGCGAGGTCCTCAGGGATCGCAGCGGGCCCCAGATGTCGACCTCGTGGCGAATGAACGACGACTTGGCGGCGCTCAGATCCGTCAGATCCTGAGGGAAGGAAGCGAGGCGTCACAAAAGACGCCTTGGTCACAAAAAAGGTATGCCTAAAACCATTACCTGGAGGATCTTGGGGACGTCCCTGCAAAAGACCTCCAGCGATGACCGGAGCGACCCCACCGTTGCTTCGGCACACTCGCGGAGCTCGTCCCAAGACTGCTCCTCCCGTTCATCGTCAAGAACGAAGAAGGGATCCGATGCCTCACGGGTCCGGAACCGGAGCAACGGGCGCCGCCCCTTGGAGCTCCGCCGCGCAGGGACAAGGCTGCCGCTCGGGAACTCGCTCCACGGCGACTGGTGCCACCTGAGCCCCCCGCTGTGGAGCGCCTTGCGAGAAGGTCAGCTGAACAGCGAGGCCCGGCGCGGCACCGGCTGCGAAAGCCGACGCCGTCTTAAGGGCTTTCCGGGGAGCCAGATCGGTCAGGCCATGGCTTCGCTTGCTGAGGAGGAAAGAAAAGTCGCGGTCGGGACATATGAATGAGGAGCCAGGACGAAGACATTCCAAAGTACTTACCCGCTCCGGGCCATGATCAACCGCGCCTGAGGAGAGGTCTCTCGGATCTCGACCCCCGAAGGTACCGCTGAGGTCCGCCTCGCCGCCAGCTTCGGTACCGTCCTCGCCTGGGGCACCTTGGACGCCCGGGTGACGGACTGCCCAAGCACTGCCACGGCGACCTGAGGGCTGCTCTCCTGCGTTGCCGGCGTGGGCGACGGCTCTCGGGGAACAGACGCCTCGGCCTGACTCCCCGGGGTCACCTCGACTTCCCCGGCTGAGGGGTCAAGTACCCCCTCGGTCTGCCCCCGCTCTTCGAGCCGGGACCTCGGCGTCCCGACTCCGGGAACTGACGGCGCCAGCCCGCTCGGGGGTTGGCTTGACAACTCCTGGCCTAGCCTCAAACCCGGGCTGAGGCCGAGGCGGGCAGCCATGTCGTCGTCCTCGTCATCGTCTTCATCATCGTCGTCGTCGTCAGGCGTTTCCGGCGACGGCTCCCTCGGGAGTCCATCCCTCTCCTGCCGACGATGGAGCTTTTCCAAGGCGTCTCAGGCCCGCGTCCGCTCGCGGGCCCGAGCCTTCTCCGCGTCTTTCTTCTTCTTCTCCTCCTCCGCGGCAACCCGCCGCGCTTCTCGGTCCACCGCGTCCTCTGGGACCCGTGGCCGGGAAGGCTTGTGCCACCCTACCTCCTGGAGACAGATGAAAGGTCTCGACCGTAAGGACCAAGGGCAATCCGACGCAGGGAGAAAGAAGGAACGGACACTCACTAGGGTCACACACCCGTGGTCGGGGCGCATCAAGGGCTGAGAGAAGGCGTTGGCGTCCGGTTTTCCCAACGCGACGGCCACCCGCCCGTGGAGAACGTCGATGGGAAGGGGATCCGAGGACATCCGCGAGCCCTCTAAGTCAGCCTCCGGCGTCATCTCCCAAAGCGGCAACCGCCGCTCCGCCAAGGGAAGCACCCTACGGCGGTGAATGGCGGCAATCACTCCCGCGGCGGTGAGTCCCCCTTTCCGCAACGCCTCCAGGGCCTTGAGAAGGGGCTCGAGGTTCTTCTGTCTGTCGTGCGGGGTCCCGTAGCGCCAAGCATCAGCGGCGACGGTGACCACTCGCTGGGAAAACGAGGGGAGCATCTCGCCGTCATTCCGGAGGTAGAACCACCGGCGCTGCCACCCTTTATTCGAGGACGCAAGGATGGCGGGAATGTACAGCGACGCCCGCGACTGCCTCAGCTGGAGGATGCAGCCGCCGGCCCGCACTGCCGCGCGGACCCTTCTCTCCCCCATCGGCGAAGCAAAAAGCTCCGCAGAAAAGAGATGAGTCCACAAGTCCCAGTGGGGGGTGATCCCCAAGTACCCTTCGCACACCGCTACAAAGATGGCGGCTTGTGAGATGGAGTTGGGGCTGAGGTTGTGCAACTCCACCCCATAGTTCTGCAGGATCGCCCGCATGAAGCGGCTTGCCGGCACCCCGAACCCCCGCTCGTGGAAGGAGACGAAGCTCACGACGTACCCCGGCGGCGGGGACGGAGCGGCTCCGCTCGCGGGGGGAATCCACTCTGGCTGCCTCTCATCAGAGAGAGGGCGAAGTAAACCCTTAGCAACAAGATCCTCCAGGTCATCCGTCGTGACTGTGGAGAAAGGCCATGGGTCGCGCGGTGAGACGATGGTCACCCGGTCGGCCATCACCGAGCAAAAGGGGTGGCGGCGGAAAGGACTGGGTGGGCGGTTTCCTTTTCTCTGGCTAAACCTCTCAGGTTGCGAAAGCCTAAGAAGGAGGCGAGAAGCGGAGCAAAGAACCGTCGCCAGTCCCTCCCCCGAGTATATAAAGACCAAGGCGAGACCCGTTCAACGTTTCGCCCGGACCCGCCGCGGGATTCAAAAACTCAAAGCGAAACGGCCGGTCCTCGAACGGCTCGCGCACGCGCAACGGCCGCCCCGCGAACCGCTCGCCCCGTCGCATTAACTCCACGGCGGGAAAGGCGACGCCTCTGGCAGGGGAAGCGAGTGACGCTTCACCTTCGCCATAATGACCGCGTCAAAAGAGGTACGCCACGTCATTCGATTTCGTATCCTTTTCCTTTTCCTCTTTCTCTCTCTTACAACAGGGACCGGGAAAGGGGGATACCCCGAAAAGGATCCTTCTCCGTGAAGGAAACAGGCTCCGAGCCTCCCTACTGATCAGAGGTTCGAAGGTTGGCCCCTCGGAGGGGTTCAACAGCCGCCTCAGAGCGCGTGGGCTCCACACCCACTACTAGTCAGAGGTTCGAAGGCCGGCCCCTCGGAAGGGTTCAACGGCCGCCTCAGGCCACTCGGGCTCCGCGCCCACTACTGATCAGGGGTTCGTAGGCTGGCCCTCGAAGGGTTCACATCCGCCTCAGACACAGAGCGAGGGATGACCATGGGTACGTTCGATACATAACCAAGGCTCGGGCTACGCTCCCGAGGTACCCTAGGACATTTCCGAGACCAGCGGGAACGATCTTGTAACGGAATCCCATCAGAGGGATGCATCAAGCCCTCGGACCCCGTTGACAGGGGACCGGGTCCGGCAGATCACCCGCAGGTACTTTTGAGCGCGCCTCCGGGCCTCTAGCCGACCCCTAGCAAATGGGGCACGGGCGTCCACTCGGATTACCCGCCAGCAGCTCACCAGAGACACCATGTTCGGCGCCCTCCGAGGGCAACATGGCGCTTTCCCCCCCCTCCTCCTGGCGGAAAGGCGACGCAGGGGCGTATGTTAAAAAGTCGAGTCTATCCTTGATCGTCCTCTCGCCCTGTGCGGAGGCTCGGGGGCTGCTCTCGCAAACTCGGCTCCGGCCAAACCGTTGACAGCGTCAACATACCAGCCCGAGAACTTGGGACCCGACCGTGCACCCGGGCTACGGCCAGCTCGCATGAGGGAACGACCAGACCAGCCGAAGCATTGCGCGAGGCATTAAGACCTTGGAGGAGTCAAACCACTCCTCCGAGGCCTCGGGGGCTACACCCGGCGGGTGCGCTCGCGCGCACCCACCGGAACAAAACGCAACCGAGAAAGGCTGGTCCCCTTGCAAAAAAGTGCGACAAAAGCCTCCAAGCGAGTGTTAACACTCCCTTCGAGGCTCGGGGGCTACTATCCGGGACCATAATTAGGGGTACCCTCGAGACTCCTAATTCTCAGCTGGTAACCCCCATCAGCACAAAGCTGCAAAGGCCTGATGGGTGCGACTAAGTCAAGGATCGGTCCATTCGAGGGACTCGATCACGCCTCGCCCGAGCCTAGCCTCGGGCAAGGGCAGCCGACCCCGGAGGATCTCCGTCTCACCCGAGGCCCCCCTCCAGCGACGAACATACTTCCGGCTCGCCCGAGGCCCAGTCTTCACCAAGAAGCAACCCTGGCCAAAACGCCACGCCAACCGACCAAATCGCAGGGGCATTTAATGCAAAGGTGGCCTGACACCTTTATCCTGACGCACGTCCTCCAGTCGACAGAGCCGAAGTGACCGCAGTCACTTCGCCGCTCCACTGACCGGCCTGACAAAAGGACAGCGCCGCCTGCGCCGCTCCGACTGCTGTGCCACTCGACAGAGTGAGGCTGACAGGCAGTCAGGTCCGGCCTCAGGCACCATAGGAAACTCCGCTTCGCCTGACCCAGGGCTCGGACTCGGGCTCAGCCCCAGAAGACGGCGAACTCCGCTCCGCCCGACCCAGGGCTTGGACTCGGGCTCAGCCCCGGAAGACGGCGAACTCCGCTCCGCCCGACCCAGGGCTCGGACTCGGGCTCAGCCCCGGAAGACGGCGAACTCCGCTCCGCCCGACCCAGGGCTCGGACTCGGGCTCAGCCCCGGAAGATGACGAACTCCGCTTCGCCCGACCCCAGGGCTCGGACTCAGCCCTGGCCTCCACCGACGGTCTCCACATCGCCCAACCTAGGGCACGGACCGACCACGTCAACAAGAGGTGCCATCATTACCCTACCCCAAGCTGACTCAGGCTACGGGGAACAAGACCGGCGTCCCATCTGGCTCGCTCTGCCAGACAAGTAATGATGGCGCCCCACACGCTCTATGACGACGACGGCTCCCAGCCCCCTTACAGAAGCAAGAGGACGTCAGCAAGGACTCGACAGCCCCGACAGCTGTCCTTCCGCCAGGCTCCAGCGCTCCTCCGACGGCCACGACACCACACGAACCGGGTGCCAAAACCTCTCCGGCTGCCACGATGGCATGTACTTAGGGCACTAGCTCTCCTCCGCTAGACACGTTAGCACTCTGCTACACCCCCCATTGTACACCTGGATCCTCTCCTTATGCCTATAAAAGGAAGGACCAGGGCCCTCTTACAGAGGGTTGGCCGCGCGGGGAAGAGGACGGGACAGGCGCTCGCGTGAGGCCGCTCGCTCCCCTCCCGCGTGGACGCTTGTAACCCCCTACTGCAAGCGCACCCGACCCGGGCGTGGGACAAACACGAAGGCCGCGGGATTTCCACCTCTCTCCCTCTCGCTCCGGCTGTCTTTTCCCCCCTTCGCGCTCCGTCTCGCGTCGACCCATCTGGGCTAGGGCACGCGGCGACATCTTCACTCGTCGGCCCAGGGACCCCCCGGTCTCGAAACACCGACAAGCATGCATCTAGATCGGCCTCCTCTTTTGAAAAAACAACTAAGTAGAGTTTGCCGTCTAGTACACCCTTAAAAGCTAATGAACCATCACTCCTTCTAAAGACAGACACATCTACATTGGTAAATAGACAATTATATCCCATATTACATAGTTGACTGACAGATAATAAATTGTACCCGAGCGATTCAACTAAAAACATATTTGATATGGAATGCTCGGATGAAATGGCTATCTTTCCTAGTCCTTTAACCTTGCCTTCATTCCCATCTCCAAAGATGATCGAATCTTGGGAATCTTTGTTCTTGACGTAGGAAGTGAACATCTTCTTCTCCCCCGTCATGTGGTTTGTGCATCCGCTGTCGATAATCCAGCTTGAGCCCCCAGATGCATAAACCTGCAAGGTAAATTAGGCTTGGGTTTTAGGTACCCAACTCTTGTTGGGTCCTACAAGGTTAGTTACAATAGTCTTTGGGACCCAAATGCAAGTCTTGTCTCCTTTGCATTTGGATCTCATCTTTCTAGCAACCACTTTTTCATTTTTAAATGAAAGAACATACATAGTGTTGCAAGCATGAAAGACAGAGGTAGTTTTATTACACATTCTCCTAGGCCTACCATTAAAATTAGAACTTGAAGCAATCATGGCATGTGATTCAAAAGCATTATAACTCTTATTATAATGAGAACTTCTAAAAAAAATTCTATCATTATACATGAAAGCATGATTCTTTTGATTACTACTAGCCATAGGGGCCTTCCCTTTCTCCTTGTTGGGAATGGGAGCCCTTTGGCTTGTTAAGTTCTTGGCTTCCTTTCGAAAACCAAGCCTATCCTTAATTGAGGGGTGTCTACCAATGGTGTAGGCATCCCTAGCAAATTTTAGTTTATCAAAATCAACCTTGCAAGTCTTAAGTTGAGCATTAAGACTTGCCACCTCATCATTTAATTTAGCAATAGAAACAAGATGTTCATCACAAGCACTGATAACAAAATCCTTGCATCTATTGCAAATAACAACATGTTCAACACATGAACTTGATCTATTGGCTACTTCTTGCTTAGCACTTAAATCATCGTTCAAAGTCTTTAATCTAGAGATAGATTTATTGCAAGTAGATAACTCAGAAGATAGTAATTCATTCCTCTTAATTTCTAAGGCAAGAGACTTTTGAACACTAACAAATTTGTCATGTTCCTCATACAAGATGTCCTCTTGCCTCTCTAGTAGTCTATCTTTTTCATTTAAAGCATCAATCAATTCATTGATATTTTCTACCTTTGCTCTATCTAAGCCTTTAAACAAGCTAGTATAATCTACTTCATCATCACTAGAATCTTCATCACTAGAAGTAGAGTACTTAGGGGTTTCTCGAATGCTTACCTTTTTCTCCTTTGCCATGAGGCAGGTGTGGCATTCGTTTGGGAAGAGAGAAGATTTGTTGAAGGCCGAGGCTGCCAATCCTTCATCATCAGAGTTGGATGACGAGCAGTCCGAGTCCCATTCCTTTCCAAGATGTGCCTCGCCTTTAGCCTTCCTATAGCTTTTCTTCTTCTCCTTCTTCCCATGTCTTTCTTCTCCCTGGTCATTTTCATTATCTGGACATTGAGCAATAAAATTACCCGTCTTACCACATTTGAAGCAGGAGCGCTTTCCCTTTGCTTTATTCTTGTTGGGGTAGTCCTTGCGTCCTTTCAATGCAGTCTTGAAGCGCTTGATGATGAGAGCCATCTCATCTTCGTTTAGCCCGGCCGCCTCAACTTGTGCCACCTTGCTTGGTAGCACCTCCCTGCTACTTGTTGCTTTGAGAGCAACGGTTTGTGGCTCGTAGACGGGCATGGGACCGTTTAATGCATCATCAACATATCTTGCTTCCTTGACCATCATATGCCAGCTAACAAACTTTCCGAGTATCTCCTCGGGCGTTATCTTTGTGCACCTGGGATTTTCACGTATGAGGTTCACAAGATGAGGGTCAATAACAGTGAAAGACCTGAGCATAAGTCAGACGATGTCGTGGTCCGTCCATCTCGTGCTTCCATAGCTCCTGATCTTGTTGACCAGGGTCTTGAGCCTGTTGTACGTTTGCGTTAGCTCCTCTCCCCTGATCATGGCAAACCTTCCTAGCTCGCCTTCCACCAACTCCATCTTGGTTATCATGGTGGCGTCGTTCCCCTCATGCGATATCTTGAGGGTGTACCATATTTGCTTGGCGTTTTCCAAGCCGCTCACCTTGTTGTACTCGTCCCTCACAAGGATGCTAGCAAAACAGTGGTAGCTTGTGCATTCTTATGGATTTGCTCATTGATAAACACAGGGTTATCGGTACTGTCGAATTGCATTCCATTTTCAACTATCTCCCATATACTAGGATGGAGAGAAAATAGGTGACTACGCATTTTGTGACTCAAAAAAGCGTAGTCCTCTCCATCAAAATGTGGAGGTTTACCAAGAGGAATAGAAAGCAAATGGGCATTGGAATTGTAAGGAATACGAGAATAATCAAATGAAAAATTTGAGTTAACCGGTTTCTTTTTCTCGTCGCAGTCGTCGTCTCTTGGGGAAGAAGAAGACTCATCGCTGTCGTAGTAGACGATCTTCTTGATGCGCCTCTTCTTCTTCCCATCCTTCTTCTTGTGACTTGATCCAGAGTCAGTGGGCTTGTCGTCCCTCGGCTCGTTGAAGATGGACTCCTTCTCCTTATCATTGACTACCATCCCCTTTCCCTTAGGATCCATCTCTTCGGGCGATTAGTCCCTTTCGTGAAGAGAATGGCTCTAATACCAATTGAGAGAACCTAGAGGGGGGTGAATAGGTGATCATGTAAAATTCAACAACTAATAGCCACAAAACATGGTTAAGTGTTAGTATGGCTAAGTATCGAGCTCTTGCGAACACAAGTATCACAAAAGAACAATCACAAAAGACACGCGAGTTTATCCCGTGGTTTGGCAAGTATAACACTTGCCTACCTCCACGTTGTGGCGTCCCAATGGACGAGGGTTGCACTCAACCCCTTTCAAGTGATCCAATGATCAACTTGAATACCATGACTTTTCTTTGTTTATCTCTTTTCCCATTTGCGAGGACTTTCCACAAGTTGGAATCTCTCGCCCTTACAATAACGATCACGGTGAAAGCACAAGAGTAAGGATGGGAAGCAACACACACAAATCCGCAGCAATACACACGCACACAAGCCAAGACTTGAGCTCAAACTGAAGCACAACGAGTTCACAACAAGAACGGAGCTCAAATCACTAACACGGTCGATCAAGTGCGTGGAGATGGAGTGTGGAAGACTTAGAATGCTCAAAGTATGCTTGGATGACTCCTCCATGCGCCTAGGGGTCCCTTTTATAGCCCCAAGGCAGCTAGGAGCCGTTGGAGGCATTCTTGGAAGGCTAATCTTGCCTTCTGTCGGGTGGCGCACCGGACAGTCCGGTGTGCCACCGGACAGCCACTGTTCATGTCCGGTGCGTGATTTCCTTCCATTCCTGGCGCAGCCGACCGTTGCAACTTCGAGCTGGTTGGCGCACCGGACACTGTCCGGTGCACACCAGACAGTCCGGTGCCCCCTGCCGACCGTTGGAGCAGGCCATGCGTCGCCCGCGGATTTGGCGGCCGACCGTTGCGCTGGCGGCCGTTGGCTCACCGGATAGTCTAGTGAATTATAGTCGTACACCGCCGAACTTTTCCCGAGAGTGGCCAGTTCGCCGGAGACCAGCCTGGCGCACCGGACAGTCCAGTGTGCCAGACTGTGCTGAGTCTTGGCTGCACACAAGCACTCTCTTCCAATCTTTTTCTTTTCCTGTTTCTAGCACTTAGGTAACTTCATTAGTACCCAAAACAAATGTACTAAGTCTAGAAACATACCTTCTTGTTGATTTGCACTTCATTCATCATTTGGCATATAATAACCCACTTAATATGTGTTGGACACTTAATCACCAAAATATACTAGAAATGGCCCAAGGGCACATTTCCCTTTCATGTAGAAATTCCAAATTTGCTCCTAAAGCAGTAGAAGGCTTTTTACTTGGTTATGACTCAAACACAAGGGCATATCGAGTCTTCAACAAGTCCACTGGATTAGTTGAAGTTTCTTGTGATATTATGTTTGATGAGACTAATGGCTCTCAAGTAGAGCAAGCTGATCTTGATGAATTAGATGATGAAGAGGCTCCATGCGTCGCGCTAAGGAACATGTCCATTGAGGATGTGTGTCCAAAAGAATCCGAAGAGCTTCCACAAGCACAAGATCGACCATCATCTTCCATACAAGCATATCCACCAACTCAAGATGAGGACATGGCTCAACAAGAAGAGGATGAAGATCAAGATGATGAGCCACCTCAAGAGGAGGACATTGATCAAGGGGGAGATGAAGATGATCAAGACAAGGGAGATGGTCAAGAAATTCAAGATCAAAGAACGCCACACCCAAGAGTCCACCAAGCAATTCAAAGAGATCACCCCGTTAACTCCATACTTATTGATATTCACAAGGGGTTAACCACTAGATCTCGAGTTGCTCATTTTTGTGAACACTACTCTTTTGTGTCCTCTATTGAGCCATACAGGATAAAGGATGCACTAAGAGATCCCGATTGAGTGGTGGCAATGCAAGAAGAGCTCAACAACTTCACAAGGAATGAGGTATGGCACTTAGTTCCACGTCCTAACCAAAATGTTGTAGGTACCAAGTTGGTATTCCGCAACAAACAAGATGAGCATGGTGTGGTGACTAGGAACAAAGCATGACTTGTTGCAAAAAGGTTATTAACAAGTCGAAGGCTTGTATTTCAACGAAACCTATGCACCCGTAGCTAGGTTTGAGTCAATTTGTATATTACTTGCCTATGCTACTTACCATGGCTTTAAGTTATATCAAATGAACGTGTAGAGTGCCTTCCTTAATGGCCCTATCATGGAAGATGTATATGTTGAGCAACCTCCCGGCTTTGAAGATATTGAGTATCCTACACATGTGTATAAGCTCTCAAAGGCGCTTTATGGGCTCAAACAAGCTCCAAGAGCATGGTTGAGCCTGCAGTGAGAATGCGCCTAATGGTTGTTCTGGTTGATGGATGCCGGGGACTGAGGGGTGGTGCTATGGCTGGTGTGATCCATGGGCAAGCACAACACGGAGATCCTATGTTTCAGGAGTTTGCGGGCCGATTACTGCGCCGGGTGTGCTCGCCGTTGTTTGAGATGGTCAGGAGCTGGGTGCTAGAAGGGGAATTGGAGGATGTATTTGCAGAGTTTTTTTATCGTTGGGCAGCCAGTGAATTACCAGCCAGAACGAAGGTGGTGAGATGGCGTCAAAGGTAGCTTTTGATCACCTAGAACGATTCTTCGAAAAGTTCGAGTTCAGTGCAGACAACATTGAGCCCCTGGTTCAGACATGCATGACAACTCTATCCTCAAAGATGTAAGTCGTAACAAATCTTTGACATTCTGTTCCATCATTCAGCCTTTGTGATGCAGATCTTTTCATTTCATTTATGTTCTTTGGTAATTCCTACATCTATGGTTAATACTTAATATTTTTTCACAGGAGTGATGTGATTTTTTTCTCTGTGAAGTGCTGTTGCACCACTTTTTTGTGTTGTTTTGGTAAAACAGGAAAAAACTTTGATAGGGAAGTAGTAACTTTTTAGGGTTTTCTTTTCTTTATATGGGCCAACCAAACATAAATATTTTTGGAGATTTAATCAGTTCTCACATGTCATTAATCCTTATACCAAACACACGAACTCATATCCAAGCAGGACTGCAACGAATTGTTTGGGAAAGACCAGGTAGTTTTTTTATGTTTTATCGTCACATTGCAAAATACCCTTTATTCAAAAGTCCTAGCTCATCTTTCCATTCCCTTTAATGATAGCTGAAAGTAGAGCTGAAGAAGGGGCATCTGTTTGAAGGATGGACTGAAGGGGTCATCAACTTTTGGGTGCTATTAAAGTGTCCATATACCAAACACACTTTTGCTTTATATGTTGTCACATGACCTATGGAGAAAAGGAAGGAGATGAACTAAAAAAGAATGCTGATGTTCAAGAAATCCACCGAAGGACAATATTTAATCCAGTTTCGAGAGTCAACATGCCTAAAACGATATATGATCATGAGTGAGTAATAGATTATATATTGTTTCTGGTTACCTCTAATTTTTAGTGGTTCATTTGGTACTTATTTTAATAG
This sequence comes from Zea luxurians, assembly GCA_029449295.1. NCBI lineage: Eukaryota > Viridiplantae > Streptophyta > Magnoliopsida > Poales > Poaceae > Zea > Zea luxurians. Next base: position 19,855,724 of record JAOPSE010000032.1, on the reverse strand, counting down.
TTGAAAGGAACAAAGCATTATCTTTAGCCATTCTTGAATATTGCAATGCTATTAGAACTTTTGCTTTCATAGTTTACGAGTTCAGTTCATGGTAGCTATATTTGGTGACGCATTGCAGTTCAGCTTGTTTCATAAGGATTGTATGGCTAGGTGATCTCAACTATAGGATCAACTTACAATATGAGAAGACACACGAACTCATATCCAAGTAGGACTGGAACGAATTATTTGGGAAAGACCAGGTAGGCTTTTATGTTTTATCGTCACATTGCAAAATATCCTTTATTCAAAAGTCCTAGCTCATCTTTCCATTCCATTTAATGATAGCTGAAAGTAGAGCTGAAGAAGGGCATCTGTTTGAAGGATGGACCGAAGGGGTCATCAACTTTCCTGCAACGTATAAGTACAAGGTTAACTCAGAAAAGTACATAAGCGATGATAACAAATTTGGAAGGAGAACACCTGCATGGTATATTTTGTTCTAAACTTACACTAATGTCTTAACAGTACATACACGAGTCAAGTCTTCTTGCAAATATAACAAAAGTATTGAGTAAATTACCATTTATGTTGGCAGGTTATTGTATTTGTATGCGTAACATGAAATTCAACATGTGGTAGAACGGGTTGTTGGTTTTTGATAGCTCATCTTGCATAGTTGTACCCCTTGAATTAGGGGAGTTAAGCTCATTCAAATTGACAAAAGTACGCAAAGTTTATTACACTTTAATGGAACATCAGTATTAATAATAAATCAGAGATATTTTGCTTGTGGTTTATAGTCTTCCCTGACTACCAGTACATGCATAAGCGGTGCACTTTGTCACCAAGTAGTTTTTTTTGCCTAAATTAGCTCAATTTAGTTTCTTCACAAAGTAATGCACTGTTTTCTATGAAATGGATTAGTTTATAGGCCTCCACACCTAAATTTAGATATGGAATGGATTAGTGCATAGACCTTACAATGTAGTTTCCTCACAAAGTATTGCCTAAATAGTAATACCTTCCACTTTTGCAATCAGATCTCTTGTTTTCTTTTTATGTGTGGAAAGGAATAGAAGATTTTTCAATCTCTGTTCCTCGTGTCAATTACTGAACTTCACGCTGATGTGCATGTTCGCTGTTTTCAGAACAACGCCATATCAGATTAAAGCAGATGGAGCTTCCGTAGGAGGTCTACAAGGCATCGAGTTTTGAAGAACTCTGATATCTCAGAACCTGAGACTCTTAGTTCCAGCAAAGCAAAGGCTGACATTACACCGAGCAACAATGTTTATACTTCAACATATTCCTATGCCTCGGGAGAAGCCTTTGCAACAAGACAAGCCAGATGAGAAGACTCTGCATCAAGAGAAGCTAGAGGAGAAACCTCTGTATCAAGGAAACTCTGATGAAAAGTTGATGGATAAGCCAAGTGAAAAGCCTACTGACAAACTTATGGAAGAACCAACTGACCAGATAATTGAAAAATCAATTGAACCATCCACTCAAAGGATAACCGAAACACCAACTGATGAGCCAGCTGAAAAAATAAATGTTGCACCAACTAAAGAACTAGCTGAAAAAATAGCAGAGACAGCATCTGAAAATATAGCTGAAGGGTCAATAAAAATGCAACAGAAGAGACACCCGAAAGGGCAATTGAGAAACTAATTGAAGAGGCAGATGAAAGTATTTTCGTCTCATCAACTGTGCTGAAGGAGGAGGAAAACACCTCACTTGTTGAAGGAAGCAGTAGAGACCCGGAGGAAGATCATTTGGAGTCTGCAGCTACTAATCTTCAGCCTAGCAGTGACACTTGCATTGTAAGTAACAATTATTGTTCTTTTAGCATTATGTTTAGTTGTTCCTCATCCAATATTATTTATTATTTATATGTTATCAACACTTGCATTGTAAGTTACAATTATTGTTCTTTTAACATTATGCTTAGTTGTTCCTCATCCAATATTATTTATTATTTATACGTTATCAACGTAAAATTATTAAGAGATTATCCGCATGACTACAGGCAAGGGAAGAGTTGCTGGATCAGAAGGATATGGTGAAACTGCAAGCTGTTATCCATGCACATCTTGGTGCTTTTGTTAGATGGTTTCCAATTTTAGGGAAATTAATTTGTAGGCAGCGCTAGGTGTCTGGGATCTTTTAAATGACAGAGTTCGTGCTCGATAGATATGCGGTGTTGTGTTGAGGTTTGCCTCCTGAATTTAATTTATTGGAACTCCATTGTGGTAGATATGGAAATTGGTCACATTTTTTGTATTAGTTTAATCTTGACTGGTATTCTGCAAACTGTAGTGGACGAGTGGTGTTCCATGCACCAATTTTTATGTAGTATGTGAATCAATATCATAATCAACCCAACCTGAGTAGCCTCTGCTCCTGGGCCGACGACGTCAAGCTTAGGTACCCTTGGCCATCGCCGCTCCACTACATCGACACCCCCAATGGTCCTCTGCACCTACAACTACGACGGTAAGCGACCATGCCCCTCATTCCAAGATGAATCTGACATGCAAGCCTGTGCTCATGGTCGTCATGCGTTGTTTTTTCTGTTTCGCCAGGGGACTACAAGGACAAGGATGGTGTCAAGGGCCTGTGCGTCGTGGGCGCCATCAACAATTGTACCTCACAGCTCCCCACCTATGGGAGATCTTCTCCCCCATAATGTAATGTTGCTACTGTGCTACTTGTATGTGCATGCTCCAATTCTGCAAAGTTTTGGACAATTTGTCATCAACAGTCATGAACGTTGCTTTTCTGCAGTGCAGATAATCTAACACAAGCGCTCATGTTCCTCTCGCACTTCATCAGAGACATACACTAGATAGTACAAACCGCAAGCAAGGTTTGATGTGCTTTATTTGGTGTGTTTGATCGGATCAGCACTGTGGCTGATCGCTCAAGCTACTGACTGCTAACACAACTACTACCTGTACTCCATAGCCACTTCACTCCGACAAAGGAGGGAACACCGTCGACTTCCACTGGTATGCAAGGAAGACTGTATTACACTATGTACGTGCGTCAAATACTGGACATCGTCAGTCACGATCTTGAAATCTATAAGAACCTGGATGTTAGGGCATGTTGGGGACTTGTTCTCAAATGCTTCAGATTAAGAACAAGGCAACATAAAAAGTGTTAAATGATAAAGTCCTTCGTCCTCTGAAACATTATTTCCCTTCGGGATATAATGTATTTCGGACGAAGGTCACAAACAACATACCTTCGTAAGCACAATAAACGATGATGAAGAACTTATATGTAACATAAGAAGTAATATAAACATTTAAATATTATCACAACGTCATTTCTATTTTATTATCATAGAAAAATAGAAATGATTTCATATTACAAGTGTACCTTCGGATTGCAGGAAGGCAAAAGTATAAGGATGACGCAAAAGCAAATGCCAAGTCAGCGTGAACAGTACGGGAGTACTGTTCATCTATTTATAGGCGTGGGACGCAGCCCATGTAAAATTACATTCATGCCCATTACATTTGCTAATGACTTATGGGAATCTATTAAGGCCTAAGTAGTCTTTTCATCTTTAAGTCGGTTCCCCTTTCTGCTATCGCGACGAAGCTTTCCTGCGCATAGCTTCGGCTGTGCACCATCCTTCGTACAGCTTGGTAATCAGCCCGTCCTTCGTCTCAATCCCCCTTCGTCTGGCTTAGGCTTCGTCCTGACCGTACTCCATGTTCATAATCTGAGTCCGAAGATACCTGTTCATATAATTCACTTGGAAAACATTGTCAAATCATGTTTTTGAGGACCTTCGGAGGACGAAGGCCCCCAACAGGGCATGCTCTGTTTTGTTCACTAATTGTCTGGTTTGGAACGCCAGCATCATCTAGCCGACTGAAGACGACTTCTACGGAGACAGCGTAGCCGGTTACATCGACACACCGAAGAAAAACATAATGGTATAGAACTAGGATAAGTGTTTTCTATAGATAAGGAGAAAGTGAGAAGCTAAATGTTAATTATTTAGACCTTTATTCGCTCGGTAGCACAGAGGATGGTCGGAGAAGTGTCTAGCTGGAATGCATGCGGCAAGAACCAGACTGTATATCCAGATATGTATATATGCTTTGCTTCACATTCAGTTTTTTGTGCTTGGGCATTTAATTGATCTTTGTATGTTGTTGCATCGAGTGTTTTTTCGTTGATTAATACAGTAATTTTCATAATTTTCTTTATGTTTCAAATCCTTCATAAAGTAAGATTACTCTCTGAGTTTTTGACTGGTTATAAATAAATATTGCAAGATATGTGTCTGAGAACATCATTGCATAATGCCACTGGGCATACAAGGGTGTTGAGGAAGACTCAACCCTAGAATGTACTACTAATACTAGCACATTACTTTTTTAATTAAGGTAATGCCTACATTCCTGTTATGTAGTATGCACACCGGACTTGTATTGTTGTCGTACTATTGATGCATGATTTTAACTTGAGGGGCAAGAATATGCTAATTAATTTGTGTTTATGTTCTTGGTGCAGATCCCTATTTTTTATATATCTTATCTCTACTATTTCATTCACCTCTCTCTCCTCTCCCACATTTAAACGGTAAAAAATCTAAAATTATGCAAATATAAAGATTAATAATTTGTGAGTTGTGGTAACGCATGAGCACCTGACTATGTTTCGTTAATGCATGTCTAATTTCTGTTAACGAGTGTTTCAAACTACAACTGTAGGTTTGGGGCAGTCAACTTGTGTAGGCAAGACATTGGTGGTGACCCGTTCAATATCACAGATACACATTTTGAGATTAAGACCTCATATTTTAAGCAAAAGCCTTCCATTTTTAAATTTATTATGAAATATCTCGTCATGGATTTTGTACTTTGCTCTGTGGCATTAATCCCTTGTCTCGCATTATCTGCTACTTGAATACTTAAAGTGTATTTTTTTTATTTCAAATGCTACATACAAATGTTTTTCAGTCAACACAACTCCATGTCATTTTGTATTTTTCTTAGTGTTCAATACTATTTAGATTCTATTAAGTCAAAAATAGCAAAGATAACATAGAAATGTGGACTTCCAAATGCAGAAGCAATTGAAAAAAGTGTACATCTTATGCAACTTGATCGAACTGTTATATTTTAGATCTTTTGTTTAGCATTTTTTAATCCACATGTATTTCTCTATCATATAAAACTCTATATTGACTCTTTAAAATAATTTATGTGAATTTGATAATGTCTGTCACACGGATTCTATATACCATAGTGAATTGATGGTTGAGAGACTAAGCACTAGACATGTAAATTAACAAGACTCATATAAGCGTCGAACAGTGTGCTGATGATGATCAGAGACACAAGGGTGGCACATGATCATGTCTTAACATGTTTGGCTTCCGAACAGTCTTTTCTCCAGCTTCCCAAGGAAGAAGAAGATCCGGTTAGATATGTGTCGATGCTCATCTCCAACGTACATAAGTTATCAATAGTATTATATGTTTCCGTTGCAACGCACGAGCACACATGACACATCTAGTACTAAAAATATGAAAATGAAAAAGGTACGAACGCGGACAGCAAATTTCCCCATTTCTCTCCCCTCCTCTAGGGCTCTAAGCGACCGCGAACTGTATCTCCTCCCTCGCCATTTCCCAACACCCTCCTCCACCCCCCTCCTAGGCTCACCAAGTCACCAGTCACCACCACTCCGCCAGCCAGGCGCCCCCTCCATTTCCGGCGCGGCGCGCCGAGGTCTGCACGGACGCGCCTCGGTCACTCCGTCTTCCCACCTCTCCGGTCTCCGCTGGTCGTGGTCTCGAGTTCCCTCGCTTGCTTACGGGAGGCAACGACACGACCCCGATTCGAGTGGCGACCGGGGGAACCGCGTCTTCGTTCCGTCGGGGGCCGCCTCCGGGTACTCCATTCTCCGGCCCCGCGATTCCCTTCCTCGCCTGCTGCTGAGGATCAAGTCCTCTTCTAGTAAGACACCGCGGGCTCCAGGAGGCGCGGCCCAGGCTGCTGATCCTCGCCCCTGGACCGGTAGACACTGTGGTGGTGACTGGTGAGTGATTTTCTTTAGCTAGGGTCTGGACAGGATAGTTAGCACTGGACTATAAACCAGAGCATAAAATTGGACATGACAGGACCGAGTCATGAAACAAAAAATATCAAATATTACATTTATTTTACATGTATTATCACAATTTAGTTAATCTATGGTCATGTATACCGTGTTCTTTTAATTTTATCATATTGCATATGAAAATTTTGGCTAGGACTACCTTGTTTCAAATCCTGCGTTCGCCACTGCTGCCTCGTGTCACGTCACGCCCACCCCAACCCTATTCTGTGTGCCGTGGTGTGGGTTACCCAGATTCATGGTTGCTTGTTTGTCTTGGACCGTAACTGGTAGTTGTTCCAGGCTGTTGTGTTTCACATCATGGGGATAATGATAATACCTTTTTTTTTCTCTACTTGATTTGCAAGCCAGCGCTGCTGATACATTTTGTTACTGCTGTGGCGTGTTTTTGGTAGTAAGGGTTGTGCTGTGCATTTTAGCTTCTAGCGGGTACACCTGAGTCTGCTGGCTCTTTGCAGTTTGAACATGCACCAAGTTTTTTGGCACCAGCTTTAAATGTTCTTGTAACAAAGTATTCGAAACATAAGAACAATTTACAAGCCGTTGGGATTTAAGGAAATGTGCTTAGGTTCTTAGAATTCAAAATTTCAAATGGCATCCTGACCTATCTTGCAGTGTCTCCTTGCAGAAAGTTACATGGAAATCCCTAAATGACATGCCCTGTTAGAATGACATATTGGTAAAAAGCACTCCTTCAAAATATAGCTACTGCTGGATTTTGAAATAGTATGCCAGTCAATGCTATTAGATATCGTTGTTTTGATTCCGAGTGTGTTTTGTGTAAGGGCTCTTACTCCTTTCTTCTTACATACACAGCTCTCCTGCGTTGTCGAGAAAAAATGTTGTTGGATATAGTTAGGGTTAAATGTAGTGGCATAGATTCATCCTTGGGACATTTTGATTCTCACCACACTAGAAGATACTGGGGATAGCTCAATGCTTAAATCATGGTAATCGATTTAGGACCACCAGGTTTCTTGTGGCATGTTAAAAAGCCCCAAAGCGCCAACTTGTTCTATATAATGTATTATACTCGTTCTGTTCTCGTTAAACATGTTACATAGCCGCAGAATAATATTGCATCTTTAAATTTAGTAGCATTGATATACCCTATCATATCTTTTGCCTGTCCATGCTGAAACTGAACTCAAAGATCACTGAAAATAAAATTACTCGAGGAGATGAGGAAACTGATAGATTGGGGGCCAAATGAAATGAGATTTTTTTTTATAATCATGGCATCACCTTCTGCAGGCACTATGAAATTTATTACGAAAAAGTAGCCTTTAATTTGTATTCTGGGAATAATGGTGCATCTTATACTGAGTACTTGAGCCATATGGTTATCCTAATTCCTAAATAAAAAATTGAGGTGGTTTGAAATATCATCCACCTGTTTTAGATTTTTTGAGCTATTGATGAAAGGAAAGTGCTTAGTGCCAGTGATGACCATAGATAAGATGTGTGAACTTGTCAAGGACCTGGAATCCCTGACTCGCCGGCCCACGGCTACGTAGCTCGTAGCCGTCGGCCGTCCTCTCCGGCTGGGGTTATGCCCCCCTAACCGCAGGCTTAAGAAGCTAGAGGTAGAAGAAGAGATAAATTCCTTATTGCCTTGAACTGTGCCGCATACATGCCTATATATGGCCGGCGGCCAATTACAAATGGAGCAAGTCTCCTTGATTGATAGATTGCTACTTTCCTAATCTTAGCCTGATTGCTTCTTTCCTAATCTTAGCCACTTGCTATCTGTGGCTGATTTGATTGCTTCTTTCCTATCTGTGGCTGATTTGATTGCTTCTTTCCTAATCCTAGCCACTTGCTATCTGTGGCTGATTAGCATGCGCTGCTGTGGCTGCGCGCTCGGCTGCTCGCCGGACATCACGCGCGCGCCTGTGCCTAGTGAACGTTTTACCGTACATGACATCTCTCCCGGCCTCGAAAGCCAGCTCGTCCTCGAGCTGGAACTGCGGAAAGCTGGCCGTGAAGTCGTCAAGCTCCTCCCAAGTTGCTGCCGTCGCTGGTTCACCCTGCCACTGGACCAGGACTTGTTTAATGCCGCGAGCTAGGCGGCCAGCCAAGACACGTGCAGGTGCAGACACGGCGGCGCCGTTGAGCGTGGCCGGCAGCACCGGAGGTTCGGAAGGTGGCGCCCCCACAAACTTCCTGAGGACCCCCACGTGGAAGACGTCGTGGAGTCTGGCGCCGGCCGGGAGCTGTAGGCGGACTGCCACGTCGTTGATGACTTCCTTGACACGGTAGGGTCCGACATAGCGCGGCTTGAGCTTGCCCGCGGCCGAGCGTGGCAATGACGCGGACGGCCGCTGCCGTAAGCGAAGAAGGGCCCAGTCGCCCACCTGGTAGACGACTCTCCTGTGGTGCTGATCGTAGGCGCGGCGCTGGGACTCTTGAGCCTGGTGGAGACGGAAACGGACGTCGTCGAGGAAGGCAGCGCGCTCCTCCATCTCTTGCGCCACCGCGGGAACGCGCGCATCGCCCGGCTCATAGGACCGGATGGTCGGCGGGTCGCGGCCGTACACCACCCGGAATGGCGTGTCGCGGAGTGAGGACTGGAAGGCAGTGTTGTAGGTGTACTCCGCCCACGGAAGCCACCGGAGCCACTGTCGAGGGCGGTCGCCGGTGAAGCAGCGAAGGTACATGGCGATGACGCGGTTGGCTGCCTCCGACTGTCCGTCTGTCTGGGGGTGGAAGGCGGAGGACATGAAGAGCTTGGTGCCCGTGAGCTCCATCAGTTCGGTCCAGAAGGCCGAAGTGAACACGGCGTCGCGGTCCGAGACGATGGACTGCGGAACGCCGTGCAGCCGCACCACTTCGGCGAAGAACGCCTGCGCCACTGATTCCGCCGTGTACGGGTGCGCCAGCGGAATGAAATGGCAATACTTGCTGAAGCGGTCGACGACGGTGAGGATGACCGTCTTGCCTTGGGCGCTGGGCAGCGCCTCGATGAAATCGATGCCGATGTCCGTCCACACCGCCGAGGGGATCGGCAATGGCTGTAGAAGACCGGCCGGCCGCAAGTGATCAGACTTGTACTTTTGGCACGTGCCGCACGCCTTGACGAAATCCTGCACAACACGGCGCATGTTTGGAAAATGGAAGTCGCGCTTCAGCCGGTGTAGTGTGCGTAGGACGCCTTCGTGGCCATCGTCGTGGATGGCAGCCACTATTTCCTGCAGAAGAGGGGACGACGCCGGGATGTAGAGGCGCCCATGCGTGGCAACCATCCCGCCCATGATGGACCACGGCGTCGTACGTGTACCCGCGCGAATTTCCTCACAGATGGCGACGAGGGCCGGGTCCGTAGCCTGTGCTTGGCGCAGCCGTGCGATGAAGTCGAATCGGGGTGCGGATATGGCCATCAGCGCGCCCTCCTCGGTGTCCTTTCTGGACAGGGCGTCGGCGACGGTGTTCGTGGCGCCCGAGCGGTACTCCACCTCGAAGTCGAAGCCCAGGAGCTTCCCCACCCAATGGTGTTGAGGGATGGTGGCCAGCCGCTGGTCGAGGAGGTACTTGAGACTGAAATGGTCAGTCTTGACGGTGAAGTGCCGGCCCCACAAGTATGGCCGCCAATGGCGAACGGCCTGGACCAAGCCGATGAGTTCGCGCTCATAGGCGGCGAGGGCGCGATGACGGGGGGCGATTGGCCGGCTGAAGAACGCAACCGGGTGTCCCTCCTGGACAAGTACCCCGCCGAACCCTGTGGAGGACGCGTCGCACTCCACCACGAACGGCTTGCTGAAATCCGGCATGGCGAGCACCGGGGCGGAGGTTACGGCTGCCTTGAGCGCCGCGAACGCTGCCATAGCCGCGTCGTCCCATACGAAACCATCCTTCTTGAGGAGGGCCGTCAACGGGGCAGCCACGGTGCCGTAGTTGTGGACGAAGCGGCGATAGTACCCGGCGAGGCCGAGGAAGCCTCGAACTGCCCGGACCGAGCGAGGTGGCGGCCAGTCGCGGATGGCAGCCACCTTGGCCGGATCCATCGCCACCCCGGCTGCCGAGATGATGTGGCCGAGGTAGGAGACGGCCGGCGCGCCGAAAGAGCACTTCGAGCGCTTGACGAAGAGCTGGTGGCGCTGCAGCTCGTCGAGAACCGCACGGAGATGGCGGAGGTGATCGGCCCAGGTCTTGCTGTAAATTAGAATGTCGTCAAAAAATACCAGGACGAAACGGCGGAGGAACGGTCGGAGCACGTCGTTCATCAACGCCTGGAATGTAGCGGGGGCGTTGCAGAGCCCGAACGCCATCACGAGGAACTCGTACAATCCATCGTGCGTGCGGAAGGCGGTCTTGTGCACATCCTCCGGCCGCATCCGCACTTGGTGGTAGCCGGACCGAAGGTCGAGCTTGGTGAAGAATTTGGCGCCGTGGAGCTCGTCGAGCAGCTCCTCTACCACCGGGATTGGAAACGCGTCTTTGATGGTGAGTGCGTTCAGGGCTCTGTAGTCGACGCAGAACCGCCAGGAGCCATCGGGCTTCTTGACCAAGAGGACCGGGGACGAAAACGGGGAGTCGCTGCGGCGCACGATCCCTTGCTCGATCATCGCGGTGCACTGACGCTCCAGCTCGTCCTTGTGGGCAGCCGGGTAGCGGTACGGGCGGACTGCCACCGGCGGCGCGTCGGGCTTGAGGAGGATACGATGGTCGTGGGCGCGCTTGGGAGGCAAGCCCGAAGGGGCGGCGAAGAGCCCCCCAAACGAGTCCAGGAGAGCCTCCATCAGCGCATCCCCCCCCGTAATGGTGCGCACCGCCGGTTGCGCTGCCCGTGGGGTGCCCGTCCAGGAGACCGAGCGCCCTGGGCGCTGGAACGTCATGCGGCGGGTGGCGAGGTCCCACACGATCGGCCCCAGGGCCCCTAGCCAGCGCGTGCCGAGGACGACGTCGTACCCGGCCAACGGCATGACGAAGAGATCGGCCGGGTATGGTTCGCCCTCGACTAGTAGCGGCGCGTTGCGAAGGACGCCGGCACAGGAGATCCGCTCGCCGTTGGCCACCATGGCCGTGAGGCGTGGACGGCGCTGGATGGGGAGGCCCGACTGGTGTGCTGCCGTCGCGGAGATGAAGTTGTGTGTACTGCCCGAGTCGAGCAGCGCCACCAGGGAGGCCGGACCGAGGGTGACCGCGATCTGCATGGTGTCAGCCGGCGCAATCCCGGCTACCGCCTGTAGGGAGAAGAGCGGGGCGTTGGGCTCGGCCGCGCCCGTGTCCGCGTCGTCCCCGGTGTCATCGATCTCCACCCCATCCACAAAAAAGAGACGCCTGCAAAAGCGATTGTGGCCCCGGGAATACTTCTCGTTGCAATTAAAACATAAGCCTTGCCGACGACGATCCGCCATCTCCACGGGTGACAGGCGGCGAGGGCCCTCGCCTCGTGCTTGTGCTGCACCCATCGGCGGCGCTGGCAGGGCCAAGTGAGGTGGCGGCGCCGGCAGCGGCGGAGCGGCTGGTCGTGGAGGGGGCGCCGGCAGAAGACCGCGTGCTGCCGGCCTTGTCGCCACCTGGATGCGAGCGATCTCCAGCTGTTCCACCTCCCGCGCCAGGCTCATTGCGGCGCTGAGAGTGTCGGGGTGGAGGATCCGTACGGAGTGGCTGAGCGGCGGCAGCAACCCCCCCGTGTAGAGCTGGACGCGCTGCGCCTCCTCCATGGGCCCGGCGTGGGGTAGGAGCTCCTGGAAACGGTTGGAGTACTCTTCGACCGAGCCCGTGCGGCGGCACTCGGTGAGCTCGAAGAAAGGCGCGGACCTGCTGTTCGGCCCGAAGCGTAGGTTGAGCTGCTCCTTGAACCGGCGCCATGACGGGGTGCCGTCATCTTCTTGCAGCTGAATGTACCAGTGTTGCGCGATGCCCTCGAGATGGTACGAAGCCATCCACACTTGCTCCTCCGGCGAAGAACGATGGTGGCGAAAGTAAGACTCACACTTGTTGATGAAGAGGAGAGGATCGGTCTTGCCATCAAACCGAGGGAAGTCCCATTTCTGGAACTTAGGCGGGCAGTCGGTGTCGCGAGGGCGGTCATGCAGGGCGCCGCCGGAGGACGACGCGGACTTCTCCTTCAGGCCGGAGATGTCGGCCTGCATCTCCTGCATCATCTTCACGACGTCGGCAAGTGTGTACTCAGACATGGCGCTGGAGGCAGGGGGACGGGTGGGTGATGGTGGTGGTGTGCGGCTGGTGGTGGGTTCGGTGGACTGGGAAGTGCTGGACGAAGATCGCCGGACTCGTGATACCAAGCTGTCAAGGACCTGGAATCCCTGACTCGCCGGCCCACGGCTACGTAGCTCGTAGCCGTCGGCCGTCCTCTCCGGCTGGGGTTATGCCCCCCTAACCGCAGGCTTAAGAAGCTAGAGGTAGAAGAAGAGATAAATTCCTTATTGCCTTGAACTGTGCCGCATACATGCCTATATATGGCCGGCGGCCAATTACAAATGGAGCAAGTCTCCTTGATTGATAGATTGCTACTTTCCTAATCTTAGCCTGATTGCTTCTTTCCTAATCTTAGCCACTTGCTATCTGTGGCTGATTTGATTGCTTCTTTCCTATCTGTGGCTGATTTGATTGCTTCTTTCCTAATCCTAGCCACTTGCTATCTGTGGCTGATTAGCATGCGCTGCTGTGGCTGCGCGCTCGGCTGCTCGCCGGACATCACGCGCGCGCCTGTGCCTAGTGAACGTTTTACCGTACATGACAGAACTTTCATGGTTCAACAATATTTAAAGCCTTCCAAGCATGCATATTTTCCTATGTCGATGTTTCAACTTATACATAGCCATCTACCGATTGATAGTACTGAGAATTAATGCGTGAATATTATATTACTTACCATGACCCCCCACCCCACCATGAAGGTGTATAAAAATTTTGAAAAACGTTTTAAAGTGGTTTGCGATAATGTGAAACAAACCAAACATTGACAATATAATACTTCAAAGATTTGATTGTACCAATCTTTATTGACGATGCGATATTCCTATGATGTTAATAGAGGTTTGTGTTTTGAGTTGCCAGTTGCAAAGACCCTAGCCAACAAACAACAACAAAGCCTTTTAGTCCCAAGCAAGTTGGGGTAGCCTAGTGAAACCCCAATAGAAGCCACAATTCAAGGTTCAGGCACATGGATAGCTGTTTTCCATTCGCTCCTATTCAAGGCTAAGGCCCTAGCCAAAAGAGAAGGAATTTACTTGGGACAGATAAGCTGAGATCTAAGAAGTCCTTCTTTTAATAAAGATGGTTTCAGCAGAGGACATTTTCTTCCTTCTTGTCCCCCATGGCCCATGGGTGACATCACTGAAGCCAACCTCGGTGCCGTCATAGTTTCCAGTTCTCCACCACTACTCTAGGATGGGCTGTTGCAGCTCTGTGTGTACTTGTGGTGTTGGAAGGAGTATCACCATACCTTCACAGGGCTCTTCACAACTAATTGTTACTTTTATAACAATGGTGGAGTTAGAGGGTTATTTTCTACAATGCAATGAATGCTGAGTGTTAATAGTATATTTGGTAGTTAGGGATATTGTTAAACCTGTACTGTCATGTGTATTGGGGAGACGTCTTGACCAAGTCTTGTGCTCTATTTATGTCACTATAGAGCTCAATGCAATACATCCAATACATTATAAACAGTCCTTCCAGTTTTCACTGAGAAATGTCAAGAGCCAAGCCTGTCACTAAATCCTTGTGCTGTTGGCTTGTACACTATTTCTCAAAGTTTTAAAAAAAATCCAAGACATTCGTACTGTCGTACATGTAGGCACATACTAATATACTATCCTACATTGCAATGATTAGAAGATGTGATGGTGGTTTATTTTTTGAGAATTTGTATCAATCTCGAGGCACACTTGATTATGGCGATTGTACATATACCAGAATAGTCTTGTACTCAAATTATTCCATTGACTGTCTCCTTCCCTTTGTTACTGAAGAGCTCAGTAATAAAGTCCAGTGAATTGTGTTTTCAGGTAGTATTAGTGATTTTAAATGGCTTCAGCAAGAAAAGTAAGAAACGCGAATAAGCGTTATGCCAAAATCAATGAAGACTGGCAGGATAAAGATACACCAAGTGTACCTAAAAGTAAAGTGCGAGTAAGTACATGTGAAAATCAACATTTTTCTTCTCACATACATATTTTTCTTCCTTTTCTTTTTCTTCAAAGAATGTAACTTATTTCCATGTGATTATATGACATTGTAGTATTCTGTGGACTGCCAGTTAATAATTTTTTCTGGATATCTTATGTTTTCAAGGAAAAATGTTGTTTCAAGCATGGTTTTTGGTGCTGCCATTGATTTAAGTAGTTAGCAGTACCTTTCTGTTGCCATTGATCACTGATAAAGAAAAACTCATTTGCAGAAGAAAAAGTTATCGGACATGCTTGGGTCTCAGTGGAGCAAAGATGAGCTCGAGCGCTTCTATGGTGCCTACAGAAAATATGGAAAAGATTGGAGAAAGGTCTGTTTTTAATCTTTTATAGACAGCTGATACAAGGCAAAGGCATCAATATGAGTTGCACTTTCCCTATATTCAACATGTTAACGTGAGAACATTAATTTATCTGCTCTGATACCTATTTCAATATAATGATTTTCATTCACTTTTTAGGTTGCTGGCACTATCCGCGATAGAACATCTGATATGGTGAAGGCTCTTTACAACATGAATAAGGTAAATATTGGGCAGGTCATGTTATGCACCTGCTCCCATTCCATTTGATAACCTAAATTTCGCTAGATCAGTTCAATTGATCAAGGTAGCAATGGTTTGTTTGCTTGGTCTCATAGTTTTGTATATACACTTTATTATGCTAAATTATTATGTGGCATATCCAGGCATATTTATCTCTTCCAGAGGGAACAGCAACTGCTGCGGGGTTAATCGCAATGATGACCGATCACTATAATATTCTGGTGAGACTATATTTAAGTGGTCAAACACTATAGGGGTTACTATT
The DNA here is from genome assembly GCA_029449295.1 of Zea luxurians. Taxonomy (NCBI): domain Eukaryota; kingdom Viridiplantae; phylum Streptophyta; class Magnoliopsida; order Poales; family Poaceae; genus Zea; species Zea luxurians. Next base: position 19,840,626 of record JAOPSE010000032.1, on the reverse strand, counting down.
TCCATAATATTCTTTAATTCTCTTTCTAATATGTGAAAAATCGTGTGAATATACATTTTTCTCATTCTCTGTGTGCATCTTTGTGACCATGGATCAAGAGTAACAATTTTAGCACTGCCCCAAAAACATTTGTTTTGCTTCTCATTTTATGCAAAAATCTGTAATTAGTTCCGCATCACACAAATGCGATCTAGAACTATTTGTTGCACATGAGTCAATGAATCAAATTGCCTTGGTGGGATCAACTCCTTATTTGATGGGCAAGCGATTTCAGCAGCCGTGACAAAATAATGCTACATGCATCAGTTACATTTATTGAAAATACTTACAAGGAAATCTGTTATGGACTGTAGGATGGAAGTAACAGTGATCGAGAAAGCAGTGATTCACCAAAAGCTTCTAGGAGGCTACAGAAGCGTGGTCGTGCAAAACTTCAATCTGTGTCTAAGACATCTGATACACATTTTACTGATCTGTTGCAACCTCAGCCTGCTTCATCGAGCTATGGATGCCTTTCTTTGTTGAAGAAAAAACGTTCTGGAGGTAATTTGACATATTCCTATGTACATATGCCTGGTCTTTGTAACAGGACAGTAGTGATGTTTTGTACAACTAGGAAACCATACAAAATCTTTGATATTATATTACCTGGATATGTGGGAATCTGATATATACAGAATTGTATGGAAGGATAGTTTGGTTGCACAAATGCAATATTGTGGGAGCTAGTTCTAGCATACTAATGAAAACCAGTGTTTTTTTTCTTCTGTCACTCAACTTGTAGTCAACTTTGAAATGCTTTGGTTGCTATAATTTGGAGTACACAATTTAGTTCAATCAGAAGAATATGGGTACCGTTTGGTTCACATATTTGTAACGTAATGGGTAAGTGATAACGTTAAATCATGTTTGTTTTAGTCCAACCGTAATCAGATACCGTACTAAAAATTGATACCGGACTATTCAAACTTGTTACCGACAGTAATCGAGTGTAAACCATTACCATTACCCTTTACGTTACATTTTGTGAACCAAACAGTACCATGGTTCTATTCAATACCAGAATGCAGATAAAGCAGTTGTGGATTCTGATTTCTTCGTTAAGCTCAGCCCATTAGTCATTTTGGCACTATGCTTTTAGGCAGCAAAGTATCAGTCAATTGACATCTTGACTGCACACACATCTATCTTAAGTTTGGATTTACAATAGTATGGAGTTAGTAGTACCTTAAATCTATGGCTATGCTTACTATCCTGTTTTTGAAGCCAGTATTATGAATATCTTTTGATGATCATGAATCTGAATATATCTGATATAACACCCCTCAGATAACAATCTTGATGCTAGAGCTATGTTTTCTGCCAAGTACCAATCATGCAGATAGCTGATCTTCTAGTCTTGCAATATCTCTTTTTGATTTGTTATTACTATTTACTAGGCATTTGAGTTATGTCTATTTTTCTTGTTCATGAACATACCATCTATTTTTTATACCATGAAGTTATTATCCTTAAATTAATTCTGCAACTTATTCATCTCCTGCGTGTTCAAGAAAAAAAATTCTGCAACTTATTCTAGAGCACAAGAAACATCTGATTCCTTAATCTGGCCAGTCCTGGTGTCAATATAGTCTGCCATTAGTCTTGCAAGTTTCTCTGCACTACCTTTTTGCAATGAGATTTGTGGCTCTTTCAGCAAAATGAATTTTATCACAAGTTCATTTTGTTTTCTTCTTAACCAAGGATACTTGTTTTGTCTCCCTTTTCATGCCTGTAAAGCCTTTCATGTTTGCACCTGATTTATGTGGTTGCATTATCTTCCTTCAATATCAAGAACTGATAATTGCTTGTGAACATGAGCTTTTCGCCTAACTGAACTTAAGAAGGAAGTACTTACTTTTCATCGAATGAATCACCTAGTGCTGCATAACATTTTTTTTTGAAGAGATGATACAGCTTTGCTTTTTTCAAATCTTGATAATGGGGTTGTTGTTTTGAAATCTTTCTAGACCTATTTGTAGGGAACCGGCCACGTGCTGTTGGGAAAAGGACTCCAAGAGTACCTGTTGCAAGCATGTACCATCGAGATGACAGGGGTGCACCAAATAGACAAGCTAAACCGGATGCTAATGATGGTGATGATGAAGGAGCTCATGTAGCTGCACTTGCTCTGGCGGAGGTACATCAAAGAGGAGGCTCACCTCAGATTTCCCATACACCTCGGAGATCTGGTGATCATATGTTTTTGTCTCCTGCTAAAAGTAGTGGCAGAAAAGTAAGAAACTAGAATTATATGCCTCCCCCATTTTGGTCAGTCACTCATAGTAAAGTAATTGCATGATCAAGGTACCTGTATGGCATTTGCAGAACGCTGATTCAGAGATGGGAAGCTCAAAGCTCCATGGATTTCAGTTGGATGCTGATTACCCTGAAGGTAGCTTGGGAAGTAGGGAAGCCGAGACTGGTGATTATACCAAAGGCACATCCTATTTGATAGCCAACAAAGGATCTCCATCTAGCAAGCCTCAGAAGAAAGTCAAGAGGCCTCAAAAGAGGAGAAAAAAAGCTGTACGCAGAACGGATGATCAGTTTGAGGATGATAGAGAGGCTTGTAGTGGTACTGAAGAAGGGTGCAGCATGAAAAAGGCAAAAGAGGAACCAGAGCTGGAGACATTGGGAACCAAAACTGCATGGCCATCTAGCACATCAAATAAAAGAAGTCGCCAACTCTTTTTTGATGGTATGTTTTCTGTAAATCAGCTCTGAAATATCAAAATGACAAATTAACAATACATGTCAGCATTCTCTTTTGTCATGTATGAATTGAAATTCAGCAATGAATTTGTTTAATTTCTTTTCATTGTCGGCATTACGTAAGGATCAACTTTGAGCCCTTATCTTTTTGCCTTGGTGATGGATAAGGTCACAAGGGACATACAATGGGATATCCCTTGGTGTTTGCTTTTTGCGGACGATGTAGTGCTAGTTGATGAAAGTCGGGCAAGAGTAAATAGAAATCTAGAGTTGTGGCAGGAGACTCTAGAATCCAAAGGTTTTAGACTCAGCAGAACTAAAATAGAATATATGAGATGTGATTTCGGCACTACACATGAGGAAGGAGATGTTAATTTGAAAGGTCAACTACTGCCTAGGAAGGACACCTTTAGGTATTTAGGTTACATGCTACAGAGAGACGAGGATATTGATGAAGATGTTAGCCATAGAATCAAGACAGAGTGGATGAGGTGGCGTCAAGCATCTAGTAATCTATATAACAAGAGGGTACAACAGAAGCTAAAAGCTAAATTTTATAGGACAACAATTAGATCTGGTATGTTGTATGATGCAGAATGTTGGCCTGCAAAAAGACGACATGTTTAGCAGATAAGTGTTGCGGAAATGCTTGTGTTGCGTTGGATTTGTGGCCATACAAGAAGGGATTGAGTCTGGAATGATGATATACGTGATAGGCTTGGAGTAGCACCAATTGAAGGAAATTGTCTAACATCGGTTGAGATGGTTTAGACATGTTTAACGGAGACCTCTAGAGGTGCTAGTGCGTAGTGGGATCCTAAGGTTTGATAGCAATGAGAAGAGAGGAAGAGAAAGATCGAAGTTGACGTGGGAAGTGGCAGTAAAAGGAGACCTGAAAGGATGTGATATACCCAAAAATTTAGCCTTGAATAAGAGTGCATGTGAACCTTGACTTGTGAGTTCTATTGGGTTTTTAACTCTACTCTACCCCAGCTTGCTTGGTATAAAAGGCTTTGTTGTTGTTGCTGTAGAATAGAAATACAAAGTATTAAAGCAAATGTGCCCTATATTATGGAATGAGAATTTCCTTCTAGTGTGAAAAAAGTTTCAGGACAGTGAACAAGCATTTATAAAGTGTAGGGTACTTCCAATGTGGGATGAAGAAAAGAAAACTGTTTCAAGTCATCTTTGTCATGTTCCAAATTCTTGGACATTGTTTGTCTTATATGTGTATTGCACTATAATATATAACCTGGAAAACATAAATTGAACTACACATTTTTCTCAGGTATCATACTGAGTTTTTCTTGCCATAAGTATGTTCTAAGTGTTCTTTTTAGCTTGGTCATTTGGTTTTGGTAAACACTCATATGCTCTAATACTTTAGTGTGATGCTTATTTAGTTTTGGATAACCTGGTTCTCGCTTTCTTTACATATACAGTACTAACCATCAATCCGCCCTTGTTTTGCAGATGAAAGTTTGGCTCTAGATGCATTACATACTTTAGCTGATCTATCTGTGAATATCCTACAACCATCTTCTGTTGTTGAATCTGGTTAGTCTTATATTATACTATATTCAATTTGTGTTATATTTTAAATACTACATTTTGATGCAACTCATTTTGTTCCATTACCATATTATTTTCTTCCCGTACTTAATGGCAAGATGGCAGAACAATGCCATGGTTGTATTGTAGCAGGTGCAGTGTTTCAGTTTGTGCGATTAAATTCATCTGTCGCTCTTCTGCCTCTAATTTGCGTAGAGCTTTGGAAATTTTATACTCTATAAACATAGTCAGAGGGATTAAACTTGGACGATGCAGTATTCTATCTTTCTTGAATAGCTGGATGGATGAGTTGCGTCAATTAATGCAGCGCCTCTCCTCCCAAAGTCCACACACACCCACAAAAAAGGGAGATAGGCCCTATTTGGATGGGATATTAACCAGCATCCACATGCGTTGTTCGAACATATAGATGATCTATTGACCTGTATCCAGGGCAAATATGGATTGGAACCATCATTATTTTTTTTGGAAAGTGCAGGAGAACTGTGTTTCATTGTTCAAAGAGAGAAAAAAATGCCCTCATACAGCCCCAATTCTCTCATACGGGGGGCATGTATGAGAGAAGGGAAACACACACCTCTAGGACTAACTAACAGAAAAAAAAACACACCTGACCCGACCCTACCCTACCCTACCCAGGAACTAATTAGTTCCTCATATGCCTAAGGCTTGGAGTTTTTTGGATCCTGCCAAGCACCACAGGCTGTGCTCATCCCTAATATTAGTTAAAATCAGATTAACAGAGGGAGATGCAGCCTTAAAAATACAAGCATTTCTATGTTGGCATATACTCTCCAGGCCCCTAAATGATCAGGGAGTTCAATCCTTTTCTATTCTCCTTACTGATTCTTCTCGAAACCTTTCTCCACCATTCAACAAAATTATTATCTTGTTGTCTGGGGGCTAAGGTTGAGATGTTCAGAGTAGAGAACAGGAAAACCAGACTTGTCTGGCAACCACACAATAAGTTAGCAGATGTTGGATGGTCTCATCTTCTTGATCACAGAGGGGACATTTGTCTGGATGAGGTAGATAGCAAGTCGATCAGATGTCCAACATCTATTTCTGACAGCCAGCCACATAAACATCTTGCATTTGTTATCAGAACCATCTATCACATCCCCTTGTCTTTCAAATGTTTGTCATCTGATAATTTAATGGCCACATTTCTGGAATTTAGTACTGTCACTCAACCAAAGAATCAACACTGTGTGTTGCAAAATTAGCAACCATCAATAATTTTAAATGTTTGTTCACTTTTTTAGAGGTGGCTCATCTACTGCTTAGCAGGCACCACACCTCTGCTTGCCTTTCCCTTTTTATGACATTGCTTCTATTAATTGTAGTGTTATTAATGGTGCCCCTAATGAATTTTTTCAGAATCATCAGCACAGATCAAGGATGAAAAAAGGGACAATGATTCTGATGGAAAGCCTGGTATACCTGCAGCAGCTGTATCGGTGTATGAGCAGAAAGATAACTCCAAAAGTACATCAAAGAAACTCAAAAGGCAGCCAGAAATGGCAAGCACTGATATGGTTACTAGGAAAAAAGGCAAACTTGCTAAAGATACTCATCCTGATGGGAGCACCACTTCTGAAGTAAAACAGCAAGCTTGTACATGTGGTGTGAAAACAGAAAAAAAGAAGAAATCTTCCATGGGAAAGGTACTTTAACGATTATATATGTTTAACATTTTCTGCAAGTAGTGCTTGCGTGGTAGTAAAAAGAAAAAAATGCTGTAGTCATGTTTATAAACTGCAAGTAGTATTTTAGGGATTGGTTTCAGTGTAGTCTATATGCTGGTATTGATTGCTATATTCTCATTTGGTAATTCTCTTAGTATTTTAACCATTGCATCTTCAATAATGCCTTTCATTAGTGAATATGGTGGTCAGGGCAGTGATTGTGTGCTGGCAGGGCTAGGGATGTCAGGAACTTTGTCTTGAGATTTGTCTAGTTTATTTCCTTCCCCAGGTTCCGTAGTACTAGTGGTTGCCTCCATCCTGGCACGATTGTTATAATTAACTAGCGTGTTTGTCTTGTGTTTTAGGTGCTCTGTTACCTTTTTCTGTTTTTGAAATGGCATGCACATGCAGCTCTCGTGCCCATTTGAGAAAAAAAACAAGTGCTCATAATTTATGATTATGGTTGTGTATTATGTGATCTATGTCTATCTTATATCAAACTAATGTGGATAAAGGACAGACCCATTGCTGGTGGCTCCCACATGAGTGGGGTCTGGCCGTCTGGGGAAGGAATAACCGAGGCAAGCCTTACCCATGCATTCTGCAGAGGCTGCATCGACCCCAGGACCTTTGGCTCAGTGGGAAGGCTTATCACCACTGCGCCAGGCCTGTCCTTCATCAAATTAATGTGGATATTTATATAAAATTTGCACACACAGTTTGAAGTATTGGCAGGGCCACAATATCGGCTCTCACTGTGAAAGCACCACTACTATGTATTGGATGCTGTATACCAAAATACTTTTTTTTTCCGTAACACACAAGCGAATTGTATGTTTTGGCATTAGAGAGAATGGAGTTTGTTACATCTGCTCTTGCAGTTTTAGGTTACATATGCCTTTTTTAATCATGAATGACCATAGCCTACTAGTTACCCCCTACGGGCTCCGAATGCCACCAGACTATTAGCACTAGCATATATATATATATATATATATATATATATATATATATATATATATATATATATATATATATATATATATATATATACACGGCGGCACTAAAATGCACATGGGTGCATTTTAGTTTGTGGATGCACAGACCCAATACTCCCTGCCCCCCGCCGCCGCCGCCGCCGCCGCCGCTCTGCCTCCCTGTCCCCCACCGCCGCGCCTCCCTGACCCACCGACTTCTCCTTCCTTCGATCCTCTATCCCTAGATCCATGGCCCCACCGTCGCTGCCGCACCTTGAATCGCCTCGATGCTCCTCCCCTAAATCCTTGGAGATTGTTGTGGCTGGAGGGGCCGATCCTCTAGCATTTTTTGGTCTGATTGTAAAAAACCTGTTAAACAAAAATGATTCCAACTGCTGGTGTGGTGTGATTGCAACCCCGCATTAGGTGTGATTGCAACTGCTGTATAATTCTATCCAAATATCTGTTAAAAAATTGTAAACAAAATGATTGCAACTGCTGGTGTGCAGTGATTTCAAGTCGTCCGACTAATCGCGATTAATCGCGATTAGTCGGGCTGGTCGGTAATTAGGGTACGATTTGCTGGACGACTCGACTAGAATACCTAGTCGTCCTGGTCGTCCGACTAATCGTCGATTAGGGCGACTAGTCGTCCGATTTATGTAACCTGGTCGTCCCGGCTAGGATTTAGTTATTGGGCCTTTTTTAGCTCATCTACAGTATAATTTAGAGTATCCTCTTCTCTCCTGTTCTAACCTAGCCGCGAACACAGTCTCCAACCGGCACATCTCCTCTCCTCTCCTTTCTTGGCACCACCCCTGCAGTCCTGAACTCTGATTGTCGGCGGCTACACCGGTGGCTACAACAACCTGCCCCTTCTCCTGCAGTCCTGCTCGCCTGTTGCGCTGCTGCAGTCTCTAACTAGGATTTCAACAGGCAGCTACAGCACCCTACTGCAGTCCTTCTCCTGCAGTCTTCAAGAATCAAGTCTTCAAGACTCAAGAGGTAGGGCTGCAAGGTTGATGGACAGATGGAGAGATGAAGAATTGGAGATTATGCCATTATGGGATGTCACATACTCACATGACAAGTTCAAATAAGTCACAAACCACAATGAAGCAATATGTTACTTTGTTTATCCTAGTTGTTTGTTCTAATTTATATAATGTATAATTGTATACAGGTATATTTATATATATATACCTATATAAGTATAACTACTAGTCTAGGACGACTAGGGACCGACTAGGACCGACTAGGGGTCGACTAGTCGCCCTAGTTGTCGCTTAATCGCGACTAGTCGCCTGGTCGGTCCCAGGATTCGACTAGGCGACTAGGCGACTTGAAATCATTGCTGGTGTGGTGTGGATGCAACTGCTGAGTTGCTCTGATGTGATTGCAAGTACTGAATAACTCTGGGAAATTTTGTTAAAAAAATATGATTGCAACTGCTGGTTTGGTGTAATTGCAACTGCTGGTCTGGTGTGATTACAACTTCTATATAACTATGTCCAAAAATCTGTCAAACAAACAATGATTGCAACTGCTGGTCTGGTGTAATTGCAACTTTTATATAACTATGTCCAAAAATCTGTTAAACAAAACAATGATCGCAACTGCTGGTCTTGGTGCAGACTGAAGTTGTCAGGGTCTGCGCGTCGGTTCGGCCTGGGTGGAGCGGTTGGCTCGGACCAGGTGCTCCTGGCGCGTAGGTTCGGCCTGGGTGCATTCTCTATATTGAATGCACCCAGGTGTAATATATAAATACAGTGTATATATATATATATATATATATATATATATATATATATATATATATATATATCATTCACTGCTCGTAGGAGTGCCTGGACATATGGAGAGCCATTGTTTAAAACGATGTCATTACATTGCTTCCAGAGCATCCAGACACCAAGGATGACTAGGGTGTTTGAATCCCTTATGCAAGTCCCCCCACCTGTACTCCCCTCTGTCCTGTGCCACCATTGGGCAAAGAACATGTCCTCAGGACTTCAGCGTGAGCTCCTGCAGGCAGAACCTGTTGAAGGGTGCCACAACTCTCCGACGCGTCATCTTGGTCGCACAAGGGGCAACAGGCCGCGTGTGGTAGTTCATGTTTAGCCGATCTGTCTGCCATCCAACATTGTTCAAAATTACTAGCCATGCCCCCACATGACAATTTTGTAGCACACAAGCACCCACGACTTCTGCAGTCTCTTTGCTGGTTCAAAGCCATTTTAAAACACCAAAAATTCCCCGGCTGCTGTGGTGCCAGTGAAGCTCCACCTCTTGCAGAAGGTCCCTGATGTCCAGGTATTTAGAGAGTGCTGCAACAGAATTGGCCTCTGATGTTCTTGGTCCAATGCTAGTTGATAATCGCCTCATTTTTCTGGAACGCGCAGGAGAGCTGCACATCTTTAAATTAAGAGAAGAAAAGAGTCCAAAATGGACCAAAGTACAAAGCCCAAAAGGCAGAACAAACAGACCCATCAACTTCCTGTTGAGCACAGTGCCCCAGCCTTCTGCGCATGAAAAACAGCACGAAACAAGGATGCAAACAGCAAAAGTGCCAGCAGGCTCCACACACACATCTCCACTACTCACCCACAAACTCCCTGGACCTAATAATGGCAGCACCTAGACCTAAGCCCTCAAGATGCTTGGCACCGGCTAAACCCCAGCAATCTAACTCTTCCAAGAAAACTCTTTTAATTCTGCTTATGGAAGGACTGACCATCGAAAACCGCCTTATTACGATGAAGCCATAAACACCAAGCCCCTAAGATGATAACACTGTTAATGCCTCTTCTTTTGAATTTGTGCACTTGCTTACACGCTTTCCTCCACCATTCAGCAAAAGAAATCTCATCAGAAGCAAGAGAAAGGTTAGCAAGCCCCCAACAGTGATAGAATGCAAAGCCAAAACTGTCTAGCAAAAATGCAACTGCAAAGGAGATGTTGGATATTCTCCGGCTCCTGATCACATAAAGGACAGACCTCTGGATGATCCAGCCCTCTCTTTTGCAGTCTATCAGCTTTCCAACATTTATTCCTTATTGCCAACCATAGAAAAAATTTGCATTTGGGTGGAGCCCAAGATTTCCATAACCTCTTCCATGGTTCAAAGGTAATCGAACCCATGAAAAAGCCTTATAACAAGATTTAGAAGAGAATTGCCCAGAGGAAGTATGGTGTCTATCAGCCTCATGAGTCATGAGAAAGCACCACTTCTCTTAAAGCGTCCCATAGCTGCAGGTACTGATGAAGCCCAAGCAAAGTAAGAGGGGTCTCTATGTCGCTGACCCATTGCCAGTTCTCAAGAGCATGGGCCACCGTTCTGGATGACCTAGCCCTTGTCCCAACATTCGCAACTACAGCAGGGGCAAGATCCTTGATACTGGACCCATCCAACCACCTATCTGTCCAAAATAGAGTATTAGACCCATCACCAACCAAGGTAATAACTGAAGAAGCAAAGAATTTCCTGACATGCTGCTGAATAGGGAATTCCAGCCCAACCCAAGGCCTATCATGGACTGTTTTTTTGTTGCTATGCCGCATGCTTCGGTATCGTGGCAATCAGGTTGGATGCCAGGTCAGACAGACGCTGACCGTACAGCCACAGGTCTTTCCAAAACAACAAAATGCTATATTTTATATTAATGCCTTGAACCACTACTGCTGTTTCGTCTTCTACCACTGCTATTTAATTTCTTGCTATAGTTCATTTATGGTGTGCATAACTTCTACTCTATGTGCAGATTTTAAAAGATGAAAAGAAAATGCCAAAAGATGTTGAGAAGACTGAGGTAACTAGTCCTTTGTATTGCTGTCTTTTCATTATTGCTCCTGATAACTTTTTCATGGGGGTTCAGTTTCAAGTTTCAACTTTCCAACTGATCTGATTATTTCCTCTTTGCATTCAATTCTTATGCATTTATGCTTATTTGTTTGAAGAACCACCACCTTATAATTAATTTGTGCATCATAATTTCCTAAAAAAATGTGTATCATAGGTCCACTTTGTAATTTTCATGAGGTAGCCTCCCCCTAGCCTTGTACTTATTAGTTATTAGAGATGAGCTGGTAATATACTGATCTCGTCCATTTCTCAACTAAATCTTGTCAAGAGTTTATTTTTGCTTATAGTGGTGAGCGATGTAGTCAATCTTAACCTATTTAGGGTCTGTTTGGTAGCTCAGTATTTTTGGAGTTTCAAGATAAAACCATGGTATTTGTGAATATCGTAGTATTTGTGGTTGAAAGGTGTTTGGTTGGTGCTTGTAAAACTTTGTTTCAAATACTATGGTACGACCTAAACCATAGTATTTTTGGAGTTTTGGATGCTTAGGTTGGGACTGAAGTTTTCCTCTTCTATGCCAACATGCGAGCCCACATACACTGTTTTCCTGCCTCCCGAGCAGCCTTTTGCTGCTGTAACCAAACATGCACGGTAATAAGAAATACCATGGTTATATTCTGGTATTTGAAAACCATAGTATTGATGCTAAAGCAATTCTTAAACTGTGGTATTTCAATACTATGGTATTTGAAAACTGTGACGCCAAACAGGGCCTTAGTTTGATTGGATGACTATTAGTTGTAAAGGCTTGGTTCGGTTATACCGAATCTGCTCTGAAGGGATAAATATTATTTCTTGTTGCATTTGCTGCATAACCGTGTAGGCTAGATCACATATGTATTTTGATTTGTAGACAGCCTGCTAAGTATAAGCTGTGAGTTCTGTCCATAGCTTCTTGCTATGCAGCTGTTTGTCATAATTGTCATTCTTATAAAAAGTATAATCCTTTCCTTTTTGTGTTTGATATTGTTGTTTTCCTGTAAAGGCTTGATATCTTGAGAAACCATCCATATTTACTTGATTGATGTTACAATTTCATATTGTTTACATGCAAACGATGTTTTTTTCCTCGAACACGCAAGAGAGCTGCATATCATTGTATTAAAAAGAAAAAAAGGGACTTTGCTTATATCAGAACATTTTAATGCATTACTTCATTATACACCATTATATTGTATGGAGTACTAGTCTTCACTGAATAACTATTTAGTTCTTTAGTTTTCTCAAATTGTCACTCACTCATGCACAGTCAAGTTTTACCCTCCTACATACCTATGTATGCTTGCTGGGATGCAACATAATTTTTTTATGTTGTATCTATATATTATAGGTTTCTCCTGAAGAAGAGAAGACATCTTCTAACAAAAGTAAGAATAACCATATTAGTTTAGTTTTGTTACAAAACAAGTTCATAGTACAGGGATGTTCTACTGCACATGCTAATTTTTTGTGAATGTAGCCATGGATATCGCAGAGACAACTACACAAGTTGCAACAACTCTGCATGCTGACTTGATGGCAAAGGGTAAAAGCCGTCGTAAACTAGGCATTCAAAAATCACTAACTCAAGAATGTAAACCTGCCGAGGGTGCTGGCGATTCTGGAAGTGATAAATTGTCTTACTCACTAAGTAATATTATTGATCTCAAGGTATTTCTTTCTATCTTGTTTAGTGTACTGGTAGTGTTTCATTACTTGGCATGGGTGAAAAGTCAATTTACTCTAACCTAATGCAGGACAAACTCTCTCATTGCTTATCATCACGTTTGCTCCGTAGATGGTGCATGTTTGAGTGGTTCTATAGTGCAATTGATTACCCGTGGTTTGCAAAGAGTGAATTTGTTGAGTATTTGAACCATGTCAAGCTAGGTCATGTTCCAAGACTGACTCATGTCGAGTGGGGTGTCATACGAAGGTTCGTAATCTTCAAATATTTTGTTAGGTTTAGTTGTATTTGTCCCCCTAAATGTAATGTTTTTGCAGTTCTCTTGGAAAGCCCCGTCGATTGTCGAAGCAGTTTTTGCACGAGGAGAGAGAGAAGCTTGCGCAGTATCGTGATTCAGTCAGGCAGCATTATACTGAACTTCTATCTGGCGTTAGAGAAGGTCTACCAACCGATCTTGCACGACCTCTAGCAGTTGGGCAGCGTGTTATAGCCTGCCATCCTAGAACAAGGGAACTTCATGATGGGAATGTTCTTACTGTCGATCATAATCAGTGCCGGGTTCAGTTTGATCGACCTGAACTGGGTGTTGAGCTTGTGAAGGTAATCAGCTGCTATCTCACTTATGTTCTGATCATTTTATTGGGAGTTTCGTTTCATGTCTTTTGACTTAATGCTTTCAGCTCATTGTTACTACCTGTACTCCAGATACCACAATGACTTGTAATAACTCCACTGTACTGTCTGTACATGCTCCATTGCTTGCCTAGAGCCTATAGAACACTGGGAATGAATAAAAGGGTTCCTAATCTCTTCTCTTTTGACCCTTTTTAGCCTTGGAGTCTCTTTGGCTTTACATCTTCACAGAAGAACCTGCACGTGAATGTCATGACTCTGAGTGATTTTCTGTAGTTTGTTCCTTGTGTTTTCCTTGTTATATCACATATACTTCAACCAAGTGTTCTTGGTTTTACTGTCCTCTTTGGTTGCTGTGCATATTGTGGAATCTAATTTATTGCATAGGATTCTACATCGGCAGTAATACATCAAAGGGCAGAGTCGGTGCCGGAGGCTCCCACATGAGCGGGGTACAGGGAAGGGATAAATTGTGCATCCAAAATGATGGAAGAAATGTGCATTGTAATATCCACCATAAATGCTAAACCATGACATTACTTTTTTAGTTGGGAATAATTTGCCTCAATGGGATCCATGCGGTCCATTATCCTCTAATCTATGCTTGTGTTCCTTCTACAGTTGTACTCGTTTCCTTTATGCCTATGTCTTGCAACACAATTAGGGAAATGCATATGCATGATTACTTGTCTCTCTATGAATGATGTTTCAGATCCATTCAAATGTAAATATCAAATATCAGTCCAATGATGAAACTCTTGAAAGTGTTGGCGTGTCAACTGTGGCTGAAAAGAACTTGTTTTGCAGGATATCGACTGCATGCCCCTACATCCTCTGGAAAATTTTCCTGAATCTCTCAGACATCAAAGTGCCATCAATGGATACTACAGCCACTTATCGGAAGCAAAATATGAGGATCAGATGAAAGAGTTGGCTAGCGGAGGTGCAGCAAGATCCACATCGAATTTGAATGGTACCGATGCAACCTTCTATACCCCTTCTGGTCATCCGATGAGTACCTTAATGAAGCAAGCAAAGGTAGCATGTTTGATGTGGAAGCTATTTACCTTTCTATAGTCAATGTAGAATAAGCTAACTGCATTCCTTTTGGAATTTGTGCGAGAGTGACTCAGTTTATTCTATTGCACAGGCCAACACGGCAGTTAATGAGGTTGCAGTTGCGACACAACAGTCAATGTACAATCAACCATGCACACTTTCGCAGATACAGGAAAGAGAAGCTGATATAAGAGCTCTTGGTGAGCTATCACGTGCTCTTGATAAAAAGGCAAGTGCAACAAGGCTTGTGCCTTGTTTTCATCCCACTCTCTCTCTCTCTCTCTCTCTCTCTCTCTCTCCCTCTCACTCATCCATTACAACAAGTTCCAGCCTCTGGTTGATATAAGCAAATACTAGCATGTTGGCAACTGACCTCCCTTCACAGGTGAGCAACCAACTCACCCTCACACACACAACACTTGGCTAGAGGTATGACTTGAGCACAGAACACAGCATACACAAGTGCAGCAACTGAACTGCCCCTTTCTATTGCATCATATGTGGTATATATACAAGTAGTGGCAGGAATTTACCAACTGCACAATGTATACTAGTATCTGGGCTGAGATCAGCCTCCAGCTAGACTACTCTACATTGTTGAGGTAAGCCATGACTAAGTGGCCTATTGTCATACCTACAACAGTAAGGTGGGAGAGGGAAAGGATATGCAGAAAGTGATCCATTGCCAACTCCCTGCAGCAAAACTATCAAAGAATGCAGCAGATTATTTTATAATTCTTCCCCTAATCCTGCTCCTACTCCTTAATCTTGAAATCCACCATGCCTATCTTGCTCTTCAGCTCCGAGAACCAAAGGCGCCCAAGTGGCTTGGTGAGGATATCCACGAGCTGTCGGATGGTCTCGACGAACTCGAGGACAAGTCCTTCATCGACACACTCACAAAGAAAGTGATACTTGATGTTGATGTGCTTGCTCCGATTGTGGAGGACAGTGTTCTTTGCAAGGGCAATGGAGGGCTGATTGTTCACCATCGGAGTCGGTCGACGAGCTTTTTCCTGAGCTTGCCCAGTAGCCGGCACAACCTTACTCATTGGTACACCTCTATGGGCGTTGTGATGTACTCTGTTTCGCACGTCGACAGTGCCACCATCTGCTTTTGCGATTACCACGTGACAGGGGACGATCTGAGGAAGACGAGCACACCAAAGGTGCTCTTCTGCCCATCAATGTTGCCCACCATGTCCACGTTGTTAAGGCCTTTCATCCACAACTCTGCTCCTCTAGCCTTGGGTAAGACTAAGCCTTGATTAGTCATCCTTTTGATGTAGCCTATCGGGGATCCTCCATGAACCTGCTCACGTACTCAACATCGAACAAGATGTCCGACTGTGTGAGTTAGGTAGCGTAACCCTCCGACGATGCTTCAGTAGCATGTTGCGTCCACCTTCGTCGTCGTGCTATCATGTTAGCTTTAGCCTTTATCGTCGTCGCACACAACTTGCAATTTGCCATGCCACTTCGCTCTAGCAGCTTTTCTATGAACGCGTGTTGGCACAAGGCGATGGAGTCCCTCCCTAGCTTCTGTGTACGTGTTGAGGAAAGCGGGTCCATGCGTTGTACGTGTTAGTCTTTGGTCGCCGCTAGTGCTAGCAAGAGACGGATGGATTCCATTCGCGCCACTGGTGCAAAGACTTCCTTGAAGTTGATCTCCTCTCGCAAGATGGAGGCCATGACGATAAGTTGCGCCTTGTGCTTGGCAATGGCGCCACCCTAGTCGTGCTTCACCTTGAAGACCCACTTATGCCCAATTGGCCTCCACCTGAGCAGTGGATCGATGAGCTCCCACGTTTCGTTGTCTTTGATCGCCTTCATCTTCTCGAGCGTAGCCCGCCGCCAGTGTTGATCGCACTCAGCGTCAATGAAGGTGGGTGTTCCTTGACGCTCATGAGCAGCAAACTCATTGTCGGGCACTTTATTTGCCATGCTCGAGTCGCAGACTCGCAGCAGTGCCGATCAGACCCTCCATGGTGCGGAAACACTTCTTTGCTCTGGTGGTGGGTGCCGACGTGGGCATGCACATGTGGTGGAGTCGTGAATTGCACTGGGCTCGACGGAGGAATCCCTTGTTCTGCTGACATAGGGGATGGTGGTGGAGTTCTTCTCACTAGCCATTGGGGGCGGGCTTGTAGGCCATCATGGGCTAGTGTTGCCTCTGGACTTGTCGCGCCCGCAGTTGGCACTTCATGGCCCGCGTGACCACCACCATGGATGACAAGGTGCTCGACGACGAAGGTGTCGTGCACCTCATTGACTTTGCTGCGCTCGGACTTCCCTACCCAAGTACCCATGGCATCTTCTCATCGAACACGTCTTGCGAGATTACCACCTACCTCCGTGCAGATCGAACAATCGATATGCCTTGTCGCGGACCTTGTACCCAGTAGCATCATCGGCGTGCTCTCGTCTTCCAACTTTGATAGGTGCGGCTTTGATGCCTTGACATGTTTAAGCCACACAAACGTTCTCAAGAGCGAGATGTCAGACTTCCTCCCATGTCATGCCTCGAATAGTGTCATGTCATTCAGGCGCTTCGTCAGCGCGTGGTTGAGGACGTCAGTACCTGCTTCACATTCACCATGCTTCGTACCATGTTGACAACAGTCTGATTTCGTCATTCCACAACCCTGATCTGCTATGATGAGTAGGGCGCTGCGAGGTGGCGTACTACGCCGCACATTACTGAGGTACACCATGACTAAGTGGCCTATTGCCATACCTACAGCAATAAGGTGGGAGGGAAATGATAGGCAGGAACTTAGTAACCAGGTTCCTGGATCGATGGGATCGAGGAACGGGAACGTGGTACACGGTACGCTACTATAACTAGGTTTTAACACTACGGGAACGAGATTGTTCCCACGTTCCCGGAACAGAACGAACGTTCCCGGAACGAGGAACGTGGCCACGTTCCCAGTTCCCGGTTACTAAGGGCAGGAATTGACCCATTGCCAACTCGTTGCAGCAAAAGAATCAAATGATGCAGCAGATTATCTTACGTAGAAAATAGCAAAACAACTCTATTAGCACAAAGCAAAAACTCTTACCATGACTAACACTTAATCTCGACTACTTGTCATCTAGATGGTCTGATTGTGTGCCCATGCTCTCTAGACACTAGACTTGAGGGCCTTTACTAGTGTCAAGATGTAGTCTAGACAATAGACACGTGTCTAGGTGAACAGTGGACACTTGAAATGGGCTACTGGTCATAGTCTCAGAGTATTAACTATAAAATGGGGATAATCTGATCGTCCTGTATGAAAGATGAGTTCCTTGTTCCCAGATCAGGATATGGCTACAGAGTACTGTAATCGTTGTAAAGATCATTGCTAGTCTGTTGTTTGTATGTTGCCACCAGACATATTGGCCATTCTTATAATCATTTGTTGAATATATACACAATCGAATTTCAGATTATTCAAGTGGTTTACAATGAACTATGAATGAATCTTCTTGTAGGAAGCTTTGCTGGTGGAGTTGAGGCACATGAATGAAGAAGTGTCTGGAAAGCAGAAAGATGGAGAAATTATTAAAGACTTGGAGCATTTCAGAAAGCAATATGCTATGGTGCTTGTGCAGCTAAGAGATTCTAATGATCAAGTAACCTTCCCCAGTTTAAGTATCACTTCAATAACTTGGTTTTCCCTACTTAGGTGAATGACACCACTTTTTCTTACTCAGGTGGCTGCAGCTTTGCTTTCGCTTCGCCAACGCAATACATATCATGGGAATTCAGGGCAGTCTAAATCTATGGAAAATGGCATAGCCCTTGCTGGAGCACCAGATCCGTATAACCTTTTCAGTTATATTAATCCAGAGTCTGGTTCTCAAGTGATCGAAGTTATCGAGACTTCAAAGTCCAGGGCAAAAATGATGGTTGATGTTGCTATCCAGGTCTGTTGGCCAGAATGATCTTTATTCTTTTCTGCAAAAAATGATTTACTTAAAAGGGGAGCCTTGGCGCAGTGGTAAAGCCGTTGCCTTTGTGACCACATCTTGCAAATGCAAGGAAAGGCTACGTACCCAAATGGGTCCGATCCTTCCTGGACCCTGCGCAAGTGGGAGCACATGCACCGGGCTGCCCTTTTTATATATAATTTGAATTGTTTTTTCTCTATATATTTTGAACTGAATGAGCATTGCTTTTCAAGTTTCTTTCTGAGGCAAACAATAACATTTTGAATTTAATATTTGAATTGACAGGAAATCAATAAACTTACTCAGTAGTGCTTGCTCACTACTCAGTAATTCCTATTTACTGGAATATAAATTACCTGTCTAATAAATACTAATTGCTGAGTTCATGGTCGAAGTCATAGAACCTTGGACCTTTTTTACCCAATCACCTCTGTCTGATATTTCTTTATGTTAATGATGAACTTGTTATGGCTTCTAATTGGACATTTGCTTTTGAGATGCGATGTCAGCTTGTTGGGGCAGCTTCCATGTGTCAAACTCTTGTTTGTTATGTCTATTGTCTGATTAGAGGTTCGATATAGTTTTGGAATTTCTCTTTTTGGTTGAAGCATTACCTATTTTATTCTATGGACCCATTTTTGGTGCTACATACATCTAAGTATTGCCTTCCCTTCTTCACATTTTAAAGTTATTTTGTTTAAATGTTGCGGTTTTCCCCCTTTTACCAGGCTATGTGCAAAGTGAGTGAAGGAGAGAATGCTTTTTCAAAAATAGGGGAAGCACTAGATCACTTGAATAGCCGCGGTACTGGCTCTGGTTCAAGTATACTTGGCATAAGACGGATACCTCCCGATTCAGGACAGTCAAATGCATCTTATCATGACGACTGCACAGCGGCCCCTGCAGCAAACAGCAGTTCAAGGTTGCCGAACGGCTGTGATTCGGAAGCTCAATTTCCCAAAGAGTTGATATCATCCTGCGTTGCTATGATGCTTATGATAAAGGTTAATCACCCAAGCTCCACATGTTATTTACACTTGCATTCCAACCCCCAGCGTGCCTAGTGTGGTCTAAAGCTTCCATCTGTTCCATTCACCAGAACTGCACGGAGAAGCAGTATCACCCTGCTGAAGTCGCACACATCCTCGATTCGGCACTGTCAAGCGTACAACCGTGCAGCTCCCAGAACATCCCGATCTTCAGAGAGATCGAAATGTGCATGGGCATCATCAAGAACCAAATGCTGGCGTTGATACCCACTCCAAGTGGCTAAGCTTCAATCCTGCCGCGGGTATTTAACTAATGTACTCTGAAAACGAAAAAACGGATACCTGTATGTGATGTGCAATATTCCTTTTTTTGCTGTTGTCTGTATGTACAAGGCGTGTGTTATTATTCATTGCCTGTTATTATTATATTCAACTGGGGTAAAAAAAAATATCATGTACTCTGTCTCCCTTTCTCCCTCTTTCTCAAGGATGCATTTCACTCCATCTTTTTATGTCTAACTAATAACTAATTGGTAATTGCTTTCTTTGTGTAATTTCATTGAAGCTTTCCTGCAGTAAGGGGTGAAACCGTGACAGGGTGGGTCGCTGGGCCTTCGGTGTTGTGGTTAGGGTGTGTAGTGTAATTAAGGGTGGTAATGGGTTCTAGATTTTGCACTAATATTTAAGAATCGGACCGGATTAGGATCGATTAGGATCGGATTCTATTATTATTTTTTAACTAAAATTAATTAAGGGTTCAGAATTTGGTGGCTAAAAATCAAAGTACCTTTGTTAGGGGTGGTTTCATTCATGACAACTACATATTGGTTTAGCACTCTATCAAGGCCCTGCATAGTACTCTATCAAGGTGTCTTTGGCCTTTCTCTTAGAAGTGTTATCTCATCTTGGCTTCGGACTCAGGTGGTGTGGCCTTGTTTCCAATCTGTTATCCACTTCCACACGAGTGTTATTGAATGGAACTCTGGATGATTATATTCGACACCAGAGGGGACTGCGCCAAGGCGACCCCTTATCTCCTATGCTTTTCATAATCGTGATGGATGTGCTTAGTAGCTTATTCAAGCATGCTGAGGACACAGGATTGCTGCATGATTTGGCCATCAGGAATGTGAAATTTAGGCTCTTTATTTATGTAGATGATGTGGTCCTTTTGTCAAGCCTATAGAAGATATAGTTTGTGTCAAGATGATCCTGGATTGCTTTAGAGAGGCCTCGGGTTTAGTTGTGAATTTGCACAAAAACTGCGCTATCCCTATCAGTTGTGATGCTCAGATTGTTCAGGACAACTATAACAATTTGCAGTGCACTCCGACTTCTTTTCCATGCAACTATTTGGGACTGCTTATTTCTAATAAGAAGTTGGGGGAGGAGGGACCTCTTGCAGTGGGTGGACAAGATAGCTAACCGGCTGCCCAGTTGGAAGGCCTCCCTTCTAAACCTTGGCGGTAGGACAACCTTGGTCCGGTTTGTGCTCTCAGCAATTCTCATATATCTTTTCATCGCCATGAATGTTCCCAAGTAGGTTATTAGTGCTATTGACAAAATTTGGCGAGATTTCTTGTGGAAGGGTAGAAAAGAAGTGAAAGGAGGACATTACCTTGTGGCGTGGGATAAAGTCACCAGACCTCTGGACCTTGGAGGACTTGGTATCCCAAACTAATACTGATCCGAATAGGCCTTGGAGTGGCTTGGATCTCCCTGTTCAGTCACAATTTAGGAAGCTAGTTGCCAGTTCGATGTACACCCATGTGGGCAATGGCAAAAACACTTTTTTTGGATGGACAGATGGTTGGATGGAAGCTCTATCGCGGAGCTGGCACCTGAAGTGCTCTCAAAGGTGGATATAAATGTAGCCTCTATCAGGACGGTGGATCAAGCTTTGGAGGACATGTTGTGGGTTAGGGACATCAAACCAACTAGGGTTGGAAACGGGTCGGACGCGGGTCGGGTATAATAAATACTCGCCGCGACTGTACCCACGGGTCAAAAATTGTACCTGTGCCCGTATCCGTCGGGTATCGGGTACCCGCAGGTAAATACATATATCTAAAAACAATACAGAAAAATTCCAGAAAAATATAATCATAACCAGCAAAAATTCCAGAAAACTTATGTATACAGGGAACATTTCAAACAAGTCTTCATGAATTATTCATCAACACAGGCATACAGAACATAATATGGGAACACTTCAAGTCTTCATGATACATGCTCACTAATTTTTTAGTTTTTCTGGATATCCACGGGTAACCCGCGGGCGATAAAAAATATTCGTACCCGACACAATTTTATCACGGGTCGGGTACACGCAAGATCCGTGGGTACAAATTCGTATCTGAACCCGAACCAAAGTTAGGGTTCTATTTATGATACGATTTTTTTTGTTTCGTATCTGAATCCGTGGGTGCAATTTTACCCGCGGATTGTGTATCGAAACAAAGTTATCATCGATGGAGAATCGCCAAACATTGGCAATGTGCATAGTAGCTTCCTTGATGAGCTATCTTTATGGGTGTTAGCTGGTGCCAAACACCTTGGAAGCCTTGGCCTTGCTGCTGCTCTAGGCGTAGCAAGCTCGACTTAGTTTTTTATGGTCGCCTATTTGTATCTTTTTCCTATGGATCTTTTTATTTATGCTTGTTGTTGGCCACCATAGGGTGGTTATTGTACTGGTCCTCTTGAACCTTAAATGCCTCTCTTCTTAATATAAAGATGCGCAGCCCTCCTGCATTTTTCGAGAAAAAAACTTATAGTGAAGAAACATTTGAATCGTGATCTATTACCACATTAGCACCTAAGTGTAATGTGTTGGCAACTATTTGGCTCCTATTGCTTTGCTAGCTTTAAATAGTAGATGGCCTAAACTGAGGCAGTCTAGTGCTAAGATTCAGTTTCAAATTTGTGATGTTTTTAAAACCGGCGGTTTGTTACCGGTAACCAAAAGGAAGCAACAAAAACACACTCCAAAAAGGTCTTAGGGACCATGATCCCGTCGCAAAAACATCTCGCTTAGGTTATGACCCGTAGATATGGCCGTGTAAAACTGTCTTAATTATTTAATAAGTGGAGTTTAAAATAGGAGATGAGAATGAGTAATTAAAAAACATCTCACTTAGGTTATGACTAGTAGATATAGTCGTACAAAACTTTGTTTTACTTGTTTAATGAGTGGAGTTTAAAATAGGAGGTGAGAATGAGTAATCTGCTAGAGATATTCTTATATCATCATAGATCGTTGATATCGGACAACATCAACGCGGTTGACTTCTTTTGGCCGTCGGTTGTGTCTTCTTTTGACATTCATACCCATCATATAATTTAGTTCACTGGTGACATCCATATCCATCATATAATAGGTTGTTTTTTTCTATTAAAGTCAACTGTTTAAATTGATACAACTATAATCTATAGAGACAAAAACACTATAGAAGCAGTAGAATCCGATGCAGATTAAAGCCAAACAAATAGGGTATACCTTAGTTTACTAGGTAATTTCGAAAGGTTGGATCGGTTGTAACTTGACAAGGTATATACTCCATTCGTCCCAAAATATTAGTCGTTCTAGCTCTTGATTCTAGCTCTTGATTTTTGTGTCTATGTTGAAATGGATGATATTAAATCTAGACACATAAAACACATACATTAATTATTATCTGAATCCATTAAAAAGGTGAAAACAAATTTTAATTTAGAACAGAGAGTATATTATTGTCACATAAATATGAATGTGATTAGCCTCCTTTCTTTAAGGAAAAAAAATGAGACCGTAATCGGCAAACTCGTGTGACAAACAGGCACAAGAGCGAATCTTGATGTGACAAACAGACACGAGCGAATGGCAATAGCAGGGAGGTTGGCACTTGCAACTATGCTATTTTGGTTGCAGTTGTACATTAACACAACTGATTCGACAAGTATGCTACTACATATGTTTTCCCTTGAATAGATTCTGAGGCACTACATATCTCACAACAATGGATTACTGGTACATAGCACAGGCTTTTACACATGATACAGGGGAAAAAAAAACGAGTTCCATCATTCGAGCAGAGAAAAGAAAAAACAATGACGTCCTCCCTTCTCACTAATCCGCCGCCGCCGCCGCCGCCAATTTCCTGGATGGAGTTTGACCTGCAGGTAAAGAAATTAAAGATAAATTAGGGTATTTCTTCTGGAGATCCATGTTATCATCTTTCATCCTCTAATTGTTTACAGATTGTTAGGACACAAAGGGCACATGTGTCTCTACCTCTTTATCTCTGGTCTAGGCCTCCAAAATACTGTTCCAAGCTTGGAGCGGTGAAAACATTGGTTGCTATTCTTTCAGGTCGCTGCGGGGAGATGTGCAGTTGATATTTGATAAACCTCTGCAAGTCAAATAAATGGATAGACAAATAGCAAATCAAAAACTATCAAATCAAAAACTATCTTAATGAAGTGTCCGTTACTACACTGTTGCGGCTATTTGTGTACTTACAGATAATTGGTGAACAACTTCAGGACTCGTGTCGATATGCCAATCAGGCTCGAGTTGCCGAACAAAAGATGTACGGCCATTCTCCGTGCTACAGAAGAGAACCTGCGTATTTTAAAGAAATGTTAGGTTTCATATTTAGGGCTAGTTTGAGACCCCATTTTCCGAGAGATTTCCATTTTTCCAAGGAAAATTAGTTCATTTTACCTTAGAAAAATAAAAACTCATTGGAAAAATGGAGTTCTAAAACTAGCTCTTAGGGGATGTTTGGTTTCTGGGGACTAATTTTTAGTCCCTCTTTATTTCATCTTAGTCTCTAAATTGTTAAATATGGAAATTAAAACTCTATTTTAGTTTCTGTATTTGACAATTTAGGGACTAAAATGGTATAAAATGGAGGACTAAAAATTAGTCCATAGAAACCAAACTCCCCCTTAAGCAATACTAGCGCATCAATCATTGCAGCCTACCTTATCTTTTATCAAGCCACCACCACCAAAAAGCCCAGCTTCACTCAGGGCCGATAAAACCTTTCCCTGCAGACATCATTCGAATTCTAAATTTGGTAACAGGTAGTAGATATAGAATAATGCAAACACTATGACATCCAAATTTGTTGACCGAAGGAACTATTGATTCATGTGCTCCCACACTACAAAAGAAGAAGAAGAAGAAATATGTTGGTACTCAGCACTTGCCTCACTCTCATCATCAAGAACACGCTCCATCAAATACACATCACAGAATTTTGCAATCTCAAGGAGAACCTCCACCACGGAAGGCTTCACCGTGACATGGTTCTGCAAGAAGATATAGATCCATTAGTTGACTAGTGTAAACTGGAGTTAGCTTTGGCATCAATGCAACATCATTACAGGTTACAGCCCACCTGAAGCTCCTCTGGAGCTGTTTCTTCTAAAATCACACCAAGCAAGCGGCATGTGAACTGAAAAAAAAATCAATTCAGCATTACTCTATAAATCTGGTAACCGCTGTGAGGAAGAAGCCATAAAGTACCCTTCGCCCTTCGCTTAGCTTATGCCTGACAAGCTGCTCAAGAGTCAGCTGCAGAAGAAACAAGCAACTATCAAACCAAAGAGTTCTAGCAAAACAGCTGCATCAACTCGGTATTTAACAAATGAAATCAATCAATACATTTACTGGCTGGAAAAGTTGGTTGACTGCTTCGTGTGCTCTTGAATCTGCTGATGAACAAGCATCTGCTACGGTTAAAGCACCTGGTCGCGATCTAGTGCTGGTGTTGCTAGATGATGGGGCAGCTCTCCTACGAGGCCTCCGAGGTTGCTCTTGAGGAGCTCTCAACATTTTCCAGGCAAACAGAAGTGTGATCGAGATCGCAGCAAGTGTAGTAAGTGAACGAAGTTTCTGGAGCATGACCATGAAAAATCAGTAATTCTTGTAACAATGGCTCAAATTAATACATCATAAGAAAAACTCGGCCGGGGAGGGAAAAACCCCAAACTCTGCCCCCCCCCCCACTAGCAGGTCGTCACCGTCCACTCTGCAACGGCCCAGCCGGAGGGTGGCGTGCAAGACGTAACCCAGGAGCGCGGGGGGGGGGGGGGGCACAGCGAGGAGAATTTTTTACCAAGCCAGAAATTCGCCCCCGAGGTGATTGAACCTGGGACCTGGAGGTGCTACTCGGAAGCCTTAACCATTACTCTAGAGGCCCTTTCGCTCAAATTAATACATCATAAACATGCCAGTATTACGCTTGTTTTTGTATCTAAATAAGGCATGAACTTTTGTTTGACAAGGCAACATTGCCATCAATAAACGATCAGCCCAGATGTGAGAGATGCTAGATTTGTTTTACAATATATACTGGTAGACTGCTTCAGTTTTCAATGAACCATGTGAGCATGTTCTTTGGTTATAGACTGTTAAAACAGCTACGGCACAATGCTGTCAAACAAGCCAACCATATCAAACAATCAAGTGCATGTGTTGTGCAATTCAAATTGTTGTGGTACAAACATGCAAAGTGTTGCAAGAAAATTGTTGTGTACCTTAGTAACTAATGTATTTGGAAAACTAATTTAATAACACATTAGGCTAAATGACAAGGAAAGAAAATACTGACAGAAAACCATTCTCATTCTAATTCAATGATAGATCACAAAGACAAACCATTACTCAACGCCAAATAAATGAAACAACTGAGAGTTTTGCATCTTCTTAAAGATATGTTCCACTTCAGTAAGTGATTCACTTAAACTCATTTAGCTGTTTTACATATATTGTTGTGTGACGCCAGATAGAATTTTTCTCTTTTTTATGTCTCTTAACATTAATTGAATTAGATCTTTAAATTTGATATATTGATAGAGTAAATAATGAAGTATATATAGATTTTTTTTTTCTTCGAGAATTTTTCAAGACTTCTGGTATTTGATTGCACAAGCACAACTAATAGCACGGGAAGCTTAATTGTACAACAGTTTTTTCCTATATATACACACACATATGGTTAGGATTTAGGGTTTAGGGAAGCATATAACATCTGAATTTTTGTTGTGTTCTTTGCTTCCATATATTCCCCCAAACCCTCCGTATCCTGTGATTTTGATGTATAAGTTTATAATTTGGCAAAGAACCTTAAACCATAATCGACTTATACATTCTAAGCCCAAGCATCCGCGACAACAACAAAAAAAAACATTACTATATCGACGATGATTGGGAACCTAGAATTTTACCCGAGAACAGCACAACACTACCTAGACAATAGTACTCAGAATAAAGCCTTTCCCAAACAAGGCGACGTCTTTGGGCGGCCGGACCCAACAAATCCCACGCAACGAGGCATGGACTGGTCAAAAAGACGTCAACAGACCGCAGGTGGAGATCACAGATCCGAGCGCGAACCTGGCGATCAAGGTCGAAGGGCAGGCGATCAGCGTAGCGAGCGAGGGCGTCCATGAGGCGCCGCACCAGATCGGCGAGCTCCTCGTCCTTCCCGCCCCCGGCCCCTGCCCCTGCCACCGGGGCCGACACCGACGCCGACGCCATCGCCGGTGACGAGAGGTGAGCGGGGTTGGCGGCTGGGGCAGCGGAAACCCTAGAAAAGCGCGCGCACCGGCGAGCGGGGGGACAGGGATGGGGTGCGAGATGCCCCACACCACGACGGAGGAAGAAGAGGAGAGAGGAGGGAGGGAGCTCTGCTTCGCGTTTTTCCTTTTGTCAGGATTAAGGGCGGAGGAGACGCGCAATTTGCAGTCGAGAGCCTCAGGACTCTGAGTATTTTGGAGAGCCCCCGGTAATCTGGGCTTATTTGTATTTTTTGATTTGGTTGGTAACGGTATCTATATTTTTAGATTTCTCGCCGTAATTTTGTCAGGAGAACGTTAACTGCTATATACTATATCTGATCTATACATATCCAACGGGCCGTGCTGGGCTAGCCCGGCCCGGGCACGGCTAGACCTGGCACGAGGGGCACCAGTCCAAGCTCGGCACGGTTCAGTATCGTGCCGGGTTGGGTCGGTTCGCGGGCTGGCTAACGCGGCCTAGATCCGACACGATTATTCTTACACGGGTCGTGCTGGCCGGAGGCACGACGGGCCTATCGTACCGGGTCGGGTCTAGACCCATAAACAAAAAAACACTCCAAAATTTAGAATTTAAAGGTAATATTCAAATTTATTTTAAATTTAATTGATTATATTTATAATTTTAGATACATATTTAGACAAAAAAAATCAGATACACATTGTTGACACCTTTTTGGGGCGTCAATCACTCAACAAGAATCGGCGGCAGTGCTCTCTGGTCAGGCGCGGACGGTCCACGACCAGGGGCCGGACGGTCCACGACCTGGCGTGAGGCTAGGGTTTCCTACCTGACGGCCGGACGGTCCACGCGTGTGCAGGGGCCGCGGAAGATCGCCGGAGGCGCCTGGATCTCGCTCCCGGGAGAGACCCCGTCGGGGAGTAGAGATCCTAGGTGGTGTCTAGGCTCGGGCAGACCGACCTAGACTTCTCTAATCAACGTAGAGTCGAAGAGAAGCGAAGAATTTAGGGATTGAGAGGCTAAACTAGAACTAGACTAGAACTACTCCTAAAAATAAATGTAAATTATATTGATTGAGGGTTCGATTCATTGATTAAATCGGTCGTAGTCCTCTGCTTTTATAGATGAGGGGGGCTGGACCCGTTACCAACAAAATTCCGAGCTTATCCCGAGATTCTCATCAACAAACATAGCAAGAAACTCGGAACCCTAATCTGTTCTGCGCGTGCGCGGACCGTTCGACCCACAGACGCGGACCGTCTGGACCGTGGACCGTCCGGTCGGCTCAAACTGGTGCTCAACATATGCACCCTGCCTTTTGGTGAAGCTGAGCAAACCAAAAGCAACTAACTCGATGCAATTATATCAGTTTTCTTATGCATCTTGCCACATACTAGGATGGTACTGTTTGAGAAAACGCTCATTCAAAGCCTTGGGTAAATCTTTGCCTTGTAATGTTTGTAATAAATAGGCGTTATCAGACATTACCTGTTTTACTTTATAAGGACCCTCCTAGCTTGGCGACCATTTCCCAAACTTCCGGTCTTTGTTCCTTAGAGGCAGGATGGTCTTCCACACCAGGTCCCCTACTTAAAATGACTTTACTTTGACCTTCTTGTTGTAGGCCCTGGCTACCATGATCTTGTCCTTTTCTATTGCTCCCAAAGCTATCACCCTCTTGTCGGTCACCTCATCAATATTATCCATCATTGAATTATAATAATCAATGACAGTCAGATCTTTTGTCTAGCGAACCTGACAGCATTCAAACTTATTTCCACAGGCAACACTGCTTCCTGCCCATAGACAAGCTCAAAAGGAGATACTTTAGTAGCACTATGTTTAGATATTCTGTGAGCCCATAAAGCTTCGGACAAAATCTTATGCTAATGCTTAGGATTATCAGATATCTTCTTTTTTATCAAGTTAATCAATGTCCTATTACTAGACTCGGCCTGTCCATTGGCCTGAGCATAATATGGAGATAAATTAAGCAACTTAATTCTATATAATTCAGCAAATTCATGTACCTCCTTTGACATAAAAGAAGTTCCTTGATCTGTAGTCAAGGTTTGGGGAATGCCGAATCTATGAATAATATGCTCAGTTATGAACTCAATTACCTCCTTGTGTGTCATATTCTTCAGAGCAACGGCTTCAGTCCAATTGGTAAAGTAGTCAGTGGCAACTAACACGAACTGATGCCCCTTTGATGATGAAGGATGAACTTCTCCAATAAAGTCTAGCCCCCATCCTCTGAAAGGCCAAGGCTTGATGATGGGATGTAATTCGGCTGCAGGGACCAACTGTAGGTCGCCGAAATTTTGACACACTTGGCATCCTTTGTAGTACTTGAAACAATCAGCTATCATGTTAGGCCAATAAAAACCAGACCTTCGCAACAACCACTTCATCTTTGGAGGTGATTGATGGGTACCACAAATTCCTTCATGTACTTCGGCTATGGCTAATATAGCATCATCTAGGCCCAAGCACTTAAGCAGGACGTCGTTGACTGTTCGGCGATAGAGTTCATCACTCATCAAAACATACTTGAAAGCTGCACGCCGAATGTTCTTATCTGTCATAATATTGGTATTTCATAAATAATTAGTTATGGGCGTCCTCCAATCACTTGCATCGGCTTCATTATCAGCCGAATTAATTAGGAGAACTTTCCTGGTAACCCCGAACGGTCCGACGTCTTTATGCGGACGGCCCGCGACGTAGAGAATTGGCCCTGCACCGGTTATCAGATTTTCAGTGTTGTGAAATCTCCCTCGCTTTATCCGATAACCTGATGCATCTTGTGCCAAATTGTTAGCTCTATGATTCTCAACTCTAGAGATATGTCGAATATTGAATTCGTCAAAAGAATGGATTATGCTCCAACATTTTTTAAGGTAACTATTTAGAGTACCATCAAAACATTGATATTCTTCTAACACTTGTTGGACGATCAGCTGAGAAACACCAAATGCCTTCACATGTTTTAGTCCCATACAATTTAAAAAGTTCTAAGCCGAATAAAAGGGTCTCATATTCGGCTTGATTATTAGTGCAATAAGTTTTCAATCGGCTAGAGAAGTCAAAGGAGACATTACTTGGTGAAACAAGTACGATGCCAATTCCTTGCCCTTCATTGCAAACCGATCCATCAAAATATAAAGTCCAAGGAGTAATAGTCAGGTATGACATGTCTAGTTTATGAATATCATTAATCCGATGTTCTACAATAAAATTCGCTACGACTTGGCCTTTCATAGATTTCAATGGTTCATAGGCCAAGTCATATTTTATGAGTGCATAAGCCCACTTACCAATTCTACCACTCATAATTGGGTTATGCAACATGTATTTGATCACATCGGCTTGACCAGAAATAGTGCAATGACTAGACAGTAAATAACATCTACACTTGGTGCGTGCATAAAACAAGCATAAGCATAACTTCTCAATAAAAGTGTACCTCGTTTCAGCATCCACCAACCTCCGACTTAGATACGTCACCACATGTTCCTTTCCTTCAGTTTCTTGTGTCAGAACAGCCCCAATGACCTTATCTTTAGCTGCAATGTATAATCGGAATGGTACTCCTGCTTGTGGTGCTTTTAATACGGGAGCCGAAGATAAGTATTTTTTAATGAGATCAAATGCATCCTACTGCTCTGCTCCCTAAGCAAATTCGGCATCATTCTTAAGCCGAAGGATAGGGGTGAAGGCATCAATCTTCCCGGCTAGGTTAGAAATAAACCTTCATAAATAATTCACCTTGCCGACAAACTTCTGCACTTCGACCTTACAGGTCGGAGGTCCCACATTCCGAATAGACCTGATTCAGTCAGGGTCTATTTCTATACCATGTTCATGGATGACAAATCCTAAAAACTTACCAGCCGACACTCCAAAAGCATATTTACATGGGTTCATTTTCAAACCACACCGACGCATTTTATCAAAGGCTTTACGCAAATCAGCTACATGAGAACTAAACTCAGCCGATTTGACTACAATATCATCAATG
Source organism: Zea luxurians (assembly GCA_029449295.1). NCBI lineage: Eukaryota > Viridiplantae > Streptophyta > Magnoliopsida > Poales > Poaceae > Zea > Zea luxurians. Next base: position 19,809,935 of record JAOPSE010000032.1, on the reverse strand, counting down.
TAGACTTCCACAGTGTTTCCTAACAGCTCATGGAAGATCAAATTCATAGCCCTCTGATAAGTAGCACCAGCATTTTTTAGACCAAATGTCATGACCACCCACTCATATAAACCAATGAAGCCTGGACATATAAAGGTCGTTTTAGACGCATCTTCTTTGGCCATAAAAATATGATTATATCCGACATTACCATCAAGAAAGCTAATAATTCTATTTCCTGATGCATTATTGATTAATGTGTCGGCTATGGGCATGGGATACTCATCTTTAGGAGTTGCTCTATTTAAATTGCGAAAATCAATGCGTACTCTAAGCTTACCTGACTCCTTCTCCACCGGTATGTTGGAACTTGCGTTCCCGGGCAGATTAATTCCAACGGGTGAGTGAGTGGAATGTGAACACGGTTTAACTCGAGGCAGCAATTGCTCTGTTAATCCAGCCTCTCAAGGGCACTGTACGGGGGTATTTATAGGTGCCTGAGTGCCCAACGTTTCAATGTAAGGACGCATGTGCCCTCAAGCACCCAGCCTATCCTCGAAATATTCCTGTAAAGGAGGGTTACATACTGTCATTACAGAAAAGTTGTTATAGATCGGGCCTGTAACACACTTATCCGAGCGGGGCCCGCTACAATGGGCCGAATCCCACGTGGGCCTCCAGGCGGAGTGAGGACGTGAGACGGGGCGACATCGCCGTAGGCCTTTGTCCTGTAGCGTAGAAGACGAAGGGTGGACCTTGCCGATCGTTCTGCTCCCTGTCGGCGCAGCGAGGTAGACGAAGGGTGGACCTCGCCGGTCCTTCTGCTTCCTGTCGTCGCAACGAGATGGACGAAGGGTGGACCTCGCCGGTTTTTCTGCTTCCTGTCGTCGCAGCGAGATGGACAAAGGCTGGAGCGGAGGGTAGCGTCTTCGCCTTCGCCCCAACATTTGCCCTCCGAGGGACCAGTTCGACTAAGTCATCTGGTGCCGAAGACGTCGCTAGATGGTGGAGACGCTGCCCTCGCTCGAAATGGTTCCTCGGGGGTTTTTGATGTGACCGTTGATGGACGCGACACTGTTGGACTGCGGGTTTCCCGAAGCGCCGTGTCCTATGTATAAAAAGGGGGGCGGGGCGGTGCGGGCCAGGCTCTCTTTCTACGCGACGCAAAACCCTAGCCTCCTTTTGAGACCGCTCGTCCGCTCGACTGCCCTCCTTGCTCCTGCTCGTCGGAGATCTGGCCCGCGTCAAGCAGATCGCCCGCCGCCGCCGACGGTACATAGCCATGCCGTCCTCCTCCTCGTCTGCTGCAAATACACCACCGGCCGGCGCACCATCTGAGGACACTCTGAGTGACGTGGCGGCGGAGGAACTCCGTCCTGGTGATACAATTGAGTTTGGCGTGTCGCGGATTTCCTCGGTCCGCGTCCAGGATATGCAGCAGCTTGGATATTTTGGCAGCGGAGTGGGGCGTGTTCCGGGGGTGGAGGAGGTCCCCGAGCCAGAAGGCGAGTTGGTCGTGTTTGAAGCATTTTTCACCGCTGGCCTTCGACTGCCTGCACATCGATTCATGGCGGAGGTGCTGCGAAGATTCGAGGTCCAGGTCCACCAGTTGACGCCGAATGCTGTGGTGGCCCTAGCGAAGTATGTTTGGGCAGTGACTTCGTATGGTGGTCAGCCCTCTGTGGAGGTCTTCGCGAAGCATTACTGTCTGCATTGGCAAAAGAGGAAAATTGGACATGAGATTGCACAGTTTGGGTCGTGCACGTTTATGCCTAGGACCGGCAAGACTTCGATGGAAGTCGTGGAGTTGGTTCCCTGCACCCGCAATAAGTGGGGCAACTGGTGGGATTTCTGGTTTTACATTTCCAAAGGCGCAGTTGAAGACCACCCAGGACTGCCCATGGCCATCATGTGTTTCCCATTATTATGTGGCGTACCCGCAGTTTGAGGTGGCGGAGGATGATGAAGACGAGGGGGCCCTTCGGTGCGCTGCCCGCACGAGTAGCGGGCGCGATTTAGTGGAGGAATTTGTCGGGTATGGGGTATGGCCCTTGGCGCATGGCTGGGCGCTGGGCGAAGTATGCCCTCGCGTGATGCCTTCCCGGGGCGGGCAGCGGGTGCGAAGTCCAGCCTTCGCGTTGGATTTGCATGGTCGGGATCCCGCCGCATTCGTGCGCGAAGCGGAAGATGGTGCGGCTAGGATCGTGGGGCGCTATGTGCCGAGGACAGAGGGTGTGCGGAGCTGGGATATTCGTGGGACCAACAATAGATTGAATCGGGTCTTCGAATTGAACGGCTTGTCGTACGGTGGTTATCCCGGGGAAGACGCCGCCAACCGTCGCGGGAAGAGGCCAGCGGCCGCAACTGAAGAAGACCCCCTGCAGGAGGCCGCCCCAGCCGCTAAGAAGAGGAAATTAGGTACTGCAGTGGGGGAACTAGGGGTTTCCGATAGTTTTACTGTGGAGTTGATGGGAACGTGCGCAGCCCCCGGGGGACGGATGTCTTCGCCCGAGCTCCGCGAGTCTTCGACGCGAATGCTGGAGGTTACCGAGGGTCGATGGCCTAAGAATGTTCTGATCCCCCGCGCGGCTGGTGAAGACTTCTTTACGTCTTGCCTGGCCCATGACTTGAAGGTGTTTCCTTACGGACGGAATATTGCTGCTGTTGTGTTGGCAGTGATGAACAAGGACCGTCAAGAAGCTGCGCAGAAGCGCCGGCCAGTCGTCAGGATCGCAGATCCTAGGTGTGAGGCGAAGAGGGCGCGGGGGAGCGCGAAGGTTGCCGCCTCCGACAGCAGCCAGCCGATGTTGGCTGCGAAACCGGCAGCGCCCAGATCCGGCAAGGCGTCGGTGAGCGCGAAGGCTGCCGCCTCTGGCGAAACCAAGCCTCCCCCGGGCGGATCCGCGAAAGGACGGGAGCTGCCTTCACCGGGGAGACGTGTTGAGGACTTCGGCACGGACATCAGTGTCGAAGATTATTTTGTTGGTAAGTTTTTTTTGACCGGTGATATGTCGCAGAGTCGGGTGAAGGGCAGCTGGTTGTTGTCCCGCCTTCGGCGACAACCGCGTTGCCAACGGCGGAGGCTGCGGTGAAGGGTGCCACGCGAGACCCGTGGGCCGCTTTCTGCGCGAGCGGCGAGATCCCGTCGGCTGCTGCCGCCAAGGATGTGGCCGCCTCCATGTCCCAGCGGCTGAGGGAGACGTCGCAGCAGCTGTCGCAGCAGTTGAAGCAGGTAAATTGTGCTGGACTTCGACGTTTGTTGTTTGCATGAGGTTTTGGGTCATGTGTTTTTGTTAGGCGGCTGACTTCGCCGATCGCGTGGCGTCGGGTGTCCTGACTGTGGACGTGGCTGCCAAAGTCGAGAGACTTCGGGCGCAACACGCGGATGCCGTCCAGGAGAAGTCAGCGGCGGAAAGCAAGAACCGCCGGCTAGCGGAGAAAGTGGCCGCCCTAGAGGCCGAGAAGACGGACCTCCGGCGCCAGTTGGTGGAGGAGAGGAGGGAGGGGAACCAGGCCATCGCTGAGGCGCAGGCTGCGCTAGCGGAGGCCAAAGTGGCGCGGGCGAAGAGCAGTCTCGCCAGTCAACGCGCCGAAGAGCTGGAGGCGAGGTTCAACGCCTTGCGCGGTCGCGTGGACAAGGTCGAGGCCTCTACGCGCTCGAAAGTTGAGCGGACGCATGCACAGTTCATGGGCTCGTACCGCGAGCTGGGTGCGCGGACTGCTGATTTCGAAGTACCTGACCGGGAAGTAGGCCTTCGCTTCCTCGAATGGTTGCAGGAGGAGCTGCTTGTGCTCCCGACCATTGTGGAGGGTTTCATGTCCTTCGCCTCCCTCGTCACCTGCGAGGGGGCCATGAATGCGTTGTCCCACGAGGGTTGCAGGCACTACGAGGCCTTCGACCAATCAGACGAGAACTTTGAACGCGATATCTTCAAGGCCGATGACCCTGTGGTGAAGCAGTCAGCGGGGGCCCTTTTCGATAGGATGTGGGGGCCACACGGTCGGGAGGCGGTCAGGGAGCGATCCGACCGGGCGAGAGAGCAGGTGAAGGTCATTTTTTGTGTGGTTGTGTGTGTGGGTATGTGTGGTTTTTGTTGAGTGAATGTGATGATGTTGCAGATGGAGTGTGCCGAGTACGTCGAGGACTTCGGAAGTCTGGCCGGTGCGCCGCTCGAGACTACGGAGGTGAAACCGGTGCTGCCATCGGATGCTGGTGAAGGCCCCTCGGCTGTGCCCGTGCTTGCTGTGGCTGGCGAAGACCCTGTGTCAGCCCCTGCACCGACGGTCGAAGATGCCTTGAAGGTGGTGGCAGAGCCGGCAGTCGAATACCCTACGGTTGCGGCCGGGCCTTCGCAGGTGGCTAAATAGGGGGGGTTTGTAATTTTTGTCTGAGTGTTACTGAACCTCGGTTGCTGCGCAGGTTCAAGGTCTTGGGCCTGCGCACGCAACCGCTACTGACAATGATAATTTTGTGGCTTCGACTGTGGTTGCTGAAGGCATTTCTGATGATTCCGTGTCTAAGTTTTTTGAGTCTGATGATTCTGGGGGTTCGATTGTGTGGACAGAGGGGTCTTCGGATGAGGACTTGGACTATTTTGCAGCATTGGATGTGGCTGCTGCAGAAACTTCTGCGCGTGTGATGGGTGACGAGGATATTCTGGGTGCGAGTGCTGGGCGTAGGCGGCGAAGGGCGGTGGCGAAGCGGAGAGTGAGTGCGCTATCGTGAAGTGATGGGCGTCTTCGTGTGGACGGGACTGCAAAACGGGAATTGCTGTCTTCGCCGGCTGGGGCGAGCGTAGGTGAGGGTGAGTTGTGAAATCTTTTTGAGGGTGAGGAACTGAGGATAATGTTGTTCTACTACAGGGAGATGGGTATCATCCCGAAGGTTGAGCCGTTGTAATGTGTGCTGCCCTCGCTATGTGTGTAACTATGATTTGTATGATGAGGCTGTGTGCCTTCGTTGATCCGGCCGCGCCCGTAGGCGGCTTGTGTTCGGGTGCTTCTGGGGAGTCTTCGATTTTGCTCATTTGTTGAGTTAGTCCCGCTGTACCCGTAGGTGTGTTTTTGTGCGGAGTCTTTTTAGAGAAGACTTCGATTCTGCGTACTTGTGCTATTCCGGCTGCACCCGTAGGCGACTTTTGCACGGGTCCTTTAGAAAAGACTTTGATTTCGCACTTATTGTGCTATTCCGGCTGCACCCGTAGGCGACTTTTGCACGGATTGTCTTTTGGAAAAGACTTTGATTTTTCGCACTTATTGTGCTATTCCGGCTGCACCCGTAGGCGACTTTTGCATGGATAGTATTTTGGAAAAGACTTCGATTTTTCGCACTTATTGTGCTATTCCGGCTGCACCCGTAGGCGACTTTTGTACGGATAGTCTTTTGGAAAAGACTTCGATTTTTCGTACTTATTGTGCTATTCCGACTGCACCTGTAGGCGACTTTTGCGCGAAGTGTCGCACGCGAGGGTAGTAAGCGCTGCCCCTCGCGGTGACTTTGGTGTGGTCAAATGTCGAAGACCGTCGGTGCGGTCTTTTTCGACGTGTCTTAATTTTGCGGGGGATTTTTGCGAGTATATTACATGGCTCCGCCTCATTAAAAACCTCACCCCCCGGGAGGAAAAGAGTACGGGCCAGAATGATAATGTTTAGTTGATTACAAGGGCGCGATGGCCCTAGGAGTCAAACAAAAAACTTGCGGAGATTATCTATGTTCTAGGAATGCTCCAGGTCTTCGCCAGATTGCGTTATTAGCTTGTATGTGCTGGGAGATGACTTCGTCTTGACGATGAATGGTCCTTCCCATTTCGGCTCCAGCTTTCCTCGTGACTCTGTCCGGGTTGATCGGACGAGTACGTGGTCCCCTTCGTTGAATTCTCTCGGGACGACTGCGTGGTCGCGCCAGGTCTTTGTTTGGGCTTGATATTTATTGAGGGCCTGCAGGGCGAAGACGCGATCTACATCGATGAGATCTTTGGAGGTTAGCTCATCTACGTCGGGTGAGGCCGAATCGCTTGTCCTTAGAGACCCATGCTTGATTTCCTGCGCGGTCATGGCCTCCGAGCCGTATAGCAACCGAAAGGGAGTAAATCTGGTCGCCCAACACTCGGTCGTGTTCAGCGCCCAGACTGCTTCAGGCAGTAGGTCGGCCCATTTACCCTTCTTGTCATCAAGAAGCATTTTCTTGATCGCCGTGAAAATCTTGCCATTGGCGCGCTCCACGACGCCGTTGGATTGTGGGTGATATACGGAGGCGAAGGCAAGCTTGGTGCCAATGGAGAAGCAGAAGTCCCTGAAGTCTTGGCTATCAAATTGCTTGCCATTATCGACTGTGAGCTTGGACGGGACTCCGAATTGGCAAACAATATGTTGCCAGAAGAATTTCTGGGCAGTCTTCGATGTTATCGTTGATACTGCTCTCGCCTCGATCCACTTGGTGAAATACTCGACGGCGACGAAGGTGAACTTGAGGTTCCCTTGGGCCGTGGGTAGTGGCCCGACAATGTCCAGGCCCCAGCGCTGAAGGGGCCACGTGTGTGCGATTAGCTTTGTGAACTGCGAAGGGCTTCCCGAGCGTGGAGAAAACTTTTAGTAGGCTTCGCACGACCTTATGACCCGATTTGCGACGCAGATCATAGTAGGCCAGTAGAAGCCTTGACGGATCACCTTGGCAGCTAGGGCCCTAGGCCCCGCGTGAGAGCCGCAAGTTCTGCTGTGGACTTCGCGCAAAATCTGGACGCCTTCGGTCTCGGTGACGCATTTGAGCATGGGTTGACTGACCCCCTTCTTGTAGAGCTGTCCCTCAATGAGAGCGAAGTCCCTGCTTCGGTGTTTGAGGCACTTGGCCTCGTTGATGTCGCTTGGGTGGTAATATCCCTGCAGGAACATGGTTATTGGTGCCTGCCAGTCTTCGGTCATGATGAGATTGACTATGCGGTGGCCCTCGGTATCGTTGGTTATTTGGAGGCCTTCTGGGCTGCGAACGGCTGGCGTGCCGATGACATGGTAGAATACGTCGGAGGGCAGGGCCTCGCCTCTAGCGGCTGCTTTGGCCAATGCGTCGACCTCCTCGTTCTTAGCTCGGTCCATGTGTTGCAAGGTAAAGCCTTTGAACTGTCTCTCGAGACTGCGGACAGCTGTGAGGTACTACATAAGTGCGGGGTCCTTTGCTGCGTAATCTTTCTCGACTTGGTCGGCAACCACTTTGGAGTCTGTTCTGATTATGCAGGTAGTGACGCCAAGGGACCGGAGCTTGCGAAGGCCGAGGATGACAGTTTCGTATTCTGCTACGTTATTGGTGCATTTGTCGGACTCCAAAGCAAAGCTGAGATGTGCCGCATATCTGTGCTTGACCCCTGTGGGTGAAGTAATGACTGCCGCTGCGCCTGCCCTCGCATGGCACCATGTGCCATCGCAGTGGATGGTCCACACCTTTTCTGCAGACGTGTCCGGTTGCTCTATTGGCTCGGTCCAGTCGACGATGAAGTCTGCCAGGACTTGTGACTTGATGGCTGTCCTGGGTTCGAAGGTGATATGGTAGCCGAAGAGCTCGGCTGCCCATTTGGCGATGCGGACAGATGCCTCCAGGTTTCTGAACAATTCGCCGAGTCCCCTGTCTGAGGTGACCCGCACCTTGAAAGCTTCAAAATAGTGGCGCAATTTGCGCGAAGCCATAACGACTGCGTAGGCGATTTTTTCCAGTTCCGTCATGTTGCATTTGGATGTCGTGAGTACTTCGAAGACGTAATAAACTGGACACTGCCTGGTTGTGCCCTCCCTGTCCTGCTCTTGAACCAAAGCTGCGCTGACCGCGTGCGGCGAAGCTGCGACGTAGAGCAACAGGGGTAGCGAGGGATTGGGGCTTGTAAGAATTACCAGCTTTGACAGGTGCTGCTTTAGTGATGCGAAGGCCACCGCTTGCTCTGGTCCCCATGCAAAGTCCTTTGCGCCGCGTAGTGTTTTGAGGAAGGGTAGGCTTCGCTCGACGGACTTGGAAATGAATCTGTTGAGGGAAGCCAATCTGCCTGTCAGTCGTTGGACATCTCTGGCTGACTGCGGAGGCGTCATGTCAATGATGGCCTGGATTTTGCTCGGGTTGGCTTCGATCCCGCGATGCGACACCAGGTAGCCCAGTATCTTCCCTGGCGAACACCGAAGACACACTTTTCGGGGTTTAGGCGAAGTCATGCGTCCCGCATGTTTGTGAATGTTTCTGCGAGGTCAGCCAGGTGGTCCTCTTTGCTTTTGCTGGCAACGACGATGTCGTCCACATACGTGAATATGTTTCTCTCGACCTGGCTCTCGAGCACTGTCTTGGTGAGGCGGGAGAACGTGGACCCAGCGTTCTTTAGTCCCTCCGGCATTCTGATGAAGCAATACGTGCCGAAGGGTGTTATGAAGCTGGTGCTGGCCTTGTCTTCCTCCTTCATATATATCTGGTGATAGCCGGAGAAGCAGTCAAGGAGTGACATGACTTCGCACCCGACCGCGCTATCGACGATTTTGTCGATCCGGGGCAGGGGGAATTGTCCTTGGGGCAGGCCTTGTTGAGGCTGGTAAAATCAATGCACATCCGCCACTTGCCGCTCTTCTTTTGCACCATGACAACGTTGGAGAGCCACTTAGGGTAGGCGACTGGTTCGATGAAGTTGGCCTCAAGCAGGCGGTGTACCTCGGCCTTGGCAGCTTCTGTCTTTTCATCTGACATTTTGCGCAGCCTCTACTTCTTTGGCCTCACCGAAGGGTCGATGCCCAAGCTGTGCTCAATAATGGAGCGACTGACTCCTACCAGGTCGAGGGCGGACCAGGCGAAGACGTCCTTATTTTTGGAAAGACAGGAGATGAGTCTCTCCTTGTCATGCGAAGTAAGGTCCTCGCTTATGATCACTGTTTGCTTAGGTGTTGCCTGGTCCAGGGGAACTGTCTTTGTCCCATCGTTGCTTTGCAGCTGTGCTTTTTCATGCCCATTAGCGGTTGGGCGGGTAGCCTTGGGGACCTCGCGCTGCGCCGTGAGGCAGTGTACGTTCCTTTGCCCTGGAACGAAGTCTCTTTCTATGTTGCGCGCGGCCTGCTGGTTGCCATGGACTGTGATTACGCCGTGCGGGCTTGAGATTTTCATGCACAGGTAAAGTCCGTGAATGGCTGCCTCAAACTTGTTGATGGAGCCCCGACCCATTACGGCGTTGTACGGGTACACCATGTCGACGATGTCGAAGGTGACCTGCTCAGTTTGTGCATTGGGTGCCACACCGAAGGACAGGGGTAGCTCTATCTTGCCCACAGGGAAGGTGCCCTTGCCGCCGAAGCCATATAGGGGGTTGTCCGAAGGTTTCAGCAAGCTGTGGCTGATGCCCATGCGGTCGAAGGCGTGGAGGAAAATGATGTCCGCCTGGCTGCCGTTGTCAACTAAGACTTTGTGTAGGTCCCAGCCTGCCACGCTGCAGTTGATGACCATGGCGTCGATGTGGGGTGCGCTGCGGAGGTCGACATCTCTAGCGTCGAAGGTCAACGGCACATGGGACCACTTCGTCTGCACGACTGGACCTGTGATGACGACGTGGTTGACGCTGCGGTAATGGTCCCTCTTCTGTCGCTTCGTGTCGAAGTCGACGCTGGATCCCCCCGTGATCATGTGAATGACTCCGCGATACGACTGATCAGCGAAGTCTTCTTGTTTTGGTGCTTGGGGTGATTTGGGTGGGGGATGTTTGGCTGTTGCGGGGGTGGAGGTGGGAGCGGGGGAGGCACGATTTGTACCTCCTGGTGGTGTTGGTATGCGTGGTTAGGTGGATGTTGTGCGGGGTCGTGGTTGTATGGTGGTGGGAGTTGTTGATATGTGTGCGCTACAACTCTTGGGTTGTCGGCTGGTTGCGCCCGAGACATCCTGTCCCTGGTGGCCTTCGTCTCCGGGCAGTCCCTTGTTGGGTGCGCACAGTCTTCGCCGTGAAACAAACAGTAAAATCAGCGCGGCTGTTGCTGAAAGGGAAATGTGCCCTTGGGCCATTTCTAAGTATTTTGGTGATTGAGTGCCAACACAAGTGCTTAAGTGTTAATCTATGCCAATTGATGGATAAAGTGCAAATCAAGAGCAAAGGTATGTTTCTAAGACTTAGTACATTGTTTTGGAGACTAATGTATTGTGTCTAAGTGCTAGAAACAGGAAAAGATCAATTTGGAAAAGACTTGGCTAAACAGCCAAGACTCTGCGCAGTCTGGGTGCACCGGACTGTCCGGTGGTGCACCGGACAGTGTCCGGTGCGCCAGGCTGGCGACTGTCAACTGGCTGCTCTTGGGAAGCGATCAACGGCGTACGCCTATAAATCACCGGACTGTTCGGTGGTGCACCGGACTGTCCGGTGAGCCATTCACAGGCGAAGTCGTCGCTCTCGGGAAGCGATTAACGGCGTACGGCTATAATTCACCGGACTGTCCGGTGAGCCAACGGTCGGTCGGGCCAACGGTCGGCTGCGTAATCCGCGCGCGACGCGTGGCCGAGCCAACAGTCAGAAGGGGGCACCGGACTGTCTGGTGTGCACTGGACAGTGTCTGGTGCGCCAACGGCTCTGGATCTTCAACGGTCGGCTGCGCCACAGAAGGAAAGAAATCTGCACCGAACAGTGTCCGATGGTGCACCGGACTATCCGGTGCGCCAGGCGATAGAAGGCAAGAATTGCCTTCCTGGAATGCTCTCAACGGCTCCTAGCTGCCTTGGGGCTATAAAAGGGACCCCTAGGCGCATGGAGGAGTACACCAAGCATTCTCTAAGCATTCCTAAGCACCAAGACTTCAATTCCGCGCAGTCGATTCTTTGTGATAGCAACTAGAGCTCCATTTGAGTAGTGTACTCTTCGAGTTGTGTTGAGAGCTCGTGTTGTGACCTGTGTGCGTGTTGTTGCTCTGATTTTGTGTCTTGTGTGCGTTGCTCATCCCAACCTTACTTCCGTGATTCTTTGTGAACATCTTTGTAAGGGAGAGAGGCTCCAAGTTGTGGAGATTCCTCGCAAGCGGGATATAGTAAAGTGAAAGCAAAACACCGTGGTATTCAAGTGGGTCTTTGGACCGCTTGAGAGGGGTTGAGTGCAACCCTCGTCCGTTGGGACGCCACAACGTGGAGTAGGCAAGTATTGGACTTGACCGAACCACGGGATAAACCACTGTGCCATCTCTGTGTTGATCTTTTTGTGGTTATTGTGTTTTGCTAAGACTCCTCTCTAGCCACTTGGCCTTATTGTGCTAACTCCTAATCAAGTTTTTGTGGCACTAAGTTTCAAGTTTTACAGGATCACCTATTCACCCCCCTCTAGGTGCTCTCAATTGGTATCAGAGCCGTTCTCTTCACGTGAGGGACTAATCGCCCGAAGAGATGGATCCTAAGGGCAAGGGGATGGTGATCAATGATAAGGAGAAGGAGTCCTTCGTCAATGATCCAAAGGATGACAAGCCTACTGACTCGGGGTCGGGCCACAAAAGAAAAGACGGGAGGAAGAAGAAAACAAGGCGCATCAAGGAGATAATCTACTACAACAGCGACAAATCTTCCTCTTCCCAAAAGGACGACGACAACGACTACGAGAAAAGGAAGACGGTTAATTCAAACTTTTCCTTTGATTATTCTCATATTCCACAAAGTTCCAATGCTCATTTGCTTTCCATTCCCCTCGGCAAACCCCTCACTTTGATGCAGAGGACTATGGATTTTGGAGTCACAAAATGTGTAGCCACTTGTTCTCTCTCCATCCAAGTATCTGGGAGATAGTAGAAAATGGAATGCACTTTGATAGTATGGATAGTCCCATGTTCATTAATGAGCAAATTCACAAAAATGCACAAGCTACTACTGTTTTTCTAGCTTCATTGTGCAGGGATGAATACCATAAGGTGAGCGGCTTGGATAACGCCAAGCAGATTTGGGACACCCTCAAGATCTCACATGAGGGGAACGACGTCACCATGCTCACCAAAATGGAGTTGGTGGAGGGCGAACTTGGGAGATTCGCAATGATCAGGGGCGAGGAGCCAACCCAAACGTACAACCGGCTCAAGACCCTAGTCAACAAAATAAGGAGCTATGGAAGCATGCGATGGACGGACCACGACGTCGTCCGCCTAATGCTAAGGTCTTTTACTGTCCTCAATCCACATCTTGTGAACAATATTCGTGAGAATCCTAGGTACACCAAGATGTCGCCCGAGGAGATACTTGGAAAGTTCGTAAGCGGGCGGATGATGATCAAGGAGGCTAGATACGTTGATGATGCGTTGAATGGCCCAATCCAAGAGCCTCAAACCATTGCTCTCAAAGCAACGAGGAGTAAGGAGGTGCTACCTAGCAAGGTGGCGCAAGTTGAGGCGGCCAGGCTTAATGATGAAGAAATGGCCCTCATCATCAAGCGTTTCAAGACGGCGCTAAAGGGTCGCAAGGGGCATCCCAACAAGAACAAGACAAAGGGGAAGCGCTCATGCTTCAAATGTGGTAAGATTGGTCATTTTATCACTAATTGTCCCGATAATGATAGTGACCAGGAACAAGGGAACAAGAGGGAAAAGAAGAAGACTTACAAGAAGGCTAAGGGCGAGGCACACCTTGGCAAGGAGTGGGACTCGGATTGTTCGTCGTCCGACTCCGACAATGAAGGACTCGCCGCCACCGCCTTCAACAAATCGTTCCTCTTCCCCAACGAGCATCACACCTGCCTCATGGCAAGGGAAAAGAAGGTAAGCACTCGTGATACTAATACTTACGCTTCCTCAAGTGATGAAGAATCTAGCGATGATGAAATAGACTATTCATGCTTATTCAAGGGCTTAGATAGAACTAAGGTTGATAAGATTAATGAATTGATTGATGCTTTGAATGATAAGAATAGATTATTAGAAAAGCAAGAGGACCTTTTATATGAAGAACATGATAAGTTTGTAGAGGCTCAAAAATCCCTTGCTTTAGAAATTAAAAGGAATGAAATGCTTTCTTGTGAATTGTCTACATGCCATGGCTCTATTTCTAGCTTAAAGAGCATAAATGATGATTTGAATGCTAAGTTAGAAATAGCTACTAAATCAACATCTTGTGTAGAACATGTTACAATTTGCAATAGGTGTAAAGAATTCAATATTGATGCTTGTAGCGAACACCTAGCTTCAATCTCTAAATTGAATGATGAAGTGGCTAGTCTTAATGCCCAACTTAAGACTAACAAAAGTGAATTTGATAAGCTAAAATTTGCAAGGGATGCCTACACGATTGGTAGACACCCCTCAATTAAGGATGGACTTGGCTTCAAGAGGGAAGTCAAGAACTTAACAAGCCATAAGGCTTCCATCTCTGCCAAGGAGAAAGGGAAGGCCCCTATGGCTAATAGTGCTCATAAGAACCTTGCTTTCATGTACCATGACAGGAGACATTCGAGGAATGTTTATAGAAGTTATGATTCTCATGCCATGATTGCTTCAAGTTCCTCTATTATGCATGATAAAAATTTGACTAGGAAAAATGCTATGCCTAGAAGAGATGTTGTTCATGTTCCTAGGAAAGTAAATAATGAACCTTCTACAATATATCATGCTTGCAATGCTTCCTTTGCTATTTGTAGAAAGGATAAGAAGGTGATTGCTAGGAAGTTAGGGGCAAGATGCAAGGGAGATAAAACTTGCATTTGGGTCCCTAAGACCATTGTGACTAACCTTGTAGGACCCAACAAGAGTTGGGTACCTAAAACCCAAGCCTAAATTTGCCTTGCAGGTTTATGCATCCGGGGGTACAAGCTGGATTATCGACAACGGATGCACAAACCACATGACGGGGGAGAAGAAGATGTTCACCTCCTACGTCAAGAACAAGGATTCCCAAGATTCAATCATATTCGGTGATGGGAACCAAGGCAAGGTGAAAGGGTTAGGAAAGATTGCTATTTCATCCGAGCACTCCATTTCTAATGTGTTTTTAGTTGAGTCGCTTGGATATAATTTGTTATCTGTAAGTCAACTTTGTAATATGGGATATAATTGTTTATTCACAAATGTAGATGTGTCTGTCTTTAGAAGAAGTGATGGTTCATTAGCTTTTAAGGGTGTACTAGACGACAAACTTTATTTAGTTGATTTTGCAAAAGAGGAGGCCGGTCTAGATGCATGCTTAATTGCTAAAACTAGCATGGGCTGGCTATGACATCGCCGTTTAGCACATGTGGGAATGAAGAACCTTCACAAGCTTCTAAAGGGAGAACACGTGATAGGTCTAACTAATGTAACTTTCGAAAAAGATAGACCTTGTGCAGCTTGTCAAGCAGGTAAACAGGTGGGAAGCTCTCATCATACCAAAAATGTGATGACCACATCAAGACCTTTGGAGTTGCTTCATATGGACCTCTTCGGACCCGTCGCCTATCTAAGCATAGGAGGAAGTAAGTATGGTCTTGTTATAGTTGATGATTTTTCCCGCTTCACTTGGGTATTCTTTTTGCAGGATAAATCTGAAACCCAAGGGACCCTCAAGCGCTTCCTAAGAAGAGCTCAAAATGAGTTTGAGCTCAAGGTGAAGAAGATAAGGAGCGACAACGGGTCCGAGTTCAAGAACCTTCAAGTGGAGGAGTACCTTGAGGAGGAAGGGATCAAGCACGAGTTCTCCGCTCCCTACACACCACAGCAAAATGGTGTGGTAGAGAGGAAGAACAGGACGCTCATAGACATGGCGAGGACGATGCTTGGAGAGTTCAAGACCCTCGAGCGATTTTGGTCGGAAGCCGTGAACACGACTTGCCACGCCATCAACCGGGTCTACCTTCACCGCCTCCTCAAGAAGACTTCATATGAGCTTCTAACCGGTAACAAACCCAATGTGTCTTACTTTCGTGTATTTGGGAGCAAATGCTATATTCTAGTGAAGAAAGGTAGAAATTCTAAGTTTGCTCCCAAAGCTGTAGAAGGGTTTTTGTTAGGTTATGACTCAAATACAAAGGCGTATAGAGTCTTCAACAAATCATCGGGTTTGGTTGAAGTCTCTAGCGACGTTGTATTTGATGAGACTGATGGCTCTCCAAGAGAGCAAGTTGTTGATCTTGATGATGTAGATGAAGAAGACGTTCCAACGGACGCGATTCGTACCATGGCAATTGGAGACGTGCGACCACAGGAACAAAAGGAGCAAGATCAACCCTCTTCCTCAACAATGGTGCATCCCCCAACTCAAGATGATGAACAGGTTCATCAAGAGGAGGCGTATGATCAAGGGGGAGCACAAGATGATCATGTGATGGAGGAAGAAGCACAACCGGCACCTCCAACCCAAGTTTGAGCGACGATTCAAAGGAATCATCCCGTCGACCAAATTTTGGGTGACATTAGCAAGGGAGTAACTACTCGTTCTAGATTAGTTAATTTTTGTGAGCATTACTCCTTTGTCTCTTCTATTGAGCCTTTTAGGGTAGAAGAGGCCATGCTAGATCCGGACTGGGTGTTGGCCATGCAAGAGGAGCTCAATAATTTCAAGAGAAATGAAGTTTGGACACTGGTGCCTCGTCCCAAGCAAAATGTTGTGGGAACCAAGTGGGTGTTCCGCAACAAACAAGACGAGCACGGGGTGGTGACAAGGAACAAGGCTCGACTTGTGGCAAAAGGTTATGCCCAAGTCGCAGGTTTGGACTTTGAGGAGACTTTTGCTCCTGTGGCTAGGCTAGAGTCCATTCGTATTTTGCTAGCATAAGCGGCTCACCATTCTTTTAGGTTGTTCCAAATGGATGTGAAGAGCGCTTTCCTCAATGGGCCAATCAAGGAGGAGGTGTACGTGGAGCAACCCCCTGGCTTCGAGGATGAACGGTACCCCGACCACGTATGTAAGCTCTCTAAGGCGCTCTATGGACTTAAGCAAGCCCCAAGAGCATGGTATGAATGCCTTAGAGACTTTTTAATTGCTAATGCTTTCAAGGTTGGGAAAGCCGATCCAACTTTATTCACTAAGACTTGTGATGGTGACTTATTTGTGTGCCAAATTTATGTCGATGACATAATATTTGGTTCTACTAACCAAAAGTCCTGTGAAGAGTTTAGCAGGGTGATGACTCAAAAGTTTGAGATGTCAATGATGGGCGAGTTGAACTACTTCCTTGGGTTCCAAGTGAAGCAACTCAAGGACGGCACCTTCATCTCCCAACCGAAGTACACACAAGACTTGCTAAAGCGGTTTGGGATGAAGGACGCCAAGCCCGCAAAGACTCTAATGGGAACTGACGGACACGTCGACCTCAACAAAGGAGGTAAGTTTGTTGATCAAAAATCATACCGGTCCATGATAGGTTCTTTGCTTTATTTATGCGCTAGTAGACCGGATATTATGCTTAGTGTATGCATGTGTGCTAGATTTCAATCTGATCCAAGGGAGTGTCACTTAGTGGCCGTGAAGCAAATTCTTAGATATTTAGTCGCTACGCCTTGCTTCGGGATCTGTATCCAAAGGGGTCTACCTTTGACTTAATTGGATATTCAGACTCCGATTATGCTGGATGTAAGGTCGATAGGAAGAGTACATCAGGGACGTGCCAATTCTTAGGAAGGTCCCTGGTGTCATGGAGTTCTAAGAAACAAACTTTCGTTGCCCTATCCACCGCTGAGGCCGAGTATGTTGCCGCAGGACAGTGTTGCGCGCAACTACTTTGGATGAGGCAAACCCTCAGGGACTTTGGCTACAATCTGAGCAAAGTCCCACTCCTATGTGACAATGAGAGTGCTATCCGCATAGCAGACAATCCTGTTGAGCACAGCCGCACAAAGCACATTGACATCCGGCATCACTTTTTGAGAGACCACCAGCAAAAGGGAGATATCAAAGTGTTTTATATTAGCACCAAGAACCAGCTAGCCGATATCTTTACCAAGCATTTAGATGAGAAGACCTTTTGCAGGCTGCGTAGTGAGCTAAATGTCTTAGATTCGCGGAACTTGGATTGATTTATAGCATACATGTGCTTATGCCTTTGATCATGCTCCTTATGCATTTTGTTGTTTACTTATGGTGCTCAAGTTGTACAAACACTCCCTGGACCTCACAAGTCCTTTTGCAAGTGATGCACATATTTAGGGGGAGATGTGCTACAACTTGACCCTTTGAGACTAACCGTGTGCTTGAGTTTGCTTGATTTAGTCTCAAAGGTGGATTGAAAGGGAAAGGTGGACTTGGACCATGCAAGACTTTCACTGCACTCCGATGAGAGGGTAACTTACTCCAAGTCCATCTCAATATCCTTATTGCTTTGGTACTCTTATTTGAAGATTTTGGTGAGGCAATGGGGTTTCGGGGCCAAGATTGATCCCGTTTTGGTGCTTGATGCCAAAGGGGGAGAAAATAAGGCCAAAGCAATAAATGGATCAGCTACCACTTGAGAATTTTGAAAATCGTAGAATAGAGCTTTTGGTTTGTCAAAACTCTCTTTTTGTCTCTTTTGTCAAAAGTTGGCGTCTTGTGGGGAGAATAGTTGTTTATGGGAAAAAGGGGGGTTTTTGAAATCTTTGATCAATCTCTCTTGGAACAACTCTCTTTATGTCTCAACAAGTGTGTTTGACTTAGAGATAGGAAATTGAGGTTGATTTGCAAAAACAAAACCAAGTGGTGGCAAAGAATGATCCAAATATGCCAAATTTGAATCAAAACAAATTTGTGTTCTCATTTGCATTGATGTTGCACTTCTTTAGTTGCTTTTTGTTGTGTTGGCATAAATCACCAAAAAGGGGGAGATTGAAAGGGAAATGTGCCCTTGGGCCATTTCTAAGTATTTTGGTGATTGAGTGCCAACACAAGTGCTTAAGTGTTAATCTATGCCAATTGATGGACAAAGTGCAAATCAAGAGCAAAGGTATGTTTCTAAGACTTAGTACATTGTTTTGGAGACTAATGTATTGTGTCTAAGTGCTAGAAACAGGAAAAGATCAATTTGGAAAAGACTTGGCTAAACAGCCAAGACTCTGCGCAGTCTGGGTGCACCGGACTGTCCGGTGGTGCACCGGACAGTGTCCGGTGCGCCAGGCTGGCGACTATCAACTGGCTACTCTCGGGAAGCGATTAACGGCGTACGCCTATAAATCACTGGACTGTCCGGTGGTGCACCGGACTGTCCGGTGAGCCATTCACAGGCGAAGTCGTCGCTCTCGGGAAGCGATTAACGGCGTACGACTATAATTCACCGGACTGTCCAGTGGTGCACCGGACTATCCGGTGAGCCAACGGTCGGCCGCGTAATCCGCGCGCGACGTGTGGCCGAGCCAACGGTCAGAAGAGGGCACCGGACTGTCCGGTGTGCACCGGACAGTGTCCGGTGTGCCAACGGCTCTGGATCTTCAACGGTCGGCTGCGCCACAGAAGGAAAGAAATCCACACCGGATAGTGTCTTCCTGGAATGCTCTCAACGGCTCCTAGCTGCCTTGGGGCTATAAAAGGGACCCCTAGGCGCATGGAGGAGTACACCAAGCATTCTCTAAGCATTCCTAAGCACCAAGACTTCAATTCCGCGCAGTCGATTCTTTGTGATAGCAACTAGAGCTCCATTTGAGAAGTGTACTCTTCGGGTTGTGTTGAGAGCTCGTGTTGCGACCTGTGTGCATGTTGTTGCTCTGATTTTGTGTCTTGTGTGCGTTGCTCATCCCATCCTTATTTCTGTGCTTCTTTGTGATAATCAAAGTGTAAGGGCGAGAGGCTCCAAGTTGTGGAGATTCCTCGCAAGCGGGATATAGTAAAGTGAAAGCAAAACACCGTGGTATTCAAGTGGGTCTTTGGACCGCTTGAGAGGGGTTGAGTGCAACCCTCGTCCGTTGGGACGCCACAACGTGGAGTAGGCAAGTATTGGACTTGACCGAACCACGGGATAAACCACTGTGCCATCTCTGTGTTGATCTTTTTGTGGTTATTGTGTTTTGCTAAGACTCCTCTCTAGACACTTGGCCTTATTGTGCTAACTCCTAATCAAGTTTTTGTGGCACTAAGTTTCAAGTTTTACAGGATCACCTATTCACCCCCCTCTAGGTGCTCTCAGTTGCGCTCGTCCTCGGCCCTGACCACGAGTTCCATTGTCGTGGCCTTGTGGGGGGTAATCTTGGCAGCGAGGGGCCTCGCCAGCGGGGTGCTGGTTGGCGATGTTATGTACCTGCTGCTGATTGTGGCCGTCCCGACCGGAGTCTGACTGCGAAGGTCTCGTCCATGTTCGGCTGGACTACGGAGGGTCCTTGGGTTTCCTCTGGGACTCGACCTTGTGCTGGTGGAGCTCTTCGGATCTGGCATATTTTTCGAACAGCTGATACAGCTCCTGTAGGTTCTTGGGTGGATCCCTGATGCAGTGGCTGTAAAGGACGCCAGCCCGAAGGCCATTGATGGCGTAGTGAATGGCGATTTGGTCATCAACCGAAGGCAGTTGTGACTTTAGAGTCAGAAACTTGCGGTAGTGTCGGCGTTTTGAGACCGGGGGGTCCCTAAGCCGACGAGTGAGTGTGCCGCGTGCCCCAGCCCAGATGGGTCGAGCGCGTGGGCGAGCGCGAAGGGGGGAAAAGCGAGGTGGCCAGAGACGAGTTGTGAGAGAGGTGGGAATCCCGCGGCCTTCGTGTTCGACCCGCGCTCAGGTCGGGTGCGCTTGCAGTAGGGGGTTACAAGCGTCCACGCGGGTGAGGGAAGCGAGCGGCCACAAGAGAGCGCCTGCCCTGTCCTCGTTCCCGCGCGGCCAACCTCCTCTAAGAAGGCCCTGGTCCTTCCTTTTATAGGCGTAAGGAGAGGATCCAGGTGTACAATGGGGGTGTAGCAAGGTGCTACGTGTCTAGCGGGGGTGAGCTAGCGCCCTAAGTACATGCCTGTGTGGCAGCCGGAGAGATCTTGGCACCCAGCTGGTGTGGTGTCG
Organism: Zea luxurians; assembly: GCA_029449295.1. NCBI lineage: Eukaryota > Viridiplantae > Streptophyta > Magnoliopsida > Poales > Poaceae > Zea > Zea luxurians. The sequence goes on along the minus strand of JAOPSE010000032.1, from coordinate 19,790,091 downwards.
TGGCTGTCGGAGGAGCAACGGAGCCTGGCGGAGGGACAGCTGTCTTAGCAGTTGGGCCCTTGCTGACGTCCCCCTGCTTCCGTAAGGGAGCTGAGAGCCGCCGTCGTCATGGGTCTAGTGGGGCGCCATCATTGCCTATCTGGCGGAGCTAGCCAGATGGGACGCCGGTCTTGTTCCCTGCGGCCCGAGTCGGCTCGGGGTAGGGTGATGATGGCGCTTCCTGTCGACGTGGCGGACTTGTGTCCTAGGTCGGGCGACGTGGAGGCTCCTCCGAAGCCGAGGTCAAGTCTGTCCTGCATGGCCGAGGCCGAGGCCGAGCTCCTGGGTCGGGCGAGGCGGAGGTCGTTCGGCAGAGGCCAGGGCAGAGTCCGACCCCTAGGGTCGGGCGAAGCGGAGTTCGCCGTCTTCCAGGGCCTTAGCCCGAGTCCGAGCCCTGGGTCGGGCGGAGCGGAGTTCGCCGTCTTCCGGGGCCTTAGCCCGAGTCCGAGCCCTGGGTCGGGCGGAGCGGAGTTCGCCGTCTTCCGGGGCCTTAGCCTGAGTCCGAGCCCTGGGTCGGGCGGAGTGGAGTTCGCCGTCTTCCGGGGCCTTAGCCCGAGTCCGAGCCCTGGGTCGGGCGGAGCGGAGTTCGCCGTCTTCTGGGGCCTTAGCCCGAGTCTGAGCCCTGGGTTGGGCGGAGCGGAGTTCGCCGTCTTCCAGGGCCTTAGCCCAAGTCCGAGCCCTGGGTCGGGCAGAGCTTCCTATGGCGCCTTTGGCAAGGCCTGACTGCCTGTCAGTCTCACTCTGTCAAGTGGCACTGCAGTCGGAATGGCGCAGACGGCGCTGTCCTTCTGTCAGACCGGTCAGTGGAGCGGCGAAGTGACGGCGGTCACTTCGGCTCTACCGGGGGGCACGCGTCAGGATAAAGGTGTCAGGCTACCTTTGCGTTAAATGCCCCTACGACTCGGTCGGTTGGCGCGGCGATTTAGTCAGGGTTGCTTCTTAGCGAAGGCAAGGCCTCGGGCGAGCCGGAGATGTGTCTGCCGTTAAAAGGGGGCCTCGGGCGAGACGGAAGCATCTCGGGGTCGGCTGCCCTTGCCCGAGGCTAGGCTCGGGCGAGGCGTGATCGAGTCGCTCGTATGGACTGATCCCTGACTTAATCGCACCCATCAGGCCTCTGCAGCTTTATGCTGATGGGGGTTACCAGCTGAGAATTAGGCGTCTTGAGGGTACCCCTAATTATGGTCCCCGACAGTAGCCCCCGAGCCTCGAAGGGAGTGTTAGCACTCGCTTGGAGGCTTTCGTCGCACTTTTTTGCAAGGGGACCAGCCTTTCTCGGTTGCATTTTGTTCCGGTGGGTGCGCGCGAGCGCACCCGCCGGGTGTAGTCCCCGAGGCCTCGGAGGAGTGGTTTCACTCCTTCGAGGTCTTAATGCCTTGCGTAATGCTTCGGCTGGTCTGGTGGTTCCCTCATGCGAACTGGCCGTAGCCCGGGTGCACGGTCGGGGCCCAAGTTCTCGGGCTGGTATGTTGACGCTGTCAACGGTTTGGCCGGAGCCGGGTTTGCGAGAGCAGCCCCCGAGCCTCCGCACAGGGCGAGAGGGCGATCAGGGACAGACTCGGCTTTTTTACATACGCCCCTACGTCGCCTTTCCTCAAGGAGGAGGGGGGGAGAGCGCCATGTTACCCTCGATGGGCACCGAACATGGTGTCTCCGGTGAGCTGCAAGCGGGTAATCCGAGTGGACGTCCATGCCCCGTTCGTTGGGGGTCGGCTAGGGGCCCAGAGGCACGCCCAAAAGTACCTGTGGGTGATCTGCCGGACCCGGTCCCCTGGCGACGGGGTCCGAGGGCTCGATGCCTCCCTCCGATGGGATTCCGTTACAAAATCGCTCCCGCTGGTCTCGGAAATGTCCTAGGGTACCTCGGGAGCGCAGCCCGAGCCTCGGTTATGTATCGAACGTACCCCTGGTCATCCCTCGCTCGGTGTCTGAGGTGACTGTGAACCCTTCGGGGGCCAGCCTTCGAACCCCTGATCAGTAATGGGCGCAAAGCCCGAGTAGCCTGAGGCGGCCGTGGAACCCTTCGGGGGGCCAGCCTTCGAACCTCTGACCAGTAGTGGGTGTAGGGCCCACGCGATCTGAGGCGGCTGTTGAACCCTCTGGGGGGCCAGCCTTCGAACCCCTGATCAGTAAGGAGGCTCGGAGCCTAGTTCCTTCACGGGGAAGGATCCCTTTCAGGGTATCCCCCTTTCCCGGTCCCTGTCGCAAGAGATAGAGAAAGAGGAAAAAAGGAAAAAGGATACGAAACCGAACGACACGGCATACCTTTTTTGGCGCGGTTGTTTCGAAGAACGCCACCGCCTGCTCGGACCTGATGCTGTTCAGGGGTCGGACCTCGATCCACTTGGAGAATTTGTCGACGGCGACCAGCAGGTGCGTGTAGCCCCCGGGCGCCTTCTGCAGAGGGCCGACGAGGTCCAGACCCCACACAACGAAGGGCTAGGTGATGGGTATCGTCTGCAGAGCCTGAGCGGGCAGGTGGGTCTGCTTCGCATAGAATTGACACCCTTCGCAGGTGCGGACGATTCTAGTGGCGTCAGCCATCGCCGTCGGCCAGTAGAAGCCTTGCCGGAAAGCGTTCCCGACGAGGGCTCGGGGCGCTGCATGATGGCCGCAAGCCCCCGAGTGTATCTCTTGCAGGAGTTCCTGACCTTCGGCGATGGAGATTCATCGCTGGAGGATGCCCGAGGGGCTGTGGTGGTAAAGCTCCTTCTCATCGCCCAGCAGGACGAACGACTTGGCGCGTCGCGCTACCCGCCGAGCCTCGGCTTGGTCGAGGGGTAGCTCTCCTTGGCGGAGATAGTGCAGGTACGGGGTCTGCCAATCTCGATCAGGCGTGACCTCGCTCCGCTCCTCCTTGATGCGCAGCGCCTCGCCCTCGGGGGCCGAGGGTACCTCGGGCTGAACCGAGGACGCCTCGGGATGGGCCGAGGGTACCTCGGACTGAACCGAGGACGCCTCGGGCTGGGCCGAGGGTACCTCGGACTCGGGCGTGTCGTCGATCTTGACGGAGGGTTGGTGCAGATCCCGGGAGAAGACGTCCGGGGGAACCGTGGTTCGCCCCGAGGCTATCTTTGCCAACTCGTCCGCAGTCTCGTTGTAGCGCCGGGCGATGTGGTTAAGCTCGAGCCCGTAGAACTTGTCTTCCAGGCGCCGAACCTCATCGCAGTAGGCCTCCATCTTCGGGTCGCGGCAGTGGGAGTTCTTCATGACTTGGTCGATGACGAGCTGCGAGTCGCCGCGAGCGTCGAGGCGTCGGACCCCTAGCTCGATGGCGATTCGCAATCCGTTGATCAGAGCTTCGTACTCAGCCACATTGTTGGACGCCGGGAAATGGAGACGCAGCACGTAGCGTAGGTGTTTCCCGAGGGGCGAGAAGAAGAGCAGGCCCGCGCCGGCTCCCGTCTTCATCAGCGACCCGTCGAAAAACATGGTCCAGAGCTCTGGTTGGATCGGAGCCGTCGGCAGCTGGGTGTCGACCCATTCGGCTACGAAGTCCGCCAGTACCTGGGACTTGATGGCCTTCCGAGGGGCGAACGAGATTGTCTCGCCCATGATTTCCACCGCCCACTTTGCGATCCTGCCCGAGGCCTCTCGGCACTGGATGATCTCCCCTAGGGGGAAGGATGACACCACAGTTACCGGATGAGACTCGAAGTAATGTCGCAACTTTCGCCTCGTCAGGATTACTGCATACAGTAGCTTCTGAACTTGTGGGTAGCGGACCTTGGTTTCGGACAGCACCTCGCTGACGAAGTAAACTGGCCTCTGAACGGGCAATGCATGCCCCTCTTCTTGCCTTTCGACCACAATCGCGGCGCTAACCACCTGAGTGGTCGCGGCGACGTAGACCAAGAGGGCTTCTCCATCAGCTGGGGGTACCAAGATAGGCGCCTGGGTGAGGAGCGCCTTCAGGTTTCCGAGAGCTTCCTCGGCCTCGGGGGTCCAAGTGAAGCACTCGGCCTTCCTTAAGAGGTGGTACAGAGGCAGGCCTCTTTCGCCGAGGCGTGAGATGAAACGGCTCAAGGCCGCGAGACATCCCATGACCCTCTGTACGCCTTTTAAGTCCTTAACGGGCCCCATGCTGGTGATGGCTGCGATTTTCTCCGGGTTGGCTTCGATGCCCCGCTCGGAGACGATGAACCCCAGGAGCATGCCTCGGGGCACCCCGAAGACACACTTCTTGGGATTGAGCTTGACGTCCTTTGCCTTGAGACACCAGAATGTCACTTCAAGGTCGGAGAGGAGGTCGGAGGCTTTCCTTGTCTTGACTACGATGTCATCGACGTAGGCCTCGACCGTGCGACCGATGTGTTCGCCGAACACATGGTTCATGCACCGCTGGTACGTCGCACCCGCGTTCCTCAAACCGAACGGCATGGTGACATAGCAGTACATGCCGAAGGGCATGATGAAAGAAGTCGCGAGCTGGTCGGACTCTTTCATCTTGATTTGATGATACCCTGAGTAGGCATCGAGGAAAGACAGGGTTTCGCACCCAGCAGTGGAATCCACGATTTGATCGATGCGAGGTAGAGGGTAGGGAACCTTCGGACATGCTTTGTTGAGACCAGTGTAGTCTACACACATCCGCCATTTCCCCCCTTTGTTTCTCACAAGCACAGGGTTGGCAAGCCATTCGGGATGGAATACCTCTTTGATGAACCCTGCTGCCATCAGCTTGTGGATCTCCTCACCTATCACTCTGCGCTTCTCCTCGTCGAATCGGCGCAGAGGCTGCCTGACCGGTCGGGCTCCGGCCCGAATATCCAGCGAGTGCTCGGCGACATCCCTCGGTATGCCGGGCATGTCCGAGGGACTCCACGCAAAGACGTCGGCGTTTGCGCGGAGAAAGTCGACGAGCACTGCTTCCTATTTGGGGTCGAGCCCGGAACCGATCCGGACCTGCTTGGAGGTGTCGCCACTGGGGTCGAGAGGGACGGCCTTAACCGTCTCCGCTGGCTCGAAATTGCCGGCGTGTCGCTTCACGTCTGGCACCTCTCGGGAGAGGTTTTCCAGGTCGGCGGCGAGGGCCTCGGCGTACTCCACGCACTCCATGTCGCATTCGAACGCGTGTTTGTACGTGGGGCCGACGGTGATGACCCCGTTGGGGCCCGGCATCTTGAGCTTCAGGTAGGTGTAGTTGGGGACGGCCATGAACTTCGCGTAGCATGGCCTCCCCAATACCGCGTGGTAGGTCCCTCGGAACCCGACCACCTCGAACGTCAGAATCTCCCTTCGGAAGTTGGAGGGCGTTCCGAAGCAGACAGGAAGGTCGAGCCGTCCGAGGGGCTGGACGCGCTTCCCAGGAATGATCCCGTGGAAAAGCGCAGCTCCTGCTCGGACGGAGGACAGATCGACGCGCAGGAGCCTGAGGGTCTCGGCGTAGATGATGTTGAGGCAGCTGCCCCCATCCATCACGACCTTGGTGAGCCTGACGTCGCCGATGATGGGATCGACGATGAGCGGGTATTTCCCCGGGCTCGGCACGTGGTCGGGGTGGTCAGCTTGGTCGAAGGTGATGGGCTTGTCGGACCAGTCTAGGTAGACTGGCGCCGCCACCTTCACCGAGCAGACCTCCCGACGCTCTCGCTTGCGATGCCGAGCCGAGGCATTCGCCGCATGCCCTCCGTAGATCATGAAGCAGTCGCGGACCTCGGGGAACTCTCCTGCTTGGTGATCTTCCTTTTTGTCGTCGTCGCGGGCCCTGCCACCCTCTACGGGTGGCCCGGCCCGGTGGAAGTGGCGTCGAAGCATGACGCACTCCTCGAGGGTGTGCTTGACGGGCCCCTGATGGTAAGGGCACGTCTCCTTGAGCATCTTGTAGAAGAGGTTAGCACCTCCGGGGGGGCTTCCGAGGGTTCTTGTACTCGGCGGCGGCGACAAGGTCTGCGTCGGCGACGTCGCGTTTCGCTTGCGACTTCTTCTTGCCTTTCTTCTTGGCGCCGCGCGGAGTAGACGCCTCGGGAGCATCTTCCGACGGGCGGCCCTGGGGCTGCTTGTCCTTTCGGAAGATGGCCTCAACCGCCTCCTGGCCAGAGGCGAACTTGGTGGCGATGTCCATCAGCTCGCTCGCCCTGGTGGGGGTCTTGCGACCCAACTTGCTCACCAGGTCACGGCAGGTGGTGCCGGCAAGGAACGCGCTGATGACATCGGAGTCGGTGATGTTGGGCAGCTCGGTGCGCTGCTTTAAGAATCGCCGGATGTAGTCCCGAAGAGACTCTCCCGGCTGTTGCCGGCAGCTTCGGAGGTCCCAGGAATTCCCGGGGCGCACGTACGTGCCCTGGAAGTTGCCGGCGAAGGCTTGGACCAAATCCTCCCAGTTGGAGATCTGCCCCGGAGGCAGGTGCTCCAACCAGGCGCGAGCAGTGTCGGAGAGGAACAGGGGGAGGTTGCGGATGATGAGGTTGTCGTCGTCCGTTCCACCCAGTTGGCAGGCCAGGCGGTAGTCTGCGAGCCACAATTCCGGTTTCGTCTCCCCCGAGTACTTTGTGATAGTAGTCGGGGGTCGGAAACGGGCCGGAAACGGCGCCCGCCGGATGGCCCGGCTGAAGGCCTGCGGACCGGGTGGTTCGGGCGAGGGACTCCGATCCTCCCCACTGTCGTAGCGTCCCCCACGCCTGGGGTGGTAGCCTCGGCGCACCCTTTCGTCGAGGCGGGCCCGACGGTCGCGACGATGGTGCTCGTTGCCGAGGTGGCCCGGGGCCGCAGGCGCGGTGTTGCGCGTGCGCCCTGTGTAGACCGAGGCCTCCCGCATGAATCGGGAAGTCGCGGCATGAGGTTCTGAGGGGTACCCCTGCCTTTGGGAGGCAGAGCTCTCGGCCCGCCGGGCCGCAGCGCCTTCCAGGAGATTCTTGAGCTCCCCCTGGATTCGCCGACCCTCGGTGGTTGATGGCTCCGGCATCGCGCGGAGGAGCATCGCTGTGGCTGCCAGGTTCTGACCGACCCCGCTGGATGAGGGTGGCGGCCTGTCCCTGACATCATTGGTGACGCGGTGCTAGAAACCCTGGGGCAGATGACGTGTTTCTCCGGCCGGGGGTTGGCCCGCCCATACCTGCCCGATGTCCCGGCGGATCGACTCGAGCGCTCCTGCTCCCTCGTCGAGCCTGGCCTACGCCCCGCGGACTTGCTCGAGCTGTGGGTCGTGACCCCCCGCCGGAACGGGGACCATAGCTAGCTCCCGCGGGATGTCGGCGCGAGGCACCGGCCTAGGGAGATCACCGTCCTCCGGCATGCCGAGATGGTCGCCTTTGGTGGGATCCCCTAGCTCGACGTGGAAACATTCGCGGCTCGGGCCGCAGTCCTTGTCGTCAAGGCTGCGGCTGCCGTCGGAACAGTCGGAGAGGCAGTAGTCACATGCGGTCATAAAGTCCCGCATGGCACTGGGGTTGCCAAATCCAGAGAAATCCCAGCAGATGCTGGGATCGTCATCTTCCTCGGACCCAGAGGGCCCGTAGGTCGAGACGTCCGTCAATCGGTCCCAAGGCGACCGCACACGAAACCCCAGTGGGGTTGCACTCGCCTCAACGTGAGCACCCGCCAAAGCGAGGTCGCTAGGCGGGTTGAGGCCGAGTCGAAATGACGTAGGATGGGAATCAGTCGGTACCTTTTGGTCGACGAGGAGCGACACAGTCACGTCGGGGACTGATTGCGTCGTCGTCTTGGGTATGAGGGCGACGTCCTGCAGGCCCTCCGCGAGCGTGCTGGCGTCGTCCACTTGCTCGGGATTGGCGTGTCGCGGGGGGACGACGCTCGCCTTCGTCTCAAACGCGAGGTTGACGCCCGACGTGCCCTCCGTTGGGGCGCTGGGGACGTCGGTTCGCTCGACAGCCGACGGAGCGCGGCCTCCCGCTCGGCCCTGGTTGCCCCGCCTCCTCCTCCGATGGCGGGGGAGAGGACGGGGCGAGCTCGAATGTTGTTCTTCCACCACGCGGGGAAGACATCGTCGATTCCGCCGCCGGTGGGCGGGCTGTCGGCCGCCATTGTCGTCGTCGCGCGGCGGTGGAAGGAGTATCATGTCGTAGCTGCCGTCGAGAGACATGAACTCGAGACTCCCGAAACGGAGCACCGTCCCGGTTTGGAGAGGTCGTTGGAGACTGCCCATCTGGAGCTTGACGGGAAGCTGCTCGTCAACACGCAGCAGGCCCCTACCTGGCGCGCCAACTGTCGGCGTTTCGAGACCGGGGGGTCCCTAAGCCGACGAGTGAGTGTGCCGCGTGCCCCAGCCCAGATGGGTCGAGCGCGTGGGCGAGCGCGAAGGGGGGAAAAGCGAGGTGGCCGGAGACGAGTCGTGAGAGAGGTGGGAATCCCGTGGCCTTCGTGTTCGACCCGCGCCCAGGTCGGGTGCGCTTGCAGTAGGGGGTTACAAGCGTCCACGCGGGTGAGGGAAGCGAGCGGCCTCAAGAGAGCGCCTGCCCCGTCCTCATCCCCGCGCGGCCAATCTCCTCTAAGAAGGCCCTGGTCCTTCCTTTTATAGGCATAAGGAGAGGATCTAGGTGTACAATGGGGGTGTAGCAAGGTGCTACGTGTCTAGCGGGGGTGAGCTAGCGCCCTAAGTACATGCCTGTGTGGCAGCCGGAGAGATCTTGGCACCCAGCTGGTGTGGTGTCGTGGCTGTCGGAGGAGCAACGGAGCCTGGCGGAGGGACAGCTGTCGGAGCGGTTGGGCCCTTGCTGACGTCCCCCTGCTTCCGTAAGGGAGCTGAGAGCCGCCGTCGTCATGGGTCTAGCGGGGCGCCATCATTGCCTATCTGGCGGAGCTAGCCAGATGGGACGCCGGTCTTGTTCCCTGCGGCCCGAGTCGGCTCGGGGTAGGGTGATGATGGCGCTTCCTGTCGACGTGGCAGACTTGTGTCCTAGGTCGGGCGACGTGGAGGCTCCTCCGAAGCCGAGGTCGAGTCTGTCCTGCATGGCCGAGGCCGAGCCCGAGCTCCTGGGTCGGGCGAGGCGGAGGTCGTTCGGCAGAGGCCAGGGCGGAGTCCGACCCCTGGGGTCGGGCGGAGCGGAGTTCGCCGTCTTCCGGGGCCTTAGCCCGAGTCCGAGCCCTGGGTCGGGCGGAGCGGAGTTCGCCGTCTTCCGGGGCCTTTGCCCGAGTCCGAGCCCTGGGTCGGGCGGAGCGGAGTTCGCCGTCTTCCGGGGCCTTAGCCCGAGTCCGAGCCATGGGTCGGGCGGAGCGGAGTTCGCCGTCTTCCAGGGCCTTAGCCCGAGTCCGAGCCCTGGGTCGGGCGGAGCGGAGTTCGCTGTCTTCCGGGGCCTTAGCCCGAGTCCGAGCCCTGGGTCGGGCGGAGCGGAGTTCGCCGTTTTCCGGGGCCTTAGCCCGAGTCCGAGCCCTGGGTCGGGCGGAGCGGAGTTCGCCGTCTTCCGGGGCCTTAGCCCGAGTCCGAGCCCTGGGTCGGGCGGAGCTTCCTATGGCGCCTTTGGCAAGGCCTGACTGCCTGTCAGTCTCACTCTGTCAAGTGGCACTGCAGTCGGAATGGCGCAGGCGGCGCTGTCCTTCTGTCAGACCGGTCAGTGGAGCGGCGAAGTGACGGCGGTCACTTCGGCTTTGCCGGGGGGCGCGCGTCAGGATAAAGGTGTCAGGCTACCTTTGCGTTAAATGCCCCTGCGACTCGGTCGGTTGGCGCGGCGATTTAGTCAGGGTTGCTTCTTAGCGAAGGCAAGGCCTCGGGTGAGCCGGAGATGTGTCTGCCGTTAAAAGGGGGCCTCGGGCGAGACGGAAGCATCTCGGGGTCGGCTGCCCTTGCCCGAGGCTAGGCTCGGGCGAGGCGTGATCGAGTCGCTCGTATGGACTGATCCCTGACTTAATCGCACCCATCAGGCCTCTGCAGCTTTATGCTAATGGGGGTTACCAGCTGAGAATTAGGCGTCTTGAGGGTACCCCTAATTATGGTCCCCGACAGGTAGCACTCCCGCAAAGTCTCTCTTTCTAGCTGCTTGCAGAGTGACAATTCAGCCAAGGCATCGGTGTCTGGGCGGTACCCTTGGAAGTTGAGCAGAAATTTGTCCCGGAGACTTCTCTAGGAGTCAATGGACAACGGAGGCAACCTGGTGTCGGGGACCATAATTAGGGGTACCCTCAAGACGCCTAATTCTCAGCTGGTAACCCCCATCAGCATAAAGCTGCAGAGGCCTGATGGGTGCGATTAAGTCAGGGATCAGTCCATACGAGCGACTCGATCACGCCTCGCCCGAGCCTATCCTCGGGCAAGGGCAGCCGACCCCGAGATGTTTCCGTCTCGCCCGAGGCCCCCTTTTAACGGCAGACGCATCTCCGGCTCGCCCGAGGCCTTGCCTTCGCTAAGAAGCAACCCTGACTAAATCGCCGCGCCGACCGACCGAGTCGCAGGGGCATTTAACGCAAAGGTAGCCTGACACCTTTATCCTGACGCGCGCCCCCCGGCAGAGCCGAAGTGACCGCCGTCACTTTGCCGCTCCACTGACCGGTCTGACAGAAGGACAGCGCCGCCTGCGCCATTCCGACTGCAGTGCCACTTGACAGAGTGAGACTGACAGGCAGTCAGGCCTTGCCAAAGGCGCCATAGGAAGCTCCGCCCGACCCAGGGCTCGGACTCGGGCTAAGGCCCCGGAAGACGGCGAACTCCGCTCCGCCCGACCCAGGGCTCGGACTCGGGCTAAGGCCCCGGAAGACGGCGAACTCCGCTCCGCCCGACCCAGGGCTCGGACTCGGGCTAAGGCCCCGGAAGACGGCGAACTCCGCTCCGCCCGACCCAGGGCTCGGACTCGGGCTAAGGCCCCGGAAGACGGCGAACTCCGCTCCGCCCGACCCAGGGCTCGGACTCGGGCTAGGCCCCGGAAGACGACGAACTCCGCTCCGCCCGACCCCAGGGGTCGGACTCCGCCCTGGCCTCTGCCGAACGACCTCCGCCTCGCCCGACCCAGGAGCTTGGGCTCGGCCTCGGCCATGCAGGACAGACTCGACCTCGGCTTCGGAGGAGCCTCCACGTCGCCCGACCTAGGACACAAGTCTGCCACGTCGACAGGAAGCACCATCATCACCCTACCCCGAGCCGACTCGGGCCGCAGGGAACAAGACCGGCGTCCCATCTGGCTAGCTCCGCCAGATAGGCAATGATGGCGCCCCGCTAGACCCATGACGACGGCGGCTCTCAGCTCCCTTACGGAAGTAGGGGGACGTCAGCAAGGGCCCAACCGCTCCGACAGTTGTCCCTCCGCCAGGCTCCGTTGCTCCTCCGACAGCCACGACACCACACCAGCTGGGTGCCAAGATCTCTCCGGCTTCCACACAGGCATGTACTTAGGGCGCTAGCTCACCCCCGCTAGACACGTAGCACCTTGCTACACCCCCATTGTACACCTGGATCCTCTCCTTACGCCTATAAAAGGAAGGACCAGGGCCTTCTTAGAGAAGGTTGGCCGCGCGGGGACGAGGACGGGGCAGGCGCTCTCTTGGGGCCGCTCGCTTCCCTCACCCGCGTGGACGCTTGTAACCCCCTACTGCAAGCGCACTCGACCTGGGCGCGGGTCGAATACGAAGGCCGCGGGATTCCCACCTCTCTCACGACTCGTCTCCGGCCACCTCGCTTTTCCCCCCTTCGCGCTCGCCCACGCGCTCGACCCATCTGGGCTGGGGCACGCGGCACACTCACTCGTCGGCTTAGGGACCCCTCGGTCTCGAAACACCGACACTTGGTGTACCAGGTGAGAGCGGGGGCCTTCGAGGGCGATGATGAATGACTTGGCCATCGTGGCATCGTCCCCTCTGGATTATGCAACGGCGACTTGGTAGCTCATGATATACTGTGCTGGATCAGTGCTGCCGTTGTATTTGGGGTAGGTGCCTGCCCTGAAGTTGGCGGGCCATGGTGACACTTGCAGTTGCGGCGCCAGGGGGCTCCGCTCGTCGAGGTAATTGATGCCTTGGAAAGATGCAGTGTGTGGGACGAATGGTCCGCACTGAGGGACGAATAGGTCTCTGACTGGTGCGCGCTGCTGGAGGGGCAGGTCGTACTGCAGATCATGTTGGCCTTCGCGCTGCAAGAGCACAATCTCCTTCTCAAGCTCCTGAGCCCTCTGCTCCTCATCTCGTATCATTTGGCGCACCTTGGCCTGCGTAGAGACACGTTGGCGCTTGGCCTCGAGGATTTCCTTCTGCTTCTGGAGGTTGCGGTTTTTGAGGCATAGGGCCCGTAGCTGTAGCTGTTCTTCTGCGGAGACGCCGAGGACCTCGCCGTCCTCTGCTGCGTCCTCGCCCTCTGGTGGAGCGAAGCCTGGGGGTGGCGCTTGCGGCTGCCCTTCGGAGCTGCAGGTGCGAAGGGTGCCTTCTGGAGTGTGCTAATCGTTGCGCTGTCTCTTACTATGTGCCTCGTCTTCGCCAGCTCCTTGGTGGGTGTTGTCGACGAGGGCCTTACCCTTTTTCTCAGCTAGCAGCGCTGCCTTCGCTGCTTCGTCGACGGATGGGGCTGCCTTCGAGTTAGCTCTTTTGGGTGCCATCGCGGGTGGTTTGCTCGTAGCACGAACGGTGGGCGCCAATGTTGGAACTTGTGTTCTCGGGCAGATTAATTCCAACGGGTGAGTGAGTGGAATGTGAACACGGTTTAACTCGAGGCAGCAATTGCTCTGTTAATCCAGCCTCTCAAGGGCACTGTACGGGGGTATTTATAGGTGCCTGAGTGCCCAACGTTTCAATGTAAGGACGCATGTGCCCTCAGGCACCCAGTCTATCCTCGGAATATTCCTGTAAAGGAGGGTTACAGACTGTCATTACAGAAAAGCTGTTACAGATCGGGCCCGTAACACACTTATCCGAGCGGGGCCCGCTACAATGGGCTGAATCCCACGTGGGCCTCCAGGCGGAGTGAGGACGTGAGACGGGGTGACATCGTCGTAGGCCTTTGTCCTGTAGCGTAGAAGACAAAGGGTGGACCTTGCCGGTCGTTCTGCTCCCTGTCGGCGCAGCTGAAAGGGAAATAGGCTTACACCTTTTCCTAATTGATTTTGGTGGTTGAATTGCCCAACACAAATAATTGGACTAACTAGTTTTCTCTAGATTATAAGTTTTACAGGTGCCAAAGGTTCACAATAGACCAATAAAAAGACCAAGAAAGGGTTCAAACGAAGAGAGCCAAAGGCAACCGAAGTGTGCCCTAGTCTAGCGCACCGGACTGTTCGGTGTGCCACCGGACAGTGTCCGGTGCACCAGGGAACTCGACGCTAAACTTGCTACCTTCGGGAAAATGGAGGTCGCTCCGCTATAATTCACCGGACCGTCCGGTGTATGCACCGGACAGTGTCCGGTGTGCCAGCGGAGCAACGACTACTTCACGTGCAACGGTCGACTGCAACGCATTTAATGCGCGCCTGCGCGCGCAGAGGTCAGAGCACACGCAACAGGCGCACCGGACAGTCTACAGGACTTGTCCGGTGCACCACCGGATAGCCTAGAGGCCCCACCAGTCAGAGCTCCAACGGTCGAACCCTAACGGCCGGGTGACATGGATGGCGCATCGGACAGTGTCCGGTGGCGCACCGGACTGTCCGGTGCGCCCGTCGACAGCAGCCTCCACCAAACGGCTAGTTTGGTGGTTGGGGCTATAAATACCCCAACCACCCCACATTCAATTGCATCCAAGTTTTCCAACCTCCAACACATTACAAGAGCTATAGCATTCAATTCTAGACACAACCAAAGAGATCAAATCCTCTCCCAAGTCCGAAATCACTCCAAATCAATAGTGACTAGAGAGAGCGACATTTGTGTTCATTTGAGCTCTTGCGCTTGGATTGCTTATTTTCTTTCTCATTCTTTCTTGTGACAAACTCAATTGTAACCGAGGCAAGAGACACTAATTGTGTGGTGATCCTTGTGGGGACTTAGTGTCCCGTGTGATTGAGAAGAGAAGCTCACTTGGTCTAAGTGACCGTTTGAGAGAGGGAAAGGGTTGAAAGAGACCCGGTCTTTGTGACCACCTCAACGGGGAGTAGGTTTGCAAGAACCGAACCTCGGTAAAACAAATCCTTGTGTCTCACTCTTTATTTGCTTGCGATTTGTTTTTCACCCTCTCTCTCGAACTCGCTTATATTTCTAACGCTAACCCGGCTTGTAGTTGTGATTAACTTTGTAAATTTAAGTTTTGCCCTATTCACCCCCCTCTAGGTGACTTTCAATTGGTATCAGAGCCCGGTGCTTCATTAGAGCCTAACCGCTCGAAGTGATGTCGGGAGATCACGCCAAGAAGGAGATGGTGACCGGTGACAAGCCCGCTACAAGCCACAGGAAGGCTCCATCGGGAGAGTCCCGCAACAAAGGGGAGGAGAAGGAGTCCTCTTCCCTCAAGTCGCATCGGAGTGGCGACAAGAAAAAGAAGATGAGGAAGGTGGTCTACTACGAGACCGATTCTTCATCGCCATCCACCTCCGGCTCCGACGCGCCGTCCATAACGTCTAAGCGCCATGAGCGCAAGAAGTATAGTAAGATTCCCCTACGCTACCCTCGTATTTCAAAGCGTACTCCTTTACTCTCTGTTCCATTAGGCAAACCACCGGTTTTTATGGTGAAGATTATAATATGTGGAGTGACAAAATGAGGCATCATCTAACCTCACTCCACACAAGCATTTGGAATGTTGTTGAGTTTGGTGTACAGGTACCATCCATAGGGGATGAAGAATATGATTCGGATGAAGTGGCCCAAATCCACCACTTCAACTCCCAAGCCACTACTATACTCCTCGCCTCTCTAAGTCGAGAGGAGTATAATAAGGTGCAAGGGTTGAAGAGCGCAAAGGAAATTTGGGACGTGCTCAAGACCGCGCACGAAGGAGACGAGGTGACCAAGATCACCAAGCGGGAGACGATCGAGGGGGAGCTCGGTCGCTTCATGCTTCACCAAGGAGAGGATCCGCAAGCCATGTACAACCGCTTGAAGACCTTGGTGAACCAAGTGCGCAACCTCGGGAGTACCAAATGGGATGACCATGAGATGGTCAAGGTTATTCTAAGATCCCTCGTTTTTCTTAACCCTACACAAGTTCAATTAATTTGAGGTGATCCTAGATACAAGCTAATGTCTCCCGAGGAAGTCATAGGGAAATTTGTGAGCTTTGAGCTAATGATTAAAGGCTCAAAGAAAATCATCGAGCAAGGCACCTCCTCCACGCCCGAGGCACAACCCATCGCATTCAAGGCAACGGAGGAGAAGAAGGAAGAGTCTACACCAAGTAGGCTCTCCATCGATGCCTCAAAGCTCGACAATGAGGAGATGGCTTTAATCATCAAAAGCTTTCGACAAATCCTCAAGAAAAGGAGGGGGAAGGACTACAAACCCCGCTCCAAGAAGGTTTGCTACAAGTGTGGTAAGCCCGGTCACTTTATAGCAAAATGTCCTATTCCTAGTGACAGTGACAGGGGCGACGACAAGAAGGGGAGAAGAAAGGAAAAGAAGAGGTACCACAAGAAGAAGGGTGGCGATGCACATGTGTGCCGCGAGTGGGACTCTGACGAGAGCTCCACCGACTCCTCCTCCGACGAGGACGCCGCCAACATCGCCGTCAACAAGGGACTCCTCTTCCCCAACGTCGGCCACAAGTGCCTCATGGCAAAGGACGGCAAAAGGAAGAAGGTTAAATCTAAATCCTCCACTAAATATGCATCCTCTAGTGATGAAGACAATTCTAGTAATGAGGAGGATAATTTGTTTACTCTTTTTGCCAACCTTAACATGGAACAAAAAGAGAAATTAAATGAATTGATTAGCGCTATTCATGATAAGGATGAACTCTTGGATAGCCAAGAGGACTTCCTAATTAAGGAAAATAAGAAGCATGTTAAGATTAAGAATGCTTATGCTCTAGAGATGGAAAAATGTGAAAAATTAACTAGTGAGCTAAGCACGTGCCATGATATTATTGCCAACCTTAGAAATGAAAATGCTAGATTAATTGCTAAGGTTGATTCAAATGTTTGTGATGATTCATATGCCAATCTTAGAGATGATCATGCTATATCTATTACTAAGATTGAAAAATTAAATGCCTCTCTCGTTAGCCTTAGAATTGAAAATGAAAAATTGATTGCTAAGGCTAAAGACTTGATGTTTGCAATGCTTCCATTTCCGATCTTAGAAGTGAAAATGACATTTTACATGCTAAGATTGTTGAACTAAAAACTTGCAAACCCTCTACATCCACTATTGAGCATGTTTCTATTTGCACTAGATGTAGAGATGTTGACATTAATGCTATTCATGATCACATGATTTTAATTAAACAACAAAATGATCATATAGCAAAATTAGATGCTAAAATTGCCAAGCATGAACTAGAAAATGAAAAATTTAAATTTGCTCGTAGTATGCTTTATAGTGGGAGACGCCTTGGCATCAAGGATGACATTAGCTTCCAAAGGGGAGACAATGTCAAACTTAATGCCCCTCCTAAGAAATTATCTAACTTTGTTAAGGGCAAGGCTCCCATGCCTCAGAATAACGAGGGTTACATTTTGTACCCTACCGGTTATCTCGAGCATAAAATTAGGAGAATTCATTCTAGGAAGTCTCACTCTGGCCCTAATCATGCTTTTATGTATAAGAGTGAGACATCTAGCTCTAGGCAATCAACTCGTGCTAAATTGCCTAAGAAGAAAACTCCTAGTGCATCAAATGAACCTAGCATTTCATTTAAGACTTTTGATGCATCATATGTTTTGACTAACAAATCCGGCAAAGTAGTTGCCAAGTATGTTGGGGACAAACACAAGGGAGCAAAAACTTGTGTTTGGGTACCCAAAGTTCTTGTATCTAATGTCAAAAGACCCAAAACTGTTTGGGTACCTAAAATCAAGAACTAAATTTGTTTTGTAGGTTTATGCATCCGGGGGCTCAAGTTGGATCATCGATAGCGGGTGCACAAACCACATGACTGGGGAGAAAAGAATGTTCTCCTCCTACGAGAAAAACCAAGATCCCCAATGAGCTATCACATTCGGGGATGGAAATCAAGGTTTGGTCAAAGGTCTGGGTAAAATAGCTATATCTCCTGACCATTCTATTTCCAATGTTTTTCTTGTAGACTCTTTAGATTACAATTTGCTTTCCGTTTCTCAACTATGCAAAATGGGCTACAACTGTCTATTTACTGATGTAGGTGTCACTGTCTTTAGAAGAAGTGATGACTCAGTAGCATTTAAGGGAGTGTTAGAGGGTCAGCTATACTTAGTTGATTTCAATAGAGCTGAACTCGACACTTGCTTAATTGCTAAGACTAACATGGGCTGGCTCTGGCATCGCCGACTAGCACATGTTGGGATGAAGTATCTTCACAAACTTCTAAAGGGAGAACACATTTTAGGACTAACCAATGTTCATTTTGAGAAAGATAGGATTTGTAGCGCATGCCAAGCCGGAAGCAAGTTGGCATTCATCATCCACATAAGAACATCTTGACGACTGACAGACCACTTGAGCTCCTCCACATGGACCTATTCGGCCCGATTGCTTACATAAGCATCGGCGAGAGTAAGTACTGTCTTGTTATTGTGGATGACTATTTTCGCTTCACTTGGGTATTCTTTTTACAGGAAAAATCTCAAACCCAAGAAACTTTAAAGGGATTCTTGAGACGGGCTCAAAATGAGTTCGGATTGAGGATCAAGAAAATAAGAAGCGATAATGGGACGGAGTTCAAGAATTCGCAAATTGAAGGCTTCCTTGAGGAGGAGGGCATCAAGCATGAGTTCTCTTCTCCCTACACGCCACAACAAAATGGTGTAGTGGAGAGGAAGAATAGAACTCTATTGGACATGGCAAGAACCATGCTTGATGAGTACAAGACTTCGGATCGGTTTTGGGCCGAGGCGGTCAACACTGCTTGCTACGCCATCAACCGGTTGTATCTACACCGAATCCTCAAGAAGACATCATACGAACTCCTCACCGGTAAAAAGCCCAATGTTTCATATTTTAGAGTCTTTGGTAGCAAATGTTTTATTCTTGTTAAAAGAGGAAGAAAATCCAAATTTGCTCCTAAGGCTATAGAAGGCTTTTTACTAGGATATGATTCAAACACAAGGGCATATAGAGTCTTTAACAAGTCCACTGGACTAGTTGAAGTTTCTTGTGACATTGTGTTTGATGAGACTAACGGCTCCTAAGTGGAGAAAGCTGATCTTGATGAATTAGATGATGAAGAGGTTCCGTGCGTCGCACTAAGGAACATGTCCATTGGGGATGTGTGTCCTAAGGAATCCGAAGAGCCCATTCAAACACAAGATCAACCATCCTCCTCCATGCAAGCATCTCCACCAACTCAAGATGAGGATGAGGCTCAAGATGATGAAGAAGAAGATCAAGAAGATGAGCCACCTCAAGACGACGGCAATGATAAAGGGGGAGATGCAAATGATCAAGACAAGGAGGATGAGCAAGTTCCAAGACCGCCACACCTAAGAGTCCACCAAGCAATCCAACGAGATCACCCTGTCAACACCATCCTCGGCGACATTCATAAGGGGGTAACCACTAGATCTCGTGTTGCACATTTTTGTGAGCATTACTCTTTTGTTTCCTCCATTGAGCCACACAGGGTAGAGGAAGCACTTCAAGATTCAGATTGGGTGATGGCGATGCAAGAGGAGCTCAACAACTTCACGAGGAATGAGGTATGGCATTTAGTTCCACGTCCTAACCAAAATGTTGTAGGAACCAAGTGGGTCTTCCGCAACAAGCAAGATGAGCATGGTGTGGTGACAAGGAACAAAGCCCGACTTGTAGCCAAGGGATATTCACAAGTCGAAGGTTTGGATTTCGGTGAAACCTATGCACCCGTAGCTAGGCTTGAGTCAATTCGCATTTTACTTGCCTATGCTACTTACCATGGCTTCAAGCTTTATCAAATGGACGTGAAAAGTGCCTTCCTCAATGGACCAATCAAGGAAGAGGTCTATGTTGAGCAACCTCCCGGCTTTGAAGACAGTGAGTATCCTAACCATGTTTATAGACTCTCTAAGGCGCTTTATGGGCTCAAGCAAGCCCCAAGAGCATGGTATGAATGCCTAAGAGATTTTCTTATTGCTAATGGCTTCAAAGTCGGAAAAGCTGATCCTACACTCTTTACTAAAACACTTGAAAATGATTTGTTCGTATGCCAAATTTATGTTGATGATATCATATTTGGGTCTACTAACGAATCTACATGTGAAGAGTTTAGTAGGATCATGACTCAGAAATTCGAGATGTCGATGATGGGGGAGTTGAAGTATTTTCTAGGATTCCAAGTCAAGCAACTCCAAGGGGGCACCTTCATTAGCCAAACGAAGTACATTCAAGACATTCTTACCAAGTTTGGGATGAAGGACGCCAAACCCATCAATACACCCATGGGAACTAATGGGCATCTCGATCTCGACACGGGAGGTAAATCCGTAGATCAAAAGGTATACCGGTCGATGATAGGTTCTTTACTCTATTTATGTGCTTCACGACCAGATATTATGCTTTCCGTATGCATGTGTGCAAGATTCCAAGCCGATCCTAAGGAAGCTCACCTTAGGGCCGTAAAACGAATCTTGAGATATTTAGTTTATACTCCTAAGTTTGGCCTTTGGTACCCCAGGGGATCCACATTTGATTTAATTGGTTATTCCGATGCCGATTGGGCAGGGTGCAAAATAAATAGAAAGAGCACATCGGGGACTTGCCAGTTCTTGGGAAGATCTCTGGTGTCTTGGGCTTCAAAGAAGCAAAATTCTGTAGCTCTTTCAGCCGCCGAAGCCGAGTATATTGCCGCAGGCCATTGTTGCGCACAATTGCTTTGGATGAGGCAAACCATTAGGGACTATGGTTACAAATTAACCAAAGTTCCTCTTCTATGTGATAATGAGCGTGCAATCCGCATGGCGGATAATCCCGTTGAGCATAGCCGCACTAAACACATAGCCATTCGGTATCATTTTCTAAGGGATCACCAACAAAAGGGGGATATCAAGATTGCATATGTTAGCACCAAAGAACAATTAGCCGATATCTTTACCAAGCCATTGGATGAACAAACTTTTACCAAACTTAGGCATGAGCTAAATATTCTTGATTCTAGAAACTTTTATTGATGTTTTGCACACATAGCTCATATATATACCTTTGATCATCTCTTTCATGTGCTATGACTAATGTGTTTCTTCAAGTCCATTTCATGCTAAGTCATAGATTCAAAGGGAAAAGGAGTCTTCGGTGAAGACAAGGCTTCCACTCCGCTCCATCGAATCATTCATCCTTCGCCGTTGCTCCGCATTCACTCTCCAACTTTAGTATAATCTTCACTTCTATACTTCTATCCAAAGGGGGAGAAAGTAGTTTAAAAGGGCTTATATTTCACTCAAGCATCTGTTTTTGGCGATTCATGCCAAAGGGGGAGAGAGTATTAGCCCAAAGCAAAAGGACCGCACCACCACCAATTTCAAAAATTGTAGTCTTTCATTTGGTATTAAAAGAAGTTTTTCAATTGATGTCTTATTTTGATATAATTTTAAATTGGTATACCCTCTTCAAAATTAATATCTAAAACCCTCTTGAACACTAAGAGGAGGATTTCATTAAGGGGGAGTTTTGTTTAGTCAAAGGAAAAGCATTTGAATCAAGGGGAGAAAATTTCAAAACTTGAAAATGTTTCTAAAAAATCTTATTCATCTACCTTTGACTATTTGCAAAAGAACTTTGAAAAGAATTTCCAAAACATTTTGCAAAACAAAACATGTGGTGCAAGCGTGGTCCAAAATGTTAATAAGAAGAAAAGCCATCCATGCACATCTAGTAAGTAATATTTATTGGTTTCATTCCAAGCAACCTTTGCACTTACATTATGCAAACTAGTTCAATTCTGCACTTCCATAGTTGCTTTGGTTTGTGTTGGCATCAATCACCAAAAAGGGGGAGATTGAAAGGGAAATAGGCTTACACCTTTTCCTAATTGATTTTGGTGGTTGAATTGCCCAACACAAATAATTGAACTAACTAGTTTGCTCTAGATTATAAGTTTTACAGGTGCCAAAGGTTCACAATAGACCAATAAAAAGACCAAGAAAGGGTTCAAACGAAGAGAGCCAAAGGCAACCGAAGTGTACCCTGGTCTGGCGCATCGGACTGTCCGGTGTACCACCGGACAGTGTCCGGTGCACCAGGGAACTCGACGCTGAACTCGCTACCTTCGGGAAAATGGAGGCCGCTCCGCTATAATTCACCGGACCGTCCGGTGTATGCACCGGACAGTGAGCGGAGCAACGGCTACTTTGCGCGCAACGGTCGACTGCAACGCATTTAATGCGTGCCTGCGTGCGCAGAGGTCAGAGCACGCGCAGCAGGCGCACCGGACAGTCTACAGGACTTGTCCGGTGCACCACCGGACAGCCTAGAGGCCCCACCAGTCAGAGCTCCAATGGTTGAACCCTAACGGCCGGGTGACATGGCTGGCGCACCGGACAGTGTCCGGTGCGCCCGTCGACAGCAGCCTCCACCAAACGGCTAGTTTGGTGGTTGGGGCTATAAATACCCCAACCACCCCACATTCAATTGCATCTAAGTTTTCCAACCTCCAACACATTACAAGAGCTATAGCATTCAATTCTAGACACAACCAAAGAGATCAAATCCTCTCCCAAGTCCGGAATCACTCCAAATCAATAGTGACTAGAGAGAGCGACATTTGTGTTCATTTGAGCTCTTGCGCTTGGATTGCTTCTTTTCTTTCTCATTCTTTCTTGTGACAAACTCAATTGTAACCGAGGCAAGAGACACCAATTGTGTGGTGATCCTTGTGGGGACTTAGTGTCCCGTGTGATTGAGAAGAGAAGCTCACTCGGTCTAAGTGACCATTTGAGAGAGGGAAAGGGTTGAAAGAGACCCGGTCTTTGTGACCACCTCAACAGGGAGTAGGTTTGCAAGAACCGAACCTCGGTAAAACAAATCCTTGTGTCTCACTCTTTATTTGCTTGCGATTTGTTTTTCACCCTCTCTCTCGGACTCGCTTATATTTCTAACGCTAACTCGGCTTGTAGTTGTGATTAACTTTGTAAATTTCAATTTCGCCCTATTCACCCCCCCCCCTCTAGGCGACTTTCAGTAGCGAGGTAGACGAAGGGTGGACCTCGCCGGTCCTTCTGCTTCCTATCGTCGCAGCGAGATGGACGAAGGGTGGACCTCGCCGGTTTTTCTGCTTCCTGTCGTCGTAGCGAGATGGACGAAGGCTGGAGCGGAGGGTAGCGTCTTCGCCTTCACCCCAACACGGTACAATATTGGAGACCCACTCTGTGTATCTGCAGGGTCTAATAAAATTAGCTTCTATTAGCCGGTGGATTTCGTCCTTGATTCGTGGGAGAAGATCAGGATGAAATGTTCTAGCTTTCTGCTTGAAAGGTCTAAAACCGGACTTAATGGGCAGCCGATGCTCTAGGATCTCTCGGCTTAATCCCGACATCTTATTGTAATTCCAAGCAAAGCAATCCGAATATTCCTTCAATAGACCGATCATCACATTTCTAGGATCGGTCTCCAGGGTCTTATTTACAAAAGTTGGCCTTGGAGTTTTACCATCTCCTATATCGATCTCCTCCAAAGGATCGGCCGATGTAAACCCCTGTCCTAGTTTATCGAGATCTCTGAATTCCTCTGTCATGTCCCCCACAGAGGAATCAGATGATCTTTGTGTGATGGTGGACTCTCCGATCTCAGGGGTCGGATCATCCGCAACACTATCTTTACGATGTGGTAGATGTTCGGTCTTAAAGTCTGAACAATATTATGAAAGACTAGACCATCCGTCCTTAGAAGCCGAATCATCCGTGACCAAGGACTCATGAATTTTGTGTGTAGTCATCATTTAAACTTTATTTAGGATTTAGTTGATTCTCCATCGGCTCTAACATTACAGGAATGAAACCCTTCTTATCTATACTTATGAACTGGTCATTAGAAAAATCTACTCCTGTGAGACATGTAGCAGTCTCATAAGTCCAGAGTACAGGGGCATCGGCCACAACGATGCAGGCCGATACATCAGCATGTACTTGTTCTATATCATCGCCTACCCATTGTATTAACATTTGATGTAATGTAGAAGGTATACATTGGTTGGCATGAATCTAATCTCTGCCTAGGATTAGACTGTAATTTCCTTCTACATCAGCGACGAAGAATGCAGCAGCAAGGGTCTTAGTCCCGATGGTTAATTCAACGGACATGACTCCCCTGGTTTTAATAGAACTATCAGTTCCAACACCGCTGAGGGTCATGTTGGTCTTGACAAGTTCGTCATCTTGTTTACCTAATTTTCTGTACAATGAATAAGGCATTAGATTTACAGCCGCCCCTCCATCTACCAACATTTTAGCAATCGGTATCCCATCAATGTGATCGCGCACGAAGATCGACTTTAAATGATTTACCGATTCCTTTGGTTTAGTAAAGGCGGCTTCTTTAGGACCAAAATCAAACTGGGCAACAACAGGTTCATCGTCACCGGCAATAGTACAATCAGCGGAATATGTAATAACATTTACATCCATACCTGGGCGCTTTAGAGAAGCTTTGTAGTCGACCAGGTCTTCTCCCAGTAGGTCGTCCTCCTCCATTGATGTCGGTACGTCGTCGGAGGCGTCTTGGTGTGGTGCGGACGGTCCGGACTTAGGGGTCGGACGGTCCGCGCCTTGTGTCGATGGTTCGTCCCTTTTAGCCGGGTTGTCTGCCATACCTGCAGGGTGCTGCACAAGTGTTGTTTTATTTTCTATTTTTGTGGCCGTTTGTTTTTCCTCAACGGCCTTTGGTCTCCATTTCTTTTGTGGTGGCGGGTACTATGGATGTGTGTCATTGAATATCTTTTCCGCCTCCTTCTCCTGGCTCTCCTTCGCTCTTAGGCGCTGTAATTTCTGCTTTTGGGATCATGTCAATCCCGACGGGCACCATCGAGGCATGGAGTATTTTGGATCGGCTGTTTTGATGGCAGTCGTATCCTCTTTTTTTGGTTGTGTTGGCCGATTCACCAAAAATCATCGGTCCTTCATTATTTTCCTGTATGACAACATCTGCAGTACCTATTTTGATGATATCCTTCTTCGTTATTCTTTTGGTCGATGTAGGTATATGCCCCCCTGCCGGATTAGTCAGCCTTTGAGGCCGAGTAGTCTGGCAATCTTGTTGGGCCTGTGTCTGGTGAGCGAACTGAGCGGCGCTCAATCGGCCTTGTACTGGTGGTGCCATCCTGTCGAATACAGATGTTTGGGGTCCCCCTAAGCGGGGTATTGTGGCATCCCAAACGGGTATGGTGGCATGCCCCACATTTGATTTGGGACATATGGTGGAGGTATGTATACGTATGGATATGGCATAGGTGGATATGGGGGTGGAGGTGTCCATGTACGTATGTTAGGTCTTAATTGGACAGTATGACCTTCCATTTTTTCGATAGGTGAGGTGGTCCAATCGGTCTTACCTGATATTGCTCACGAATGGGTGAGCGAGGTCGCTTTGCTGGCCGGTCATTGGGGCCGGCCTTCTTTTTCACATATTTGGACAATAATTGATCGAAAGTTGGGCCAGACTTGACCACCCGACTGGCTGCTTTAAATGTATTTGTTTTCCACATACCTATCTCTGGTCGTCGTGGTTTGAAGGTACGTGGCCGTTGCGAGTCTTGAGTATGGTCGGACCGTCCGCTGGAATCTTTCGGACCGTCTGCGCCTGTGTGTTGGACCGTCCGAGATGCGCAGCACGGGTTCCTGCTCCTTGGTCCGTGCTTGCCTCCTAGCACCGGGGGTCGTGATGGTCACCTTAAGAGTCTCCCCTCCATCGGGAGTCTTCTCGGTCACCACTTTCCTGCAAGAAATTTTTTGATTCCCATCAGCCTCTCTTGCGTTGCCGATGATTATCTCTTTCTCTTTGCCTTTATTGGATGTGTTTGGCGGAACCAGGACTTTCTTGCCCTCAAAATCGATCATGTTCATCGGAAAGGGCTTCGTGTCCACCTGCATTTCCTGAAATTTTAATCGTCCTTCGTTAATGGCCGATTGAATCTGTCGACGGAATACATTACAATCATTAGTGGCATGAGAAAATGAGTTATGCCACTTGTAGTATGCACGACGTTTCAACTCGTCGGCGGATGGAACAGTGTGATTTATTTTAATGTTGCCATTTTTGAGTAATTCATCAAATATTTTATCACATTTACCAACATTAAATGTAAACTTAACTTCCTCTTGTCATTTCTTTTGAACCGACTGCAAGGAAGAACAAGCCGAAGATTTGGCCTGCTTTGGACAAATCATTTCAGCAGCATATAGCTCTGTTGATTCGTCATCCGAGCTACTTTGGTCACATTCTACTATATGGACATTGTGACGAATGGTTTTGGCAGTCTCTTTGCTTTGGCTTTCACAGGCCAAAGCTCTCTGGTGTAATTGTGCTAGCGTGAAAAATTGGACGCCTTCTAATCTTTCTTTTAAATAGTATCGCAATCCATTAAAGGCTAATCCTGCTAGCTGCTTTTCTGCTAAGTGAATATGTGTCGGGGACCATAATTAGGGGTACCCTCAAGACGCCTAATTCTCAGCTGGTAACCCCCATCAGCATAAAGCTGCAGAGGCCTGATGGGTTTGATTAAGTCAGGGATCAGTCCATACGAGTGACTTGACCACGCCACGCCCGAGCCTAGCCTCGGGCGAGGGCAGCCGACCCTAAGATGACTCCGTCTCGCCTGAGGCCTCCTCTTTCACGGCAGACGCATCTCCGGCTCGCCCTAGGCCCCGCCTTCGATAAGAAGAAACCCTGACTAAATCACCGCGCCAACCGACCGAGTCACCGGGGCGTTTAACGCAAAAGGTAAGACCAACGGGCGACCAGACTTCGCCAGAGGTGCCACAGGAGGCTCCGCCCGACCCAGGGCTCGGACTCGGGCTAAGGCCCCGGAAGACGGCGAACTCCGCTCCGCCCGACCCCAGGGCTCGGACTCGGGCTAAGGCCCCGGAAGACGGCGAACTCCGCTCCGCCCGACCCCAGGGCTCGGACTCGGGCTAAGGCCCCGGAAGACGGCGAACTCCGCTCCGCCCAAGGGCTCGGACTCGGGCTAAGGCCCCGGAAGACGGCGAACTCCGCCTCGCCCGACCCAGGGCTCGGACTCCGCCTCGGCCTCTGCCTAACGATCTCCGCCTCGCCCGAACCCAGGGCTCGGACTCTGCCTCTGTCTTGCAGGACGGACTCGACCTCGGCTTCGGAGGGGCTTCCACGACGCTCGACCTAGGGCACGAGACCGCCACGTCAACAGAAAGCGTCATCATCACCCTGCCCTGAGCCGAC
Source organism: Zea luxurians (assembly GCA_029449295.1). NCBI lineage: Eukaryota > Viridiplantae > Streptophyta > Magnoliopsida > Poales > Poaceae > Zea > Zea luxurians. Next base: position 19,763,745 of record JAOPSE010000032.1, on the reverse strand, counting down.
TTGGGTCGCAGAGAACAAGACCGGCGTCCCATCTGGCTAGCCACGCCAGATAGGCAAATGATGGCGCCCCGCTAGACCATGACGACGGCGGCTCTCAGCTCCCTTACGAAAGCAGGAGAACGTCAGCAAGGGCCCAGCCACTTCGACAGCTGTCCCCCCGTCCGGCTCCGTTACTCCTCCAACAGCCACGACGCCACACCAACAGGGTGCCAAGATCTCTCCGGCTGCCACCTTGGCATGTACATAGGGCGCTAGCTCTCTCTCGCTAGACACGTAGCACCTTGCTACACCCCCATCTTGTACACCTGGATCCTCTCCTTGCGACTATAAAAGGAAGGACCAGGGCCTTCTTAGAGAAGGTTGGCCTCGCGGGGACGAAGGGCAGGGGCAGGCGCTCTCTCGGGGCCGCTCACTCCCCTCACCTCGCGCGGACGCTTGTAACCCCCTACTGCAAGCGCACCCGACCTGGGCGCGGGACGAACACGAAGGCCGCGGGAATTCTCCGACTCCCTCACGACCCGGCTCCGGCCACCGACCTCTCTCTCTGTTCCCCCCTTCGCGCTCGCCCACGCGCTCGACCCATCTGGGTTGGGGCACGCGGCACTCTCACTCGTCGGCTCGGGGACCCCCCGGTCTCGGAACGCCGACAGTTGGCGCGCCAGGTAGGGGCCTGCTGCGTGTTGACGTTCGATTTCCCGTCAAGCTCCAGATGGGCAGTCTCCAACAACCTCTTCAACCCGGGACGGTGCTCCGTTTCGGGAACCTCGAGTTCATGTCTCTCGACGGCAACTACGACATGGTACTCCTTCCACCGCCGCGCGACAGCGACATTGGTGGCGGACAGCCCGCCCGCCGGCGGCGGAATCGACGATGTCTTTCCCGCGTGGGGGAAGGACGACTTTCGAGCTCGCCCCATCCTCCCCCTCGCCATCGGAGGAGGAGGAGGCGGGGCAACCGGGGCCGAGCGGGAGATCGCGCTCCGACGGCTGTCGAGCAAATCGACATCCCCGGCGCCTCGACGGAGGACACGCCAAGCATCGCCCTCGCGTTCAAGGCAAACGCGAGCGCCATCCCCCCGCAACACGTTGACTCCGAGCAAGTGGACGACGCCAGCACGCTCACGGAAGGCCTGCAGGACGTCGCCCTCGTACCCAAGACGACGGCGCGGTCAGCCCCCGACTTGACTTCATCGCCCCTCGTCGACAAAAAGGTACCGACTGCTACCCATCTTTCGTCATTTCGACTCGGCATCAGCCCGCCTGGCGACCTCGCTTTGGCGGGCGCTCACATTGAGGCGAGTGCAACCTCTCTGGGGTTTCGTGTGCGGTCGCCTTGGGACCGATTGACGGGTGTCTCGACCTGCGGACCCTCTGGGTCCGAGGAAGATGACGACCCCAGCATCTGCTGGGATTTCTCCGGATCTGGCAACCCTAGTGCCATGTGGGACTTCATGACCGCATGTGACTACTGCCTCTCCGACTGTTCCGACGGCAGCCGCAGCCTTGGCGACAAGGACTGCGGCCCGAGTCGCGAATGTTTCCACATCGAGCTAGGGGATCCCTCCGGAGGCGGCTGTCTCGGCATGCCGGAGGATGGTGATCCCCCTAGGCCAGCGCCTCGCGCCGACATCCCGCGGGAGCTAGCTGTGGTCCCCGTTCCGGCGGGGGGTCACGACCCACAGCTCGAGCAAGTCCGCGGGGCGCAGGCCGGGTTCGATGAGGGAACAGGAGCGCTCGAGGCAGTCCGCCAGAACATCGGGCAGGTATGGGCGAGCCAGCCCCCGGCCGGAGGAATACGTCACCTGCCCCAAGGTCTCCAGCACCGCATCGCCAACGATGCCAGGGACAGACTGCCACCCGCATCCGGCGGAACCGGTCAGGACCTGGCCGCTGCAGCGATGCTCCTCCGCGCGATGCCGGAGTCATCAACCACCGAGGGTCGGCGAATCCAGGGAGAACTCAAGCATCTCCTGGAAGGCGCTGCGGCCCGGCGGGCTGAGAGCTCTGCCTCCCGAAGGCAGGGATACCCCTCGGAACCTCGTGCCGCGACTTCCCGACTCACGCGGGAAGCCTCGGTCTTCACCGGGCGCACGCGCAACACCGCGCCTGCGGCCCCGGGCCACCTCGGCGACGAGCACCCTCATCGTGACCGTCGGGCACGCCTCGACGAAAGGGTGCGCCGAGGCTACCACCCCAGGCGTGGGGGACGCTACGACAGCGGGGAGGATCGGAGTCCCTCGCCCGAACCACCCGGTCCGCAGGTCTTTAGCCGAGCCATTCGGCGGGCGCCGTTTCCGCCCCGATTCCGACCCCCGACTACTATCACGAAGTACTCGGGGGAGACGAGACCGGAATTGTGGCTTGCGGACTACCGCCTGGCCTGTCAACTGGGTGGGACGGACGATGACAACCTCATCATCCGAAACCTCCCCCTGTTTCTCTCCGACACCGCTCGTGCCTGGTTGGAGCACCTGCCTCCAGGGCAGATTTCCAACTGGGAAGATTTGGTCCAGGCTTTCGCCGGGAACTTCCAGGGCACGTACGTGCGCCCCGGGAATTCCTGGGACCTCCGAAGCTGTCGGCAACTGCCGGGAGAGTCTCTCCGAGACTACATCCGGCGGTTCTCGAAGCAGCGCACCGAGCTGCCCAACATCACCGACTCCGATGTCATCAGCGCGTTCCTCGCCGGCACCACCTGCCGCGACCTGGTGAGCAAGCTGGGTCGCAAGACCCCCACCAGGGCGAGCGAGCTGATGGACATCGCCACCAAGTTCGCCTCCGGCCAGGAGGCGGTAGAGGCCATCTTCCGAAAGGACAAGCAGCCCCAGGGCCGCCCGTCGGGAGATGCTCCCGAGGTGTCTACTCCGCGCGGCGCCAAGAAGAAAGGCAGGAGGAAGTCGCAAGCGAAACGCGACGTTCCCGATGCAGACCTTGTCGCCGCCGCCGAGCACAAGAACCCTCGGAAGCCCCCCGGAGGTGCTAACCTTTTCGACAAGGCACTCAAGGAGACGTGCCCCTACCATCAGGGGCCCGTCAAGCACACCCTCGAAGAGTGCGTTATGCTTCGGCGCCACTTCCACAGGGCCGGGCCACCCGCAGAGGGTGGCAGGGCTCACGACGACGACAAAAGGGAGGATCGCCAAGCAGGAGAGTTCCCGGAGGTCCGCGATTGCTTCATGATCTACGGAGGGCATGCGGCAAACGCCTCGGCTCGGCATCGTAAGCAAGAGCGTCGGGAGGTCTGCTCGGTCAAGGTGGCGGCGCCAGTCTACCTAGACTGGTCCAACAAGCCCATCACCTTCGACCGGGACGACCACCCCGACCACGTGCCGAGCCCGGGGAAGTACCCGCTCGTCGTCGACCCCGTCATCGGCGACGTCAGGCTCACCAAGGTCCTGATGGATGGAGGCAGCTGCCTCAACATCATCTACGCCGAGACCCTCAGGCTCCTGCGCGTCGACCTGTCATCCGTCCGAGCAGGCGCTGCGCCCTTCCACGGGATCATTCCCGGGAAGCGCGTCCAGCCCCTCGGACAGCTCGACCTCCCTGTCTGCTTCGGAACACCCTCCAACTTCCGAAGGGAGACCTTGACGTTCGAGGTGGTCGGGTTCCGAGGAACCTACCACGCAGTGTTGGGAAGGCCATGCTACGCGAAGTTCATGGCCATCCCCAACTACACTTACCTAAAGCTCAAGATGCCGGGCCCCAACGGGGTCATCACCGTCGGCCCCACGTACAAACACGCATTCGAATGCGACGTGGAGTGCGTGGAGTACGCCGAGGCCCTCGCCGAGTCCGAGGCCCTCATTGCCGACCTGGAAAGCCTCTCCCGAGAGGTGCCGGACGTGAAGCGGCATGCCGGCAACTTCGAGCCAGCGGAGACGGTTAAGGCCGTCCCTCTCGACCCCAGTGGCGACACCTCCAAGCAGATCCGGATCGGTTCCGGGCTCGACCCCAAATAGGAAGCAGTGCTCGTCGACTTTCTCCGCGCAAACGCCGACGTTTTTGCGTGGAGTCCCTCGGACATGCCTGGCATACCGAGGGATGTCGCCGAGCACTCGCTGGATATTCGGGCCGGAGCCCGGCCGGTCAGACAGCCTCTGCGCCGATTCGACGAGGAAAGGCGCAGGGTGATAGGCGAGGAGGTCCACAAGCTGATGGCAGCAGGGTTCATTAAAGAGGTATTCCATCCCGAATGGCTTGCCAACCCTGTACTTGTGAGGAAAAAAGGGGGGAAGTGGCGGATGTGTGTAGACTACACAGGTCTCAACAAAGCATGTCCGAAGGTCCCCTACCCTCTACCTCGCATCGACCAAATTGTGGACTCCACTGCAGGGTGCGAAACCCTGTCTTTCCTCGATGCCTACTCAGGGTATCATCAAATTAAGATGAAAGAGTCCGACCAGCTTGCGACTTCTTTCATCACGCCCTTCGGCATGTACTGTTATGTCACAATGCCGTTCGGGTTGAGAAACGCGGGTGCAACGTACCAGCGGTGCATGAACCATGTGTTCGGCGAACACATTGGTCGCACGGTCGAGGCCTACGTCGATGACATCGTAGTCAAGACGAGGAAAGCCTCTGACCTTCTCTCCGACCTCGAACTGACATTCCGGTGTCTCAAGGCGAAGGGCGTCAAGCTCAATCCCGAGAAGTGTGTCTTCGGGGTGCCCCGAGGCATGCTCTTGGGGTTCATCGTCTCCGAGCGGGGCATCGAAGCCAACCCGGAGAAGATCGCAGCGATCACAAACATGGGGCCCATCAAGGACTTAAAAGGCGTACAGAGGGTCATGGGATGCCTCGCAGCCTTGAGCCGTTTCATCTCGCGCCTCGGCGAAAGAGGCCTGCCCCTGTACCGCCTCTTAAGGAAGGCCGAGTGCTTCACTTGGACTCCCGAGGCCGAGGAAGCCCTCGGGAACCTGAAGGCGCTCCTCACCCAGGCGCCCATCTTGGTACCCCCAGCTGATGGAGAAACCCTCCTGGTCTACGTCGCCGCAACCACTCAGGTGGTCAGCGCCGCGATCGTAGTCGAAAGGCAGAAAGAGGGGCATGCTTTGCCCATTCAGAGGCCAGTCTACTTCGTCAGCGAAGTGCTGTCCGAAACCAAGATCCGCTACCCACAAGTCCAGAAGCTGCTATATGCAGTGATCCTGACGAGGCGAAAGCTGCGACATTACTTCGAGTCCCATCCGGTGACTGTGGTGTCATCCTTCCCCCTGGGGGAGATCATCCAGTGCCGGGAAGCCTCCGGACGGATCGCGAAGTGGGCGGTGGAAATCATGGGCGAGGCAATCTCGTTTGCCCCTCGGAAGGCCATCAAGTCCCAGGTACTGGCGGATTTCGTAGCCGAATGGGTCGATACCCAGTTACCAACGGCTCCGATCCAACCAGAGCTCTGGACCATGTTTTTCGATGGGTCGCTGATGAAGACGGGAGCTGGCGCGGGCCTGCTTTTCGTCTCGCCCCTCGGAAAACACCTGCGCTACGTGCTTCGCCTCCATTTCCCGGCATCCAACAATGTGGCTGAGTACGAGGCTCTGATCAACGGATTGCGAATCGCCATCGAGCTAGGGGTCCGACGCCTCGATGCGCGCGGCGACTCGCAGCTCGTCATCGACCAAGTCATGAAGAACTCCCTCTGCCACGACCCGAAGATGGAGGCCTACTGTGAGGAGGTTCGACGCCTGGAAGACAAGTTCTACGGGCTCGAGCTTAACCACATCGCTCGGCGCTACAACGAGACTGCGGACGAGCTGGCGAAGATAGCCTCGGGGCGAACGACGGTTCCCCCGGACGTCTTCTCCCGGGATCTGCACCAACCCTCCGTCAAGATAGATGACGCGCCCGAGCCCGAGGTACCCTCGGCCTCGTCCGAGGTGACCTCGGCCCAGCCCGAGCCATCCTCGGCTCACCCCGAGGAACCCTCGGAGCCCGAGGGCGAGGCACTGCGCATTGAGGAGGAGCAGAACGGGGTCGTGCCAGATCAAGATTGGCGGACCCCGTACCTGCAATATCTCCGCCAAGGAGAACTGCCCCTCGACCGAGCCGAGGCTCGGCGGGTAGCGCGACGTGCCAAATCGTTCGTCTTGCTGGGCGATGAGAAGGAGCTCTACCACCGAAGCCCCTCGGGCATCCTCCAGCGATGCATCTCCATCGCCGAGGGCCAGGAACTCCTGCAGGAAATACACTCGGGGGCTTGCGGTCATCATGCAGCACCCCGAACCCTCGTCGGGAATGCTTTCCGCCAAGGCTTCTACTGGCCAACGGCGGTGGCTGACACCACTGGAATTGTCCGCGCCTGCGAAGGGTGCCAATTCTATGCGAAGCAGACCCACCTGCCCGCTCAGGCTCTGCAGACGATACCCATCACCTGGCCCTTCGCTGTGTGGGGTCTGGACCTCGTCGGCCCTCTGCAGAAAGCGCCCGGGGGCTACACGCACCTGCTGGTCGCCATCGACAAATTCTCCAAATGGATCGAGGTCCGACCCCTGAACAGCATCAGGTCCGAACAGGCGGTGGCGTTCTTCACCAATATCATCCATCGCTTCGGGGTCCCGAACTCCATCATCACCGACAATGGCACCCAGTTCACCGGCAAAAAATTCTTGGATTTTTGCGATGATCACAACATCCGAGTGGACTGGGCCGCCGTAGCTCACCCCATGTCGAATGGGCAAGTGGAACGTGCCAACGGCATGATTCTGCAAGGGCTCAAGCCTCGGATTTACAACGGTATCAACAAGTTCGGCAAGCGGTGGATGAAGGAACTCCCCTCGGTGGTCTGGAGCCTAAGGACGACGCCAAGCCGAGCCACAGGTTTCACGCCGTTCTTCCTGGTCTACGGAGCCGAGGCGATCCTGCCCACGGACCTGGAATACGGCTCCCCGAGGACGAGGGCCTACAACGAAGAAAGCAACCAAGCTAGCCGAGAAGACTCGCTGGACCAGCTGGACGAGGCTCGGGACAGGGCCTTACTACACTCGGCGCGGTATCAGCAGTCCCTGCGACGCTACCACGCCCGAGGGGTCCGACCCCGAGATCTCCAGGTGGGCGATCTGGTGCTTCGGCTGTGGCAAGACGCCCGAGGGAGGCACAAGCTCACGCCCCCCTGGGAGGGGCCGTTCATCATCGCCAAAGTACTGAAGCCCGGAACGTACAAGCTGGCCAACAGTCAAGGCGAAGTCTACGGCAACGCTTGGAACATCCAACAGCTACGTCGCTTCTACCCTTAAGATGTTTCCAAGTTGTTTATATACCTCGCACCCACGCAAAAGTTTAGTCAACAAGGAAGGGTCAGCCTCGCCTCGGCAGAGCCCGACCCTCCCTCGGGGGCTAAAAGGGGGGAAACCCCCTCTGCGTCAAAATTTTCCTCGAAAAGAAAATCTCTTTCACCAGAACATCTTTCGTGCTTTTTGACTACTTCGAAAAGCGGGTCCTGGAAACGACGGGGTACACGTAAGCAGTCAAGGCTGACCGAGCCGAGGGACTCCTACGCCTCCGGGATACGGATACCTCACTCATCACCTTCTGCGATAAGTAACTCGCGCTCGGATAAGGCGAATCCGCGGATCGAACGAGTCTTTACGTACGGGAGCTCTTCTGTCGAAGCGATTCTTCGAGCCTTCTTGACCGAGTCGGTGACAGAGCTTCATGGGCGGGTAAAAGTACGCGTAAGCGGCAAGGCCGACCGAGCCGAGGGACTCCCACGCCTCCGGGATACGGATACCTCACTCATCACCTTCCGCGAGAAGCAACTCTTGCTCGCACTAACATCCCTGCTACCGACAAAAAGTCCAGATACTCGAAACGAGAGGAAAAGAGACGCAGCTTTATAACGCAACAAGGGTATGTGTTCTGGCCTCAACGGCCGCGCAAGGCCCACGCTACAAGACGGTTTGACCCTGCAGGCTCGGATCTTGACGCTGGAAGAGGGCGAAGACACCCTCGGCATCGACAGCACCTTCGGCGAGGCCCGACCTAGCCTCGGACGGCGACGCGGTCCGAGGGCCTCCACTCCGAAGGGCGACGTCATCACCACGCTCGTGCAATCTCTGCCAGGGACTTCTCCGAGAACCCGGCCCGAGCGGACGGCTCGGCCGGCCACCTCCGGGGCCTCGGCCGACCACCTTCCGAGGGCGCCAGCTCGGTTCGAAGCCTCGGCTGAACAGCTCCGACGTCGATCCTGCCAACAAACAACCCGGCTAGGCTCCGGCCAACCAGGTTTCATTTCCGAGCCGACAACGCCTCTGCTCATGCTGATATCGCTACCCCTGGCCTCGGCTCGTCGAAGAGCGGCCGAGGGGTCTCTTTAACTAAGCTAGAGGAGCCTCGGACGACAGGTCCGACCGAGCCGAGGGATTCCTACGCCTCCGGGATACGGATACCTCACTCGTCACCTTGACACGGGGCAACTCACGCTTGGTGAAGCGGTTCAGACAATCAGCGGACGAGCCTTAGCGCTCGGGAATGAGGAAAAAACACGGCTCTGTGCCGGAGTTACATACATGTTCAGGCCCCGAAAGCCGAAATGAACAAAAAACCCGGCACTCGAAGTGCCATTACAAACGGAACTCCGGTTCCCCCACCCCGCAGGCACGAACAACCCCACTCGATAGGGGCGGGCCTGCGGGGCAGCGGAAAGACTCTCACCCCCCCAAGGACGAGAGCCAGCCATTCAGGCCGGGGGACGGAGACCCAGGGCTACTGACGGAGTTGGCAATCTCATCGGTAGAGAAGCCACTTCCGTCCGCCGACGCCTTGGGACCCGCCACTTCCGACATGGCTGGAGGAAGTCTCCGTGAAGCCGGGGGATGCCGTTCTCCCCCCAGGCACACGGGGAAGAAGAGGGCAACTGACCCACACGGAGACAGCTCCCTAACTCGCCTCGTCCTCCCTCTTGGCCTGGTGATGAAAATCCTCGAGGCTGAGGGAGGGGCAGAGACCGCAGCCCGGCTCGCTTTCCCCCACCATCAAGCCGGAGGTCGCCCTCTTGGGTGACCACCGGTGGAGGGGTGCAGCCGGGCTGCACGATGAAAATCCTTGAAGCCGAACGATGGCTGAAAGGTACCAACTCCCACGGAGTTGTGTTCCTCCGGCGATGGAGCGAAAAGACGGCGGTTTCCCCCCATCTGGGGGCTCGGAAGATGGAGGACGCAATGCATTGGGGAGGAAAGAGACATGGTTACCTCACGAAGGGGGTCGCCCTCCTTTTAAAGGCAACTCCCCCTGCTTGCGCCCTCAACCGTCACAGGCTGAGTCTTCTCCAACACGCCTCCAAAGCCCCTCCCTGCGGCGCGGGGGCTGGGGCCCGCCTGTCATGCAGATCGGCTCTAAGCAGAAGAAGCCGAACTGCCGCGCACGACGCACGCAACCACCCAGCGGTTACATGTAACCCTCCACTTTTGCCCGGACCAGCGGGCGAAAGGGGCAGGCGGCCATGCAGGCGGCATGCAACCGCGCCAAGTGGACGCGCCTCTCCGACTCCTGACAGGCCAGCGCGACGGCACCAGCCCGCGCGTCGTGCAACTGGCGCGCTGGGCGCTGCATGCGAACCGCTATGCCACTCGCTCCACCACCGCACCTCCTCGATTGCGGAACCGATACCGCGATTCGAGGCGACCCAGCCCGCGACCCAGCAGCGCCAGCCTGGCGCAGCGGTCAAACGCGGTCAAAAATGGGCCGGCAGTAATGACGGTGGCAGGAGCGCGAGAGCAGCGGTCACGCCATCGGCCAGGCTCACGTCCCATCCGGAGGCAGCAAGAGAGCCCCCTCTCACGGCGTGAAGACGACGCGCCCGTGACCCGTACCTCGAACGGCTCGCGCACGCGCAACGGCAGCTTCGCCGACCGCTTACCCCGGCGCATTAACTTCGCGGCGAAACAGGTGACGTTTCTAGCAGGGGCAGCTGGCGACGCTTCGCCTCCGCCAAAACGACCACGCCGAAAAAGGTACGCCCCGACGTTCAATTTCGAATCCTTTTTCCCTTTTCCTTCTTTCTCTATCTCTTGCAACAGGGACCGAGAAGGGGGATAACCCCAAAGGGATCCTTCCCCGTGAAGGAATTAGGCTCCGAGCCTCCCTACTGATCAGGGGTTCGAAGGCTGGCCCCCCGAGGGGTTCAACAGCCGCCTCAGATCACGTGGGCCCGACGCCCACTACTGGTCAGGGGTTCGAAGGTCGGCCCCCGAAAGGTTCCATGACCGCCTCAGGCTACTAGGGCTCCGTGCCCCCTACTGATCAGGGGTTCGAAGGCTGGCCTGTTGAAGGGTTCACAGTCGCCTCAGACGCCGAGCGAGGGATGACCAGGGGTACGTTCGATACATAACCAAGGCTCGGGCTGCGCTCCCGAGGTACCCTAGGACATTTCCGAGACCAGCGGGAACGACTCTGTAACGGAATCCCATCGGAGGGAGGCAACGAGCCCTCGGACCCCGTCGCTAGGGGACCGGGTCCGGCAGATCACCCGCAGGTACTTTTGGGCGTGCCTCCGGGCCCCTAGCCGACCCCCAACGAACGGGGCACGGACGTCCACTCGGATTACCCGATTGCAGCTCACCGGAGACACCATGTTCGGTGCCCATCGAGGGTAACATGGCGCACTCCCCCCTCCTCCTTGCGGAAAGGCGACGTAGGGGCGTATATAAAAAGTCGAGTCTGTCCCTGATCGTCCTCTCGCTCCGTGCGAAGGCTCGGGGGCTGCTCTCGCAAACCCAGCTCCGGCCGAACCGTTGACAGCGTCAACATACCAGCCCGAGAACTCGGGCCCCGACAGTGCACCTGGGTTACGCCCTGCTCGCATGAGGGAACCGCTAGTCCAGCCGAGGCATTGCGCAAGGCATTAAGACCTCGAAGGAGTGAAACCACTCCTCCGAGGCCTCGGGGGCTACACCCGGCGGGTGCGCTCGCGCGCACCCACCGGAACAAAGTACCACCGAGAAAGGCTGGTCCCCTTGCAAAAAAGTGCGACGCAAGCCTCCAAGCGAGTGTTAACACTCTCTTCGAGGCTCGGGGGCTACTGTCGGGGACCATAATTAGGGGTACCCTCAAGACGCCTAATTCTCAGCTGGTAACCCCCATCAGCATAAAGCTGCAGAGGCCTGATGGGTTTGATTAAGTCAGGGATCAGTCCATACGAGTGACTTGACCACGCCACGCCCGAGCCTAGCCTCGGGCGAGGGCAGCCGACCCTAAGATGACTCCGTCTCGCCTGAGGCCTCCTCTTTCACGGCAGACGCATCTCCGGCTCGCCCTAGGCCCCGCCTTCGATAAGAAGAAACCCTGACTAAATCACCGCGCCAACCGACCGAGTCACCGGGGCGTTTAACGCAAAAGGTAAGACCAACGGGCGACCAGACTTCGCCAGAGGTGCCACAGGAGGCTCCGCCCGACCCAGGGCTCGGACTCGGGCTAAGGCCCCGGAAGACGGCGAACTCCGCTCCGCCCGACCCCAGGGCTCGGACTCGGGCTAAGGCCCCGGAAGACGGCGAACTCCGCTCCGCCCAAGGGCTCAGACTCGGGCTAAGGCCCCGGAAGACGGCGAACTCCGCCTCGCCCGACCCAGGGCTCGGACTCCGCCTCGGCCTCTGCCTAACGATCTCCGCCTCGCCCGAACCCAGGGCTCGGACTCTGCCTCTGTCTTGCAGGACGGACTCGACCTCGGCTTCGGAGGGGCTTCCACGACGCCCGACCTAGGGCACGAGACCGCCACGTCAACAGAAAGCGTCATCATCACCCTGCCCTGAGCCGACTTGGGTCGCAGAGAACAAGACCGGCGTCCCATCTGGCCAGCCACGCCAGATAGGCAAATGATGGCGCCCCGCTAGACCATGACGACGGCGGCTCTCAGCTCCCTTACGAAAGCAGGAGAACGTCAGCAAGGGCCCAGCCACTTCGACAGCTGTCCCCCCGTCCGGCTCCGTTACTCCTCCAACAGCCACGACGCCACACCAACAGGGTGCCAAGATCTCTCCGGCTGCCACCTTGGCATGTACATAGGGCGCTAGCTCTCTCTCGCTAGACACGTAGCACCTTGCTACACCCCCATCTTGTACACCTGGATCCTCTCCTTGCGACTATAAAAGGAAGGACCAGGGCCTTCTTAGAGAAGGTTGGCCTCGCGGGGACGAAGGGCAGGGGCAGGCACTCTCTCGGGGCCGCTCACTCCCCTCACCTCGCGCGGACGCTTGTAACCCCCTACTGCAAGCGCACCCGACCTGGGCGCGGGACGAACACGAAGGCCGCGGGAATTCTCCGACTCCCTCACGACCCGGCTCCGGCCACCGACCTCTCTCTCTGTTCCCCCCTTCGCGCTCGCCCACGCGCTCGACCCATCTGGGCTGGGGCACGCGGCACTCTCACTCGTCGGCTCGGGGACCCCCCGGTCTCGGAACGCCGACAATATGAAAGCATCAGTTTCTTATATCCCGGAATCTCCAGATGTAATCATTAACCGATTCGTCTTCCGCTTGTCGCAAGGCTACTAAATCTAACTCATAGTCACCAGAGAAAAAGTGATCATGGAATTTTTGTTCTAAATCCCCCCATGACAAAATAGAATTAGGAGGTAAAGTGGCGTACCATACGAACGCGGTTCCTGTTAAAGATAATGAAAATAAACACACGCGGAATGGTTCCGTGTCGGCCAATTCTCCTAATTGTGCTAGGAACTGGCCTATGTGTTCGCGTGTGTTTTTCCTTGGTCACCCGAAAATTTTGAGAATTCGGGTATCCTAGTTCCCTGTGGGTATGGGTGGTGATCAAATCGGCTGTCATAAGGTTTCCGATATGATTGCCCCCTAGGGACCATGCTTACTCCGAGCTTATCTCGGAACGCCCCAGCTATTTCTTCCCTTACTATATCAATGGCAGCCGGTGCGAGACCACCGGCCCTCTGGTCAAATATTTGTGGGGCTGGCTGGATATTAGCATGTTGTCTTCCCCCCATTGGTTTGAGCTATGTGGTGCATTGCCATTTGCCCTATATGGCTCATAGGATTGATCGTTCCTTTTCGGCCTTCTAGGCGGGGCCGGAAAGCTTTCCTGGGCTCAGGATTTTGCATTAATGGGCTGATGCATCGCATAGTGTGATGGGAAATGTTACTGGGATGAGTGAGGATTTAGGTAACAATCTTCCTCAAAAAGCTCATGCGCGGACTGTCCGGACATGTACCCGGACCGTCCGTGATTATATGCGGTCCGTCTGTTGCTGTATGCGGACGGTTCGACTGGGTAGTTTAAATTTTACGCAATACGATGTGGCTCGGGCACATGTGTTGGTAATTCATTAAAAATGGGCCCGGTCGTTGCTGGCCCCGACGGTCCGCGCTCACGTGCGGACGGTCCGAGCATGTGCAGATCGACCGATTTACTGCTGATTTGTGGTTGCTCAGGGTATGTGTCCATTGGCATCCCATAAAGGGGTTGTGACTAGTCGTGACAACCTATAGCCGATGTATTACGCGTGTTACCCCCTAATTCAATCTCGTGCGAAGGAAAATTTGCAATACTAGATTTATCAAATGCACGTACTAGTCTCCTATAATCGTTTTGCATATCCCCTATGATATTTTGCATTTGCTCTCGTTGTTTATCTACATAATTCTTAAGAGATTGCAGTTCGTTTGTATTACTTACATTGGGGATATCTGGTGTGGGTTGGAGCGAAGCCGGATCCGTCGCCCGTTGTCGGACGACCTTGTTGTTCCTGTCCACTTTGAAGTTGGCCAAGAACTTTACTTTTGCCGCCTGGATCATCCGCTCCTTGTGCTCCTCGAACTGAAGCTGTTCGTCGGCCGGCAATGTTTCCCAAGTCGGCTCTATAATGTTGTTGGGGGAGACTTCAGAGCTATCCCTTGAACCGACCATTGAGGGCCGATTTGATGGGTCTAGATATGTGTTCCCCAGCGGAGTCACCAAAAAGTATGTTGACACCTTTTTGGGGCGCCAATCACTCAACAAGAATAGGCGGCGGTGCTCTCTGGTCAGGCGCAGACGGTCCGCGGCCAGGGGCCGGACGGTGCGCGACCTGGCGTGAGGCTAGGGTTTCCTGCCTGACGGTCGGACGGTCCGCGCGTGCACAGGGGCGGCGGAAGATCACCGTCGGCGCCTAGATCTCGCTCCCGGGAGAGACCCCGTCGGGGAGTAGAGACCCTAGGTGGTGTCTAGGCTCGGGCAGACCGACCTAGACTCCTCTAATCGACATAGAGTCGAAGAGAAACGAAGAATTTGGGGATTGAGAGGCTAAACTAGAACTAGACTAGAACTATTCCTAAGAATAAATGTAAATTGTATTGATTGAGAGTTCGATTCATTGATTAAATCGGTCGTAGTCCTCTGCTTTTATAGAGGAGAGGGGCTGGACCCGTTACCAACAAAATTTCGAGTTTATCCCGAGATTCTCGTCAAAAAATATAGCAAGAAACTCGGAACCCTAATCTGTTCTGCGCGCGCGGACCGTCCGAACCGCGGACCGTCCGGCCATAGGGTCAAACCGTCCGGTCGGCTCAAACTGGTGCTCAACACACATATAAACACATATCACAATTCAGAATGTTCTCATTAAATAACATATTATCAGTATTATAGCTAAAAACAGACTAATAGTTACAAAATCAGTCTCTCAAGCAGGCCGTTATCGTGCCTACCAATTAACCGTGTCGGACCCGTGCCTGCAGCGCGGGCCAGACAGCCAGCCCAAGCCCGACACGGCTATTGGACCGGGCTGGCCCAGGCACGCTTCTAGTCGGACGGGGCCGTGCTTGTGCCGGGCTACGGCCGTGCCGGGTCACGGGCCCACTGCCAGGCCGGCTCATTTAGACATGTATAATCTGATCCACGGTCTTTTTTTTTGAAAGAAGTTCATACATGTAGAGAGCATATAAAAGATAAAGACCTAGGTGGATTTGTTATCTCTTCTTATTATGAGAGGGAGTGCATATTTATAAAAAACATAGCCATGTTAAAGAGGTTGTTCGAACCAAAAGTGAGCGCGCGGACGGTCCGGCCCTGAGGCCGGACGGTCCGCGGTCCGGACGGTCCGCGCCTGTGGGCCGGACGGTCCGCGCGTGCGCAGAGCGGATTAGGGTTCCGAGTTTTGTGCTACGGTTGTTAGCTAAAATCGCGGGATAAGCTCGAGAATTAGTTTGTAAAGGGTCCAGCCCCCCTCCTCTATAAATAGAGAGGTATACGGCCGATTTGTGATCATCATCAATCGAATCAATACAACTTCTATTTCGCATTTTATCCTAGGAGTAGTTCTAGTCTAGTTTAGGTTTAGATATCCAATCCCCAAATTCTTCGTCTCTCTTCGGCTCTACGTCGATTAGAGGAGTCTAGGTCGGCCAGCCCGAGCCTAGACACAACCTAGGATCTCTACTCCCCGACGGGGTCCCTCCCGAGAGCGAGATCCAGGCGCCGTCGGCGGTCTTCCGCCGTCCCTGCGTACGCGCGGACCGTCCGGCCCCAGGGCGCGGACCGTCCGGCCGTCAGGCAGGAGCCCTAGCCGCGCACCAGGCCGCGGACCGTCCGGCCCCAGGCCGCGGACAGTCCGCCTTTGCGCAGAGAGCACCACCGCGCCTCGCACCAGGCCGCGGACCGTCCGGCCCCCGCGCGCGGACCGTCCGCCCCTGTGCAGAGGGCACCGCCACGGTTCTTGTTGAGTAATTGGTGCTCCAAAAAGGCGTCAACATACTTTTTGGCGACTCCGCTGGGGACAACACATTTAAGCTCATCAGATCGGCCCTCAATGGCCGGTTCAAAGGATAGCTCTGATATTTCTCTAAGCAACATCATAGAGCCGACTTGGGAAACCTTGCCGGCTGACGAGCAGCTCCAGTTTGAGGAGCACAAGGAGCGAATGATCCAGGAGGCGAAAGCAAAGTTCTTGGCCAACTTCAAAGTGGACAGGAACAACAAGGTCGTCCGACATCGGGCGACGGATCCGGCTTCGCTCCAACCCACGCCAGATATCCCCAATGTAAGTAATACCAACGATCTGCAATCTCTTAGAAATTATGTAGAAGATCAGCGTGAACAAATGCAGAACATCATAGGGGGTATGCAAAGTGATCTTAAGAGACTAGTACGTGCATTCGATAAATCTAGTACCACAAATTTTCCTTCGCACGAGGTTGAGTTAGGAGATAACGCGCATAACACATCGGCTACAGGTTGTCACGACCAGTCACAACCCCTTTATGGGATGCCGATGGACACATACCCTAAGCAACCGCAAATCGGCAGCAAACCAGCCGATCTGCACATGCCCGGACCGTCCGCACGTGAGCGCGGACCGTCCGGGCCAACAGCAGTTGGGCCTATTTTTAATGAGTTACCTAGATATGCGCCCGAGCCACCACATATGACACAGAACCCAAACTACCCAGCCGGACGGTCCGCATACAATGACGGACGGTCCGCATATGACCACGGACGGTCCGGGTACGTATCCGGACAGTCCGCGCATGAGTCTTTTGAGGAGAATTATTACATGAATCCTCGCCCGTCCCAGCAACACTTCCCATCACACTATGCAATGCACCAGCCCACTAATTTAGGATCCAAAACCCAGGAAAGCTTTCCGGCCCCACCTAGAAGGCCGGAAAGAAACGATCAAACATATGAGCCATATAGAGCAAATGGAAATGCACCACGTAATTCAAACCAATGGGGGGAAAGACAACATGCTAATATCCAGCCAACCCCACCTATGTTTGACCAGAGAGCCGGTGGTCTCGCACCGGCTGCCATTGATATAGTAAGGGAAGAAATAGCCGGGGCGTTCCGAGATAAGCTCGGAGTAAGCATGGTCCCTGGGGGGCAATCATATCGGAAACCTTATGACAGCCGATTTGATCACCACCCATACCCACAGGGAACCAGGATACCCGAATTCACAAAATTTTCGGGTGATCAAGGAAAGAACACACATGAACACATAGGCCAATTTTTAGCACAATTAGGAGAGTTGGCCGACATAGAAGCATTTCGCGTACGTTTGTTTTCATTATCTTTAACAGGAACTGCGTTTGCATGGTACGCCACTTTGCCTCCTAATTCCATTTCATCATGGGGGGATTTAGAACAAAAATTTCATGATCATTTTTTCTCTGGTGATTATGAATTGGATTTGGTAGATTTAGCGTCGTTGCGACAGACAAAAGATGAATCGGTTAATGATTACATCCGGAGATTCCGAGATACAAGAAACCGATGCTTTCAAATTCATTTAGCAGAGAAACAGCTAGTAGGATTAGCCTTTAACGGTCTACGATATTATTTAAAAGAGAGACTAGAAGGCATCCAATTTTTTACACTAGCACAGTTACACCAGAGGGCTTTGGCTTGCGAAAGCCGGAGCAAAGAAACTGCTAAGACAATGCGTCACAACGTACATATAGTAGAATACGACCAAAGTAGCTCAGATGACGAATCAACGGAAGTGTATGCTGCTGAAATGGTTTGGCCAAAACAGGCCAAATCTTCGGCTTGTTCCTCCTTGCAGCCGGTTCAAAAGAAACGGCAAGAGGAGGTTAAGTTTACGTTTAATGTTGGTAAATGTGATAAAATATTTGACGAACTACTCAAAAATGGCAATATTAAAATAAATCACACTGTTCCATCCGCCGACGAGCTAAAACGTCGTGCATACTGCAAGTGGCATAACTCATTTTCTCATGCCACTAATGATTGTAATGTATTCCGACGACAGATTCAATCGGCCATTAATGAGGGACGATTGAAATTTCAGGAAATGCAGGTGGATACAGAGCCATTTCCAATGAACGTGATCGACTTCGAGGGCAAGAAAGTCCTGGCTCGGCCAAACACGGCCGATAAAGGCAAAGGCAAAGAGACAATCATCGGCAATTCTAAAAAGGCCGATGAGGATCATAAAATTTCTTGCAGGAAAGTGGTAGCCGAGAAGACTCCTGATGGAGGGGAGACCCTAAAGGTGACCATCACAACCTCCAGTACTGGGGGGCAAGCGCAGACAGGGAGACAGATACAGGAACCCGTGCTGCGTATCCCGGACGGTCCGGCACGTAAGCACGGACGGTCCGGGACCCCACCGGACGGTCCGGAGAGCTCTGGCGGACGGTCCGGCCATGCTCAGGGCTCGCAGCGACCACGTACCTTCAAACCACGACGACCAGAGATAGGTACGTGGAAAACAAATACATTTAAAGCAGCTGGTCGGCTGATCAAGCCTGGCCCGACTTTCGATCAATTGTTGTCTAAATATGTGAAAAAGAAGGCTGGCCCCAGTGACCGGCCACCGAAGCGACCCCGCTCACCCATTCATGAGCAACGTCAGGTCAGGCCGATTGGACCACATCACCAATCGGAAGAAATGAAAGGTCCTATTGTACAATTGAGACCTAACATGCCGACATGGACCCCTCCACCTCCTTATCCATCTACGCCATATCCATACACATACTTACCTCCACCATATGTCCCAAATCAAATGTGGGGCATGCCACCATATCCATTTGGGATGCCACAGTACCCCGCCTGGGGGGCACCCCAAACATCTGTTTTTGATAGGTTGGCACCGCCAGTACAAGACCGATTGAGCACTGCTGAATCCGGTCACCAGGCACAGGCCCAACAAGGTTGCCGGACTACTCGGCCTCCTAGGCCGACCAATCCGGCAGGGGGGCATATGCCTGTAGCAACTCAAAGAACAAAAAAGGACATCATCAAAATAGGCACTGCGGATGTTGTCATACAGGGAGATAATAAAGGGCCAATGATTTTCGACGAATCGGCCAACACAACCGAAAAGGATACGGCTACCATCAAAACAGCCGATCCAAAATACTCCATGCCTCGATGGTGCCCAGCGGGATTGACACGATCCCAAAAGAGAAAATTACAGCGCCTAAGAGCAAAGGAGAGCCAGGAGAAGGAGGCGGAAAAGACATTTAATGACACACATCCACTATACCCGCCACCACAAAAGAAATGGAGACCGAAGGCCATTGAGAAAAAACAAACGGCCACAGAAATAGAAAGTCAACCTGCACCAGGCGCGGACTGTCCGGCCCCCGCGTGCGGACCGTCCGCCGTTCATCAGGAAGCCTCCAACAACACGACAACATCAATGGAAGAGGACGACCTGCTACGAGAAGACCTGGTCGACTACGAGGCTTCTCCAGAACGCCCAGGTATGGATGTAAATATTATTACATTTTCTTCCGATTGCACTATCATTGGCGACGATGAACCTGTTGCTGCCCAGTTTGATTTTGGTCCTAAAGAAGCCGCCTTTACTAAACCAAAGGAATCGGTAAATCATTTAAAACCGCTCTTCGTGCGCGGTCACATTGATGGAATACCGATTGCTAAGATGTTGGTGGATGGAGGGGCGGCTGTAAATCTAATGCCTTATTCATTATACAGAAAATTAGGTAAACAAGATGACGAACTTGTCAAAACCAACATGACCCTCAGCGGTGTTGGGGATAGTTCGATTAAAGCCAGGGGAGTCACGTCCGTTGAATTAACCATCGGGACTAAGACCCTTGCTGCTGCATTCTTCGTCGCTGATGTAGAAGGGAATTACAGTTTAATTCTAGGCAGAGATTGGATTCATGCCAATCAATGTATACCTTCTACATTACATCAAATGCTAATACAATGGGTAGGCGATGAAGTAGAACAAGTACATGCTGATGTATCGGCCTGCATCGCTGTGGCCGATGCCCCTGTACTCTGGACTTATGAAACTGCTACATGTCTCACAGGGGTAGAATTTTCTGATTATCAGTTCATAAGTATAGATAAGAAAGGTTTCATTCCTGTAATGCTAGAGCCAATGGAGAATCGGCTAAATCCTAAATAGAGTTTAAATGATGAATACACACAAAGTTCATGAGTCTTTGATCACGGACAATTCGGCCCTCAAAGCCGGATGGTCTGATCTTTCACAGAACAGTTCGGACTTTAGGACCGAACATCTACCACAGCGAAAAGATAGTATTACGGATGATCCGGTCCCCGAGACCGGAAAATCCGCCATCACACAAAGATCATCTGATTCCTCTGTGGGGGACATGATAGAGGAATTCAGAGATCTTGATAAACTAGGACAGGGGTTTACATCGGCTGATCCTTTGGAGGAGATTGACATAGGAAATGGTAAAACTCTAAGGCCGACTTTTGTAAACAAGACCCTGGAGACCGATTCTAGAAATGAGATGATCGGTCTATTGAAGGAATATTCAGATTGTTTTGCTTGGAATTACACTGAAATGCCTGGACTAAGCCGAGAGATTGTCGAACATCGGCTGCCCATTAAGTCTGGTTTCAGACCTTTCAAGCAGAAAGCTAGAACATTTCGTCCAGATCTTCTCCCACGAATCAAAGACGAAATCCACCGGCTGCTAGAAGCTAATTTTATTAGACCTTGCAGATACGCAGAGTGGGTCTCCAATATTGTGCCGGTGGAGAAGAAGGAGTCAGGTAAACTTAGAGTATGCATTGATTTTCGTAATTTAAATAAAGCAACTCCTAAAGATGAATATCCCATGCCCATAGCCGACACATTAATCAATAATGCATCAGGAAATAGAATTATTAGCTTCCTTGATGGTAATGCCAGATATAATCAGATTTTCATGGCCGAAGAAGATGCGTCTAAAACGGCCTTTATATGTCCAGGCTTCATTGGTTTATTTGAATGGGTTGTCATGACATTCGGTCTTAAAAATGCTGGTGCCACTTATCAGAGGGCTATGAATCTGATCTTCCATGAGTTGTTAGGAAACACTGTGGAAGTCTACATTGATGATATTGTAGTCAAATCGGCTAAGTTTAGTTCTCATATAGCTGATTTGCGCAAAGCCTTTGATAAAATGCGTCGGTATGGTTTAAAAATGAACCCACGTAAATGTGCTTTTGGAGTGTCGGCTGGTAAGTTTTTAGGATTTGTCATCCATGAACATGGTATAGAAATAGACCCTGACCGAATCAAGTCTATTCGGAATGTGGGGCCTCCGACTTGTAAGGTCGAAGTGCAGAGGTTTCTCGGCAAGGTGAATTATTTACGAAGGTTTATTTCTAACCTAGCCGGGAAGATTGATGCCTTCACCCCTATCCTTCGGCTTAAGAATGATGCTGAATTCACTTGGGGGGCAGAGCAGCAGGAAGCATTTGATCTCATTAAAAAGTACTTGTCTTCGGCTCCCGTGTTAAAAGCACCACAAGTAGGAGCACCATTCAGATTATACATTGCAGCTGAAGACAAGGTTATTGGGGCTGTTCTGACACAAGAAACTGAGGGGAAGGAGCATGTGGTGACATATCTAAGCCGAAGGTTGGTGGATGCTGAAACAAGGTACACTTTTATTGAAAAGTTATGCTTATGCTTGTTTTATGCATGCACCAAATGTAGATGTTATTTACTGTCTAGTCATTGCACTGTTTCTGGTCAAGCCGATGTAATCAAATACATGTTGCATAACCCAATTATGAGTGGTAGAATTGGTAAGTGGGCTTATGCACTCATAGAATATGATTTGGCCTATGAACCATTGAAATCTATGAAAGGCCAAGTCGTAGCGGATTTTATTGTAGAACATCGGGTTAATGATATTCATGAACTAGACATGTCATACCTCACTATTACTCCTTGGACTTTATATTTTGATGGATCGGTTTGCAATGAAGGGCAAGGAATTGGCATTGTGCTTGTTTCACCAAGTAATGTCTCCTTTGACTTCTCTAGCCGATTGAAAGTTTATTGCACTAATAATCAAGCTGAATATGAGGCCCTCCTATTCGGTTTAGAACTTTTAAATAGTATGGGAGTAAAACATGTGAAGGTATTTGGTGATTCTCAGCTGGTTGTCCAACAAGTGTTAGAAGAATATCAATGTCTTGATGGTACTCTAAATAGTTATCTTGAGAAATGTTGGAACATAATCCATTCTTTTGACGAATTCAGTATTCGGCATATCTCTAGAGTTGAGAATCATAGAGCTAACGATTTGGCACAAGATGCATCAGGTTATCGGATAAAGAGAGGAAAATTTCACAAAACTGAAAATCTGATAACCAGTGCAGAGCCAAATTCCCAGGTCGCGGACCGTCCGCGTGATGACGCCGGACTGTCCGAGGTTACCAGAAATGTTCTCTTAATCGATTCGGCTGACAATGAAGCCGATGCAAGTGATTGGAGGACACCTATACTTAATTATTTGCAAAATCCCAATATCAGGACAGATAAGAACATTCGGCGAACAGCTTTCAAGTATGTTTTGATGAGTGATGAACTTTACCGCCGAACGGTTAATGATGTCCTGCTTAAGTGCTTGGGCCCAGATGATGCTATATTAGCTATGGTCGAAGTACATGAAGGAATTTGTGGTACCCATCAATCAGCTCCAAAGATGAAGTGGTTGTTGCGAAGGTCTGGTTTTTATTGGCCTAGTATGACAGCTGATTGTTTCAAGTACTACAAGGGGTGCCAAGTGTGTCAAAAATTCGGCGACCTACAGTTGGTCCCTGCAGCCGAATTACATCCTATCATCAAGCCTTGGCCATTCAGAGGATGGGGATTAGACTTTATTGGAGAAATTCATCCTTCATCATCAAAAGGGCATCGGTTTGTGTTAGTTGCCACTGACTATTTCACCAAATGGACTGAAGCCGTTGCTCTAAAGAACATGACGCACAAGGAGGTAATTGAGTTCATAACTGAGCATATTATTCATAGATTCGGCATTCCCCAGACCTTGACTACAGATCAAGGTACTTCTTTTATGTCAAAGGAGGTACGTGAATTTGCTGAATTATACAGAATTAAGCTGCTTAATTCGTCTCCATATTATGCTCAGGCCAATGGACAGGCTGAGTCTAGTAATAGGACGTTGATTAATTTGATAAAGAAGAAGGTATCTGATAATCCTAAACATTGGCATAAGATTTTGTCTGAAGCTTTATGGGCTCATAGAATATCTAAACATGGTGCTACTAAAGTATCTCCTTTTGAGCTTGTCTATGGGCAGGAAGCAGTGTTACCCGTGGAAATAAGTCTGAATGCTGTCAGGTTTGCCAGACAAAACGACCTAACTGCTACTGATTATTATAATTCAATGATGGATAATATTGATGAAGTGACCGACAAGAGGATGATAGCTTTGGGAGCAATAGAAAAGGACAAGATCATGGTAGCCAGGGCCTACAACAAGAAGGTCAAAGCAAAATCATTCCAAGTAGAAGACTTGGTGTGGAAGACCATTCTACCTCTAAGGAATAAAGACCGAAAGTTCGGGAAATGGTCGCCAAGCTGGGAGGGTCCTTATAAAGTGAAGCAGGTGATGTCTGGTAACGCTTATTTACTACAAACATTACAAGGCAAGGATTTACCTAAGGCTTTGAATGGGCGTTTCCTCAAACAGTACCATCCTAGTATGTGGCAAGATGCCTAAGAAAACCGATGTGATCACATCGAGTTAGTTGCTTTTGGTTCACCCAGCTCCACCAAAAGGCAGGGGGGCATATGTTCGAACCAAAAGTGAGCGCGCGGACGGTCCGGCCCTGAGGCCGGACGGTCCGCGGTCCGGACGGTCCGCGCCTGTGGGCCGGACGGTCCGCGCGTGCGCAGAGCGGATTAGGGTTCCGAGTTTTGTGCTACGGTTGTTAGCTAAAATCGCGGGATAAGCTCGGGAATTAGTTTGTAAAGGGTCCAGCCCCCCTCCTCTATAAATAGAGAGGTATACGGCCGATTTGTGATCATCATCAATCGAATCAATACAACTTCTATTTCGCATTTTATCCTAGGAGTAGTTCTAGTCTAGTTTAGGTTTAGATATCCAATCCCCAAATTCTTCGTCTCTCTTCGGCTCTACGTCGATTAGAGGAGTCTAGGTCGGCCAGCCCGAGCCTAGACACAACCTAGGATCTCTACTCCCCGACGGGGTCCCTCCCGGGAGCGAGATCCAGGCGCCGTCGGCGGTCTTCCGCCGTCCCTGCGTACGCGCGGACCGTCCGGCCCCAGGGCGCGGACCGTCCGGCCGTCAGGCAGGAGCCCTAGCCGCGCACCAGGCCGCGGACCGTCCGGCCCCAGGCCGCGGACAGTCCGCCTTTGCGCAGAGAGCACCACCGCGCCTCGCACCAGGCCGCGGACCGTCCGGCCCCCGCGCGCGGACCGTCCGCCCCTGTGCAGAGGGCACCGCCACGGTTCTTGTTGAGTAATTGGCGCTCCAAAAAGGCGTCAACAGAGGTACCGACCATAACTTTTATGAGTTCCACGGTAATACCACGACAAACTTACACCTCATTAAAAACTCCAAAAATCTAGTGAAAAATAGAGAAATAGTGCATAGTGTCACAAGAGCTATTGAACTTGTTTCATTAAAAACTATTTCTAATAATCTTTAGAAAAAAAACTCATATAATAAAAAAAGAGTATGACATTACTCTTCATGGTATAGTAATCTCCAGGATTACTGGATTAAGATCTTCTGGATTTAAACTCGGACTTCTCATTAGAGTTATATCCCCTTAACCCTTTTAAATCTCTCATACGTCTCGTGACAATAATGTGCACACATTTTTTTTCTTAATATGATTGTTGGTGAAGGCTTAGTGAATAATTTAGCTAGATTATCACAAGATTTGGCTTCATAATACTCACCACACCTTGCTTCTGGAGTTTATATGAGATTATGAGGGTAGAAAAATTTAGGAGCTTATGAGGATAGAAAAAATTTGAAGACCCCGAGAGATAATGAGTACGAGCAAGGCACGCAAGGATAATCTATGCAGACAGTCGTAAGCTTTTACACTTCTAACTTTCTTCCAATTATCAAGTCTTGATTTGATTGGAATATTACAGTTTGAAGTATGTGAGCTTTCATTATGGGAGATATTAGTTTTTTGATTGGAATATTCCAGTTTAGAGCATGTGAGCAACACCTCCGCCACTGAGGCTGTCTCCAGCAACGTCCCCTAAATTCTATCCACTAAAGGAATATTCTCTTTTCTTTACAGAACCCTCTAAAAATTTTCATCCTCTATATCTTCGCCAACTCCAGCAATATCCTCTAAATTCGGTACTCTATATCTACAGTGATAACAGAATTCATATACTTATTTTTTAATAATCATTTTTTTCATATTAATATAATTTGAACTTATGTGCGTAATGGAAAAATGAAGTTATTTATTTCTAGAAATTTTATAAAAAAGAATTAGGAACTAATTATAATAATTATATTTTGCAACCAACATTACTAATCGTTTTTTCATAATGTCGTCTACGTACATACTCCCTCCGGTGCAGTAAAGGTAGTCGTTTAGGACATGATTGTGCATACCAAGGAGTGATTAATTATCATGAAGTTTTCCCTGTTTGCCCTTATTAAATAGGGATATGGATGCATTAACATCACCAAAATAATTAAGTTCGATTGGTTGCTGCAGCATCTCTCGAGGCATTCTAGACTGGAGGTCTCAAGCTCGATTCCCCTTGAGCGCAGCTTTTTTTTCCCGATGTAATTACTCAGGGGCAGAGACGTCAAAAATCCCAGACCCACGCGCGCTATGACTTCTTTTGTGCACTCTCGCTCACGCGCAGGATGATTTCTTTTACTGCACCGGAGGGAGTATCTATATATGTATTGGACATAAATTGATAATAGTAATCTAATAATCCCAATTAGCAAAAGTGCTACTACTATTAGGTTTACACGCAAAAAAAAAGAATAGAATTAATCGGCCAGCGGAGGTAGCTAAGCAGCGAATGACCATATTGAAGAGCGGCTCCAGAGCAGACGGATAGCGCGCGCAAAGAGACTCTCTATGTTTAGTATTCGCCGTACGCACTCTATATTTTACCGATCCTTTTAGAGTACCTTGTTGGACGTCGTAGAGAACGTTTCGTACTCTAAATTTAGAGTATAGAACCATTTAGGGCCTGTTTGGGAATACAGTTTTAAAATACTGTAGTTTTAAGATACTATAGTTTACAATTGTATATGACATAAATACTACGATATTGCTTTACCATAATAAAACTACAGTATTGTTCAAAACCGAGATCTGTTTGGTTCTATTGTAAAAACAAAGTATATGTAGAGAGAAGAGAAGAAAACTGAGGTCCTGAGTGGAGTTTCAAAAACTCCAAAAATACCGCAGTTTTGGGTAAACCATGATATTTAAAACTGAGTTTTAACTCTACAAACCAAATACCTTTTGAGCTCCAATACTATAGTATCATCAAATACCATAGTATTATTTTAAAACTGCAAAAATACTACAATTCCAAACAGGACCTTAGCGTCTATTGGTGAGGCAGTCCGAGTATCTCACTTTAAAGCGTCTGTATCTTGAGCTTGAGGCCTAGGGGCGACATTGACCTTATTATCTAGACGGAGAGAGAAAGTCGGCGCCACCACCTCCAACCAAATTACCTAACCCATCATCTTTACTCTCCCCTTGCAAGTGCAAGTGCTGGCGAGAGACCGATCTGGTTCAGGTAGCTAGGAATAGATTGTGAACTAGGCAACTAGTATAGTTTTCAATTCGATGAACAGTACGTCGATGACGCTCAACAGCTTGAGATTTCATCCAGTTACACTACCTGTCGTTGGATTAGCACGCACGACAACACACGACACACTCTTTGCCTGCACTGCAGCTTGGACATGCAACAATCTACGGCTAGTAATCGAAGGCCCACAGCTCTCGAAGAGACGCCGCCGCCGTCGCGCTGTTGGGCAGCTTCCGCCGGTCGTCGTGTTCGCCGCCGCCGTCGGGGTCGCCAGCTTCGGCCGGGCGGCGACGATCCTCCGTCAGCGGCGGCTTGACGACCGACGACGCGGCCGTTCTCAACTTGGTGGGCGCCGCGCCGCTGCCGGGCACGGGCACGGGCGGGCCGTGGCTGTCGTCCCTGCGCAGCATCATCAGCGTCGTCTCCTTCTCCAGGTGCTCGCGGTACCTGCGGTAGACGCGGTGGTCGACCGCGACCGCGAAGTCGAGCACGTCCAGCAGCTCCAGCTCCAGCCTGTTCATCTCCGCGTTGCTCACGCCGCCTACGCGCGCGAAGAAGGCGTTGCTGTGGTGGCTGCGAGCGATGCAGCAGACCATTCACCACCGTGAAAGTTTTAATTAGTTTAATTTTTTTTACCTTGCAGATGCATGCATGTCACAGACAGTTATCAGTAGCAGTAATCGTACGTCAGTAATTAATACTACTAGCTTAGCAGTTTCTGACCCCCCAACACCACACAGGCACACACACACAATAAAAAAAACAGAGAGAAAAGGCTTTGCATATATATGCAGCTTATCATGAAGATGAAGCAGCAGGGGTAGCTATCATGCTTTTGCATATACCAGTAGGACCAGACTGTTTCATGTCGTTGTCAGAGTACAACAGCCAGAAGCCAATAAATCTTAATGTGACAGGCCGGAACCAATCGAGAATGGAGAAAAAGGCACCTTTCCTTTTTGTTCCCGGTTCAGTTCATCACTAGTATTTCGATCACTCTTTTTTTCTGCGGTGCGTAATTCTCGTCGAATTGTGGTGGTCGTCGCGCGCTCTACCCTACCCTTGAGATCACGACGTTATCAAAGTACACATGTAGCTGTTGTGTTGACAATTCTGCCCAGGATAACTGATTTGCAATTTGTTTTCTGCTTGCTGTTGTGTTGACAATGACAATTTGAGAACAGAGAAGTTCAGACATCCTTTGCTTTCTTTGATGTTTTTATTCATTTTTTGTTTCTGCAGTGTGTAGTTCTTCTCATTTTTTTTTTATCGTGGTCGTGGTGGCGAGCTCTGCACTTGACGTTATCCTACTAGCCTAGTATACACATGCTACTGACTACTTTTGTCATGCATTGACAGCTCTTGATGCTGAAGATAAAGTGGTTTGGAATCCCGAACCCATTCCATTTGTACTCCGGCCGTCTTCGATCAAGGTCACCGACGAAAATATATCACCACGTCTAGAACGAATCTGGAGCTCGAGACACACAGACGCCGTGTACGTACGTGCAGGTTTTTGGTAGGAAACATAAGAACGAGAGGAAGAGATTTAAAGGCGCTCACAAGTCGTCGAGAACCTTGGAGGCGACGAGGAGGGACGCGAGGAGGAGGCGGTGCACGTTCCTGGACGCGACGGCGGCGGCGGGCCGGCGGTGCGCGGCCATGTCCACGTAGGCGTACGCCACGACGTAGCACTCGGGGTCCAGCGCGGCGTAGCGGTGCACGCGCTCCAGGTACTCGGGCACGCCGATCCGCGGCGGCGCAGCGCCCTCCGCCGCCTCGAACGCCCGCATCCCGAGTCTCCGGCCTCCTCCGCGCCCGTCCGGCGCCGGCGGCACCACCGCGTCGTTCCGCGCCACGAGCCGCTGCACGGCGCGCGCCACCATGACCAGCTCCTGGGGCGGCGGCGGAGGAGGAGGGGGCGCGGGAGCCGTCGGGGAGTGGTCGACGCCTCGGCGGCCGCCGTCTTTGTCGTCGTCCGTGGGCAGCGCCAGGGCCACGGCTGTCATTCTTCTGAGTGCCGAACTGCCGAATGCTGCTGCCGCAGGACGGCAGTAGGCGGATGGCGGGTGTTTAACGCGGGAGTGGGCGGACGCGGCGGGCCCGATGGCACAGGCCCGTGCCCGTCCGATGTGGCGGGCTTCGACTGCTGGAGCTTTCCTCCGTTGAGCAGCGCTAGCGCAGGACGCGAACGGGTAGAGCATTACGTCGTGGGCCTTTTCTCGGCTTGGTTTGGAATTGGATACAGATGGGTAAACACGTACGTGCCCATGGTAGGAAAGAATTGGGCCTTTTTTGGGTTTGGTTTGGAATTGGGTAGGCGCGAGCGCGAGTGGCCCGCGGCCTTGGTGAGCTAGGGCAGCGACGCGTCAGAGGGAGGCGCTGGGCGAAAAAGATAATAGCAAAAAAGAGAGAGAGAGAGTATAGTTAGCTATGGGTAGTGCTGCAACTTGGGCCGTGCCGTGCCGGCCCGGCACGAGCCCGTCGTGCTTCGGGCTTCGGTTAGTCGGGCCTGGCTAGCACGAAATAGAGTCGGACCGTGCTTTATCGGGCCAAGTAAGTAGAAGTAAGGCCCAGCACGGCCCTAAAGCACGACGGGCTTTCATCGGGCCGTGCTGGCCCAGGCAGGGCACGCAACAAATAAACACAACAAAAATTGAGATCCGCTGCTTGTAGCCTGTGCTCTGCCTGCTCTCGCCTAGTGCCGCTCTGCCTGCTCTCGCCTGGCGCTGCACCCGTTGTGCTTTGCTTGCTCTCGCCTGGCGCTGCACCCGCTGCGCTGCCTTGATTGCTCTCGTCAGCCGCCACAGTAGGCAAGATCATTGCCGCTCTGCTCTGTCAAGTCGTCGCGCTTCCCTGTCCAGCTTCGTTGCTAACCCACACCGATGGATGGAGATGGCGCGGCAGCCAGGCACATGCGGGGAGGCGAGCGAGGTGGACGGAGGAACCGAGGAGTGCACGAAGGAATCGAGGAGCTGCGGGCAGTCGAGCCGTCGGGAATGGAAGAATGAAACGAGCGAGGAGCGACGGCGCAGCTGCGTGAGGATTAGGACGTGAGTAAACCCTAAATCGTGCCGGGCTGGCCCGAGCACGGCCCACTATAGCGTGCCGGGCTAATTGGGTCGTCGGGCCGCCAACCAAAGCACGGCCCGGCCCGTGTAACGTGCCGTGCTGGCCCGATTAATTTTTAGTCGTGCTGGGCCGGGCTTCGTGCCATTAATTTCGTGTCGTGCTCGTGCTGGCCCAGCAGGCACGGCCCAAACCTACAGGACTAGCTATGGGGAAGCGGTGAGCGCTATTAAACTAAAAAATTTATGCACTACTTCAAATCTCTGAAACTATTACTCAGCTAATTAAGTAGTTAGCTAGTTGGAGATTTAGAACAGTTCAATTAATAAACTAGTTAATTATTAGCTATATTCTTCAAATATAGCTATTAGTTGTTAGCTGTCTCAAACAAACAACTTAGGCTCAAAAAATGTAGAAGTAATTGTTAGTTAGTTAATAATTTATTAGCTAATTTTAGCTGGGTTGGAGCAGATAACAACTAATAGTTATTTGAGAGACAATATAACTAACAATTAGCTGATACGAGGTTTAGAGCATGGCCTTATTAGCGGGCTAAAAATTAATAATTAGCTCTATAGGGTTAGACAAGCCTTTTTAAGATACGAAAATAGTGGGTTTGGTCGTTGAATATAAATTTAATAGATCTAAGTGTAAAAAGAAACCGAGTACGAGCAGGCGTTGTTTCCTGCCCGTCGTCCTGTCATGTGCGGCGCCCGCGCGGTAGCAGTTTCCGGCATGACTCGGCAACTCCTGCGAAACCACCACCTGCCACAACCTTTGCA
Source organism: Zea luxurians (assembly GCA_029449295.1). Taxonomy (NCBI): domain Eukaryota; kingdom Viridiplantae; phylum Streptophyta; class Magnoliopsida; order Poales; family Poaceae; genus Zea; species Zea luxurians. Next base: position 19,733,395 of record JAOPSE010000032.1, on the reverse strand, counting down.
TCCTCTCCGTCTCCGGCAGATGTCCGTTTGCTCTTTTGTTTACTTCCGTGGCCGCAGCAAAAAGGCAAAAACGCCGTTGCATAGGATACTTGGCTCGTTTCTGCACGCACTTGAAAGGTGCTCTGCTGCTCTGACATACCATGCTTTGTGAACATCCACAGTATAATATTACCGTCCTTATTTGCTGCTGTTTCCCACCGGGAACAAACGTCCAATCCCTTCTCACTGGTCGCCTGGTCCCATTCCCATCCAATCCAAGCATGCGTTGGGCTGTTTGTTCCCACCGGAAACAAACGTCCAGATCTGTCTCTCCTGCTGGCTGCTGCCGCTCCCCTCGCGCGCGGGTCCCGACTTCCGAGGCCGATCGATCCAGCACCTTTACCGTGAGGTGAAGCTTCGTGCAGAACCAGCGACTGCCATTACGCGTCCACGATTCGTTGCTTCGGAATTAACTTACTTTCGACTTAAGGTTTCCGGTAACTGTTTTCCTGTGGCTGAATGTTATCGTGTAAAATATAGGACGATAATATTATTTATAAAATGAAAATTTTAAAATAAAGATAAAATAGGGATATAATAGAGGGCTGATGGTGACGGCTATTACTGTAACACCACCACTAGCAAGTACGGGTAACATGGCCACGCGGTAGATTTGTTTGATTTCGAGTTGTTAAAGCATGCGTCGAAAAAGTGACATGTGTGAAAGGACACGTAGGAGTAGGAATCGTGTGTGTGATGACCACGAGGGCCAACCTGTCTGTGTCGGTAGAGTGAATCCGCTCTTTACAGGAATTGTGCTGATTTTCAGATAAAATCGTAGAGAATAAGGATTAATCAAACTGTCCACGTGAATAATCAAACTAATCGCTGCTCAATTGTCTGAGCTACATGTTATAACCAAACAGAACGTGCTTTTCATGGATGTTTTAATGCACCACATAGCTCCTAAAATTATTAGATAGACATTTAAACATATTTTTAGTAAAATTATCTAGAGATACGAATGTTGCTAATGTTTTCTATAAATCTTGTTAAACTTAATAAAGTTTGCCCACAATGAATACTACAACGACAAATATTTTAGGACGGAGAGAATAATAGCTATTTGAGAGGCTAACAATTAGTTGACGGAGTTGTTTGCTTCGGATTAAAGGCGATTGTTTAGACTACTGCAACTATAATCTACTATAGAAGTAGTAGAAGACGGTACATATTAAAGCCAAACAAATATGACTGATCTATTTTAAATCTCTCAGCTAATTTAATTGTTAATAATTATTAGTTTTAGAGTTTTGAAATATACCCTTGTAATTCACACCGTTCCGGTGCAGTAGAATTCCAGAAAGGAGATATAAATCATTTCCTGATATAATAAAATCAAGAAGAAAAAAAAACTTAAAAAAAAGGAAGTCTCAGTCTCAGACCTAAAAGGGCCCACCTCTCTTCTCGCATCCTCGCAGTTCCACCCCCGTCCGCCCCGTCCCCTTCCACCTCCTTCCCCAGTGCCCCCTCCGCTTTCTCCATCCCGCCTCCGATCCGGCCACCCGCCACCGCCGACACCGGGCGACCCGTCCCACCGCCGCGCCGCTCCAGGGGAACCGTCCGGGCAGGCGGGGGAGGATGGAGTCCATCATAGCGCGGGCGCTGGAGTACACGCTCAAGTACTGGCTCAAGTCCTTCTCCCGCGACCAGTTCAAGCTCCAGGGCCGCACCGCGCAGCTCTCCAACCTCGGTGGGTTGCCTTCTCTCCGCTGAGGCTTTCCACCCGGATGCAGATCTCGTCCTTTTTTGTGTTTGATTCTGGCGCTGAGTTTATTTTGGGGTTCTGGGTGTGATTTGGCGGGGGTACCAGATATCAATGGCGATGCGCTGCACGCGAGCCTGGGGCTGCCTCCCGCGCTCGCCGTCTACACAGCGCGTGTCGGGAAGCTCCAGATCACGGTAAGTAAGATGTCGCCACCCTCCCGCTCGTAGCTCTCTGTATTTTAGCTGCCTTGCTGTTTTTCCACACGGGGAGTCGGGGCTTATGGGCCCGCATTGGTGGCAGATTCTTGCCCATGTTGCAGTCGATTTGCTAACGTTTGATATGTTCCGGTGAATTTTGTTTTACTCTAGTTGCACTTCGTGGGCAGTAGAAGCAGTAATTGCGTTGGACTTGTGACTGACTGTCGTAGTGATGGATTATCCTCTCATCTATGCAAATTAGAGTCGTATATTCGCGGTTGTGGTAATGTGATGGTTCTACGAAGTTATTCTTTGTATTTAGTTCCGCATCCATGTTACATTTGCTGCACTTGTGTTAATTTTTGACCTGTTTTTAGAATCATGGAATGGAATTTACAGTTAGAAAGGAGGCGTTTGGTATTTTTTTCTAGTTTGGATGTTTTACAGTTATGTAGTGCCCAGGGGGTCGCCTCGGCTAGATTTTGACACTTGGTGCTCAATTTGCAATCCTTGGGCCTCACAGTGTGGTTAATAACCTTGCTTTTGTTAGTTTTGGTAACGGATTTCTTCTGTTCATCACTGCAGTTACCATCTCTATCAAATGTGCAAGTAGAGCCAATTGAGGTGAACATTGACAAGCTTGATCTTGTGCTTGTAGAGAAGGACGATTCTGAAAATCTTTCCAGCCCTAGCAGGTGCATTTCATGTCTTTATGTTGCGATTTAAAACTACCGTGTGAGCATTCTGTAATTGTACTTCTATCTATTACCTTTTTAGCACTGCATCATCTCCATCAGCAACTAAGAGCAGTGGATATGGTTACGCTGACAAGGTATGTTTCCTTGCGCTAAATGTTTAGCACACACTGTGATAACTGATTACTGGAATGCCAGCTCCATGATAGCTGAAATTCAACATATCCGTTTTCTCTGTGATTATACCTCTTCTCTGATATTCTGCCATTTTACTATTATTTATGTTTTAGACTATATAGATACTTTGAGTAATATATACACTTGCAAGAACTGTACTTAACCTTATATGTCGGGCTTAGATTGCAGACGGAATGACAGTGCAAGTAGGGATTGTTAACCTGCTACTGGAAACACATGGAGGGGCTCACCGTCAAGGGGATGCAACATGGTATCTACCTATATTTCAGCGATTTAGCTCATTTTTACTTTTATTAGTCCTTTGCATATCTCGGTTCTTGTTTGTTTGTCTTAAATTTATCCCACCAAGTATAGTTCGCCGCAATGTTTGTGCTTGGAAAAATGAATGCTAATCTCTTCTAACTTAGGTCACCACCACTAGCAGCAATCACATTCCGTGATCTTGTATTGTACACAACAAATGAAAAATGGCAGGTATTCATTCTGATTGCAAAACTACAATTAATTTAGTAAACAATTTATATGGCATTGCCTGATTTGAGTGCCATGTTTACAGGTAGTAAACTTGAAAGAAGCAAGAGATTTCTCCAACAACAAAGGGTTCATTTATGTTTTTAAGGTATGTCTTTAAGGTTTGAAGCTCCTGACTTGCTTCCAGAAGATTAATACCTGCTTTTACTGTTTCGTGGTTATTGCAAACTAAGACTGTCAAGCTCAAAGAATTTATGATCTCACATATATCTATTAAAATGCACAGAAACTGGAGTGGCAATCACTGTCAGTTGATCTGTTGCCTCATCCTGATATGTTCGCCGATGCAAGATTTAACTCTTCTAGTAGTCAAGAAGACAAAAGAGATGATGATGGTGCAAAACGAATGTTTTTTGGTGGCGAAAGATTTTTGGAAGGAATATCTGGAGAGGCTAACGTTAGTGGTTTGAGTTTTATTTTTATAACATGTTGTGTAACTTATTAACTTGTTCATTTTTGCTGAACTTCCCTTTTTCCTGGGTTTCTTGGCTCACACTTTGCTTTGAACGTCAGATCACGGTCCAGCGGACAGAACAGAATAATCCACTTGGGCTTGAGGTTCAGCTACATATTACAGAAGCTGTCTGTCCTGCCTTAAGTGAACCTGGTAACCAGTTCCTATCTATGAAGCTTGACCATTCGGTTCAATACTTCAATTACTATTTGCAAAAAATTTAACTTAAACTAATATTTTTGACAGGCTTACGGGCCTTTCTTCGATTTATGACTGGGGTATCTGTGTGCCTAAACAGGGGAGACATAGATCCAAAAGCTCAACAGGTTTACTTCTGTGTGCTTTTGATATTGTGTTGCCTGCAGTAAGATAGATTATGTCTATATCCTTATTCCATTTTCTTTCCTTATTACTCTACCTGTCTGCCAGCTTGCAGAAGCAGCAGGATCTTCATTGGTGTCCATTATCGTAGATCACATATTCCTCTGCATTAAAGATACTGGTTAGTAGTAGTTCCAAACAATTTCAGATATCAACCTTTTTGTCCTGCTACGGTGACTTGTTTGTTAAATCATTGGTGCAAACAGAGTTTCAACTTGAACTTCTCATGCAGTCTTTGTTCTTCTCACGGGTAATTTTCTCCAAGACTTCAACTGCTGTTATACTTTACAGTATGATTTGTTCACTGTTAGTACTGTCCACTGATGATATGCTTGATTTAGAATGCATGATCTCATAGAGGATTTAATTACAAGTTTTTCTTTATCTTAAAGGCAAGCATTTCAGACGGCGAATGCTCAAAGAACTTATCTTGCATCAAGGTCGGCGGGATGTTCCTGAGGTACTATATCTGTCCTTGTTACTCAAGACTACACAAGTCCTGATGGTTGTGTCATTCACTTACAAATTGAGGCATTGTGACCCCTCACGCCTAAAGTATTGAATGACATTAGACCAATATTATTTTGGTTAATGCATAACTGAGGTTCCTGACGGTTCTGAATATAGGATATTGGGACTGTCCGTGTCAAAAATATCAAATGGCATAAAACCGTCATTAACAATGGATGTAGCCTTCTACATGGTGGTGTGCCTTGCCGGAGACGAAGAAGATGATCCCTGTATCACTCAAGCTCTCACAAAATCAACACGAACACTAGAAGGACACTGAGCGCCAAACCACACCACCGCCTTAGGTGTATTCTACTGATCTGATTATATACACAATTACAAAGGCTCACGACCACAAATCACGGCACCAATCAACAATCAATTAGCTAAGAAAGAAAACTAACCAATCAACTATCAATTAGCTAAGAATGGAAACTAACCAATCAACTAAGAAGGAAACAAGAAAACCGAGCTAGGTTATGCAACAATCTTCCTCTAAGCTTTCTCGTTTTATTTGACCTTGACGATGCCAATCTTGTCACGAATTTCGGTGAACCGTGCCCACCCGAGTGCCTTCATTAGAATGTCTGCAAGCTGTTCTTCAGTGCTCACATGATCCACGTAGATCTTCCCGTTCTCCACAGATTCACGAACGAAATGAAATTTAGTTTGATGTGTTTACTTCGATCATGAAGAACATGGTTCTTGCTGAGTGCAATTGCGGACTGATTGTCCATCTTTTTTAGCCGTGGCTGTACTTAGATGCCAGTAATGTCCCCCAACAACCACACAAGCCACACAGCCTAGCATGCTCTAGCCATGCCCGCCATATATTTTGCTTCACACGTTGAAAGGGCCACCATCTTCTGTTTTTTATGCCGGTAATGCCCCCCAACACTGCAGATGATTCTCCTCTCATCGATGTCTCCCCCAAGTTGTTGTCCATGTACCTGGTGAGCATGTAGCCTGTCAGTCTGCTGTCGGTGTTGTAGCGCTTGGGGGTAGACAAGGCCGTAGTTGACTGTGCCGACGATGTAGCGAAAGATGTGCTTGACGGTGGCTAGATGCTGGTTATGCACCAGACTGTATTACTTGGGTTACTCAAGGTGCATATGATGTTGAAAACAGGATAGTTCAAAAATTAATTTGAATTAAAGCAAGGCAATTTGGGATCTAACTGAGCTATCACAATGATTCAAGAACCTGCGCTGGGCCTCATGTATCCATGTTACTGCAGAGACACCTTTTCTCGCCCTCCATGCACATTGATACAGCCGTCTATGCAAGCAGTTTCACAAGAACCTCCACCTGTGCCTGACTTCGGTGAGTAAATTATTTGTAATTCTTCTATCAGATTAGATATCCACTTGGGCTTGATTCTGATCTTGATGGTTTTATCAGGTCAAAATTTTTGCCCTCCTATATATCCATTTGGCAATCAACTATTAGACTTTGCTGCTGGAGTTCCTTTGTTTTCCCTCTATTGTCTTCAGACCACCCCTTCTCCATCACCTCCGAAGTTTGCTTCAAAAACAGTCATCACATGCCAGTCTATCATGGTTCGTCGCCTTTACATCACAGTGAAGCATATTTGTTTGCCCTTTTCTGCTCAATTAAATATTGCCTGTGATTTTCATTCTTAGGTAACCCTCCAGGAGCAATCGTGCTTAAGAATTGCTTCATTCTTGGCTGATGGAGTTGTACCCAATCGCGGTGCCATATTGCCAGAGTCTTCAATCAACAGCCTGACATTTTCACTTAAAGAGTTTGATCTCTCTGTTCCATTAGATACTGATGAAATCACAAGGTGCAGTGGAACCATGAATACTAACCCCCAATCATCATTTTCGGGTGCAAGACTGCATGTGGAAGACCTATACTTCTGCCAGTCACCATCAACTAAGTGCCCATTGCTAAACCTTGACAGAGATCCAGCTTGCTTCCTTCTGTGGGAATATCAACCTGTTGATGCGAGTCAGATGAAGTGGGCTACTTGGTCTTCTCACCTAAGTCTCTCACTCGAAACTTCTAGCACTTCAAATGGACAGAGAGCAGTCAGCGATTCTAATTTGTGGAAATGTATTGAACTAGATGATATCCGATTTGAGGTAGCTATGGTTACAGCAGATGGTGGGCCTTTGTTGGATGTACCACCTCCAGAGGGTGTTGTAAGAATTGGTGTTGCTTTCCAACAGTTCAAGTCCAACACCTCAGTTGAGCAATTGTTTTTTGTGTTAGGTTTTTATACTTACTTTGGTCAAGTAGCAGAACGTATCTCAAAGGTCAGCAACGCTAACAAGTCTGAGTCAATGAAGTCATCGGCTGACAAGTCGGAGAATAAACTGCCAAGTGATACAGCTGTGAGTTTAACTATGAATAATCTCCAGCTCAATTTCTTGGAATCTTTGTCAGCAAGTGATGTACATATGCCCTTGGTTCAGTTTGGCGGAGGGGATCTGTTCCTGAAAGTTTCTCACCGCACTCTAGGTGGTGCCTTTGCAGTCACGACTAATTTGATGTGGACAACTGTTTCGGTGAACTGTTTAGAAGGAGAAAGTGCTATTGTTTGTGAGCATGGCACTGCAGTGACTGGTGAACACAGCATTTTAGTGCATGGAAATGGGCACCCCAAGATGAGAGCTGTCTTTTGGGTTGATCATAGGAGCAAACACCAGGTTAAAGAACCTCAGTTCCTTGATATAAACATCACTCATGTAATGCCTTATGATATCCAGGATATGGAGTGCCATAGCTTGAATGTATCAGCTAAGGTATCTGGTGTTCGTCTTGGGGGTGGAATTTCTTACACTGAGTCTTTACTGCATCGATTTGGTATCCTGGGTCCTGATGGCGGTCCAGGGGAAGGTCTCTTGAGGGGTTTGAAGGATTTATCTTCAGGCCCGCTTGCGAAGCTGTTTAAATCCTCTCACCTCACTGAAAAGGAAGGTAAAGTGTTCGCAACTGTGCCATTTACTTTGTTGTATAATTCAGGGAAACTGCCTGTGTGGCTGTGTCATGATTTGAGATGTGATAGGTATATCCAACATCCCTTGGGTATCCATGATAATTCTAGCTACATATTTTAGCATGAGCTGACCAACTTCTCCACAATAGGATTATGTTTAATTCACAAAACCGATGATTTCAGTTCAATAACCATTTTCACTTCCACCGTCCATAGATTGTCTTCACCTCAGTCCAAGTGTATTTCCGTTTTTAACTGAAATATGCTTAAGTATAAATAACTATTACTATTGAAATAGTGTATGAAGATGACCCAGGCTCTTCACATTCGAGCTTGGGTTTCGGATATTGGGGGAGCCATCACTGTGCAGCTCTTGGCTGAGTTCCTTCAGATTTGGGACTTGGTGGAAGAGGTGGTCCTTAAAGAGGGGTCTGGTCAGCATAGATGGAAGTTTAGCCATTCTGAGTGCTACTGTCAAGGACCTCGAATCCCTGACTCGGCGGGCCTCGGCTACGCAGCTCGTAGCCTTCGGCCGTCTCGCCGGCGAGGTTATGCCCCTCCGCCGTCGGCTTATAGAAGAGAGAGAGATTAGGGATAACTCTTTGCTTAAATCCAACAGGGTTCGATTACAGCCATATATAAGGCGCATGGTCCAACCATTTGGAGCCAATTGCTCCTTGATTCACGGCCTGCTAACAAACTAAACAAACCTGCACGGTCACAGCCGTGTGGAGCCAATTGCTCCTTGATTCAAGGCCTGCCAACTAACTAAATCAAACCTGCCACTCGAGCTGGCGGCCGCAGCGTCCTGGGCGCGTTCAGCGCGTTCGCGTGCGCGGCGTACATCACGAGCGCGGCGTTTCCTGACGTAGAACCGGCCGTACATGACATCTCTCGCCTCCTCGAAGACCAGCTCATCCTCGAGCTGGAACGCCGGATAACGGGCACGGAAGTCGTCGAAGTCCTCCCACGTCGCCGACTCGGGCAGCTCGCCACGCCACTGTACCAGCACCTGGCGTGTACCCTGTATAAGTCGCGCGCGCACCACCCGGACTGGATCAGGCACCACCGCGCCGTCGAGGATCGTTGGCAACGCCGGCGGTTTCGTAGGCGGAGGCCCCACGAACTTCTTCAGGACGCCAATGTGGAAGACATCGTGGAGACGGGCGCCCGACGGGAGCTCCAAGCGTACAGCAACGTCGTTGATGATCTCAGCGACGCGGTAGGGCCCCACGTAGCGGGGTTTGAGCTTGCCGGCTGTCGAGCGAGGCAGGGAGGCCGCCGCGCGCTGTCGAAGACGGAGCAGCGCCCAGTCGCCAACTTGGTACTCAACCAGCCGATGATTCTTGTCGTAGTGTAGCTTCTGTACCGCCTGCGCCTGCTCAAGCCGATAGCGTACATCGGCGAGGAAGGCTTCCCGCGCCTCCATCTCCTGGGCCACCGCTGCCACCCTAGTCTCGCCTGGCTCATAAGAGCGGATAGTGGGCGGATCACGGCCATAGACCACTCGAAACGGCGTGTCGCGGAGAGACGACTGGTACGCCGTGTTGTAGATGTACTCCGCCCATGGCAGCCAACGAAGCCACTGACGTGGTCGATCCCCGGTGAAGCAGCGCAGGTACATCACGATGACGCGGTTGGCCGCCTCTGTCTGGCCGTCCGTCTGCGGATGAAACGCCGAGGACATGAGCAGCTTCGTCCCCATGAGCCGCATCAGCTCTGTCCAGAACGTGGACGTGAACACCGGGTCCCTATCCGAGACGATGGACTGCAGCACTCCATGCAGCCGGACGATCTCGGTGAAGAAGGCCTGAGCCACGGTCTCCGCTGTGTACGGGTGCGCCAGGGGAATGAAGTGGCAGTACTTGCTGAAGCGGTCGACGACGGAGAGAATCACCGTTTTGCCGTGTGCTCTGGGGAGGGCCTCCACAAAGTCGAGGCCGACGTCCGCCCAAACGATGGAAGGAACTGGTAGGGGGTGCAGGAGGCCGGCCGGGTGGAGGTGCTCCGACTTGTACTGCTGGCACGTGGTACAGGCTCGCACAAAATCTTGCACCAGGCGGCGCATGTTGGGGAAGTGGAAATCGCGGCGCAGCCGGTGGAGCGTGCGGTGGACGCCCTCGTGCCCATCATCATGGACAGCCGCCAAGATCTCCTGGACGAGCGGGGAGGCGGGCGGTATGTAGAGGCGGCCGTCGAAAGTCACCATGTCATCCGTGACCGCCCATGGGGCTGCCCGCGTGCCCGCGCGCACTTCGGCATGGATGGCCACCAAGGCCGGGTCAAGCGCCTGGGCATGCCGGAGGCGGCTGATGAAGTCGAAGCGGGGCGCTGAGATGGCCAACAGCTCACCCTCCTCCATGTCACGGCGCGAGAGTGCGTCTGCCACGGTGTTCGACGCTCCGGACCTGTACTCAACAGAGAAATCAAATCCCAACAGCTTGCCGACCCAGTGGTGTTGCGGGATCGTAGCAAGGCGTTGGTCGAGCAGATATTTCAAGCTGTAATGATCCGTCTTGACCACGAACCGTCGTCCCCAGAGGTACGGCCTCCAATGCCGCACGGCCTGGACGAGACCGATGAGCTCGCGCTCATACGCCGCGAGCGCCCGATGGCGGGCAGCGACCGGTCGGCTGAAGAAAGCCAGCGGGTGTCCCTCCTGGACCAGCACGGCGCCGAACCCGTGGGACGAGGCGTCGCATTCGACGATGAATGTCTTCGGGAAGTCCGGCATGGCCAAGACCGGGGCCGAAGTTACTGCCGCCTTGAGGGTATCGAAGGCCGCGATCACTGTGTCGTCCCAGGAGAAACCGTCTTTCTTGAGGAGTGCGGTCAGCGGGGCTGCTACCGTGCCGTAGTTGTGCACAAATTTACGGTAGTAGCCCGCCAAACCAAGGAAGCCGCGGACAGCCCGGACGGAGCGGGGCGCCGGCCAGTCCAAGATGGCCTGCACCTTGGCCGGATCCATGGCCACACCCGCTGCGGAGATCACGTGGCCCAGGTAGGCGACCGACGAAACACCGAATGCACACTTCGTGCGCTTGACAAAGAGGCGGTGGCGACGGAGTTCGTCGAGGACGGCGCGGAGGTGGCGCAGGTGGTCCGCCCAAGTCTTGCTGTAGATCAATATGTCATCAAAAAAGACAAGCACGAACCGGCGGAGGAAGGGTCGAAGCACGTCGTTCATGAGCGCCTGGAACGTCGCCGGCGCGTTGCAAAGGCCAAACGCCATTACCAGGAACTCATACAGCCCGTCATGTGTGCGGAACGCCGTCTTGTGCACGTCCTCCGGCCGCATAAGCACCTGGTGGTAGCCGGAACGGAGATCCAGCTTGGAGAAGTACCGCGCGCCGTGGAGTTCGTCCAGGAGCTCGTCGACCACGGGTATGGGGAAGGCGTCTTTCACCGTCAAAGCGTTCAAGGCGCGGTAATCCACGCAGAAACGCCAAGACCCGTCGGCTTTTTTGACGAGGAGGACCGGTGAGGAGAAAGGCGAGTCGCTGCGCCGAACGATCCCTTGTCCCATCATGGCAGCGCACTGCCGTTCAAGTTCATCTTTGTGCGCTGCCGGATATCGGTATGGTCGAACTGCCACCGGTTGCGCGCCTGGCTTGAGTGTGATGCGGTGGTCGTGGGTGCGCTGTGGGGGCAGACCGGTCGGCTCGGCGAAGACCGCGGCGAAGGAGTCGAGCAGGGCGTCTAGGAGGGGTTCACTGGCCACGGTCGCGCCGAGGGATGCCACCCCAGTGAGCGGCACGCCAGACCAGGAGACGGTGCGCCCCTCCTGCTGGAATGTCATGCGCCGATGACCGAGGTCCCAGACTATCGGGCCTAGCGCGCCGAGCCACTTGGTGCCGAGGACCACATCGTACCCGGCCAGGGGCATGACGAAGAGGTCCGCCGGGAACGGGACGCCGTCGACGAGGAGGGGCGCGTCGCGGATGACGCCGGCGCAGGTGATCCTTTCACCATTGGCTACCATGGCCGTGAGGCGGGGCCGCTGTCGGAGGGGAAGGCCGGTCCGCCGCGCCGCCTCCTCCGAGATGAAGTTGTGGGTGCTGCCGGAGTCGAGGAGGGCGATGAGCGAGGCAGCCCCGAGCGCCACCGCAATCTGCATGGTGCCGGCCACGGCCACGCCAGCCACGGCCTGCAGCGAGAAGCAGGGCGCCTCCCCCGCGTCTCTAGCGTCGTCGGCGTCCTCGATCTCCACCCCATCGACGAAGAAGATCCGCTTGCAGAACCTGTTATGGCCACGGGTATATCTTTCGTCACAGTTAAAGCACAGGCCAAGGCGACGCCGTTCCGCCATCTCCGCCGGGGTAAGGCGCCGTTGGTTCCCTTCGCGTCGTCCTGGATCGGCAGCCAGCGGCGGCGCTGGCAGCGCCAATTGCTGGGGCGGCGCGCCCAGGGCCGACCGGGGCGGTGGCGGCAGCGGCAGCCCGCGCGCTGCCGGACGAGCCGGGGCCGCTGCCTGCCGGTCGTTTTCCATGAGCTCCACGTGGCGAGCCAGGCTCATCGCGGCGGTGAGGGTCCCGGGGTTGAGGATACGCACCGCGTGACTGAGCGGCGGAAGTAGACCCCCGGTGTAGAGTTGCACGCGTTGCTCCTCGTCCAGCCGGCCAGCGCGGGGGAGGAGCTCCTGGAACCGGTTGGAGTATTCCTCGACTGTGCCGGTGCGTCGGCACTCGGTGAGTTCGAAGAGCGGCGCCGACCGGAGAGTCGGCCCGAAGCGCAGGTTGAGGAGCTCCTTGAAACGACGCCATGGCGGAGTTCCCTCGTCTTCCTGGAGTTGCATGTACCAATGTTGTGCGATGCCCTCGAGATTGTACGAGGCCATCCACACCTGCTCCTCCGCAAACGTGCGTTGCTGGCGAAAGTATGACTCGCATTTGTTGATGAAGAGGAGAGGATCAGTCTTGCCGTCGAAGCGGGGAAAATCCCACTTCTGGAACTTCGGCGGCCGGTCGATGTCGCGTGGTCGCTCGGACCGGCCACCAGACGTTGCCGACGACTCAGACTTCTCCTTCAGGCCAGCGATGTCGGCCTGCATGGCCTTCATCATCTCGATGACGTCTGCGATGGTGGGCTCGGGGTCGGGCATGGTGGTGGAATCGGCTGAACAGGCGGTGGCAGATGCCGGCGATGGTGGCTGGGCGGTTGGTGTTGTGGTGGCTGGCGTGGAGGTGTTGACAGCGGCCGGATCGGAGGAAGAAGACGGAGCGGGCGAGGATCGCCGAACTCGCGATACCAGGTTGTCAAGGACCTCGAATCCCTGACTCGGCGGGCCTCGGCTACGCAGCTCGTAGCCTTCGGCCGTCTCGCCGGCGAGGTTATGCCCCTCCGCCGTCGGCTTATAGAAGAGAGAGAGATTAGGGATAACTCTTTGCTTAAATCCAACAGGGTTCGATTACAGCCATATATAAGGCGCATGGTCCAACCATTTGGAGCCAATTGCTCCTTGATTCACGGCCTGCTAACAAACTAAACAAACCTGCATGGTCACAGCCGTGTGGAGCCAATTGCTCCTTGATTCAAGGCCTGCCAACTAACTAAATCAAACCTGCCACTCGAGCTGGCGGCCGCAGCGTCCTGGGCGCGTTCAGCGCGTTCGCGTGCGCGGCGTACATCACGAGCGCGGCGTTTCCTGACGTAGAACCGGCCGTACATGACAGCTACAGCAGCAAATCAGCCTACCTTGCTTTCTTTATGGGACCCATTAAGTTCGGTCCATGGAGAAGAATTGGAAAAGTTGGGTATTTTTTGGTGCAAATTCTTTCTATGGTTTGCTGAGAATAATCGATGTTGGACAGCGGATCGTCTTGCCAAACGTGGTCTCCCTCACCCAGAGGTCTGTCCCTTGTGTGACCAAGTTGATGAGACCCACCAACACATTCTCATCGGTTGTCTTTTCGAGGCAGATCTGGGTCTTGATCCTGCAATCTTTGAACTTGGCTGACATTGCCCCCTCAGTGTCTGATTCACGTTTTTTTCCTGGTGGGCACGTTCTGTCAAGCTGGTGCCCAAAATAATGCGGAAGGGGTTTAACACTCTCTGTATTTTAGATGTCTGGGCAATCTGGAAATTCAGAAACCTGTGTGTTTGAGGGCACCCAGCCAAATGTTCAACTCCTTCTCCATAGGATATGAAGTGAGGGTCTCCTTTGGTGTGCCGCTGGAGCTTCTAAGTTGCATGAGCTTCTTAGTAGGTTGCTGAACCCAGCTGTTTAGGTGCTGGAAGTCCTGGTCGTTTATGTTACTTTTTACGTAAACCCTCTTAGGCTATCTCCAGCAGCTTGCTCATCATCATCTCTCATTTCAAACTCCGCTCTATAAACAGTGTTTTGCATGGCCATATACATGCTCTGCTGGCCATGTACTGTACCTGGGTTGGGTCGCTTTGACCTTTTCTCGCTGTTTTCCTCAAATGAAATAACACGCAGCTTCACTATGTCGTTCGAGAAAAAATAATTTATGAAGAAAATGCTTTATCTTTATTTTAGATGCAGACCAAGTTTCTCAACCTTTTGGTTTGCTGTATTTCCATTACATCAATTATGGAGTTCTTTTCTTTTCCCTGACATTACAGATGAAAGGTCCAAAATTGATGATCACAATTCAAAGTTTGATCTCGGGGTGCCAGATGATCTTGATGTATCAATTGAGCTTAGAAATTGGCTATTTGCACTTGAAGGAACTGAAGAAGTAGGATACTGTTTTTCTCCTCGTGGAGGCCATGGTATCAGTAGAGAAGAAAAATGCTGGCATTCAACCTTCAGGAATCTACATATCTCTGGCAAGAGCAGTGACCGACTTAAGTTGGGAGGCAGAAGAAAGGTGTCACCCAAAAAGGCATTTCCAGTGGAACGCTTTACGGTACAACATACATGACTGTCATAATGTTGTGTTTCAGCTTGGCACTCTCTCGTTTAATTGTTTGATGTTCTGTGCTTGCAGGCTGGAATTGAAGGTTTGCAGGCAATAAAACCTCGTCTGAGAGATCAGTGCACTCAAAAAGGACCATCAAACAATCATGAGATGGGCAGAGATTTTAATAGTTCAAGTTCTGTTGGTGACCATGGAGTTGATGTTGAAGCTACCATGGTCATTGGCGAAGACGAGATTGAGGGTGCCAAATGGACAATGGATAATGTCAAATTTTCTGTCAAAGAACCAGTATGAGCTCATTTTAGTCAATTGTCTAAACCTGTCGATTTGAATCTGCTTTCTGAATTGTTTATCCATTTGAGCTTTGCAGATCGAGGCGGTTGCAACAAAAGAAGAACTAGAGCACCTTGTGATGCTTTGCAGATCTGAGGCTGATGCAATGGGGAGGATCACTGCTGGAATTCTTCGTCTCCTTAAACTTGACAAATCTCTTGGACAAGGAACTATAGAACAACTACGTAACCTAGGTATGGAGCTCCCCTAAAGTAATCTAGATGATACAATTGTACATTCTCTGGGATCTAGAATTTTCTTTTCAGCTTAGTTTTGTCCTCTGTAGCTGTTCGCTATTTATTCGAGGTTTGGCATGTAGCACTGTTGCATTTTATGTTGGTCTCTACTCTTCTCACCAAAAGAAAAACGATGCTCAGTATGATTTTTGCAAGCATGTCTGAAATCTATGTTTTCAGAACATTGGCATGACATGCTTTTTTATGCTGAAAAGAATATACTGCAAACTTTTTTTTTCCCGTTGTTCTCAGTGCTATAGCCTATAGCTTTATCGATGCTTATTGTTTCTATTCTATCGCTCCCCTTACACTGGAAAAATTTTACCGAGAAAAAAAAGGCTCAACAATTATCCTTTCCTAGAGGATTCAAATTTCGTTATAAATTGTACTATTACAGGAAGTGGAGGCATGGACAATATCTTTTCACCCAGGAGGCTCAGCAGGCAGAACAGTTTTGGTAGCATAGGCACTCCTCGGACTCCAACTATGCAAGCCATTGCAGACGTCATGGGTTCGAAAACCACACTGGAAGCAACTATTTCCTCATTACAAGGCGAGATTTCTGAATCCAAGGCCAAATGTATGGCACTGATTTCTCAGGCAAGCAACACTGAGGATCAAAATCGTGCCGAGGACATCAGGCAGCTTAGCGAAAAGCTCGAGAGCATGCAATCGTTGGTGACACGATTGAGAACTTTGATCAATTGATCTGACTATCTGAGTTGTGCATGGTTTTTTTGTGTACAGTACATAAGGTCGTTCTGTTCAAACTCGGAAGTGGCAAATGCTGCTTCCTGGTGGCTGGTTGAGTTATTCTTTTGTGTACATTTATATATCTTGGGAGGCGGTGTGTAAAGATTAAGGGGGGTGGAATAATTGGTTGATAGGCAGCTGGAGGAAATTTTGTAGGCAGCTGGTACTGGCAATATGCTTTGTAGCACGGCATCATGATCAAACGGGTCACTAAGAAGAGTGCAGTGCCATTTATATCATTGTATGTATAAAATGTGCACAGAACGTTGCTTTTCGCGCAAAAAAACTTCGTTCCTCCTGAGTCACTAAAGTGTTATATGCTACTTGTGTCAACTATCGAAGTGTTTCTTGCCGTGCCGTATTGTCAAATATTCAGTTTAGCCTCGTTCGCTTTATCAGGTAGTAAGCCGTTTTGTCAGCAGTAGTGTCTTAGTGACTGTATAGCTTAGATATTTTCATTTATGCGGTTCGTCCCTGATATATCGATAGGATTAATGAGCACCCTAATCCTACAATATATTAGCATTTTTTAGAAGTATTTACAATATATTAGCAAATGCAAGAAAAAAAATTAAGGGCCTGTTTTGGAATACGGTATTTTCTTATGGTATGTTTGGGAACACAGTATTTTCTTAGTTTCAAGACAATAATATGGTATTTGATCATGCCATGTTATTTTATACCAAAAGTTGTTTTGGAGCATATACAGGAATTTTGTATTTTAAATCATGATTTTGACAATACTATGGTCGTGGTGTTTTTTAGGGTAAGATCAAAATTTTTTTGCTTGCACGTAGCTCCACTCTTCTCTACTCCTATTCTACAACTAAAATATTATATCTCTAAACAAGTGTTGGATTGGAATGATATAAAATATATCATAGTTATATAATGACATAAATTAAAAACTATAGTATTATAAACTGTTGTTTTAAGAAACAAAGTTCTCTAACAAGCCCTAAAGGGCTAAAAAAGAGTGAAAAAGGCTCGTCTAATATGAGCCAAAGCCCACACAGCTGGTTAGGTACTTGAACTGGACCTAAGGCCAGTGAAAACCCTATCCAGATCGAATCAGCCCGATACCCGGCCCAATCTAAAGGATGGGTTACCCTTTGCCCGCCCGCCCGCCCGCAGACCCAGCTCGATGCCCTAACCGTGCCCACCGGAGTCTCGTTCCCCTCCGACCGAGGACCCAAGCCCCAAGGTTCTCCATCTCCAGGTGACCCCTCGGCCTCGATCCCGTAGGATTTTCCAGCTGGTTTCTTCGCCAAGCGGCATGTATACACGTGTTTGTGAACGATTTGGGCTTGCCGCCCGCCGCTTGTGATGCGATCCGGTATTTTTTTTGGTGAATATTGCGGAGTGCTATGCGTACGCAGATCTTGCTGTTCCTCTAACTGTCTAGTGTGTTTCGTTCGAGATTTCTTGCTCTGCTATGGACGTTCAGTAGCTATTCTCATGCTGGCGATGATATCCACTTACTTCATACTTCGATGTTGTACTGTGTTCAGCTATGGAGCACCACATAATTCAGCAAGTCGGAGAGCATGAGGGGGAGGAGGAGGAGGATGGCATGGGAACAGAAGCGGCATTCGAGGGGGTGCACAATCACAACACTTTCAGGTACAAGCACAAGAAGAGGTCCAAGGTGTGGGAGGAGTACAAGCCCATCTTCCTGAACGGGAAGGTTCAGTTTGCAGAGTGCCTGTACTGCCACAGCCGCATGAGCTGCAAGGACTCCAACGGAACGAGCCATCTCTGGCGGCACCAGAAGATCTGCCCTGGCAAGAGGGACGCGGTGTTTCGGCGGCTCAAGGATTCCTACTTCCCATGTGGTATGCTTCGCTTTTGCCTATTCAGAAGTCGTGCATTAGTTCCTAGATGATTCATGACGTTCTCCTTAGTGATTTGAGTCTATTATAGGGCGTTTGGTTTGAGGAATGAGTTAGTCCAGCATCTCCTTACTCCTCCCTTTTTATTTGGATTGTGGAATGGGATGGGTTGATGCGTTATCACCTTATTCCTCACATGCTATGAACTAGTACTAGTACGAGGAATGGAGCCATTCCACCAAATTTGAGGAATGGATTCAATATGTTGTTTCAGTTAGCATGGTGTAGCTTTAACATGTACTAGTTGCATAGATACTTAAAAACAATTTACTTGTCGCATGTCTGTAAGCATCTAGATTTTTTATGCAGTTTTGGTGAATCAGAGTGAACCGGTTACACCAGGTGATTCGGTGAATCAGATTATTTCAGAGACACTTGACGACATAAGTTCAGTAATTCCCAATAGATTCAAATCCAAGGTGTGGAGAGAGTTTTCACCTATCTATGTTGAGGGTAAGCTCCAGGCTGCTGACTGCGTGCATTGCCGCAAACGCCTCAGTGCAAATAAGTTTGGGGGAAGAAGCCATCTGAGTCGACATCTGCAGACCTGTCAGGCACGAAGGGGCTACAATAATCAGAAGGGAACGCTTTACCCTTCTAGTGTTCCTGATTTGAAGTCCATTGGGCAAGATGAGCTCTCACCTGCCTTGGCAAATGGGAAGGTTCACATAGCAGGATACTCCAGCAAACATCTCTGGTCTAGTAGCTCTGCTGACACTTCCCCTATTGTCCGGCCCATTCAAGTGTCGGCGCATCAACCTCTGCCATCACAAGATTTTCCAAGCCTGGGGAAACAGAGAACCTCATTTACAACCACAACTAGTGACATAAGGAAGGTTGACCAAGGAACAGCTTATCAAGAACTAGCCAGGATGATAGTTTCGCATGGTTATCCTTTATCAATTGTAGAGCATGAAGAAATGAGAAGATTTGTAAAGAGCCTCAACCCTATGATTCATGCAGATGCAGTCTCACACAATGATATGGAAGGACATTGCTGTGCTCTATTTCAGAAGGAAAAGGCAAAACTTAAAGATCAATTGACCCTTTCCTCCCGGCGTGTCTCTTTGTCAGCAAGCATATGGACTCCTGAGGGAGCGGAACCAATAGTAAATTACCTTTGTCTGACAGCACATTTTATTGATAAAAACTGGAAAGTTCACCGAATGATAATCAAGTTTGGCATGTTTCGGTCCTCACCTACTGATGTGGAAAGGATGGTACATCATAAGGAGGCTTGTGTACCAGAGTCTGAATGTGGAGCATATAATGTCATATGGGATGCCATTAGAGATTGGAATCTTGATCAGAAGATTTTGAGCTTGACTTCTGTTGGTGAGGTTAGGAATGCTTTAAGTTCCTCAAAGCTGAAGGAAATACTTGTGGAGAAAAAATGCCTTCCTATCAGAGGCAAGCTATATGATGTTGCTTGTGTGGATGATGTCCTTAACACTATTGTTTCCAAAGTGCAGCAAAATATCATTCACCTTGTCGGTGACATGGTAACAGAGTTTTTTGTTGCACATACATCTTCATCGTTGAATCAACAACAGCTTATGGAAGTCATTTCACAGATGAGTCTGAAGTGTCCACAAGAAGATGCTAAGTGGTGGTACAAATTTTATTTTCGGCTTGAAGTTTTTTTGCATTTCAATAAGCCATTTCCTTTTGAAGAAGCAGCATCTCCAGAGGATGTCATAGTTGCTGAGTCTATTTGCAAGATTTTGAGGACGTTTTATCGTGTTATTGAAGTCATTTCTGCCTCTGGTTCTCCGACAGCAAACATGTACTTCAATGAGATATGGAAAGTGAGAACAGTCTTGCAAGAAGAAGCATCAAGTGAGCATGCAGAAATCACTGCGATGGTCACAGAGATGCAGGAAACATTCAATGAGTACTGGCAACATTCGTACTTATGGTTATGCATACCTGTTATCCTAGACCCTAGATTCAAGTTCGGTTTCATTGAGTTCCGTCTGAAACGAGCTTTTGGATTAAAATCAGCAAGCTACTTATCTGACATACGTGAAACACTCCAGGAACTCTTCAATGAATACTGCAGTCCAGTGAATCAGCCGAATGTGCGTGTGCCAAAAAGCGAATCTTTTAGTCTAGATGACAACGACTCATTTGAAGATTGGGATCAGCACCTCAATGAGCAAGCGAGCAGTCAGAAATCCACGGAACTCGATAACTACCTTGCGGACGGTTTGGTTCCAAGGAAGGATGATTTCGATAACCTGAGCTGGTGGATGTGTCACGCCACAAAGTACCCGACACTGGCGGCTATCGTGCAGGACATCCTGGCGATGCCAGCATCTGCTGTTCCATCGGAAGCAGCGTTCACAAGCAGTGGACCAGTGATTCCAAAGCACCACAGCATGCTAAGCATCAAGACCATTGAGGCACTTGTTTGCACTCGAGATTGGATGAGATAAAGCGGTTACGGTCATACTATGCTCTGTTTAATCCCAGATTCCTAGTATCGATATGGCTCTGGAACTTCTGTTCCTTGCATCTTTGCCTATAAACATGAATACATGACGTGCTGCTGCTGGCCCAGAAAACTTGGCACCCCAGATTGTGTACCCTGGGCTCTGAACAACCAATGATGGGATGCAGTTTTGTTCAGGGGACGGTCCTGGCTCCCAACTAGTGGGATCCAGTCCCCAGCCAGGATTGGGTGGTGGATCCTGTGAAATTCCTGCGTTCGAAACAGGCCCTCAGAGATTTGGTAGGTGTACCTGACTTGGTTCCATTTGTGTACAGTACTACAGTTGCTCGATGTAGTTGCAGATGTGTTCTCGACGCCTTAGACAGATTTCAGATTAGAATGACAGCCTGTATGATATGAGGGGTCTATCTGCGGCCCAAAACAGAGCTACGCTAATTGTAATCTTGCAGGCATGTTTTATTGGTGATCTCGAACACTTCTGGTTCTGGAATAGCAGCCCTAGTGGCTATACCAGTTCGTTGCAAATGGACTCGCTGTTGAAAGAATAAACTGAGGTACTACTTCAGTCCAATGTTGCATAGGAAACATATAGGGCTGGTTTGGTGACCAGGATTATCAGGGCCAGCCAATCTTTCTCTAACACCATAATACCATCGCCACAATTATGTGTAGTAGCACAATTATTCATAGTGGCGTCCACGGCGAAAAGTAACCGCACGCGTCGAATTGCCGATGGATTACTAATGTATTTAATGATAGTTTGGGAACTCCATTTTTCCAAGTGATTTCTATTTTTTCAAGAAAAAATAAACTAATTAGTGGATGTATTTAGGGATAGTTTGGAAACTCAATTTTACCCCGTTTGAATAATTGAAATTGAATTCCATTCTAATAATAGTAATTTAGGCATATATCAATTAAACTAATTCGGTTTTATGCAAAATATATTTATATATTATTATTAACAAGATGTCGGAGATATTTATGTGCTACATTTTTACTATAGAGGAGTGAGACGAAGAGTGTCATATAAGTTACAGAGTAGAAACAAATTCTATTAATATATAAAATCATTTTCCATCCTTTAGCCCATAAATTTGAGATATGTTTATATCTGAACTTTAGAAAGTGCTAGAATATCAAATTCTAAACTAAATAAGTTATTTTATTGAGTGAATTCTGATTTCTCTAAAATGAAGGGATCCAAACGTCCCGCAAGTGATTTCTATTTTTTTCAAAAAAAAAAATCTAGCCCTTAGCAATAAAAACAGGCTGGAAAGTGCAACACAACTGGGGAGAGTGCGAGACAAGGTTGAGCAGTTGACCATTGGACGCATATGCATGTGTACGTAACGTGTTCTTATATGCATGCTTCATCCTCATCAGAAAGCACATTTCATCCTCAAGTTTTCCCTACTCTTGCACGCAGCCGGTCAATCTGCATTTTTAAACACGCTGATACAGATGCTCGATCAGTAGCTAAAATTAAACACCTGAGATTAACTTGGACTGATATAAAATATACTATATCATTTACTGAGTGTCTGGATTAATTTGGACGAATCAAAAAAGTTTATTTGATTTTATTCCATGAAAATATTGTAAACGAACTGATTTCACGTACACCTTTATTAGCAGTTTCTACACATGGATGGCATGGCGTGCGTATAGATGGCCAAACGGGCGGCACGGCCCGATCCGAGCCCGATAAGGGCCCGACACGACAGGCACGAGCACATTAGGCCCGTTTACTTAATCGTGCCGGGCCGGGCCGCCCGACGTGCCTGGGACTAGACCCAAGCACGGCACGGCCAATTTGAAAACGTGCCGTGCCGGCCCGTTTACCCGACGGCACGTCAGTGCCGGGCCGGCCCATAAGCCCGCTCCATTCAAACACACATCCACAGAGCCAAAATCACAGTTCAGATTAAAAATACCAAATTACACATCAGTTTAATGATATAAATCACAAGTCCTTCACCTTAGATTACACAATACACATCAACACATATCTGGTCAACACAGATCAGATCAGATCACATTAGGATCATCAGATCATCACAATTCACAGAACAGATATTAATAATTTTGAGCTGGTGCAATGGCTGCCTCGTTAAAAACCTATCTAGGTAAAACTCACACCTCGTGAGAAACCCTAGATAGGAAAAGAGTACAGCCCAGCTCATTAATTTCATACTTTCATCACTTAGTTCATCACAGAGTTCATAGGGCATACTTCAGTTACATATGCACATGGCAGAAACAAGCACAGAACATATTAATCAAGGAACAGATCTTTGAAGGACTCCTCCAGGTTTTTGTCTTCTGTTGTGTGCTGCATCCTTGCATCAGCTGCCTCCCAGTCCTTGAGCAAAGAAAGCATCTCCACCATTCCTGAGCCAAGTCGACGTCGCCGCTCCTCGATGACCCTACCTACAAGACTAAATGCTGATTCTGAACTCACAGTAGAGACGGGAACAAAAATTATATCTTTAGCTAAGATTGAAAGTACTGGATATGTGAGTTTATGATCATGCCACCAGTCTAGGAGATTGAAGTCATCATCAAACTTCTGAACAGTGTCACTATCGAGATAAGCTGCCAGTTCAGAACCAGAAATACCAGGAGTACTTGCTGCATGAAGCAAAGCACTAGCTGATGTTCTTCTTGAGAGTTCAGGACGAAGCCCAGAACCAGCAGCAAGACCAAGCCCAGAACCATAGGAAGAACTGGCACCAAGACCAGCACTTAGTCCCATTGAAGAACTGGTACCAATGCAATCTGCACCACCACCAAACACCAAACCCCAAGCATATTTGCTCTTACCTTCACCAGGGGTAGCATTTGAAGGCCTCTGCAACCTCACAGAACCAAATTTGTCATCATATTTATTGAATAAATCATTCAACTCAGCCCTCACAGAAGTTAGATAACTAGAGTAATCAGAATGTGAAAGTTGAGACAACAGTGCAAGGACATTGTTGAAACCTCACATTCTTGAACAACAGCATAAATCCTCTCTGCAATGTTGTTGCCAGAGTGGGAACAATCAATGAGACGCATAGCAAGAATTCTTTTTTTCTAACTGCTAATCAGAGTTAACAAAATGTGCAACAACAGATAAATAATCTTCTTTAGCATTGCCACTCCAGATATCAGATGTTAAAGCAACAGAAGTAACAGATTTCAGTTTTTCAGCCACTATAGCATGTCTTTCTTTAAAGTACTTTTCCATATCTCTAGTTGTAGTTTGCCTAGAAACATTGCAATGTCTAGGATTATGGGCAGTTTTAATATAGACATCAAATGCATCACAATCAGCAAAGCATAATGGAAGGTCTAACCTAGCAATCAAACGACATAACTGAACACGAGCAACTTCAGCACTATATTCCCAACGAAAAACACTACCATCAGCATTGTATCTAAGCATGGACTGGTTACCAGTGCGGCCATGGAGTCGTTTGCATTTTTCCCTGTGCCGAGCCAAATGGCCAGTGCCAATGGTAGAACGTGCAGCAAGTTCTTTCTTGCAGAAATGACATCTAGCTCCTACTCTTACCTCCACTCCATTTTCAGTGGCGAAAATCTTATCCATGTCCTCCCAGACATCGGATGTGCATTTTCTCTTCCTACCCGTGCTTGCCGTAGTGGAGGCAGTCGCAGTAGCAGCACCACTGCCATCTGGGGGAGCCTCGCCCTCAGCAGCGACATTGTCGTCGCCGAGGTTGATGGTAGGGGTAGGGGTAGGGGCAGTGGAACCAAAGAGATCCTCCAGACCATCGTGCACGTCGTCCACATCGTCTGGGACTTGACCCATCAACACCAGTTCATGGTTAATGGAGGTCGGATCGTATCGACGATCCATCGCCGGCACCAGGTCCCTCACGGCCTGCGATTAGATCAGGACAGAGGGGATTAGGAGAGTAGAGCTGATAGAGACAGAGGTGATTAGGGTTTAGGGTTTGCAGATCATACCTTGGCCGAAGGCCGGAGCACCAGTTCCGTCGGCGATTACCAAGAACAATGTTTAGGGAGTAGATCCAGAGACGGAGGAGACACCAATGCACCGACGACGGCAGATCCAGGGACACAGAGCCAGATAGAAGAACAGAGAGACTAAATGAGCACAAACACACGGTATAGATGGCCAAACAGGCAGCCGGCTGTGACCCAGTCCACCGGAGAGCGGAGATGTGGAGGGATTTACCTTACCAGATCAGATCCAGAGACGGAGGAGAGGAGAACCAGTCCACCGGAGATGGAGAGGGCAGAGGAGAGGCAGATCCGCAGATCCAGTCCACCGGAGTCCGGAGAAGAGGAGGGGGAAGCACCGGAGCAGATCCAGTCCACCGGCGCTCGCGCGAGGTCGATTGAGCACGGAGGAGCCAGGATGCCGACGACGTGCCGAGGACAGAGGATCCAGGAAGCACGGCGGCCGACGGCCGACGCATCGACGTCGACGGAGTTGGGTGCCTCCGCGCCTGGGCGAGGAGATCTGGGCGAGGGAGACGAGGGAGGGGAACGGGCGACGGGGCGAGGGAGACGAGGGGAGGGGACCTGACCTGGGTGTGCGGCTGTGTGCGTGTGCGGTGTGACTGGGTGGGGGGCGGGCGCGGGGGGTTTACCGTGGAGTCGGGCCGGCCGTGCTTACCGTTTAAACGGGTCGTGCCGAGCCGGCACGACGTGCCTGGATCACGGCCCAAGCCCGACACGGGCATAGTGCCGGGCTAGCACGGGCCCGTTTAGCATCGGGCCGGGTCGGGCTTAGGCACGACTTACCGGGCCGTGCCTCGGGCCGGCCCGCTTGACCCGGCCCATCTGGCCATCTATAGGCGTGCGTGGGAAGAAATAAAAAGTGAGCACTACCTAATTAATACGCATGCAATAATCAACAACAAATACTCCTTACAGATGCATCACATCAGTACTCTAATGATTAAGCAAAGCAACGGAGATGGAGCTACATATATACGACGTAATATACATGCATGCATCTCAGCTGGCGGCTAGCACAGCGCGGGCTAGCTAGTTGACGGCGGCGCAGTGCCTCCGGACCTCCCCCTGCGCGCCGGTGAGCACCTGCACGGCGCCCATCTTCACCATGGACTTGGCGAAGTCGGCGAAGAACTCGGCGGGGTAGGCGCCGGCGCCGGCCTGCCGCCGGACGTAGGCCCGGGCCGCAGGGTCGTTCATCAGCGTCTGGTCGGAGGCGAACAGCGACCGGCCCCTGGCGACGCGCCGGTAGTAGCTCGCGTCGAACGTCCGGAAGCTGCCCGGGTCCATCTCCACCAGCGTCGTCGTGTCGCCGGGGCTGGCGCACTTGCTCTTCAGCCGCGGGAGGTAGCGCCTGTCCAGGGACGGGTCCGCCGCCATCGTGCCGCTGAAGTTGTAGAGCCGGTCCGCGAACGACGAGCAGTGGGAGGTCCCCAGAGTGTGCGCTCCTGTACCACGTTAGTATTAGTTTAGTTTAGTTGACTTGTTGATTGTGCTGCCTTCTTTCACACGAACAAGTTGCTTCTTAGTTACTAAACTACAGATGGTCGCCTTTATCGGGGGATGTTGCTGATGCATGACACAGGTTTCTAAAAGAGAATCATTGCATTTGCATTGCATGGTCTACAAGAACCAGGCGAGAAAGATCCAGCGCAGTACCAATGCAATCAAGGCATCCTGGAATTTTTACCTAGCAGAACAACCTGGTCCTTGGCATCGAGGCCCTTGGGGATGAAGAACTGGTACAGGTTCCGACCAGCGTCGAAGAAGGGCGCGGGGAGGTTGTCCAGAGCATCTTGCTTCACCGATCTCCTCCCGTCTCTCCGCCCGGTTGGAACATCCCAGTGAGGCCCTTTGGTCTGTCTCGTACGTACGTTGCACACACAGTAGCAGAGGAAACAATTAGGCCAACGCCAATAATCATCCGTCCTAAGCTAGTTGAAGGATCAAGACTATCCTACGATCGATCAAGCTTCGTCTTACCAGCATAACGACGTCCCTTGCTACCAGAGCCAAGATGTCAGCACACGACACCACTCCAGGGCAGGCCCGCTCCAGCTTCGCCTTCACGCGGTCGACGGTGCCGAAGCCTCGCAAGGTGAGGTTCGGTATCGCCTCCTTCTCGGATGGCAGCCCAGGCACGGTGCTGTTCAGAAGAACGGAACCGTCGCATCCCTGCATATATCACACACGATTCTTCTTCAGTACGTCGTCGTTTCAGAACAATCCTTCGGAAACACATGCATGAACTCGGCTAGCTAGCTGAGAAAGCAGCAGTTCGTCCGTCGTCAGGAACGACAGACGTACTAAAATGCATGCATGCATGCATGCATGGCCACGCTTACATTCACAAAGCAGTCGTGGAAGTGCATCCGGAGCAGAGGCCCGGCGAGGCTCGGGACTCGGGAGATGATCTTGGCCATCTCGTCCCGAACGATGGCCTCCGCGTTCGGGCACGTGTACTGGTAGAATCCGACCCGCAGCCCCGACGACGTCGGCGGCGGCGGCGAGGGCTGTTGCAGCCCGCCGCCGAACTCTTCTGGTGGATTGGATAGCGCCGATGAGGAATATTGTAGGGAGAGAGGAAGGACGACGAGTCCGAAGAGAAGCCTGGAGATCATGACGATGATTAATGCGAGGGTAGGGTTAGTAAGTTTCTTGCTTGCTGATTTGTGGGGTGAACGACTCGAACTTGTTGCAGCCTGCTTTATAGTTCAGTTGCTTGGCTTGCACATAAATGACAGTAATTAAGCCAGCAATGCATGCATTTTCTTCAGTGTATGTAATACTGGTATATATTTTGGCTACAGATAGAAGCCCAGATGTACAGCCTCGAAATTGCATTCTTTATTTTTCGAGATGTGATGTGATCATGCATGTCCACCATGCATGCATGTGGCCTGCTAGCTAGCTTGGAGTTAAACTAGTCGATCGTCTGTGCAGTGACTGGGGATCAGTATTTCATGAGCACTATATTGTATGTGTTCATGTATAGGATCTGAAACAATAATGCGGCGTTCGAGCCTTGGATCGGGCATCCGCGTGGAGCATATTACATTCGGTAGGTAATTAATTAATTAATCACAGGATTATCGATCATATAGCGGTTGAGCGCTGCAGACAGTTTACCAACGCAACGAATTGTGCATCGCCGCCGACGGTGTTAGTTCTAGGGTGCAGATTCTTCGCGCCCATCAGTGACCGCGCCTGTGTAATTAACCCAGACTTCGCAAGATGATGCAGAATCATCCTCCATGGTAGGAGCTAGGAAGTCTATCCTGGGCCGTTTCTGACTTTTGAGTGGCCCAGGACAAGATTATAAACAGAGACCCCAAACACCATAAAAACTATTTTTACTATTATATATCGACTAATTATACTTGATGTACCACACAAAGACTTGAGCAGTAAAAAATAGAAGTAAGATTATTACCTCAAATATATTGTAGAGATCAACTTAAAAATATCTTCTAACATTTCTAGATGCAAAATCATCAACGATGGCTTCAATATTGACATCATCTAATAATTTCTTCTTGATACATAAAGTTGCTAGCCCGTTTAAACTTTCTTGCGACATTGTAGACCTTAAATAATTCTTCAATAACTTAAGCTTTGAGATGAGAAGCTCCTTTCAGCTGATGCCACAGTTATTGGTATAGTAAATAATATCCGATAAGCAACAAATATATTGGGATAACAATCCATTCTCCTAACAAACTCAAAAATATATTGGTATAGTAAATAATATCTGTTTCTATCCTATATTCCTATTGGACTTTGTGTGCGATGAGGCCCCTGGGAGATGGGGGCCCAGGTCGGCCGCCCCTCCCGCCCTGCCTCAGGCACGACGTCCTAGTGATCAATGACAAAAAGGCAGCCCTATTCAGGATCCAAGTTCTTTAGGAAATGAGTAGATCACCACACCCTATCCTATTCCCACTTCTAAATATCTTGAGCATATTGTGGATCTCTCATATGGAGTGGAGCACAGTGTGGTCCAAACTCTCCCCACAAGTATTGCATCTCATTAGCATATTGCTCAACTGGTTGCTCTGTTTGCCTCACTTCATGTGCCCTTGCCCCGAATGATCTCCATCATTGCCATCACATTCCCTTTCCTATAGTAGATAATGTTACCCAAGGTCTTCCATATCTGTGCTACAGTGTGCATGGCGCTTCCATTATCTTGCTGACCGAGGGTGACACGATATGCGAATAACAATAATGCCACCATGACTGAGATTATGACGTGCCAAACCCTCCCCTCATCAGTCATCAGAGCTAATAAGCTCGTTAGTCGGTTCAACATAATTAATCCTCCAGTAGATTTGCTCTTCGGTTCATTTATTTGTTCGTTCTAGTAGGTTTTTTAAGTCCCCTAGGAACTTCTCCAAATCATCAAACGATTAGTTTGATTAGGCGATTTGAGTGTATGCTATTTCTTTAATTCGATTGAAGCTGAGAACATGTCACCTTTTTGAGTTTGGGAGCGTCTCGCTTAAGAGTTCGGTTTTCCGTTGTTGTGAGTGTCTCGTCGTGTTCTCTAGCTATACCGCAGGACATCACTTATTGTCTCGAGGACATCTCACTTCTGAGATTTAATATTTTTGAGGGTTGTTTGGGGAGTGTCCATTTTTAAAAAATGATTAGTTTTTATTTAACCACCACGCTGGCCATTTGATTCGGTCCTTCAACCATATTGATTTTGGAGAAGGCTTCTCTTGGTGTGTGTTTCTCCATTCAGCACACACGCGCGCTTTTCTTTATTCATATTCTTTTACACACAAAGATCGTTTATAACTCTTACATTTACACCAACAGTATTTAAGTGTTAATTGAGTAGCTGAAACGTGGTAGCTTTTGGTTGTAAGACTTGGCGCCTAAGTCATTGTCAGATCATACACAATTCCTCAGTTCAGTAGTTGACCTATCGTAGCTTGCAATGATCACTACACTCAACATAGCTAGGGTATATAATAAATCCTTCCATGACCCTTTTTTCATGGATTGTAAATACCCATTATACAATACACAACTCGTTACAGCCTAGTTAGACTTTAGGTATTGTTGGGTTATTCCCATTTTATATAGATTGAAGTGGACTGCAAAATTTTAAAAAGGATTTTGACTAGTTATGAATTTGAACAAACCTAATCATTAACACCGAAAAGAACAAGCCCTCAGCGTTCATATCCACTTAGGATTACCCTTTTGGTTGTTTCCTGCATATCTAAACGTTAGTAGCAATTTGTATTGTTATTGGAGTGGCTCGACAATCTCCTAATATAGTTTTTAGCTTTCCCAACAGGAATGCTGCAAATTACCAGAAACATAACACCCTAATTCTGTCTTTTTTTCCAAGTCAAGTTCGAGAAAATTCTATGCGGCGCGATATATGTTTACATGTGAATCTTAAAAAAGGAACAGTATATCGACTGCAATATAAAGTCAGTGGTGTTTGTTTACTCGACCAGATGTGATGCTTGCAGGCTCCTGTCGGCCTGGTCAGAAGCCGCCTCGATCAGATGCCACTCCTCCACCTCCATTTCCTCCCCCTCCGAGCCCTCGAGGATGAGAGGGGAAGATTCCCGAGGTCCCCTCCAGGAACAGGTTGGAGGATGGTCGGATCTCACTTGGATAACCCGTTTGTAGCTCGACGGCCTTCTTCCCCGCGTCGACCAGGTCGGAGGAGGCCCTCCTATCAAAAGGACTTCGAGGAGAGGCCTATTCGCGGGAAGATGTGTGCATGGAAAACGATGAATAGCAAACGGAAGGATCGCCCATGAAAACAACGACTTGGCATTAAAACAAATGGACTCACGCCCAGCGCATGACGCCATCACATAAAGGGTCCGTCCCTGAAAATGCACACAAATTATATAACCCCCAAGTAATCCTCATGGATTACTCAGAAGCTACATCTAAAAGATACGCTTGTAGGGTCTCTTTCTTTCTCTCTTTCCCGCACTACCTTAAAGGGGAGCCACCACGACAATTGGAAGACTCTTTCTTTCTCTCTTTCCCTATCTAAAGGCAGATATCAATGTAGGGTCTCTCCCTTGATATATAAAAGGGAAAGCCATTTCCTCTCTACACACAGACACACCAGCTCTAACACGCTTCAAATAATAGAGTCTGAACTAGAGCATCTCGAAAAGCTCCCTTAAAAATCATCCCCCAAAGTGTTGATTTCGGGAGCAGCCAAAAAGTGCAGGGATGTTTTTCTTTTCCCAGCGTATCTCCAACAATCCACGTAAAAGCAGATGAAAATCTTCAGATTGGGCCGACGGTGAAGAGCCCAGTTGTAGCCATCTTGCAAATTTTTTGAAGCGGCCTGCGAACACGTTGAAAAGCCTTGTCGCTTCGCAGTTGGAGTGCCCTACCAGCTTTACGCCTTTACCCAACGTCAGATTGGAGGATTCTTCATTTATTTTGCTGCGCCGTCAGGTACCTCGCTTCACCAAAATTTGTCAAAAAAAAAAATTGTCTCCTTCCTTAATCCTTAGCATGCAGACAAGCAGAAACCATTCAGAGAACAAGGAAAAATATGACAAATGACTGATTTAAAATAATATGCTCGACAAGTCTATAGCGAACCAATTGGTAAGTTTGAATTATTATCACCAGGCATAAACAATTCAGAGTTTCATCCTGCAAGATAATGCAGCAGAGACAAAGATAATTCAGCTAACAGGCAGTAGTTAAAGGAAATATTAGATTTCAGGTTTGTTTTATTAAGAAAACGCTACAATAATACTCTGTAAAATATTTTGCCGAAATGTACTTATCCTCTTAGTGCATCTATCTCCAACAGGCTAGTAAAAATCCTAGCTAAATTTTAAATTTTTGAGGGCTGTAAAAAAGATAGAGAGTTCATATAGATAGTTGTATCCAACAAACTCTCCAATTTTAGATGAGGACCTGACAAATCTTAACAACCCAACGCAGACAGTTTCTTTTTTTGGCGCAAGAACTGTTCCTGCGGTGTCGGTTCCCTTGCGTTCTGTTTCCCTTCTCCCTTTCATCAAGCACCGCAGGTCTTCAGGCTCATATGAGGTACGTCTACAGTCGACGACGGCACCATTCATGTGCACTTCCGTGTACTATGTGCATGCAACGCCGTGTTGATGAGGACCAACGAAGACTCCACTCACGTGCATATATAGCGGCAACTCGTTCGACGGCCAGAAACGAGCAACGGCGACGATACGACATGGACTCGTAGTTCCCAACATCGACGACGTTAAGCCTTCGACGCCAGGTGCTGCACACATACGACACCGAGGGCGACGGTATGGAGTCCGACCAAGAGTTCAATCAATTTGTAATGAATGAAGTGATGCCATGTTGAACATGCCAATATCTAATATCTTCTTCACTCACCGATGAACTGGGACGCGGAGGTAATCAAGAGTTGTAGGAAAACAATGTTTCAGCATTTCATAATCTTCACAAGTAGTAGCGAAGCGTCGGGCGGAGAGATAGGGATGGAAACGCGGAGTAGAAGCACGTGCTGCTGGGCACAGATCTATTGTCGAGTGATTTAATATTCAGAGTGAGTTCGTGGTAACGTTCTGAATCGAACACAAATCTTATTTTCTCCTGGTTTTTAAAACCACGCCAGCGCACGCCACGGAATTTTGTGGGATGAGAAAGCTTGAATGCGAGATGCTGAAAGTTTTGGGGGAAATGAGGAGGAGGCTGTTGGACGAGATTTTCTTTTTTGCTTTCAAGTCTAAAATAGGTTTTAGGCTACGTTTTAGTGACCTGTTGGAGCTGCTAGCGCCCGCCCATGTCGACTTGTCAAGGCTTGTTTTGATGGGCCAGGCTCGTGTGGGTATTATCTCGTCTAACATTCCGGCCCGGCCCGTCACAAATCCCCTCTCTTTGCTTCTCTCTCGCCGAGCGTAATGTTGCGGAGAACCAGAGCGCGCCAAGCCGCCGGCGTTCCCTCCGTCGCGTGGTACTCCTCCACCCGCTGCTTCTGGAAATCTCTGGGCGCGCGTAAGTGAGTTCCACACTAACGCTCCTAGCAGTAAATCCTCTTTTCTTCCCCCATGTCCTCTTCTTCTTTTTTTCGCGTGGTATCGCCATGAGACGACCTCGATTAGTTACTGCCACTTGTTCCGGCACCAAACTTGCAGATTGGCGAGCAACTTGCTAAAAACTAGGGTTTCGACGAGTGGGGACGTGGAGGGACTAAAAATTTGCGTGGAGAGCCAAGACATTTGGAAATACAATTACATGTTGCAATTGGATAACCGCTCCGCCGCTCGACGGGCGGCGTTGTCGTTGCGGCAGTGGGATATATACTCATGTGCCAGCGCGTATGGGCGCGCGTCGGCGGCAGGCTCCAGCGGTGCGCGGCGCCCCCAGAAAAGTACAAAGCCTGGAGCAACTTGCAAGGGGATCGAGATTCGTTCAAACGATGCACAAGCACAAGGTTACGAAGTTCTAACTACTGCAAGGCTTTTCTTCCTTTGTTTTATGCGCATGATTTTGCAGCAGTTCCAACACATATAGGTGATAGGTCCTTGTCTGTTTCGGAGCTGCTGATCCCTGTAGCCGTTGCCGACTCCAATGCTTCTGGTTGGCCCGGAACTGCCGCATTCTGTGAACCTGCCCTTCTCCGTATATCATACTACTGTTGTCTGGAATATTAGGGTGGTCTGTCGCCAGGTTAACTAGAAGAAGGAAGTAGGTAAACCTTTTTCCTATTTGATCGATGATGCGAAGAAATTTGCAACGGCTGTTCGACATCGTCAGCTGTCACTGCCCTGTACTGTAATTATTAATTAGATTCTCACTTGCATGTTCATCAAGGTCACCTAGTAGTAATACTATTCCATTACCCAACCATTATTACAAGTAGTAATGTGACAATGAACCATGAATTCTATTGAGATGGAGAAGAATCATATGCATGATTTTCTACAACTTGGAACTAGCCAATAGTTCGAGTCTAACTTGGCATGTGCCCTGAATAACTTTTCAGTTAAAGGAAACACACTAACCTTCTTTTTCTTGTCCATTTATCATTTTCCTCATTTTTGAACGATACATTTCCACTTTATTAAATATCTCCTAAACTTCACAATATTCGGATATTTGGAACTTTAAATTCAGTTCTAAGCCGGTTATTACCATGTACATTTTGGAAGGGGTTATGTATTACTCTCTCCAAAATTGTAGGTCGTTTTAGCTTTTCTTGATACATATATGCTCCATCTATTCCAAGTTATAAGGACACTCTGGCTTTTGTATATACAAAGTATTTTTTGCTATGCACTTAGGATAGAGTGCCCAACGGCTGTGGTGTTTAAACTTATGCTTGGTTGTCAGTTGTCACTGAAAAGTTCCATCGAATAGATGGAATACTGAGGATAAGAGTCAGACATGCCAAGTGGCCTTTTATTAATAAAGACTTATTATCCAATGAGGTCCTCTATGGAAAGTGGCTATTTGGAAACACTAGGGAGTAGGGATATATAATGAAATAGAAAAATAGTCACGACTTGACAAATAAAATAACCGTGCCTTTTCCAGCCAGCTACAGTCAGTATAAGCATCTTGTGCATTGACAGATCACAAATGCACAGAAATGTGCCATGTATTTGTCTTCACGATCCATGCCGCATTAAAATGTTAAAGAGACGCACTTGTTTGCTATATTTTGAGCTAATTTTCAGTAGTTAGTATACTGTACACACACATTCCTTTCAGAAAAAAAAGCTCAATGTTTTTTCAAAAACCTCAAAAACGGAAAATACAATCGTGAGCATAGGTGCAGATGGCCAGTTGCCCACCCTCATTCTGAGCCATCAGAGATACGGAAATATTGTAAATTCTCAAATAATTAAGGTTAAAGTGAAGCGTGTCTCTACTGCACTCACGTCCTATAAAATGAGAAATGCACCATACGGTTCAGTAGCACTGAACAGAATATTCTTGCAGTGTCCAGAATTCCAGGTCCACTCGATGGATGCTAACTGTCTCCCTGTGATAGCACATGCAAATATCTTATTCTGCTACAGAAGTACGTACGTTGGCTAGTTGCAACCTCTGCAGAAGGTATGTAAAATTATTGAACTGAACTAATTCGATGAGCACTTATTATTAATTGCTTGTTTTGGTTTAGTCAGGACTTAGTATTTCTGGAAGGTCAGCGATGCCCCTTCTGCTTATTATTCTGACTGATTGAGCGGGTTTTTGGCATCAGCCACTCATTAAAGAACTGCTAGCTTCCTCGTGACATGAGGTCAGTATTATTACAGCTCGCGTCTAGTTCGTTGGTCACCATACATACTACTATACTGAGTGTGGGCAGACGTAACATAAGGGAATCATCCCTCTATCCATGTGGACTGCAGACTGGTCGATTGAGCCTGCAGCTAATTACTTTCTTAAACTGCTCGTTTTGTTAGTTCACACCCTAGCGCTAATTAAGCTGTTATGCTGATCTACTAATCGCTGAAACGAGGTACATATGTTTTCATCAGTTACTTGCATGGAATGGAAGCCGACAAATAATTGCACTGGAGGGTTTACCGAAACTTCAGTGCTGGTTTGGTGACCTGGGAATTGGAGGGAATTCATGGGAAGAAATCCACTCGCTATTTAAAATTGAATAACAAGGGGATTTATCCTCCATGGATCCTCTCCAATTCCCTGATCACCAAATCAGTCCTTAGTATGGTCCGCTATACGAAGTTTTTTCTCGGTGCGTCAACTTTAATACCCTGCTTTGCTTTTTTGTTGTTGTTTCCCAATAGTAGTTGGATATATGTTTTAATTTGTCCTTTTATTTGAAAGGTATATATATGATCAGACAGCTCAACAGCTAGCTATATATTGGAGTAGGTCCTCTCAGCTGACAGAAGAGCGTGATGTATGAACCATAATAGCGCGCTGTATTGAATATACTGCTGGTGGTGTACATGAGAAAGAATCAGCCGAGATAGTTTATCAACATAGAGATAGGGACCAAGCAAAGCCCTCTCTTCCTCAGCTCGTTGCTCTCACACAGCAGCGCCTTCTCGATATTACTTGAACTGTTGATGGCTTGTTGATCCCCCACGCCAGTCACCTGCTGTTTTGAACCCACGGCTTCCACGTACTTGGCCTGCAATGTTTCAAAAAGGTAGAACAGGTGTAAGAGTACAGCAAGGGAGGAAATAACCACCATTTCCCAAAAAAAAAGTTAGATGCAATAATATATAAAGGGCTGTGTGTAGGTCGAGCAAGCGTACCATGAGCTGCAGGTGGTGGTGGGGCATGTTGGACTCTTTCGCGCCATCCATAGCTGTCATTTGCTTCAAGCCGAAACTCTCCATGGTAGCCATCTGCACAAGGAGAGTCCATTACAACCACGTTACGACTTACAAGACAAGCTATATATATACCGTGCTGTCTGCTGTGCTGTTCGAAATAAAATAAAAGGAGGATCTCTTGCTAACCTTTTGGCCAGCTGCAGAAGAGCAGGCGGTGTCCTGTAGGGACTCGTCGTCGTCGCCGCCACACATGAGCTGGGACGTGATAAAGGAGGAGGTGTCGGCGTCGCCGTCGCCAAAGGAATTGAAGGAAGAAGAGAAGCCGGAGGAGAAGCCGCCGCCGCCGCCAGAGACCGCCGCTTGCTGATCATCCGTCGTTGCGATGTCGTCTTGCGGCATGGAGGCCAGGAAGTTCGCGATGTGCACGGCCCAGCTGCTCTCGCCGCCGGCTGATGACATGGTGGACGTGGCCGCCGGGCTGATGACGCACGAGGAGGCTGATTTGTTCTCCATTGTTCTGACCGGTAGTGCCCGGCCGGAAGAAGCAGCAGGAGTTGCAGCGGCAGCTCTTGCTATCGATCTGTTGTGCTGCTTTGTTTTCCGGATGGGAGTGAAGAACGTTCGCTAGAGTCTGTGGGTATATATACAGGTCCTATTACTCCTATAGTGGATGAACCGACTAGTAGGTAGCAGCGGCAGCAGCACATGAGTATGTATATTTAAACTGTTTGCGAGTAGAATACAGTTGAGAAATCTGAGAATCTTCTTGTGAGTTGCGTGTGTTATTGACTGACGCTATGCTATATAGCACGTATATAGTAGAGCGCACGCATATGTACATGTACAGTGGTATATAGCTACATCCGTTCTTGAATATTTATCTCATTTTTAAACTAAAACTGACAAATAAAAAAAACGAACGAAGTTTAGTTATCGTTTTGGAAAAGGTTTGAATCAAACTTATAAAATTTTGGCTATAAATAACGGTTTTATTATTTAGTTTAAAACCCTAATGTTTATATGTATTGTTTTGTCTTAAAAAGTGTTTTTATAAAAGTATAAATGTATTAAAAGTTTATTTGTATTTTAACAAAAAAAATTGGTTAAAGTTATATTTTGAAGGCCGTGTCGCTGTACTAAACGACAACTAATAAGAAACTAAAGGGGTATGAGTAACACTTTTCATGTGCTGAGTTTGAGTTTGAATCCAGTGGAAGTAAATTTTAGGTTGGACTAGGTTAGAAAAAGGTCTCTTGCTAGTTCTTTTGATTGTGTGCACATAAGATGGGCCTATAGAGAGCGGATCCTCATGCAAGGCTGGGAGGGCTCAAAGAGCGAGTAAAGATTTGATCTATAGAGGGTGGTCTCTTGTTAGTTCATCTGGTCGTGTACACACGAGATGGACTGACCTATGAAAGACATATGCTCATGTAAGGATGAGATGACTCAAAACACGAGTAAAGATTTGACTTATAGGGGTAGTCTCTTGCTGGTTCTCCTGGTCGTGTGCACATGAGATGGACTGACCTGTAGAGGACAAATCCTTGTGTAAGGTTGGTAGAGTCAAAGCATGCACGGGTAAGGATTTAGCCTATAAAGGATGGACCCTTATGCTGCACGGGGTAACTTTCGTGAATTTTTTCGGTCGGACTCGATTGAACTTTTTCTTGATACAATACCATTGGATAGTCTTTCCTCTACCAACCGACTATTATGCATGAGTAACCGCCATTGCATTGCATTGTTTATTCTTTAGTCCTCGAATGAAAAGGAAAGAAAGAAGAAAAAGAAAGTTTTTGTTTTTGTGGCGCGAAGGAAGCGTACGTGTGGCGGTTGGGATGTATATCAGCTCCGGGCAATAATGATATGTTTGGGTATAGCGCGAGAGAGAGAGAGGTCCACAGTCCACTTCATTCAACAGCTCAAA
Organism: Zea luxurians; assembly: GCA_029449295.1. Lineage (NCBI taxonomy): Eukaryota > Viridiplantae > Streptophyta > Magnoliopsida > Poales > Poaceae > Zea > Zea luxurians. Next base: position 19,695,968 of record JAOPSE010000032.1, on the reverse strand, counting down.
CAGGTTGTTGAAGGAGCCCAGACCAGTCCACATCATCAATCGTCGCCTCTTTTTTGCCTTGTTTTTAGAACTGGACTGAACGTGGTACCGAGAGAGCAGTTACGTAATAATGGCGAAAAGTTGCAGCGATCGAGGAGGATCCGATTGGAGAACCACCGGTCACGTCACCGGGAAATTAAACGGGAAATTAAGGGAAGATTGAGATCGGAGTATATGTGTACGTGGTGCGCCGGCGGCGGCGGCGGTCACCGGTCACGTCACATCGATCGGGTCGGAGAGGGACGATCGATCGAGAGGCGCTGAGCACGTCTGTGCATGGTGGCGCGCGGCCTCGCGGGCATTCTAATCCGAGGATCCCATGCGATCAGGAGCGATATGATCTGAAGCGACCGAATCCTTGGGATGGGATGGGAGTGGGAGTGTGGGACCATTGTTTAGTTCGTTCGTTTGGTTCGTTACTTATGTCGATCCATCCACGAGTAGTAGAGAGCTAGCAGCGGTATAGTACTAGTAGAGATCGGGGGATCCACATGTCCATCTGCCGTTGCTCTCAACCTACGCCAACGCCATGCATGCATCACCGCTTACGTCGCCGCCACTTCATCGTCGATCGTCTATCTCGCCTAGCTAAGCTAATAATGACGTGCGCTCGTCTATCACACCTCTACTGAATACCACCCTCGTTTTTTTTTAAAAAAAATAACTCAGAGCTTGTTCGATTAGCTCTTAATCTATGTGGATTGAGTGAGTTTAAAATCCAAGCAAGTCATATTTCTTCTCAATTTTTTACAATCTCATCCAATCCATAAGTAACGAGATTAACCGAATAAAGCCTTTTTTTTGAAAGGAAGGGGCAAAAGACTTGCCGCTCCGATATATTAGATTAGAGAAGAAAGGAAAGGATAATACAAAACCAAAACCACTGAAGGGAAGGGGATAAGAAAGAAAAAATAAAAAAAAGCTAAAAAGAGATAAAAGAACTTAAAAGGAGAACAAAAACCCACTAGACGAGACCAACAAGACCTCAGCTACTAGCAATATCCGTTGACTGCAAGAGCCACTTGTTCAACGCTTCTATGCTGACTTTGGAAAATTCTGTTATTTCTTTCCAGCCATAAATTCCACCAAAAATGAATTAGCAGGCCGTCGAAGCATCTTCTTGACTGTCTGTTGCAAAGGTTACGCAGACCCGTCCACCAATCATACAATAAAGTGTCACTGAGAATCCCATTCAAGAAAGGAAGGTTGGCCCAAGACAAAACTTTGTTCCACACCTCTCTACTAAAGGGGCAGTCCTTGCCTAAGTGGAGAATTGTTTCTGGGGCCGAGTTACAGAGACAGCATATTGGGTTGCAAGGCCAACCCCTTTTAAGAAGGTTATCGACCGTTAGGATTCTCTTATGTAGTAGTGTCCAGGCAAAGAAACGGCACCTCGGTTCCACCTTAGCCTTCCAAATAGGGCAGAGATTCATTGTACTGTAATTGGATGAGAATTGGATGTTGTAAGCACTGTTTGCACTGTACTGCCCATCTGCCGACCATCTCCAAGTAATGGTGTCCTCCAAACCATTAAGCTCTTGCATGTTACCTATGGCCTGCCATAGAGAGACGAACTCTCTAAGCTCAACCTCACCCGAGCATGGGAAGCATAATCGTATCCACTTGTTGTTAGTGAGTGCTTTGTCCACCGTGATGTTCTTCCTCTTTGTCTTCTTGAAGAGCGAAGGTGCAATGTTCTTAGGGGCTTGACCTTGGATCCAGCTAGATTTCCAGAACTCCGCTATCTTTCCATTGCCAACCGTCACCATTGTGGAAGCATTGAAGAGATCTTCATCAGTTTTGTCACAAGGAAGCTTCATGGCAGTCCACGCCCTGTCTTTGCACTTCCATCGTAACCAAAGCCATCTTAGTCTTAACCCCCTCGCAAAACGATCAAGGTCCAGAATTCCAAGACCCCCCTTGCTCTTTGGGAGGCAAGTTGTGGGCCAGTTGATAAGGCAGTGACCCCCGGTGCAAGCCTCCGGATTGTTCCCTTTCCACAGGAAGTTTCGTCTCATTTTGTCAATTGATTGCAGCAGCCATTTTTGAGGCGGAAAAACCGTTAGATGGTAGATTGGCTGAGCGGATAGCACCAATTTTTACTAGAGTTTCCCTACCAGCCTTGGATAGCAGTTTGCCTTTCCAGCCAGCCAACCTGTTGTTAATTTTTTCGATTAGTGGTTGGAGATCAGCCCTTTTTACATTCCTGTAATGAAGGGGTAGCCCTAGATACTTCCCGGGTAGGCTAGAGTATTTTCCAGGGAACACATCCATTAGCGTTGGCCATAATGATGCTGGATATCGAATTGGGAAAATTTCTGTTTTGTCATAGTTGATCTTTAGTCCTGAACACCCCTCGAACGCGTTGAGAATCCCTTTCAGCACCTCCAAGTCTGATTTGTCTGCTCTAACAAAAACACCCGCATCATCCGCGTAGAGAGAGCATCGAAGCTTAGCCCCTCTAGGCAGCACCTGTCCAAGCATTCCATCCTCAGCGGCCTTCTCAATCATCCGATGCTGCGGGTCCATCGCTAAAATGAATAGGAAGGGGGATAAAGGGTCTCCTTGTCGATCCCCACGTCTGTGTTTGACTGCCTTTGAACGTTGCCCATTTAAAATTATTCTTGAGGAGGACGAACCCAGAATTTCAGCTACCCAGTTGCGCCATTTCTGGGAGAACCCACAGGCCCTTAACACATCTAGGAGATATGCCCAATTCAGGGTGTCGAAAGCTTTAGAGATGTCAAGCTTGACAAAAAGAGCTGGAGTACCTTTTTTATGCAGCTTCATGATCACCCTTTGCACGTATAGAAAATTGTCATGGATTGACCGGTTCTGGATGAAGGCGTTCTGAGCGTTGGATATAATTTCGTTCATTCTTGGCGCAAGCCTATTTGCCATGATTTTTGTTATAATTTTCATGAAGCTATTGATTAGGCTTATCGGCCTAAACCTATCAATTCTGTCAGCATTTTCCCCCTTGGGTATGAGGATAATGTTTGCTTCATTGACCAGATGCAGGCTTTTGGATCTATGTTGGAAAAAATCGTTTATTGCCATGGAGAGGTCGTTTTTATCAACTCAAAGCAGCATTTGTAGAACTGCCCAATGAACCCATCCGGGTCGGGAGCTTTTTCAGATTGAAGCCTCATGACCACGTCCTTGATTTCACTGTCATCAATCAAGTTGTCCAGCTCAGATAACTCAAAAGGAGCATACCCCAGATGGTCCCAACAAACAGCACTGCTCCTCCTTCCTGTAATGCCTAGAATCTGACTGAAGTGATGTTGTACCTCGTTCATTTTGTCTTCTTGGCTCGTCAACAGCGTGTCATCTCGAATTAGCGATCTGATTAAATTTTTTCTTCTTCTATTATTGCCCGCTAAGTGAAAGAACTTGGTGTTAGCATCGCCCAATCGCATCCAAGTAAGTCTGGAATGTTGTCTTGCTCGTGCCCTCTGAGCGGAGGCAATATCCAGAATCTTGATTTTAAGGGTCCTCCTGAATTCCAATTCTTCGGAGGAGAGTTGTCTAATCTCTTGTGCTTTCTCCAGAAGAGTGAGGATGATCTGAATGATAGCCATCTGCACTTTGAAGTTGCCAACTGTATTGCGTCTCCAGGTCAGAAGAGCCTTGGCCGTGCGAGTCATTTTTACGTGAAGTCGAAGGATGGCATCATCAGTGTTAACTGTAGAATTCCATGCTTGATGGACTACCTCGTGGAACCCCTCAATCTGTGGCCAGAACGATTCGAATCTGAACCCCCGGTAGAAGCTAACCGGAGAGTGGCCTTGCATTAAAAGCGGGCAATGGTCTGACGTCATGGTGCACATGGAGTGTAGATCAGCCGAGGGGTACAAGTCATGCCATTCTATTGTCGTGAAGAATCTGTCAATCCTAGTCATGGTAGGGTAAGCTTGTTCATTTGACCAGGTAAATGCTCTATCGGTGAGATCTAGCTCTAAGAGGTGTAGATCATCAATTGTGCTATTGAACTGCCTCATCATCCTTCTGTTGATTGACCCTTTGTTTTTTTCCCTCGCTCTCCTGATCATGTTGAAGTCACCTAATATCACCCATTCTGGCCTCACCATGGTTTGGATGTTTTTGAGTTCAGAGAGGAATATCATTTTTTCATTGTCCGGTTGGGGGCCGTAAACACCCGTTAGATCCCAAACTTCATCCACCAATCTGGAATTAATTCGGACTGACAGGGAATAGGCTGAAGAGCATGGTAAGAGACCCAAGTCAAAGTAGTCCGAATCAGCAGCGATTAGGATGCCGCCCGAGGCGCCCTGAGAAGGCACGTGAAAAGTTTGATTTGCAAGTTTGGCACCTACAATTTCCTTTAATAATATATTTGACCAGCTCGAGATCTTTGTCTCTTGAAGGCAAACAATGGATGCGCCAGTGAATAGAATTGTATGCCTTACGCTTTCTCTCTTAGCATGATCATTTAACCCCCGCACATTCCAAGAGAAAATAGTGCATTTCGGATTCATAAAGTAATACAAACCACTCTAGTTGAGGCAGAACGAAGCCACAAATCAAATCTCAGCCATGAACCCTGCTGCAGCAAACCAGCAGTAAATAAATAATTTCAAAGAAGGGTTCGCCGAACTAGTACAATGCCTAGACTCAAACGACAATCTGAGAGCACATAGATACAAAGGCATGCCAGGGACCCTAAAGTACTGCCCAGACGCGCTAAAACCAGCAGAAATTAAATAGAGAATAAAGGGTGGGGTGGACTCGGAACCGCGCCAAAAGCGCCTAGCCATCTGAGGAAACATTGATCAGCAAAAGAAACCACCAACAGGCCCAGCAGAAGCAGCTCAGATCCCCTTTGCCTTCTTGGCTTCAATGGTTGGCACCACCTTTCGACCCTTCTTTTTTGTCTTCCCAGCCTTCATGTTGTCTTAATTTAGCAGCTCCATGATTGCCTCCATTTGGTTCTTGGTAAGAGGCCTTGTGAGTAGACTTGCGATCTGCTCAAGTGAATCAAAATCAGTAAAGCCTGAAGAACTAGAACAGTCTGGATTTTTAACTGCAGCATTGTTAAGTTTGGCGCGAATGATTTCCTGAGCTTTGGATATTGCATCTCGGTTAGTTCCAGTCTTAAAGTTTTCCTTCGCAGCCAACCTAACACTTGATCTTCTAGTGATGGGTTGCTTCTGAAATTTAAATGTATGCGATGATGTGGTCGTGATACTTTTCGGCGGAGATGGAATCAGTGGTGGCTCTGGTGGATTTGTTATTGCCGCGATGAAGTCGATCAACTGAGTATTGGCGGCTAAGATGTTCCCTGTCGTCAAAGCAGGAGAAGCTCTTAAGGCTTCGTGATTATTACTATGAACTGGTTGAAAATCTGGTTGACAAACTGGTTGGTTATCGCTGACGCCCGGCTGAAAAACTGGGCTGGAATGGATAGTTGAGGCAGCTGGCAAGTTGTGCTCTACAGCTTGATTATCATTCACAAGTTGGGAGCCTAAAAACTCAGACGGTTGGGCAGCTAGGGTCTTGGCTGGAATAGAATTGTTTAGGGCCAAAACACTGTCTAAACTGTTGAGAACAGCAGCTGGCAAGTTGTGATCTACCGCTTGATTATCATTTACAGGTTGGGAGTCTAAAAACTCAGTCGGTTGGACAGCTAGGGTCTTGGCTGGAATAGAATTGTTCAGAGCCAGGACACTGTCTAAACTATTGAGAATTGTGGCAAAAACATTATTGAGATCAACAAAATTGGATACCTTGCACTTGGAGGCAGCAGAGTCGTGCGAGGTTTCCTGGTTGTCACCGCCAATAGAACCTGGCTTGCTTCCAACACCAGCAGCAAGTCCCAGACCGCCTACCTGCGGCCAGACAGCAGAAACAATAGGGTCTGCAAATGAAACAGTTTTGCCCTTCTTCTTGGGCATCCAGCAGTGAGTTGATGGTGTCATCCCCAGACCATGTCGACGGAAAGGAGTTGAATGCCTATGCTTGTCGTTGGAGCTATAGCAGTCATCCATCCCTCCCCGGCAACGCGACGAACGCGCCCAACCGGAAAGGCTGCGGTGTCTACGGTTTCCACTGCGTCTGTCACGCTGAAAATCTCCCTCATCATCATCGTGGCCCCAGTCACGACGCACAGTCTCTCTATCTCTGAAAATTTCTGTACGTTCCCTTTTTTCACCCATTGAGTCCGGGGCACCATAGTTCCAGACAAACTCCCTTCGCTGCTTGCGATTAGGAGACCCCCCTTGGATCCCCTCCCACGGAGGAAGGTGAGGTCTTCCACAACCTCGATGTGATTACGAAGAGTGTATACATGGCCAGCTTTCATATCAGAAGGTTCATCATAATGGGCACCAGCAAGCGGCAATGGGGTGCTAACTGGTGGAAGTTCCCTGTCCGATTCTAAAACCGTTAGCTAGACCTCTTTGGGGATGTCACAAGGGTCAGAGCACCATGCCCATAGATCGAAGGACCTAATGCGCTCTCTACACCTTGTGCGCTCTTGCACATAGTGAATTGCACAGCTCTTGCCTAAGGCCTTCGAAGCCACTTCTTCCCCCCAATAGTGAACCGGAATACCTTCAACCCGGACTTTAACTCTAAACTCCAGGTTCGTTTTCCTAGCATAGCTGTCCTCTGACCAATCTCCAAAATGGAAAATCCGACCACGATACGAGACATCACCGATTACCGATTAAAGCCTCACTTGGAAATTTTTAGCGCTGTGATTTGGCACGACATATGTGCATGCAGATCATCAAGCAACCTAGCTAACGACGTGTGCTCCTCAGAATCATGCAATTAATTGAGCTAACCTATCAAGCTAATATAATGATCGGGGGGGGTCAAATATGCATGCATGAAACAAAGAGACACGGGAGAAGTATCTCTGAAAACGTAATATGCATGCGTTACGCCGTTACCTATGCATGACTAGCGAGGACCCTAGAGCAAAATGAAATGATGAGAAGGTACGTACTTAGGCCTCGTTTGATTCATGTCTGAACTTTAGCGACTAAAGTTTAGACCTTGGAACTAAAGATTAGTCCTTATGGTCGCTAGATCGGTGAGGAATTAAAAAGAAGTATCAATAGGTGGTAACGTTGGCCGGGGGCCTCTACCCACGGCCGAGCAAGAGGAGAGATTCTCCCTTCTAATTCTTATCTGCTTTATTTCTCATCCATTGATTACATAAATAGGCCGGTAGGCCGCCCCTATCTACTTACAGATCCTTTTCTCCTAAAAACTCTTCTAAAAATTCTCAACAAACTACTAACTGATAACCTTACTAGATAATCTCAACTAATCTCTTAAATAATCTCAACTAATCTTCTAATCTTATCTTTAACTATCCTTATCTAATCCCCCTTGAGGGCCCATGACTGTTGTTGCGCAGCCCCTCCATGGGCCTCCTTAGGCCCTAACACTACACCCTTCCTGGACAAGCGGCTCATCCTCGAGCTGCCGCATAACGGGTGCTCAAAGACCGAGTCTACTTGACCCAAAACCAGACACCTAGAAAAGAAGCCTTTTACATCTCGGCTTATCTTATTATTCCAAATCTGATTTTTTACCCATAAGATAAGGCGGGCATGCACGTGTGCAGCCACCTAGATCCCATGGACGCCATCTGCATGAAAGGGGAGCACATGGATGAGCACCTGGAATAGGTCGCAACAATAACCAGCGGAGGCGCCCTCGTGGCGGCCGGTAGCGGAATGTGGTGGCGCTAAATAGTGCGTCCTTGTTGATGACGAGGTGAGTGCCTTCCCTACCGTCGCTGTCGTAGAGTTGAAGTTCGTCGCCCGCGGGACACATAACATGCTCGCACTTAGAGATAACGGCCCGATGCCGCTGCTGATGGCCGTCCGATAGGGCGAGGTCGCGCCCCTGTTTGCCGAGGTCAACCACCACCAAGGCCGCCTCGAGCATCTGCCGGTGTATCTCCTGCACTCTCCGTTGTGCAAAGAAGCCACGAGCAGTAGCTTGTATGCCCACAACCGCTGACGTCCGGAGCCATGCGAACAACGCCAGCTGGTGTTGCTCATGTTGCACTGCTGCCTTGATTTGCAGCAGCCCTTGCTCAACCTTCTGGAGCATGGCTTGCATCTGAAAGTGCATTCATCCCTTTTGTGAGTTTTGGTGATTTGGATAACAACACATTTAAAGGTCTAACAAGTTTGCTAAGTGTTGAATAGGAAGATCAGTGAACAAGGTTCAACACAAGGTCAAATAACCAGTGAGACAATGCAAATGGATATAATATGGTCTCTATATTGGTTTGAATATATGGACAAGACCTGAGAAATCACTATGCATAAATATGATCATAATAGAGGTTGAAGTGATTAAGAGGATTGGTCAAGCCAAAGTGAATATGATATGAGGAATCGTGAATTGGCTTGACCATATTACTATTAGTCCATATATGAATATATGAGAATCAAACTAGAGCTTGATTGATCTTAGCAGTTATATCTAAATGACATTCAAGCAAGGTTCACAATATTGAAGAAATGATTCTCTCAATGGATGCTCAATAGGATGTGACTCAAGAATGGCTTGATAGGGTGAAGATAGCAAGGAAAGGGCTTCGAGGAACTAAGCGAAGGTGAAGGCCAAGCGACGGCTTGTAGACCGAGGTACCATGGCTAAGGTGAAGAAGAGAGTACTTGCACTAAGTCGATGAACTAATCAGCTATAAAGAGTTACAACATGTTGATGCATCAGTAAGATGTCTTGAAGCCATGATTTTAACTCATATATGGTGAAATGGCACATGTCACAGGCTCGATTTGTGTTTGCTTCAAAATGTGAGACAAAGATGTTTGTGATCCTTATGAAGCAACACCATGGAGAAATCACACTTGAGACACCAATGACTCAAGGAGTTTACTTAATTATATTTTATTTAACTTGAGTATAGGAATCATCGTACTATCAAGGGGGATCCATAAAGAAGGTTGGTGTTGGTACTAAAGCTCAAAATCCTTGATCCAAAACTTCCATTTTACCCTTGTTAATCCTTAGTGAAAGTATGTAGTACAACCTTTTTAAGTCTATCTTGGCCAAAATTGCTCTCTGGAAAATACTGGTTCAGCCGGACACTCAACCGGTTTTTGTTTGGTGGAAACAGGTTCAACTGGTTTTAAAACAGGTTCAACCGATTTTTGCACTGTTCACCTTTTTTGAAAATACTGGTTCAGCCGGACACTCAACCGGACACTCAACCAGTTTTTGTCTGGTGGAAACAGGTTCAACCGGTTTTAAAACAGGTTGAACCGGTTTTTACACTGTTCACCTTTTTTTGAAAATACTGGTTCAGCCGGACACTCAACCGGACACTCAATCGGTTTTTGTCTGGTGGAAACAGGTTCAACTGGTTTTAAAACAGGTTCAACCGGTTTTTGCACTGTTCACTTTTTTCTGCCAGTCTGCTGTGTCAGCCAAAAAGATGTGCGCAGCTTTTTGAAAACCGGTTCAACCGGTTTTTGGGCAGAAAAGTAAAAAACGGCTAGTTTTGGAGCCCCACCTATATATACTCACTCCTACCTCTCTCCCCACAGTAGAGCACGACTTGGACTCCATTCCTAACTTGAGAAACACCTCCCACTCTCTCTCACACACCTCTTGCCTCTCCCATTTCAAATCTTTGGAGAGAAATCTTTGAGTGAGTTTGAGAGCTGCGGTTTTTGTGCTTCATCTCCAAATCTCTCTTGCTCTTCTTGATTCGAGCTTTGGTACTACATCGAGTTCTTTGTGGATTCATTACTCTTGGAGCTTCTAGCTCCTAGACGACTAGGTGTCTCTTGTGAGTCTCCAAATCTTGTGGAAGACCACAAGAAAGTTTGTATTACCCGCTCGTTTGAGCAAAGATTATTGTGTGGGCTTGACCTTTGTGGTCGGCAAAGGGAGGATTAGGGTTGAAAGAGACCCGGCTCTTTATGGGCGCCTCAACGAGGAAGTAGGGCACCTTGGTGGTGTGACCGAACCTCGGGATAAATCTTGTGTCTCTTGTGTTCTTGCTCATTGTGTTTGTTTGTGTTCTTCGTTCTCTCACCATTGCGTGGAAGATTTGTTTATATCTTTTTGGTGTGTGGATTTTGAGAAGTGCCCTTCTCAGATCTACTACTTTGAACCCTGTGGATCAACTAGAACATCTCATTTCCAAAGTTAACTGGGTGGATTTTGAGATCAATTCAGTTTTATATCTCATTCTTTAGTTGAGCTCGTGCAAACCGGTTGAACCGGTTTTGACACCAGTTGAACCGGTTTTATCCAGTTCGTTTCTAGTTTTTGTTGAAAAAGTTTCCACTTGCCTATTCACCCCCCCTCTAGGCAACTTTCAGCATCTTTGTGAGATCAGCCCTTATATTGGTCCACAAATCCCCCATCAATGGAGCTGGTGATTGCTGAGTCGTGGCTGCCCCTAGTGGCGTCGCCCATGGGGACGGAGACGCCGTCAACGAAGATGATGTGATGAAATTTGGCGTTGTCCCTAGGGATGGGCACGCCGGCGTCCAGGATGTGGTGACAAAATTGGCAGGCGATGCTTGAAAGGGAAATGTGCCCTTGGGCAATTTCTATAATGTTTTGGTGATTAAGTGCTCAACACATTTTATTAAGTTCTTATGTGCCAATTAAAGTGAGAAGTGATCAAAGAAAAAGGTACGTTTCTAGACTTAGTGCATTGCTTTTAAGTACTAATGTGTTTTGTCTAAGTGCTAGAAACAGTGAGAAAAGGATTGCAAAAGACTTGGCTGTATACAGCCAACTGCAGCTCAGTCTGGCACACCGGACTGTCCGGTGGTGCACCAGACAGTGTCCGGTGCGCCAGACTGGTCTCCGGTGAAAAGACCGCTCTCGGGAGTTGACGGCGATGTACGACTATAATTCACCGGACTGTCCGGTGGTGCACCGGACTGTCCGGTGAGTCGTCCGCGAAGAACTCGTCGCTCTCGGGAAACGAAAAAGGGCGACGTGGCTATAATTCACCGGACTGTCTGGTGAGCCAATGGTCGGCCGCGCAATCCACGGGCGATGCGTGGCATCTCCAATGGTCGACTGGGTGCACCAGACTGTCCGGTGTGCACCGGACAGTGTCCGGTGCGCCAACTGGCCTGGAGCTGCAACGGTCGACTGTGCCCGATTTGGAAGGCAATCACGCACCGGACAAGCTACTGTAGCTGTCCGGTGGCGCACCAGACTGTTTGGTGCGCCACTCGACAGAAGGCAAGGATGGCCTTCCAAGTTTGCCTCCAACGGCTCTTAGCTGCCTTGGGGCTATAAAAGGGACCCCTAGGCGCATGGAGAAGTAACCCAAGCATTCACTAAGCATTCTAAGACTCCCACACTCCGCCTCCGCGCATTTGATCGACTGTGTTAGTGATTTGAGCTCCGTTTGAGTTGTGAACTCTTTGTGCTACGTTTCGAGCTCAAGTCTTGGCTTGTGTGTGTGTGCTGCAGATTTGTGTCGTGTGTGTGTTGCTTCTCCCAACCTTACTATGTGCTTTCTTTGATCTTTGTTGTAAGGGCGAGAGACTCCAAATTGTGGAGATTCCTCGCAAACGGGAAGATACTCTAAACAAAAAGACCGTTGTATTCAAGTTGATCATTGGATCACTTGAAAGGGGTTGAGTGCAACCCTCGTCCATTGGGACGCCACAACGTGGAAGTAGGCAAGTGTTACTTGGCCGAACCACGGGATAAAAATCGCGTGTCTCTTGTGTTGGATTCTCTGTGATTGTTGTGCTCACAAGAACTCGCTCCAAATCTACTTAGTCACGCTAACACTATAACATCTAAGTTTTGTGGCTGTTTAGAGTTTGATTTTACAGGATCACCTATTCACCCCCCTCTAGGTGCTCTCAATTGGTATTGTTGGGGGTGTGCTTCGTCACAACCCCTGAAGGATATCATGAGGAATAGAGAAGCTACTGGAAGGATTGGCAAATGGGTCGCGGAGCTTAATGAATTCACTATTGACTATGTGCACAGATCTTCAATTCAATCTCAAGCGCTAGCAGATTTTATCGCTGATTGGACGCCAGGGGCTCACGAAGAAGGGACAAGCAAAGATGCCGAAGCTTGGACAGTTTTTTGCGATGGTTCTTGGGGAGCCTTCGGTGCAGGAGCATCTGCGGTCCTAATTGCACCTTCGAAAGTCAAAACATGTTATGCAGTAAAACTATATTTCAGTTGCACAAATAATATTGCTGAGTACAAAGCACTTCTATTGGGGCTTCGGAAACTAAGGGCAATGGGAATAAGAAGGGTCATCCTAAAGACTGATTCTCAAGTTATTGCTGGCCATGTGGATAAAAGCAGCAAGGCACGAGATCTGAAGCTTGAAAAATATCTGGATGCAGTTCGAAGGCTGGAAGCTTCCTTCGAAGGTTTTTCCGTCAAGAATATTCCAAGAGGTGAAAATGAACATGCAGATTTGCTAGCCAAATCAGCGGCTCAGGGGCTCCCATTACCCTCCGAAGTATTTTTTGAAACAATAAAAGCACCTTCAGTTGAGCTCATGGAGAGAAGAATGCTTACTATTTCTCCAGTACACAGTGAAGACTGGAGAACTGAAATAATATCTTTCCTCCAAGGCAATTGTCTTTCAAGTGACGAAGCTTATAACAAGAGAATGGAGGCAAGAACAAGACCATATGTGTTAATAGAAGGGGAATTGTATAAACATGGAGTTTGTTCACCACTCCTTAAGTGTTTATCAAGAACTGAAGGTGTGGAATTAATGAAAGAGATACATGCAGGTCTGTGTGGATCTCATATTGGATCTAGGCCCTCGTTGGGAAAAGTTTTTCGACAAGGATTTTATTGGTCGAAGGCAGCTTCGGATGCAGCAGAGTTAGTCCAAAAATGTGAAGGCTGTCAAAAATGTGCAAGAGACCAAAAGCAACCTTCATCACTCACTCAATTAATATAGCCCACTTGGTCATTGCAAAGGTGGGGCCTCGATTTGCTAGGCCCACTTCCACCAGCACAAGGGAATTTAAAATATGTTGTGGTGGCGGTAGAGTATTTTTCCAAGTGGATTGAGGCGAAGCCTTTAGCAACAATAACATCGATCACTGTCTAGAAATTCTTTTGGCAAAACGTTGTTTGTCGCTTCGGAGTACCGAAGGCTATTACTATAGACAATGGAACGCAGTTCGATGTTGAAGCTTTCAAGGAATTCTGTGAACAAATTGGCATGAAGATTCATTTTGCATCGGTCAGACATCCGAAGTCAAATGGACTTGTTGAAAGAGCTAATGGCATTATAATGACGGGAATAATGAAGTTAATCTTCAATCAGCCCAGAGGAAAGTGGCCAGATGAATTGATCAAAGTGGTGTGGAGCCACAACACAACAATATCAAGGTCAACAGGTTTTACACCATTCAAACTATTGTTTGGTGACGAAGCAATCACCCCAGAAGAAGCTAAGGCAGGATCAATAAGAACAGTGGCTTCGGCAGAAGACGAAGCTGATTATTCTGTGGCAAAAGATGCTATAGAAGGGATCAGGCTTCAGGCCATAGAGAATATCAATAAATACCAAGCCGAAACAATAAAATGGTGTGACAGAAAAGTTCGGCTAAAGAGCATTAAACCAGGACATTTGGTACTTCGGAGAGTGGCCAACCCAGATACAGTAGGCAAGCTGCAGCTCAAGTGGGAGGGACCTTTTCTGGTAGTATCTTCGTCAAGACCCGATTCTTACAGATTGAAGGACATGGACGGCAATGACATTCCTAGATCTTGGAATGTGGATGAGCATCGACGATATTATGTCTAGCTTGATGTAATCTTTTTTCTATTTTATGGTACCCTTTTCCTTTCCAAAGGGGGAGAAAGGTTTTTAATGGGGCCATAGCATGTAATTTCTCTTTTTCTTATTTAGCTCTATGAGAGCAAAATCCCCCAAATATGTAAATGTAAAAACTGAGCATGCACCATCGAGTGCAGGGAGAAAGGAAAAAACAGGGAGAAGCTCGAAAGTCGTCCCTAAGGGGATGCAGAGCACGACGAAGCTACAAAAAGCCGTTCCTAAGAGAGCGCAACGTAAGTTTTCTGCTCAAAAGTCGTTCCCAAGGGAATGTTTTCGGATCTTCGGCTCTCCGAAGCCTAGGAGACTTTTTCACGGATCAAGCTCGTTACGAAAAACGATCTAGCACCACGAAGGGGCTACTGTTGGGTTGTGCTTCGTCGCCGAAGATCCTGTAAGAAGAAACACCTTCGGCAAATCCTCTCAAAAAGCAGTACCGAAGCTATCATTCATAAAGCTTCGGCATATTGACATGTCCCAAGACGAAGGAGTGAACCGACTTAAAGATAAAATGACCGATCGACCCGTGATAGCTTGTATTATGATTGTAAGCATTTGTAAAGGGCATGAATGTAATTTCTCACAGGCTACGCCCTATGCCTATAAATAGATGAACAGTACCCCCGTACTGTTCACGCTGACTTGTATTCGCTCGTGCATCACGCTTGGACTTTTGCCTTCTGTCAAGCCGAAGGTATAAATGTAATTCAATATTGTTCACGTTCATTCATGATTATATAATTAAGAGATATTAATAATGTCACATGATTATTTTTGTTATTTCTCATGTCTCATATGCTTCTTCTTTCATTAATATATACTGTGATGTCGAATGTACATCCTTCATGACCTTCGTCTGAAGATCATTATATCCTAAGGGAGATAATGCTTCGAAGGACGAAGGGCATTTACCATTAACCTTTTTGCGTTGCCTTGTTCTTAACTCATAGCATTTGAGAACAAGTCCCCAATAGGTATCAGAGCCATACTCTTCATTCAAGGGACTAACCGCCCGAAGAGATGGATCCTAAGGGAAAGGGGATGGTGGTCAATGACAAGGAGAAGGAGTCCCTCTTCAACGAGCCAAGGGACGACAAGCCCACCGACTCAAGCTCAAGTCACAAGAAGAGGGACGGGAAGAAGAAGAGGCGCATCAAGAAGATCATATACTACGATAGCGATGCATCTTCCTCTTCACCAAGGGACGACGATGACGACTCCTCGTCAAATAAAAAGACGGTCAATCAAAACTATTCCTTTGATTATTCCCGTATTCCATACAACTCAAATGCCCATTTGCTTTATATTCCTCTTGAAAAACCCCCACACTTTGATGGAGAGGATTACTCATTTTAGAGTCATAAAATACGTAGTCATCTGTTTTCTCTCCATCCTAGCATCTAGGAGATTGTGGAAAATTGGATGCATTTTGATAGTACGGATAATCTTGTATTCATTAATGAACAAATTCATAAGAATGCCCAAGCTACTACTGTCTTGTTAGCTTCGCTCTGCAGGGATGAATACAATAAAGTGAGTGGCTTGGACAACGCCAAGCAAATCTGGGACACCCTCAAGATCTCAGATGAGGGAAATGACGCCACTATGATCACCAAAATGGAGCTGGTGTAAGGCGAGCTAGGGAGATTCGTGATGATCAGGGGAAAGGAGCCAACTCAGACTTACAATAGGCTCAAGACGTCGTCCGACTCATGCTCAGGTCATTTACGGTTATTGACCCCCATCTTGTCAATCTTATTCGTGAGAATCCCAGGTACACCAAGATGACGCCCGAGAAGATCCTTGGAAAATTTGTGAGCGGGCGCATGATGGTGAAGGAGGCTCGATACATGGACGATGCTTTGAATGGTCCACTACCCATCTACGAGCCGCAACCCGTTGGTCTCAAAGCAACAAGCAGCAAGGAGGCGCTACCAAGCAAGGTAGCTCAAGTGGAGACTGCCGGCCTCAACAAAGATGAGATGGCGCTTATCATCAAGCGCTTCAAGACCATGCTTAAAGGACGCAAGGAGTACCCCAATAAGAACAAAACAAGGGGAAAGCGCTCCTGCTTCAAATACGGTAAGACGGTCATTTCATAGCTCAATGCCCCGATAACGATAATGATCAGGAACAAGAAAAGTATGGGAAGAAAGAGAAGAAGAAGAACTACAGGAAGGCTAAGGGCAAGGCGCACCTTGGAAAGGAATGGGACTCGGGCTGCTCCTCTTCCGACTCTGACGACGAAGGACTTGCTGCCTCGGCCTTCAACAAGTCATCACTCTTCCCTAACGAACGCCATACTTGTCTCATGGATAAGGAAAAGAAGGTATGTATTCGGGACACTCCCAAGTATACTTCTTCTAGTGATGAAGAGTCATCTGATGATGAAGTAGACTATACTTAATTTTTTAAAGGTGTAGATAGAAATAAAGTAGACAAAATTAATGAATTAATTGATGCCTTTAATAAAAATATAGATTACTAGAGAAGCAAGAAGATATTTTGTATGAAGAGCATGACAAATTTATTAGTGTTCAAAAATCTCTTGCTCTAGAAGCTAAAAGAAATGAAATGCTATCCTCTGAGTTGTCTGCTTGCCATGAATCTATTTCTAGTCTAAGGAGTTTAAATGATGAATTAAATGCTAAGCTAGAGGAAGTTAATAAATCTAGTTCATGTGTAGAGCACGTTGTTATTTGTAATAGATGTAAGAATTTTGATGTTGATGCCTATAATGAACATCTTATTGCTATTACTAAATTGGATGATATGGTGGCGAGTCTTAATGCTCAACTTAAGACTTGCAAGGATGATTTTAATAAATTGAAATTTGCTAGGGATGCCTACACTATTGGTAGACACCCTTCAATTAAGGATGGACTTGGTTTCCAAAGGGAAACCAAGAACTTTACAAGTCAAAAGGCTCCCATTCTCAATAAGGAGAAAGGGAAGGCCCCTATGGCTAGTAGTCCTAAAAGGAACCATGCTTTTATTTATGATAGGAAAATTGGTAGTCATTCTTATTATAATAGGAGTTATAATCATGATGCTCATAATTCACATGCTATGTTTGCCTCTAGTTCTACTTTTGTTCATGGTAAAAGCAGGCGCAATCATGTTGTGTCTCATGCACCTAGGAGGAATAATGTTGTGCCTAAGAAAATGTGCAATGAACCCACTACTGTTTTTCATGCTTGCAACACTTCTTTTATTCTTTCATGTAAGAATGCAAAAGTAGTGGCTAGGAAGTTGGGATCCAAATTCAAGGGAGACAAAACTTGCATATGGGTTCCAAAAACTATTCTGACTAACCTTGTAGGACCCAACAAGAGTTGGGTACCTAAAACCCAAGCTTAAATTCCTTGCAGGTTTATGCATCTGGGGGCTCTAGCTGGATAATCGACAGCGGATGCACTAACCACATGATAGGGGAGAAGAAGATGTTCACCTCCTACATCAAGAACAAGGATTCCCAGGATACAATTATTTTTTGAGATGGGAACCAAGGCAAGGTCAAAGGATTGGGCAAGATAGCCATCACCAACAAGCACTCCATATCGAATGTATTTCTAGTAGAGTCGCTTGGTTACAACCTTCTGTCTGTAAGTCAATTGTGTCACATGGGTTACAATTGTCTTTTTACAAACATTGATGTATATGTCTTTAGAAGGAGTGATGGTTCATTAGCATTTAAGGGTGTATTAGACGACAAGCTCTATTTAGTTGATTTTTCAAAAGAGAATGCCGATCTAGATGCATGCTTAATTGCTAAGACTAGTATGGGCTAGCTCTGGCATCGCTGTCTAGCACATGTTGGGATGAAGAACCTTCATAAGCTTCTAAAGGGAGATCATGTGTTAGGACTAACCGATGTCTGTTTTGAGAAAGACAGACCTTGTGCAGCATGTCAGGCAGGAAAATAGGTGGGAAGCACTCATCATAGCAAGAAGGTGATGACAACATCAAGACTGAGAGCACCTAGAGGGGGGGGGGTGAATAGGTGATCCTATAAAACTTGAAACTTAGTGCCACAAAAACTTGATTAGGAGTTAGCACAATAAGGCCAAGTGGCTAGAGAGGAGTCTTAGCAAAACACAATAACCACAAAGAGATCAACACAGAGATGGCACAGTGGTTTATCCCGTGGTTCGGCCAAGTCCAATACTTGCCTACTCCACGTTGTGGCATCCCAACGGACGAGGGTTGCACCCAACCCCTCTCAAGCGGTCCAAAGACCCACTTGAATACCACGGTGTTTTGCTTTCACTTTACTATATCCCGCTTGCGAGGAATCTCCACAACTTGGAGCCTCTCGCCCTTACAGAGATGTTCACAAAGAAGCACGGGAGTAAGGATGGGATGAGCAACGCACACAAGACACAAAATCAGAGCAACACACGCACACAAGTCACAACACGAGCTCTCAACACAACTCAAAGAGTTCTCTACTCAAAGGGAGCTCTAGTTGCTATCACAAAGAATCGAATGCGCGGAATTGAAGTCTTGGTGCTTAGGAATGCTTTGAGAATGCTTGGTGTCCTCTCTCATGCGCCTAGGGGCCCCCTTTTATAGCCCCAAGGCAGCTAGGAGCCGTTGAGAGCATTCCAGGAAGGCAATTCTTGCCTTCTGTCGCCTGGCGCACCGGACAGTCCGGTGCACCACCGGACACTGTCCGGTGCGGATTTCTTTCCTTCTTTGGCGAAGCCGATCGTTGCAGATTCAGAGTCGTTGGCGCATCGGACAGTGTCCGGTGCACACCGGACAGTCCGGTGCCCCCTTCTGACCGTTGGCTCTGCCACGCGTCGCGCGCGGATTACGCGGCCAACCGTTGGCCCGGCCGACTGTTGGCTCACCGGACAGTCCGGTGATTTATAGCCGTACGCCGTTAATCGCTTTCCAAGAGTGACGACTTCGCCTGTGAATGGCTCACCGGACAGTCTCCAGTCTGGCGCACCGGACACTGTCCGGTGCACCACCGGACAGTCCGATGCACCCAGACTACGCAGAGTCTTGGCCGCATAGCCAAGTCTTTTCCAAATTGATCTTTTCCTATTTCTAGCACTTAGACACAATACATTAGTCTCCAAAACAATGTACTAAGTCTTAGAAACATACCTTTTCTTTTGATTTGCACTTTGTTCATCAATTGGCATAGATTAACACTTAAACACTTGTGTTGGCACTCAATCACCAAAATACTTAGAAATGGCCCAAGGGCACATTTCCCTTTCAATCTCCCCCTTTTTGGTGATTTATGCCAACACAACAATAAGCAACTAAAGAAGTGCAACGTCAATGCAAATGAGAACACAAATTTGTTTTGATTTCAATTTGGCATATTTGGATCATTCTTTGCCACCACTTGGTTTTGTTTTTGCAAATCAACCTCAATTTCCTATCTCTAAGTCAAACACACTTGTTGAGACATAAAGAGAGTTGTTCCAAGAGAAATTGATCAAAGATTTCAAAACTCCCCCTTTTTCCCATAATCAACTATTCTCCCCACAAGAAACCAACTTTTGACAAAAGAGACAACAAGAGAGTTTTGACAAACCAAAAGCTCTATTCTACTATTTTCAAAATTCTCAAGTGGTAGCTGATCCATTGGTGAACTTGAAGATTCTTGAACTCGGACCCGTTGTCGCTCCTTATCTTCTTCACCTTGAGCTCAAACTCATTTTGAGCTCTCCTTAGGAAGCGCTTGAGGGTCCCTTGGGTTTCAGATTTATCCTGCAAAAAGAATACCCAAGTGAAGAGGGAAAAATCATCAACAATTACTAAACCATACTTACTTCCCCCGATGCTTAGGTAGGCGACAGGTCCGAAGAGGTCCATATGGAGCAGCTCCAGGGGTCTTGATGTAGTCATCACGTTCTTGATGTGATGAGCACTTCCCACTTGTTTACCTGCTTGACAAGCTACACAAGGTCTATCTTTTTCGAAAGTTACATTAGTTAGACCTATCACGTGTTCTCCCTTTAGAAGTTTGTGAAGGTTCTTCATCCCTACATGTGCTAAGCGGCGATGCCACAGCCAGCTCATGCTAGTCTTAGCAATTAAGCATGCATCTAGACCGGCCTCCTCTTTTGCAAAGTCAATTAAATAGAGTTTGTCGTCTAATACACCCTTAAAAGCTAATGAACCATCACTCCTTCTAAAGACAGACACATCTACATTTGTGAATAAGCAGTTATATCCCATATTACAAAGCTGACTCACAGACAACAAGTTATATCCAAGCGACTCAACTAAGAACACATTGGAAATGGAATGCTCGGATGAAATAGCTATTTTTCCTAACCCTTTCACCTTGCCTTGATTCCCGTCACCGAATATGATTGAGTCTTGGGAATCTTTGTTCTTGACGTAGGAGGTGAACATCTTCTTCTCCCCCGTCATGTGGTTTGTGCATCCGCTGTCGATAATCCAGCTTGAACCCCCGGATGCATAAACCTGCAAGGCAAATTTAGGCTTGGGTTTTAGGTACCCAACTCTTGTTGGGTCCTACAAGGTTAGTCACAATGGTCTTAGGGACCCAAATACAAGTTTTATCTCCCTTGCATCTTGCCCCTAACTTCCTAGCAATCACCTTCTTATCCTTTCTACAAATAGCAAAGGAAGCATTGCAAGTATGAAAAAAAATTATAGAAGGTTCATTGTTTACTTTTCTAGGAACATGAACAACATTTCTTCTAGGCATAGCATTTTTCCTAGCCAAATTTCTATCATGCATAATAGAAGAACTAGAAGCAATCATGGCATGAGAATCAAAAGCATCATAACTTCTATAAGCATTCCTAGAATGTCTCCTATCATGATACATGAAAGCATGGTTCTTTTGAGTACTACTAGCCATAGGGGCCTTTCCTTTCTCCTTGGCGGAGATGGAAGCCTTATGGCTTATTAAGTTCTTGACTTCCCTCTTGAAGCCAAGACCATCCTTAATTGAGGGGTGTCTACCAATCGTGTAGGCATCCCTTGCAAATTTTATTTTGTCAAATTCACTCTTGCTAGTCTTAAGTTGGGCATTAAGACTAGCCACTTCATCATTCAATTTAGAAATTGAAACTAGGTGTTCACTACAAGCATCAACATTAAAATCTTTACACCTATTGCAAATTGCAACATGTTCTACACAAGATGTTGATTTATTAGCTATTTATAACGTAGCATTCAAATCATCATTTATGCTCTTTAAGCTAGAAATAGAGTCATGGCATGTAGACAATTCACAAGAGAGCATTTCATTCCTTTTAATTTCTAAAGCAAGGGATTTTTGTGCCTCTACAAACTTATCATGTTCTTCATACAAAAGATCCTCTTGCTTTTCTAATAACCTATTCTTATCATTCAAGGCATCAATTAATTCATTAATCTTATCAACCTTAGTTCTATCTAGGCCCTTGAATAAACATGAATAGTCTATTTCATCATCGCTAGATTCTTCATCACTTGAGGAAGCGTAAGTACTAGTATCACGAGTGCTTACCTTCTTTTCCCTTGCCATGAGGCAGGTGTGATGCTCGTTGGGGAAGAGGAACGATTTGTTGAAGGCAGTGGCGGCGAGTCCTTTGTTGTCAGAGTCGGACGACGAACAATCCGAGTCCCACTCCTTACCAAGGTGTGCCTCGCCCTTAGCCTTCTTGTAAGTCTTCTTCTTTTCCCTCTTGTTCCCTTGTTCCTGGTCACTATCATTATCGGGACAATTAGCGATAAAATGACCAATCTTACCACATTTGAAGCATGAGTGCTTCCCCTTCGTCTTGGTCTTGTTGGGATGCTCCTTGCGACCCCTTAGCGCCGTCTTGAAACGCTTGATGATGAGGGCCATCTCTTCCTCATTTAGTCCTGCCGCCTCAACTTGTGCCACTTTGTTAGGTAGTACTTCCTTGCTCCTCGTTGCTTTGAGAGCAACAGTTTGAGGCTCGTGGATAGGGCCGTTCAACGCATCGTCAACGTATCTTGCCTCCTTGATCATCATCCGCCCGCTTACAAACTTTCCAAGTATCTCTTCGGGCGTCATCTTGGTGTACCTAGGATTCTCACGAATATTGTTCACAAGATGTGGATCAAGGACGGTAAAAGACCTTAGCATTAGGCGGACGACGTCGTGGTCCGTCCATCACGTGCTTCCATAGCTCCTTATTTTGTTGACGAGGGTCTTGAGTCGGTTGTACGTTTGGGTTGGCTCCTCGCCCCTGATCATTGCGAATCTCCCAAGTTCGCCCTCCACCAACTTCATCTTGGTGAGCATGGTGACGTCGTTCCCCTCATGTGAGATCTTGAGGGTGTCCCAAATCTGCTTGGCGTTATCCAAGCCGCTCACCTTATGGTATTCGTCCCTGCACAATGAAGCTAGAAGAACAGTAGTAGCTTGTGCATTTTTGTGAATTTGCTCATTAATGAACATGGGACTATCAATACTATCAAATTTCATTCCACTCTCTACTATCTCCCATATGCTTGGATGGAGAGAGAACAAGTGACTACGCATTTTGTGGCTCCAAAATCCGTAGTCCTCCCCATCAAAGTGTGGAGGTTTGCCAAGAGGAATGG
The DNA here is from genome assembly GCA_029449295.1 of Zea luxurians. NCBI lineage: Eukaryota > Viridiplantae > Streptophyta > Magnoliopsida > Poales > Poaceae > Zea > Zea luxurians. Next base: position 19,673,548 of record JAOPSE010000032.1, on the reverse strand, counting down.
AAAGCAAATGTGCATTTGAACTATGCGGAATACAAGAATAATCGAAAGAGAAGTTTGAATTAACCGTCTTCTTTTTCTCGTAGTCGTTGTCGTCGTCCTTTTGGGAAGAGGAGGATTCGTCGCTGTCGTAGTAGACTATCTCCTTGATGCGCCTTGTTTTCTTCTTCTTCCCGTCTTTTCTTTTGTGGCCCGAGCCCGAGTCAGTAGGCTTGTCATCTTTCGGCTCGTTGACGAAGGACTCCCTCTCCTTATCATCGATCACAATCCCCTTGCCCTTAGGATCCATCTCTTCGGGCGATTAGTCCCTCACGTGAAGAGAACGACTCCGATACCAATTGAGAGCACCTAGAGGGGGGGGGGGGGTGAATAGGTGATCTTGTAAAACTTGAAACTTAGTGCCACAAAAACTTGATTAGGAGTTAGCACAATAAGGCCAAGTGGTTAGAGAGGAGTATTAGCAAAACACAATAACCACAAAGAGATCAACACAGAGATGGCACAGTGGTTTATCCCGTGGTTCGACCAAGTCCAATACTTGCCTACTCCACGTTGTGGCGTCCCAACGGACGAGGGTTGCACTCAACCCCTCTCAAGCGATCCAAAGACCCACTTGAATACCATGGTGTTTTGCTTTCACTTTACTATATCCCGCTTGCGAGGAATCTCCACAACTTGGAGCTTCTCGCCCTTACAGAGATGTTCACAAAGAAGCACGGGAGTAAGGATGGGATGAGCAACGCACACAAGACACAAAATCGGAGCAACACACGCACACAAGTCACAACACGAGCTCTCAACACAACTCAAAGAGTTCTCTACTCAAACAGAGCTCTAGTTGCTATCACAAAGAATCGAATGCGCGAAATTGAAGTCTTGGTGCTTAGGAATGCTTAGAGAATGCTTGGTGTCCTCCCTCATGCGCCTAGGGGCCCCTTTTATAGCCCCAAGGCAGCTAGGAGCCGTTGAGAGCATTCCAGGAAGGCAATTCTTGCCTTCTGTCGCCTAGCGCACCGAACAGTCCGGTGCACCACCGGACACTGTCCGGTGCGGATTTCTTTCCTTCTTTGGCGAAGCCGACCGTTGCAGATTCAGAGCCGTTGGCGCACCGGACACTGTCCGGTGCACACCGGACAGTCCGGTGCCCCCTTCTGACCGTTGGCTCTACCACACGTCGCGCGCGGATTACACGGCCGACCGTTGGCCCGGCCGACCGTTGGCTCACCGGACAGTCCGGTGCACCATCGGACAGTCCGGTGATTTATAGCCGTACGCCATTAATCGCTTCCCGAGAGCGGCGACTTCGCCTGTGAATGGCTCACCGGACAGTCGCCAGTCTGGCACACCGGACACTGTCCGGTGCACCACCGGACAGTCCGGTGCACCCAGACTGCGCAGAGTCTTGGCTGCATAGCAGTCTTTTCCAAATTGATCTTTTCCTGTTTCTAGCACTTAGACACAATACATTAGTCTCCAAAACAATGTACTAAGTCTTAGAAACATACCTTTTCTTTTGATTTGCACTTTGTCCATCAATTGGCATAGATTAACACTTAAGCACTTATGTTGGCACTCAATCACCAAAATACTTAGAAATGGCCCAAGGGCACATTTCCCTTTCAAAGACCACTGGAGCTTCTTCACACGGATCTTTTTGGACCCGTTGCCTACGTTAGCATCGGGGGGAGTAAGTATGGTCTTGTGATTGTTGATGATTTTTCTCGCTTCACTTGGGTGTTCTTTTTGCAGGACAAATCAGAAACCCAAGGGACCCTAAAGCGCTTTTTAAGAAGGGCTAAAATGAATTTGAGCTCAAGGTGAAAAAGATAAGAAGCGACAACAGGTCTGAGTTCAAGAATCTGCAAGTGAAGGAGTATCTTGAGGAGGAAGGCATCAAGCACGAGTTCTCCGCTCCCTACACACCACAGCAAAACGGTGTGGTAGAGAGGAAGAACAGGACGCTTATTGTAACGCCCCGAATTTTGCAGTTGAATTTTTTTCTTTTCTTTACTCGCCAAAATTCGGGCGTTACCTTTTCTTTTTCTTTTTCCCTCGCTAAACCTTGACCTTTTCCAAAGTTTTAGCGGGATTCGGTTTGGATTTCCCGTGTAAAGAAAAACTCTAAAAATACTTTATGTTGCTTGATGCACCATGCCGAACCTTGCATTTCTTTTGATTGCTTTGAAGGTGCAAATGTGTTCATGTAGAAAGATCGGATTTCGGAAAAAACAGGGAAATAATCTTTTCTTTTTCTTTCTCTCTCTTTCTCTCTTCTCTTTTTCTCTCTCTCCCGCGCCGTGGGCCGACCCCGGCCGGCCCAAGCCCCTGCGCGCCCCCCCTCTTGGGCCTTGGCAAGGCCCAGCCGCCCCCACCCCCCCCTTTTTTTTTTCCAAAACCCCCTCTCCCTCTCCCTCATTCTCTCCCTCTCTCTCCACCGCCGCCCTACCCCTACCCGCCCCTGCCCTAAGCCGCGCCGCCCTAGGCCGCCGCCGCCCTTGGCCGCCCTCGCCGTCGGCCACCCCCCCCTCGCCGGTGAGCCCCTCCCCCCTCTCTCCCTCCTCTCTCCCTCTCCCCTCCCCCCCCCTCTTCTTCCCCGCCCTGGCGCCCCAGCCGCTGGCCGCTGCCGGCCGCTGGCCCGCCCCGGCCGCCCCCCAGCCGCGCCCGCCTGGCCGCTGGCCAGCCCCAGCCGGCCGCTGCCGCCCCCCAGCCCGCGCCCGGCCGCCCGCCTGGCCCCCTGGCCGCGCCCCCCGCGCGGGGCCTGTTCAGCCGCCCGGCCCCAGCTCGGCCGCCCTCCCCCGCGCGCCCGCCCAGCTCGGCCGCCCAGCCCAGGGCCGGTTCAACCGCCCTAGGGCCGGTTCAACCGCCCCCCCCCTCTGTTTTTTTATTTTTTTTTTATTTTATTTTATTTACTTTCTGTGATCATAATTACTTTATTTTAGGTAGACTAATCATTGTTCATGCTATGGAAAATAGGAAGCTTAATTTAAAATTCCGTTATGCTATTGATTCACGTAGTTAATTGTTTATCTCGTGCAATGTTGATCAACTAAAATGATTAGGTTTCCATTAGTATATATATAACAGAATTCTTTTGTTAGGAATCAACTGTAATTGATTATTAGTGCATAAACTTTAACCCCCCGTGAGACCCTTTCCCGTTTCTTTCTAACCATAATGAATGCGATATCGAATGTCATACTTGATGCATATTCACTTTGTTTGTTCCCTTGTATGGTGTACTGTTTGTTTCCTAATTTGAATGAATGGATGTATGTATGTTTGCGCTCGCATAGAGAACGATCCGGTCGAAGAGCCCGAGGAATTCGCAGGAGAAGCCCCTGAGCAGCAGTCGGTTGGTGGAGGCAAGTGTCCTTTGACCTATTACTGTCCTACTCATTCTTTAATTCACCTCCCGCATTACACATTTATACTTAAGGATTGACTAGCTTTTGTTATCCATGTCCTTGTTTACCTATTTGGGTCGGATTATTACTGCTAGTTTGATGCTATTGCTCAACCCAAATCAATGAACATGATGTGATTATCTATGATACGCTGTTTTCCCTTCTTATTTATGATTATACTTGTGGCATTTAAGGGGACTCGAGCGGTTTCTCGAGTGCCTCTCCGTAAGGACCTGTTCAATGGATGACCGCCCGGGAAAACAGTGCAACCATGAGGGTGGAATGGGACGCCCTTAGCTGAATAATTAGAGGAACTGGGGTGTAGTCCGCTTAGCCGTTGTGCCGTCAATGGGGCTCGGTGTATGCGGCTCGCTCTGCCAAGGTTGATTTGTCCCTTGGGGAGGAGTGCGGTACATTTAGGAAACCTAACGGGCGGCTACAGCCTCGGGGAATCTTTGTAAAGGCTTCGTAGTGAATCCCTAGCCATTCACCTCGGGAGTGAATAAGGGTCTTGCAAGCCCGGGCTAGAAAGGGAATCACGGCTTGTGGGTAAAGTGCGCAACCTCTGCAGAGTGTTATGAAACTGATATATCAGCCGTGCTCACGGTTATGAGCGGCCAAGGGAGCTCCAGAGATTAGTGATACTTGATCAGTGATACTTTGGTACAGGTGGCAATGAGATTGATGGTTCTGATTATGATTATGGTATTGGTAAGTGGTATTCTTTCCGTTTGGAAAGGATACATTGGGCTAATAACTTGGGTTAATGTTAAAACCTGGCTCTCTACTAGTAAGTAATAACCTGACCAACTAAAAGCAACGGCTTGACTTATCCCCACATAAAGCTAGTCCACTACAGCCAAACAGGATACTTGCTGAGTATGTTGATGTGTACTCACCCTTGCTCTACACACCAATCCCCCCCCAGGTTGTCAGCATTGCAACCACTGCTCAGGAGAAGATGAAGCTGTGGAAGGAGACTTCCAGGAGTTCCAAGACTACGACGAGTTCTAGGTGTGGGTTAGCAGCAACCCCCAGTCGGCTGCCTGTGAAGGCCGTGTTATCTACGTTTCTTTTCCGCACTTTGATTTATTGTAAGAACTATATGGACGTCTCAGACGTATGATGTAACCGACTATTATTTCCCTTTTAATACTATTTTGAGCACTGTGTGATGATGTCCATGTTATGTAACTGCTGTGTACGTGAATAACTGATCCTGGCACGTACATGGTTCGCATTCGGTTTGCCTTCTAAAACCGGGTGTGACATAAGTGGTATCAAAGCCGTGCTGACTGTAGGACCGCTAACCTAGAGTAGAATGGTCGTTCTAAGGATTATAGACCTCTGTCCCTGCCTTGACTTTGGTACCCCTTCAAAAGTTGGTCCTACTGACCAAATCTATGTTCTACTATATATTATACCTTGCTGAAAATTTTGTTTATTCTGATCCTTCATTTATTTATGATTCATTATTATTCTAATCCTTCATTTATTTATGGTTCATTATTTGCTGGTCATATTAATTCTGTTCTCACCCTTTTGCTTGCGATGTCTTTTGTAGATGGCTCGACTTAGACACACTGCACGAAAGTCCGTCATCCCCTTCTTACCCTCCCGCCTTGCTGAGCGTCCGCTTCGCCGTCCCGTGGCCGGACAGTCCAGCCACTTGGAGAGACTGCACCACCGCCTGCATGAGGAGCAGGAACGTCGATGACAGGAGCAGCAGGGCTCTTCCTTCTCGCTCCAACAGGAGATAGAGTCTGTGAGGAGCTGCTCCCCTGTGCTTCCCCTGGAGGCGCCCCCTGCACCACCACTGGGCGTCCCAGCTTCTGGAGTAGCTGCTGGAGGAGACCCAGACGACGGAGGTGGCGACGACAGCCCGAGCCACGACACCGACCTCGACCTCTCTAGCCATGAGCCGGAAGGATGGGTTGCTCGACCCATCACTCGCGACGCTGCTCGCGGGTGTCACTTCCACGACGCGCTCGACACCCTGCTACGTCGGGCACTTGACCGGCATACTTGGTCCATCGAGTATCGCTGTGTGGTCTACCAGCATAGTCGCGGGGTCTACCCGGACCGCTGGGAGGCGACCTGCTTGGTGCGCCGTCCGGAGAACAGTCTCCAGGGCGCGGAGGCTTGCTCAGAGCACTATTCTATCTCTGAGCGGGACTCAGCTGAGGCAGCCATGCAGGATGCTGCACGGCGTGCGCTTTCGCACTACTGCTCGGTTCTCGGTGGGGTAGCTGACGGTCTCGACCTGAAGTATTACCCCCGCCGTCCATCTGGCAGCACAGGAGGCGTGATTGTTTCACCTGCTGGTGAGGACAATCCTAGGTTGAGCAGCACAGTCAACCTAGCCGCCGTGCTAAACACGGAGCTGGACCATGCATTAGACGAGCTGAGTAGGGCTCGTGCTGAGATCGCCCTACTGCGGGCTGAGCGCGCGGAGCGTCGTCACCTGGATGATGGTTCCCCCGCTCCCGTTGGGACTCAGCACCCGTACCGCTCACCTCGGCGTGGACTCCAGTCTTATGGCAATCCCGACTGCAAGACCAAGATAAATCTAGAACCATAGCTCGTTAGAGTTGGATCTTGTAATTAATACAAAATATATATACATAGAAGCTTCAGTCTTAGCGTTAGTCTCGGTCTTAGTTAGTCTTAGTTAGACAGGGTAGTTTGCTATATCCTGTGCATTTATGCTTGTCATGATGAACTATGTTTGGTTTGGATCTTTGTAATGATTGTCACCAGAGTGTGGGTATCCCCTGCATTTTGGTTTACATATTATGTTAATGGAGTTAGTTATATAGTTGGGAAAACCTTTATTCTACTTTCCTCTTTATCTGAGAAGCTGTGTGGTCTGTGTTGGAGATCAGTGAAGATGCTCATCTGTTCAGTGCTGTTGGAGAATTCTATACTCTTTTCTTATGCTGCAAGATTTGCCAGATCAGTTCTGATGTGTGGTTGCGTTCTGCAGATGTCAGAGAACAGGCGCAGAGGAGGAAGGCGTGCTCAGCAGGAGCAAGCCGCCCCGCAGGATGAGGTGCCCCAGCAGCAGCACCTGCCGCCCCCGCCCCCGATGTCGATCGAGCAGATGTTTCTGATGCAGACTCAGGCAGTTCAGGCCATCGGTCAGACTCTGGCCGCCATTCAGCAGCAGCAGCAGCAGCAGCAAGCACCACCCCAGCCTCAGATGCCTCAGATGCCTAGAGACAAGCGTGCTGAATTCATGAGAGGTCATCCCCCAACGTTCGCTCACTCTTCTGACCCCATGGATGCTGAAGATTGGCTGCGCACTGTGGAGCGGGAGTTGCATACCGCTCAGTGTGATGACAGGGAGAAAGTCTTGTATGGTCCCCGTCTGTTGAGAGGAGCAGCCCAATCCTGGTGGGAGTCTTACCTCGCCACCCATGCCGACCCCGACACCATCACCTGGGAAGAATTCAGAGGTAGCTTTCGTCAGTACCACGTGCCTGCAGGTCTGATGACAGTGAAGAAGGAGGAGTTCCTGGCCCTTAAGCAAGGGTCATCATCTGTCAGTGAGTATCGAGACAGGTTTCTGCAGTTGTCTCGCTATGCTCCCGAAGATGTCAACACTGACGCCAAGCGGCAATACCGTTTCTTGAGAGGCTTGGTTGACCCTCTGCAGTATCAGCTGATGAATCACACCTTCCCGACATTCCAGCACCTGATTGACAGAGCAATCATGACAGAAAGGAAGCGTAAGGAGATGGAGGATCGTAAGCGCAAGATTAGTGGACCCCAGCCTGGAAGCAGCAGCCGTCCTCGTTTTTCAGGCAATCAACCTCAGCAGTTCAGGCAAAACCAGCGTCCACCTCAGCAGCATCAGCAGCGTCAACAGTATCAGCAGTTCCAAAGGCAGTATCCTCAGCATCAGTATCAGAACCAGAACCGTCAGAGCAATCAGTCAGGAGGTCAGTTTCAGAGGCAGAATCAGCAGACACCTCGTCTTCCTGCCCCCGCGAACCAGCAGAACAATCAGGCAGCACCAGCTCAGGTTGGAAACAGAGCATGTTTCCACTGTGGAGAGCAAGGCCACTGGGTGATGCAATGTCCGAAGAAAGCAGCCCAGCAGCAGTCAGGCCCCAATGCCCCAGCGAAGCAGAATGTGTCCCAGCCTGGAGCGGGCAACCGCCCCCAGCAGCGCTATAATCATGGAAGATTGAATCACTTGGAGGCTGAAGCAGTTCAGGAGACTCCCGGCATGACAGTAGGTATGTTCCCAGTCGATTCCCATATTGCAGAAGTGTTATTTGATACTGGAGCAACGCATTCTTTTATTACTGCATCATGGGTAGAAGCACATAATCTTCCAATTACTACCATGTCAACCCCTATTCAAATTGACTCAGCTGGTGGTAGAATTCGAGCGGATAGCATTTGTTTGAATGTAAGTGTGGAAATAAGGGGGATAGCGTTTCCCGCTAACCTTATAGTAATGGGTACTCAGGGAATAGATGTCATCCTAGGGATGAATTGGCTAGATAAGTATCAGGCAGTTATCAGTTGTGATAAAAGGACAATCAAGTTGGTGTCCCCACTAGGAGAGGAAGTGGTGACCGAGTTAGTCCCGCCTGAGCCAAAGAAAGGAAGTTGTTATCAGATGGCTGTTGATAGCAGTGAAGCAGACCTAATTGAGAGTATCAAGGTTGTGTCTGAATTCCCAGATGTGTTTCCAAAGGATTTACCGGGTATGCCACCAGAGCGGAAAGTTGAGTTTGCCATAGAGCTTCTTCCTGGAACCGCCCCTATCTTCAAGAGAGCTTACAGAATATCTGGACCAGAGTTGGTTGAGCTTAAGAAGCAGATTGATGAGCTATCAGAGAAAGGTTACATCCGGCCAAGCACCTCGCCTTGGGCCGCCCCTGTCCTGTTTGTGGAGAAGAAAGATGGCACAAAGAGGATGTGTATCGATTATCGAGCTTTGAATGAAGTCACGATCAAGAACAAGTATCCCTTGCCCAGAATAGAAGATCTGTTTGACCAGTTGAGAGGAGCCAGTGTGTTCTCCAAGATTGATCTGAGGTCAGGTTATCATCAGCTCAGGATCCGACCTTCGGACATTCCGAAGACAGCATTCATTACCAAGTATGGTTTGTATGAGTTCACAGTGATGTCTTTTGGTTTGACCAATGCACCAGCGTTCTTTATGAATTTGATGAACAACGTATTCATGGATTATCTCGACAAGTTTGTGGTGGTATTCATTGATGACATTCTGATTTATTCCCAAAGTGAAGAAGAGCATGCAGATCATTTGAGGATGGTATTGTAGAGATTGCGAGAGCACCAGTTGTATGCAAAGTTGAGCAAGTGTGAGTTCTGGATCAGTGAAGTCCTGTTCTTGGGTCACATAATCAACAAGGAAGGATTGGCTGTGGATCCGAAGAAAGTGGCAGACATTCTGAACTGGAAAGCGCCAACGGATGCTCGAGGAATCAAGAGCTTCATTGGAATGGCCGGATATTATCGGCGATTCATTGAAGGGTTTTCGAAGATTGCGAAACCAATGACAGCGTTGCTAGGCAACAAGGTTGAGTTCAAGTGGACCCAGAAATGCCAAGAGGCCTTCGAAGCGCTGAAAGAGAAGTTGACAACAGCGCCTGTCCTAGTCTTGCCTGATGTGCATAAGCCCTTCTCTGTGTACTGTGATGCTTGTTACACAGGTTTGGGATGCGTGTTGATGCAAGAGGGAAGAGTTGTGGCTTACTCGTCCCGACAGTTAAAGGTTCATGAGAAGAATTACCCAATCCATGATCTAGAGTTGGCAGTAGTGGTTCACGCACTGAAGACATGGAGGCACTATCTGTATGGACAGAAATGCGATGTTTACACAGATCACAAGAGTCTGAAGTACATATTCACTCAGTCAGAATTGAACATGAGGCAGCGAAGATGGTTAGAGTTGATCAAAGATTATGAGTTGGAGATCCATTACCATCCAGGCAAAGCAAACATAGTGGCAGATGCTTTGAGCAGAAAGAGTCAAGTCAATCTGATGGTCGCTCGTCCGATGCCTTATGAGTTGGCCAAGGAGTTTGACAGGTTGAGTCTCGGATTTCTGAACAGTTCGCGAGGAGTCACAGTTGAATTGGAACCTACCTTGGAGCGCGAAATCAAAGAAGCGCAGAAGAATGATGAGAAGATCAGTGAGATTCGGCGACTGATTCTAGATGGCAGAGGCAAAGATTTCCGAGAAGATGCTGAAGGTGTGGTATGGTTCAAAGACCGCTTGTGTGTTCCCAATGTCCAGTCTATTAGAGAGTTGATTCTCAAGGAAGCTCATGAGACAGCCTATTCGATTCACCCTGGCAGTGAGAAGATGTATCAGGATCTGAAGAAGAAATTCTGGTGGTACGGAATGAAGAGGGAAATCGCAGAGCATGTGGCTAAGTGCGATAGTTGTCGAAGAATTAAGGCAGAGCACCAGAGACCTGCTGAATTGTTGCAACCGTTGCAGATCCCTCAGTGGAAATGGGATGAAATCGGTATGGATTTCATAGTCGGATTGCCTCGCACTCGAGCCGGCTACGATTCTATTTGGGTAGTAGTGGACCGTTTGACCAAGTCAGCCCACTTCATACCTGTCAAGACCAGCTACAACAGTGCAGTACTGGCAGAGCTGTATATGTCTCGGATCGTTTGTCTTCATGGTGTGCCAAAGAAGATAGTGTCAGACAGAGGAACGCAGTTCACCTCTCATTTCTGGCAGCAGTTGCATGAAGCCTTGGGCACGCATCTGAATTTCAGTTCAGCATATCACCCGCAGACAGATGGCCAGACCGAAAGGACCAATCAAATTCTCGAAGACATGTTGAGAGCCTGTGCGTTGCAAGATCAGTCCAGATGGGACAAGCGATTGCCTTATGCAGAGTTTTCCTATAACAACAGTTATCAGGCCAGTTTGAAGATGTCACCGTTTCAAGCGCTTTATGGAAGGAGTTGCAGAACTCCGTTGCAATGGGATCAGCCTGGAGAGAAGCAGGTGTTTGGGCCAGACATTTTGCTTGAAGCCGAAGAGAACATCAAGATGGTCCGAGAGAATCTGAAGATAGCGCAATCGAGGCAGCGAAGCTATGCAGACACAAGAAGAAGAGAGCTGAGTTTCGAAGTCGGAGACTTTGTCTATCTGAAAGTGTCACCGATCAAAGGAGTCAGAAGGTTCGGAGTGAAAGGCAAGCTAGCACCCCGCTACATTGGTCCGTACCAGATCCTCTCAAAGCGTGGAGAAGTGGCCTATCAGCTCAGTCTGCCAGAGAATTTGTCAGCTGTGCATGATGTCTTTCATGTGTCTCAGTTGAAGAAGTGCTTGCGTGTGCCAGAAGAGCAGTTGCCAGTGGAAGGTCTCGAAGTCCAAGAGGACTTGACCTATGTTGAGAAGCCAGCTCAGATCCTTGAGGTTGCAGATAGAGTCACCCGAAGGAAGACCATCAGAATGTGCAAAGTCAGATGGAGTCACCACTCTGAGGAAGAAGCAACCTGGGAGCGTGAAGATGATTTGATGGCCAAGTACCCAGAGCTCTTTGCTAGCCAGCCCTGAATCTCGAGGGCGAGATTCTTTTAAGGGGGATAGGTTTGTAACGCCCCGAATTTTGCAGTTGAATTTTTTTCTTTTCTTTACTCGCCAAAATTCGGGCGTTACCTTTTCTTTTTCTTTTTCCCTCGCTAAACCTTGACCTTTTCCAAAGTTTTAGCGGGATTCGGTTTGGATTTCCCGTGTAAAGAAAAACTCTAAAAATACTTTATGTTGCTTGATGCACCATGCCGAACCTTGCATTTCTTTTGATTGCTTTGAAGGTGCAAATGTGTTCATGTAGAAAGATCGGATTTCGGAAAAACAGGGAAATAATCTTTTCTTTTTCTTTCTCTCTCTTTCTCTCTTCTCTTTTTCTCTCTCTCCCGCGCCGTGGGCCGACCCCGGCCGGCCCAAGCCCCTGCGCGCCCCCCCTCTTGGGCCTTGGCAAGGCCCAGCCGCCCCCACCCCCCCCCTTTTTTTTTCCAAAACCCCCTCTCCCTCTCCCTCATTCTCTCCCTCTCTCTCCACCGCCGCCCTACCCCTACCCGCCCCTGCCCTAAGCCGCGCCGCCCTAGGCCGCCGCCGCCCTTGGCCGCCCTCGCCGTCGGCCACCCCCCCCTCGCCGGTGAGCCCCTCCCCCCTCTCTCCCTCCTCTCTCCCTCTCCCCTCCCCCCCCTCTTCTTCCCCGCCCTGGCGCCCCAGCCGCTGGCCGCTGCCGGCCGCTGGCCCGCCCCGGCCGCCCCCCAGCCGCGCCCGCCTGGCCGCTGGCCAGCCCCAGCCGGCCGCTGCCGCCCCCCAGCCCGCGCCCGGCCGCCCGCCTGGCCCCCTGGCCGCGCCCCCCGCGCGGGGCCGGTTCAGCCGCCTGGCCGCCGGTTCAACCGGCCGGCTCAGCCGCCCGGCCCCAGCTCGGCCGCCCTCCCCCGCGCGCCCGCCCAGCTCGGCCGCCCAGCCCAGGGCCGGTTCAACCGCCCTAGGGCCGGTTCAACCGCCCCCCCCTCTGTTTTTTTTATTTTTTTTATTTTATTTTATTTACTTTCTGTGATCATAATTACTTTATTTTAGGTAGACTAATCATTGTTCATGCTATGGAAAATAGGAAGCTTAATTTAAAATTCCGTTATGCTATTGATTCACGTAGTTAATTGTTTATCTCGTGCAATGTTGATCAACTAAAATGATTAGGTTTCCATTAGTATATATATAACAGAATTATTTTGTTAGGAATCAACTGTAATTGATTATTAGTGCATAAACTTTAACCCCCCGTGAGACCCTTTCCCGTTTCTTTCTAACCATAATGAATGCGATATCGAATGTCATACTTGATGCATATTCACTTTGTTTGTTCCCTTGTATGGTGTACTGTTTGTTTCCTAATTTGAATGAATGGATGTATGTATGTTTGCGCTCGCATAGAGAACGATCCGGTCGAAGAGCCCGAGGAATTCGCAGGAGAAGCCCCTGAGCAGCAGTCGGTTGGTGGAGGCAAGTGTCCTTTGACCTATTACTGTCCTACTCATTCTTTAATTCACCTCCCGCATTACACATTTATACTTAAGGATTGACTAGCTTTTGTTATCCATGTCCTTGTTTACCTATTTGGGTCGGATTATTACTGCTAGTTTGATGCTATTGCTCAACCCAAATCAATGAACATGATGTGATTATCTATGATACGCTGTTTTCCCTTCTTATTTATGATTATACTTGTGGCATTTAAGGGGACTCGAGCGGTTTCTCGAGTGCCTCTCCGTAAGGACCTGTTCAATGGATGACCGCCCGGGAAAACAGTGCAACCATGAGGGTGGAATGGGACGCCCTTAGCTGAATAATTAGAGGAACTGGGGTGTAGTCCGCTTAGCCGTTGTGCCGTCAATGGGGCTCGGTGTATGCGGCTCGCTCTGCCAAGGTTGATTTGTCCCTTGGGGAGGAGTGCGGTACATTTAGGAAACCTAACGGGCGGCTACAGCCTCGGGGAATCTTTGTAAAGGCTTCGTAGTGAATCCCTAGCCATTCACCTCGGGAGTGAATAAGGGTCTTGCAAGCCCGGGCTAGAAAGGGAATCACGGCTTGTGGGTAAAGTGCGCAACCTCTGCAGAGTGTTATGAAACTGATATATCAGCCGTGCTCACGGTTATGAGCGGCCAAGGGAGCTCCAGAGATTAGTGATACTTGATCAGTGATACTTTGGTACAGGTGGCAATGAGATTGATGGTTCTGATTATGATTATGGTATTGGTAAGTGGTATTCTTTCCGTTTGGAAAGGATACATTGGGCTAATAACTTGGGTTAATGTTAAAACCTGGCTCTCTACTAGTAAGTAATAACCTGACCAACTAAAAGCAACGGCTTGACTTATCCCCACATAAAGCTAGTCCACTACAGCCAAACAGGATACTTGCTGAGTATGTTGATGTGTACTCACCCTTGCTCTACACACCAATCCCCCCCAGGTTGTCAGCATTGCAACCACTGCTCAGGAGAAGATGAAGCTGTGGAAGGAGACTTCCAGGAGTTCCAAGACTACGACGAGTTCTAGGTGTGGGTTAGCGGCAACCCCCAGTCGGCTGCCTGTGAAGGCCGTGTTATCTACGTTTCTTTTCCGCACTTTGATTTATTGTAAGAACTATATGGACGTCTCAGACGTATGATGTAACCGACTATTATTTCCCTTTTAATACTATTTTGAGCACTGTGTGATGATGTCCATGTTATGTAACTGCTGTGTACGTGAATAACTGATCCTGGCACGTACATGGTTCGCATTCGGTTTGCCTTCTAAAACCGGGTGTGACACTTATCGACATGGCAAGAACGATGCTTGGAGAGTTCAAGACTCTCGAGCGGTTTTGGTCGGAAGTTGTGAACACAGCTTGCCACGCCATAAACCGGCTCTATCTGCATCGCCTTCTGAAAGGGAATTAGGCTTACACCTAGTCCCTAATTAATTTTGGTGGTTGAATTGCCCAACACAAATAATTGGACTAACTAGTTTGCTCTAGTGTATAAGTTATACAGGTGCCAAAGGTTCACACTTAGCCAATAAAAAGACCAAGTATTGGGTTCAACAAAAGAGCAAAGGGACAACCGAAGGCACCTCTGGTCTGGCGCACCGGACTGTCCGGTGTGCCACCGGACATGTCCAGTGCACCAGAGGACTCCAGTGCAAACTCGTCGTCTTCGGGAAAATCCAGAGGCAACTCCACTATAATTCACCGGACTGTCCAGTGTACACCGGACAGTGTCCGGTGCTCCAAGGAAGAGCGGCCTCAGGAACTCGCCAGCTTCGGGAAACTGCAACGGCTGCTCCGCTATAATTCACCGGACATGTCCGGTGTACACCGGACTGTCCGGTGTAACTGCGGGGCAACGGCTACGACGGCGCCAACGGCTACCTGCAGCGCATTTATTGCGCGCCAACGCGCGCAGAGGTCAGGCACGCCCATGCTGGCGCACCGGACACTCTACAGTACACGTCCGGTGCGCCACCGGACATCTAGGCGAGCCCAGAAGACAGAGCTCCAACGGTCGGAACCCAACGGCTTTGGTGACGTGGCTGTCGCACCGGACATGTCCGGTGTGCACCGGACTGTCCGGTGCACCATACGACAGACAGCCTCCACCAAACGGCTAGTTTGGTTGTTGGGGCTATAAATACCCCCAACCACCCCACATTCAAGTCATCCAAGTTTTCCACTTCTCAACCACTTACAAGAGCTAGGCATTCAATTCTAGACACACTCAAGTGATCAAATCCTCTCCAATTCCACACAAGGCTTTAGTGATTAGCGAGAGAGATTTGCCGTGTTCTTTTGAGCTCTTGCGCTTGGATTGCTTCTTTCTTTCTCATTTGTTCTTGTGATCATAAACTCATTTGTAACCAAGGCAAGAGACACCAATTGTGTGGTGGTCCTTGCGGGGAAGTTTTATTCCTGGGTTGATTTGAGAAGAGAAGCTCACTCGGTCCGAGGGACCATTTGAGAGAGGGAAAGGGTTGAAAAAGACCCGGCCTTCGTGGCCTCCTCAACGGGGAGTAGGTTTGCGAGAACTGAACCTCGGTAAAACAAATCATCGTGTCTCACTCCGCATTTGCTCACGATTTGTTTTGCGGCCTCTCTCTCGGACTCGTGTTTATTTCTAACGCTAACCCATCTCGTAGTTGTGTTTATATTTGTAAATTTCAGTTTCGCCCTATTCACCCCCCCTCTAGGCGACTTTCAATTGGTATCAGAGCCCGGTGCTTCATTAGAGCCTAACCGCTCGAAGTGATGTCGGGAGATCACACCAAGAGGGAGATGGAGACCGGCGATATGCCCACTACGAGTCACGGGAGCACCTCATCGGAAGAGTCCCGCACCAAGAGGAAGGAGAAGAAGAAGGACTCCTCCAAAGGGAAGAAGTCTTCTTCACACCACAAAGAGAAGAAGGAGAAATCTTCTTCCCACAAGTCGCATCGGAAAGGCGACAAGCACAAGAGGATGAGGAAAGTGGTCTACTACGAGACCGATACTTCATCAACGTCGACCTCCGGCTCCGATGCGCCGTCCGTAACTTCTAAGCGCCAAGAGCGCAAGAAGTATAGTAAGATTCCTCTATGCTACCCCCGCATTTCTAAACATACACCTTTACTTTCCGTCCCTTTAGGCAAACCACCAACATTTGATGGTGAAGATTATGCTAGGTGGAGTGATATGATGCGATATCACCTAACCTCACTCCACAAAAGTATATGGGATGTTGTTGAGTTTGGTGTACAGGTACCATCCGTAGGGGATGAAGACTATGATACGGACGAAGTGGCCCAAATCGAGCACTTCAACTCCCAAGCCACAACCATACTCCTCGCCTCTCTAAGTAGAGAGGAATATAACAAGGTGCAAGGGTTGAAGAGTGCGAAGGAGATTTGGGACCTACTCAAGACCGCACACGAGGGTGATGAACTCACCAAAATCACCAAGCGGGAAACGATCGAGGGGGAGCTCGGTCGTTTTCGTCTTCGCCAAGGGGAGGAGCCACAAGATATGTACAACCGGCTCAAAACCTTGGTGAACCAAGTGCGCAACCTCGGGAGCAAGAAGTGGGACGACCACGAGGTGGTTAAGGTTATTCTAAGATCTCTCATTTTCCTTAACCCCACTCAAGTTCAATTAATTCGTGGTAATCCTAGATACACACTAATGACTCCCGAGGAAGTAATCGGGAATTTTGTGAGCTTTGAGTATATGATCAAGGGCTCGAAGAAAATCAACGAGCTAGATGATCCCTCCACATCCACGGCACAACCGGTCGCATTCAAGGCGACGGAGGAGAAGAAGGAGGAGTCTACACCAAGTAGACAACTAATCGACGCCTCAAAGCTCGACAATGAGGAAATGGCGCTCGTCATCAAGAGCTTTCGCCAAATCCTCAAACAAAGGAGGGGGAAAGACTACAAACCCCGCTCCAAGAAAGTGTGCTACAAATGTGGTAAGCCCGGTCATTTTATTGCAAAATGTCCTATATCTAGTGACAGTGACAGGGGCGACGACAAGAAGGGAAAGAGGAGAGAAAAGAAGAGGTACTACAAGAAGAAGGGCGGCGATGCCCATGTTTGCCGGGAGTGGGACTCGGACGAGAGCTCCACCGACTCCTCCTCCGACGAGGACGCCGCCAACATCGCCGTCACCAAGGGACTCCTCTTCCCCAACGTCGGCCACAAGTGCCTCATGGCAAAGGACGGCAAAAGGAAGAAGGTTAAATCTAAATCCTCAACTAAATATGAATCCTCTAGTGATGATAATGCTAGTGATGAGGAAAATAATTTGCGTACCCTTTTTGCCGACCTAAACATGCAACAAAAGGAAAAACTAAATGAGCTAATTAGTGCCATCCATGAAAAGGATGATCTCTTGGACTCCCAAGAGGACTTCCTAATCAAGGAAAATAAAAAGCATGTTAAGGTTAAGAATGCTTATGCTCTAGAGGTAGAAAAATGTGAGAAATTATCTAGTGAGCTAAGCACATGCCATGACACTATTGCCAACCTTAGAAATGAAAATGCTAAATTAATTGCTAAGGTTGATTCTCATGTTTGTATTGATTCAACTTCCAATCCTAGAAATGATAATGTTGATTTACTTGCTAGGATTGATGAGTTGAATGTCTCTATTGCTAGCCTTAGAAATAAGAATGAGAAATTGATTGCTAAGGCTAAAGAATTTGACGTTTGCAATGTTACAATTTCCAATCTTAGAGATAACAATGATATTTTGCGTGCTAAGATTGTTGAACTTAATTCTTGCAAACCCTCTACATCTACTATTGAGCATGTGTCTATTTGTACTAGATGTAGAGATATTGATGTTGATGCTATTCATGATCACATGGTCTTAATTAAACAACAAAATGATCATATAGCAAAATTAGATGCTAAAATTGCCGAGCATAACTTAGAAAATGAAAAGTTTAAATTTGCTAGAAGTATGCTCTATAATGGGAGACGCCCTGGCATCAAGGATGGCATTGGCTTCCAAAGGGGAGACAATATCAAACTTAATGCCCCTCCTAAAAATTTGTCTAACTTTGTTAAGGGCAAGGCTCCCATGCCTCAGGATAACGAGGGTTACATTTTGTACCCTGCCGGTTATCCCGAGAGCAAAATTAGGAGAATTCATTCTAGGAAGTCTCACTCTGGCCCTAACCATGCTTTTATGTATAAGGGTGAGACATCTAGCTCTAGGCAACCAACCCGTGCTAAGTTGCCTATAAAGAAAACTCCTAATGCATCAAATGATCATGACATTTCATTCAAAACTTTTGATGCATCTTATGTTTTGACTAACAAATCCGGCAAGATAGTTGCCAAGTTTGTTGGGGGCAAACACAAGGGCTCCAAGACTTGTGTTTGGGTACCCAAAGTTCTTGTATCTAATGCCAAAGGACCCAAAACCGTTTGGGTACCTAAAGTCAAGAACTAAACTTGTTTTGTAGGTTTATGCATCCGGGGGCTCAAGTTGGATCATCGACAGCGGGTGCACAAACCACATGACGGGGGAGAAGAAGATGTTCTCCTCCTACGAGAAAAACCAAGATCCCCAAAGAGCTATCACATTCGGGGATGGAAACCAAGGTTTGGTCAAAGGTTTGGGTAAAATAGCTATATCTCCTGACCATTCCATTTCCAATGTTTTTCTTGTAGATTCTTTAGATTACAATTTGCTTTCCGTATCTCAATTATGTCAAATGGGCTACAACTGTCTATTTACTGATGTAGGTGTCACTGTCTTTAGAAGAAGTGATGATTCAATAGCATTTAAGGGAGTATTAGAGGGTCAGCTATACTTGGTAGATTTTGATAGAGCTGAACTCGACACTTGCTTGATTGCTAAGACTAACATGGGTTGGCTCTGGCACTGCCGACTAGCCCATGTTGGAATGAAGAATCTTCATAAGCTTCTAAAGGGAGAACACATTTTGGGACTAACAGATGTTCATTTTTTGAAAGACAGGATTTGTAGTGCATGCCAAGCCGGGAAGCAAGTTGGCACTCATCATCCACACAAAAACATCATGACAAGTGACAGGCCACTGGAGCTCCTACACATGGATCTATTCGGCCCGATCGCTTACATAAGCATCGGTGGGAGTAAGTACTGTCTAGTTATTGTGGATGATTATTCTCGCTTCACTTGGGTGTTCTTTTTGCAGGAAAAATCTCATACCCAAGAAACCTTAAAGGGATTCTTGAGACGGGCTCAAAATGAGTTCGGCTTAAGGATCAAGAAAATTAGAAGCGACAACGGGACGGAGTTCAAGAACTCTCAAATTGAAGGCTTCCTTGAGGAGGAGGGCATCAAGCATGAGTTCTCTTCTCCCTACACCCCACAACAAAATGGTGTAGTGGAGAGGAAGAATCGAACTCTCTTGGACATGGCAAGAACCATGCTTGATGAGTACAAGACACCGGATCGGTTTTGGGCCGAGGCGGTCAACACCGCTTGCTACGCCATCAACCGGTTATATCTACACCGAATCCTCAAGAAGACATCCTATGAACTCCTAACTGGTAAAAAGCCAAATATTTCATATTTTAGAGTTTTTGGTAGCAAATGTTTTATTCTTGTCAAAAGAGGTAGAAAATCTAAATTTGCTCCTAAAACTGTAGAAGGTTTTTTACTAGGATATGACTCAAACACAAGGGCATATAGAGTCTTTAACAAGTCCTCAGGACTTGTTGAAGTTTCTTGTGACGTTGTGTTTGATGAGACTAACGGCTCTCAAGTAGAGCAAGTTGATCTTGATGAGATAGGTGAAGAACAGGCTCCGTGCATCGCGCTAAGGAACATGTCCATTAGGGATGTGTGTCCTAAGGAATCCAAAGAGCCTCCACATGCACAAGATCAACCATCCTCCTCCACGCAAGCATCTCCACCAACCCAAAATGAGGACGAGGCTCAAGTTGATAAAGAGGAAGAACAAAATGATGAGTCACCTCAAGATGACGGCAATGATCAAGGGGGAGATGTGTTGGGGGCTTGTTCTCAAATGCTAAGAGTTAAGAACAAGGCAACATAGAAAATGTTAAGTGTTAAAGTCCTTCGTCCTCCAAAACATTATATCCCTTCAGGATATAAAGAATTTCGGACGAAGGTTATGAAGGACATACCTTCGTGAGCATAATAACAAGGGACGAAGTATTCATACAAATCATGAGGTATAAAATAAACATTTAAATATTATCATAGAATCATCTCCATTTTATTATCATGAACGAATATAAATGACTTCAAATTACAAATGTACCTTCAGTCCTGAGGAAAGCAAAAGTACAGGTGTGATGCGAAAGCAAATGTCAAGTTCGCGTGAACAGTACAGGGGTACTGTTCATCTATTTATAGACACAGGACACAGCCTGTGACGAATTACAATTATGCCCCTTACAAAAGTTTACAACATTGACTCAGACCTCTATGGATAAAAAGGTCATTCTATCTCTATGTCGGTTTGTAACGCCGAAGCTCCATGAAAAGGAACCTTCGGCCATCTCCTGGGGACAACTTCAGCCGAAGCTGCTTCTTCGTGTAAGACCTTCGGTGCAACGAAGCATGGCCCCAACAGTAGCCCCTTTCGCGGCGCTAGATCGTTTTTCGTAACGAGCTTGATCCGTGAAAAAAGCCTCTTAAGCTTCGGGAAGCCGAAGGTCCAAAAAACACCTTCCCTGAGCTCGTTGCCGAGAAACGATTCAATTTCCGAGCTCGTGTCGGACCCACCTTGCAGAGTTACTGTTTGATCTTTGCGGTCCACTGCGCAGCGAGTACAAGTGACTGCCCGCCTGGTGTAAAAATCCTGCCGCTTCGCCTTCTTACCTGCAGCACTATATAAACAGACGAGTAGGTGTGAAGTTACCACAGCATTCATTGCTATTTGCACTGTTTTGCTGCCAAAATTTTTAACTATAGCCGAAGCTTGATTCTCAGAATCGAACGAAGGTCCATCTCGAAGTCTGCTTCGTCAGAAAGAAAGGCTTCGGGAGAAAAGGAAAAAGAAAAAAGTGTTTAACTTCCCCAAACTCAGAATCAAATGGCCAGAGTGCGATCTACTGCCAGAGTTGAACGTGAAGGAGACGAAGCTGAAGGTTCGGAGACTGTGCCCATCTCCGAAGCAATGCAACGTTCCGGACTGGTGACTGCGGAAGAAATGCCCGCTGCTGAAGCAGACCCGACAACTGCCGAAGGAGAAGAGGAGAACATTGAAGAAACTGACCCCGAAGATGACTATCGCATTGCCATGCCCAGCAAGCCCAGCCACCTAGATTTCGGAAAGTCGACTGTTTCAAAGGCTGATCTTTCCAAGATGGTGAAAGCAGGTTATTTCAGTGAAAATCAGAAGAAGCTACTTCGCTTCGGGGGAGAAGAAACTACCCCGAAGCCAGAGAAGGACGAGATTGTCATTTTCAAGAGTTTTTTAAAGGCTGGGCTGAGATTCCCTCTTCATGGAATTATTGCAGATGTATTGAAAAAGTTTGGTATTTACTTTCATCAATTGACTCCTAACGCTATCGTTAGGCTTAATGTTTATATCTGGGCCCTCCGAAGCCAAGCAATGGAGCCGTTTGCCGACAGTTTCTGTCGAGTTCATGAATTACATTACCAAACGAAGGCCAGAAAAGATGGATTACATGATAACTTCGGTTGCTACAATTTTGCCTACCGGAAAACAACAAAGTTTCCTGTTATTAGCTACCGAAGCAAATGGCCGGCAGGCTGGAAGTCTGAGTGGTTTTATGTGAAGGTTGACGAAGATGAAGAGAAATTGGTACAAAGCCCACTTGAGTTGATCTTCGGAGAAACAAGGCCACGGTGCCACATGACATTGGAGGGTCCCACCTGGGCTGCACTAGGTGAGTTTGAAATTATTTCAGAGCATATCGGTACCAGGGATCTGGTTCAAGAATTCTTGGCGTTCAGAGTCTTCCCTACTCTGAAAGAATGGGAAATGCCAAAGCTAGAGGGGGAGAAAAAGAAGGGGGAACTTGTCCGGCTTCCTTATCACTTCAAATTCAAGAAATACTTTAAAAAGCCTTGCCAAGAGTGGCTGGACACAGTTGAGGTGATGTGCAATGAAATTCTTGGGAATTATTCCAAAAAAGAAGATCAACTGATGACCGCGGCCTTCGACACCCGTCCGAAGCGAAGGCTGAACCGAGTGCTTGATGCCCTGGGCTTCGAGTACCCTGACTATGAACGGCTGAACAAGGGTGCTGAGGGCCAAAAGAGGAAAAGAGTGGCCGAAACTTTGAACAAGGATGAAGAAAAACCAGCAAAAGAGAAGAAAATTCCCAAGAAGAGAAAAATATCAACTCCAACGCGAAAATTATCCGATGAAGAGGGGACCCCCGCACCACCTTCTACCAGCGACGTGGAGGAAATCTTAAAGGTAATGACTGAACCCGTGCCCACGAAGCTAAGTCCATTAGGGCCTCAACTGACGAAGCTTTTTCGAAAGGTGGAAGAGCCGGAAAAAACGAAGATAACCAAAGCAAAGAGGCAAAGAATTATTGCAGTGACCGAAGTTATTGACAAGACGCCCCCGAGGGCGTCAATTCAGAAAACGCCAACTGTTGAGGGCACAACGAATGTCGAAGTCGCACCTTCGGAGGTCGCGGCTACCGAAGCCGCTTCAGCCGAAGATGTGAACTTAGAAACTACCATTGAAGACATCAACAAAATTTTGATAGACATGGCTGCAGAAGAAGCTGCCATCGCTGGTGAAGAAACCATGGCCACAGTGCCTGGGAAGGGGAAAGAAATAGCCGAAGACACTTCGGAAGACGAAGCCTACACATTTCAAAATTTAGTTGGACAAGAACTATCGAAGGCTGAAATAGAAGAGCTTAAGGAATATGCCAAATCTTGCGGATACAAGCCAGGAGCTCTTCTATTTGGAGGCATTGATGATGAGAAATTGGGCTGCATCCGGGATCAAGCTGGGGCTAAGGTTATCGGTACTCTATCAAAGAGTATCGGTTTTCCGAAGCTAGAAACAGATATCAGCCGCTACCGACGACAACATATCGTCGGCAGCTTATTTTATTCCAATTTCAAGGTAAACAACTTTTCTCTGACTTTTATTGTTTTTTAATAATGGAAATATTCCTAACGAAGGTTGTTTATGTGCAGAGCATGCTACTAAGCAAAGCTTTGAGGATGCAGCAAGATCTAGAGGATAAAAAACACGAAGCTATAATCGAAAGTCTAGAGAGCAAGATAAAAGAGCAATCAGCTATTATTGAAAAGAAAGACTTTGAACTCCAAACAACTGAAGGCTTGCTGGCAGAGACCGAAGCTAAAGTATCAGAATTGAATTCGAAGCTTATCTGCCAATCAAAACAATTTGAACAAGAGAAGCTAGAGCTTAATTCAAAACTTGAGGCCGAAGTCCAAACCAACTCAGATTTGAAGAAATCATTAACAAGCCTTCAGGATAAATGTTTGAAATTTAGTACCAGCTGCATTCAACAATTAAAGAAGATCTTTTACTCAGTTGGAGCCAGCAGTGGAAAGTTCACCCCTGCTGCTGAAAATTTGCCAAGAGCCTTCGATCATATTGAAGCTGAAATTGAAGAGCTTGACGAAGTTATAGCCGGGCACGGTGACTTCTGTGCCTGGGTAGCTTCTCGAGGCACCGCTGCAGCGTTCCTGAAAGCTGGCTGTGAGCATGGAAAAATCGTCAACAGGCCGAATTTCACTCTGTCTCCATCAATTCTAGACGATATTCCTGACCTCGCCCGAAGCATCTCAAATAGATTTATAAAAATGATATGGACAAAAGGCGGGCGAGAGAAGGCTGGAGACGAAGCTCGAAGTCATCTTGAACCAGTAAGAAATGATACTTCGTACTTACCTTCTCCTTCGCACTTGATTTTTACTCGCGATACCTTGATTCATGTAGGATGACGAAGCTGAAGATGATGCTTGAAATATATCGCCGAAGCTGAAGCTCAGTGAAGATCAGTAGGAGTATACTATAGAAAAAACTCAGGAGACTTTTGTAACAATTTTTGTAAATACAATTAAACTGTTCTCAATGAA
Organism: Zea luxurians; assembly: GCA_029449295.1. Lineage (NCBI taxonomy): Eukaryota > Viridiplantae > Streptophyta > Magnoliopsida > Poales > Poaceae > Zea > Zea luxurians. The sequence goes on along the minus strand of JAOPSE010000032.1, from coordinate 19,650,031 downwards.
CTTTGTACATACCTTGTAATATATTCTTACCCTTCTATTGAGGCGCTTTGATGTGGACGAAATTAGTATTTTGAGCCGAAGGCGAAAAAACACCTTCCCTTCTTTTCGTACACAACGAAGCATAAAAGACCGCTTCTTCTTTTTGCCGAAGCTTTTCTTTTTTGTACACAACGAAGCATAAAAGACCGCTTCTTCTTTTTGCCGAAGCTTTTCTTTTTTGTACACAACGAAGCATAAAAGACCGCTTCTTCTTTTTGCCGAAACAACCACTTAGGAACACAAATGCTATGAATGAATGCTTATGAATGCAAATGCTATGATGTAATGTAATGTGCGAATGAATGTCCAAAACATATGTCCGAAGCCACACTCTCAGCCATTATTTCCTTAGAAACAACCACACATCAGCTCTGCATTCCCTTAGGAACGACTTTGGAGCTTCTTCGCCTTTTACTTAGGCGGTATCAGCGTTGACTTTTCGCTGTAAGCTCTGCATTCCCTTAGGAACGTCTTTGGAGCTTCTTCGCCTTTTACTTTCGGCGGTATCAGCGTTGACTTTTCGCTGTAAGCTCTGCATCCCCTTAGGGACGTCTTTGGAGCTTCTTCGCCTTTTACTTTCGGCGGTATCAGCGTTGACTTTTCGCTGTAAGCTCTGCATCCCCTTAGGGACGTCTTTGGAGCTTCTTCGCTTTTTCAGTTTCGGCACTCGATGGTGCGTTCTCAGTTTTTACATTTACATTTTTTGGGGGATTTTGCTCTTATAAGACTAAAAAGGAAATTACACATGATGGCCCCATTAAAAACCTTTCTCCCCCTTTAGAAAGGAAAAGGGTGCCATGAAAAAGAAAAGAAAAAACATAAAAAGTTACATCAAGTTATACATAATATCGCCGAAGCTCATCCGCATTCCAAGATCTTGGAACTTCGTTGCCATCCATGTCCTTCAATCTGTACGAACCAGGCCTTGACGAAGATACTACTAAGAAAGGTCCTTCCCATTTCAACTGTAGCTTGCCCACTGTATCTGGGTTAGCTACCCTCCGAAGCACCAAGTGTCCCGGCTCAATATTTTTTAGCCGGACCTTTCTATCTCGCCATTTGACTGTTTCAGCTTGGTATTTATTGATATTCTCCACAGCTTGAAGCCTGATCCCTTCTAAAGCATCTTTTTCCACAAGACAAGCATCTTCAGGACCTGATTCTGCCGAAGCTACTACTCTTATTGATCCAGCTTTAGCTTCTTCCGGAGTTATTGCTTCGTCACCGAATAATAACTTGAATGGGGTAAAGCCTGTAGACCTTGATGTTGTTGTATTGTGGCTCCACACCACTTTGGTTAACAAATCCGGCCACTTTCCCCTGGGTTGATTGAAGATTAACTTCATTATTCCTGTCATTATAATGCCGTTGGCTCTTTCAACGAGCCCATTTGACTCCGGATGCCTGACTGATGCAAAGTGGATCTTCGTACCGATTTGATCACAAAAATTTCTAAAAGCCTCAGAGTCGAACTGCGTTCCATTATCTACAGTGACGGCCTTCGGTACCCCGAAGCGACAGACAATATTCTGCCAGAAAAACTTTTGGACAGTGGTCGAAGTTATTGTGGCTAATGGCTTCGCCTCAATCCATTTAGAAAAATATTCCACAGCCACTATAACATATTTTAGATTCCCTTGAGCCGGTGGTAATGGACCTAACAAGTCAAGGCCCCACCTTTGCAATGGCCAGATGGGTTGTATTAGCTGTGTCAAAGACGAAGGTTGCTTTTGATCTCTTGCACATTTCTGACAACCTTCGCACTTTTGAACTAACTCCGCTGCATCCGAAGCTGCCTTCGGCCAATAAAACCCTTGACGGAAGACTTTTCCAAGTAACGGCCTAGATCCAATGTGGGATCCACACAGGCCTGCATGTATTTCTTTCATCAACTCTATACCTTCGGTTCTAGATAGACACTTGAGCAGCGGAGCGCAAACTCCATGCTTGTATAACTCCCCTTCTATCATGACATACTGACGAGCTCTTGCCTCTATCCTTTTATTATAAGCTTCGTCATCTGATAGGAAGTTACCCTGAAGGTAAGAGATGATTTCAGTTCTCCAATCTTCGCTGTAAACAGGAGATATGTTGAGGACTGCTCTTTCGAGAAGCTCCACTGAAGGTGCCTTTATTGTTTCGAAGAACACATCCGAAGGTAACGGCAGCCCCTGTGCTGCAGACTTGGCTAGCAAATCAGCATGCTCATTTTGCCCTCGAGGGATATTCTTGACAGAAAATCCTTCGAAGGAGGCTTCGATCCTTCGGACCGTGTCTAGATATTTTTCAAGCTTCGGATCTTTAGCCTTGCAACTTTTGTCAATATGACCCGAAACGACCTGGGAATCAGTTTTAAGAATCGCCCTTCTGATCCCCATTGCCTTTAATTTCCGAAGGCCCAGGAGCAGGGCTTCGTACTCAGTAATATTGTTTGTACAGCTGAAATCAAGTCTTGCTGCATAACAAGTTTTAACCTTGGATGGTGAAACCAACACAGCGGCTGCACCTGCTCCGAAGGTTCCCCAAGAGCCATCACAAAACACTGTCCACACTTCGGCATCTTTATTTGCTTCTTCATCCTGAGCCCCTGGCGTCCAGTCGGCAATGAAATCTGCCAATGCTTGAGACTGGATCGAAGATCTATGCACATAATCAATATAAAATTCATTGAGCTCTGCAGCCCATTTTCCAATCCGTCCAGTAGCTTCTCTATTCCTCATGATATCCTTCAACGGCTGCGAAGAAGGAACAATAATATTGTATGCCTGAAAATAATGCCGAAGCTTCCTGGATGCCATTAAAACGGCATACAATACCTTCTCCAGCTCTGTATAATTTTTCTTTGATACACTAAGGACTTCAGATACAAAATACACTGGAACTTGCTTCTTGACTTGGCCATCAAGCTTCTCCTGGACAAGTGCCGCACTTACTGCTGAGTGCGAAGCTGCCACATATAACAACAGAGGAGCCCCTGGTGTTGGCGGAGTTAATGTTGTTAGATCTATCAAATATTGCTTCAGCTCTTCGAAGGCTTTTTGTTGACTTGGTCCCCATTGAAAGACTTCAGCTGACTTCAGCACCTCGAAGAATGGTAAATTTCTTTCTGCTGATCTGGATATAAATCTGTTGAGAGATGCCAGCCTTCCTGTCAATCTTTGGGCCCCCTTTCTTGTGGTTGGTGGCTCCATTCGAAGTATAGCTTCGATTTTATTTGGATTAGCTTCGATTCCCTTTGTTGAAACCAAGCATCCAAGAAATTTCCCCTTCTTTACTCCGAAGACACATTTTTCTGGATTCAGCTTCAAACCAGCTTGTCTGAAACTGGCGAAGGTCTCCTGCAGATCAGCAATATGATTTTCCTGCTTCGTGCTTTTTACAATGATGTCATCGACATAAGTTAACACATTTCTGCCTATCTGAGACTGGAGGACCTTCATTGTCATTCTGCTGAAACTTCCTCCAGCATTTTTGAGCCCCTCAGGCATCCGAAGATAGCAATATGTGCCACTTGGGGTTATGAAGCTAGTCTTCGGCTCATCTTCCTTCTTCATCCAGATTTGATGATAGCCTGAGTAGCAGTCCAGGAGACTCATGAGCTCTGAAGAAGCTGCTGCATCGACTAAAGAGTCTATCCTTGGCAGCGGGAATTCATCCTTCGGACAAGCCTTGTTGAGATCTGTGAAATCGATACACATTCTCCACTTACCATTGGCCTTCTTCACCATAACAGTGTTAGCTAGCCACTCTGGATACTTTACTTCTCTGATAACTCCTGCACTGAGGAGTCTTTTTACTTCATTGCGAGCCCCTTCGGCCTTGTCATCCGACATCTTCCGAAGCCTCTGCTTTCGGGGTCTGAAGGATGGGTCAACATTGAGCGAATGTTCAATAACATCCCGATTTACTCCACAGAGATCATTAGCTGACCATGCAAAAACATCTTTGTCGTTGAATAAAAACCTTATCAAGGTTTTCTCCTGGTCTTCAGATAATTGCAAGCCCAACAGCACCTTCTGCTCTGCTATGTCCTCACACAATGGCATGGGCTTCGGCTGATCTGCTGAAGCTGCTTTCTCCCTTCTGAATTTGTACTGTTCACAAGCTTCAGCTCCATCTATGTTATGGATTGCTTTGGAGTCAGTCCAGCTTCCTTCGGCCCTTCTAGCAGCTTCCTGGCTTCCATGAATAGCAATAGGCCCTTGGTCCGAAGGTATCTTCATGCAGAGATAAGCTGGGTGAAGAATTGCTTCGAAGGCATTAAGAGTACCGCGACCAATGATAGCATTGTAAGGATACTCCATGTCAACAATATCAAACACAATTTGCTCAGTCCTTGTGTTGTTAACAAATCCGAAGGTTACCGGCATGGTAATCTTCCCAAGTGCTACAATCTGCCGCCCTCCGAAGCCACAAAGAGGGTGCGTAGCATCATGAATCTTGTCTTCGGGCTCTTGCATTTGTCTGAAGGCTTTAGCAAATATAATATCAGCTGCACTGCCAGTATCAACTAAGACATTGTGGACCAGAAATCCTTTGATCACGCAAGAGATAACCATGGCATCATTGTGAGGATAATCCTTAAGCTGAAGATCTTCCTGAGAGAAAGTAATTGGAATGTGGGACCATTTTGACTTGATGAAGGGTCCCTGCACTCCAACATGCTGCACCCTTCTCTGAGCCTCCTTCTTCTGCTTCTTGTTAGCCGGCTCTGAGCAAGAACCGCCTGTTATCGGGAGCACCAGCTTCGAAGCCGAAGCAGCTCCAGCTTGATTGTTGAACGAAGCCATCAGCTCAGAAAAGTGGAAGTGAGTTCACCGGAGGTGGGCGCCAATGTTGGGGGCTTGTTCTCAAATGCTAAGAGTTAAGAACAAGGCAACATAGAAAATGTTAAGTGTTAAAGTCCTTCGTCCTCCAAAACATTATATCCCTTCAGGATATAAAGAATTTCGGACGAAGGTTATGAAGGACATACCTTCGTGAGCATAATAACAAGGGACGAAGTATTCATACAAATCATGAGGTATAAAATAAACATTTAAATATTATCATAGAATCATCTCCATTTTATTATCATGAACGAATATAAATGACTTCAAATTACAAATGTACCTTCAGTCCTGAGGAAAGCAAAAGTACAGGTGTGATGCGAAAGCAAATGTCAAGTTCGCGTGAACAGTACAGGGGTACTGTTCATCTATTTATAGACACAGGACACAGCCTGTGACGAATTACAATTATGCCCCTTACAAAAGTTTACAACATTGACTCAGACCTCTATGGATAAAAAGGTCATTCTATCTCTATGTCGGTTTGTAACGCCGAAGCTCCATGAAAAGGAACCTTCGGCCATCTCCTGGGGACAACTTCAGCCGAAGCTGCTTCTTCGTGTAAGACCTTCGGCGCAACGAAGCATGGCCCCAACAAGATGCAAATGATGAAGACAAGGAGGATGAAGAACCAAGACCGCCACACCCAAGAGTCCACCAAGCAATACAACGAGATCACCCCGTCGACACCATCCTCGGCGATATTCATAAGGGGGTAACTACTCGATCTCGTGTTGCACATTTTTGTGAGCATTACTCTTTTGTTTCCTCTATTGAGCCACACAGGGTAGAGGAAGCACTTCAAGATTCGGATTGGGTGATGGCAATGCAAGAGGAGCTCAACAATTTCACGAGGAACGAGGTATGGCATTTAGTTCCACGTCCTAATCAAAATGTTGTAGGAACCAAGTGGGTCTTCCGCAATAAGCAAGACGAGCATGGTGTGGTGACAAGGAACAAAGCTCGACTTGTGGCCAAGGGATACTCCCAAGTCGAAGGTTTGGATTTCGGTGAAACCTATGCACCCGTAGCTAGGCTTGAGTCAATTCGCATATTATTAGCCTATGCTACTTACCATGGCTTCAAGCTTTATCAAATGGACGTGAAGAGTGCCTTCCTCAATGGACCAATCAAGGAAGAGGTCTATGTTGAGCAACCTCCCGGCTTTGTAGACAGTGAGTACCCTAACCATGTTTATAGGCTCTCTAAGGCGCTTTATGGGCTCAAGCAAGCCCCAAGAGCATGGTATGAATGCCTTAGAGATTTCCTTATTGCTAATGGCTTCAAAGTCGGCAAGGCCGATCCTACTTTATTCACTAAAACTCTTGACAATGATTTGTTTGTATGCCAAATTTATGTTGATGATATCATATTTGGGTCTACTAACGAATCTACTTGTGAAGAATTTAGTAGGATCATGACACAAAAATTCGAGATGTCTATGATGGGGGAGTTGAAGTATTTTCTAGGATTCCAAATCAAGCAACTCCAAGAGGGCACCTTCATTTGCCAAACAAAGTATACACAAGACATTCTAACCAAGTTTGGAATGAAGGATGCCAAGCCCATCAAGACACCCATGGGAACAAATGGGCATCTCGACCTCGACACGGGAGGTAAATCCGTCGATCAAAAGGTATACCGGTCGATGATAGGTTCATTACTCTATTTATGTGCATCTCGACCGGACATTATGCTTTCCGTATGCATGTGTGCAAGATTCCAAGCCGACCCTAAGGAATCCCACCTTACGGCCGTAAAACGAATCTTGAGATATTTGGCTTATACTCCTAAGTTTGGGCTTTGGTACCCTCGGGGATCCACATTTGATTTGATTGGTTATTCGGATGCCGATTGGGCGGGGTGTAAGATCAATAGGAAGAGCACATCGGGGACTTGCCAGTTCTTGGGAAGATCCTTGGTGTCTTGGGCTTCAAAGAAGCAAAATTCGGTCGCTATCTCTACCGCTGAAGCCGAGTATATTGCTGCAGGCCATTGTTGCGCGCAATTGCTTTGGATGAGGCAAACCCTACGGGACTATGGTTACAAATTAACCAAAGTTCCTCTTCTATGTGATAATGAGAGTGCAATCCGCATGGCGGATAATCCCGTTGAGCATAGCCGCACTAAACACATAGCCATTCGGTATCATTTTCTTCGGGATCACCAACAAAAGGGGGATATCGAGATTTCATACATTAACACTAAAGATCAATTAGCCGATATCTTTACCAAGCCTCTTGATGAACAAACTTTTACCAAACTTAGGCATGAGCTCAATATTCTTGATTCTAGGAATTTCTTTTGCTAATTTGCACACATAGCTCATAAATTTACCTTTGATCATGTCTCTTTTATAAATGCTATGACTAATGTGTTTTCAAGTGTATTTCAAACCAAGTCATAGGTATATTGAAAGGGAATAGGAGTCTTCGGCGAAGACAAAGGCTTCCACTCCACTCTATTACTCATTCTTCGCCGTCGCTCCGCATCACTCTCCATCTTTGGTATAATCTTCACTCATATGTATTATTTGCCAAAGGGGAGAAAATAATTAGGAAAGGGCTTATATTTCACTCATAGTATCCGTTTTTGGCGATTCATGCCAAAGGGGGAGAAAGTATGAGCCCAAAGCAAAAGGACCACACCACCACCCCAATTTTAAAATTAATGATTTTCAATTGGTAAACTTCAAATTGGTATCTCTTTGTGTTCTAAAGGGGGAGCAAGTAGTATTTTCAAAACTTGATATCTTAAAACCCTCTTGAACACTAAGAGGAGAATTGATTGAGGGGGAGTTTTGTTTTTAGTCAAAGGAAAAATCATTTGAAACAAGGGGAGAAAATTTTCAAATATTATAAATGCTTCTCAAAATCTTATTCATTTACCTTTGACCATTTTGCAAAAGGACTTTAAAAAGAATTTGCAAAAACAAAACATGTGGTGCAAGCGTGGTCCAAAATGTTAAAAATAAAGAAACAATCCATGCATATCTAGTAAGTGATATTTATTGGCTCAATTCCAAGCAACCTTTGCACTTACATTATGCAAACTAGTTCAATTATGCACTTTTATATTTGCTTTGGTTTGTGTTGGCATCAATCACCAAAAAGGGGGAGATTGAAAGGGAATTAGGCTTACACCTAGTCCCTAATTAATTTTGGTGGTTGAATTGCCCAACACAAATAATTGGACTAACTAGTTTGCTCTAGTGTATAAGTTATACAGGTGCCAAAGGTTCACACTTAGCCAATAAAAAGACCAAGTATTGGGTTCAACAAAAGAGCAAAGGGACAACCGAAGGCACCTCTGGTCTGGCGCACCGGACTGTCCGGTGTGCCACCGGACATGTCCGGTGCACCAGAGGACTCCAGTGCAAACTCGTCGTCTTCGGGAAAATCCAGAGGCAACTCCACTATAATTCACCGGACTGTCCGGTGTACACTGGACAGTGTCCGGTGCTCCAAGGAAGAGCGGCCTCAGGAACTCGCCAGCTTCGGGAAACTGCAACGGCTGCTCCGCTATAATTCACCGGACATGTCCGGTGTACACCAGACTGTCCGGTGTAACTGCGGGGCAACGGCTACGACGGCGCCAATGGCTACTTGCAGCGCATTTATTGCGCGCCAGCGCGCGCAGAGGTCAGGCACGCCATGCTGGCGCACCGGACACTCTACAGTACACGTCCGGTGCGCCACCGGACATCCAGGCGGGCCCAGAAGACAGAGCTCCAACGGTCGGAACCCAACGGCTTTGGTGACGTGGCTGTCGCACCGGACATGTCCGGTGTGCACCGGACTGTCCGGTGCACCATACGACAGACAGCCTCCACCAAACGGCTAGTTTGGTTGTTGGGGCTATAAATACCCCCAACCACCCCACATTCAAGTCATCCAAGTTTTCCACTTCTCAACCACTTACAAGAGCTAGGCATTCAATTCTAGACACACTCAAGTGATCAAATCCTCTCCAATTCCACACAAGGCTTTAGTGATTAGCGAGAGAGATTTGCCATGTTCTTTTGAGCTCTTGCGCTTGGATTGCTTCTTTCTTTCTCATTTGTTCTTGTGATCATAAAATCATTTGTAACCAAGGCAAGAGACACCAATTGTGTGGTGGTCCTTGCGGGGAAGTTTTATTCCCGGGTTGATTTGAGAAGAGAAGCTCACTCGGTCCGAGGGACCGTTTGAGAGAGGGAAAGGGTTGAAAAAGACCCGGCCTTCGTGGCCTCCTCAACGGGGAGTAGGTTTGCGAGAACCGAACCTCGGTAAAACAAATCATCGTGTCTCACTCCGCATTTGCTCACGATTTGTTTTGCGGCCTCTCTCTCGGACTCGTGTTTATTTCTAACGCTAACCCATCTCATAGTTGTGTTTATATTTGTAAATTTCAGCTTCGCCCTATTCACCCCCCCTCTAGGCGACTTTCACCTTCTCAAGAAGACCTCCTATGAACTCCTTACCGGTAACAAACCCAATGTTTCTTACTTTCGAGTATTTGGGAGCAAAAGCTACATTTTTGTGAAGAAAGGTAGACATTCTAAGTTTGCTCCCAAGGTAGTAGAAGGGTTTTTACTAGGGTATGACTCAAATACAAAGGCGTATAGGGTCTTCAACAAATCTTTGGGATTGGTTGAAGTCTCTAGCGATGTTGTATTTGATGAGACTAATGGCTCTCCAAGAGAGCAAGTTGATCTTGATGATGTAGATGAAGAAGAAATTCCAACGGCCGCAATACACACGATGGCAATAGGTGATGTGCAGCCATAGGAATCACAGGAAAAAGATCAACCATCTTCCTCCACAGTGGTGCATTCTGATAGTAGACGCGCCCTGATCTTCCGTGAGATACGATAACTTGATTGAGTGGAGGTCTTGACGTTGATGATCCAAGGCTCCGAGTGAACGGTTCCTCGCAATCACTACACCATGGCTCCATTGGTTATCACCCGTGACACACGAATGACCTCGCCACGAAGGCTTATCCCTGCAAGCACAATCAAGAACACAAGCAATAACAGGAAAGAAATGCAACCAAAATTGTATTGATTACGGGATGGGGTCTCACAAGCCGATGTCGGCGACACTATTCGATGATAGAATTGATCTAAGCAAAAACCCCAAACCTAATGTGGCGGCGGTTGCTGAATAAATAGAGTATTAGGGCGTGTGTGACCCCTGGACTCGCCCCTAGTGGGCTCCGACACGATACACGGCCCAACGGCCTAACAGACGGTGTCGCAGCACCAAAAAAGAATCTGAACACTAACTTGTTTCGACGATTCCTGTTGACTCCAGATGAATTTTAGGGTGGAACTAGTTGGGTTGGTTAGATAATCTCTTTATCTTTCCAACCATATCAAGTCCGTCGCAATCGGAGTCGGATGCATCTTGGGCGTCCATTTTAGTGCAGACTGGTCCTGGAACCCAAGATGGAGTCGCAGCCGAGTCGGACTTGATCTCCTTCCTATTGTGGGCGCCCTTGCTGCTCCTCCTCAACACCTAGGCCTTTCCCAAGTCCTTGCTGGTCCTCTCCAAGGTTCCTAATCATCAAAACATCCATGGCTCCAAGCGTAAGCTCTGAAACACAATTGACTAGGGTAGAACGTACCTGGAGATTTAGCTGTCGTGCACACGATCGTGTTATCAGTCCATTCATTGTATGTATAGAAGTGATGTCCTCATCATCCTCCTCCTCTTGAATTGGAGTCGTCCTCGACTTGATCTCATCTTCGTCACCCATATATGGCTTCAAATCTAAAATGTTAAAGGTGGGACTAACCCCAAAATCTGGCGGCAACTCAAGTGTATATGCATTATCATTAATTTTTGCAAGAACTTTATAAGGACCTGCAGCTCGTGGCATAAGTTTAGACTTTCTCAAATCAGGAAACCTATCCTTTCTCAAATGAACCCACACCAAGTCATCAGGTTCCAATTTCATTTCCTTCCTGCCTTTATTAGCAGCAATACGATACTTTTCATTCATCTTTTCAATTTACAACTTAGTTGTTTCATGTAACTTAAAAATGAATTCATAACGTTGTGTAGCATCCAAGTTCACTATTTTAGAAGGTGGTAAAGGTAGCAAATCAATTGGAGCACGAGGATTAAAACCATATACTACCATAAATGGACTAAGCTTGGTTGTAGAATGAATTGATCTGTTATAAGCAAACTCAATATGTGGCAAACAATCCTCCCACAACCTCAAATTATCCTTCAAAATAGCCCGCAACATGGTAGATAAAGTGTGATTAACAACCTCTGTTTGCCCGTCAGTGTGGGGATGACAAGTAGTAGAAAACAACAACTTTGTTCCCAATTTAAACCACAAGGTTCTCCAAAAATGACTTAAAAACTTAGCATCCCTATCAGAAACAATAGTATTTGGCACACCATGCAAACGCACAATCTCAGTGAAGAACAAATCAGCAACATATGAAGCATTATCAGTTTTGTGACAGGGTATAAAATGTGCCATCTTTGAAAAACGATCGACAACGACAAAAACACTATCACTCCCCCTCTTTGTTCTAGGCAATCCCAAAACAAAATCCATAGAAATATCCTCCCAAGGTGCACGAGGAACAGGAAGAGGCAAATAAAGACCATGGGGGTTAAGTCGGGACTTAACTTTGTTGCACGTGGTGCAACGAGAGGCGAAGCGCTCAACATCACGCCGCATCCGAAGCCAATAGAAATGAGTAAACAACACATCCTCAGTCTTCTTAACACCAAAATGTCCCATCAGTCCACCACATGTGCTTCCTGCAAGAGTAGAAGACGAACGGAGCTAGCTGGAATACACAACTTGTTAGCACGGTAGAGAAGGCCTTCACGCAGCATAAATTTTTGCCACGTTCTTCCCTCTCTGCAATTTTCAAAAGCATCTTTGAAGTCCAAATCAGCAGCATATAATTCCTTTATAGTCTCCAAACCAAATATTTTATGATTAAGTTGGGAGAGCATAGTATAACGTCTAGATAAAGTATCAACAATCACATTATCCTTTCCTTTTTTATGCTTAATAATGTAAGGAAATGATTCTATGAATTCAATCCATTTAGCATGTCGTTTGTTTAGATTAGATTGTACTTTAAGATACTTCAAAGATTCATGATCTGAATGTATGACAAATTCTTTAGACCATAGATAATGTTGCCAAGTTTGTAAAACTCGTACTAAAGCATATAATTCTTTGTCATATGTAGAATAATTCAGAGTTGGACCATGCAATTTTTCACTAAAGAAAGCAACGGTTTACCTCCTTGAATGAGCACTCCTCCAATCCCAATGCCGCTCGCATCACACTTGATCTCGAATGTCTTATCAAAATCAGGAAGTTGCAGCAGTGGTGCTTGTGTGAGCTTCGACTTGAGGGCATCAAAAGCTTGTTGTTGTGATGGTCCCCAACGAAACGGCACTCCATTCTTTGTCAACTCGTGGAGAGGTGCTGCAATGGTGCTGAAATCCCACATAAATCGCCTGTAGAATCCTGCAAGACCAAGAAAACTTCGAACCTGCGTGACCGTGGTTGGAAGTGGCCAGCTCGTGATGGCAACAATTTTTGCCTCATCCATCTCAATGCCCTGCGATGTCACAACATATCCAAGAAAAGACACACGATCGGTGCTAAAGGTGCACTTCTCAAGGTTACCAAATAAACGTGCATGACACAAAACATCAAAAACAGCACGTAAATGTTCAATGTGATCATCATGAGACTTACTATAGATAAGAATATCATCAAAATATACCACCACAAATTTACCAATGAAAGCACGTAAAACCTCGTTCATCAATCTCATGAAAGTGTTAGGCGCATTAGTTAACCCAAAAGGCATGACTAATCACACATAAAGATCGAACTTAGTTTTAAATGCAGTTTTCCATTCATCACCTAAATACATACGAATCTGGTGGTATTCACTATGCAAGTCAATTTTAGAGAAAACAATAGAACCACTTAATTCATCAAGCATGTCATCCAATCTAGGAATAGGATATCTGTATCGAATTGTGATGTTATTAATGGCTCTACAATCAACACACATGTGCCAAGTGCCATCTTTCTTAGGAACCAAAAGAACAGGAACAGAACAAGGACTAAGGCTCTCACGAATGTACCCGCGGTCCAGAAGGTCCTAGACCTGGCGCTAAATCTCCTTAGTCTCCTCGGGGTTGGTCCTATAGGCAGCACGGTTGGGCAAGCTCGCCCCTAGAATTAAATCAATCTTGTGCTCAATGCCTCACACAGGTGGTAATCCAGGGGGTATCTCAGAGGGAAACACATCCATATACTCTTGCAAAAGGTTAGCAATAGCCTGTGGCAAAGCAATAGACGTATCATCAATGGAATAGAAAGCATTTTTGCACACTAAGGCATAGCAAAGTCCAACAGAGGCATGTAACTCATTAAGATCAGATTTAGTGGCTAGCAAAGTAGGAGTTTTTAACTTAATAGGTTGCTGATTTTCAGAGTTCAAAACACCTTTTTGCTTGGCGTTAGTCTTTTTCTCATGTTCAAAGTGGACAATTTCAGTGGGAGTCATAGGAAGCAACACAATTTTCTTTCCCTTATGCATGAAAGTATATTTATTAGATCTACCATGGTGAATATCATCAGTATCAAACTCCTAAGGACGTCCCAGTAAAAGAGAGCAAGCATCCATAGTCACCACATCGAAATCAGCAAAGTCATGGTAAGAGCCAATAGAAAAATGCACCCTTGCTGTTTTTGTTACCTTGAACTTATTGCTGTTGTTAAACCATTGAATGTGATAAGGGTGGGGATGCTCTCGTGTGGTCAAGCCAAGCTTCTTGACCACCTCAACGTTCACCAAGTTGTTGCAGCTACCACCGTCAATGATGGTATGTACACGGCAGTCCTTGACGATGAGGAACATGTTGAAGAGGTTATGGCGATGTCTGTTGTTGTTGTCACTAGCTGTGGCACTCAAAGCTCGTTGCACAATCAAGGCCTTATAGGTCTTGGTCGTTGTTGTATCAATAACCTCTTCATCACCATCATAAGTCTCTGCAATGTTAGCTCCAACAATATCTTCATCTTCAACATCAGAAGCACTAACATACCCACCATCACTAGTAGCAATGTATGCCCGTTTTCTGGGGCAATCTCACTGAATATGGCCAAGTCCCTGGCAATGGTGGCACTTGATGTCGGAGGAGCGACCTGTGGAAGAGGTGGTCATAGCAGGTTTTGCTGCAACACCCGAAGGCACCAAGGACTTGCTGTTGTCATGTCCCTGTGATGTCGAAGGTGCGGTGCTGTGTGTGCCGCTGGTGACGGAAGATGTGGACGTCCGTACACCCAAAGAGGATGACGCCTTAGCTGGCGCCGGTGGCTGGCGTGGCGCGAAAGTGCTGCTCCTCCGCTGTTGATGACCCTGCAATTCTTTTTCTGCCAACATAGAAAGATGGAACAAGCGTTGTATAGAATGATATTCTTTATAATCAACAATATCCTGAATCTCCCGCCTCAATCCCCCATAAAACATAACCATTTGATCCTCCGGATCCTCAACTACCCCACATCATAGCATACCTTTCTGAAGCTCTTGGTAGTATTCCTGTACCGACATGTCTCCCTGATCTAAGCGTTGCAATTTTTTGAAGATCACGTCTATAAGAAGGGGAACAAAGCGAGCTCACATCTCCTCTTTTAACGCATTCCATGTTTGTGGTGCAGCACATGTGTTAACAAGTTCATTCCACCAAATGATAGCAAAATCTCTAAATTCACTAGTGACTTGTCTAACCCTATGCTGCTTAGGAACAAGATGAGAATTAAATTTTTGTTCTACCGTCATCTCCCAGTCTAAGTAAGCTTCAGCATCATAAGAACCCATGAACGGTGAAATAGAGAACTTAATCTTAGCAAATGGATCATAGTCTGGTTCAGGATTATGACGATGTCTACCATTACCTCCCATACCTTGTCGATTACGTGCGAGGCGTTGTCACAGCGGTGCATAAACATCGTCGTCGTTGTCGTCCACAGGAGAGTGAGCTGGGGCTGGAGTTGGTGGTGGGCGACGATCCTCCAGTATGTCCATGCATGTAACAAGTTCAGCAACTCGTCGATCAAGCTGCTCATAGGTGTCACACCCGGTTTTAGAAGGCAAACCGAATGCGAACCATGTACGTGCCAGGATCAGCAATTCACGTACACAGCAGTAACATAACATGGACATCATCACACAGTGCTCAAATAGTATTAAAAAGGGAAATAGTAGTCGATTGCACCATATGTCTGAGACATCCACATAGTCTTTACAATAAATCAAAGCGTGGAAAAGAAACGTAGATAAACGCGGCCTTCACAGGCAGTCGACTGGGGGTTACCGCTAACCCACGCCTAGAACTCGTCGTAATCTTGGAACTCCTGGAAGTCTCCTTCCACGGCTTCGTCTTCTCCTGAGCAGTGGTTGCAATGCGGACAACCTGGGGAAGGGGGGGTTTGGCGTGTAGAGCAAGGGTGAGTACACATCAACATACTCAGCAAGTGTCCTGTTTGGCTGTAGTGGACTAGCTTTATGTGGGGGTAAGTCAAGCAGTTGCTTTTAGTTGGTCAGATTATTATTACTAGTAGAAAAAGGCAAGTTTTAGAGTTAACCCACGTTATTAACCCAAATGTACTCCTTTCCAAACGGAAAGAGTACCACTTACCATTACCAGAGTCAAAACCAGGAACCATCAGTCTCATTGTCACCTGTAATCCGAACATCTCTGGTCAGGTACCACTAATCACTGGAGCTCCCTTGGCCGCTCATAACCATGAGCATGGCTGATATATCAGTTTTCAAACACTCTGCAGAGGTTGTGCACTTTACCCACAAGCCGTGATTCCCTTTCTGCCCGGAGAGAGCTACTCCCCATTGACCACTACCTAGGTGGCCCAGCAGGGCATCACTACGTAGCCTTTACAAAGATTCCCCGGGGCTGTAGCCGCCCGTTAGGTTTCCTAAATGTACCGCACTCCTCCCCAAGGGACAAATCAACCTTGGTGGAGCGAGCCGCATACACCGAGCCCCATTGACGGCACGACGGCTAAGCGAACTACACCCTGGTTCCTCTAATTACTCAGCTAAGGGCGTCCGACTCCACCCTCATGGTTGCACTGTTTTCCCGGGCGGTCATCCAACGAACAGGTCCTTACGGAGAGGCACTCGAGAAACCGCTCGAGTCCCCTTTAATGCCACAAGTATATCATCATAATAAGAAGGGGGGAAAACAGCGTATCATTGATAATTCTCATCATGTTCATTGATTAGAGTTGAGCAATAGCATAAGACTAAACAATAATAATCCAACCCAAATGGGTAAACAAGGACATGGATAACAAAAGCTAGTAAATCCTTAGGTATAAATGTGTAATGCGAGAGGTGAATTAAAGAATGAATAGGACAGAGATAGGTCAAGGGACACTTGCCTCCACCAACCGACTGCTGCTCAGGGGCTTCTCCTGCGAGTTCTTCGGGTTCCTCGACCAAATCGTTCTCTATGCGAGTGCAAACATGCATACATCCATCCATTCAAATTAGGAAACAAACTGTACACCATACAAGAGAATAAGTAGATTAAACATGCATAGAATATGACATACGATATTGCATTAACCATGGTTAGAAAGGGACGGGGGAATGTCTCGCAGGGGTTAAAGCTATACTTGAAGCGTGTTACGGGTAGATGCATAACTAAGCGCTACGTGACTTAATCCCATCGAGTTACACTAACAAGTATTAGCCACATGCACTAATATAATTATAACTATTTTCAATTGATCAACATTAAACGAGATCCAAGATTAGCTACATGAAATAATTAACGTAACCAATTTCTAAATTGAGTTTCGATTATTGATATGAACAACGTGATTAGTGCGCATAGAATACACGGGGGGGGGGGGTAGACGGGCACGTCTAGGGGTAGATGAGCGCGCCGAGGGCACGGCGAGCCATGCCAAAGCACCACACGCACCACGCGAGTACGCGCGCGCAAAGCCGCACGCACGCGCCGCGAACTAGCCGTGCACACGTCGGGGCCGCGCGCTGGCCGAGCTCAAGGCTACGCACCATAGGCACGCTATGCCGAGCTCGAGGCCGCGCCGGGGCCATCACGACGCGAGCAGGACACGCCGGGGCGGGCGGGCGAGCACGAGCAGGCGAGCAAGGGCGGGCGCGCCATGGCCACGCGCCATGGCCACGATGGGGCTAAGGCCGGGCGGGGGAGCACGCCGGGGCGGGATGGGACTCGCCACGCGGGCGCCATGGCCGGCGAGGCCACGGCCGGGGCGGACGCAGCCGGGGCGGGCCTGGGCGCGCGCGGACGGGCGGACGCGGCCGGGGGCGTTGAGCCGAGGGCAGGGCAGCTGGGACAGCCGGGCGCGGCCGGGGACGGCGAGCACGGGTGGCAGGGCAGTCGGGGCCAGGCGCGGCCGGGGACGGCGAGCACGGGGACGGGCGGGGCGAGCGCGCGCGGGCGGGGCGGGACTCGCCGCGCCGCGGGAGGGCGCCGGGGGCCGGGCGCCATGGCCGGCGAGCCAAGGGCGGACGTGGCCGGGACGGCCGGGGCCGGGCGGGCGCGGCCACGCCGCGGGAGAGCGCCGGCGGGCGGGGGAAGGAGGAGGGAGAGGAGGGAGAAGAGGGGAGGGGGAGGGAGGGCCTCACCGCGGGCGAGGTCGGCGGCGGCGACGGTTCGGGCGAGCAGGGGGATCGGGGCGACGGGGCAGGGGAGAGAGAGGGATTTGGGGGGGGGAATGACGGGCAGGGCCCGCGGGGGAGGGGAGAGAAATTTGGGGGAGGGGAGGGGAGCGCGGCTAGGCCGCTCTTGGGCCTAAAGCGGGGGACGCGGGGGGGCGAGGTGGGCCGCGGCCACGCCGGCCCACGACGCGAGGGGGGGAAAGGGGAGGGGGGCGCGACTGGGCCGGCCGGCTAGCTGGGCCGCGTGCCAGGGGGTGGCTGGGCCAAAAGGGGGAGGAGAGGGAGGGGAGAGAAAAGAAAAGATTTTTCTTTTTTTCTAATATTTTTTTTCTATATGAATGCTTTCACACTTTCAAACAATCAAAAAAATGCATGGTTCGGCATGGTGCACCAAATCAAAGAAAATAACTCTAGGGTTTACTATTATCACATGACTTAAGGTTTTTGAAGACGGGTGAGGTTTTAGCGAAAAGAAATGGGAGAGAGGGGTAACGCCCGAATTTAGCGAGCGATAGAGAAAAGAAAAAAAATCAACTCGAAATTCGGGGCGTTACAAACCTATCCCCCTTAAAAGAATCTCGCCCTCGACATTCAGGGTTGGCTAGCAAAGAGCTCAGGGTATTTGGCCATCAAATCATCTTCACGCTCCCAGGTTGCCTCTTCCTCTGAATGATGATTCCATCTGATTTTGCACATTCTGATGGTCTTCCTTCGGGTAACTCCGTCCGCGGTCTCAAGGATTTGCGTTGGCTTCTCAACGTAGGTCAAGTCCTCCTGGACTTCAAGACCTTCAACTGGCAATTGCTCCTCTGGCACCCGCAAGCACTTCTTCAACTGAGACACGTGAAAGACGTCATGCACAGCAGATAAATTTTCTGGTAGGCTGAGCTAATAGGCCACTTCTCCACGCCTTGCGAGAATCTGGTACGGACCGATGTAGCGGGGTGCTAGCTTGCCTTTAACTCCGAACCTTCTGACTCCTCTAATCGGTGACACTTTCAGATAGACAAAGTCTCCGACTTCGAAACTCAGCTCTCTTCTTCTTGTATCTGCATAGCTTCACTGCCTTGATTGCGCTATCTTCAGATTCTCTCGGACCATCTTGATGTTCTCTTCAGCTTCAAGCAGAATGTCTGGCCCAAACACTTGCTTTTCTCTAGGCTGATCCCATTGCAACGGAGTTCTACAACTCCTCCCATAAAGCGCCTGAAATGGTGACATCTTCAAGCTGGCCTAGTAACTGTTGTTATAGGAGAACTCTGCACAAGGCAATCTCTTGTCCCATCCGGACTGATCTTGCAACGCACAAGCTCTCAACATGTCTTCAAGGATTTGATTGGTCCTTTCGGTCTGACCATCTGTCTGCGGATGGTAGGCTGAACTGAAATTCAGATGTGTACCCAAGGCTTCATGCAACTGCTGCCAGAAATGAGAGGTGAACTGTGTTCCTCTGTCTGACACTATCTTCTTTGGCACACCATGAAGACAAACGATTTGAGACATGTACAACTCTGCCAATACTGCACTGCTGTAGTTGGTCTTGACAGGTATGAAGTGGGCTGACTTGGTTAAGCGGTCCATCACTACCCAAATGGAATCGTAGCCGGCTCGAGTGCGAGGCAATCCGACTATGAAATCCATACCGATTTCATCCCATTTCCACTGAGGAATTTCCAGCTGGTCTCTGGTGCTCTGCCTTGATCCGCCGACAACTATCACACATAGCCACATGCTCCGCGATTTCCCTCTTCATTCCGTACCACCAGAATTTCTTCTTCAGATCCTGATACATCTTCTCACTACCAGGGTGAATCGAATAAGTTGTCTCATGAGCTTCCTTGAGAATCAATTCCCGAATAGACTGGACATTGGGAACACACAAGCGGTCTTTGAACCATATCACACCTTCTGCATCTTCCCGAAAATCTTTGCCTCTGCCGTCTAGAATCAGTCGACGGATCTCACTGATCTTCTCATCATTCTTCTGTGCTTCTTTGATTTCCCGCTCCAAGGTAGGTTCCAACTCAATTGTGACTCCTCACGTGTTGTTCGGAAATCCGAGACTCAACCTGTCAAACTCTTTGGCCAACTCATAAGGCATCGGACGAGCGACCATCAGATTGACCTGACTCTTCCTGCTCAAAGCATCTGCCACTACATTCGCTTTGCCTGGATGGTAGTGAATCTCCAACTCATAGTCTTTGATCAGCTCCAACCATCTTTGTTGCCTCATATTCAGCTCTGACTGAGTGAATATGTACTTCAGACTCTTGTGGTCTGTGTAAACATCACATTTCTGTCCATACAGATAGTGCCTCCATGTCTTCAGTGCGTGAACCACTGCTGCCAACTCTAGGTCATGGATTGGGTAATTCTTCTCATGAACCTTCAGCTGTCGAGACGAGTAAGCCACAACTCTTCCCTCCTGCATCAACACACATCCCAAACCAGTGTAACAAGCATCGCAATACACCGAGAAGGGCTTGTGCACATCAGGCAAGACTAAGACAGGCGCTGTAGTCAACTTCTCTTTCAGCGCTTGAAAGGCCTCTTGACATTTTTGGGTCCACTTGAACTCAACCTTGTTGCCTAGCAAAGCTGTCATTGGTTTCGCAATCTTCGAAAACCCTTCAATGAATCGCCGATAATATCCGGCCATTCCAATGAAGCTCTTGATTCCTCGAGCATCTGTTGGTGCTTTCCAGTTCAGAATGTCTGCCACTTTCTTCGGATCCACAGCCAATCCTTCTTTGTTGATTATATGACCCAAGAACAGGACTTCACTGATCCAGAACTCACATTTGCTCAACTTTGCATACAACTAGTGCTCTCGCAATCTCTGCAATACCATCCTTAAATGATCTGCATGCTCTTCTTCGCTTTGAGAATAAATCAGAATGTCATCAATAAATACCACCACAAACTGGTCAAGATAGTCCATGAATACACTGTTCATCAAGTTCATGAAGAAGGCCGGTGCATTGGTTAGACCGAAAGACATCACAGTGAACTCATACAACCCATACTTGGTAATGAATGCCGTCTTCGGAATGTCTGAAGGTCAGATCCGGAGCTGATGATAACCTGACCTCAGATCTATCTTGGAGAACACGCTGGCTCCTCTCAACTGGTCGAACAGATCTTCTATTCTGGGTAAGGGGTACTTGTTCTTGATGGTGACCTCATTCAGAGCTCGATAGTCGATACACATCCTTTTGGTGCCATCTTTCTTCTCCACAAATAGGACAGGGGTGGCCCAAGGCGAGGTGCTTGGCCGGATGTAGCCTTTCTCTGACAACTCATCGATCTGCTTCTTAAGCTCCACCAACTCTGGTACAGATATTCTATAAGCTCTCTTAAAGATGGGGGCGGTGTCAGGAAGTAGCTCTATAGCAAACTCAACTTTCTGCTCTGGTGGCATACCTGGTAGGTCCTTTGGAAACACATCTAGGAACTTGAACACAACCTTGATAATCTCAATTGGGTCTACTTCACTGCTATCAACAGCCATCTGATAACAACTTCCTTTCTTTGGCTCAGGCGGGACTAACTCGGTCACCACTTCCTCTCCTAGTGGGGACACCAACTTGATTGTCCTCTTATCACAACTGATAACTGCCTGATACTTATCTAGCCAATTCATCCCTAGGATGACATCTATCCCCTGAGTACCCATTACTATAAGGTTAGCGGGAAACGCTATCCCCCTTATTTCCACATATACATTCAAACAAATGCTATCGGCTCGAATTCTACCACCGGCTGAGTCAATTTGAATGGGGATTGACATGGTAGTAATTGGAAGATTATGTGCTTCTACTCATGATGCAGTAATGAAAGAATGTGTTGCCATAGTATCAAATAGCACTTCTGCAATACGGGAGTTGACTGGAAACATACCTACTATCATGCCGGGGGTCTCCTGAACTGCTTCAGCCTCCAAATGATTCAGTCTCCCATGATTATAGCGCGGCTGAGAGCGGTTGCCTGCTCCAGGCTGAGACACATTCTGCTTTGCTGGGGCATTAGGGCCTGATTGCTGCTGGGCTGCCTTCTTCGGACATTGCATCACCCAATGGCCCTGCTCTCCACAGTGGAAACATGCCCTGTTTCCCACTTGAGCTGGTGCTGCCTGATTGTTCTGCTGGTTTGTTGGGGCAGGAAGACGAGGTGCCTGATGATTCTGCCTCTGAAACTGACCTCCTCCTGACTGATTGTTCTGACGATTCTGATACTGGTACTGAGGATACTGCCTTTGGAACTGCTGCTGCTGAGGTGGACGTTGGTTCTACCTGAACTGCTGAGGTTGATTGCTTGAGAAACGAGGACAACTGCTGCTTCCAGGCTGGGGGTCCACTGATCTTGCGCTTACGATCCTCCATCTCCTTACGCTTCCTCTCTATCATGATTGCTCTGTCAATCAGGTGCTGGAATGTCGGGAAAGTATGATTCATTAGCTGATACTACAGAGGGTCAACCAAGCCTCTCAGGAAATGATACTGTCTCTTGGCGTCGGTGTTGACATCTTCAGGAGCATAGCGAGACAACTACAAAAACCTGTCCCGGTACTCACTGACAGACGATGACCCTTGCTTGAGGGCCAGGAACTCCTCCTTCTTCACTGTCATCAGACCTAGAGGAACATGGTACTGACGAAAGCTTCCTCTAAACTCTTCCCAGGTGATGGTGTCGGGGTGGGCATGGGTGGCGAGATAGGACTCCCACCATGACTGAGCTGCTCCTCTCAACAGACGGGGACCATACAGGACTTTCTCCCTGTCATCACACTGAGCGGTATGCAACTCCCGCTCCACAGTGCGCAGCCAGTCTTCCACATCCATGGGGTCAGAAGAATGAGCAAACGTTGGGGGATGACCTCTCATGAATTCAGCACTCTTGTCCCTGGGCATCTGAGGCATCTGAGGCTGAGGTGGTGCCTGCTGCTGCTGGTGCTGAATGGCGGCCAGAGTCTGACCAATGGCTTGCCTGGGTCTGCATCAGAAACATCTTCTCGATGGACATCGGGGGCTGGGGCGGCAGGTGCTATTGCTGGGGTGCCTCATCCTACTGAGCTGGTCGCTCCTGCTGAGCACGCCTTCCTCCTCTGTGCCTGTTTTTTGACATCTGCAGAATGCAACCACACATCAGAACTGATCTTGAAAATCTTGCAGCATAAGAAAAGAGTATAGAATTCTTCAACAACACTGAACAGGTGAACATCTTCACTGATCTCCAACACAGACCAACACAGCTTCTCAGATAAAGAGGAAAATGGAATAAAAGGTTTCCCAACTAAATAGCTAATTCAATTAATATATAACAGGTAAACCAAAATGCAGGGGATACCCACATCCTGGTGACAGTCATTACAAAGATCCAAATCAAACATAGTTCATCATGACAAACATAAATGCACAGGATATAGCAAACTACCCTGTCTAACTAAGACTAACTAAGAGCGAGACTAACGCTAAGACTATAGCTTCTATGTATATATTTCATATTAATTACAAGATCCGACTCTGACGATCTATGACCCTAAATTTATATTGGTCTTGCAGTCGGGGTTGCCATAAGACTGGTGCCCACGCCGAGGTGAGCGGTACGGGTGCTGAGTCCCGACGGGAGCGGGGGAACCATCGTCCAGGTGACGACGCTCCGCGCGCTCAGCCCGCAGCTAGGCGATCTCAGCATGAGCCCTACTCAGCTCGTCTAATGCATGGTCCAGCTCCGTGTTTAGCATGGCGGCTAGGTTGACTGTGCTGCTCAACCTAGGATTGTCCTCACCAACAGGTGAGACAATCACGCCTCCTGTGCTGCCAGATGGACGGCGGGGGTAGTACTTCAGGTTGAGACCATCAGCTACCCCACCGAGCACTGAGCAGTAGTGCGAAAGCGCACGCCGTGCGGCATCTTGCATGGCCGCCTCAGCTGAGTCCCGCTCGGAGATGGAATAGTGCTCTGAGCAGACCTCCGCACCTCGGAGACTGTTCTCCGGATGGCGCACCAAGCAGGTCACCTCCCAGCGGTCCGGGTAGACCCCGCGACTATGCTGGTAGACCACGCAGCGATACTCGATGGACCAAGTACGCCGGTCAAGTGCCCGACGTAGCAGGGTGTCGAGCGCATCGTGGAAGTGACACCCGCGAGCAGCGTCGCGAGTGATGGGTCGAGCAACCTATCCTTCTGGCTCCTGGTCAGCAGAAAAGTCGGTGTCGTGGCTCGAGCTGCTGTCGCCACCTCCGTCGTCTGGGTCTCCTCCAGCAGCTACTCCAGGGGCTGGGGCGCTCAGTGGTGGTGCAGGGGGCGCCTCTAGGGGAAGCACAGGGGAGCAGCTCCTCACAGACTCTATCTCCTGCTGGAGCGAGAAAGAAGAGCTATGCTGCTCCTGCTCCTGTCGTCGACGCTCCTGCTCCTCAAGCAGGCGGTGGTGCAGCCTCTCCAAATGACTGGACTGTCCGGCCACGGGACGGCGAAGCGGACGCTCCGTGAGACGAGAGGGTAAGAAGGGGATGACAGACTTCCGTGCGGTGTGTCTAAGACGAGCCATCTACAAAAGACACCGTAAGTAAAAAAGTGAGAACAGAACTAGTATGACCATGAACCATAAATAAATGAAGGATTAGAATAAAACACAATTTTCAGCAAGGTATAATATATAATAGAACATAGTTTTGGTCGATATGACCAACTTTTGAAGGGATACCAAAGTCAAGACAGTGACCGAGGTCTATAATCCTTAGAACGACCATTCTACTCTAGGTTAGCGGTCCTACAGTCAGCACAGCTTTGATACCACCTATGTCACACCCAGTTTTAGAAGGCAAACCGAATGCGAACCATGTACGTGCCAGGATCAGCAATTCACGTACACAGCAGTTACATAACATGGACATCATCACACAGTGCTCAAATAGTATTAAAAAGGGAAATAGTAGTCGATTGCATCATATGTCTGAGACATCCACATAGTCTTTACAATAAATCAAAGTGCAGAAAAGAAACGTAGATAAACGCGGCCTTCACAGGCAGCCGACTGGGGGTTACCGCTAACCCACGCCTAGAACTCGTCGTAATCTTGGAACTCCTGGAAGTCTCCTTCCACGACTTCGTCTTCTCCTGAGCAGTGGTTGCAATGCGGACAACCTGGGGAAGGGGGGGGGTTTGGCGTGTAGAGCAAGGGTGAGTACACATCAACATACTCAGCAAGTGTCCTATTTGGCTGTAGTGGACTAGCTTTATGTGGGGGTAAGTCAAGCAGTTGCTTTTAGTTGGTCAGATTATTATTACTAGT
This sequence comes from Zea luxurians, assembly GCA_029449295.1. Lineage (NCBI taxonomy): Eukaryota > Viridiplantae > Streptophyta > Magnoliopsida > Poales > Poaceae > Zea > Zea luxurians. Next base: position 19,625,145 of record JAOPSE010000032.1, on the reverse strand, counting down.
AGAAAAAGCCAAGTTTTAGAGTTAACCCATGTTATTAACCCAAATGTACTCCTTTCCAAACGGAAAGAGTACCACTTACCATTACCAGAGTCAAAACCGAGAACCATCAGTCTCATTGTCACCTGTAATCCGAACATCTCTGGTCAGGTACCACTAATCACTGGAGCCCCCTTGGCCGCTCATAACCGTGAGCATGGCTGATATATCAGTTTTCAAACACTCTGCAGAGGTTGTGCACTTTACCCACAAGCCGTGATTCCCTTTCTGCCCGGAGAGAGCTACTCACCATTGACCACTACCTAGGTGGCCCAGCAGGGCATCACTACGTAGCCTTTACAAAGATTCCCCGGGGCTGTAGCCGCCCGTTAGGTTTCCTAAATGTACCGCACTCCTCCCCAAGGGACAAATCAACCTTGGCGGAGCGAGCCGCATACACCGAGCCCCATTGACGGCACGACGGCTAAGTGAAAGTCGCCTAGAGGGGGGTGAATAGGGCGAAACTGAAATTCTCAAAAATAACCACAACTACAAGCCAGGTTAGCGTTAGAAATATAATCGAGTCCGTGAGAGAGGGCGCAAAACAAATCGCAAGCGAATAATGAAGTGAGACACGCGGATTTGTTTTACCGAGGTTCGGTTCTCTCAAACCTACTCCCCGTTGAGGAGGCCACAAAGGCCGGGTCTCTTTCAACCCTTACCCTCTCTCAAACGGTCCCTCGGACCGAGTGAGCTTTCTCTTCACAATCACTTGGAACACAAAGTTCCCCCAAGGACCACCACAAGATTGGTGTCTCTTGCCTCAATTACAAGTGAGTTTTGATCGCAAGAAAGAATCAAGAAAGAAGAAAGCAATCCAAGCGCAAGAGCTCGAAAGAAACACAAGCAAATCACTCTCTCTAATCACTAGGGCGTTGTGTGGAATTTGGAGAGGATTTGATCTCTTTGGTGTGTCTAGAATTGAATGCTAGAGCTCTTGTAAGTAGTTGGGAAGTGGAAAACTTGGATGCAATGAATGGTGGGTGGTTGGGGGTATTTATAGCCCCAACCACCAAACTAGCCGTTTGGTGAGGCTGTCTGTTCGATGGCGCACCGGACAGTCCGGTGCACACCGGACATGTCCGGTGCGACAGCCATGTCACCAAAGCCGTTGGGATTCGACCGTTGGAGCTCTGTCTCTGGGCCCGCCTTGATGTCCGATGGCGCACCGGACATGAACTGTAGATTGTCCGGTGCGCCTGCTCCCGCGTGCCTGACGACTGCGCGCTTCTGGCGCGCATTAAATGCGTCGCAGGTAGCCGTTGGCGCCGAAATAGCCGTTACCCCGCTGTTACACCGAACAGTCCGGTGTACACCGGACAGTCCGGTGAATTTTAGCGGAGCAGCTTCAACGAATTCCCGAGGCTGGCGAGTTCCGGAGGCCGCTCTTCCTTGGAGCACCGGACAGTCCGGTGAATTATAGCGGAGTCGCCTCTGGAAATTCCCGAAGGTGAGCAGTTCGGAGTTGGAGTCCTCTGGTGCACCGGACATGTCCGGTGGCACACCGAACAGTCCGGTGCGCCAGACCAGAGGTGCCTTCGGTTGTCCCTTTGCTCTTTGGTTGAACCCAATACTTTGTCTTTTTATTGGCTAAGTGTGAACCTTTAGCACCTGTATAACTTATGCACTAGAGAAAACTAGTTAGTCCAATATTTGTGTTGGGCAATTCAACCACCAAAATTATTTAGGAACTAGGTGTAAGCCTAATTCCCTTTCAATCTCCCCCTTTTTGGTGATTGATGCCAACACAAACCAAAGCAAATATAAAAGTGCATAATTTGAACTAGTTTACATAATGTAAGTGCAAAGGTTGCTTGGAATTGAGCCAATATAAATACTTACATGATGTGCATGGATTGTTTCTTTGTTTTTAACATATTGGACCACATTTGCACCACATGTTTTGTTTTTGCAAATCTTTTTGTAAATTCTTTCCAAAGTCCTTTTGCAAGATAGTCAAAGGTAAATGAATAGGATTTTGAGACGCATTTTCAAGTTTTGAAATTTTCTCCCTTTGTTTTAAATGCTTTTCCTTTGACTAAACAAAACTCCCCCTAAATGAGACTCTCCTCTTAGTGTTCAAGAGGGTTTTGATATATCATTTTTGAAATACTACTCCCTCCCCCTTTAGAACATAATAAGATACCAATTTGAAATTGACCAATTGAAAATCTCCAAATTTTTAAAATTAGGTGGTGGTGCGGTCCTTTTGCTTTGGGCTCATATTTTCTCCCCCTTTGGCATGAATCGCCAAAAACGGAATCATTAGAGCCCAACGAAGTACTTTCTCCTCCTTTGGTCATAAAATAAATGAGTGAAGATTATACCAAAGTTGGAGAGATGCTCGGAGTGACAGTGAAGGATGAGTAGTAGAGTGGAGTGGAAGCCTTTGTCTTCGCCGAAGACTCCAATTCCCTTTCAATATACCTATGACTTGGTTTGAAATACACTTGAAAACACATTAGTCATAGCATATATAAAAGAGATATGATCAAAGGTATACTTGTGTGCTATGGGTGCAAATTAGCAAAAGAAATTCCTAGAATCAAGAATATTTAGCTCATGCCTAAGTTTGGCAAAAGATTGTTCATCAAGTGGCTTGGTAAAGATATCGTCTAATTGATCTTTAGTGTTAATGTATGAAATCTCGATATCCCCCTTTTGTTGGTGATCCCTAAGAAAATGATACCGAATGGCTATGTGTTTAGTGCGGCTATGCTCAACGGGATTATCCGCCATGCGGATTGCACTCTCATTATCACATAGAAGAGGAACTTTGGTTAGTTTGTAACCGTAGTCCCGCAGGGTTTGCCTCATCCAAAGCAATTGCGCGCAACAATGGCCTGCGGCAATATACTCGGCTTCCGCGGTAGAAAGAGCGACCAAATTTTGCTTCTTTGAAGCCCAAGACACCAAGGATCTTCCCAAGAACTGGCAAGTCCCCGATGTGCTCTTTCTATTAATCTTACACCCCGCTCAATCGGCATCCGAATAACCAATCAAATCAAATGTGGATCCCCGAGGGTACCAAAGCCCAAACTTAGGTGTATAAGCCAAATATCTCAAGATTCGTTTTACGACCGTAAGATGTGATTCCTTAGGGTCGGCTTGGAATCTTGCACACATGCAAACGGAAAGCATAATGTCCGGTCGAGATGCACATAAATAAACCAATGAACCAATCATCGACCGGTATACCTTTTGATCGACAGATTTACCTCCCGTGTCGAGGTCGAGATGCCCATTGGTTCCCATGGGTGTCTTGATGGGCTTGGCATCCTTCATTCCAAACTTGCTTAGAATGTCTTGAGTATACTTCGTTTGGCTAATGAAGGTGCCCTCTTGGAGTTGCTTGACTTAGAATCCTAGAAAATACTTCAACTCCCCCATCATAGACATCTCGAATTTTTGTGTCATGATCCTACTAAATTCTTCACATGTAGATTCGTTAGTAGACCCAAATATAATATCATCAACATAAATTTGGCATACGAACAAATCATTGTCAAGAGTTTTAGTAAACAAAGTAGGATCGGCCTTGCCGACTTTGAAGCCATTTGCAATAAGGAAATCTCTAAGGCATTCATACCATGCTCTTGGGGCTTGCTTGAGCCCATAAAGCGCCTTAGAGAGCCTATAGACATGGTTAGGGTACTCACTATCTTCAAAGCCGGGAGGTTGCTCAACGTAGACCTCCTCCTTGATTGGTCCATTGAGGAAGGCACTCTTCACGTCCATTTGATAAAGCTTGAAGCCATGGTAAGTAGCATAGGCTAATAATATGCGAATTGACTCAAGCCTAGCTACGGGTGCATAGGTTTCACCGAAATCCAAACCTTCGACTTGGGAGTATCCCTTGGCCACAAGTCGAGCTTTGTTCCTTGTCACCACACCACCGGCCAGGGGGCGGTTGAACCGGCCAGGGGGCTGGGCCGGCCGGGGCCGCGCTGCGCGCGAGCAGGGGAGGAGCGGGGCGGGCGGGCGCCGCCACGGGGCCGGGACGGGCGGGCGCCGCCGCGGGGAGGGGCAGGGGGCGGGCGCCGCCGCCGCGGGCGGGCAGGGGCGGGGAGCGCCACCGCGCACGAGGGGGGAGGGGCGGGGGGCGCCGCCGCGCGCGAGGGGGGAGGGGGAGCGTCGCCGACGGGGGCGGGGACGGGGTCGCCGCCATGGCAGGAGGCGGGCGGGGCCGGCCGCGCCGCCGGCGAGCGGGGAGGGGCAGGGGCGCGCGCGAGCAGGGGAAGAAAGGGGGGCGCGCATGGGGAGGAAGAGGAGGAGGGGGAGGGAGAGAGAGAGGAGAAGGGAAGAGGAGGGGAGCTCACCTCGGGGTCCAAAATCCGGTGATCGCCGTCTCCAAATCCTAGGGCACCATGGGGAGAGAGAGGTGGAAGAGGGAGAGGAGAGGTTGTTGCGCGGGAGATCCAAATGAGAGAGAGGGAGAGAAGGGGGCGCATGGGGGGGGGTTGGGCGCCAGGGGCGCGCAGGGCCGGGCCAGGCAGGGCTGGGCTGGGCTGGGCCAGGCCACTTCACGGATCGAAGACCCACGACGCGCACGGACCACTAAACGGACTTAAATCGTGAATCGAAATCCAGAATGGAACGAGACGAACACTCAACATCAGACAAAGAAATGTGCTTCGGCATGATGCAACACCCATGACACTTAGGTTTTGGTTTATACATGACACGGACACCTGTCGCTATACTGGTTTGAAATTGGGAAGAAGGAGCAAAACGGGGAAAGAGAAAAGAGAGTAACGCCCGAATTTGGTGAGAGAAAAGAAGAAAAAATTCTACCCCCAAATTCAGGGCGTTACACATCCGCGAGCAGCGTCGCGAGTGATGGGTCGAGCAACCCATCCTTCCGGCTCATGGTTAGCAGAGAGGTCGATGTCGTGGCTCGGGCTGTCGTCGCCACCTTCGTCGTCTGGGTCTCCTCCAGCAGCTACTCCAGAAGCTGGGGCGCCCAGTGGTGGTGCAGGGGGCGCCTCCAGAGGAAGCACAGGAGAGCAGCTCCTCACAGACTCTATCTCCTGCTGGAGCGAGAAAGAAGAGCCCTGCTGCTCCTGTCGTCGACGTTCCTGCTCCTCATGCAGGCGGTGGTGCAGTCTCTCCAAGTGGCTGGACTGACCGGCCACGGGACGGCGAAGCGGACGCTCAGCAAGGCGGGAGGGTAAGAAGGGGATGACAGACTTTCGTGCGGTGTGTCTAAGTCGAGCCATCTACAAAAGGCACCGCAAGCAAAAGAGTGAGAACAGAATTAATATGACCAGCAAATAATGAATCATAAATAAATGAAGGATTAGAATAAAACATGATTTTCAGCAAGGTATAATATATAGTAGAACATAGGTTTGGTCAGTATGACCAACTTTTGAAGGGATATCAAAGTCAAGGCAGGGACAGAGGTCTATAATCCTTAGAACGACCATTCTACTCTAGGTTAGCGGTCCTACAGTCAGCACGGCTTTGATACCACTTATGTCACACCCGGTTTTAGAAGGCAAACCGAATGCGAACCATGTACGTGCCAGGATCAGTTATTCACGTACACAGCAGTTACATAACATGGACATCATCACACAATGCTCAAAATAGTATTAAAAGGGGAAATAATAGTCGATTACATCATACGTCTGAGACGTCCATATAGTCCTTACAATAAATCAAAGTGCGGAAAAGAAATGTAGATAACCGCGGCCTTCACAGGCAGCCGACTGGGGGTTGCCGCTAACCCACACCTAGAACTCGTCGTAGTCTTGGAACTCCTGGAAGTCTCCTTCCACAGCTTCATCTTCTCCTGAGCAGTGGTTGCAATGCTGACAACCTGGGGGGGGGGGGGGTTGGTGTGTAGAGCAAGAGTGAGTACACATCAACATACTCAGCAAGTATCCTGTTTGGCTGTAGTGGACTAGCTTTATGTGGGGATAAGTCAAGCAGTTGCTTTTAGTTGGTCAGTTTGTTATTTACTAGTAGAAAGCCAGGTTTTAGCATTAACCCAAGTTATTAACCCAAAGTACCCTTTCCAAACGGAAAGAATACCACTTACCATTACCATAAGCATAATCATAACCATCCTCATTGTCACCTGTAAACCAAAATGTCTCTGATCAAGTACCACTAATCACTGGAGCTCCCTTGGCCACTCATAACCGCGAGCACGGCTGATATATCAGTTTTCAAACACTCTGCAGAGGTTGTGCACTTTACCCACAAGCCGTGATTCCCTTTCTGCCCGGAGATCATGACTCTCCATTGATCACTACCAAGGTGACCCAGCAGGGCATCACTATGTAGCCTTTACAAAGATTCCCCGGGACTGTAGTTGCCCGTTAGGTTTCCTAAATGTACCGCACTCCTCCCCAAGGGACAAATCAACCTTGGCAGAGCGAGCCGCATACACCGAGCCCCATTGACGGCACGACGGCTAAGCGAACTACACACCGGTTCCTCTAATTATTCAGCTAAGGGCGTCCCACTCCACCCTCATGGTTGCACTATTTTCCTGGGCGGTCATCCATAGAACAGGTCCTTACGGAGAGGCACGCGAGAAACCGCTCGAGCCCCCTTAAAAGCCACAAGTATAACATCATAATAAGAGAGGGGAAAACAGCGTATCATATATAATCTCATCATGTTCATTGATTAGAGTTGAGCAATAGCATGGAGCTAAACAGTAATAATCCGATCCAAATAGGTAAACAAGGACATGGATAACAAAAGCTAGTCAATCCTTAGGTATAAATGTGTAATGCGGGAGGTGAATTAAAGAATGAATAGGACAGAGATAGGTCAAAGGACACTTGCCTCCACCAACCGACTGCTGCTCAGGGGCTTCTCCTGCGGGTTCTTCGGGTTCTCCGACCGGATCGTTCTCTATGCGAGCGCAAACATACATACATCCACATATTTAATACAAAAGAACAGTACACCATACAATAGAATGCAATAAGTAAACTGACGTTCCACGTGGGCTCGCAGTTATAGTTAAGAGAGAAAGAGAACAAGACAGTCGGGAAACGGTCACGTTACATGATTATAAATTAACTACTCGCTTAATGGAAGGAAATTTAATGTAGACACTATGTTTAGCGTAAAGTAAAGTCATGTTTCATGTCTAATCATTATAAGCAGGTGGAGATAAATAAAAAGAATGGTCGCGCGGCGAGACGCACGACGACATACGTCGACCAAACTGAGTCCAAAGTGGAACGTCGCGTGAATACACACGCGGCGTTACACTTTAAACAACCTGAAATTAAATTGGATCGTCGCGCGACGAAGCGCACGACGCAACACGCAGATAGAATCTGAAATTAGACAAACCGTCGTGCGGCGAAGCGCGCGACGCAGCACGCTAACTACCGGAGTTTAACGTTAACTACCGACTAAAAAAATAATCACCACGAGCGCGGGCGAGCGGGGACACGGTCGGACGAGGCCGAGCGCGGGAACGGGCGGCCGAGCCGGGGCCGGGGCGGTTGAACCGGGGGGGGGCGGTTGAACCGGCCAGGGGGCGGTTGAACCGGCCAGGGGGCTGGGCCGGCCGGGGCCGCGCTGCGCGCGAGCAGGGGAGGGGCGGGCGGGCGCCGCCACGGGGCCGGGACGGGCGGGGCGCCGCCGCGGGGAGGGGCAGGGGGCGGGCGCCGCCGCCGCGGGCGGGCAGGGGCGGGGAGCACCGCCGCGCGTGAGGGGGGAGGGGCGGGGGGCGCCGCCGCGCGCGAGGGGGGAGGGGGAGCGCCGCCGACGGGGGCGGGGACGGGGTCGCCGCCGTGGAAGGAGGCGGGCGGGGCCGGCCGCGCCGCCGGCGAGCGGGGAGGAGCAGGGGCGCGCGCGAGCAGGGGAAGAAAGGGGGCACGCGTGCGGAGGAAGAGGAGGAGGGGGAGGGAGAGAGAGAGGAGAAGGGAAGAGGAGGGGAGCTCACCTCGGGGTCCAAAATCCGGTGATCGCCGTCTCCAAATCCTAGGGCACCATAGGGAGAGAGAGGTGGAAGAGGGAGAGGAGAGGTTGTTGCGCGGGAGATCCAAATGAGAGAGAGGGAGAGAAGGGGGGCGCATGGGGGGGGTTGGGCGCCAGGGGCGCGCAGGGCCGGGCCGGGCAGGGCTGGGCTGGGCTGGGCCAGGCCACTTCGCGGATCGAAGACCCACGACGCGCGCGGACCACTAAACGGACTTAAATCGTGAATCGAAATCCAAAACGGAACGAGACGAACACTCAACATCAGACAAAGAAATGTGCTTCGGCATGATGCAACACCCATGACACTTAGGTTTTGGTTTATACATGACACGGACACCTGTCGCTATACTGGTTTGAAATTGGGAAGAAGGAGCAAAACGGGGAAAGAGAAAAGAGAGTAACGCCCGAATTTGGTGAGAGAAAAGAAGAAAAAATTCTACCCCCAAATTCAGGGCGTTACACCACACCATGCTCATCTTGCTTGTTGCGGAAGACCCACTTGGTTCCTACAATATTTTGGTTAGGTCGTGGAACTAAATGCCATACCTCGTTCCTCGTGAAATTGTTGAGCTCCTCTTGCATCGCCATCACCCAATCCGAATCTTGTAGTGCTTCCTCTACCCTGTGTGGCTCAATAGAGGAAACAAAAGAGTAATGCTCACAAAAATGTGCAACCCGAGATCGAGTAGTTACCCCCTTATGAATGTCGCCGAGGATGGTGTCGACGGGGTGATCTCGTTGGATTGCTTGGTGGACTCTTGGGTGTGGCGGCCTTGGTTGTTCATCCTCCTTGTCTTGATCATTTGCATCTCCCCCTTGATCGTTGTCGTCATCTTGAGAGGGCTCATCTCTTTGGTCTTCTCCTTCATCAACTTGAGCCTCGTCCTCATTTTGGGTTGGCGGAGAAGCTTGCGTGGAGGAGGATGGTTGATCTTGTGCATGTGGAGGCTCTTCGGGTTCCTTAGGACACACATCCCCAATGGACATGTTCCTTAGCACGATGCATGGAGCCTGTTCTTCACCTATCTCATCAAGATCAACTTGCTCTTCTTGAGAGCCGTTAGTCTCATCAAACACAACGTCACAAGATACTTCAACTAGTCCTGAGGACTTGTTGAAGACTCTATATGCCCTTGTGTTTGAGTCATATCCTAGTAAAAAACCTTCTACAGTTTTAGGAGCAAATTTAGATTTTCTACCTCTCTTGACAAGAATAAAGAATTTGCTACCAAAAACTCTAAAATATGAAATGTTTGGCTTTTTACTGGTTAGGAGTTCATAGGATGTCTTCTTGAGGATTTGGTGTAGATATAACCGGTTGATGGCGTAGCAGGCGGTGTTGACCGCCTCGGCCCAAAACCGATCCGGTGTCTTGTACTCATCAAGCATGGTTCTTGCCATGTCCAATAGAGTTCGATTCTTCCTCTCCACTACACCATTTTGTTGAGGGGTGTAGGGAGAAGAGAACTCATGCTTGATGCCCTCCTCCTCAAGGAAGCCTTCAATTTGAGAGTTCTTGAACTCCATCCCATTGTCGCTTCTAATTTTCTTGATCCTTAAGCCGAACTCATTTTGAGCTCGTCTCAAGAATCCCTTTAAGGTTTCTTGGGTATGAGATTTTTCCTGCAAAAAGAATACCCAAGTGAAGCGAGAATAATCATCCACAATAACTAGACAGTACTTACTCCCGCCGATGCTTATGTAAGCAATCGGGCCGAATAAATCCATGTGTAGGAGCTCCAGTGGCCTGTCACTTGTCATGATGTTCTTGTGTGGATGATGAGCGCCAACTTGCTTCCCGGCTTGGCATGCGCTACAAATCCTATCTTTCTCAAAATGAACATTGGTTAGTCCCAAAATGTGTTCTCCCTTTAGAAGCTTATGAAGATTCTTCATTCCAACATGGGCTAGTCGGCGGTGCCAGAGCCAACCCAAGTTAGTCTTAGCAACCAAGCAAGTGTCGAGTTCAGCTCTATCAAAATCTACCAAGTATAGCTAACCCTCTAACACTCCCTTAAATGCTATTGAATCATCACTTCTTCTAAAGACAGTAACACCTATATCAGTAAATAGACAGTTGTAGCCCATTTGACATAATTGGGATACGGAAAGCAAATTGTAATCTAAAGAGTCTACAAGAAAAACATTGGAAATAGTATGGTCAGGTGATATAGCAATTTTACCCAATCCTTTGACCAAACCTTGATTTCCATCCCTGAATGTGATAGGTCGTTGGGGATCTTGGTTTTTCTCATATGAGGAGAACATCTTCTTCTCCCCTGTCATGTGGTTTGTGCACCCGCTGTCGAGTATCCAACTTGAGCCCCCGGATGCATAAACCTACAAAACAATTTTAGTTCTTGACTTTAGGTACCCAAACGGTTTTGGGTCCTTTGGCATTAGAAACAAGAACTTTGGGTACCCAAACACAAGTCTTGGAGCCCTTGTGTTTGCCCCCAACAATCTTGGCAACTACTTTGCCGGATTTGTTAGTTAAAACATAAGATGCATCAAAAGTCTTAAATGAAATGTCATGCTCATTTGATGCATTAGGAATTTTCTTTCTAGGCAACTTGGCACAGGTTGGTTGCCTAGAGCTAGATGTCTCACCCTTATACATAAAAGCATGGTTAGGGCCAGAGTGAGACTTCCTAGAATGAATTTTCTTAATTTTGCTCTTGGATAACCGGCAGGGTACAAAATGTAACCCTCGTTATCCTGAGGCATGGGAGCCTTGCCCTTAACAAAGTTAGATAAGTTTTTAGGAGGGGCATTAAGTTTGACATTGTCTCCCCTTTGGAAGCCAATGCCATCCTTAATGCCAGGGCGTCTCCCATTATAGAGCATACTTCTAGCAAATTTAAACTTTTCATTTTCTAAGTTATGCTCGGCAATTTTAGCATCTAATAATGCTATATGATCATTTTGTTGTTTAATTAGAGCCATGTGATCATGAATAGCATTGATATCAACATCTCTACATCTAGAACAAATAGAAGTGTGCTCAACGGTAGATGTAGAGGGTTTGCAAGATTTTAATTCTACAACCTTAGCATGCAACATATCATTCTTAGTTCTAAGGTCGGAAATAATAGTATTGCAAACATCAAAATCTTTAGCCTTAGCAATCAAATTTTCATTCTCTACTCTAAGGCTATCAAGAGAAACATTCAACTCATCAATCCTAGCAAGCAAATCAACATTATCATTTCTAGGATAGGAAGTTGAATCAATACAAACATGAGAATCAACCTTAGCAATTAGTTTAGCATTTTCATTTCTAAGGTTGGCTATAGTGTCATGGCATGTGCTTAGCTCACTAGATAACTTGTCACATTTTTCTACCTCTAGAGCATAAGCATTCTTAATCTTAACATGTTTCTTATTTTCCATGATTAGGAAGTCCTCTTGGGAGTCCAAGAGATCATCCTTTTCATGGATGGCACTAATTAGCTCATTTAATTTTTCCTTTTGTTCCATGTTAAGGTTGGCAAAAAGGATACGCAAATTATCTTCCTCACCACTAGCATTATCATCACTAGAAGATTCATATTTAGTGGAGGATTTAGATTTAACCTTCTTCCTTTTGCCGTCCTTTGCCATGAGGCACTTGTGGCCGACGTTGGGGAAGAGAAGTCCCTTGGTGACGGCGATGTTGGCGGTGTCCTCGTCGTCGGAGGAGGAGTCGGTGGAGCTCTCGTCGTAGTTCCACTCGTGGCACACGTGGGCATCGCCGCCCTTCTTCTTGTGGTACCTCTTCTTTTCTCTCCTCTTGCCCTTCTTGTCGTTATCCCTGTCACTGTCACTTGATAATGGACATTTAGCAATAAAGTGACCGGCTTACCACACTTGTAGCAAACCTTCTTGGAACGGGATTTGTAATCCTTCCCCTTCCGTTGCTTGAGGATTTGCCGAAAGCTTTTGATGATTAAAGCCATCTCCTCATTGTCGAGCTTGGAGGCGTCAATTGGTTGTCTACTCGGTGTAGACTCCTCCTTCTTCTCCTCCGTCGCCTTAAACGCCACCGGTTGGCCCTCGGACGTGGAGGGCTCATCAAGCTCGTTGATCTTCTTTGAGCCTTTAATCATACATTCAAAGCTCACAAAATTCCCAATTACTTCCTCAGGAGTCATTAGTGTGTATCTAGGATTACCACGAATTAATTGAACTTGAGTGGGGTTAAGGAAAATAAGTGATCTAAAAATAACCTTAACCACCTCGTGGTCATCCCACTTCTTGCTCCCGAGGTTGCGCACTTGGTTCACCAAGGTTTTGAGCCGGTTGTACATATCTTGTGGCTCCTCCCCTTGGCGAAGACGGAAGCGACCGAGCTCCCCCACGATCGTTTCCCGCTTGGTGATCTTGGTGAGTTCATCACCCTCGTGCGCGGTCTTGAGAAGGTCCCAAATCTCCTTTGCATTCTTCAACCCTTGCACCTTGTTGTATTCCTCCTTGCTTAGAGAGGCGATGAGTATGGTTGTAGCTTGAGAGTTGAAGTGCTCGATTTGGGCCACTTCGTCCGTATCATAGTCTACATCCCCTACGGATGGTACCTGTGCTCCAAACTCAACAACATTCCATATACTTTTGTGGAGTGAGGTTAGATGAAATTTCATTAAATCACTCCACCTAGCATAATCTTCGCCATCAAAAGTTGGCGGTTTGCCTAATGGAACGGAAAGTAATGGAGTATGTCTAGGTGTACGAGGATAGTGTAAGGGGATCTTACTAAACTTCTTGCGCTCTTGGCGCTTAGAAGTTACGGACGGCGCATCGGAGTCGGAGGTTGATGTTGATGAAGTGTCGGTCTCGTAGTAGACCACCTTCCTCATCCTCTTGTGCTTGTCGCCTTTCCGATGCGACTTGTGGGAAGAAGATTTTTCCTTCTTCTCTTTGTGGTGTGAGGAAGAAGATCTTTTCTCCTTCCGTTTGGAGGAGTCCTTCTTCTTCTCCTTCCTCTTGGTGCGGGATTCTTCCGATGAAGTGCTCCCTTGGCTCGTAGTGGGCTTGTCGCCGGTCTCCATCTCCCTCTTGGTGTGATCTCCCGACATCACTTCGAGCGGTTAGGCTCTAATGAAGCACCGGGCTCTGATACCAATTGAAAGTCGCCTAGAGGGGGGGTGAATAGGGCGAAACTGAAATTCTCAAAAATAACCACAACTACAAGCCGGGTTAGTGTTAGAAATATAATCGAGTCCGCGAGAGAGGGCGTAAAACAAATCGCAAGCGAATAATGAAGTGAGACACGCGGATTTGTTTTACCGAGGTTCGGTTCTCTCAAACCTACTCCCCTTTGAGGAGGCCACAAAGGCCGGGTCTCTTTCAACCCTTACCCTCTCTCAAACGGTCCCTCGGACCGAGTGAGCTTTCTCTTCACAATCACTTGGAACACAAAGTTCCCCCAAGGACCACCACAAGATTGGTGTCTCTTGCCTCAATTACAAGTGAGTTTTGATCGCAAGAAAGAATCAAGAAAGAAGAAAGCAATCCAAGCGCAAGAGCTCAAAAGAAACACAAGCAAATCACTCTCTCTAATCACTAGGGCGTTGTGTGGAATTTGGAGAGGATTTGATCTCTTTGGTGTGTCTAGAATTGAATGCTAGAGCTCTTGTAAGTAGTTGGGAAGTGGAAAACTTGGATGCAATGAATGGTGGGTGGTTGGGGGTATTTATAGCCCCAACCACCAAACTAGCCGTTTGGTGAGGCTGTCTGTTCGATGGCGCACTGGACAGTCCGGTGCACACCGGACATGTCCGGTGCGACAGCCACGTCACCAAAGCCGTTGCAATTTGACCGTTGGAGTTCTGACTTCTGGGCCCGCCAAGATGTCCGGTGCACACCGGACATGTACTGTTCAACAAAATAAGGAGCTACGGAAGCACGCGATGGACGGACCACGACGTCGTCCGACTGATGCTAAGGTCCTTTACCGTTCTTGATCCTCATTTGGTGAATAATATTCGTGAGAATCCTAGGTACACCAAAATGTCGCCCGAAGAAGTCCTTGGAAAATTTGTAAGCGGGCGAATGATGATCAAGGAGGCGAGGTACGTGGACGACGCTCTGAATGGTCCAATCAATGAGCCTCAACCTCTTGCTCTCAAGGCGATAAGAAGCAAGGAGGCGCTACCTAGCAAGGTGGCACAAATTGAGGCGGTCGGACTTAATGATGAAGAGATGGCCCTCATCATCAAGAGATTCAAGACGGCGCTAAAGGGTCGCAAGGGGCAGCCAAGCAAGACCAAGACAAAGGGGAAGCGCTCATGCTTCAAATGTGGTAAGCTTGGTCATTTTATTGCTAACTGTCCCGACAATGATAGTGATCAGGATCAAGGGAACAAGAGGGAGAAGAAGAAGAACTATAAGAAGGCAAAGGGCGAGGCACATCTTGGCAAGGAGTGGGATTCGGATTGCTCCTCGTCCGACTCCGACAATGAAGGACTCGCCGCCACCGCCTTCAACAAGTCATCCCTCTTCCCCAACGAGCGTCACACATGCCTTATGGCAAGGGAGAAGAAGGTATGTACTCGAAACTCTACTTATGCTTCTTCAAGTGAGGACGATTCTAGTGATGAGGATGAAATAGATTATTCATGTTTATTTAAGGGCCTAGATAGAACCAAGGTAGATAAAATTAATGAATTGATTGATGCCTTGAATGATAAGAATAGGCTTTTAGAAAAACAAGAGGACTTGTTGTATGAAGAACATGACAAATTTGTAGAAGCACAAAAATCTCATGCCTTAGAAGTTAAGAGAAATGAAATGCTTTCTTATGAATTATCTTCTTGCCATGAGACAATTTCTAGCTTAAGGAGCATTAATGATGATTTGAATGCTAAGTTAGAAATAGCTAGTAAATCAACAACTTGTGTAGAAAATGTTGTTATTTGCAATAGATGTAAAGATTTTGATATTGATGCTTGTAGTGAACACATAGCTTCTATTGCAAAGTTAAATGATGAAATGGCTAGTCTTAATGCCCAACTTAAGGCTAGCAAAAGTGATTATGATAAACTAAAATTTGCTAGGGATGCCTACACGATTGGTAGACACCCCTCAATTAAGGATGGGCTTGGCTTCAAGAGGGAAGCCAAGAACTTAACAAGCCATAAGGCTCCCATCTCCGCCAAGGAGAAAGGGAAGGCCCCTATGGCATGTAGTACTAAAAAGAACCATGCTTTTATGTACAATGATATAAGACAATCTCATAGGAGTTGTAATGCTTTTGATTCACATGCCTATGATTCTTATGCTATGTTTGCTCCCAGTTCTTCCTATATGCATGGTAGAGATATGCCTAGGAAGAATATTCATCATGTGCCTAGAAAGAATATTGTTCATGTTCCTAGGAAAGTTATGAATGGACCCTCTACAATTTATCATGCTTTAAATGCTTCCTTTGCTATTTGTAGAAAGGATAGGAAGATAGTTGCTAGGAAATTAGGGGCAAAATGCAAGGGTGATAAAACTTGCATTTGGGTCCCTAAGACAATTGTGACTAACCTTGTAGGACCCAACAAGAGTTGGGTACCTAAGACCCAAGCCTAAATTTGCCTTGCAGGTTTATGCATCCGGGGGTTCAAGCTGGATTATCGACAGCGGATGCACAAACCACATGACGGGGGAAAAGAGGATGTTCTCTTCCTACGTCAAGAACAAGGATTCCCAAGATTCAATAATATTCGGTGATGGGAACCAAGGCAAGGTAAAAGGGTTAGGTAAAATTGCTATTTCATCTGAGCACTCTATTTCTAATGTGTTTTTAGTTGAGTCGCTTGGATATAATTTGTTATATGTTAGTCAATTATGCAAAATGGGATATAATTGTCTATTTACAAATGTAGATGTGTCTATCTTTAGAAGATGTGATGGTTCACTAGCTTTTAAGGGTGTACTAGACGGCAAACTTTATTTGGTTGATTTTGCAAAAGAAGAGGCCGGTCTAGATGCATGCTTAATGGCTAAGACTTGCATGGGCTGGTTGTGGCATCGCCGCTTAGCACATGTGGGGATGAAGAACCTCCACAAGCTTCTAAAGGGAGAACACGTGATAGGTTTGACTAACGTGCAATTCGAAAAAGATAGACCTTGTGCAGCTTGTCAAGCAGGGAAACAGGTGGGAGGCTCTCATCACACCAAGAATGTGATGACCACTTCAAGACCTCTGGAGCTGCTGCATATGGACCTCTTCGGACCCGTCGCCTATCTGAGCATAGGAGGAAGTAAGTATGGTCTAGTTATTGTTGATGACTTTTCCCGCTTCACTTGGGTGTTCTTTTTGCAGGATAAGTCTGAAACCCAAGGGACCCTCAAGCGCTTCCTAAGGAGAGCTCAAAATGAGTTTGAGCTCAAGGTGAAGAAGATAAGAAGCGACAACGGGTCCGAATTCAAGAATCTTCAAGTGGAGGCGTTCCTTGAGGAGGAGGGGATCAAGCACGAGTTCTCCGCTCCCTACACACCTCAGCAAAATGGTGTGGTAGAGAGGAAGAACAGGACGCTCATTGATATGGCGAGGACTATGCTTGGAGAGTTCAAGACCCCCGAGCATTTTTGGTCGGAAGCCGTGAACACGGCTTGCCACGCCATCAACAGGGTCTACCTTCACCGCCTCCTCAAAAAGACTTCATATGAGCTGCTAACTGGTAACAAACCTAATGTGTCTTATTTTCGTGTATTTGGGAGCAAGTGTTATATTCTTGTGAAGAAAGGTAGAAGTTCTAAATTTGCTCCCAAAGCTGTAGAAGGGTTTTTATTAGGTTATGATTCAAATACAAAGGCGTATAGGGTCTTCAACAAATCATCGGGTTTGGTTGAAGTCTCTAGCGACGTTGTATTTGATGAGACTAATGGCTCTCCAAGAGAGCAAGTTGTTGATCTTGATGATGTAGATGAAGAAGACGTTCCAACGGCCGCGATACGCACCATGACGATTGGAGATGTGCGGCCTCAGGAACAATTGGAGCAAGATCAACTGTCTTCCTCAACTATGGTGCATCCCCCAACCCAAGATGACGAACAGGTACCTCAAGTGGAGGCGCATGATCAAGGGGGAGCACAGGATGTTCAAATTGAAGAGGAAGAAGCACCTCAGGCACCTCCAACCCAAGTTCGAGCGACGATCCAAAGGGATCATCCCGTCGACCAAATTTTGGGTGATATTAGCAAGGGAGTAACTACTCATTCAAGATTAGTTAATTTCTGTGAGCATTACTCCTTTGTCTCTTCTATTGAGCCTTTCAGGGTAGAAGAGGCCTTGCTAGATCCGGACTGGGTGTTGGCCATGCAGGAGGAACTAAACAACTTCAAGCGCAATGAAGTTTGGACACCGGTGCCTCGCCCCAAGCAAAATGTTGTGGGAACCAAGTGGGTGTTCCGCAACAAACAGGACAAGCACGGGGTGGTGACAAGGAACAAGGCTCGACTTGTGGCAAAAGGTTATGCCCAAGTCGCAGGTTTGGACTTTGAGGAGACATTCGCTCCTGTGGCTAGGCTAGAATCAATTCGTATTTTGCTAGCATATGCCGCTCACCACTCTTTCAGGTTGTACCAAATGGATGTGAAGAGCGCTTTCCTCAACGGGCCGATCAAAGAGGAGGTGTACGTGGAGCAACCCCCTGGCTTCGAGGATGAACGGTACCCCGACCACGTGTGTAAGCTCTCTAAGGCACTCTATGGACTTAAGCAAGCCCCAAGAGCATGGTATGAATGCCTTAGAGACTTTTTAATTGCTAATGCTTTCAAAGTCGGGAAAGCCGATCCAACTCTTTTTACTAAGACTTGCGATGGTGATCTTTTTGTGTGCCAAATTTATGTCGATGACATAATATTTGGTTCTACTAATCAAAAGTCTTGTGAAGAGTTTAGCAGGGTGATGACGCAGAAATTCGAGATGTCGATGATGGGCGAGTTGAACTACTTCCTTGGGTTCCAAGTGAAGCAACTCAAGGACGGCACTTTCATCTCCCAAACGAAGTACACGCAAGACTTGCTAAAGCGGTTTGGGATGAAGGACACCAAGCCCGCAAAGACGCCGATGGGAACTGACGGACACACCGACCTCATCAAAGGAGGTAAGTCCGTTGATCAAAAAGCATACCGGTCCATGATAGGTTCTTTGCTTTATTTATGTGCTAGTAGACTGGATATTATGCTTAGCGTATGCATGTGTGCTAGATTTCAATCCGATCCTAATGAGTGTCACTTAGTGGATGTGAAGCGAATTCTTCGATATTTAGTCGTTACGCCTTGCTTCGGGATCTAGTATCCAAAGGGGTCTAACTTTGACTTGATTAGGTACTCAGATTCCGACTATGCTGGATGTAAGGTCGATAGGAAGAGTACATCGGGGACGTGCCAATTCTTAGGAAGGTCTCTGGTGTCGTGGAACTCTAAGAAACAAACTTCCGTTGCCCTATCCACCGCTGAGGCCGAGTACGTTGCCGCAGGACAGTGTTGTGCGCAACTACTTTGGATGAGGCAAACCCTCCGGGACTTTGGCTACAATCTGAGCAAAGTCCCACTCCTATGTGATAATGAGAGTGCTATCCGAATAGCGGAAAATCCTGTTGAGCACAGCCGCACAAAGCACATTGACATCCGGCATCACCTTTTGAGAGACCACCAGCAAAAGGGAGATATCGAAGTGTTTCATGTTAGCACCGAGAACCAGCTAGCCGATATCTTTACCAAGCCTCTAGATGAGAAGACCTTTTGCAGGCTGCGTAGTGAGCTAAATGTCTTAGATTCGCGGAACTTGGATTGAATTGTAGCATACATGTGTTTATGCCTTTGATCATGTTCCTTCTGCATCTGTTGCTTGTGTATGGTGCTCAAGTTGTACAAACTCTCCCCGGACCTCACAAGTCCTTGTGCAAGTGATGCACATATTTAGGGGGAGTTGTGCTACAACTTGACCCTTTGAGACTAACCATATGCTTGAGTTTGCTTGTTTTAGTCTCAAAGGAGGTTTGAAAGGGAAAAGGTGGACTTGGACCATGAAAGACTTTCACTGCACTCCGATGAGAGGGTAACTTATTCCAAGTTCATCTCATGTACTCTTATTGCCTTTGTGTTCTCATTTGACGATTTTGGTGAGGCAATGGGGTTAAGGGGCCAAGATTGATCCCGTTTTGGTGCTTGATGCCAAAGGGGGAGAAAATAAAGGCCAAAGCGATAAATGGATCAGCTACCACTTGAGAGATTTTGAAAATAGTAAAATAGAGCTTTTGGTTTGTCAAAACTCTTTTATTGTCTCTCTTGTCAAAAGTTGGCTTCTTGTGGGGAGAAATGTTGATTATGGGAAAAAGGGGGAGTTTTTGAAATCTTGAATCAAATTTCTCTTGTAATGACTCTCTTTATGTTTTAACAAGTATGTTTGACTTAGAGATAGAAATTTGGGTTTGATTTGCAAAAACAAATCAAGTGGTGGCAAATGATGATCCATATATGTCAAAATTGAATCAAAACAAGTTTGAGTTCTTATTTGAATTGATTTTGTACTTGTTCTACTTGCTTTATGTTGTGTTGGCATAAATCACCAAAAAGGGGGAGATTGAAAGGGAAATGTGCCCTTGGGCCATTTCTAAGTATTTTGGTGATTTAGTGTCCAACACAAGTGCCTAAGTGTAAAATGGTGGACAAAGTACAAATCAAGGATAAAGGTATGTTTCTCAGACTTAGTACATTGTTTTAGAGACTAATGTATTGTGTCTAAGTGCTGGAAACAGGAAAAGACCAACTGGAAATGTCTTGGCTCGAGCAGCCAAGACTCTGCTCAGTCTGGAATCACCGGACTGTCCGGTGGTGCACCGGACAGTGTCCGGTGCGCCAGGCTGGCTCGAGCGAAGTGGCCGCTCTCGGGAATTCACCGGCGACGTACGGCTATAATTCACCGGACTGTCCGGTGTTCACCGGACTGTCCGGTGAGCCAACGGTCGGCCGCGCGATCTGCGTGGGACACGTGGCCGAGCCAACGGCTAGAAGGGAGCACCGGACATGTCCGGTGCGCCAACGGCTCTCAGGCTACCAACGGTCGACTGCGCCATTTTTGGAAGGAAATCGGGCACCGGACAGTGTCTGGTGTGCACCGGACAGTGTCCGGTGCGCCAGTCGACAGAAGGCAAGATCAGCCTTCCTAGAATGCTCTCAACGGCTCCTAGCTGCCTTGGGGCTATAAAAGGGACCCCTAGGTGCATGGAGGAGTACACCAAGCATTCCTACAACATTCCTAAGCACTAAGACATCGATTTTGCGCCTTTGATTCTTTGCGATAGCAATTAGAGCTCTAGTTGAGTGGTGAACTCATTGAGTTGTGTTGTGAGCTCTCGTTGCGACTTGTGTGCGTGGTGTTGCTGTGATTTCTTGTCTTGAGTGTGTTGCTTATCCCTCCCTTACTCTGTGATTCTTTGTGAACTTCTAGTGTAAGGGCGAGAGGCTCCAAGTTGTGGAGATTCCTCGCAAACGGGATTGAGAAAAGCAAGCAAAACACCGTGGTATTCAAGTGGATCTTTGGACCGCTTGAGAGGGGTTGATTGCAACCCTCGTCCGTTGGGACGCCACAACGTGGAGTAGGAAAGCGTTGGTCTTGGCCGAACCACGGGATAACCACCGTGCCATCTCTGTGATTGATTTCTTGTGGTTATTGTGTTTTGTTGAGACTCCTCTCTAGCCACTTGGCATTTACTGTGCTAACGCTTAACCAAGTTTTTGTGGCTTAAGTTTTCAAGTTTTACAGGATCACCTATTCACCCCCCCCCTCTAGGTGCTCTCAATATGTGTGGCACACAAGTCAGTAACAGATAGCAATGCTGAATAAGTGTTCCAAGTACTCGTCCTAGTTGCTGGCCTAGAAAATGTAATAGAACAGTTGGACCAAAGCACAAGAAAGGAGGTACAAGTATCTAGTAGAAATGGCAGTTCTGTAAATAGAGCAGATTTTTCAGCGCTAGTAGAAATCAAAGGCGCGTATGCAAAGGAGTACCAGCAAAAGAGCTCGAAATATTCTAAAGATTTTACCACTGATCCAAAAACACAAAGGATGGAAGCACACAAAATTTCACTTGAAACATAGTTGTATTGTGACCTAGAGAAATTCATAAAGGATCTCTGAAATTCCTGAAAACACTTAAATAATTTTTTTAATTATCTTCCTGATTTTTTTCAATTTTTTGACCGAACCAAACAGGCCAAAGGCCAGTTTGGGTCACCCCAGAATGGAGTCAGAAATCTGCTGTAAAAAATTGAGCTCAAACGGAGCACCGAGCGAAAAGTTATGTCGTTTTATGAAAGGTACCTCAAGTTATGGTTTTCAAAGACACAAATTGGCAGGAACCGAAGCGGCAGCTATGGAGCACAGGATCGGTTTTAGAGATAGGATTTGTTTTGTGGATATGGTTGGTTTAGATGCAGGATCTGTTTTGTGGATAGGGTCAGTTTTAGAGATAGGATCTGTTTTGTGGATAGGGTTGTAGAGATACGATCTGTTTTGTGGATAGGGTCGGTTCTAGAGATAGGATCTGTTTTGTAGATAGGGTCGGTTTTGTAGGATGGAAGCGGATGGACAGAATCAAACTGAACCAAAACAAATCTAAACCAGCAACAAAACTCAACCTAGAACACGAACTCAAAACTGCGGACTCTAAAACTGAATTGTGCAAAGGCTAAGGCGATGGTTTTTAGGTTGGAATAAACTGATCGTAATTATTTTTTTGGCTTTTTGTGGACTATGGGACGAAACAAAACTAATCTAAAGGTAGGATTATACCTCACGGGCAACCTGGAAATCTGATACCAATTGATAGTAGACGTGGCCCGATCTTCCGTGAGATACGACAACTTGATTGAGTGGAGATCTCGACGTTGATGATCCAAGGCTCCAAGCGAACGGTTCCTCACAATCACTACACCACGGCTCCATTGGTTATCACCCATGACACACGAATTGTAACACCCCTGGTGTTACTGTTACTAAAACTTGAGCATAACATCATAAGCATGGACATTTCATATGTTTGACACACCTAGAATGCATTCACTAGGTAAAAATTTCAAGCAAGTTGTATTGATATGGCATTTTGCAAATAAGACCCTAGTGTAGGGTACTTAACCTCAAAGAGGGATCTGAGGGGTAAAACAACACCCAAATGGAGAAAACCCTAAAGCTTAAGAAAAATAGTCATAAAATGTTACTAAGAAGGGACTTACATTACATTCAAACCCTTGAAATGCCAAAAACCCTAAAAAGGACCCTGGAAAACCCTAAATCTAAACCCTAGGGGGTTAAGTGCAAAATTAGTCCACTTTTGGACTAAAGTGCAAAAACCATGATAATAAAGTGTCCTAAGTCATATGGATCACAAATATGTGGATTTGCAAGTTAAACCCTAAGTTTTGGGTCTATTTGCAAAAAGCACCCCTTAAACCCTATACACCTAAGTCTGAAAATCAGTATTTTGGCTCAACTTTGGAGCTTTATAACTTCCAAAATAGTGAGGATTCACCTTAGGGCACCACATCAACTTTGTAGCTCTATGAAAGGGGAACAACTTTGCTTAAGAGTGTAAGCATGGTTGTTATGAAGAAATGGAAGAAAAACACACTCAAAGTCGAGTTGTCAAGTTATTGGAGTCTGAATTTGAGACTAACAGTAGCCTAGAACCAAGTTTGAGAGCCATTTCGACCATGATCTAGTGAGAATCTATCTAGGGATGCTATAACAAAGATGAAGATGGTTTGTAGGGCTACAACTTTGCTGCAGAGCATTGGTTATGTTGCCATATGAATTTGGTAGAAAATCGAGCTCAAAGATGATCGGTCAGGCCAACTGAATGAGGAATTCCATGGTACAGTGCCTGAACAGATCAGATCAACCACGCATCTCACCACCGATGACCTCCGCCTCGATTCGTGCCGCCGCCGTTTCGATTTGTGCTCTGGGTAAGTGGATAACACTCGGAGTACGTCGTCGGGGATAAGCTACGGTCAGTAAACAACTCCGGCCGCCGTACCAAGCTCACCGCGGCGGAATCCAATAAGTAGAACAACCCCCTGGCTTTGAGGATGACAGGTATCCTGACCACGTGTATAAGCTCTCTAAGCCGCTCTATGGACTTAAGCAAGCCCCAAGAGCATGGTATGAATGCCTTAGAGATTTCTCAATTTCTAATGCTTTCAAGGTTGGGAAAGCCGATCCCACTCTTTTCATAAAGACTTGTGATGGTGATCTCTTTGTGTGCCAAATTTATGTCGATGACATAATATTTGGTTCTACTAATCAAAAGTCTTATGAGGAGTTTAGCAGGGTAATGACACAAAAGTTTGAGATGTCGATGATGGGCGAGTTGACCTACTTCCTTGGGTTCCAAGTGAAGCAACTCAAGGACAGCACCTTCATCTCCCAAACTAAGTACACACAAGATCTTCTCAAGCGGTTTGGGATGAAGGACGCCAAGCTCGCGAAGACACCAATGGGAACCGACGGGCATGTTGACCTCAACAAAGGAGGTAAGTCCGTTGATCAAAAGGCATGCCAGTCCATGATAGGTTCATTGCTTTATCTATGTGCTAGTAGACCAAACATTATGCTAAATGTATGCATGTGTGCTAGATATCAATCTGACCCCAAGGAATGTCACCTTGTGGCTGTTAAGCGAATTCTTAGTTATTTAGTTTCTACGCCTTGCTTCGGGATCTGGTATCCAAAGGGGTCTACCTTTGACTTCATTGGATACCCAGACTCCGATTATGCCGGGTGCAAGGTTGATAGGAAGAGCACATCGGGGATGTGCTAATTTCTAGGAAGGTCCCTGGTGTTATAGAGTTCAAAGAAACAGACATCCGTTGCCCTATCCACCGCTGAAGCCGAGTATGTTGCCGCAGGACAGTGTTGCGCGCAACTACTTTGGATGAGGCCAACCCTCCGGGACTTTAGCTATAATCTGAGCAAAGTCCCACTCCTATGTGACAATGAGAGTGCAATCCGCATGGCGGATAATCCTGTAGAACACAGCCGCACTAAGCACATAGACATCAGGCATCACTTCCTGAGAGATCACCAGCAAAAGGGAGATATCAACACCGAGAACCAGCTAGTCGATATCTTCACCAAGCCTTTAGATGAGAAAAGGTTTTGCAGGTTGCGTAGTGAGCTAAATGTCTTAAATTCGCGTAACTTGGATTGATCTATAGCATACATGTGTTCTATGCCTTTGATCATGTTACTTTGTGCATTGCAATCAATTATTGTTCTTTATGGTGCTCAAGTTGTACAAGCCTCCCCGGACCTCACAAGTCCATATGCAAATGGTGCACATATGTAGGGGGAGTGTGCTACAACTTGATCCCTTTGAGACTAATTTGTTTGGTTGAGAACACATGTTGTAGTCTCAAAGGTGCATTGAAAGGGAAAGATGGACTTGGATGACGCAAAGACTTCCACTGCACTCCGGTATTAGTGTATTTAACTCCAAGTTCATTCTTATGCTCTATTTGCCTTTTTGCTCTTAATTGACATTTTTTGTGAGGCAATGGGTTTCAAAGGGCCAAAAATGATTCTATTTTGGTGCTTAATGCCAAAGGGGGAGAAATTAAGGCCAAAGCAAATGGATCAGCTACCATTTGTGAATTTTGAAAATAGTAGAGTTAGAATTTGATTTTGTCAAAATACTCTAAGTGCAAAATTTGGTCTCTTATGGGGGAGAATTTTTTATTATGGGAAAAAGGGGAGTTTTTGGTAATTGATCAATTTCTCTCTTGGAATATCTCTTGATTCACCCAAACAAGTGTGTTTTACTTAGAGATAGGAAAAATAATTTGAATTGCAAAAACAAACCAAGTGGTGGCAAATAATGATCCAACTATGTCTAATCTTATGCAAAAAAACAATTTGGTCCTAAGTTGCATTGATGTTGCACTTATTTTTGGTTGCTTTTTGATGTGTTGGCATAAATCACCAAAAAGGGGGGAGATTGAAAGGGAAATGTGCCCTTGGGCAATTTCTATAATGTTTTGGTGATTAAGTGCTCAACACATTTTATTAAGTTCTTATGTGCCAAATAAAGTGAGAAGTGATCAAAGAAAAAGGTATGTTTCTAGACTTAATGCATTGCTTTTAAGTACTAATGTGTTTTGTCTAAGTGCTAGAAATAGTGAGAAAAGGATTGCAAAAGACTTGGCTGTGTACAACCAACTGCAGCTCGGTCTGGCACACCGAACTGTTCGGTGGTGCACCGGACAGTGTCCGGTGCGCCAGACTGGTCTCTGATGAAAAGGCCGCTCTCGGGAGTTGACGATGATGTACGACTATAATTCACCGGACTGTCCGGTGGTGCACCGGACTATCCGGTGAGTTGTCCGCGAAGAACTCGCCGCTCTTGGGAAACGAAAAAGGGCGACGTGGCTATAATTCACCGGACTGTACTGTGGTGCACCGAACTGTCTGGTGAGCCAACGTGAGAGCACCTAGAGGGGGGGTGAATAGGTGATCCTGTAAAAACTTCAAACTTAAGTCACAAAAACTTGTTAAGTGTTAGCACGATTATTTGCCAAGTGGCTAAGGTGAAGTCTCAACAAAACACAATACCACAAGAGATCAAGCACAGAGGTGACACGGTGGTTTATCCCGTGGTTCGGCCAAGACCAACGCTTGCCTACTCCACGTTGTGGCGTCCCAACGGACGAGGGTTGCAATCAACCCCTCTCAAGCGGTCCAAAGACCCACTTGAATACCACGGTGTTTTGTTTTGCCTTTCACTATCCCGTTTGCAAGGAATCTCCACAAATTGGAGTCTCTTGCCCTTACAAGTATATGATCACAAATGAAACACAGAGTAAGGGAGAGAAGCAACACACACAAATCCACAGCGAAACGCGCACACACACGGCCAAGAATCGAGCTCACAAGAGTATCACAAAGTTCTCACTAGAACGGAGCTCGAATCACTTAGAATCACAAATGAAAGCGCAAAGACTAAGTGTGGATGATCAAGAATGCTCAAAGGTTGCTTGTGTATCTCCTCCATGCGCCTAGGGACTCCTTTTATAGCCCCAAGGCAGCTAGGAGCCGTTGAGAGCAAATCCGGAAGGCCATCCTTGCCTTCTGTCGTCGGGGGCACCGGACAGTCCGGTGCACACCGGACACTGTCCGGTGCCCGATTTGTTTCCATAACTGGCGCTTCCAACCGTTGCCGACCGTTGGGAGATCTGGAGCCGTTGGCGCACCGGACATGTCCGGTGCACACCGGACAGTCCGGTGCCGTCTTCCGACCGTTGGCTCCGCCACGTGTCCCGCGCGGATTGCGCGGCCGACCGTTGGCCCCGGCCGACCGTTGGCTCACCGGACAGTCCGGTGCACACCGGACAGTCCGGTGAATTTTAGCCGTACACCGTCGGCGAATTCCCGAGAGCAGCTAGTTTGCGCCGAGTCAGTCTGGCGCACCGGACAGTCCGGTGCTCCAGACCGAACTGAGTCTTGGCTGCACACAGCCAAGTCTTTGTCTCCTCTTTTCTTTTCTTCTACTTTCTGTTTCTAACACTTAGACAAGTATATTAGTATTCAAAACCAATGTACTAAGGCTTAGAAACATACCTTTATCTCATGATTTGCACCTTGTTCATCCATGTACATAAATTCACAATTAAGCACATGTGTTGGCACTCAATCACCAAAATACTTAGAAATGGCCCAAGGGCACATTTCCCTTTCAATCTCCCCCTTTTTGGTGATTTATGCCAACACAACATAAAGCAACTAGAACAAGTGCAAACTCACTTCAAATAAAACTTAAATTTATTTTGAATCAATTTTGGCATATATGGATCATCCTTTGCCACCACTTGGTTTGTTTTTGCAAATCAAACTCAAATCTCTATTTCTAAGTTAAACACACATGTTGAAGCTTAAAGAGAGTCATTCCAAAAGAGATTGATCAAGGATTTCAAAAACTCCCCCTTTTTCCCATAATTACTACTTCTCCAAAAAGAAGCCAACTTTGATAAGAGAGACAACAAAAAAAGTTTTGACAAACCAAAAGCTCTACTCTACTATTTTCAAATTTCTCAAGTGGTAGCTGATCCATTTATTGCTTTGGCCTTTATTTTCTCCCCCTTTGGCATCAAGCACCAAAACGGAATTAATTTTGGCCCTTTAACCCCATTGCCTCACCAAAATCTTCAATTAAGAGCAAATGGCAATAAGAGTTAATGAGATGGACTTGGAATTAATTACCCTCTCATCGGAGTGCAGTGGAAGTCTTGCATGATCCAAGTCCACCTTTTCCCTTTCAATTCTCCTTTGAGACTAAATTAAACAAACTCAAGCATATGGTTAGTCTCAAGGGATCAAGTTGTAACACATCTCCCCCTAAACATGTGCATCACATTGCAACGGACTTGTGAGGTCCAGGGAGTGTTTGTACAACTTGAGCACCATAATAAGCAACATAATGCAAAAAAGGAACATGATCAAAAGCATGAATACATGTATGCTACAATTCAATCCAAGTTCCGCGAATCTAAGACATTTAGCTCACTATGCAGCCTGCAAAAGGTCTTCTCATCTAAAGGCTTGGTAAAGATATCGGCTAGCTGGTTCTCGGTGCTAACATAAAACACTTCGATATCTCCCTTTTGCTGGTGGTCTCTCAAGAAGTGATGCCGGATGTCAATGTGCTTTGTGCGGCTGTGCTCAACAGGATTTTCCGCTATTCGGATAGCACTCTCATTGTCACATAGGAGTGGGACTTTGCTCAGATTGTAGCCAAAGTCCCTGAGGGTTTGCCTCATCCAAAGTAGTTGCGCACAACACTGTCCTGCGGCAACGTACTCGGCCTCAGCGGTGGATAGGGCAACGGAGGTTTGTTTCTTAGAGTTCCATGACACCAGGGACCTTCCTAAGAATTGGCACGTCCCCGATGTACTCTTCCTATCAACCTTACATCCAGCATAGTCGGAATCTGAGTACCCAATCAAGTCAAAGTTAGACCCCTTTGGATACCAGATCCCGAAGCAAGGCGTAGCGACTAAATATCTAAGAATTCGCTTCACCGCCACCAAGTGACACTCCTTAGGATCGGATTGAAATCTAGCACACATGCATACGCTAAGCATAATATCCGGTCTACTAGCACATAAATAAAGTAAAGACCCTATCATTGACCGGTATGCTTTTTGATCAACGGACTTACCTCCTTTGTTGAGGTCGGTGTGTCCGTCGGTTCCCATCGGAGTCTTTGCGGGCTTGGCGTCCTTCATCCCAAACCGCTTTAGCAGATCTTGCGTGTACTTCGTTTGGGAGATGAAGGTGCCGTCCTTGAGTTGCTTCACTTGGAACCCAAGGAAGTAGTTCAACTCGCCCATCATCGACATCTCGAATTTCTGCGTCATCACCCTGCTAAACTCTTCACAAGACTTTTGATTAGTAGAACCAAATATTATGTCATCGACATAAATTTGGCATACAAACAAATCACCATCACAAGTCTTAGTGAAAAGAGTTGGATCGGCTTTCCCAACCTTGAAAGCATTAGCAATTAAGAAATCTCTAAGGCATTCATACCATGCTCTTGGGGCTTGTTTAAGTCCATAGAGCGCCTTAGAGAGCTTACACACGTGGTCGGGGTACCGTTCATCCTCGAAGCCAGGGGGTTGCTCCACGTACACCTCCTCCTTTATTGGCCCGTTGAGGAAAGCGCTCTTCACATCCATTTGGTACAACCTGAAAGAATGGTGAGCGGCATATGCTAGCAAGATACGAATTGATTCTAGCCTAGCCACAGGAGCAAAAGTCTCCTCAAAGTCCAAACCTGCGACTTGGGCATAACCTTTTGCCACAAGTCGAGCCTTGTTCCTCGTCACCACCCCGTGCTCGTCCTGTTTGTTGCGGAACACCCACTTGGTTCCCACAATATTTTGCTTGGGACGAGGCACCAGCGTCCAAACTTCATTGCGCTTGAAGTTGTTAAGTTCCTCCTGCATGGCCAACACCCAATCCGGATCTAGCAAGGCCTCCTCTACCCTGAAAGGCTCAATAGAGGAGACAAAAGAGTAATGTTCACAAAAATTAACTAATCGAGACCGAGTAGTTACTCCCTTGCTAATGTCACCCAGAATTTGGTCGACGGGATGATCCCTTTGAATCATCGCTCGAACTTGGGTTGGAGGTGCCGGTTGCGCTTCTTCCTCCATCACATGATCATCTTGTGCTCCCCCTTGATCACATGCCTCCTTTTGATGAACCTGTTCATCGTCTTGAGTTGGGGGATGCACCGTTGTTGAGGAAGAAGGTTGACCTTGTTCATCTTGTTCCTGTGGCCGAACGTCTCCAATCGCCATGGTTCGTATAGCGGCCGTTGGAACATCTTCTTCATCTACATCATCACAATCAACAACTTGCTCTCTTGGAGAGCCATTAGTCTCATCAAATACAATGTCGCTAGAGACTTCAACCAAACCCGATGATTTGTTGAAGACCCTATACGCCTTTGTATTTGAATCATAACCTAATAAAAACCCTTCTACAGCTTTGGGAGCAAACTTAGAATTTCTACCCTTCTTCACTAGAATGTAGCACTTGCTCCCAAAAACACGAAAGTAAGATACATTGGGTTTGTTACCGGTTAGTAACTCATATGACGTCTTCTTGAGGAGGCGGTGAAGGTAGACCCTGTTGATGGCGTGGCAAGCCGTGTTCACGGCTTCCGACCAAAAGCACTCGGGGGTCTTGAACTCTCCAAGCATCGTCCTCGCCATATCGATTAGCGTCCTGTTCTTCCTCTCTACCACACCATTTTGCTGTGGTGTGTAGGGAGCGGAGAACTCGTGCTTGATCCCTTCCTCCTCAAGAAACTCCTCCACTTGTAGGTTCTTGAACTCGGACCCGTTGTCGCTCCTAATCTTCTTCACCTTGAGCTCAAACTCATTTTGAGCTCTCCTGAGGAAGCGCTTGAGGGTCCCTTGGGTTTCAGACTTATCCTGCAAAAAGAACACCCAAGTGAAGCGGGAAAAGTCATCAACAATAACTAAACCATACTTACTTCCTCCTATGCTTAGATAGGCGACGGGTCCGAAGAGGTCCATATGCAGCAGCTCCAGAGGTCTTGACGTGGTCATCACATTCTTGCTGTGATGTGCTCCTCCCACTTGTTTACCTGCTTGACAAGCTGCACAAGGTCTATCTTTTTCGAAATAAACATTTGTTAGACCTATCACGTGTTCTCCCTTTAGAAGCTTGTGGAGGTTCTTCATCCCCACATGTGCTAAGCGGCGATGCCACAGCCAGCCCATGCAAGTCTTAGCCATTAAGCATGCATCTAGACCGGCCTCTTCTTTTGCAAAATCAACTAAGTAAAGCTTGCCGTCTAGTACACCCTTAAAAGCTAGTGAACCATCACATCTTCTAAAGACAGACACATCTACATTAGTAAAAAGGCAATTGTATCCCATGTTGCATAGTTGACTAACAGATAGCAAATTGTAACCAAGAGACTCAACTAAAAACACATTTGAAATTGAGTGCTCATTAGAAATTGCAATTTTACCTAACCCTTTTACCTTGCCTTGATTCCCATCACCGAATATAATTGAATCTTGGGAATCCTTACTTTTGACGTAGGAGGTGAACATCTTCTTCTCCCCCGTCATATGGTTTGTGCATCCGCTGTCGATAATCCAGCTTGAACCCCTGGATGCATAAACCTGCAAGGCAAATTTAGGCTTGGGTCTTAGGTACCCAACTCATGTTGGGTCCTGCAAGGTTAGCACAAATGTCCTTAGGGACCCAAATGCAAGTCCTGTCTCCCTTGCATTTTGCCCCTAACTTCCTAGCAACTATTTTCCTATCCTTTCTACAAATAGCAAAGGAAGTGTTTAAAGCACAATAAATTATAGAAGGTTCATTCACTACTTTCCTAGGAGCATGAATAACATTCTTTCTAGGCACATGAGCAATATTTCTCCTAGGCATATGTACAACATTTCTCCTACGCATATCTCTATCATGCTTATAAGAAGAACTAGAAGCAAACATGGCATGAGAATCATAAACATGTGAATCAAAATCATTATACGCATTTCTAGCATTTCTCCTATCATTATACATAAAGGCATGGTTCTTTTTCGCACTACTAGCCATAGGGGCCTTCCCCTTCTCCTTGACGAAGATGGGAGCCTTATGGCTTGTTAAGTTCTTGGCTTCCCTCTTGAAGCCAAGCCCATCCTTAATTGAGGGATGTCTTCCAATTGTATAGGCATCCCTTGCAAATTTTAACTTGTCAAATTCACTTTTGCTAGTCTTAAGTTGTGCATTAAGACTAGCCAATTCATCACTTAGTTTGGAAATTGAAACTAAGTGTTCACTACAGGCATTAACATCAAAATCCTTACACCTAGTGCAAATTGTAACATTTTCAACATAGGAATTTGATTTACTAGCTACTTCTAGTTTAGTACTTAAATCATTATTAACACTTTGTAAAGTAGAAATGGTTTCATGACAAGTAGATAGTTCATAAGAAAGCATTTCATTTCTTTTCACTTCTAAAGCATATGATTTTTGTGCCTCTACAAATTTATCATGTTCATCATACAATAAATCCTCTTGCTTTTCTAAAAGCCTATCCTTTTCATTCAATGCATCAATCAGTTCATTGATTTTATCTATCTTAGATCTATCTAAGCCCTTGAACAAGCATGAATAATCTATGTCATCATCATCACTAGATTCATTATCACTAGAAGAAGCATAAGTGGAGTCTTGAGTACTCACCTTCTTCTCCCTTGACATAAGGCATGTGAGACGCTCGTTGGGGAAGAGGGAAGACTTGTTGAAGGCAGTAGCAGCGAGTCCTTCATTGTCGGAGTCGGAGGAGGAGCAATCCGAGTCCCACTCCTTTCCTAGATGCGCCTCGCCCTTTGCCTTCTTGTATTGCTTCTTCTTCTCTCTTTTGTTCCCCTTTTCCTGGTCACTTTCATTATCGGGACAGTTAGCGATAAAATGACCAAGCTTACCGCATTTGAAGCATGAGCGCTTCCCCTTTGTCTTGGTCTTGCTTGGCTGCCCCTTGCGACCATTTAGCGCCGTCTTGAATCTCTTGATGATGAGAGCCATCTCTTCATCATTGAGTCCGGCCGCCTCAATCTGTGCCACCTTGCTGGGTAGCGCCTCCTTGCTTCGTGTGGCCTTGAGAGCAAGGGGTTGCGGCTCGTTGATCGGACCATTCAAGGCGTCGTCCACATACCTTGCCTCCTTGATCATCATTCGCCCGCTAACAAATTTCCCAAGAACTTCTTCGGGCGACATCTTGGTGTACCTGGGATTTTCACGTATATTATTCACCAAATGAGGATCAAGAACGGTAAATGACCTGAGCATTAGGCGGACGACGTCGTGGTCCGTCCATCGTGTGCTTCCGTAGCTCCTTATCTTGTTGATAAGGGTCTTGAGCCGGTTGTATGTTTGCGTCGGCTCCTCGCCCCTTATCATTGCGAACCGTCCAAGCTCACCCTCCACCAACTCCATCTTGGTGAGCAAGGTGACGTCGTTCCCCTCATGAGAAATCTTGAGGGTGTCCCAGATTTGCTTGGCGTTATCCAAGCCGCTCACTTTATGGTATTCATCCCTGCACAAGGAAGCTAGAAGAACAGTAGTAGCTTGTGCATTCTTATGAATTTGTTCATTAATGAACATGGGACTATCCGAACTATCAAAGTGCATTCCACTCTCTACAATCTCCCATATACTAGGATGGAGAGAGAATAGGTGACTACGCATTTTGTGGCTCCAAAATCCGTAGTCCTCTCCATCAAAGTGTGGGGGCTTGCCGAGTGGAATGGAGAGCAAATGTGAATGTGAACTTTGCGGAATACGAGAGTAATCAAAAGAAAAGTTCGAATTAACCGGTTTCCTTCTCTCGTAGTCGTTGTGGTCCTCGTCCTTTTGGGAAGAAGTAGACTCGTCGCTGTCGTAGTAGACGATCTCCTTGATGCGCCTTGTCTTCTTCTTCTTCCCTTCCTTCCGTCTTTGGCCCGAGCCGGAGTCGGTAGGCTTATCGTCCTTCGGCTCGTTGACGAAGGATTCCTTCTCTTTGTCATTGATCACAATACCCTTCCCCTTAGGATCCATCTCTTCGGGCGGTTAGTCCCTTTGTGAAGAGAACGGCTCTGATACCAATTGAGAGCACCTAGAGGGGGGGTGAATAGGTGATCCTGTAAAAACTTCAAACTTAAGTCACAAAAACTTGTTAAGTGTTAGCACGATTATTTGCCAAGTGGCTAAGGTGAAGTCTCAACAAAACACAATACCACAAGAGATCAAGCACAGAGGTGACACGGTGGTTTATCCCGTGGTTCGGCCAAGACCAACGCTTGCCTACTCCACGTTGTGGCGTCCCAACGGACGAGGGTTGCAATCAACCCCTCTCAAGCGGTCCAAAGACCCACTTGAATACCACGGTGTTTTGTTTTGCCTTTCACTATCCCGTTTGCAAGGAATCTCCACAAATTGGAGTCTCTTGCCCTTACAAGTATATGATCACAAATGAAACACAGAGTAAGGGAGAGAAGCAACACACACAAATCCACAGCGAAACGCGCACACACACGGCCAAGAATCGAGCTCACAAGAGTATCACAAAGTTCTCACTAGAACGGAGCTCGAATCACTTAGAATCACAAATGAAAGCGCAAAGACTAAGTGTGGATGATCAAGAATGCTCAAAGGTTGCTTGTGTATCTCCTCCATGCGCCTAGGGACTCCTTTTATAGCCCCAAGGCAGCTAGGAGCCGTTGAGAGCAAATCCGGAAGGCCATCCTTGCCTTCTGTCGTCGGGGGCACCGGACAGTCCGGTGCACACCGGACACTGTCCGGTGCCCGATTTGTTTCCATAACTGGCGCTTCCGACCGTTGCCGACCGTTGGGAGATCTGGAGCCGTTGGCGCACCGGACATGTCCGGTGCACACCGGACAGTCCGGTGCCGTCTTCCGACCGTTGGCTCCGCCACGTGTCCCGCGCGGATTGCGCGGCCGACCGTTGGCCCCGGCCGACCGTTGGCTCACCGGACAGTCCGGTGCACACCGGACAGTCCAGTGAATTTTAGCCGTACACCGTCGGCGAATTCCCGAGAGCAGCTAGTTTGCGCCGAGTCAGTCTGGCGCACCGGACAGTCCGATGCTCCAGACCGAACTGAGTCTTGGCTGCACACAGCCAAGTCTTTGTCTCCTCTTTTCTTTTCTTCTACTTTCTGTTTCTAACACTTAGACAAGTATATTAGTATTCAAAACCAATGTACTAAGGCTTAGAAACATACCTTTATCTCATGATTTGCACCTTGTTCATCCATGTACATAAATTCACAATTAAGCACATGTGTTGGCACTCAATCACCAAAATACTTAGAAATGGCCCAAGGGCACATTTCCCTTTCACAACGGTCGCCAGCGCCAACTGTCGGTCGCGCAATCCGCGGGTGACGCGTGGCATCTCCAACGGTCGACTGGGTGCACCGGACAGTGTCCGGTGCGCCAACTGGCTCGGAGCTGCAACTGTCGACTGTGCCTGATTTGGAAGGCAATCACGCACCGGACAGGCTACTGTAGCTGTCCGGTGGTGCACCGGACTATCCAATGCGCCACTCGACAGAAGGCAAGGATGGCCTTCCAAGTTTGTCTCCAACGGCTCCTAGCTGCCTTGGGGCTATAAAAGGGACCCCTAGGCGCATGGAGGAGTAACCCAAGCATTCACTAAGCATTCTAAGACTCCCACACTCCGCCTCCGCGCATTTGATCGACTGTGTTAGTGATTTGAGCTTCGTTTGAGTTGTGAACTCTTTATGCTACATTTCGAGCTCAAGTCTTGGCTTGTGTGCGTGTGTGTGCTGCGAATTTGTGTTGTGTGTGCGTTGCTTCTCCCAACCTTACTCCGTGCTTTCTTTGATCTTTGTTGTAAGGATGAGAGACTCCAAATTATGGAGATTTCTCGCAAACGGGAAGATACTCTAAACAAAAAGACCGTGGTATTCAAGTTGATCATTGGATCACTTGAAAGGGGTTGAGTGCAACCCTTGTCCATTGGGACGCCACAACGTGGAAGTAGGCAAGTGTTACTTGGCCGAACCATGGGATAAAAATCGCGTGTCTCTTGTGTTGGATTCTCTGTGATTGTTGTGCTCACAAGAACTCGCTCCAAAGCTACTTAGTCACGCTAACACTATAACATCTAAGTTTTGTGGCTGTTTAGAGTTTGATTTTACAGGATCACCTATTCACCCCCTCTAGGTGCTCTCAATGCTGCCCATGGAGATAGGGACGTTGGTTGCCAGGATGGCGTGACGAAGGTGACATACGACGCAACTCATGGAGATGGGGACGTCGGTTGCCAGGACAACGTGACGAAGGTGACATGCGGCACTGTCCATGGAGATGGAGATGCTGATTGCCAGGATGACGCCGCGAAATTGGCAGCAGAAGCCATGGGATCGGATCGAAAATCAAGCTAGCCGATACCAGATGTTATGGTCGCTAGATCGGTGAGGGATTGAAGAGGGATATCGATGGGTAGGAACGTCGGCCGGGGGCCTCTGCCCACGGTCGAGCAAGAGGAGGGATTCTCCCTTCTAATTCTT
Organism: Zea luxurians; assembly: GCA_029449295.1. Taxonomy (NCBI): domain Eukaryota; kingdom Viridiplantae; phylum Streptophyta; class Magnoliopsida; order Poales; family Poaceae; genus Zea; species Zea luxurians. The sequence continues at coordinate 19,589,538 of JAOPSE010000032.1, read as the reverse complement.
GTCTGCTTTATTTCTCATCCATTGATTACATAAATAGGCCGGTAGGCCACCCCTTTCTAGCTAGAGATCTTTATCTCCTAAAAACTCTAAACAAACTACTATCTGATAACCTTCCTAGATAATCTCAACTAATTTTCTAGATAATCTCAACTAATCTTCTAATCTTATCTCTTATCTAATCCTCCTTGAGGGCCCATGGCTGTTGGCTGCTGTTGCCGCAGCCCCTCCATGGGCCTCTTTAGGCCCTGACATTAGTCCTTTCATTTTAGTCCCATTTAGTTTCTAAATTGCCATACACTGTGACTAAAATAGGGACTAAACTGTTTTTGTCTCTAGTCCCTCAAGGGGTGACTAAAAGAGATTAAACCATATAAATTCCACTTTTTACCCCTCATTTTTTCAATTGCACTAACAGTGGAAGAATGTTTAGGGGTATTTTGGTCATCTTATGATCAATTTAATACGTTTTGAATACTTTTAGTCCCTATAACCAAATAGGATAGGAACTAAACTTTAGTCTTTTAACTAAACTTTAGTCTCTGGACTAAAGAAACCAAACGAGCCCTTAGTCATGTGACTAAAGAAATCAAACGAAGTCTATGTAGAGTATGTCCTGTTTGGGCTTTAGCTCTATAAAATTTAGTGAAGTTGGTAAAGCAGATTATTAAGTGCTCCAGAAAACCGAGTTGAAACGATAATTCTTTAAAAAACATTTAGATAAGTCATTTGTTTATTAGTTACATTAAAAATTTAAAATTATTTAAATTTATATTATAAATTATGGCTCCACACTAAAACTTGAAAACCGGAGCCATCCTAGATCCTAGACATCCTCTATATTTATTGTGAAACCAGGTATAATTTTTACTATTTTACGTGTGTGCCTCCTAAGGCCCAGTTCGGCACGCCATGGTTCAAGCCAGGCCGGTAATTAATAAACCAGCCCAGGAATGAGTGAAACCTGGTTTGTCACTTATTCCTGTCACCACCTCATTTCCATGTCAGGAACTAATCCGGAAGTTGGATCACCTGTACTTATTCCAGGTAGAAGATTGAGGGAAGGAAGTCCAAACCAAATGGTTTATTTTCGGATCAGTTCAAAACGAACATCTACACCAAACTGAATCATATTCTAAACCATACTGATTTATTCCGTCTGGAAGAGATAGAGAATAGGCGGATCCACCCAAAACGAACGAGGCCTAAACTGTAACTACGTACGAACTCAACTTACCCTTCGTCCCAGGTCATCTACGACGGATTTGGTCCACTAGTTGCATTATTTGTATGCCTGCGTCAAACAGAGATAGAACTACGTTATCACGGATCACCAGACTCGCTTCATTTCATCCCGTCAGCAGATTAGGCGCGAAAAGATGTGGATGATCTGTATATCTTTCCAAAAGCACGACATAGAGCATACGAGACACATAATATAGGGTTAGGCCTATGACCTCCTTCTCTTCTATATATTATGAGGGGTATACATATTCCTTATATAGAGATGTGAGACCCCTTATAGACAAAGTTAGTATTTATCCACATAATCCTATATAACCCTAATTATGGTTACTTAACAACAGCAACACCTCATTCTCACGCTCAAAACATTGTTTTTGAGCAAAATGATTTTTAGCTACTTGTTCAGCATTGATCGTTTTACCAGTATCAAAATGTGGAGAACATGGCCGTATATAATATATATACATATAAATATACAGGTTAATGGGCCTTACATATCGTATTTCGTCTCAGGCCTAAAAAAATCAGGAACGACCTGGTGGAGAACGAACACTGACATCAATAATAATAATGATTTTCAGTTTTCACCTACCTCAACTTTCTTTTATGTAGATTACTTGAATAATTTGTTTCCCTTACATTTATGCTGATGCAATACGCCCAGAATGCATGCATATTTATCTGAACTTTTGAAGATGAACCAAGTAAGATTTTCGCCGTTAGGTCTCTTTTCTATCCATGGCTAGCTCCATGACATACTCTAGCAAACAGAAACAAATACTATGGCTGCAAGCGATTATAAGAGCATCACCAGCCAATAAACCATAACAAAGATAACAACAAATTCTGCAAAATTCAGGTCAAAAAACAAATTCTGCAAAATTCATTTTACAAGCTTAAACACATTTTGTGGTTTATAAACATTATTAAGTGTTTAGCAAATTTCTAAATAAAAACAACAGCACGTTCGTTTGGCTTTAATCCGTACCGGCTTCTACTGATTTTACAATATTTTTGTCTCTATGGATTACAGTTGCAGCAAACAAACAGCTTTAATCTAAAGCCAACAACCTCAACAAAACTACTTCTATCCAAAAGTAGGAAACAGAGGTAGTTTGTCTGGTGTTTGAAGTTCAAGAAGGAATACTTGATCATGGCCATAGTTTAGAGCATTTCCAAAAGCTCTCTAAAACAGTTCCCTCATTCATTCTTTTGAAAAAAATAAAATAAAAATATTATTCAAAAGAATTTGAACCTTTTGAAGATAAGTGCTTGATAAATCTCTTCCTCAACTTATAAAATGTGCATGTGTTCTGCTTTTGCCTTTTGCTGTAGTGTATGTGCCCCTTTTCCACGGGTTTCCTTCCCTACTACCTGGTTTTTGAGTATTAGGAAGGTAGCCATTGCAAGGTATCATAAAAAACTAAAATGGCTTCCTATTCATTTTGTATGCTTGGTATAATCATTATTATACGAAGTAATTCAGTAGATTTTGGAGATGCTTGTAGAGCAAAAATGATTTCCCCCAAACAAATTCCTCACTCGGTCCAACTACCTCACCTTCCGTCTCGGCCCAGGCCCAACTACCTCGCACCCTCTTGAGCCGAACAAACACCTCGATAGTCTGCACGGCCCAACACCCGCCCTCCTCGGGTCCTTCCCAACCTCGGCCTCTCCGCGCCCGCCGCCACATTTCCATCGCCATCGCCGCCGCATCCACCCACGGGCCCACCAAACGACCTCGCTGCGCCCACCCGTCCGCCCCCATCTAGTTCAGCGGCCCCGCACAACCGACCACTCGGCAGCATGCCGCCGCTTCGGCCTCCGCCGCCACGGCTCCTGCTCAACAACGTCTCGTGCATGCGGAACGCGCAGACGGTGCTCCGCGACATCAACATCAGCGTCCACGACGGCACAGCCCTCGTCCTGACCGGTGCGAACGGCTCCGGCAAGACCACCCTCCTCCGCATGCTGGCGGGCTTCTCGCGTCCCTCGGCGGGGGAGATCCTCTGGAATGGCCACGACATCACCTCCCCGGGCGTTTTCCAGCAGTACAAGCTGCAGCTCAATTGGATGTCGCTCAAGGACGCCGTCAAAGAGAAGCTCACGGTGCTCGAGAACGTCCAGTGGTTCGAGCTCCTCGAGGGGAAGGACGGCAGCAGATCGGGCCCAGCCATTGAGCTCATGGGCATCGGCAGGCTCATGAACGAGAAGGCCAGGATGCTCTCCATGGGGCAGAGGAAGCGGCTGCAGCTCGCCAGGCTGCTTGCTATCGACCGACCCATCTGGCTGCTGGACGAGCCCTCCGTCGCGCTGGACGCAGAGGGTACCAGGCTGCTTGAATACATTATCGCAGAGCATCGGAAGAAGGGTGGCATCGTGTTTGTGGCCACACATCTGCCCATTCAGATTGAGGATTCTATGTCGCTTCGGCTTCCGCAGAGGTTTCCCCGGAGGAAGACGCTGGTTGATCTTGTCCACTGATGTCAATGTGAGATTGTGAGCACAGGAATTTAGCTGTATCTCTCTAATTCCTCTCCAGCTATCTGTCTGATTGCTGTTGGAGCAATTACTCTGGTGCTGCATTTGTCATCCTATTTTTGACAACATGGCAACACATTCTCGATGTTGATAATATGTAGGGGTCTTTGTTATCACCGATTCGATGCATTGGCCCATGTATTTGGGAACACTAGAAAGCATTTGCCATGGCTGATATATGTATGGCTGTTCTTTGTGATCATGGTTTTGATGCATTGACCCACTTATATATATGGCACTTGCTTGCAGAAACTCTGTTAGCTGTTCAATGTCTTGCAGGTTTTCTCATGCCTTGCATATCCATGTGAAGCTTCAAGTGTTGGAGACTGGGAAACTTGACCAAATATGGGGAGACCTCTGGACAGGATCAGAATTAGATGTCTGAGTAGAGTGTCTGTTTTCTCACATCATTGTGCATTGACTAAGGTTGATTTCTTCTCTAACAATCTTGTTGTAGTCTGAATATGTTTGTAGTTTTACAAATTACATACATTTGTGTAGCTATTATTGTCATCTGAATATGTTCAGCAGAAGTGGCTGATTTTACAATTTTAGCATATGCTATTGTGTTTAACCCACAAACAATTTTTTTACTACATTCAATAACTACTACAATTTGGTTTAGGATGTTAGAGTGGACGCACTAACCAGTTCAATACAAAAGCTTAAGTTGATGAGAGAAGATAGTTTATCCACTTATACACTTCAACACCCCCACTCACGTGCAGCCGGAGAGAGGCGCAAGCGCAAACGTGGAAATAAATGGGTGGAGGCACAAATAAAGACTCTGCCAGAATTCGAACTCTAAGACCTTTGGTTTTCATATCATGTTAGAGTGGACGCATTAACTAGTTCAACACAAAAGTTTAAGCTGTTGGGAAAAGGTAGTCAATTCACTTGTATACTTCAACGTAGGCCATGTTGACAAAGTTTGGAGCCCACTGGACAGAACCAGGTAACTAATTTCTAGTTTAGAGGCATCTGTTTTCTCACATTCTTGTGCATCGGTTAAGGCTGATTTCTGCCCCAAGAGTCATGTTCAGTCAGAATATCTTTTTGTTTTTTTAAACGTATAAATTGTTTGATCTTTATTAATAGCTATCCAAGACTGCCTCAGTTTACATATTTGCAGTTATCATGGGAATCCTCTGCACAATCAGAGAGTACCATTACTTTCAAAATTTGGCAGATACTAAACATTTTATCGTTATTGAACTTACGCTAATCACTAATAAGGTAGTAAATCACAAATTAAACTCTATTGCTGATTGTTCCGAAGAACTGTGAAAAGTAAGTATTTTTAAGTGAGTATAAGTCAGGGATAGGCAGTACTTTGCACTTTTGCAGGTTTATCTAATGGTTGTAGACCAGATATTTAAAAAGGTATCAAAATCAGCCAACTGAAATTTTGCTGTATTGAGAGCTACAGCTACTTTGCAAAGTGCATGTCAGAACAGTATAAAGAATAGGTAGATATCATCTCCATATCAATTTAGTCATGCAAACTATTTTTCAGCGATTCTTGCAGATTGTCATGCATATTTTGTGCACCTGGAAAAAATGAAGCCACAATAGCATTGTTTCATTGGTGCAACGTCTACTTGGTTATTATGTGCTCCCACTCATTCATGTCTGCTGGAAAAAGATTCTAATTTATTGAATTCATAAATAGAGGCCACAAATGTTCTGGAGGAAGTAGCTTGCTTTGTCAAGTTTATTGAACAGTTCGGAACCCCGTCCCCTACATACCATGTATTGGCGTTAAATTTCTGCGCTTTGTTATTTACTAAGCTGGTTCAGGTGTCAATCTATAGCATGCTGTTCAGTACATTGCATTCATTTATATTTTCTGCCAAAAGTACATTTTTTCTTGCTTGAATATAAATATATAATATTCAAATATAACGGTAATAAAGATTCTTATAGAGTACTCATTTTTACATATATATGGTCATGTTTGGTACAACTTATTTTAAGCTTCTTCATAGATTTAAGCAGAAGTTGTTCCAAATAGATAACTTCTACAACAGTTTATCAGTTCAGCTGCTTCTTAGAATGAAAAGCAGCCAACAAGTAGAAGATGCTTTTCACCAGCTTCTCAGAAAAGTTGTTTTTCCAACAAGCAACAGCTGTGCCAAACATGGCCTATACCTGTTGTTATTAAGCTAAAATTTTCACCAATAGTTGAAATGTATTGACTCTGGATGGAAGCAAAGGCTGATATAGAAGTAGGGTGAGTTATTCCTATGAAGTTTGAATGATAAAACAACGGTGGACATAGAACCAGAGTGAGTTATTTCTAGGAATTTGGAATGAGATTTATGTTGCAAACAAGTGCCAACCATGGAGAATCGATCGATACAAATAATTTATGTATATCTATGCAAATTTGTGTTCATGCTATGGGCTTAATATATGGTTTTACCTGCTAACTTGTAGTTGTTCTTACTTAAGTTTAACATTGTGTTTTGTTTATCACTCTGGACATATTATCCTTGTATAATATGTACAGCAGCGCGAGACATTGTGATTCCTTAATCCTTATTCTAATCATTTGCTTCTTTCTAAATATTAAGGAATCTTATCTGCTGAATTGTAGATATACATTATGCAAGAGAAAAGAAAGCCAAAGAACAAGATAAATCCTACAGAACATTGCATATTCATTGCTGTGTTTCTGTGATTTCCACCTGAAATTCTTTACGTGGTTACTGCCTTGCTGATTGTAAGTCAAATCATTTGATGTATGCATTTGGTATACTAGGCTGTCATGTGTTAACTTTCAGTACTACACTGGTGCAGGCTGTAAGAAAAGAGCAGTGAATGCAGCAGAAGTAAGTCTCTAGGGACCATTGGAGGTGCTCTCTGACCCCATTCTGGTGGTAGCTGGTCCACTATTCAAGACAAGGTATAAATCCACTTCCCAGGCCAGCATGGAGCCACAAATGCTACATAAATGCATGCTGTTATTATGCTGTATTTTGTTTGGTTGCCACTGCTTCTCTTTATGCCCCAATCTAGAGTTTTCTAGGACCGAATCTCTGTACAATGCGTAAATGTTTGAACTAATCGTTGCATTGCAAATGATCAGGTCTTGCCTGGATTCTGGTTAAGTTGATTGTTGCTCATTGTGTAGTCAAAATGAAGATGATCTTTTCGTGGATGAAATTTGATAAGATTTTTGGGGCATCTGGCCCAGTTGAAAAGCTTTTGCATGTTTACTGACTTAATATTAGATTGTTTCTAGTGCCCCTACCTTGTTATTGTATCTTCAGCGTACATTTTCTATTCTTTCATTTTTCTGTGCAATGTTTTCAAGTCGGACGACTTGCTGGTCGTTCTGGCTGACCGACTAGGGCGATTAATCGCGATTAGTCGGACGACTTGGGCAATTAATCGTGATTGGTCCAGACCGACTTGGACGATTAATCGCGACTAATCACGATTAATCAGACGACTTGAAAACATGGTTTCTGTGTATCAGTGCAAGACACCATAGTTAAGATGAGTGATGAAACTACTGAAGTTTAACGTGGACTGCCTTGGCATGTGAAAATTCATTTGTTATAGACATATTGTCATGTTGTCGCAATTAGTTGTACTTCTTAGGGGTTTGTGGATGTGGAAAGAGTGATATGAAAGGGTAGGATATACGCTCCAAAAGTAGAATGCTAGAATCACTTGTAGCAATATGAGAGGGATACTTTAGAAGAGATGCCTTTTGTTTCTTGAAAAATTGCAGTGATTGTTTCTGTACTTTTGTAAGTCATGAATATAGTTCGGAATAATTTTCATTCTAGTATTTCTTCTTTTAAATTTCCTTCATATCTTATGAGGTAGATTTATATCCTTTTACTATTCTTGGCAGGATATTTACCTTAATTATGTTTTTTGTGGAAGAAAGAGAGAGAACTCGTTTGATCGGAAAGGGAAATTCCAAGATCCAAAGATATACAAGTATTAGATAGCAGGTTAGCACCTGAACCGAATTTTTTGCATTTTGGTCCTTCATCGGAAAAAAATTCACGTTTAGACCTTAGAAAATTTTAATGTCATTTTTGGACCCTTTACTCGGCGCCGTAGCCCGCGGCGCCGAGGTAACACAGCTCGGCGCCATAGGCTATGGCGCCGAGGTACGTGCTGCGTTGGCACAAACGGACGTCGTGGCGCCGACGTGGTACCGAGCTCGGCGCCATAGATCTTGGCGCCGAGCTCCATTCTGTACAGAAAACTTGTCTAGCTCAGTTGGTAAAATACAAGGCTCTTAACCTTGTGGTCGTGAGTTCGAGCCCCACGGTGGCCGTTTTTAATACTTTTTGTCTTTTTCACTTATTTGTTTTTTTTATTGTCCATATTTTTCGTTTATGTCGCTGATTTGTCTGTCCTGATTTATTTTATTTTTGTGACTGATTTGTTTATTCGTCCAGATTTTTTTATCCGGCGAGCACAGCAGCTGTGTGCTACGGTGCTCACAAGCCGTCAACTTATCCCCTTGTTTGCTCAGCTAATCACAATAAAAATCAAATGAGAACACTCTTACTTCAATCGTGATCAAATAAAAATATTATATTTTCATTGAGTTCTTTTGAACATAAATTTTAAATACATAATAACATATTCCCAGTAAAAAGAAGCACACATATTCATCTTTTTTTCTTCTGCACTAAATAAAAGTATACTCCATTATATACTTGTCTCATGGATGATATATTTTAGAATTTACTGGATATACAGCTGCTGTGCTCGCCGGATAAAAAAAATATGGATGAATAAACAAATTAGTCATAAAAATAAAACTGGATGAGAAATAAATCAGGACGGACAAATCAGCGACATAAACGAAAAATATAGACAACAAAAAAAATAAATAAGTGACAAAGACAAAAAATATTAAAAAATGCCAACCATGGGGCTTGAACCCACAACCACAAGGTTAAGAGCCTTGTATTTTACCAACTGAGCTAGACAAGTTTTCTGTACAGAACGGAGCTCGGCGCCAAGATCTATGGCGCCGAGCTCGGTAACACGTCGGCGCCACGACGTCCGTTTGTGCCAACACAGCACGTACCTCGGCGCCATAGCCTATGGCGCCGAGCTGTGTTACCTCGGCGCCACGGGCTACGGCGCCGAGTAAAGGGTCCAAAAATGACATTAAAATTTTCTAAGGTCTAAACGTGAATTTTTTTCCGATAAAGGACCAAAATGCAAAAAATTCGGGCACCTGAACAACAGAACAAGTGAACAGTGAGCATTGGTTTTTCTTTCCAGCCTAACTTCTGCAACACCAAATGCTGATTGGTTTAGTTTCATATAAACTCAATATTTGTCTTTGCTAACACTGATAAACCTTTGGATTAATTGGCAACGTAGTGTTGAGTTGGATAGTTGAAACAGTGTTGGAGTTATGTGGTTGTTTAATCCAACAATGGTTTAGAAGGAACATGACAATGATGCCTAGGGTATATTTATGGCACTGAAACAAATGTTTGCTGGCATTCAAGTGTCATGTTGATTTTGCTTTAAAGGATGATAATCAGAAGGGGGGATTTTTCTGTTTGTGCTTGTGGTTAAGAAAACAAACATGGGTCCAGCCCCTATAAATACTGCCAAGTGAAATTAATCATCATGCTAGCCTTTTTGTTAGGACTGTCTTTAAGACTGCTGCCTTTGACTATTACATCAAACATTTAAGCGCATGCTTGGAATCCAATACCATTCCTTAAAGGGAGGCAAAGAGTGCGCGCCAAGGGAGGTCTTTATTAATACCTATACTAATGTGAAAAGGCACAGTAGTGTGGTTGATCCCCCAAAACTCTAGGAGTGAGACACGGGGCACAGGTCATAATGCATTGCTGCTAGAACTTTCTCTCTAGACTCTAGGGCATGCTGTAATAACTGCAGGAACTCTAATACAATACCATTCTGTTTCTGGAAGAAATTATAATTGACATTTCTACTTCAGCCAGAACAATAATACAATCAAGTGAGCCCCACATGTCAATGTCAATGTCACATTATTGATAGCACAGCTGTTCAAGTTTAATTTTAGTTGGCTCGGGAGGCAATGTTTGTGCCCTTTTCATCTAATCAGATTGACCATTCATGGAAGATGACATCATGGAAAGGATGTTCCAATGCCACAAAACTTCTCAAAATGTTTGTTCGATAAACCTGTAGTCTTAGCTTTACGCAATGGTGGTTTCTGTGGTGTACAACAATCTGTTGTGTAATATTTATTTATTGTAATGGTGACACATAGCAGTAAATATGGTTTGCATGCAAAGAGAATATTGTTAAACTGGATTTAGGATTGACAATTCCTGGTTATGGGTCCCACAACAGTTCCTGCAGTAGTATGTATGATAATTAGAAATTACTTGTCATGCACTACATCCATGAGTTAACCATGTGGGAAGAAGCCATGGTGTGCTGGTGGGATGGAGAAAGATGTTAGTTTCACTTTCTATATTTATTGTTCTCCATCATTGAATATTTCAACTCTTAACAGGAAATACTTATCCTTTGGAGCAAGTTATGCTCATGAGCGGTAGGTACCACCATCAGCTAGAGTTGGTTAGAACTTTCTCTAACCGAGAGACTGACGTGCGTAGCCTACCACACACTTAGCGATCTGCCGATCTCTCCTAGAAATTTCCATCACTGTTTGCAGAAATTGCAGAATCAGCTGCATGATTTTTCATGCAATAAAAAGAGGGAAATATAGAGAAATAAAGTTCTATTGCAAATGCCTGCCTTTCTATGATTATGCACAGTAATCATTTGTGATATTCATAGGTGGTATTGTTTTCTTGTTGATGAGTGTTGCTTGTTGATTTAAACACGTTCCATCACCTCACATGAATACATGATATCTGAAAAGGATCTGGTGCCTACACTTGTATGGTTGTGTTATGTTTGCTAAGTGCGAACATCTGAAAAGGCAGCTATGTTAGCAAGTAAACTAGACATACTAATGAATATAACTGTTATGGGCGAGCCTGGACGAGCCGTAGAGGGTCTCCTCGAACCGGATGATCTCGTTCTTGGACCCGTAGGCCACCTGGGTCCGCTCGTCGAGCTCGTTGATCACCCTGTCCAGCACCGACTGCTTGCCGTCGCTGCTGTACCCGCCGGCCTTCTCCATCAAGAAGCCCAGGGGCGCCACCTCGAAGAGGAGCCGCAACTTAGCCTTGGCCGTCGGGGACGTCACGTTGGTGAAGATGCCCTTCTCCTTCACTATGATCTGCGTCACCATCGACCATACTCACAGGCATCATATGCATGCATGGTTCCGGTCTTAGCTGTCATGGGCATAATAGGGAGCGAGAGGCAACAGCCAGGCTGGGATAAGGCTAGAGAATAAGATTGAGATGAGCTGAGATAAGGTTAGAGAATAAGATTGAAATGAGAGAATTGTGGAGAGTTGGTTAGCATCAGATAAATCCAAGAAAGTAGGAGTTAGTTGAGAGTTTGTAGGAGAAGTTGGTTAGCCATAAGGCTATTTATAAGCCGCATGGCAGCAGGGAATAAATCAAGCAATATTATTATTTCCTAATCTCTCTCTCTCTAAAACAAGCCGACGGTTGAGGGGAAAAACCTCACCGGCGAGGCGGCGGCGACGGACCGTGGCTACGAACTCCGTAGTCAGGGGCCAGCTACCCTAGGTCGGAAGGTCCTTGACAACCAGCTCTAGGTTATCCTCACCACCATCAGCCGTCCATCCCTCACCACCACCAGCCGCCACGCCATCTGCCGCCGCAACGCCCTCCCACCCGCCAACTCCAGATGCATTCACTCGGCTCGAAGAGAAGTGGGATCAATTCGTTGTGATGTTCCACCGCTACAAGGAGAAGACAGAGAAGGAACTCCAAGCAGCGGTGCGGCTTCAGGCGGCAGCGCGAGGGTTCCTAGCACGCCGCCAGGTACAGTCCCTTCGTGGGGAGAAGCACCTTGTTGTGGCCTCCAGGGCCACCCCATGGCCGTCATCACATGAGCAGGCCGTGGTGCGCCTGCAAGCCGCAGTGCGCGGCTTCCTTGTTAGGCGGGCGGTGCGGAAGCTGCACTTGCTGATCAGCTCATCGCTGCACCAACTCGCAGCCTGCGCGCCCAACCACCAGGTCTCGTCTATACTTTTTGAACCCCCTGCAGAAGTCGAGATCTGGGTATGCAGCCCCCCTGCACGGCCAAAGAGGGTCGTCTCCTTCATTCGGGCAACTGCCTTGGTGCTGGACAGACCCAACATAAGAACGGGCTGGTTCCTCCTTCACCTTTCATCCAACGTGAAGTCCGCAGTTCAGCTCTTTCCTTGGGATCCAGGAGGACAGGAGGACATAGCTGCAGTTCAAATTTATATTTTAGTTCCACAATTATTTTGTATTTTCGTCTTAAATAATAAAGGTAAGCCGAGATGTAAAAGGCTTAACCTTAAGTCGTGTCAGGTAAGTCTATGGCAGCTCGAGGACGAGCTGGTCCTCAAGGGAGGGGGAGATGTCATGGGCATAATAGGGAGCGAGAGGCAACAGCCAGGCTGAGATAAGGCTAGAGAATAAGATTGAGATGAGCTGGGATAAGGTTAGAGAATAAGATTGAAATGAGAGAATTGTGGAGAGTTGGTTAGCATCAGATAAGTCCAAGAAAGTAGGAGTTAGTTGAGAGTTTGTAGGAGAAGTTGGTTAGCCATAAGGCTATTTATAAGCCGCATGGCAGCAGGGAATAAATCAAGCAAGATCATTATCAAACCAATCTCTCTCTCTTGCAATAGCTCTCAAGCGCCTAGGGCTGCTACCCTAGAACCAAGCCTGCGGCAGAGGGGTATAACCTCGCCGGAGTAGACATCTATCTCCATGGAGCGAAGGTCCATGACATTAGCGCTGGTCGCCCCCGGCGTCTTCCGGTGCGCCGTCACTTGGCGTCCCCCTGCTCGTGGGTCGTGGCCATGGGGGGCCCCCTGGCGGGTTCGTCTGCTTCGTCCTTGGTCTTCTCCGACGGTCTCCGCTTTCAGGATTGGATTTTCAACAAGTTTAACCGTCCGATCAACCCCATCCCGGGTAAATTTGATCGTCATGAGTTCTTTTTAGTCGTCTCCTTTAGCAGATGCTCCATGCGTTTATGCCCAGATTCTGTGGGTCTTCTGCTTCAATCGTTTGTTGGTGGCGAGGCAGGCTTATTCAGAGTTTCTCAGCTGGCGGACCTGGTGTTCCGCTTTTCGATCTCTTGCAAAGTTGTTGGTTTTGCAGTTTATTAGCTACGCTCCTATTCCTGCTCCGTCTTCAAGGCGTACTTGCACCTGTGGAATTCTGGCGGCCCTAATTGGTTCATTGAGTGGCAGCGTTATTCTGCGGAGGAATCCAATTCCTGGAAACTGGTTTCTCATCGCCGTTCTTCCCCGGCTCCGTTTGCTACTATGTCTCGTAAACCAGCTCTGTCAGGTGCAAATTTGGTCCCTTTAGGTCATCGAAAGAGGTCTGTTCGTGCTTCCGAAGGATTGATGCAGATGCAGCGGCGTTCGGTTTTTGATCGGATTTCCTTCCCCCGTCGTTCCGTCCGTGATCATGAAGCTGCTGCTCGTCCGCATTTTCAAAATTATTCAAATCGCAGAATTGGACGCATGGTTCACTCAGGATTTCGGTCTTCTTTGGAGACCCCTCGTGTTTCCCCATGGGCCCCGCGGATGTTGGTTTGGAGGCCCAAGAAGATTTTGGAACAGTGCCCGGAGAATTTTGGACAGGATTCTGCCCCCGGCATTAATGGCTCTTCTGTCCCTGCGGCGTCGGGTGACCGGCATTCCCGGGATCTTTCTCTCTCTGGAAATAATTCTCACATATTTGGTATCTCGGGTCAGAAGTGTAATCGACCGGTTGACTCTTTTCCCGATAAGTTCGCGAATGCCTCCTAGGGGTTTCCTCCGCGCTTATGGTTTCGGCCTCCCCTGCTTTCGCTTACAGGTGGGCCCCATCACCCGCCCTCTTTTAACAACTTTGGTGAGTTCTCTCAGGCGGTTCTTTCGAGTGCCGACGCTTCGCCTTCCACGGAACTTGCACTGTTCACAAAACCCACTCCGCTGCCCTGGAAGAATCCGTCGCCGTTGTTGAAAGTTCCCTTTGGCCCGGGAACAGGATCTAGATGTCGCCTAGAGGGGGGGGGTGAATAGGCGAATAAAAATTATCACTTTAAAACTTAAATCTTACTCTACTCGAAGACAGGATCGCAGTGGAGTGAAGAATCCTTCGAGTAGGTTGCAGTGGAATTGAAGTTCCTGTCTTACGAATATCCTACACTTCAAGGAAAGCTAGTACCACAAGTAAGTAGTGAAGTGCAGATATATAAGCGAGTAAGACAGAGAGTCAGAGTACAATACAGAACAGAGCACACAGACGCAAGGATTTATCCCGAGGTTCGGCCAAGCCTGAAATGCTTGCCTAGTCCTCGTTGGAGTTAGCCACACCTGGGCTTGGAGTCTATTTCAACTCCTTCCTCCGTTTGCTCAGATCTGTCAGTATGACAGATAGAGCCTTTCACTATTGAGTGGGGTTACAACAGAACCGCGGCTGCTTACAAACTTCTTGGCAGCACCCCGGCAGAGTAACGATACGCTCAGGACCTTGCTCTAGCTCTCAGCAGCACTACTCCTCTCTCTAAAGGCTTATAGCTGTGCCTTCTACACAAACTATAGAGTTACACACAAGAGGGAGAGCGAGAACTGATTCCAGTGAAGTCTATACTTGTTGGCTGCCCTTGTACTTTGCTTGAGGCGCCTAGGGGTCCCTTTTATAGGCACAAGGGGCCTAGGAGCCGTTGGAATCCCATTTGGAAGGCAATACTTTCTTTCTGTCGGGTGGCGCACCGGACAGTCCGGTGCACACCGGACACTGTCCGGTGCCCGATTTCTTTCCTTCTACGTCGAAGCCGACCGTTGGCAGTCTTGGAGCCGTTGGCGCACCGGACATGTCCGGTGCACACCGGACAGTCCGGTGCCTCCATCTAGCCGTTGGCTCGGCCACGTGTCCCGCGCAGATCGCGCGGCCGACCGTTGGCCCGGCCGACCGTTGGCTCACCGGACAGTCCGGTGAATTATAGCCGTACGTCGCCAGTGAATTCCCGAGAGCGGACAGTTCGCCAGAGTTCAGCCTGGCGTACCGGACACTGTCCGGTGCGCCACCGGACACTGTCCGGTGCACCACTGGACAGTCCGGTGTGCCAGACTGAACTAAGTCTTGGCTGTACATAGCCAAGCCTTTCGCACCTCTTTCCTTTTCTTCTTCTTTCTGTTTCTATCACTTAGACAAGTATATTAGTCCACAAAACCGATGTACTAAGTCTAGAAACATACCTTCTCTTAATTATTACATCTATAGCATTTCACATGCTTGAGCTTTGATGTTGGACTCATCAAGTCGGCTTGACTTGATCTAGATTGACATTTCTTGGCTCCAACATCCTGCAAAGGTCACATAGAACATCTCCAAACATAGGAACAACCAAACTAAAGATTAAGGTGAACTTAGCTCTTTTGGGCTGCTTCCAGTTCTGGTTTTGACACTTGTTCTCCTTCTAGTGACCTTGATCTCCTTCTTAGAGCTTGATCTTGAGCCTTATGACTTACACCACATAACTGTAGCTGTTACCTCATTGGCTGTAAGTCACGATCTTATGTAGTGATCCTTGATGTGCCGTAGCTGTTCTCAACTCAATCACCCTTGACTTTGCAAGCCTTCTTCTTCACCCTTGGCTTTGGGTTCCTCAGCCTCCTTGACCTTCTCCCGTGCACTTGGTACCTCGAAGCTTTTCTTGCCTCCGTCCTTGGCTTGATCAGTTGTCTCCGAGCTACGCACCCGAGTCTCACTTATGCAATGTCCATCTTACTTGTGATGTCCATCATGTATCCATAATCCAGTTCTTAGACCATCACATTTGTTCACTTGTGTTGAACCCTGTAGGCTTTACCTTAAGCACCTGTTCAACACTTAGTACACTTGTTAGTCCTTTAATTGAGTTGTCATCCAAACACCAAAACTCACAAGAGAGCTTTCAATCTCCCCCTTTTTGGTGATTGATGGCAACACAATTAAAGCTTACATGAGAATAAGATTTGAAGCACAAATTTTGAATTAGAATGCTCCCCCTAAATATGTGCTTACTTCAAGAACCTAATTTTGGCCTCAGACGTCAATTTGCACATACTTAGGCAATTCGAAACATTTCTCCACCTTAGCACTTTTTAGGACGCAATGTGTCAAGATTCAAACCATGATGCTATAACACACAAATGCGCATAATCAGAGTTAAACACCATTCAAATTAGCGGATATATCACAGGAATATCAACCTACCACTATTCATCATTAAGATACCAATTCAAACTAATACCAATTTAAACTAAGACACTAATTTAAGACAATCTTAAAGCACCATTAACCACATGGCTATCTATTATACTATAGAAGCCAAATAATTCATCGCAGCGGAAACACTAGTCCATATGAGCAACATTGCAAGAAACATATGAATATCACACTTGGCAAAGCTCAAACTAACACATCACCCATTAGGATAAGCTTTCCTCTCAGGTTGAGATAAGCTTTAATACACAAATTCTCCCCCTTTGACATCAAACACCAAAAACCATACTCAAGCAAGAACATATGATGATGTCAAGGGACAGCAGGGTGTTAAGGAGGAAAACGACTATCAAAACTCCCCCTTACTTATTGAGCATATGCCCGATCAACATTTAGGCAAGATACATATATGCAAAAAGATTAATACTCCCTTTGTACCTTTACCATGTTGTAGTGTACTTCCCATCTTGAAAGTATCTAATCTCTCAAGAGCTTCTCCACACTTGTGCCTGATTCTTTCTCCTAACTTTTTCTTGTTGCTAAGACACCAAACTTAGAACAAGTTATAGTATTGGGCACAAGAAGAAACTTCTATTCTCATGATTATCAAAAGATGTCAATTGAAGCGAACTATTACGGCTACCAATTGAAAGATACCATTTGCAAAGTTCATTTATTATCATGACTCCATGATATTTAAGAATAAGCATCTATTATCACCAGCTATTATAGAGCATGAGCAATCTAAAAATATGCACTTACTCACAACTTGAGATACCAATTTCTTGACTTACAGAGGTACCCAAGTCCTGATTGCTCCATTTCTTGCTTATCTTCTCTTTTCCACCTAGAGACTATACAAGATTGCTCAAGAAACAGTTAGTATCAAAAGACACAAGTTATGTGTGCTCCCCCTCAAGTTGTGCATCAAGTATTTGAATGACTTGCACTTTGCACATTCTAGCTTCCTTAGAACTAGAGGGGATCACAACATACCTTGGTCAAGGCATACTCTACCACTTTCATCACCCAAAGATGCCAATTTGAATATCAAATGAAACACCACTTAACACCAATTGAAGGCTAAATGAAAGGTTGACTAAATACAACAATGCACGCCTCAGTGGCACCTAAGCCAATTGAATACTCACAGGAAGTCTAACATTTACGCAACTTGTACATGCTTCATATTTAACTGTCATTGCATATACCAATTGAAGATCAACACAATCATGTATATAAAGCGAAATATCTAAGCATGTCATAATTAAGAAGGTTTCTTAGGTGCACAAAAGAAACAACATTTTAAAGGCATAAATTACCTAAGCCAAGATATTACCAATTGAAAGATAAGAACATAGCTATGATCACAATGAATGGAATTTCAAGAATATTTAATGAAATTGCATAGCTCCATTTTCCATACCTTTGCCTTTATGAGAGCCCTTGTTATCACCAATTCAGGGCTCCTTTTGCTTACGCACCTCATAGCTCAAAAGGGCACGACATGGATTTGAAATTCACACAGTACCAAACTAGGGTAATCATGTGAACATGGACTAAACAAAATGTCATATTTGCATATAGCATTACTTACAAAAAGTTACAGGTTTATCCATATACACCAGGAGAGTTAATCGTTGTGGATATAACAAATGAAAGAGCTACCAATGAATCATTCAAAAGATATATCCTATAGAGCACCAGTCATGATTAAGCAACCATCATTATGATCCATTTAACACAGGCAATCATAAAGCATAACTACTCTAAGGACAGGTAGCACATCAAGCCAACTTAAGAGCAATACTAAATTGCAATGATGTACTTAAGATACACGGGTACCGTCCTTTGGAGAGCAGGTTGTAGATTCTCATCAAGGTCCTTTACTTGATTCACCAATAATGATTCAGGACCTACACACCTTATTTCACTTGAGATGAACATGGGATTAGTGTTTCACAATAAAGGCACCAAAACAATTAACAGCTTAAGCATAGAGTTTAAGATAACCGTCTTAAGCTCTCCCATGGTCTCCAGTCCATCTCAAGGCACCTGCATGGTCTAGTTAGCACAGTTTGGTACCCATCTCGGGATGGGTCCATAATGATCATCTAAATGTGCCTTTGGTACCCAAATTGCCTTTGTGCTAGTTCTAGGTGATCTCGTTATAGATCTAGCACAAGTGTATGATTTGGGTCTCCTACCCGAATAAGATTGACACAAATTCACTTGCTTAGGAATCTTACCTTTATAACATACCTTGGATAGATGACCCTGCTCACCATACTTGTAGCAGAAGCGTCGCTCAACTTGACACGACGCTTGCTGTGTGTCATTTTCCTTGGTGAGGGTCACCTTGGAGGATGCACATCCTTGATCCTTCATGACCGGACATGAAGTGATCGTGTGGTCCTTTTTGTTGCATCCAAAACAACTCATTGTCCCTTCATTCTTGTCTTTGTACGGACAAGATGCGATGAGGTGGCCTAACTTCTTGCACTTGAAGCACCTCCTTTTTCCTTTTCCCTTTTTGTACTTGATTGACATGGAGAGAAGGTCAGTGCAAACAACATGATTAATTGAATCTTTACCTTTTTCCTTTTTCATGTTGATTTCTTCATTTATAGCTTTGGGAACATTCTTCTTGTTGAGCTTAACACTTGCTGCAGTTTTTCCTTTCTCAAGCTTCTTCACCACGCGCCCGTGGATATCTTGAGAGAGTTGAGCAATGTGTCTTCTCCTTAGCTGTCTTTGCTTCTTGTTCCCACGCAATTTTCTTTTTGATCCTGCAACTTGTTTCTCAAACAAAGATTGGCCTTTCTTGGGGCGGTGGAGGTCAGCACATGATAATATTTTGACCAATTGATTACTAGTGCAAGAATGAGGTTCATATGAGTTTAAACTAGTAATTACTACCTCATGAGCAATATCGAGCATGATATGATCATCAACTAGTTTACTATGAGAGTATGACAACATATCATACTTTTCACTAAGAGCAAGCTTTTCTAAATTCATTGTTTCTACTTGACTTCTAAGCATAGAATTTTTAGTTTTAAGTTGAGCAACATTAGATAGAGCGTCATAATTATTACTTTGCTCAAATAACATTGAATCATACCGTTGGACCAAGACATCATGAGAGCACCTTAGCTCCTCATGTTCTTTGGTCATCTTCTCTAGGCTGTTGTTTGTTTTGATGAGAGTCTCCTCTAGCCTGAGAAGCGTCTCGCCTTGTTCCTTGTTCCTCCTCAACAACTTAACCAAGAGCACTTTGTCTTCTTTGTTGAGATGGGTGTAGAACCGGCGAATCTCCTCTTCTTCCACATCACCAGTCTCATTTTCCTTGTCATTATTTTTAGTGGAAGCAATACAGAAAAATGTACCTAGTGGTGATGAAGACTCATCCTCGCTATCATCCTCATATTCCTCCTCATCATCACTTTCGTCTCCACTATCATTGTTAGCAATGAGACATTTATAACTAGTGGAAGACAAACCTGTCGGTGAGGTGGATTCATCGTTTGGGTGCCATCGTTCTTGTTCTTCTCCCTTTGAATGGTTAGTATCACAAGTAATATAGGGAGTAGGAGCATCACAGTTTGCCACAAAATATTTTTCTTTGATCCTATTCCATAAATCATGAGCATCAACAAATAGATCACTATCACTACTCATGATGGCAAAATAGGCACTTCTAGAAAGAGACTCAACTAAGATGTTACAAGCACGGTGATTAAGAGATAAGCATCTTAGTTCATCATTAGAGGGATTTTTGCTACTATCAGATGGAAAAATACTTCTACTAAAGATCTGTCTCAAATCAGAATCAACACTCATGAAAGCATTATAAATAGAGACAGACCAAGATTTGTAATTAGAGCCATCGCGTAAAAGAATTTCTACAGTTACCTCTTGTGACGACATCGTTATCTCCGGACGGCTAAGCCCACACTGGAGAGGCCTAGTTCTGATACCAATTGAAAGTTCCCTTTGGCCCGGGAACAGGATCTAGATGTCGCCTAGAGGGGGGGGTGAATAGGCGAATAAAAATTATCACTTTAAAACTTAAATCTTACTCTACTCGAAGACAGGATCGCAGTGGAGTGAAGAATCCTTCGAGTAGGTTGCAGTGGAATTGAAGTTCCTGTCTTACGAATATCCTGCACTTCAAGGAAAGCTAGTACCACAAGTAAGTAGTGAAGTGCAGATATATAAGCGAGTAAGACAGAGAGTCAGAGTACAATACAGAACAGAGCACACAGATGCAAGGATTTATCCCGAGGTTCGGCCAAGCCTGAAATGCTTGCCTAGTCCTCGTTGGAGTTAGCCACACCTGGGCTTGGAGTCTATTTCAACTCCTTCCTCCGTTTGCTCAGATCTGTCAGTATGACAGATAGAGCCTTTCACTATTGAGTGGGGTTACAACAGAACCGCGGCTGCTTACAAACTTCTTGGCAGCACCCCGGCAGAGTAACGATACGCTCAGGACCTTGCTCTAGCTCTCAGCAGCACTACTCCTCTCTCTAAAGGCTTATAGCTGTGCCTTCTACACAAACTATAGAGTTACACACAAGAGGGAGAGCGAGAACTGATTCCAGTGAAGTCTATACTTGTTGGCTGCCCTTGTACTTTGCTTGAGGCGCCTAGGGGTCCCTTTTATAGGCACAAGGGGCCTAGGAGCCGTTGGAATCCCATTTGGAAGGCAATACTTTCTTTCTGTCGGGTGGCGCACCGGACAGTCCGGTGCACACCGGACACTGTCCGGTGCCCGATTTCTTTCCTTCTACGTCGAAGCCGACCGTTGGCAGTCTTGGAGCCGTTGGCGCACCGGACATGTCCGGTGCACACCGGACAGTCCGGTGCCTCCATCTAGCCGTTGGCTCGGCCACGTGTCCCGCGCAGATCGCGCGGCCGACCGTTGGCCCGGCCGACCGTTGGCTCACCGGACAGTCCGGTGCACACCAGACAGTCCGGTGAATTATAGCCGTATGTCGCCAGTGAATTCCCGAGAGCGGACAGTTCGCCAGAGTTCAGCCTGGCGCACCGGACCGGACAGTCCGGTGTGCCAAACTGAACTAAGTCTTGGCTGTACATAGCCAAGCCTTTCGCACCTCTTTCCTTTTCTTCTTCTTTCTGTTTCTATCACTTAGACAAGTATATTAGTCCACAAAATCGATGTACTAAGTCTAGAAACATACCTTCTCTTAATTATTACATCTATAGCATTTCACATGCTTGAGCTTTGATGTTGGACTCATCAAGTCGGCTTGACTTGATCTAGATTGACATTTCTTGGCTCCAACATCCTGCAAAGGTCACATAGAACATCTCCAAACATAGGAACAACCAAACTAAAGATTAAGGTGAACTTAGCTCTTTTGGGCTGCTTCCAGTTCTGGTTTTGACACTTGTTCGTGCTTCCGAAGGATTGATGCAGATGCAGCGGCGTTCGGTTTTTGATCGGATTTCCTTCCCCCGTCGTTCCGTCCGTGATCATGAAGCTGCTGCTCGTCCGCATTTTCAAAATTATTCAAATCGCAGAATTGGACGCATGGTTCACTCAGGATTTCGGTCTTCTTTGGAGACCCCTCGTGTTTCCCCATGGGCCCCGCGGATGTTGGTTTGGAGGCCCAAGAAGATTTTGGAACAGTGCCCGGAGAATTTTGGACAGGATTCTGCCCCCGGCATTAATGGCTCTTCTGTCCCTGCGGCGTCGGGTGACCGGCATTCCCGGGATCTTTCTCTCTCTGGAAATAATTCTCACATATTTGGTATCTCGGGTCAGAAGTGTAATCGACCGGTTGACTCTTTTCCCGATAAGTTCGCGAATGCCTCCTAGGGGTTTCCTCCGCGCTTATGGTTTCGGCCTCCCCTGCTTTCGCTTACAGGTGGGCCCCATCACCCGCCCTCTTTTAACAACTTTGGTGAGTTCTCTCAGGCGGTTCTTTCGAGTGCCGACGCTTCGCCTTCCACGGAACTTGCACTGTTCACAAAACCCACTCCGCTGCCCTGGAAGAATCCGTCGCCGTTGTTGAAAGTTCCCTTTGGCCCGGGAACAGGATCTAGATGTCGCCTAGAGGGGGGGTGAATAGGCGAATAAAAATTATCACTTTAAAACTTAAATCTTACTCTACTCGAAGACAGGATCGCAGTGGAGTGAAGAATCCTTCGAGTAGGTTGCAGTGGAATTGAAGTTCCTGTCTTACGAATATCCTACACTTCAAGGAAAGCTAGTACCACAAGTAAGTAGTGAAGTGCAGATATATAAGCGAGTAAGACAGAGAGTCAGAGTACAATACAGAACAGAGCACACAGACGCAAGGATTTATCCCGAGGTTCGGCCAAGCCTGAAATGCTTGCCTAGTCCTCGTTGGAGTTAGCCACACCTGGGCTTGGAGTCTATTTCAACTCCTTCCTCCGTTTGCTCAGATCTGTCAGTATGACAGATAGAGCCTTTCACTATTGAGTGGGGTTACAACAGAACCGCGGCTGCTTACAAACTTCTTGGCAGCACCCCGGCAGAGTAACGATACGCTCAGGACCTTGCTCTAGCTCTCAGCAGCACTACTCCTCTCTCTAAAGGCTTATAGCTGTGCCTTCTACACAAACTATAGAGTTACACACAAGAGGGAGAGCGAGAACTGATTCCAGTGAAGTCTATACTTGTTGGCTGCCCTTGTACTTTGCTTGAGGCGCCTAGGGGTCCCTTTTATAGGCACAAGGGGCCTAGGAGCCGTTGGAATCCCATTTGGAAGGCAATACTTTCTTTCTGTCGGGTGGCGCACCGGACAGTCCGGTGCACACCGGACACTGTCCGGTGCCCGATTTCTTTCCTTCTACGTCGAAGCCGACCGTTGGCAGTCTTGGAGCCGTTGGCGCACCGGACATGTCCGGTGCACACCGGACAGTCCGGTGCCTCCATCTAGCCGTTGGCTCGGCCACGTGTCCCGCGCAGATCGCGCGGCCGACCGTTGGCCCGGCCGACCGTTGGCTCACCGGACAGTCCGGTGCACACCGGACAGTCCGGTGAATTATAGCCGTATGTCGCCAGTGAATTCCCGAGAGCGGACAGTTCGCCAGAGTTCAGCCTGGCGCACCGGACCGGACAGTCCGGTGTGCCAAACTGAACTAAGTCTTGGCTGTACATAGCCAAGCCTTTCGCACCTCTTTCCTTTTCTTCTTCTTTCTGTTTCTATCACTTAGACAAGTATATTAGTCCACAAAATCGATGTACTAAGTCTAGAAACATACCTTCTCTTAATTATTACATCTATAGCATTTCACATGCTTGAGCTTTGATGTTGGACTCATCAAGTCGGCTTGACTTGATCTAGATTGACATTTCTTGGCTCCAACATCCTGCAAAGGTCACATAGAACATCTCCAAACATAGGAACAACCAAACTAAAGATTAAGGTGAACTTAGCTCTTTTGGGCTGCTTCCAGTTCTGGTTTTGACACTTGTTCTCCTTCTAGTGACCTTGATCTCCTTCTTAGAGCTTGATCTTGAGCCTTATGACTTACACCACATAAATGTAGCTGTTACCTCATTGGCTGTAAGTCACGATCTTATGTAGTGATCCTTGATGTGCCGTAGCTGTTCTCAACTCGATCACCCTTGACTTTGCAAGCCTTCTTCTTCACCCTTGGCTTTGGGTTCCTCAGCCTCCTTGACCTTCTCCCGTACACTTGGTACCTCGAAGCTTTTCTTGCCTCCGTCCTTGGCTTGATCAGTTGTCTCCGAGCTACGCACCTGAGTCTCACTTATGCAATGTCCATCTTACTTGTGATGTCCATCATGTATCCATAATCCAGTTCTTGGACCATCACATTTGTTCACTTGTGTTGAACCCTGTAGGCTTTACCTTAAGCACCTGTTCAACACTTAGTACACTTGTTAGTCCTTTAATTGAGTTGTCATCCAAACACCAAAACTCACAAGAGAGCTTTCAGTTGTGCTCCCTTACGAGTGTGGGGCCTCCGCCACCTTCGCCTTCCAGCATTCTTGGTGCTGCTAAAGAAATGGCTTTTCGCAGAGTTGATCCTACGCCGTTCCTCCCCCATGGCTTCGTGGCGCAGCAAGTCGATCATCGCGAGATAATGGTACGTACTGTTACTCGTCCTCAACCTTCGGCGCATGAAGATTGGGGCATTGTGCTTGTTCACCCTTTACCGGAGCATGAGGTCTACTTCCATATCTTCGATGATATCATCCGTGAGTATTTGGTGGAAGTCCGGCGGGTCCAAGTCCGGAGCATCCAGCGCTCTCATCTGGGACAGGCTTTGGTGCGATTCCGGTTCGCGTTTGACAGAGATAACTTAGTGGCTTTGGGCCCCCAGCAAGCCCTGGGATTTTCTTTTACTGTCATTCGTCACAATGAGGGCTGGAACCAGCGTGCCCTAACCTTTAATCACGAATGTTGGCTGATTCTGCTTGGTTTTCCTATGGATTTCTGGACTCATGACCACATTCAGAATGCGGTTGGTGCCTTTGGAAGGGTTCTCATGTGGGACCCTGATCCTAACAATGCTACTAGGCTGTTGGTCCGAGCAAGGGTGACTTCTTTGCAGGAAGTGCCACAGTTCATAGTCTTCTCGGTGGCTGATGGTTTTCAGGGTGTCTCTTGGACGGTTCAATGTGACATTGTGCAACAGTTCATGCTCGGCGCCCAACCTCAGGATGAGGACCCCGTGCCTCCCTACCCCCATGATGGTCACTAGCTCCCTGTTGAGTTTTTTGGTATGGGACAGCCGATGCCCAACTTCCATTTTCAGTTCGACCTCAATATTCCTCCTGAAGATGGAATCAATGCTGAGGAAAATGTTGCTGCCAATGCTGATGATGACTGGGACCCTTGGCCTGTTGAGCAGGCTCAACCCATTGTGCCAGAGGTTGTACCAAATAATGTTAATGCTGCGATCAATGAAGAAGAGCAGTTCAGCTACCAGCTTTCAGGTCTTGAGGATCTCCCTTCTGACGATTCGGTGGGCTATTTTAACGACATCATTATCCCTCAGGGAGTCCAGCTCCAGCAGGAGGAAGCCTCGGCGCCGGCTGAAGCGGTTCTCGCCTTGCCTGCTTTCCCTCCTGACAACATAAATTTGGAGGGAAACAATGTCGAGGGACAGGACGAAATGCAAATTGAAGATAACATCAATGTGGGCCTCATGTTGCACTTGGATCGAACCATCCCTGATCTTGCTTTTGAAGATTTCTTGGCCAGAAAGTGTTCCTCCTCTTGGGCTGATTTGTTCCCTGACAATGATGGCTCAGTTTCTGTTCCAAAGATTTGGGCTGCTTTCTTCATGTGCCTTTTAATGAGGCCAGATTTGTTTGATTGGGCCAGGAAATTCCTTTTGTCGGGAGCTATCTCGGCATTCATTGCACCCAGCATGGACACCATTTCAATCAGAATTCCCCCTCCACCCAGTCAGGATTCCCCTGCTAAGCCTCAACTCCCTCCCCAGTCAGAGGCAACTCCCAGAAAAAGGCAGCCTATCTCAGTCGACACGACAGTCAGAAGGAGTGCCAGGCTTAGGGCAAAGGCCAAGGGCTTCAAAAATTGCACTGGGATTGGCAAGAAAAATTGCTCATGCTGCACTCAATATACCCCTCCTTCTATGCATCTTGACGTCATCAAGAAATTGGGTGCTGAGTTCTGTAAAATGACCCCTTCCAAGCTAAGTCCGGAGGACTTGAACAGATCCAAGGCCACTGGTACTGCCATTTAGAGGTCGGTTGCTTCCACCGACAGCAAGGATGAGGAATCCGACTTCTCTGATGAACAGGTGGGGGACCCTCACTTCAATAATGACAATGATGATGAAGCCAATACCTCGGCGGGGCTGTAAGGCTTTGGCCTCCCCCTTTTGGGCCGTTTGGTGTTTTTGGTACACTGGTTGGCAACTATTTTGTTGGTTAACGGTTGGTGCTGGCGCGCATGTGGCGCTCTTTGATTTTTCTGAAACTTACTCTGATGGAATCGAGGTTTATTTCCTGTTTGATACAATTAACTCTGATGGAGTCAATGACTCTTTGCTGCCTGAAATGGTTAATTTTGATGGCTGGAGGTTCGGTTATTTTTTATGTGGGCTCTCTTTGCATTTTTCTTGTTGGGCCCATTGGATGCCTTATTCCCCTCATGTCATGCTGATTATGTGGCCCTTTCAATTCTACTGCTTATGGATTTATACTGGAAGAAGGATCTATTGGTGTATGCTATGCATACCGGAATTCCTTAATTTTAAGACTGATAGTTTACCATGACGTCCGGCCCTCAGAACTTACACCGCTCCTTGAAAATTTTGTCTCATAACATTAGAGGAATTAGCTCGGAGACTAAATGGAACTCCTTACGAAATAACATCTCGGACTCTAAATGTGATATCATATGTATCCAAGAGACAAAAAAGAGTCCTTTGATGATCCCTACATTCGTCGCTTCTGCAGCAGATCCTTTGATAAGTTTGAATTCGGTCCTTCTATTGGCGCTTCTGGGGGCTTCATAACAATTTGGAAAGGTTCTCTTTTTGATGGGGAGATTATTGATCAAAATTCTTTCGGTCACACAATCTGATTCCATACAAAGCTTACCAATCAAACCTGGTGGCTCACCAACATTTATGCCCCTTGTACTCCTCAAAGGAGAGAAGAATTTCTCTCTTGGTTTTCCAGCATTGAGATTGATGATAACAAATTATGGATCTTCCTCGGTGACTTCAATATGATCAGATCTCCTGATAACCGCAACAAACCGGGTGGGGATCACCTCAGAATGATGAGTTTTAATTTGGCAATCAGTCAACTGGGGCTGCAGGAAATTCCCCTCAAAGGACAAGCCTACACTTGGTCAAATATGCAACGTCACCCGCTTCTCGAAAAACTTGATTGGTGCTTTGTTTCGCAAGCTTGGTCGGTCACCTTTCCAGCTACCTCTGCACTCTCGCTTCCTAGAGGAACCTCGGATCATATCCCTTGGATGGTCAATGTCCAAATCAATGTGCCCAAACCACCCATCTTTATATTTGAAAACTATTGGCTTCAGCTTGATGATTTCCACTCTATCTTTCAAGACTCTTGGAATCAGCCTATCTTTCAACCAGACCCTGCTAAAAGGCTCATGGCAAAGTTTAAAAGAGCTCGCAAGCACATCCATGTCTGGTGTAAGTCTCTCCCCAACTTAACAAAATTGATTGATAAGGTCAAGTTGGTGGTGCAGCTGTTGGACTTCATTGAGGAGAGCAGAGACTTAACCATTCAGGAATGGAACTTCAAAGAAATCCTGCTTCTCCATTTACAAAATCTTTTAGCTAAGCAACATATTTATTGGAAGCAAAGAGGTCAAATCAAATGGGCCACCCTTGGAGATGCCGGCACTAAATTCTTTCACGCCAATGCCACTGTCAAGCACAGACATAACCTTATCTCTTCTCGTAAAGATGATAATGGAAATATGGCTCTCTCTCTCATAATGAAAAAGAAGTTGTGCTTTTTAATGCCTTCAAGAACCGTTTGGGGACTTCTCAGCAAACTACTATGGTTTTCAACTTACCTGCTTTGATTCAGCCGATTGGTAATCTTTCCGAGCTTGAGCAACCTTTCTCTAGCCGGGAGATCGATCAAATCATTGCATGTCTTCCTTCAAATAAATCGCCAGGTCCGGATGGCTTTAACACAGACTTTGTTAAAAAATGCTGGTCGGTAATTGCCCCTGATTTCTATGACCTATTCAACAAATTTTTTGAAGGATCTCTCTGCATGCATAGCATCAACGTATCATATGTAACCCTCATTCCCAAAAATGGCTCTCCTGATTCAGTTGGTGACTACAGACCCATCTCCCTCCTTAACACGAGTGTCAAAGTTTTAACAAAAATCTTAGCCAATCGCCTGCAGCTGGTGATCACAAAGCTCGTCCATCAGAATCAATATGGTTTTATCAAGGATAGATCGATACAGGATTGCTTAGCTTGGGCTTTTGAATATATTTCGCTGTGTCACAAATCCAGAAAAGAAATGGTCATTCTAAAGCTTGATTTTGAGAAGGCATTTGATAAACTGGAGCATGCTGTTCTCTTGGAGATCCTGAGGCACAAGGGGTTCGGTAATAAATGGATCCACTGGATCTCTATGATTCTTGGCAACGGATCTTCTGAAGTTCTTTTGAATGGAGTCCCTGGGAAAAGATTTCACTGTCGACGCGGCGTCAGGCAACGCGAACCCTCTGTCCCCGCTTCTTTTTGTTCTTGTTGCTGACCTTTTACAATCTATTGTCAACAAGGCCTGCGAAGGTGGCATTCTTCGTCTTCCATTACCAAACAATTGTGGCCCGGATTTCCCTATCATACAATATGTTGATGATACTATTCTCATAATGGAAGCCTGCCCTAGACAACTTTTCTTCTTAAAAGCAATGCTCAACTCTTTCGCTGACTCCACTGGGCTCCATGTGAATTACCATAAGTCCAACATTTACCCCATCAATGTCTCAGACCAGAAAATGGAGATCCTTGCAAACACTTTTCATTGCAAAATTGGATCATTGCCCTTTACTTACTTAGGGCTTCCCTTGGGTATCCAAAGACCTAAATTGGGTGCTTTTCTACCCCTTATCCAGAAAATTGAAAAAAGACTGGCGTCAACCTCCATCTTCTTATCACAGGCTGGAAGGCTTCAAATGGTTAATGCAGTCTTCTCCTCTCTTCCAACATATTACATGTGCACTCTGAAGCTCCCCAAAATGGTGATCAGGCACATTGACAGACTCAGACGGCACTGCCTTTGGAGAGGTGCTGATTTAAATGCCAAGAAACCCCCTCAAGTTGCTTGGAGTTCGGTTTGCAGGCCAAAACATCAGGGGGGGTTGGGTGTAATCAATCTGTCATTACAAAATCAAGCCCTTCTCATGAAAAACCTTCATAAATTTTTCAACAGAGCTGCCACCCCCTGGGTTAATATTATTTGGACCAATCACTACAGTCACTCTCTGCCCTCGGGTAAACCAGTTGGTTCTTTTTGGTGGCGAGATGTCCTTAAAACGCTTGAACCATTTAAGAGTATTGCTAGGGTGGAAATTGGAGATGGAAAAACAACACTTCTCTGGCATGATAACTGGGATGGTATTCCCAAATCAACACAGTATCCAGAACTTTGGTCCTTCTCTGCTTGCAAAGACATCACTGTGCTACAAGCAAGATTGGTTGACTCCCAAGAATTGTTCCATGCTCCGTTGTCCACCGAAGCCTTTGTTCAACTTCAAGAGTTGAATGATTGCTTGGATAATCTTCCCCATAATAATTACAAAGACAAATGGTGCTGCTCTACTCCTTCTGGCTTATTTTCCTCGCAAAAGATTTATGCTCATCTGATGGGTAACTAGTGGACACATCCCATTTTCTCTTGGTTGTGGAAATCCAAATGTCAACCCAAGCACAAGGTGTTCTTTTGGCTACTACTGAAAGACAGACTAAATACTAGAGCTTTTCTGAGGCAGCGGTCCATGTTTTTGGACTCTTATTCCTGTGATAACTGTATTCTTCAAGTTGAAGAGACGGCCATTCACCTCTTTTTCAGATGCAATTTTGCTAAGAGATGTTGGTCCTTGATTGGAATCTCTCCTTCACATTCTGCGGATTTACTCAACACCATTTTAAGAATCAGAAGACGTTGGCAAGTCCCTTGGAAACTTGAAGCCATAATTCTATTGACCTGGGGCATCTGGAAATGTAGAAATAATTGGGTGTTCAATGAGACTCCGCCCACGGTGGAAGGTTGTCGTGCTATGTTCAAATCTGAAATGAACCTTCTTAGTCACCGAGTTAAACCAGTAATTGGAGATAAAATTAGAACCTGGCTTCTTTATTCTGTTCTGTAATTCTTCTTACTTCTGTACTCCCTCCTGTATCCTCTCCCCCACTCTGGTTTCCTTAAAGCAATAAGCAATAAAATACTGTAGGACCCCCTACAGTAACTTTTACTTCAAAAAAAAATATAATTGTTATGACCATCGTTACATATAGGTGTTGGGGCCACGCCAGTGGCTAGGCCATGCCGACAGTTAGGGGCGAAATGTCTAGGATTTTCCTTTCTTAGATATTTTGGTTGTTTTCATAAAAATAGGATAACGATTGATTCTTATTAGGAGAGGATAAATACCTTCAAACAATTATGGAATAAAGCAAGCAACACAATTATCTTGCCTAGCCTCAGGGGTTGTCTCCCTGGCCTTCTTCAAACGACGCTTCGCCGCCCCTCACTACAAGCTGGCAACATAAGAGCGTGAACTCAGCGGCTTGGTCTAGGTTGTGTGGCATTGGCAGCCTATGTCTCTAGGGTTGCCGCTTTCTCGTCCGCACCGACCAATACATTCTCAAGTTCCTCTTGGGCCAATAGTTGTCCAATGTTCCCCAGCATCAGCGGAGCAGCAACCTATTTAGCTTTGATTTCGAGGTCGAGTATCGTCTCGATCGCCTCGACTTGACAATGGATGCCCTCGCACGCGGCGTTGAAATTGTCGCGGACTCTGTAGACTGCAGAGCTACACGCCCTCTTAGGGTCCTCGTTTTGCCTACTCGATGAGGTCAACACTACCACCAAGGATGATGAGGCATGCCACCTCCACCAGCAGCTGCAGGACGCGTCCCTTGGTGCGTCATGGCTAGAGATGGCAATGGGACCCGATCCCCGTTTCCCGTGAGGAATTCCTCCATTAGGCCATGGGGATAGGGAAGAAAGTTTCCCCGCGGGGATATAAACGGGAAAAATTTATCCCCCGACGGGTAAACCTGGATGTGGACGGGAAAGCATTCCACATCCCCGTTCCCCACGGGGACCTGTTAAACTTGCACGTGACTACGTTTTTTGTACTAGTTAACGACAAGAATAAATAATTACCTTGTCAAGAGACCACTAATTATACAAATATGTTCATTTTGATGTATGCATAATGATTTCTTACATCTGACAATATGTACAAGTGACAATGTTTAACATTTTAATAACAAAGAACATATGTCTTAATTATAATTTAAACGGGGATGGAGATCCCCGCTGGGGATTTATCCCCGCGGGGAACGGGGACGGGGAAGAAATGTTCCCCGCAAGCGTTCGTGGGGATCCCCGCGGGGAAATTTATTCGTCGCGGGGACGGGGATGACGAGCTATTCCCCGGCAGAGAATTCCCTGTTGCCATCCCTAGTCATGGTGAATCACTTTCCTACTCCACAGTAAGCAATAAACATGTCTTCATGCCAGCGTGGCCTTGTGCCAACAGGAGCTTGAGCAGGCCCATACCACCGGCCACAAGGTGATACAGAAGACCCTCCAGTGGCTGCACACGGATTTCTACATCCCTCACCACCGGGCGTTCGACTAGGACTATGTTCACGCGTGCGTCACGTGCCAACGCAACAAGATGTTGACCTTCAGTCGCTTGACGTGCTGCCCTTGGTGTGGGCCGACATCTCGGTGGACTTCATCGAGAGCCTCCCTATGGTCCACAGGAAGTCTGTCATTCTTATCGTCATCGACTGCTTCTCCAAGTATGCGCACTTCATTGCCTCAACCACCCATACACAACTGCCTTAGTTATCCACGCCTTCTTCGAGGACGTTCTTTGTCACGTCGGCTACATGGCTTCCCTTCCTCCATCTTCAGCGACCGTGACCTGATGTTGACCAATCGCATGTGGCATGACCTCTTCAAGATGGCTAGTGTCAAGCGCTGCTTGAGCATGGCGTTCCACCCTTAGGCAGTCGACTAGTAGTAGGTCATCAATGGTGATTGCCATGTACCTCCATCACGCCATGGTGGACCGTCCACACATATGTGTTGACTAGCTTCCTTGGATGGAGTATTGCATAATACTTTGTTCCACATGGCTCTCCATACTACCGCCCTTCTAGGTGGTGTATGACTGATCTCCGTTGCCTCTATTTTTGCACGCTGCAGGAGCAACTCAGACAGAGGCAGTGAATGCCCTCTTGCGTGACCGCGATGCCTTTTTCGTGCAGGTTCGCGAGCATCTTCTCCGGGACCAATAGTATGCTAAACGCTACTATGACAACCGCTACCGTGAGCTTGCATTCACGGTGGGTGATTGGGGTAGCTCCATCTCCACCGGCTAACACACCCGCTGAAGTTCTAGCCCAACATGCTTGGGTCATGTTTTGGCAGCCTCTTCTAGGTGTTGGAGCACGTCAGGTGGCCTATCACCTTCATCTTCAAGAGGGCGCTCGTCTCTACGACATGTTCCACATGGGGCTGCTCAAGCCGTTTCACGGGGACCCTCCAATGACTCCACCTCTCGTGTCACCCGTACAAGATGGTCGATTACTGTCTATGCTAGAGCGTATGTTGCGTGTCTAGCTACGCAGGGGTGCCTAGCACGTTCGCATTTAGTGACGTGGCCTGCCCAGCTACGACACCACATGGGAGCCGCTTCAACACTTTAAGGACCTCTACCTCGACGTTTAGCTCGAGGACGAGATGTTCGAAGATGCGGGGAGAGATGTTATGACTGGCGTCATGTATAGGTGGGGGTCGCGCCAGTGGTTAGGCCATGTCGGTAGTTATGAGCGAAATGAGCAGGATTTTTCTTAGACCGTATCCAGCAAGTTACCCATATGGTCACCCAAAACACTTTCGCATTGTAGCATTATAGACTGCAATGTTCGTAAAGTAGAGTTTGAAATAGGAGATGAGATAAAAGATAGGATGTGTAAGCTGATGGAGATAGTTCACTTAGATATTTTGCATTGTTTCCATAAAAATAGGATCATGATTGATTCTTGTTAGGAGAGGATAAATACCTCTAAATAGTTTTGGAATAAAGCAAGCAAGCAATTACCTTGCTTGGCCTCAAGGGTCCGTCTCCCACGTCTCTCCCTCTTGCTTGCCTGCTCCCTGTGCGCGACTACAGCTCCTATGCGCCGCCGAGGGTACAAGCCCCTGCCATCGATCTCCTACCCGTACAACCTACGCAGTCGTAGTAGGATCTCGGATCCTACCAGTAGCCAACCGAATGCATATACATATACTACATATCTGAAATGGTGTAATCACTAACTAGTAGAAGATGCATATGAAGGACAGACTCCTTTCCTTGGACTAAACAAACAAATCTAAATTAGTGAGTTTATGAATATAGGTATTGTGATCAGCGAAGATGGCCAAGAAAGCATGCCGTGTGGGCTACAGTTTCTGTATATTACGTGAAAAGACTTTATAAATTTTTGTAATGCTGCCTGTAATAAATCCTGTTCGCTTGGCTTTAATCCGTACCGGCTTCTACTGCTTCTACAGTGTTTTTATCTTTATAGATTACAGCTGCAGCAATCAAACAGCCGGCTTAAGTACTCGGGTCAATTGATTAGCCATCACTTTCCACAGTCAGCCCAGGTGCTTTAAGTTTTTGTACCTCCTACATCAGTTTAATTCTGATGTTATCTGTGCAATGACAATCTGCATGGCAGTCCTTTTAACTCTCGTAAGACGTTACAATTAAGAAGTCCAATAAATTATGCAACTGATGTCAGTTATTATGGCTCGTGAAGGAGTTTCGTTTGTGTCGACAGGACTTGTAGAAAACACTTGCATCCAAGGAAAGGCAGCGAGGGGTGATGGGAAAGGACTTTGGAAGCGTGGCCCGTGCTGCTCTGAACAAGAGGAATGTGAAAAAGAAAAAGGCAGATCACAACTCGCAGGCTCTCATAGCAACACTCAACAAGTAAGCACTTGTGATTCTGTTCTTGACAAAATAAAATCCTGGTTCCTTCCAAACGAAGCCTGAAGATGGTACTACCATCAGTCAGATCATAGTCCCGTCTAGCTTTGTAGCGCTCATTTCTTCATTTGACATTGAGTGCACACATTTGACCAATGATAACAAAACCTAGTTACCAGGTGGAAGTATTGTATTATTGTCGAAACTGAAATCCTTTTGCTAGGTACACTAGGCACCTAACCCAGCTCAGTTGAGAAGCTAGCAGTTGACTCTCATAATGAGGAGGAGATTGGAATGATCAACACTCATCCTTTCCTTCCTCCCATCTTCTTGTGCAGAGAGAAGGGAACCCTAGCGCAAGGATTCTCCGGTCCGACGGGCGCAGCTGGACGGGGCCCTGCATTGTTAGGGGGTGTTTGGTTGCCCCTGCTAAAGTTTAGCCCGGGTCACATCAAGCGTTTGACTTTCAAATAGGAGTATGAAATATAGACCCAACCAACTGGACTAGATTCGTCTCGTCTTTTAATCTTCGGCTGACAAATTTGTTTTATAATCCGACTACATTTAATACCCGAAACGGAGGTTCAAACATTCGATTGGACAGGGGCTAAACTTTAGTTTGGGGTAACCAAACGGGGCCTTAAATGTGTGCTTGTCTCGTTGCTCAGATGGTCAGTATATGGGTCCATGCACACATGCCCGAAGATTGATGCAGTGTTGACGGTGACCAGTGACAGTGAGCCCCCCCCAGCGCGCAGGCAGGCAGGCAGGCGTGCAGCGTCTTTGGAGTGAGGAATTGAAATGGAGGAGAGGAGAAGCCGGGTGTCACTGGCACTGGGCATGCAGGCGAGGCGATCTTGTGGAAGCACGTTCGGGTGTGTGTACTGGAGATCTGGAGAGAAGGCGAACCAACTGATGAACTGAATTTGCGGACAAATCTGGAGGCCAAAAGGCGCCATTGGGGTCCCGATTGGTTGGAAGACGACGGCAGCTTTCTGTGGATGCTGGTGTGTTCCTTCTTGCCCAGGGGTGTTTGTTACAGGCGGCACGGTGCGTGACCGAGTCTGGTCTGATGTGCTCTGGCGTGCAGGAGGGTGTGAGATGACCGACCGTCGGAAGGAAGGGCCTCTCTCTCTGGTCACTGCAGCATCTCCTCTGTACTAAAATGATATAGTTCTAGATTTGGATTGAGTCAAACCTTTTAAATTTTAACTAAATTTAAAATTATTATTATTATTTATGAATATAAGGGTATTGTTTGGTATATGTTATATTGTTATCTTGCTCTAGATTCTCCGTGGAAGTTTATTATTACAAGTGATTCTACGACTCAAAAGTCAAAATGGTTCTATGTGCGTTGGTGTTTCGTATCTCACTAAATTTATTGTGCATGTTCCGGTATCCTAGTCTTCGTCGGCACTCTTGTTTTTTTCCTTGTGGGTTCATCTTCGCCTGAAGGCGTCCGATTGTCTCTTTATTCGATCCCCTTGCTCTGAGACGAGCCTCTCCCTTTTATAGGCCGAGAGAGGGGTTAGCTAGCGATGGTTTCTCTGTGAAGGAGCCGTAAGGTAGGGAGTAAAAGCAGCGTTTTAAAACTAATGTTTTACCCCGGGTGAAGCAACGCATACTTGTGGGGCCCGGAGCTAACTGGCTGTCGCGTATTTATTGTGCGTATTTATTGTGTTGGATTGAGTCAAACCTTTTTTATTTAAAATTATTAGTATTAGTATTTATGAATACAAGGGGTTGATTGGTAGAGTTTATCTTGCTCTAGATTCTTCGTGGAAGTTTAGAGCTAGTTTGGAAGCCACAAAATTGGAGAGGATTTGAGAGGCTAAAATCCACTTTTTATCCAAAATTGAATAAGAAGGGGGTTTTGAGGCTCTCAAATCCCTTTTGGTTTTGTGAGTCCTAAAATAGCCTTATTATTAGAAGTGATTCTACGACTATAAATGGTTCTCCGTGATTCTATGAATAACATACAATGATTTTTTTTTCTATAAACTAAATCAGAAGAAGCTATTTTTTATTTAGCTTAGCATCTTAGTCCATTTCAAAAATTCAATTCATAGAATCATTTCTTAAGAGTCGTTTATTAGGGAAAAAAAAGTTGTTTGGTAGAGCTTCTTTTGAATTTAGCTTACAAGCTGGTATATAAGCTATATCAAACAGATCTTTTATAAAAACATATTTTATAATTAATTTAATAAAACTTATTATGTATGTAAATGCTACATTTTATGTTCAAAATTGTAGGGTGTTTTGTTTTTTTAAGATGCATATCTTTTATTATATATTTACTATTTAAACATTAATTTAGGTGTATAACAAAAACTATTTACTTGAGAAAACAAAACTCTTATATTTTACAAAACTAAATTTAAATGAGCTAACTTAATTTTAAAAACTTAACTTCTCGAAGATGAGAATTGTACCTCTTGTCTTGCAATGTCATTCGTCTTTGGTCATTTATGAGGTCGGCGAGGTCGCCGACGACGACTATCAGGAAGCGGTCGTTCAGGTCTAACTGAACTACTGGAGTTCGATGGATCATGCAGCCATTGATGATGCGGTCGTTAAGGTCTAACCGGACTACCGGAGTTCGATGGATCTTGCAGCCACTGAGCCACTTATGATGCGAGGTCGTTTAACCGTTTGTGAGCTTAATAAGGGCATATTCGGTTATTTATATCCCATATAGATTAGATAGAATTGAAAAGAAATAATAAAGATTTTGAGTTGCTATAGATTTTAAATCCACTCATTCCCATCCAATTCATATGTATTGAACGTAAACTGAACTATTACTTTGCAACTTGAAGACAAGTGTATTCTCATTTGATTCACTCTAGCTTCATCACTATCTCTCTATATACAGAGAGATTGATTGATTTGGGCTATGTCTATATATAAATGACTTACAATTATAGAACGCTAGATGTTATTATTATTACTCTCTCCGGCTTTTTATATTCGACGTGTTTTAGTGTAAAGTTATATTAGCCAACTTCAAATAAAAACAAATGGAGGTAGTAACATTGATCGGTATTTTTTCTGCGATACCGTATTGGCTTTCAGCCTTTCAGGTGCATATGTGCCGCATACTATATCAGGACTTCTTTTGTTTTGATGATCACACGAGTAAATTTGTACCGACAAAAACTGTTCCGCAGATTTCACGCGCTTTCATAGAACATTTGAAACAGAAATTATGGCCAAAGCTGTTTTGTCCAACATGTTGTCAGTCTGAAATCACACTTCAGTAATTTCGAGCCGAAGTGGCCATTTGCCCCGGCCCATTCTCTTGATGCTACCGAACCTGGCCTAGGCGTAGCCAGCCATAGCACGCATAGGCCGTACTGCACCGTACGAACGCCGTCGCCGTCGGAGGGGAAGGGAGACGGATAGAGCTCTAGACGGAGGCCTCGGCGGCGATCCGTACTGCCACCGCCGGATCGCCCGGATCCCGTGGCCATGCCCGATCCGGCGGCGGTGGGCGCGGGGCCGGGCTGCCGGCGGGCGGGCGGCCGGCCGGCGGTGGCGCCGTTGGGCGACGCGAGGGAGGCATGAACGCAGTAAATGCTGTTCGTGGCTGGCTGGCTGGCTGGCCACCTGGCCGCTTGCTAGCCCTAGCTCGGTGGGCAGCCGGTAGGCTGGGCTGGGGTGGGTGCCCACCTCACGCGGTGTTGCTCAGAGGCCATTCATTGTGGGCCCACCTCACTCTCGTGTACACTGTACAGTACTCTCCGGCTCACCCGCATGCCCGCATCTCATCTACCCTTCTGCTTCGGTGCTTCCACTGCCGCTCCGCCGTACCGTACATAGCACAGAGAGTTTAAAAAAACAGAAATGCATATGTTACTTTCGAG
This sequence comes from Zea luxurians, assembly GCA_029449295.1. Classification (NCBI taxonomy): domain Eukaryota; kingdom Viridiplantae; phylum Streptophyta; class Magnoliopsida; order Poales; family Poaceae; genus Zea; species Zea luxurians. The sequence continues at coordinate 19,551,819 of JAOPSE010000032.1, read as the reverse complement.
GACGAAAAGTGGAAAATCCATCCAACATATATTTTTGACCATACTGAACTCGAATTCTGTCCATTCAAATTACAGTTTATTTTGACTCTATTCCAAGTCAAACCTCGTTATATATTATTTGCGTGCACATGTTTGTAGAAGTGTATGCACGTGAATGTGTAATATTATATCAATGTACTACACAATCTAGTAAAATTCACCATGTTTCATGTTCCAATAGTGTGCTTATTTGAACTTGTACATGCCAATATATTTTATAAACGAAAACTACTTCAATTTCTCTAATTGACTAGGTCAATTGTTGTCATCTTAACTTGGCCAATATAGTCTACTCCTCTCATATACACTCCTCTTTTACGCTTGTAAAACCATTCACAGTCTCTGTGTTGTACATGCCCTTAGCCATACAACGCTGCAACTAGCACAACAGAACTTAGTAAAAAAAAGATATTGTTCGGCACCAAATTGAGTTGCGGGCAGTCCGACCCTGAGACCGGATGGTCCGCGATCCGGACGGTCCGCGCGTGCGCAGAGCAGTTTAGGGTTCCGAGTTTTGTGCTACGGTTGTTAGCTAGATTCGCGGGATTCGCTCGGAAATTAGTTTGTAAAGGGTATAGTCCCCCTCCTCTATAAATAGAGAGGTATACGGCCGATTTGAACAACGAATCGAACCCACAATCAATACAATTTACATTTATTCTTAGGAGTAGTTCTAGTCTAGTTCTAGTTTAGTCTTCCAATCCCCAAATCCTCCGCTTCTCTTCGACTCTACGTCGATTAGAGGAGTCTAGGTCGGTCTGCCCGAGCCTAGACACCAACTAGGATCTCTACTCCCCGACGGGGTCCCTCCCGGGAGCGAGATCCAGGCGCCGCCGGCGATCCTCCGCCGCCCCTGCGCACGCGCGAACCATCCGGCCGTCAGGCAGGGAACCCTAGCTCCTGCACCAGGTCGCGGACCGTCCGGCCCTGTGTCACGGACCGTCCGCGCCTGACCAGAGAGCACCACCGCTGGTTCTTTTGAGTGATTGGCGCCTCCCAAAAAGGTGTCAACATACTTTTGGCGACTCCGCTGGGGAAAACAAATATAGACGCATCAAATCGGCCCTCAATGGCCGGTTCAAGAGATAGCTCTGATATTTCCCCAAGCAACATCATAGAGCCGACTTGGGAGACCTTGCCGGCTGACGAACAGCTCCAATTCGAGGAGCACAAGGAGCAGATGATCCAGGAGGCAAAAGCAAAGTTCTTGGCTAACTTCAAAGTGGACAGGAACAACAAGGTCGTCCGACATTGGGCGACGGATCCGGCTTCGCTCCGACTCACACCAGAAATCCCCAATGTAAGTAATACAAACGAGCTACAATATCTTAGAAATTATGTAGATGAACAGCGTGAACAAATGAAAAATACCATAGGGGGTATGCAAAGCGATTATAGGAGACTAGTACGTGCATTTGATAAATCTAATATCGCAAATTTTCCTTCGCACGAGGTTGAATTAGGGGGTAACACACGTAATACATCGGCTATAGGTTGTCACGACTAGTCGCAACCCCTTTATGGGATGCCGATGGACACATACCCTGAGCAACCGCAAATCGGCAGCAAACCAGCCGATCTGCACATACCCAGACCGTCCGCACGTGAGCGCGGACCGTCCGGGCTAGCAACAGTCGAGCCCATTTTCAATGAGTTACCTAGACACGCACCCGAGCCACCACAGAATCTAAACTACCCAGTCAGACGGTCTGCATACAACGACGGACGGTCCGCATATAATCGCGGACGGTCCGGGTACATGTCCGGACAGTCCGCGCATGAGTCTTTTGATGAGGATTGTTACCTGAATCCTCCCTCGTCCCAGCAACACTTCCCATCACACTATGCAGTGCATCAGCCCATTAATTCACAATCTAGAGCCCAGGAAAACTTTCCAACCCTACCTAGAAGGCCGGAAAGGAATGATCAAACCTACGAGCCATATAGGGCAAATTGCAATGCACCACGTAGCTCAAGCCAATGGGGGGAAGACAACATGCTAATATTCAGCCAACCCCACCTATGTTTGACCAGAGAGTCGATGGTCTCGCACCGGCTGCCATTGATATAGTGAGGGAAGAAATAGCTGGGGCGTTCCGAGATAAGCTCGAAGTAAGCATGATCCCTGGGGGGCAATCATATCAGAAACCTTACGACAGCCGATTTGATCACCACCCATGTCACACCCGGGTTTTAGGGGTCTAAAGCCTGGGCGCGAACATAATCACCAGGTGTGCTGGGACCAAGTCTCACACATATGATGAATCATGGCACAGGATCGAATGTCACATCTTTACTATATAACAGGAGTTCTATACGAAATAAATAATTACATTATAAGGAGACAACGGTCCAGCAAACCAAAGTTTACTGGGAGACGACGGCCTAGACCTCTCACGAACACACCACGGCATCCTCCATGCGCCTCTTCCTGTGGTACCTATTCTTGACCTATGTGGGGGTGTGAGACAGCAAGAGTGAGCTCACATACATTCATAGCTCAACAAGTTGTGGGGAATAATGTGCATGAACTCGCCAAAGGTGGGAGCTCATGAAGTGTAAGGCTTACTAAAGAGGATGGTTGAAGCTGAGCATTGCTTTTAAAGTTGGTCAAAATTTTATTAGCAATAACTAAGTATAAGTAAATATCAAACCCAATTAAGTAGTAGAACAAAAGTAGCAATATCACCTGCGATGCAATGCATATGACATATTGAATTTAGTTCCATAAATTAATCATGTGAGGGTCCGAGCTGCTCATGACCGTGAGCACGGCTGATATATCAGTTTTACACTCTGCAGAGGTTGCGCATCTTTACCCACAAGTCATGTTACCCATCTGCCAAGGGATCGCGACTTCCCATACACCTCTACCGAGGAGGCGAGGCAGGGTAACACTACGAGGCCTTTACAAAGTTCCACTAGCTTCAGAAAACCCGCTACAGTTTATAGGAAGCTCCAATACAGGGACCCCTCGCATGACCGCCATCGCAGCAAAATCATCCCAAGGTCCTCCCTACACTGACCACTCCCCTACTGCCCTTGCCCCTTTCGGGTAAGGTAGTCTTCCACTAGCTTTCCTAATTAAGCAGCCAAGGGCGTCCCATTAAACCCTTGTGGTAGCACTGTTTTCCCGGGTGGTTCTCCATGTTCCAATTAACATAATGATCTTATCATGAACAGTAATAAACAACTGATAATAAAGATATAATCATGAATAAAATGTATCTCTATACCCAAAACCACATAAAGCAATAGCAGGTACTACCCAAAAATCCAGTGGTGAACAAGGTATAAAGATAGTCAAACTAGGATAACCTATTGGGTCCCGTCAAAATTAACCTATGCAGATCATTATGATTAATTAGAACATGAGTGGGTAAAAGAAGTGATCAAGGGCACAACTTGCCTGGGACTTGAGATTCCAGGTACCAACTTGCTCTTCAGATGACACGTGACCTCACTGCTAAACGTGGCAATACAAACAAAACATGGTATAGGAAAAATTAACATTACATCAAACATGAGCACAAACTGAATAATAATAATCTACGCTGCGCAACGAGATCGTAGAAACAAGAACCACTAAATTCGGAGCTACGGTTATTAAGTTAGGAATTTCTGAAGTTATTTAATACCTAGAATAGAGTTATTCATGTGAATAATTTTAAATCAAGTTTCATGGTTAGACAAAGGTACTAGGTAATAAACAATACTTAAACAAAATTAATGCCACTGGAATGAATCAATTTGGAGCTAAATTCATCAAGTTATGAATTTTCTAAGTTTATCATATTTATTTTTATCCTGAAAATCATTTTAGATTTTATTTCCTGAAATTCCTAGACTCTGGACGGCGGCCACTATTTTTCGAAAAATCGGGGGCTAACACGTGAAATCCCCCAGACACAGGGAACTCCACACAGGATGGCGGGTTAATTCCCCATAACCCAAGGGGCTCTTTTAGAAAATATCCGGGCGAAAGAGTATCTAGGGTTTCTGACCGTTGGATCATCAATCTGCGCCCCAGATTAGATCGGCGCGGCCGTGAAACGGTACGCGACGAGAACCGTTGGATGCAAATACGACGGAGAGGATTTTATTATTCTGGATTTGATTCTATCCGTCCGATCTAGATCAACGGATCAGGCCGAATGCTACGGAAGGGTATGCGATCATCTAATCTCAGCCCTTGAATTCTAGATCTCTGGCCCACGGTTCTTCTTCTCTCCCCCAAATCCACGCGACGGCTGAGCACTGCTCACCCACGGTGGAGCATCACCGGCGGACGCGCAATCCGACGCCCGGACGCCCCTAACCTGAAATTGGCCGGTGCTAAACCTAGCCGGGGTGATGGCGAACACGGAAGGGAGATTCTTACCCTCGATTGAAGGAGTAGCGAGCTCATCCACGGTTCGGGGCGGCTCACGGCAAAGATTTTGCTCCGATGAGCAATTAATGATGCACAGCTGACCCCCCCTCGCGCCCGACTGCTAGCACGAAAATGATTCGGGAGTGCTCGCAACCACCACCAAACCCTTTCTGAGCCCAGGGCGGTGGCGCACCCGAAGGTTGACGGGGGCAGCATGCTTCTTTCTTCCAACCTTTCTCTGCGCTCGTCGTTCTTCACAGCTTATGATGGAGGGAGTCCGCCTGACCCGTTTGGATGATGAGGGGGGTGCGGGGCCGAGCAATTTATAGCTAGAATCAAGTCCGCGATGGGGGGTTTGGCCGGAATCGCGCGGAGCCTACGGCGGCGGATTTGCCGCGGTTCTGTTGGGATCCGAAGGGGACGCTGAAGGTGACAAGGTGGGGTCCATGCGTCAGTGTCAGAGTCGTCCGGTTGTGCGGAGGAGCGGAGGTCCCAGGTGAGCCGCGGGCGCAATAATCTCACCAAAGTCCGAGTTTCTAGCGCTTCATTCGGAATCTGTTGCGGCAGACATGCGGTGGGAGATGGATCAGACACATGGGACCCACAAGTCGGTGGCCCGGTGACCTGAGCGCGAGTGCACAGAAGCTGAGAAGTGGGCCCCACCTATCGGTTACAGACGCAGCGCGCACCCAACGCTGGCGAGATGGGCCGACGGGGAAAGGAGAAGAAGTGGTCAGGTAGGCCGAATTGTGCAGGAGCGGCCCAGGTTAGTGTTTTTCCTTTATTATTTTCCTGCTTTCTTATTCCAAATTTCTATTTCTATTTCCAAATTCAACTCAGATTTTAGGTTTAAAATTCAAAATAAATTTAAAGTCAAAACTCCAATATGAATGTGACAATATCTTATTAATTAATTAATTAATTTCCCTATTTAGACAAATGCTTTCAAATATAAAGCTCATACACACTAAAATAGAGAATAGGTATTTGAAAAATATCATTTCTAGTTTGTACTTTTCTTTAGTGAATAGTTATGAATATATTTCAATAAAGTAACAAATTTATATGGAGATTATTTTAAGTCTTTATTGGAAACATAATTATGTTATGTGGTGTTGTCCCACATGTAAGAAAAATTTTTATTGGAGGATTTTCTAGCACCAGAAACCAGTAGAGGGTTTATTTACTATTATTTTATTTATTAATTTATTTATTTTTCAAATTTTTCAAAATGAGATTTTAGGTGCTACAAATCCTACCCCCCTTAACAGAAATCTCGTCCTCGAGATTTGTAAGAAAAGGGATGTATACTCATATTGTTCTCGGAACATATGCACAAACAAAGAAATCTCGGCATGATGCAAAATTCTTTAACAAAACATAGGGTCAATAGACCTTATTATTATCACTAAAATAGTAAAATACTAACTAATAGCCAAACTAATATTCAGGTCTTACAAATAGTAAAATATATATATGTATCTATATTTATGTTTATCTCTATTCTTGTTGTTCGTTGACTTCTTCACCGACTACTTCATCTTCATCCAGCTCTTCTTCTTGAATTTCTAGTTCACCTGGTTCAGCTTCTACTTCTGCATGATGAGCTTGTCCCCGGTTGACAGATAGGGGCTGACTCTTTCCTGCCGAGGCTTGACCTTGCTTCATCGGAGCCGGTGTGGTGTAGGCAGCCCTGTTGGGACAGTAGTTGGCGTAGTGTCCCGGTTGTCCACACTTGAAGCATGCCCTGTTGGTGGTTGTGTTAGGAGCAACAGGTCCTGCTGGGGTGCTTGCTTGTGGAGGAGCAGTTGATGCCCGTTGAGTTTGTTGCCCGGAACTGCCACTAGCTGGCGTACTTGGAGTGGTAGTATAGCGAGGACAGGAACTACTTCCAGCCTGCCCTTGGTTAGCAGCCCTTCTTTTCTCTCCAAATATACTCCTCTTGTTTTCTACAGCAATAGCTTTGTCAAGCAGCCTTTGGAAGGATGGGAATGTGTGCGATACCAGTTGATATTGCAAGGGTCCAATCAAACCGTCCAGAAAAAGCTCCTGCTTTTGCTCATCATCCTCAACATCTCTAGGAGCATATCGAGATAATTGGATGAATTTGTCCCTATATTCACTCACAGACATACTTCCTTGCTTAAGGGATAGAAACTCCTTTCTCTTAATCTTCATGAGCCCAGTAGGAATATGGTAATTCCTGAAGTGAGTGGAGAATTCTACCCAGGTAATTGTATCGACAGCAGCATGAGCAGCGCAGTACGCATCCCACCAATCCGCAGCAGGACCAGCAAGACGACCTGATGCGTAGAGTACTTTCTCTCTGTCCGAGCACTGAGCTATGTTGAGCATCTTTTCTACAGACTTTAGCCAGTCATCTGCTTGTAGTGGATCCGTGGAGTTGGAGAAGGTTGGTGGTTTGTGGCTCATGAATTCCTGGTGCTTGTCCCGGGGTGGAACTGGTGGTGGAGGTGGAGGCAGTGGCGCTTGTTGTTGCTGCTGTTGCGCCCTTCTCTCTTGACGTATCTCCTCCCGCTCTTGGCGCATCTCCCGACGTACATCCTCTCTTTCCTGGCGCATTTCCTGGCGTTCTTGCTGCATCTGAGCGCGCATATCTGCCATAGTGTCCGCCATTTGCTGCATCATCCTCATCTGAGCCACAATCAGTGGGTCAACTCCGCCTAGTGGAGGATTAGGAGGATTCATCTCTGCTGGCTGTGGCTGGGGTTGTCTATATATCCACCGAGTGTGTCGATTAGGAGGTAAATCAATTCCACCACCCCGCCTGGTATTGACCATCTGAGTTAGATACATATGGTAAGAGAATAGTAGATAAGGCAGGTATTTACAAATCAGGTTACTTTGGGGGGGGTTTATTAGTTAAGTAGATTAATGTCTTACCTACCATAGCTAATTCAATACCTTATGGTGGTACATGCTAAGATGTCCATCTATAATAGTTCAATCAATCAAAGAAGCAAATCAGGCATTTGTTATCAGCACAGTCAACCAATCATTTTTAAATAAATAAAATAGTTTTAAATTTTGTCTTAGGTTCCTTATCTCTTAAAAAGATCATAGTGGTAGGATTCCAAGGTGTGAAATCCATCTTGTCTTTAGAAGGAAAAGGTAAGAATAATCAGAGTAAAGCGGAAATAGATGAGAAAAGATTAAGAAAAGTTTAGAAAAGAATCAGAGTAGCAGAGGTAAGTAGATAATGGTTGTCCAGTTCTATCTAGGTTTCGTCCTACAGTCAACATTCCTCTGATACCACTTCTGTCACACCCGGGTTTTAGGGATCCAAAGCCCGGGCGCGAACATAATCACCAGGTGTGCTGGGACCAAGTCTCACACATATGATGAATCATGTCACAGGATCGAATGTCACATCTTTACTATATAACAGGAGTTCTATACAAAATAAATAATTACATTATAAGGAGACAACGGTCCAGCAAACCAAAGTTGACTGGGAGACGACGGCCTAGACCTCTCACGAACACACCATGACATCCTCCATGCGCCTCTTCCTATGGTACCTGTTCTTGACCTGTGGGGGGTGTGAGACAGCAAGAGTGAGCTCACATACGTTCATAGCTCAACAAGTTGTGGGGAATAATGTGCATGAACTCGCCAAAGGTGGGAGCTCATGAAGTGTAAGGCTTACCAAAGAGGATGGTTGAAGCTGAGCATTGCTTTTAAAGTTGGTCAAAATTTTATTAGCAATAACTAAGTATAAGTAAATACCAAACCCAATTAAGTAGTAGAACAAAAGTAGCAATATCACCTGCAATGCAATGCATATGACATATTGAATTTAGTTCTATAAATTAATCATGTGAGGGTCCGAGCTGCTCATGACCGTGATCACGGGTGATATATTAGTTTTATACTCTGCAGAGGTTGCACATCTTTACCCACAAGTCATGTTACCCATCTGCCAAGGGATCACGACTTCCCATACACCTCTACCGAGGAGGCGAGGCAGGGTAACACTACGAGGCCTTTACAAAGTTCCACTAGCTTCAGAAAACCCGCTACAGTTTATAGGAAGCTCCAATGCAGGGACCCCTCGCATGACCGCCATCGCAGCAAAATCATCCCAAGGGCCTCCCTACACTGACCACTCCCCTACTGCCCTTGCCCCTTTCAGGTAAGGTAGTCTTCCACTAGCTTTCCTAATTAATCAGCCAAGGGCGTCCCATTAAACCCTTGTGGTAGCACTATTTTCTCGGGTGGTTCTCCATGTTCCAATTAACATAATGATCTTATCATGAACAGTAATAAACAACTGATAATAAAGATATAATCATGAATAAAATGTATCTCTATACCCAAAACCACATAAAGCAATAGCAGGTACTACCCAAAAATCCAGTGGTGAACAAGGTATAAAGATAGTCAAACTAGGATAACCTATTGGGTCCCGTCAAAATTAACCTATGCAGATCATTATGATTAATTAGAACATGAGTGGGTAAAAGAAGTGATCAAGGGCACAACTTGCCTGGGACTTGAGATTCCAGGTACCAACTTGCTCTTCAGATGACACGTGACCTCACTGCTAAACGTGGCAATACAAACAAAACATGGTATAGGCAAAATTAACATTACACCAAACATAAGCACAAACTTAATAATAATAATCTACGCTGCGCAACGAGATCGTAGAAACAAGAACCACTAAATTCGGAGCTACGGTTGTTAAGTTAGGAATTTCTGAAGTTATTTAATACCTAGAATAGAGTTATTCATGTGAATAATTTTAAATCAAGTTTCATGGTTAGACAAAGGTACTAGGTAATAAACAATACTTAAACAAAATTAATGCCACTGGAATGAATCAATTTGGAGCTAAATTCATCAAGTTATGAATTTTCTAAGTTTATCATATTTATTTTTATCCTGAAAATCATTTTAGATTTTATTTCCTGAAATTTCTAGACTCTGGACGGCGGCCACTATTTTTCGAAAAATCGGGGGCTAACACGTGAAATCCCCCAGACAAAGGGAACTCCACACAGGATGGCGGGTTAATTCCCCATAACCCAAGGGGCTCTTTTAGAAAATATCCGGGCGAAAGAGTATCTAGGGTTTCTGACCGTTGGATCATCAATCTGCGCCCCAGATTAGATCGGCACGGCCGTGAAACGGTACGCGACGAGAACCGTTGGATGCAAATACGACGGAGAGGATTTTATTATTCTGGATTTGATTCTATCCGTCCGATCTAGATCAACGGATCAGGCCGAATGCTACGGAAGGGTATGCGATCATCTAATCTCAGCCCTTGAATTCTAGATCTCTGGCCCACGGTTCTTCTTCTCTCCCCCAAATCCACGCGACGGCTGAGCACTGCTCACCCACGGCGGAGCATCGCCGGCGGACGCGCAATCCGACGCCCGGACGCCCCTAACCTGAAATTGGCCGGTGCTAAACCTAGCCGGGGTGATGGCGAACACGGAAAGGAGATTCTTACCCTCGATTGAAGGAGTAGCGAGCTCGTCCACGGTTCGGGGCGGCTCACGGCGAAGATTTTGCTCCGATGAGCAATTAATGATGCACAGCTGACCCCCCCCCCCCCGCGCCCGACTGCTAGCACGAAAATGATCCAGGAGTGCTCGCAACCACCACCAAACCCTTTCTGAGCCCAGGGCGGTGGCGCACCCGAAGGTTGACGGGGGCAGCACGCTTCTTTCTTCCAACCTTTCTCTGCGCTCGTCGTTCTTCACAGCTTATGATGGATGGAATCCGCCCGACCCGTTTGGATGATGAGGGGGGTGCGGGGCCGAGTAATTTATAGCTAGAATCAAGTCCGCGATGGGGGGTTTGGCCGGAATCGCGTGGAGCCTACGGCGGCGGATTTGTCGCGGTTCTGTTGGGATCCGAAGGGGACACTGAAGGTGACAAGGTGGGGTCCATGCGTCGGTGTCAGAGCCGTCCGGTTGTGCGGAGGAGCGGAGGTCCCAGGTGATCCGCGGGCGCAATAATCTCACCAAAGTCCGAGTTTCTAGCGCTTGATTCGGAATCTGTTGCGGCAGACATGCGGTGGGAGATGGATCAGACACATGGGACCCACAAGTCGGTGGCCCGGTGACCTGAGCGCGAGTGCACAGAAGCTGAGAAGTGGGCCCCACCTGTCGGTTACCAGATGCAGCGCGCGCCCAACGCTGGCGAGATGGGCCGACGAGGAAAGGAGAAGAAGTGGTCAGGTGGGCCGAATTGTGCAGGAGCGGCCCAGGTTAGTGTTTTTCCTTTATTCTTTTCCTGCTTTCTTATTCCAAATTTCTATTTCTATTTCCAAATTCAACTCAGATTTTAGGTTTAAAATTCAAAATAAATTTAAAGTCAAAACTCCAATATGAATGTGACAATATCTTATTAATTAATTAATTTCCCTATTTAGACAAATGCTTTCAAATATAAAGCTCATACACACTAAAATAGAGAATAGGTATTTGAAAAATATCATTTCTAGTTTGTACTTTTCTTTAGTGAATAGTTATGAATATATTTCAATAAAGTAACAAATTTATATGGAGATTATTTTAAGTCTTTATTGGAAACATAATTATGTTATGTGGTGTTGTCCCACATGTAAGAAAAAATTTTATTGGAGGATTTTCTAGCACCAGAAACCAGTAGAGGGTTTATTTACTATTATTTTAATTATTAATTTATTTATTTTTCAAATTTTTCAAAATGAGATTTTAGGTGCTACAACCCATACCCACAGGGAACCAGGATACCCAAATTCTCAAAATTTTCGGGTGACCAGGGAAAGAGCACGCGCGAACACGTAGGCCAGTTCCTAGCACAATTAGGAGAATTGGCCGACACAGAAGCATTTCGCGTGCGTTTATTTTCATTATCTTTAACAGGAACCACGTTCGCATGGTACGCCACTTTACCTCCTAATTCTATTTCGTCATGGGGGGATTTAGAACAAAAATTCCATGATCATTTTTTCTCTGGTGACTATGAATTAGATCTAGTAGATCTAGTGGCCTTGCGACAAGCGAAAGATGAATCGGTTAATGACTATATTCGGAGATTCCGAGATACCAGAAACCAATGCTTCCAAATTCATTTGGCAGAAAAACAGTTAGCAGGACTAGCTTTTAATGGATTGCGATATTATTTAAAGGAAAGATTAGAACGCATTCAATTTTTCACGCTAGCACAATTACACCAAAGAGCTTTGGCCTGTGAAAGCCGAAGCAAAGAGACTGCCAAAACTATTCGTCACAATGTCCATATAGTAGAATGTGACCAAAGTAGCTCGGACGACGAATCGACAGAAATTTATGCTGCTGAAATGGTTTGGCCAAAGCAGGTCAAATCTTCGGCTTGTTCCTCCTTGCAGCCGGTTCAAAAGAAACGGCAAGAGGAAGTTAAGTTTATATTTAATGTTGGTAAATGTGATAAAATATTTGATGAATTACTCAAAAATGGCAACATTAAAATAAATCACACTGTTCCATCCGCCGACGAGCTAAAACGTCGGGCATACTGCAAGTGGCATAACTCATTTTCTCACACCACTAATGATTGTAATGTATTCCGTCGACAGATTCAATCGGCCATTAACGAGGGACGATTGAAATTTCAGGAAATGCAGGTGGATACAGAGCCCTTTCCGATGAACATGATCGACTTCGAGGGCAAGAAAGTCCTGGTTCGGTCAAACACAGCCGATAAAGGCAAGGGCAAGGAGATAGTCATCAGCAATGCAAGAGAGGCCGATGAGAATCATAAAATTTCTTGCAGGAAAGTGGTGGCGGAGAAGACTCCTGATGGAGGGGAAACTCTTAAGGTGACCATCACGACCTCTGGCACCGGGGGGCAAGCACGGACCAAGGAGCAGGAACCCGTGCTGCGCACCGCGGACGGTCCGACACACAGGCGCGGACGGTCCAGGACCCCGCCGGACGGTCCGGAGAACTCCAGCGGACGGTCCGGCCGTGCTCAAGACTCACAACGGCCACGTACTTTCAAACCACGACGACCAGAGATAGGTACGTGGAAAACAAATACATTCAAAGCAGCTGGTCGATTGGCCAAAGCTGGCCTAACTTTTGATCAATTATTGTCTAAATACGTAAAAAAGAAGGCTGGCCCCAGTGACCGACCAGCAAAGTGACCCCGCTCACCCGTTCATGAGCAGCGTCAGGTAAGGCCGATTGGACCACCTCACCAATCGGAAGAAATGAAAGGTCATACTGTGCAACTGAAACCTAACATACCTGCATGGACACCTCCACCTTATCCGTCTATGCCATATCCATACACATATTTACCTCCACCATATGTCCCAAACCAAATGTGGGGCATGCCACCATATCCATTTGGGATGCCACAGTACCCTGCTTGGGGGGCACCCCAAACATCTGTATTCGACAGGTTGGCACCTCCAACACAAGACCGATTGAGCGCCGCTCAATCCGGTCACCAGGCACAGGCCCAACAAGAGTGTCGGAGTACTCGGCCTCAAAGGCCGACTAATCCGGCAGGGGGGCATGTACCTGCAGCAACCGAAACGACAACAAAGAAGGATGTCATCAAAATAGGTACTACAGATGTTGTCATACAAGAAGATAATAAAGGGCCGATGATTTTTGGTGAATCGGCCAACACAACCAAAAAAGAAGATACGACTACCATCAAAACAGCCGATCCAAAATACTCCATGCCTCGATGGTGCCCAGCGGGATTGACACGGTCCCAAAAGCAAAAATTACAACGCCTAAGAGCAAAAGAAAACCAGGAAAAGGAGGCGGAAAAGATATTCAATGACACACATCCACAGTACCCGCCACCGCAAAAGAAATGGAGACCAAAGTCCGTTGAAGAAAAACAAACGACCACAAAGATAGAAAATGAAACAACACTTGTACAAAACCCTGCAGGCATGACAGATAGCCTGGCCAACAAGGCTGGACAATCTGCACCAGGCGCGGACCGTCCGCCCCCGGAGTCCGGACCGTCCGCACCACACCAGCCTCCAACGACACGCCAACATCAATGGAAGAGGATGACCTACTGGGAGAAGACCTGGTAGACTACGAGGCTTCTCCAGAGCGCCCAGGTATGGATGTAAATGTTATTACATTTTCCGCCGATTGTACTATTGTTGGCGATGATGAACCTGTTGTTGCCCAATTTAATTTTGGTCCTAAAGAAGCCACCTTTACTAAACCAAAGGAATCGGTAAACCATTTAAAGCCGCTCTTCGTGCGCGGTCACATCGATGGGATACCGATTGCTAAAATGTTAGTAGATGGAGGGGCGGCTGTAAATCTAATGCATTATTCATTATACAGAAAATTAGGTAAACAAGATGACGAACTTGTCAAGACCAACATGACCCTCAGCGGTGTTGGGGATAGTTCGATTAAAGCCAGGGGAGTCACATCCGTTGAATTAAGCATCGGGACTAAGACCCTTGCTGCTGCATTCTTCGTCGCTGATGTAGAAGGGAATTACAGCCTAATACTAGGTAGAGATTGGATTCATGCCAACCAATGTATACCTTCTACATTACATCAAATATTAATACAATGGGTAGGCGATGATGTAGAACAGGTACATGCTGATGTATCGGCCTGTATCGCCGTGGCCGATGCCCCTGTACTCTGGACTTACGAGACTGCTACATGTCTCACAGGAGTAGATTTTTCTGATTATCAGTTCATAAGTATAGATAAGAGAGGTTCATTCCTATAATGCTAGAGCCGATGGAGAATCGGCTAAATCCTACAGAAAGTTTAAATGATGAGTACACACAAAGTTCATGAGTCTTTGGTCACGGACAATTCGGCTTCTAAAGTCGTATGGTCTGGTCTTTCACAAAACAGTTCGGACTTTAAGACCGAGCATCTACCGCAGCATAAAGACAGTATTACGGATGATCCGGTACCCAAGACCGGAAAATCCACCATCAAACAAAGATCATCTGATTCCTCTGTGGGGGACATGATAGAGGAATTCAGAGATCTTGATAAACTAGGACAGGGGTTTACATCGGCTGATCCTTTGGAGGAGATTGACATAGGAGATGGTAAAACTCCAAGGCCGACTTTTGTAAACAAGACCCTGAAGACCGATCCTAGAAATGAAATGATCGGTCTATTGAAGCAATATTCAGATTGTTTTGCTTGGAATTACACTGAGATGCCTGGACTAAGCCGAGAGATCGTCGAACATCGGCTGCCTATTAAGTCTGGTTTCAGACCTTTCAAGCAGAAAGCTAGAACATTTCGTCCAGATCTTCTCCCATGAATTAAGGACAAAATCCACCGGCTGCTAGAAGCTAATTTTATTAGACCTTGTAGATACGCAGAGTGGGTCTCCAATATTGTGCCAGTGGAGACGAAGGAGTCAGGTAAGCTTAGGGTATGCATTGATTTTCGCAATTTAAATAGAGCAACTTCTAAAGATGAATATCCCATGCCCATAGACGACACATTAATCAATAATGCATCAGGAAATAGAATTATTAGCTTTCTTGATGGTAATGCCGGATATTGAAAGGGAAATGTGCCCTTGGGCCATTTCTAAGTATTTTGGTGATCATGTGCCAACACAAATGGTTTAAGTGTGAAACTATGTCAAATGGTGGAAGAAGTGCAAAGTCAACACAAAGGTATGATTCTAGACTTAGTACATTGGTTTTTGTGTACTAACATATTTGTCTAAGTGTTAGAATCAGAGAAAATACAATTGGAAAAGACTTGGCTCGAGCAGCCAAGACTCTGCTCAGTCTGGGTGCACTGGACTGTCCGGTAGTGCACCGGACAGTGTCCGGTGGTGCACCGGACAGTGTCCGGTGTGCCAGGCTGGCGTCTGGTCAACTGGATGCTCTCGGGTCTCGACGGCAGCGTACGGCTATAAATCACCGGACTGTCCGGTGGTGCACCGGACAGTGTCCGGTGAGTCGGCTGCGGCGAAGTCGCCGCTCTCGGGAACCAAGTCAACAGCGTACGACTATAATTCATCGGACTGTCCGGTGAGGCACTGGACTGTCCGGTGAACCAACGGTCGGCCGGGCCAACGGTCGGCAGCGTAATCCGCGCGTGACGCGTGGCCGAGCCAACGGTCGGATGGGAGCACCGTACAGTGTCCGGTGCGCCATCGGCTCCAAGTCTCCAACGGTCGGCTGCGCTAGAATAGGAAAGAAATCCGCACCGGACAATGTCCGGTGGTGCACCGGACTGTCCGGTGCGCCAGTCGACAGAAGGCAAGAATTGCCTTCCTGGATTGCTCTCAACGGCTCCTAACTGCCTCGGGGCTATAAAAGGGACCCCTAGGCGCATGGAGTACACCAAGCATACTTTGAGCATTCTTGATCATTCACACTCCGTCTTTGCGCACTCGTTTGTCATTCTTAGTGATTTGAGCTCCCTTCTAGTGAGAACCTTGTGATATTCATTTGAGCTCAAGTCTTGGCCGCGTGTGTGTGTTTTTGCTGTGGATTTGTGTGTGTTGCTTCCCTCCCTTACTCTAGTGCTTTCACTTTGATTCTCATTGTAAGGGCGAGAGACTCCAAGTTGTGGAGATTCCTCGCAAACGGGAAAGAGTAAAGAAAGAAGAACAACGTGGTATTCAAGTCGATCATCGGATCACTTGAGAGGGGTTGAGTGCAACCCTCGTCCGTTGGGACGCCACAACGTGGAGTAGGCAAGTGTTGTACTTGGCCGAACCACGGGATAAATCCTCGTGTCTCTTGTGCTTGTTCTCACTGTGTCTATTGTGCTTCACAAGAGCTCTCCTTAGCCACTTGAGTTTATTGTGCTAACTCCTAATCAAGTTTTGTGGCTTTAAGTTTCAAGTTTTTACAGGATCACCTATTCACCCCCCCTCTAGGTGCTCTCAATTGGTATCGGAGCTGTTCTCTTCAAGAAAGGGACTAATCGCCCGAAGGGATGGATCCTAGGGGAAAGGGGATGGTGATCAACGACAAGGAGAAAGAGTCCTTCATCAATGAGCCAAAAGACGACAAGCCCACTGACTCGGGCTCAAGTCATAAGAAGAAGGACGGGAAGAAGAAGAGGCGTATCAAGAAGATCGTCTACTACGACGACAGCGACAAGTCTTCTTCTTCCCAAAAGGACGACGACGACAACGACTACGAGAAAAATAAGACGGTTAACTCGAACTTTTCTTTTGATTACTCTCGTATTCCGCAAAATTCCAATGCTCATTTGCTTTCCATTCCCCTCGGTAAACCTCCTCACTTTGATGGAGAGGACTACGGATTTTGGAGTCACAAAATGCGTAGCCACTTGTTCTCTCTCCATCCAAGCATATGGGAGATAGTAGAAAATGGAATGCAATTTGATAGTACGGATAGTCCCATGTTCATCAATGAACAAATTCATAAAAATGCACAAGCTACTACTGTTCTTTTAGCGTCATTGTGCAGGGATGAATACCATAAGGTGAGCAGCTTGGATAATGCCAAGCAGATTTGGGACACCCTCAGGATCTGTCATGAGGGAAATGACGTCACCATGCTCACCAAGATGGAGTTGGTGGAGGGCGAACTTGGGAGGTTCGCAATGATCAGGAGGGAGGAGCCAACCCAAACATATAACATGCTCAAGACCCTCGTCAACAAAATAAGGAGCTATGGAAGCACGCGATGGATAGACCACGACGTCGTCCGCCTAATGTTAAGGTCTTTCACTATCCTTGATCCACATCTTGTAAATTCTATTCGTGAAAATCCTAGGTACACCAAGATGTCGCCCGAGGAAATACTTGGAAAGTTCGTAAGCGGGCGGATGATGATCAAGGAGGCAAGATACGTTGATGAGGCGTTAAATGGCCCAATCCATGAGCCTCAAGCCATTGCTCTCAAGGCAACAAGTAGCAAAGAGGCGCTACCTAACAAGGTGGCTCAAGTTGAGGCGGCAGGGCTCAATGAGGAAGAAATGGCCCTCATCATCAAGCACTTCAAGTCGGCGCTAAAGGTTCGCAAGGAGCATCCCAAAAAGAACAAGACAAAGGGAAAGCGCTCCTGCTTCAAGTGCGGTAAGGTTGGTCACTTTATTGCTAATTGTCCCGATAATGATAGTGACCAGGATCAAGAAAAGAAGAGGGAAAAGAAGAAGACTTACAAGAAGGCTAAGGGCGAGGCACACCTTGGCAAGGAATGGGACTCGGATTGTTCATCGTCCGACTCCAACAACGAAGGACTCGCCACTTCGGCCTTCAACAAATCGTCCCTCTTCCCCAACGAGCATCACACCTGCCTCATGGCAAGGGAAAAGAAAGTAAGCACTCGTAATACTAGTACTTACGTTTCTTCAAGTGAAGATGAATCTAGTGATGATGAAATAGACTATGCATGTTTATTCAAAGGTTTAGATAGAACCAAAATTGATAAAATCAATGAATTAATTGATGCTTTGAATGATAAGAATAGATTGTTAGAAAAGCAAGAGGACCTTTTATATGAAGAGCATGATAAATTTGTTAGTGCGCAAAATTCTCTTGCTCTAGAAGTTAAAGAAATGAAGTGCTTTCATGTGAATTGTCTACATGCCATGAATCTATCTCTGGCTTAAAAAGTATCATCGATGACTTGAGTGCTAAGTTAGAAATAGCTAATAAATCAACCTCTTGTGTAGAACATGTTGTGATTTGCAATAGGTGTAAAGATTTTAATGTTGATGCTTGTAGTGAACACCTAGTTTCCATTTCTAAATTAAGTGATGAAGTGGCTAGTCTTAATGCTCAACTTAAGACTAGCAAAAATGAATTTGATAAATTAAAATTTGCAAGGGATGCCTACACTATTGGTAGACACCCCTCAATTAAGGATGGGCTTGGCTTTAAGAAGGAAGCCAAGAACTTAACAAGTCATAAGGCTCCCATCTCCGCCAAGGAGAAAGGGAAGGCTCCAATGACTAATAGTGCTAAAAAGAACCATGCTTTCATGTATCATGATAGGAGATATTCTAGGAATGTTCATTATGATAGAAGTTATAATGCTTTTGATTCACATACCATGATTGCTTCAAGTTCTTCTATGCATGGTAGAAATTTGGCTAACACCCCGTTTGGATCATTGGAATTAAATTCCATTCTAATAATAGTAATTTAGACATATATCAATTAAGTTAATTCGGTTTTATGCAAAATATATTTGTATATTATTATTAGCAAGATGTCGGAGATATTTATGTGCTACATTTTTACTATAGAAGAGTGAGACGAAGAATGTCATGTAAGTTATAGATTAGAAACCAATTCTAGTAATGCATAAAATCATTTCCCATCCTCCACCCCATGAATTTGAGATAGGCTTATATCTGAACTTTAGAAAGTGGTGGAATGTCAAATTCCAAACTAAATAAGTTACTTTATTTAGTGAATTACAATTCCTTTAAAATGAAGGGATCCAAACGCCCTGTAAGAAAAATGTTATTCATCATATGGTTAGAAGAAATGTTGTTCATGTTCCTAGGAATGTAAGTAATGAAAACTCTACAATTTACCATGCTTGGAATGCTTCCTTTGCAATTTGTAGAAAGGATAAGAAAGTGATTGCTAGGAAATTAGGGGCAAAATGCAAGGGAGATAAGACTTGCATTTGGGTCCCTAAGGCTATTGTAACTAACCTTGTATGACCCAACAAGAGTTGGGTACCTAAGACCCAAGCCTAATTTGCCTTGCAGGTTTATGCATCTGGGGGATCAAGCTGGATTATCGACAGCGGATGCACAAACCACATGACGGGGGAGAAGAAGATGTTCACCTCCTACGTCAAGAACAAAGGTTCCCAAGACTCAATCATATTCAGTGACAGGAATCAAGGCAAGGTTAAAGGCTTAGGCAAGATTGCCATCTCAAATGAGCACTCTATCTCCAATGTATTTTTAGTAGAGTCGCTAGGTTATAATCTTCTATCAGTTAGTCAATTATGTAATATGGGATACAATTGCTTATTCACAAATGTAGATGTGTCTGTCTTTAGAAGGAGTGATGGTTCATTAGCTTTTAAGGGTGTACTAGACGACAAACTCTATTTAGTTGATTTTACAAAGGAGGAGGCCGGTCTAGATGCATGCTTAATTGCTAAGACTAGCATGGGCTGGTTGTGGCATCGCCGTCTAGCACATGTGGGGATGAAGAACCTTCACAAACTTCTAAAGGGAGAACACGTGTTAGGTCTAACAAATGTGTATTTCGAAAAAGATAGACCTTGTGCAGCTTGTCAAGCAGGTAAACAAGTGGGAAGTGCTCATCACATCAAGAACGTGATGACTACATCAAGACCCCTGGAGCTGCTGCATATGGACCTCTTCGGACCCGTCGCCAACCTTAGCATCGGGGGAAGTAAGTATGGTTTAGTAATTGTTGATGATTTTTTCCGCTTCACTTGGGTATTCTTTTTGCAGGATAAATCTGAAACCCAAGGGACCCTCAAGCGCTTCCTAAGGAGAGCTCAAAATGAGTTTGAGCTCAAGGTGAAGAAGATAAGGAGCGACAACGGGTCCGAGTTCAAGAACCTTCAAGTGGAGGAGTACCTTGAGGAGGAAGGAATCAAGCACGCCATAGCAAAATGGTGTGGTAGAGAGGAAGAACAGGACGCTTATAGACATGGCGAGGATGATGCTTGGAGAATTGAAGACGCCCGAGCGGTTTTGGTCGGAAGCTGCGAACACGGCTTGCCACGCCATAAACCGGGTCTACCTTCATCGCCTCCTCAAGAAGACGTCATACGAGCTACTAACCGGTAACAAACCCAATGTTTCGTATTTTCGAGTTTTTGGGAGTAAATGCTACATTCTGGTGAAGAGAGGTAGAAATTCAAAATTTGCTCTCAAAACTGTAGAAGGGTTTTTTGAAAGTCGCCTAGAGGGGGGGTGAATAGGGCGAAACTGAAATTTACAAATATAAACACAACTACAAGCCGGGTTAGCGTTAGAGATATAAACGAGTCCGCGAGAGAGGGCGCAAAACAAATCGCAAGCAAATGAAGAGTGTGACACGCGGATTTGTTTTACCGAGGTTCGGTTCTTGCAAACCTACTCCCCGTTGAGGAGGCCACAAAGGCCGGGTCTCTTTCAACCCTTCCCTCTCTCAAACGGTCCCCCGGACCGAGTGAGCTTTTCTTCTTCTCAATCAAACGGGAACAAAACTTCCCCGCAAGGGCCACCACACAATTGGTGCCTCTTGCCTTGGTTACAATTGAGTTTTGATCACAAGAACAAGTGAGAAAGAAAGAAAGCGATCCAAGCGCAAGAGCTCAAAAGAACACGGCAAATCTCTCTCTCTAGTCACTAAAGGCTTGAGTGGAATTGGAGAGGATTTGATTTCTTTGGTGTGTCTAGAATTGAATGCCTAGCTCTTGTAAGTGGTTGGAAGTTGGAAAACTTGGATGCAATGAATGGTGGGGTGGTTGGGGTATTTATAGCCTCAACCACCAAACCTGACCGTTGGTGGAGGCTGTCTGTCGATGGCGCACCGGACAGTCCGGTGCACACCGGACATGTCCGGTGCCCCCGCCACGTCATCAATGCCGTTGGATTCTGACCGTTGGAGCTGTTGACTTCTGGGCCCGCCTGGGTGTCCGGTGCACACCGGACAACTACTGTTCATTGTCCGGTGCGCCGGTATGGGCGCGCCTGACGACTGCGCGCGCAGAGCGCGCATTAAATGCGCCGCAGGTAGCCGTTGGCGCCGAAATAGCCGTTGCTCCGCTGGTACACCGGACAGTCCGGTGCACACCGGACATGTCCGGTGAATTATAGCGGAGCGGCTGCCGCGCGAACCCGAGGCTGGCGAGTTGTGGAGGTCGCGCTTCCTTGGAGCACCGGACACTGTCCGGTGTACACCGGACAGTCCGGTGAATTATAGCGCATTCCCGAAGGTGGCGAGTTCGAGTTAGAGTCCTCTGGGCGCACCGGACACTGTCCGGTGTACACCGGACAGTCCGGTGCCTCCAGCCAGAGGTGCCTTCGGTTGCCTCTTTGCTCCTTTGTTGAATCCAACACTTGATCTTTTTATTGGCTGAGTGTGAACCTTTTGCACCTGTATAACTTATACACTAGAGCAAACTAGTTAGTCCAATTATTTGTGTTGAGCAATTCAACCACCAAAATTATTTAGGAACTAGGTATAAGCCTAATTCCCTTTCAATCTCCCCCTTTTTGGTGATTGATGCCAACACAAACCAAAGCAAATATAGAAGTGCATAATTGAACTAGTTTGCATAAGGTAAGTGCAAAGGTTGCTTGGAATTGAGCCAATAAATACTTACATGATGCGCATGGATTGTTTTCTTTGTTTTTGACATATTGGACCATGCTTACACCACAAGTTTTGTTTTTGCAAATTCTTTTGTAAATTCTTTTCAAAGTCCTTTTGCAAGATAGTCAAAGGTAAATGAATAAGATTTTGCAAAGCATTTTCAAGTTTTGAAATTTTCTCCCTTTGTCCCAAATGCTTTTCTTTTGACTAAACAAAACTCCCCCTCAAATAAATTCTCCTCTTAGTGTTCAAGAGAGTTTTAAGATATCAAGTTTTAAAAATACTACTTGCTCCCCCTTTAGAACCCAAAGAGATACCAATTTTGAAATTTACCAATTGAAAATCATCAATTTTAAAATTAGGGTGGTGGTGCGGTCCTTTTGCTTTGGGCTCATATTTTCTCCCCCTTTGGCATGAATCGCCAAAAATGGAATTATTAGAGCCCATAGAAGTACTTTCTCCTCCTTTGGTCATAAAATAAATGAGTGAAGAGTATACCAAAGTTGGAGAGATGCTCGGAGTGATGGCGAAGGATGAGTAGTAGAGTGGAGTGGAAGCCTTGTCTTCGCCGAAGACTCCTAATTCCCTTTCAATATACCTATGACTTGGTTTGGAATACACTTGAAAACACATGAGTCATAGCATATAAAAGAGACATGATCAAAGGTATACTTGTGTGCTATGTGTGCAAATTAGCAAAAGAAATTCCTAGAATCAAGAATATTGAGCTCATGCCTAAGTCTGGTGAAAGATTGTTCATCAAGTGGCTTGGTAAAGATATCGGCTAATTGATCTTTAGTGTTAATGTACGAAATCTCGATATCCTCCTTTTGTTGGTGATCCCGAAGAAAATGATACCGAATGGCTATGTGTTTAGTGCGGCTATGCTCAACGGGATTATCCGCCATGCGGATTGCACTCTCATTATCACATAGAAGAGGAACTTTGGTTAATTTGTAACCGTAGTCTCGCAGGGTTTGCCTCATCCAAAGCAATTGCGCGCAACAATGGCCTGCGGCAATATACTCGGCTTCGGCGGTAGAAAGAGCGACCGAATTTTGCTTCTTTGAAGCCCATGACACCAAGGATCTTCCCAAGAACTGACAAGTCCCCGATGTGCTCTTCCTATTAATCTTACACCCCGCCTAATCGGCATCCGAATAACCAATCAAACCAAAAGTGGATCCCCGAGGGTACCAAAGCCCAAACTTAGGTGTATAAGCTAAATATCTCAAGATTCGTTTTACGGCCGTAAGGTGTGATTCCTTAGGGTCGGCTTGGAATCTTGCACACATGCATACGGAAAGCATAATATCCGGTCGGGATGTGTAATACCCAAATTTGTAAACCATGGTAATGGAGATAATTCTCCTATTGCTTTGCTTCAATTTAACTAAGCATGAGAACAACCACATCTAAAGGGGTTAAAATGACTAATGTCAACTTGTGCATCATATTGGGGTTTTATTTGTTGTGCATTTTAATACAATAGTAAGAAAATGAATAAAAATATAATAGTGATAATGAGGTGAAGAATTAAAGGAAATGGGGGGAAAAGAAAAAGGAGAGTATATAATTCTAGAAATTGGAAAGGAGAAGAAATAAAATATTTTGCGGATAAAAATAAATATATAAAAGCAAATACTAATCTTACACTGGATAAATGAAGTTGAACATTTGGCCAATGGTGAAATTCATAACAAGATCCATATTCAAATTTGAAATTTGAAAAAAATAAAAAGAGTAAAACAAAACAGAAAAAGAAAAAGAATAAAACCCTACCTGGGCCTCGGAACCACATTTCGGCCCATTTGTGTTCAACCCCGCGCACAGCCCAAACCCTCTCCTTCCTCCTCGCGCGCGCGACAGCCGTGTCTCTGTCATGTGGGCCCGCTCGGTCAGTGTATCACCCGCGCCCGCTGCTCAGTTCTTCACCGCGTCGCGTCTATCTCTCTCTCAGCGCTGCCATGTGGGCCCGGCTCACAGGCCGGTCTTCTTCCCCGCGAAATCGGCGCGGCATGAACAACCTCACGTCCTTTGCGCGGGTCGTTCCTTCAACTGTGCATCTCGGGGTCCCTGGCACCAGCACATATAAACCCGGCCGCGCGCAGGATCACGTCAACAATCTGGGCACAACCCCCCCCATCGACGTCCGTGCCTCCACTAATCAGGGGAGGTCCGCCGAGAAGGATAGGAGAGAGAAAGAGTTGTGCCGCATGCGCCAGTCATCCCGTTCGCGGTGTACTTGCGTCGGTGGTCGGTTGAGGATAATCCCCGGGCTCGGCTGAGCCTCACGCGGTTGAAGAGTGGGGGCATCACCATCTCCGACGACTGTTGGCTCACCGTCGGATCTGCGTCTCGTGCTGACCTGCGCGGCCATCGTCAACCGGACTGCAGTCCACGGTACGGTACACCTCCATCGATTCACTAAGCCCTCCTATTTGCGTTGCGCCAGTTGACCGCTGGGATCGCGCCTCGGGTCACCGGATAGCTTGCTCCGGCGATGGTCCACCGTGTTCCTGGGGTGGTGCCGTCGTGGCTGGGGATTGGGGGTTGAAGATGCTCGCGCGGCGTTGGATTTGAGTGAACGGTGGAGATTAGACTGAGGCTTACCCCTTCGGTATTTAAATCCTGACCCTTGTTGTCGGATCCAACGGATAGAAGTGCATGCCAGTTAGAGTGAGATTTAATCTAATCCTAGCCATGTGCATCCGATCGGACGGCCCGGGGTGCTCCATACCCCTTCGCGATGTAACATTTTCTAAAGAGACCCCGAAGAACCCGATAAACAACCCGCCGTCCCTCGGGCACTGTTCCCTGTGTCTGGGACGACTTACACCGAGCCCCCTGGGTTTCTCTGGAATTGAGGCCCAGTCCAGTGAATAGGAAAATCATAGAAAATAATTTAGAAAATGATTTTTAGTGTTAAAATAAATCCAGAAACTTAATTAATTCATAACTAATTCATTTTAGCTCCAAATTGAGTCATTCCAATTCCTAAAATTTTGTAATAATATTCTCTACCATTTAGAATCACTGTTTTGACATGAACTCTGTCAGAAAATTTATTTATCATTTAATCATATTATAATCACCTAAAATCTTAGGAAATTCATAAGTTGAATTCTACAACTCCAAAATTAATAATTCTTTTTCCTGTGATCTTATTTTTATGTGTAGATTATTATTATGTATTTTGTTTACTTGTTTGGTGTGATGTTAAATTTTGCCTACACTGTTTGTTTGTATTACTACGACTAGCAGTGAAGTCACGTGTCACCTGAAGAATCATCCTGGTACCTGGAATCTCAAGGCCCAGGCAAGTTGTGCCCTTGATCACTTCTTTTTACCCAGCCATGTTCTGATTAATCATAATGATCTGCATAGGTCAATTTTGATGGGACCCAATAGGTTACCCTAGTTTGTCTATCTTTATACCTTGTTTACCACTGAACTTTTTGGGTAGTACTTGCTAGTGCTATATGTGGTTTTGGGTATGGAGATACACTATTCATGATTACACTTTTTGTTATCAGTTGTTATTTAATGTTCATGTTAAGATCATTATGTTAATTGGAACATGGAGCGACCACCCGGGAAAACAGTGCTACCACAAGGGTGGTATGGGACGCCCTTGGCTGATTAATTAGGAAAGCTAGTGGAAGACTACCTTACCCGAAAGGGGCAAGGGCAGTAGGGGAGAGGTCAGTGTAGGGAGGCCCTCGGGAGGATTTTGCTGCGATGGCGGTCCTGCAAGGGATTCCTGCACTGGATCTTCCTATAAACTGTAGCGGGTTTTCGGAAGCTAGTGGAACTTTGTAAAGGCCTCGTAGTGTTACCCTGCCTCGCTTCCTTGGTAGAGGTGTATGGGATTCATGACCCCTTGGCAGATGGGTAACACGGCTTGTGGGTAAAGATGCGCAACCTCTGCAGAGTGTAAAACTGGTATACTAGCCGTGCTCACGGTCATGAGCAGCTCGGACCCTCACATGATTAAATTATGGAACTAAATTCAATTTGTCATATGCATTGCATCGTGGGTGAAGTTGATACTTTTGTTCTATTATTTAATTGGGTTGGTATTTACTTATACTTAGTAACTGCTAATAAAATTTTGACCAACTTTAAAAGCAATGCTCAGCTCTAACCATCTTCTTTGGTAAGCCTTACACTTCACGTGAGCTCCCACCTTTGGCGAGTTCATGCACATTATTCCCCACAACTTGTTGAGCGATGAACGTATGTGAGCTCACTCTTGCTGTCTCACATACACCACAGGTCAAGACCAGGTACTGCAGGATGATGCTCATGGAGGATGCTGTGATGAGTTCGTGAGTGGTCTAGGCCGTCGTCTCCCAGTCAACTTTGGGTTGCTGGACCGTTGTCTCCTTATAATGTAATCATTTATTTTGTATAGAACTCCTGTTATATATAAAGATGTGACATTCGATCCTGTGCCACTTTACATCATATGTTTGAGACTTGGTCCCAGCATACCTGGTGTTTATGTTAACCCCGGGTTTTGGATCCCTAAAATCCGGGTGTTACAGGATGCACATAAATAAAGCAATGAACCAATCATTGACCGGTATACCTTTTGATCCACGGACTTACCTCCCGTGTCGAGGTCGAGATGCCCATTTGTTCCCATGGGTGTCTTGATGGGCTTGGCATCCTTCATTCCAAACTTAGTTAGGATGTCTTGAGTATACTTTGTTTGACAAATGAAGGTGCCCTCTTGGAGTTGCTTGACTTGGAATCCTAGAAAATACTTCAACTCCCCCATCATCGACATCTCGAATTTCTGTGTCATGATCCTACTAAATTTGTCTTCAAAGCCGGGAGGTTGCTCAACATAGACCTCCTCCTTGATTGGTCCATTGAGGAAGGCACTCTTCACGTCCATTTGATAAAGCTTGAAGCCATGGTAAGTAGCATAGGCCAATAATATGCGAATTGACTCAAGCCTAGCTACGGGTGCATAGGTTTCACCAAAATCCAAACCTTCGACTTGTGAATACCCCTTGGCCACGAGTCGAGCTTTGTTCCTAGTCACCACACCATGCTCATCTTGCTTGTTGCGGAAGACCCACTTGGTTCCTACAACATTTTGGTTAGGACGTGGAACTAAATGCCATACCTCATTCCTTGTGAAATTGTTGAGCTCCTCTTGCATCGCCATCACCCAATCCGAATCTTGAAGTGCTTCCTCTACCCTGTGTGGCTCAATAGAGGAAACAAAGGAGTAATGTTCACAAAAGTGTGCAACACGAGATCGAGTAGTTACCCCCTTATGAATGTCGCCGAGGATGGTGTCGACGGGGTGATCTCGTTGTATTGCTTGGTGGACTCTTGGGTGTGGCGGCCTTGGTTGTTCATCCTCCTTGTCTTCATCATTTGCATCTCCCCCTTGATCGTTCCCGTCATTTTGAGGTGGCTCATCTTCTTGATCTTCTTGTTCAATATCTTGAGCCTCATCCTCAACTTGAGTTGGTGGAGATGCTTGCATGGAGGAGGATGGTTGATCTTGTGCATGTGGAGGCTCTTCGGATTCCTTAGGACACACATCCCCAATGGACATGTTCCTTAGCGCTATGCATGGAGCCTGTTCTTCACCTATCTCATCAAGATCAATTTGCTCTACTTGAGAGCCGTTAGTCTCATCAAACACAACGTCACAAGAAACTTCAACAAGTCCTGAGGACTTGTTAAAGACTCTATATGCCCTTGTGTTTGAGTCATATCCTAGTAAAAAGCCTTCTACAGTTTTAGGAGCAAATTTAGATTTTCTACCTCTTTTAATAAGTATAAAGCATTTGCTACCAAAAACTCTAAAATATGAAATATTTGGCTTTTTACCGGTTAGGAGTTCATAGGATGTTTTCTTGAGGATTCGGTGAAGATATAACCGGTTGATGGCGTAGCAAGCGGTGTTGACCGCTTCGGCCCAAAACCGATCCGGTGTCTTGTACTCATCAAGCATGGTTCTTGCCATGTCCAATAGAGTTCGATTCTTCCTCTCCACTACACCATTTTGTTGTGGAGTGTAGGGAGAAGAGAACTCATGCTTGATGCCCTCCTCCTCAAGGAAGCCTTCAATTTGAGAGTTCTTGAACTCCGTCCCATTGTCGCTTCTAATTTTCTTGATCCTTAAGCCGAACTCATTTTGAGCCCTTCTCAAGAATCCCTTTAAGGTCTCTTGGGTATGAGATTTGTCCTGCAAAAAGAATACCCAAGTGAAGCGAGAATAATCATCCACAATAACTAGACAGTACTTACTCCCGCCGATGCTTATGTAAGCGATCGGGCCGAATAGGTCCATGTGTAGGAGCTCCAGTGGCCTGTCACTAGTCATGATGTTCTTGTGTGGATGATGAGTGCCAACTTGCTTCCCGGCTTGGCATGCGCTACAAATCCTGTCTTTCTCAAAATGAACATTGGTTAGTCCTAAAATGTGTTCTCCCTTTAGAAGCTTGTGAAGATTCTTCATTCCAACATGGGCTAGTCGGCGGTGCCAGAGCCAACCCAAGTTAGTCTTAGCAATCAAGCAAGTGTCGAGTTCAGCTCTATCAAAATCAACCAAGTATAGCTGACCCTCTAACACTCCCTTAAATGCTATTGAATCATCACTTCTTCTAAAGACAGTAACACCAATATCAGTAAATAGACAGTTGTAGCCCATTTGACATAATTGGGATACGGAAAGCAAATTGTAATCTAAGGAATCTACAAGAAAGACATTGGAAATAGAATGGTCAGGTGATATAGCAATTTTACCCAATCCTTTGACCAAACCTTGATTTCCATCCCCAAATGTGATAGCTCGTTGGGGATCTTGGTTTTTCTCATATGAGGAGAACATCTTTTTCTCCCCTGTCATATGGTTTGTGCACCCGCTGTCGAGTATCCAACTTGAGCCCCCGGATGCATAAACCTACAAAACAATTTTAGTTCTTGATTTTAGGTACCCAAACGGTTTTGGGTCCTTTAGCATTAGAAACAAGAACTTTGGGTACCCAAACACAAGTCTTAGAGCCCTTGTGTTTGTTCCCAACAATTTTGGCAACTACCTTGCCAGATTTGTTAGTTAAAACATATGATGCATCAAAAGTTTTAAATGAAATGCTATGATCATTTGATGCATTAGGAGTTTTCTTTCTAGGCAACTTGGCACGGGTTGGTTGCCTAGAACTAGATGTCTCACCCTTATACATAAAAGCATGATTAGGGCCAGAGTGAGACTTCCTAGAATGAATTTTCCTAATCTTGCTCTCAGGATAGCCGGCAGGGTACAAAATGTAACCCTCGTTATCCTGAGGCATGGGAGCCTTGCCCTTAACAAAGTTAGATAAGTTCTTTGGAGGGGCATTAATTTTGACATTATCTTCCTTTTGGAAGCCAATGCCGTCCTTAATGCCAGGGCGTCTCCCATTATAGAGCATGCTTCTAGCAAATTTAAATTTTTCATTTTCTAAGTCATGCTCACTAATCTTAGCGTTAAGTTGTGCTATGTGATCATTTTGTTTTTTAATTAAGGCTAGGTGATCATGAATAGCATCAACATTAATATCTCTACATCTAGTACAAATGGAAATATGCTCAGTAGATGTAGAGGGTTTGCAAGTTTTTAATTCTACAACCTTAGCATGCAAAATTTCATTCTTACTTCTAAGGTCAGAAATAGTAGCATTGCAAACATCAAAATCTTTAGTCTTAGCAATCAAATTTTCATTTTCTAATCTAAGACTAGCAAGAGAAATGTTTAATTCTTCAATCCTAGCAAGCAAATCATCATTATCATTTCTAGGATTTGGAATTGAAACATTGCAAATATGAGAATCAACCTTAGCTAACAAATTAGCATTTTCATTTCTAAGGTTGTCTATAGTCTCATGGCAAGTGCTTAGCTCACTAGATAATTTGTTACATTTTTCTACCTCTAGAGCATAAGCATTTTTAACCTTAACATGCTTCTTATTTTCTTTAATAAGGAAGTCCTCTTGAGAATCCAAGAGATCATCCTTCTCATGTATAGCACTAATCAATTCATTTAATTTTTCTTTTTGTTGCATGTTGAGGTTAGCAAAAAGAATGTGCAAGTTATCCTCCTCATTTTTATCATCATCCTCATCACTAGATGTTTCATATTTAGTGGAGGACCTTGATTTTACCTTCTTTTTGCCGTCCTTGGCCATGAGACACTTGTGGCCGACGTTGGGGAAGAGGAGGCCTTTGGTGACGGCGATGTTGGCGGCATCCTCATCGGAGGATGAGTTGGTGGAGCTCTCGTCGGAGTCCCACTCGCGGCACACGTGGGCATCCCCGCCCTTCTTCTTGTGGTACCTCTTCTTTTCTCTCCTCTTGCCCTTTTTGTCGTCGCCCCTATCACTGTCACTAGACATAGGACATTTTGCAATAAAGTGACCGGGCTTACCACACTTGTAGCAAACCTTCTTGGAACGGGGTTTGTAGTCCTTCCCCTTCCGTTGCTTGAGGATTTGCCGAAAGCTTTTGATGATTAAGGCCATCTCCTCATTGTCGAGCTTGGAGGCGTCAATTGGTTGTCTACTTGGTGTAGACTCCTCCTTCTTCTCCTCCGTTGCCTTGAAGGCCACCGGTTGCGCCTCGGATGTGGAAGGTTCGTCAAGCTCGTTGATCTTCTTTGAGCCCTTAATCATGCATTCAAAGCTCACAAAATTCCCGATAACTTCCTCGGGGGTCATTAGTGGATATCTAGGATTACCACGAATTAATTGAACTTGAGTGGGGTTAAGGAAAATAAGAGCTCTCAAAATAACCTTAACCACCTCGTGGTCATCCCACTTTTTGCTCCCGAGGTTGCGCACTTGGTTCACCAAGGTCTTGAGCCGATTGTACATATCTTGTGGCTCCTCCCCTTGGCGAAGACGGAAGCGACCGAGCTCCCCCTCGATCGTTTCCCGCTTGGTGATCTTGGTGAGTTCATCACCCTCGTGCGCCGTCTTGAGTAGGTCCCAAATCTCCTTTGCGTTCTTCAACCCTTGTACTTTGTTGTATTCCTCCTTGCTTAGAGAGGCGAGGAGAATGGTTGCGGCTTGGGAGTTGAAGTGCTCGATTTGGGCCACTTCGTCTGTGTCATAATCCTCTCCCCTATTGATGGTACCTGTACTCCAAACTCAACAACATTCCATATACTTTTGTGGAGTGAGGTTAGATGAAATTTCATTAAATCACTCCACCTAGCATAATCTTCGCCGTCAAAAGTTGGCGGTTTGCCTAATGGAACGGAAAGTAATGGAGTATGTCTAGATGTACGGGGATAGTTTAAGGGGATCTTACTAAACTTCTTGCGCTCTTGGCGCTTAGAAGTTACGGACGGTGCATCGGAGTCAGAGGTGGACGTTGATGAAGTGTCGGTCTCGTAGTAGACCACCTTCCTCATCCTCTTGTGCTTGTCCCCACTCCGATGCGGCTTGTGAGAAGAAGATTTTTCCTTCTTCTCCTTGTGATGAGAAGAGGAAGATCTTTTCTCCTTCCGCTTGGAGGAGTTCTTCTTCCTCTCCCTTCTCTTGGTGCGGGACTCTTCCGATGAAGTGCTCCCTTGGCTTGTAGTGGGCTTGTTGTCGCCGGTCTCCATCTCCCTCTTGGTGTGATCTCCCGACATCACTTCGAGCGGTTAGGCTCTAATGAAGCACCGGGCTCTGATACCAATTGAAAGTCGCCTAGAGGGGGGTGAATAGGGCGAAACTGAAATTTACAAATATAAACACAACTACAAGCCGGGTTAGCGTTAGAGATATAAACGAGTCCGCGAGAGAGGGCGCAAAACAAATCGCAAGCAAATGAAGAGTGTGACACGCGGATTTGTTTTACCGAGGTTCGGTTCTTGCAAACCTACTCCCCGTTGAGGAGGCCACAAAGGCCGGGTCTCTTTCAACCCTTCCCTCTCTCAAACGGTCCCCCGGACCGAGTGAGCTTTTCTTCTTCTCAATCAAACGGGAACAAAACTTCCCCGCAAGGGCCACCACACAATTGGTGCCTCTTGCCTTGGTTACAATTGAGTTTTGATCACAAGAACAAGTGAGAAAGAAAGAAAGCGATCCAAGCGCAAGAGCTCAAAAGAACACGGCAAATCTCTCTCTCTAGTCACTAAAGGCTTGAGTGGAATTGGAGAGGATTTGATTTCTTTGGTGTGTCTAGAATTGAATGACTAGCTCTTGTAAGTGGTTGGAAGTTGGAAAACTTGGATGCAATGAATGGTGGGGTGGTTGGGGTATTTATAGCCTCAACCACCAAACCTGACCGTTGGTGGAGGCTGTCTGTCGATGGCGCACCGGACAGTCCGGTGCACACCGGACATGTCCGGTGCCCCCGCCACGTCATCAATGCCGTTGGATTCTGACCGTTGGAGCTGTTGACTTCTGGGCCCGCCTGGGTGTCCGGTGCACACCGGACAACTACCGTTCATTGTCCGGTGCGCCGGTATGGGCGCGCCTGACGACTGCGCGCGCAGAGCGCGCATTAAATGCGCCGCAGGTAGCCGTTGGCGCCGAAATAGCCGTTGCTCCGCTGGTACACCGGACAGTCCGGTGCACACCGGACATGTCCGGTGAATTATAGCGGAGCGGCTGCCGCGCGAACCCGAGGCTGGCGAGTTGTGGAGGCCGCGCTTCCTTGGAGCACCGGACACTGTCCGGTGTACACCGGACAGTCCGGTGAATTATAGCGCATTCCCGAAGGTGGCGAGTTCGAGTTAGAGTCCTCTGGGCGCACCGGACACTGTCCGGTGTACACCGGACAGTCCGGTGCCTCCAGCCAGAGGTGCCTTCGGTCGCCTCTTTGCTCCTTTGTTGAATCCAACACTTGATCTTTTTATTGGCTGAGTGTGAACCTTTTGCACCTGTATAACTTATACACTAGAGCAAACTAGTTAGTCCAATTATTTGTGTTGAGCAATTCAACCACCAAAATTATTTAGGAACTAGGTATAAGCCTAATTCCCTTTCATTTTTATTAGGTTATGATTCAAATACAAAGGCGTATAGAGTCTTCAACAAATTATCGGGTTTGGTTGAAGTCTCTAGCGACGTTGTATTTGATGAGACTAATGGCTCTCCAAGAGAGCAAGTTGAGCGTGATGATGTAGATGAGGATGATGTTCCAACAGACGCAATTCGTACCATGACGATTGGAGACGTGCGACCGCAGGAACACAAGGAACAAGATCAGCCTTCTTCCTCAACAATGGTGCAACCCCCAACTCAAGATGATGAACAGGTTCCTCAAGAAGAGGCGTGTGATCAAGGGGGAGCACAAGATGTCCAAGTTGAAGAGGAAGAAGCACCACAGGCCCCTCCAACTCAAGTTCGAGCGATGATTCAAAGGAACCATCCCGTCGACCAGATTTTGGGTGACATTAGCAAGGGTGTAACCACTCACTCTAGATTAGCTAATTTCTGTGAGCATTACTCTTTTGTCTCTTCTATTGAGCCTTTCAGGGTAGAAGAGGCCTTGCTAGATCCGGACTGGGTGTTGGCCATACAGGAAGATCTCAACAACTTCAAGCGAAATGAAGTTTGGACACTGGTGCCGCGTCCCAAGCAAAATGTTGTGGGAACCAAGTGGGTGTTCCGCAACAAACAGGACGAGCACGGGGTGGTGACAAGGAACAAGGCTCGACTTGTGGCAAAAGGTTAAGCCCAAGTCGCAGGTTTGGACTTTGAGGAGACTTTCGCTCCTGTGGCTAGGCTAGAGTCGATTCGTATTTTGTTAGCCTATGCCGCTCACCATTCTTTCAGGTTGTTCCAAATGGACGTGAAGAGCGCTTTCCTCAACAGGCCAATCAAGGAGGAGGTGTACGTGGAGCAACCCCCTGGCTTTGATGATGAACGGTACCCCGACCATGTGTGTAAGCTCTCTAAGGCGCTCTATGGACTTAAGCAAGCACCAAGAGCATGGTATGAATGCCTTAGAGACTTTTTAATTGCAAAAACTTTCAAGGTTGGGGAAGCCGATCCAACTCTTTTCACTAAGACTTGTGACGGTGATCTATTTGTGTGCCAAATATATGTCGATGACATAATATTTGGTTCTACTAACCAAAAGTCTTGTGAAGAGTTTAGCAGGGTGATGACTCAAAAATTTGAGATGTCAATGATGGGCGAGTTGAACTACTTCCTTGGGTTCCAAGTGAAGCAACTCAAGGACTAGGGATGAAAACGGTCGGAAACGGTCGGTAAACACTAAAACCATTACCGTTTTCATATTTTTTATCGGAAACGAAATCGAAAACGGTAACTCCGGAAACGGAAACGATATCGGTATTTCGAAAACATCGGAAACGAAAGTTCGGTGCGGAAAATACACCGGTAACGGTCGAAAACTAAAATACGATCGGTAAACATATCAAACCTCACAATACAACAAAGTTGACAAAAGATCACAAAGACCACAAGTTCACAATTTATGATATAACAAGTTCACAATATAACAAGTTCACAAGGATCACAAATTTATAATATAAAAAGTTTACAAAGATAACAAGTTCACAGTATAACAAGTTCATAAAAATCACAAGTTTACAGACTCAAAGTTCACAATTCACAATATCCACTCAATTTAGCTGACATGGCATGCTTACTCATGAAATATGTTTTCCTCACATAAAGAGTTTTTTCACAACCTCACAGAAATGCCCTAAAATCTAGTGTGTGGAAAAGACAGACTGTTGGCTCTCTATCATTATATATTACTAATACATAACATGTGCATAGAAAAGGGTGGATTCGTTTGAGAGACCAAATGATTAATCTCAACTGTCTTCCAACACCATTTATCCCAAAAAAAATCTTAAAACGTCCAAAAAATACAAAAGTAAGTAATCCTTATCCAGAGACGTATAGGTGATGCGAAAAAAATCAAATACTGGAAAATTCCGAAAAAAATTCCGAGACACAATTCCGGAAATTTCCGAGACACAAATCCGGTAATTTCTGACAAATACCGATAACCGAAGGAAACAGTCGGTAAAACACAACGCCGATTCCGATACCGATTCCGATAGAAAATTCCGAAAACCGATTCCGTTTTCGAAAAATACCATTACCGGTGAATCCGATCGAAAAATTTCGAAATCGGTTTCCGAAAAATTCCGAAACCATTTTCATCCCTATCAAGGACGGCACTTTCATCTCCCAAACGAAGTATACGCAAAACTTGCTCAAGCGGTTTGGGATGAAGGACGCCAAGCCCGCAAAGACTCCAATGGGAACTGACGGACTCGTCGACCTCAACAAAGGAGGTAAGTCCGTTGACCAAAAAGCATACCGGTCCATGATAGGTTCCTTGCTTTATTTATGTGCTAGTAGACCGGATATTATGCTTAGCGTATGCATGTGTGCTAGATTTCAATCCGATCCAAGGGAGTGTCACTTAGTGGCCGTGAAGCGAATTCTTAGATATTTAGTCGCTACGCCTTGCTTCAGGATCTGGTATCCAAAGGGGTTTACCTTTGACTTGATTGGATATTCAGACTCCGATTATGCTGGATGTAAGGTCAATAGGAAGAGTACATCAGGGACGTGCCAATTCCTAGGAAGGTCCCTGGTGTCGTGGAGTTCTAAGAAACAAACCTCCGTTGCCCTATCCACCGCTGTGGCCGAGTACGTTGCCGCAGGGTAGTGTTGCGCGCAACTACTTTGGATGAGGCAAACCTCCGGGACTTTGGCTACAATCTGAGCAAAGTCCCACTCCTATGTGACAATGAGAGTGCTATCCGCATGGCGGACAATCCTGTTGAGCACAGCCGCACAAAGCACATTGACATCCGGCATCACTTTTTGAGAGACCACCAGCAAAAGGGAGATATCAAAGTGTTTTATGTTAGCACCGAGAACCAGCTAGCCGATATCTTTACCAAGCCTTTAGATGAAAAGACCTTTTGCAGGCTGCGTAATGAGCTAAATGTCTTAGATTCGCGGAACTTGGATTGATGTGTAGCATACATGTGTATTATGCCTTGATCATGTTCCCTTATGCATATTGTTGTTTATTTATGGTGCTCAAGTTGTACAAACACTCCCCAGACCTCAAAAGTCCATGTGTAAGTGGTGCACATATTTAGGGGGAGATATGCTACAACTTGACCCTTTGAGACTAACCGTGTGCTTGAGTTTACCTGATTTAGTCTCAAAGGTGGATTGAAAGGGAAAGGTGAACTTGGACCATGCAAGACTTCCACTGCACTCCGATGAGAGGGTAACTCACTCCAAGTTCATCTCATATTCTTATTGCCTTTTTACTCTTATTTGAAGATTTTGGTGAGGCAATGGG
Source organism: Zea luxurians (assembly GCA_029449295.1). Taxonomy (NCBI): domain Eukaryota; kingdom Viridiplantae; phylum Streptophyta; class Magnoliopsida; order Poales; family Poaceae; genus Zea; species Zea luxurians. The sequence goes on along the minus strand of JAOPSE010000032.1, from coordinate 19,515,833 downwards.
GTTTAGGGGCCAAGATTGATCCCGTTTTGGTGCTTGATGCCAAAGGGGGAGAAAATAAGGCCAAAGCAAGAAATGGATCAGCTACCACTTGAGAATTTTGAAAATAATAGAAATAGAGCTTTTGGTTTGTCAAAATACTCTTATTGTCTCTTATTGTCAAATGTTGGTCTCTTGTTGGGATAATGGTTGATTATGGGAAAAAGGGGGAGTTATTGAATTCTTGATCAATTTCTCTTGAAATACCTCTCTCTATGTCTCAACAAGTGTGTTTGACTTAGAGATAGGAAATTGAGTTTGATTTGCGAAAACAAACCAAGTGGTGGCAAAGAATGATCCAAATATGTCAAATTTGAATCAAAACAAATTTGTGTTCTCATTTGCATTGATGTTGCAGTTCTTTTAGTTGCTTTTTGTTGTGTTGGCATAAATCACCAAAAAGGGGGAGATTGAAAGGGAAATGTGCCCTTGGGCCATTTCTAAGTATTTTGGTGATCATGTGCCAACACAAATGGTTTAAGTGTGAAACTATGTCAAATGGTGGAAGAAGTGCAAAATCAACACAAAGGTATGATTCAAGACTTAGTACATTGGTTTTTGTGTACTAACATATTTGTCTAAGTGTTAGAATCAGAGAAAATACAATTGGAAAAGACTTGGCTCGAGCAGCCAAGACTCTGCTCAGTCTGGGTGCACCGGACAGTGTCCGGTGGTGCACCGGACAGTGTCTGGTGTGCCAGGCTGGCGTCTGGTCAACTGGCTGCTCTCGGGTCTCGACGGCGGCGTACGGCTATAAATCACCGGACTGTCCGGTGGTGCACCGGACAGTGTCCGGTGAGTCGGCTGCGGCGAAGTCGCCGCTCTCGGGAACCAAGTCAACAGCGTACGGCTATAATTCACCGGACTGTCCGGTGAGGCACCGGACTGTCCGGTGAACCAACGATCGGCCGGGCCAACGGTCGGCCGCGCAATTCACGCGTGACACATGGCCGAGCCAACGGTCGGATGGGAGCACCGGACTGTCCGGTGTGCACCGGACAGTGTCTGGTGCGCCATCGGCTCCAAGTCTCCAACGGTCGGCTGCGCCAGAATAGGAAAGAAATCCGCACCGGACTGTCCGATGCGCTAGTCGACAGAAGGCAAGAATTTCCTTCCTAGATTGCTCTCAACGGCTCCTAGCTGCCTTGGGGCTATAAAAGGAACCCCTAGGCGCATGGAGGAGTACACCAAGCATACTTTGAGCATTCTTGATCATTCACACTCCGTCTTTGCGCACTCGTCTGTCATTCTTAGTGATTTGAGCTCCGTTCTAGTGAGAACCTTGTGATATTCATTTGAGCTCAAGTCTTGGCCGTGTGTGTGCGTTTTTGCTGTGGATTTGTGTGTGTTGCTTCCCTCCCTTACTCTAGTGCTTTCACTTTGATTCTCATTGTAAGGGCGAGAGACTCCAAGTTGTGGAGATTCCTCGCAAACGGGAAAGAGTAAAGAAAAAAGAACAATGTGGTATTCAAGTCGATCATCGGATCACTTGAGAGGGGTTGAGTGCAACCCTCGTCCGTTGAGACGCCACAACATGGAGTAGGCAAGTGTTGTACTTGGCCGAACCACGGGATAAATCCTCGTGTCTCTTGTGCTTGTTCTCACTGTGTCTATTGTGCTTCACAAGAGCTCTCCTTAGCCACTTGAGTTTATTGTGCTAACTCCTAATCAAGTTTTGTGGCTTTAAGTTTCAAGTTTTTACAGGATCACCTATTCACCCCCCCCCCTCTAGGTGCTCTCAGATATAACCAGATTTTCATGGCCGAAGAGGATGCGTCTAAAACGACCTTTATATGTCCAGGCTTCATTGGTTTATTTGAATGGGTTGTCATGACATTCGGTCTTAAAAATGCTGGTGCTACTTATCAGAGGGCTATGAATCTGATCTTCCATGAGTTGTTAGGAAACACTGTGGAAGTCTACATTGATGATATTGTAGTCAAATCGGCTGAGTTTAGTTCTCATATAGCTGATTTGCGCAAAGCCTTTGATAAAATGCGTCGGTATGGTTTGAAAATGAACCCACGTAAGTGTGCTTTTGGAGTGTCGGCTGGTAAGTTTTTAGGATTTGTCATCCATTAACATGGTATAGAAATAGACCCTGACTGAATCAAGTCTATTCGGAATGTGGGGCCTCCGACTTGTAAGGTCGAAGTGCAGAAGTTTCTCGGCAAGGTGAATTATTTACGGAGGTTTATTTCTAACCTAGCCGGGAAGATTGATGCCTTCACCCCTATCCTTTGGCTTAAGAATGATGCCAAATTCACTTGGGGGCAGAGCAGCAGGAAGCATTTGATCTCATTAAAAAATACTTGTCTTGGCTCCCGTGTTAAAAGCACCACAAGTAGGAGTGATAGTCGCCTAGAGGGGGGGTGAATAGGGCGAAACTGAATTTACAAAAAATAATCACAACTACAAGCCGGGTTAGCGTTAGAAATATAAACGAGTCCGCGAGAGAGGGCGCAAAACAAATCGCAAGCGAATAAGGGTGTGACACGCGGATTTGTTTTACCGAGGTTCGGTTCTCGCAAACCTACTCCCCGTTGAGGAGGCCACAAAGGCCGGGTCTCTTTCAACCCTTCCCTCTCTCAAACGATCCCACGGATCGAGTGAGCTTTCTCTTCTTCTCAATCAACCGGGAACAAAACTTCCCCGCAAGGGCCACCACACAATTGGTGCCTCTTGCCTTGGTTACAATTGAGTTTGATCACAAGAACAAGTGAGGAAGAAAAGAATGCGATCCAAGCGCAAGAGCTCGAAAGAACACAAGCAAATCACTCTCTCTAGTCACTATGGTGTTGTGTGGAATTTGGAGAGGACTTGATCTATTTAGTGTGTCTAGAATTGAATGCTAGAGCTCTTGTAGTAGTTGAGAAGTGGAAAACTTGGATGGCAATGAATGTGGGGTGGTTGGGGTATTTATAGCCTCAACCACCAAAAGTGACCGTTGCTGGAAGCTGTCTGTTCGATGGCGCACCGGACAGTCCGGTGCCCCCGCCACGTCACCATTGCCGTTGGATTCTGACCGTTGGAGCTTCTGACTTCTGGGCCCTCCTGGGTGTCCGGTGCACACCGGACATGTACTGTTTGATGTCCGGTGCACCGGTATGGGCGATCCTGACGACTGCGCGCGCTGCGCGCGCATTAAATGCACCGCAGGGAGCCGTTGGCGCCGTAGAGAGCCGTTGCTCCGCTGGCACACCGGACAGTCCGGTGAACACCGGACAGTCCGGTGAATTTTAGCGGAGCGGCTGCCGCGCGAACCCGAGGCTGGCGAGTTCCGGAGACCGCGCTTCCTTGGAGCACCGGACATGTCCGGTGCACACCGGACAGTCCGGTGAATTATAGCGTGCCGGCTTCCGAGAATTCCCGAGGGCGAAGAGTTTGAGTTGGAGTCCTCTGGGCGCACCGGACACTGTCCGGTGCACACCGGACAGTCCGGTGCCTCCAGCCAGAGGTGCCCTCGATTGCCCCCTTGCTCCTTTGTTGAATCCAACACTTGGTCTTTTTATTGACTGAATGTGAACCTTTTGCACCTGTATAACTTATGCACTAGAGCAAACTAGTTAGTCCAATATTTGTGTTGGGCAATTCAACCACCAAAATTATTTGGGAACTAGGTGTAAGCCTAATTCCCTTTCAATCTCCCCCTTTTTGGTGATTGATGCCAACACAAACCAAAGCAAATATAGAAGTGCATAATTGAACTAGTTTGCTTAAATGTAAGTGCAAAGGTTGCTTGGAATTGAGCCAATGTAAATACTTTCATGATGTGCATGGATTGTTTTCTTGTTTTTGACATATTGGATCACATTTGCACCAAAAGTTTTGTTTTTGCAAATTCTTTTGTAAATTCCTTTCAAAGTCTTTTTGCAAGATAGTCAAAGGTAAATGAATAAGATTTTGCAAAGCATTTTCAAGTTTTGAAATTTTCTTCCTTTGTTCAAATGCTTTTCCTTTGACTAAACAAAACTCCCCCTCAAAATAAGGTCTCCTCTTAGTGTTCAAGAGGGTTTTAAGACATCAATGTGAAAATACTAGTTGTGCGGTCCTTTTGCTTTGGGCTCATATTTTCTCCCCCTTTGGCATGAATCGCCAAAAACGGAATCATCAGAGCCCAATGAAGTACTTTCTCCCCCTTTGGTCATAAAATGAATGAGTGAAGATTATACCAAAGTTGGAGAGTGATGTGGAGCGACGGCGAAGGATGAGTAGTAGAGTGGAGTGGAAGCCTTGTCTTTGCCGAAGACTCCTATTCCCTTTCAATATCCCTATGACTTGGTTTGAAATACACTTGAAAACGCAATAGTCATAGCATATATAAAAGAGACATGATCAAAGGTATATTCATGTGCTATGTGTGCAAGTTTAGCAAAAGAAATTCCTAGAATCAAGAATATTGAGCTCATGCCTAAGTCGGGTAAAAGATTGTTCATCAAGTGCCTTGGTAAAGATATCGGCTAATTGATCTTTAGTGTTAATGTAAGAAATCTCGATATCCCCCTTTTGTTGGTGATCCCGAAGAAAATGATACCGAATGGCTATGTGTTTAGTGCGGCTATGCTCGACGGGATTGTCGGCCATTTTGATTGCACTCTCATTATCACATAGCAAGGGGACTTTGGTTAATTTGTAACCGTAGTCCCGCAGGGTTTGCCTCATCCAAAGCAATTGCGCGCAACAATGGCCTGCGGCAATGTACTCGGCTTCGGCGGTAGAAAGAGCGACCGAATTTTGCTTCTTTGAAGCCCAAGACACCAAGGATCTTCCCAAGAACTGGCAAGTCCCCGATGTGCTCTTCCTATTAATCCTACACCCCGCCCAATCGGCATCCGAATATCCAATCAAATCAAAAGTGGATCCCCGAGGGTACCAAAGCCCAAACTTAGGAGTATAAGCCAAATATCTCAAGATTCGTTTCACGGCCGTAAGGTGTGATTCCTTAGGGTCGGCTTGGAATCTTGCACACATGCAAACGGAAAGCATAATGTCCGGTCGAGATGCACATAAATAAAGCAATGAACCAATCATCGACCGGTATACCTTTTGATCCACGGACTTACCTCCCGTGTCGAGGTCGAGATGCCCATTTGTTCCCATGGGTGTCTTGATGGGTTTGGCATCCTTCATTCCAAACTTGCTTAGGATATCTTGAGTATACTTCGTTTGGCTAATGAAGGTCCCCTCGTGGAGTTGCTTGACTTGAAATCCTAGAAAATTCTTCAACTCCCCCATCATTGACATCTCGAATTTTTGTGTCATGATCCTACTAAATTCTTCACATGTAGATTTGTTAGTAGACCCAAATATGATATCATCAACATAAATTTGGCATACAAACAAATCATTATCAAGAGTTTTAGTGAATAAAGTAGGATCGGCTTTGCCGACTTTGAAGCCATTTGCAATAAGGAAGTCTCTAAGGCATTCATACCATGCTCTTGGGGCTTGCTTAAGCCCATAAAGCGCCTTAGAGAGCCTATAAACATGGTTAGGATACTCACTGTCTTCAAAGCCGGGAGGTTGCTCAACATAGACCTCCTCCTTGATTGGTCCATTGAGGAAGGCACTCTTCACGTCCATTTGATAAAGCTTGAAGCCATGGTAAGTAGCATAGGCCAATAATATACGAATTGACTCAAGCCTAGCTACGGGTGCATAGGTTTCACCAAAATCCAAACCTTCGACTTGTGAATACCCCTTGGCCACGAGTCGAGCTTTGTTCCTTGTCACCACACCATGCTCGTCTTGCTTGTTGCAGAAGACCCACTTGGTTCCTACAACATTTTGATTAGGACGTGGAACTAAGTGCCATACCTCGTTCCTCGTGAAATTGTTGAGCTCCTCTTGCATCGCCATCACCCAATCCGAATCTTGAAGTGCTTCCTCTACCCTGTGTGGCTCAATAGAGGAAACAAACGAGTAATGCTCACAAAAATGCGCAACACGAGATCGAGTAGTTACCCCCTTATGAATGTCGCCGAGGATGGTGTCGACGGGGTGATCTCGTTGTATTGCTTGGTGGACTCTTGGGTGTGGCGGCCTTGGTGGTTCATCCTCCTTGTCTTCATCATTTGAATCTCCCCCTTGATCGTTGCCGTCATTTTGAGGTGGCTCATCTTCTTGATCTTCTTGTTCAACATCTTGAGCCTCATCCTCAATTTGAGTCGGTGGAGATGCTTGCTTGGAGGAGGATGGTTGATCTTGTGCATGTGGAGGCTCTTCGGATTCCTTAGGACACACATCCCCAATGGACATGTTCCTTAGTGCTATGCATGGAGCCTGTTCTTCACCTATATCATCAAGATCAACTTGCTCTACTTGAGAGCCGTTAGTCTCATCAAACACAACGTCACAAGAAACTTCAACAAGTCCTGAGGACTTGTTAAAGACTCTATATGCCCTTGTGTTTGAGTCATATCCTAGTAAAAAGCCTTCTACAGTTTTAGGAGCAAATTTAGATTTTCTACCTCTTTTGACAAGAATAAAACATTTGCTACCAAAAACTCTAAAATATGAAATGTTTGGCTTTTTACCGGTTAGGAGTTCATAAGATGTCTTCTTGAGGATTCGGTGAAGATATAACCGGTTGATGGCGTAGCAGGCGGTGTTGACCGCCTCGGCCCAAAACCGATCCGGTGTCTTGTATTCATCAAGCATGGTTCTTGCCATGTCCAATAGAGTTCGATTCTTCCTCTCCACTACACCATTTTGTTGTGGAGTGTAGGGAGAAGAGAACTCATGCTTGATGCCTTCCTCCTCAAGAAAGCCTTCAATTTGAGAGTTCTTGAACTCCGTCCCATTGTCGCTTCTAATTTTCTTGATCCTTAAGCCGAACTCATTTTGAGCTCGTCTTAAGAATCCTTTTAAGGTCTCTTGGGTTTGTGATTTTTCCTGCAAAAAGAATACCCAAGTGAAGCGAGAATAATCATCCACAATTACAAGACAATACTTACTACCGCTGATGCTTATGTAAGCGATCGGGCCGAATAAATCCATGTGTAGGAGCTCCAGTGGCCTGTCGGTAGTCATGATGTTTTTGTGTGGATGATGGACACCAACTTGCTTCCCGGCTTGGCATGCGCTACAAATCCTGTCTTTCTCAAAATGAACATTGGTTAGTCCTAAAATGTGTTCTCCCTTTAGAAGCTTGTGAAGATTCTTCATTCCAACATGGGCTAGTCGGTGGTGCCAGAGCCAACCTAAGTTAGTCTTAGCAACTAAGCAAGTGTCGAGTTCAGCTCTATCAAAATCTACCAAGTATAGCTGACCCTCTAACACTCCCTTAAATGCTACTGAATCATCACTTCTTCTAAAGACAGTAACACCAGTATCAGTAAAAAGACAGTTGTAGCCCATTTGACATAATTGGGATACGGAAAGCAAATTGTAATCTAAAGAATCTATAAGAAAAACATTGGAAATAGTATGGTCAGGAGATATAGCAATTTTACCCAAACCTTTGACCAAACCTTGATTTCCATCCCCGAATGTGATAGCTCGTTGGGGATCTTGGTTTTTCTCATATGAGGAGAACATCCTTTTCTCCCCTGTCATGTGGTTTGTGCACCCGCTGTCGAGTATCCAACTTGAGCCCCCGGATGCATAAACCTACAAAACAAGTTTAGTTCTTTGTTTTAGGTACCCAAACGGTTTTGGGTCCTTTGGCATTAGAAACGAGAACCTTGGGTACCCAAACACAAGTCTTGGAGCCCTTGTGTTTGCCCCCAACAATTTTGGCAACTACCTTGCCGGATTTGTTAGTTAGAACATAAGATGCATCAAAAGTTTTAAATGAGATGCTATGATCATTTGATGCATTAGGAATTTTCTTTCTAGGCAACTTGGCACAGGTTGGTTGCCTAGAACTAGATGTCTCACCCTTATACATGAAAGCATGATTAGGGCCAGAGTGAGACTTCCTAGAATGAATTTTCCTAATCTTGCTCTCAGGATAGCCGGCAGGGTACAAAATGTAACCCTCGTTATCCTGAGGCATGGGAGCCTTGCCCTTAACAAAGTTAGATAAGTTCTTTGGAGGGGCATTAATTTTGACATTGTCTCCCCTTTGGAAGCCAATGCCATCCTTAATGCCAGGGCGTCTCCCATTATAGAGCATGCTTCTAGCAAGTTTAAATTTTTCATTTTCTAAGTCATGCTCTCTAATCTTAGCATTAAGTTGTGCTATGTGATCATTTTGTTTTTTAATTAAGGCTAGGTGATCATGGATAGCATCAACATTAATATCTCTACATCTAGTACAAATGGAAATATGCTCAGTAGATGTAGAAGGTTTGCAAGATTTCAATTCAATGACCTTAGCATGCAACAAATCATTCTTAGTTCTAAGGTCCGAAATAGTAGCATTGCAAACATCAAAATCCTTAGCCTTAGCAGTTAGTTTCTCATTCTCATTTCTAAGGCTAGTGATAGAAACATTCAACTCATCAATCCTAGTAAGCAAATCAACATTATCATTTCTAGGATCAATGCAAACATGAGAATCAACCTTAGCAATTAATCTAGCATTCTCATTTCTAAGGTTATTAATGGTCTCATGGCAAGTGCTTAGCTCACTAGACAATTTTTCACATTTTTCTACCTCTAGAGCATAAGCATTTTTAACCTTAACATGTTTCTTGTTTTCCTTGATTAGGAAGTCCTCTTGGGAGTCCAAGAGATCATCCTTTTCATGGATGGCACTAATTAGCTCATTTAATTTTTCCTTTTGTTCCATGTTAAGGTTGGCAAAAAGAATACGCAAATTATCCTCCTCATTTTTATCATCATCCTCATCACTAGATGTTTCATATTTAGTGGAGGACCTTGATTTTACCTTCTTTTTGCCGTCCTTGGCCATGAGACACTTGTGGCCGACGTTGGGGAAGAGGAGGCCCTTGGTGACGGCGATGTTGGCGGCGTCCTCGTCGTCGGAGGAGTCGCTTGAGCTTTCGTCGGAGTCCCACTCCCGACAAACATGGGCATCGCCGCCCTTCTTCTTGTAGTATCTCTTCTTCTCCTTCCTCTTGCCCTTCTTGTCGTTGCCCCTGTCACTATCACTAGACATAGGACATTTTGCAATAAAATGACCGGGCTTACCACACTTGTAGCAAACCTTCTTGGAACGGGATTTGTAATCCTTCCCCTTCCGTTGCTTGAGGATTTGCCGAAAGCTTTTGATGATTAGGGCCATCTCCTCGTTGTCGAGCTTGGAGGCGTCAATTGGTTGTCTACTTGGTGTAGACTCCTCCTTCTTATCCTCCGTTGCCTTGAAGGCCACCGGTTGCGCCTCGGATGTGGAAGGCTCGTCAAGCTCGTTGATCTTCTTTGAGCCCTTAATCATGCATTCAAAGCTTACAAAATTCCCGATAACTTCCTCGGGAGTCATTAGCGGATATCTAGGATTACCACGAATTAATTGAACTTGTGTGGGGTTAAGGAAAATAAGGGCTCTTAGAATAACCTTAACCACCTCATGGTCATCCCATTTTGCGCTCCCGAGGTTGCGCACTTGGTTCACCAAGGTCTTGAGCCGGTTGTACATGTCTTGTGGCTCCTCCCCTTGGCGAAGACGAAAGCGACCGAGCTCCCCCTCGATCGTTTCCCGTTTGGTGATTTTGGTGAGTTCATCACCTTCGTGCGCCGTCTTGAGTAGGTCCCAAATCTCCTTTGCGTTCTTCAACCTTGCACCTTGTTGTATTCCTCCTTGCTTAGTGAGGCGAGGAGAATGGTTGCGACTTGGGAGTTGAAGTGCTCGATTTGGGCCACTTCATCCGTGTCATAGTCCTCATCCCCTACGGATGGTACCTGTACACCATACTCAACAACATCCCATATACTTTTGTGGAGAGAGGTTAGATGAAATCGCATTAAATTACTCCACATAGCATAATCTTCACCATTAAAAGTTGGTGGTTTGCCTAATGGGACGGAAAGTAAAGGTGTATGTTTAGGAATGCGAGGGTAGCGTAGGGGAATCTTACTATACTTCTTACGCTCTTGGCGTTTAGAAGTGACGGACGCCGCGTCGGAGCCGGAGGTGGATGTCGATGAAGTGTCGGTCTCGTAGTAGACCACCTTCCTCATCCTTTTGTGCTTGTCCCCACTCCGATGCGGCTTGTGAGAAGAAGATTTTTCCTTCTTCTCCTTGTGGTGAGAAGAGGAAGATCTTTTCTCCTTCCGCTTGGAGGAGTTCTTCTTCTTCTCCCTTCTCTTGGTGCGGGACTCTTCCGATGAAGTGCTCCCTTGGCTTGTAGTGGGCTTGTTATCGCCGGTCTCCATCTCCCTCTTGGTGTGATCTCCCGACATCACTTCGAGCGGTTAGGCTCTAATGAAGCACCGGGCTTTGATACCAATTGATAGTCGCCTAGAGGGGGGGTGAATAGGGCAAAACTGAATTTACAAAAAATAATCACAACTACAAGCCGGGTTAGCGTTAGAAATATAAACGAGTCCGCGAGAGAGGGCGCAAAACAAATCGCAAGCGAATAAGGGTGTGACACGCGGATTTGTTTTACCGAGGTTCGGTTCTCGCAAACCTACTCCCCGTTGAGGAGGCCACAAAGGCCGGGTCTCTTTCAACCCTTCCCTCTCTCAAACGATCCCACGGATCGAGTGAGCTTTCTCTTCTTCTCAATCAACCGGGAACAAAACTTCCCCGCAAGGGCCACCACACAATTGGTGCCTCTTGCCTTGGTTACAATTGAGTTTGATCACAAGAACAAGTGAGGAAGAAAAGAATGCGATCCAAGCGCAAGAGCTCGAAAGAACACAAGCAAATCACTCTCTCTAGTCACTATGGTGTTGTGTGGAATTTGGAGAGGACTTGATCTATTTAGTGTGTCTAGAATTGAATGCTAGAGCTCTTGTAGTAGTTGAGAAGTGGAAAACTTGGATGGCAATGAATGTGGGGTGGTTGGGGTATTTATAGCCTCAACCACCAAAAGTGACCGTTGCTGGAAGCTGTCTGTTCGATGGCGCACCGGACAGTCCGGTGTACACCGGACAGTCCGGTGCCCCCGCCACGTCACCATTGCCGTTGGATTCTGACCGTTGGAGCTTCTGACTTCTGGGCCCTCCTGGGTGTCCGGTGCACACCGGACATGTACTGTTTGATGTCCGGTGCACCGGTATGGGCGATCCTGACGACTGCGCGCGCTGCGCGCGCATTAAATGCACCGCACGGAGCCGTTGGCGCCGCAGAGAGCCGTTGCTCCGCTGGCACACCGGACAGTCCGGTGAACACCGGACAGTCCGGTGAATTTTAGCGGAGCGGCTGCCGCGCGAACCCGAGGCTGGCGAGTTCCGGAGACCGCGCTTCCTTGGAGCACCGGACATGTCCGGTGCACACCGGACAGTCCGGTGAATTATAGCGTGCCGGCTTCCGAGAATTCCCGAGGGCGAAGAGTTTGAGTTGGAGTCCTCTGGGCGCATCGGACACTGTCCGGTGCACACCGGACAGTCCGGTGCCTCCAGCCAGAGGTGCCCTCGATTGCCCCCTTGCTCCTTTGTTGAATCCAACACTTGGTCTTTTTATTGACTGAATGTGAACCTTTTGCACCTGTATAACTTATGCACTAGAGCAAACTAGTTAGTCCAATATTTGTGTTGGGCAATTCAACCACCAAAATTATTTGGGAACTAGGTGTAAGCCTAATTCCCTTTCAAGGAGCACCATTCAGATTATACATTGCAGCTGAAGATAAGGTTATTGGGGCTGTCCTGACACAAGAAACTAAAGGAAAGGAGCATGTGGTGACATATCTAAGTCGGAGGTTGGTGGATGCTGAAACAAGGTACACTTTTATTGAAAGGTTATGCTTATGCTTGTTTTATGCATGCACCAAGTGTAGATGTTATTTACTGTCTAATCATTGCACTGTTTCTGGTCAAGCCGATGTAATCAAATACATGTTGCATAACCCAATTATGAGTGGTAGAATTGGTAAGTGGGCTTATGCACTTATAGAATATGACTTGGCTATGAACCATTGAAATCTATGAAAGGCTAGGTCATAGCGGATTTTATTGTAGAACATCGGATTTATGATATTCATAAACTAGACATGACATACCTCACTATTACTCCTTGGACTTTATATTTTGATGGATCGGTTTGCAATGAAGGGCAAGGCATTGGCATCGTACTTGTTTCACCAAGTGATGTCTCCTTCGACTTCTCTAGCCGATTGAAAACTTATTGCACTAATAATCAAGCCGAATATGAGGCCCTCTTATTCGGTTTGAAACTCTTAAATTGTATGGGAGTAAAACATGTGAAGGCATTTGGTGATTCTCAGCTGGTCGTCCAACAGGTGTTAGAAGAATATCAATGTTTTGATGGCACTTTAAATAGTTACCTTGAAAAATGTTGGAGCATAATCCATTCTTTTGACGAATTCAGTATTCGTCATATCTCTAGAGTTGAGAATCATAGAGCTAACAATTTGGCACAAGATGCATCAGGTTATCGGATAAAGCAAGGGAGATTTCACAACACTGAAAATCTGATAACTAGTACAGGGCCAAATCACCAGGCCGCGGACCGTCCGCGTGAAGGCGCCGGACCGTCCGGGGTTACCAGGAAGGTTCTCCTAATCGATTCGGCCGATAATGAAGCCGATGCAAGTGATTGGAGGACGCCCATAACAAATTATTTACGAAATCCCAATGTCAGGACAGATAAGAACATTCGGTGTACAACTTTCAAGTATGTTTTGATGGGTGATGAACTATACCGCCGAACAGTCAACGACGTCCTGCTTAAGTGCTTGGGCCCAGATGATGCTATATATTAGCCATGGCCGAAGTGCATGAAGGAATTTATGGTACCCATCAATCGGCTCCAAAGATGAAATGGCTGTTGCGAAGGTCTGGTTTTTATTGGCCTAACATGATAGCTGATTGTTTCAAGTACTATAAGGGTTGCCAAGTGTGTCAAAAATTCGGCGACCTACAGTTGGTCCCTGCAGCCGAATTACATCCCATCATCAAGCCTTGGCCTTTCAGAGGATGAGGATTAGACTTTATTGGAGAAATTCATCCTTCATCATCAAAGGGGCATCGGTTCGTGTTAATTGCCACTGACTACTTTACGAAATGGACTGAAGTCGTTGCTCTGAAGAACATGACACACAAGGAGGTAATTGAGTTCATAATTGAACATATCATTCATAAATTCGGCATTCCCCAGACCTTGACTACAGATCAAGGGACTTCTTTTATGTCAAAGGAGGTACGTGAATTTGCTGAATTATATAGAATTAAGCTGCTTAATTCATCTCCATATTATGCTCAGGCCAATGGACAGGCCGAGTCTAGTAATAAGACATTGATTAATTTGATAAAAAAAGAAGATATCTGATATTCCTAAACATTGGCATAAGATTTTGTCCGAAGCTTTATGGGCTCATAGAATATCTAAACATAGTGCTACTAAAGTATCTCCTTTTGAGCTTGTCTATGGGCAGGAAGCAGTGTTGCCTGTGGAAATAAGTTTGAATGCTGTTAGGTTCATCAGACAAAATGATCTAACTGTCACTGATTATTATAATTCAATGATGGATAATATTGATGAGGTGACCGACAAGAGGGTGATAGCTTTGGGAGCAATAGAAATGGACAAGATTATGGTAGCCAGAGCCTACAACAAGAAGGTCAAAGCAAAATCATTTCAAGTAGGGGACCTGGTGTGGAAGACCATCCTGTCTCTAAGGAATAAAGATCGGAAGTTTGGAAAATAGTCGCCAAGCTAGGAGGGTCCTTATAAAGTAAAACAAGTGATGTTTGGTAACGCTTATTTACTACAAACATTACAAGGCAAGGATTTACCTAAGGCTTTGAATGGGCGTTTCCTCAAACAGTACCATCCTAGTGTGTGGCAAGATGCCTAAGAGAACCGATGTAATCACATCGAGTTAATTGCTTTTGGTTTGCTCAGCTCCACCAAAAGGCAGGGGGCATATGTTGGGCACCAAATTGAGGTGCGGACAGTCCGACCCTGAGACCGGACGGTCCCCGGTCCGGACGGTCCGCGCCTGTGGGCCGGACGGTCCGCGCGTGCGCAGAGCAGTTTAGGGTTCCGAGTTTTGTGCTACGGTTGTTAGCTAGATTCGTGGGATTCGCTCGAAAATTAGTTTGTAAAGGGTTCAGTCCCCCTCCTCTATAAATAGAGAGGTATACGGCCGATTTGAACAACGAATCGAACCCACAATCAATACAATTTACATTTATTCTTAGGAGTAGTTCTAGTCTAGTTCTAGTTTAGTCTTCCAATCCCCAAACCCTCCGCTTCTCTTCGACTCTACGTCGATTAGAGGAGTCTAGGTCGGTCTGCCCGAGCTAGACACCACCTAGGATCTCTACTCCCCGACGGGGTCCCTCCCGGGAGCGAGATCCAGGCGCCGCCGACGATCCTCCGCCGCCCCGGCGCACGCGCGGACCGTCCGGCTCTAGGGCGCGGACCGTCCGGCCATCAGGCAGGGAACCCTAGCTCCTGCACCAGGTCGCGGACCGTCCGGCCCTGTGCCGTGGACCGTCCGCGCCTGACTAGAGAGCACCGCCGCCTCGCGCCAGGTCGCGGACCGTCCGGCCCTGTGCCACGAACCGTCCGCGCCTGACCAGAGAGCACCGCCGCTGGTTCTTTTGAGTGATTGGCGCCTCCCGAAAAGGTGTCAACAGATATACTCATATATCTATATCTGTGGCATTTCGTTTTTTTAAATGTGGTCTCCGGTGATGAGGCATGACGACGTGTGACAGAATAGGTGCATCTGAGAAACTACTACGGCCATTTTACTTTGCCAGGTGGTCAAACCATGTTGTTATGCAAATGCAAAATCATATACGAATGATGTTTTTTCATATTTTTGGAAGAATACTGTGTATTCTCAAATACTACAATATTATTGGCTAAGCTAGCTAAAATCTGAAGCATTGCGAGTTTATATCTGGCCAAGGAAATGGAAGATTGCCGATTGCAATATAGATTTTGATTATCACTACTTCCTCCTTTGAGTTTATTAGGAAAAAAATATCACATTTCCTCTACTAGTAATCATTATTCACTGTATTAATTTACGAGCAGGAAAAGGCTGTGTTTCCTATGCAAAAGAAGAGACCCACACCACACGCACGCCGAGAAGCAAGAAGCCGTGCCGAGGCACGAAAACAGTACTAGTATCCAGTACTACGCACCTAGCATCGATCTCTTCGCCCGTTCTTCAGGAAATTCAGAACTTTTAAAAAAAGAGAAAACCCCCTCAACCATATACTCCCTCCAGTGCAGTAAAGGTAGTCGTTTAGGACATGATTGTGCATACCAAGGAGTGATTAATTATCATAGAGTTTTCCTTGTTTGCCCCTATTAAATAGGGATATGGGTGCATTAACGTCACTAAAACAATCAGGCTTGATTGGTTGCTGCAGCAGCTCCAAGGCATTCTAGACTAGAGGTCTCAAGTTCGATTCCTCTTAAATGCATCTTTTTTGTGCAATTACTAGGGGCAACAACGTCCAAATCCCAGACCCACGCGCGCTATGACTTCTTTTTGGTCACGCGCAGGATGACTTCTTTTACTGCACCGGTTTTCATCTTGCGTCTGTTGTTTATTGCGTCTGTCGTTGAAAAATCCCTTTTGGGTTCTTGCCTTCTTGGTAAAAACATCCCCTTTCTTTAGTTTCAAGGGCGCTATTAATTCCTTTTTGGTTATTTCCTGGCCCTGTTGAAATTACAGCTACACGCCAATAGTGCATCCACCCATGCATGCAGGTTTGACTCGATCGTTGAAGTTCCTTGTAGTGTGCATGTAATCACATGGCAAGAGCTACTCTCTTATTGAGTGGTTTAGGGCATGTAGAACTTCATTAAACGAGGGGACTTTTGAGTGATCCCTACGGGATTAAGTGAAAAAAAAAACAAAAGACTTTACGACTTTCCATATATATTCTCTCTTAGTTGCATTTTTAATCTAATGACTCAGACTTATATAATGCAATATCTTAATTGTCTTTTGAACCTAAAATACCGTTTGAAATGCTCTAAGTTGTACATGTCCTTACTAAATATTTTTTTCAAGCAGCAAAAGATATGTGCAGTACTGATCCCTCCATTTTTTATATATCGTATTAAGATTGCCTTAAGTTAAACATCGTTTGTATATTTTATTTAATTATATATATAACCGTGACACAAATTTTATGGTTTTAGATTTACTATGAAAAGTATTTTTAGAATATATAATTTTTATGTTATAGAACTATATTTATAAAAAAAATGTATAGTGAAAGATAAAAAATATCTAACTTTAGATGAATCTAACTAAAATATTTTAAAAATAGAGGCAGTATCTCTATCATGCATATTTCGAGCCAGACATTAATTACACAAATACAAAACCCAAATGCCACTACACTTGAAGTATGAGTATTCATCTTAATTAGGCTATCATCAACACTGTCCAACCTTTATCTCATCTCTTATTCAGCTTCACTTTATAAATAGTAGTATTGTTTATAGTGTAAAATAGTATTTTCGGTGGAGCAATGCTACAGTGTTAACATGTCTACTGCTATTCCCTTTCAAATAAATAGGGGAAAAAAACATGGCTGCTATCGTTGGCTAGAACTGAAGAGACGGTATGTTCTATGGACCATGGCTAGCTAGAACCTTCCTTTTTTTTCCATCACCGGGCGTAATACTAACCGGTTATCTTATCTTAAACATTTGTCAACTGCCTATTATTCATGCAGTAAACGTACATCACTGCCAAAAGTGCCAAAAGTATGGTAGCCATGATTAATTGACTAAGACAATTGAAAAATAGACTCATAATAGTATTTGTTTTTTTCTTGATTGACAGTTAAATGATGATATAGTCCTATATCTCTACATTGAAATGCATGACAACATGACCGTTAGGCTTGCTGCCTTTATTGTCTCCTTTCTCCTTCATGACTATAATCAGCTATATACGTATATAGCTCAAAAATAAAACATGCATACTCCCTGCTCTCCGTCCCAAAATAACATCCATTTTAGTTCTTTATTTTATGTCTATTTAAATAAATGACCCATTAACAATTTAAAATGAAATTTATTTTAGGATGAAGGGCGTGTATATGACATGTAGTCTATGTAGATATACATAAACGTTCATTTTCACACTCTTTGCCAAAAAAATCTACTCCCTATATCTCAATATATAAGACGTAATCATTTCTAGTTTAAAGATAAAATATTTTATTTAATTCTCTTTATACTGCTGCATTGATTTACGTATATCTAAAGAGAACACCTCTATATGTGACACAAAAATAATATAAGGTAAAAATAAAAAATAGTTATGCCTTATGTAAACTAGTACGGTGTAAACTAGTACGGAGGGAGTACATACGAGTATATGACGACGTCCGATAAATACGAAACACATATGACGTATTGACACTGTGTATGTTTCTCCAAGTAGTACTATACCAATGTTGTAGAAATAGAAATAATAAAAAAATGGAAATCATGCACCCGTCTCGCTCTAGCTCTCTCTCTCTCTCCCTCCTGGCTAGCAATTACGATACGCCCTCTCATAAATGTGGATTGCACCACCTCAACTCGTTCGCAATAACTCCTTCCTCCCTTCTCCACATTCTCTTCCACCTCCGCCCGTTCCCCTTTCCTCTCCTCCTCTTCCTCCTCCTCGCCTCCCCTTCCATGGCCGCCTATAGCTTCTCAAGCTAGTCTCCTCCCGACCTATCTCGCCACCTCCTGCTAGCTACCCTTCTGAGCTTGCAAAGTTTTTGCTGCACGCACGCCTTGAGAGCTGCATGCAGCTAGAGATCGATCGGAGTTCTATTTTTGCAGAGGCACACGAACATATGTAGCTCTTCTGCTAGATCTCACTGCCAGTCGTCAGCTCGCAGCGAAGGTTGTCTGGGCTACCTTGTCGATCGCTAGATCTGTTGTTGGTCGTGTTGTTACTTGGCAGGCAAGGTATACATCTCCATATAGGAATAGGATTGGCGCCGCCTGTTCTTTGTCCGTGAGGCGGGAGATAGATACTACGCATGTGCCACTGAACAAATGGAAAGAAGCTACTGAGGAGGCCGGAATTAGGGTTCCAGAGGTTCTGAGAGGGAGAAATGATGATCCCGGCGAGGCACATGCCGCCGATGATCGTCCGGAACAGCGCCGCGGCGTACGGGTCCTCGTCGGCGCTTTCGCTCAGCCAGGTAATAATCAGTTTTGTGCCTCTTTTTTTTGGGTTTGTTGAGTTCAAAAGACTGTTTTTTTTAGCTTCGTCTCTCTTTTCTTTGGAAAAAATCAGAACTTGTTGTTCTCTTGTTTTTTTTTATTTTGGGGCGCTCTCGATCTTGCTCGTCTGGCTTCTGGGTAAATTTTTCTTCGTTTGATTTGAGGTCTTGGTCAGTACTAGGATTAGAGAAGTACTACAACAGAAGGGCCATGTCTGCAATATGTATGTACTGATCCTGCAAGGATTAGCTAGCTTTTTCCTTGGGAACTGAGAAGTCTGTGGAGAGAGAGAGGTATCATCTATCTCCAGATACTGTTCACACATAGATTAGGTCATCAGAGTGCATGAGCTCCATTTCTTTAAGACTTGCTCCTATATAAAGGGAGCAGATGGATGGGCCATCGGCTTGGCAAGAGGGGCGACTTCCATCCCTGCTGCAGGTTCCTGATCTCACACACAGATCAACACAGGTAGGTTGTATATGGACCTTGGACAAGAAACGGCCTACCTTTTTTTTCTTCCTTCTTCCCCGTTGCAAGCTTGCTTTCACATCTGCTCCAGTCCTCCTCCATGTGTACACCAAACAAACCAAGAAGAAAAAAATGCATGGTTTTGTTCCCGATTTATACCTTGGAGCAACCCTTCCATTCTCTTGAAATTTTCTTTGTCGCCCCTTGAACTTTCCCCCCATGTCCAGTCCAGCTACAAATTAATGGCGGCGAGCGATGAAACGCACGGAACATATATGCCTCAGCAGGCAAACGTCCCAGTCGTCGATCTCTGGCACTTAATTAATTGTTTATATTAATTCCAACTCGTTCGTGCAACGGTGCAAAGAAAACAAGCTGACGATGTCGAGTCGCTGTTCCCCCTTCCCCTTAATTGCTTGCAGCCGAACCTCCTGCTGGACAACCAGCAGCTCCAGCTGCTGCAGCAGCAGCACCTGCTGGACCAGATCCCGGCGACGACGGCGGAGAGCGGCGACAACATGGGGCGCGGCGGCGGCGGGGTGTCGGACCCGCTGCTGGGCGACGAGTTCGAGAGCAAGTCCGGCAGCGAGAACGTGGACGGCGGCGTCTCCGTGGACGAGCTGCAGGACCCCAACCAGCGGCCCAGCAAGAAGAAGCGCTACCACCGCCACACCCAGCACCAGATCCAGGAGTTGGAAGCGTAATGACACTAATCATGCTAGCTACTTGCATGCTTTTCCGAGTTAATTTGTTCTCTCTTTTCCTCATTAACTCTGCACGGGTAAGGTCGTTCTTGAAATCTTTTTTTGGTGGTTAATTTCGCATTGACTTTTGCCTGTCGATGCTTGGTTTTGGTTTTCCAAAAAAAAAAGAGATACGCACAAAATGTTGTTGGTTCACTGAATTTAATACGCAGAGATGATGACAAGCTGGTGCTAGTCATCAGTCGGTCACTAGAGCATAGTAGTCATCAGTCGGTCACTAGAGCATTCACTGAGCTGATGAGACTGATGTAAGCTTCCGCGCACAGGTCAAATTGAGTTCTTGCTCGTCCATATATCATAGGGGGTGTTTGGTTGCCCCTGCTAAAGTTTAGCCCGGGTCACATCAAGCGTTTGACTTTCAAATAGGAGTATGAAATATAGACCCAACCAACTGGACTAGATTCGTCTCGTCTTTTAATCTTCGGCTGACAAATTAGTTTTATAATCCGACTACATTTAATACCCGGAACGGAGGTTCAAACATTCGATGTGATAGGGGCTAAAGTTTAGTTTGGGGTAACCAAACACCCCCATAGTATATTGTATTCGTTGACCCAATGTGCAAACGGTTTTTGTTCTTTAGCTCTTCTTCTCGAGCCAAAACCAAAACGCAGATTAAGGGGGTGTTTGGTTACCCCAAACTAAAATTTAGCCCCTGTCCCATCGAATGTTTGAACCTCCGTTCCGGGTATTAAATGTAGTCGGATTATAAAACTAATTTGTCAGCCGAAGATTAAAAGACGAGACGAATCTAGTCCAGTTGGTTGGGTCTATATTTCATACTCCTATTTAAAAGTCAAACGCTTGATGTGACCCGGGCTAAACTTTAGCTGGAGTAACCAAACACCCCCTAACAAACATAGCATTGAAGAAGTATGACTTCCTGCGTCGTTCATACTGCAGAGCTTCCTTTCACTTGCTAGTTTATTCCATATTTTGTAGAAGCATTAATTAATCCGCCGTCACTCTCACGGAACACGTCATCTTTTGATCTGATGATCGGTTCATGCATGGATGATGGCCAGTTTCTTCAAGGAATGCCCGCACCCGGACGACAAGCAGCGCAAGGAGCTGAGCCGGGAGCTGGGGCTGGAGCCCCTCCAGGTCAAGTTCTGGTTCCAGAACAAGCGCACGCAAATGAAGGTGCCGATCCTGCCTATAATCTCAGCCCCACCCCCTGATCCTTTTTTTTCTGTGCATTTCGATCGATCGGGAAAATTGGGTTGCATTGCATTGCAACTGCGAGGCAAGGCAGGCGCGCCACAACTACTTCATTTAAGCCTCTGACCTAGCGTCTGGCAGGCAGCATTCATGGCCTATTTACTACACCCCATGTCCTCTTCTGCATGCGCCCTGCCAATTGCCCTGTCGCAAGGTCGCAGCCTGGCCAGGCAGTGGCTGGCACCAGCACCAGCACCAGCCATGGTCAAACCCCACCCCCCCGGCCCATGCATGTCTTCCTCCTCCTCCTCCCTCCTGCTGCTGACGCCTACCTGGCAAGGTAGGCTGGCAGACGTTTACGGCGCGCACTGCTCAACTGACTCAGGAGCGATTACCATGGGTTGTTATTGCACGTAATAATGCATGGTTTATATTAGTTAGCGCGCATGCTCACGGTGGTCCATGCACATGGCGCGTGGATGGACTTGTTGCAGAACCATCACGAGCGGCAGGAGAACTCGCAGCTGAGGTCCGAGAACGAGAAGCTGCGCGCCGAGAACATGCGGTACAAGGAGGCCCTGAGCAGCGCGTCGTGCCCCAGCTGCGGCGGGCCGGCCGCGCTCGGCGAGATGTCCTTCGACGAGCACCACCTCCGCGTGGAGAACGCGCGGCTGCGGGAGGAGGTCGACAGGATCTCCGCCATCGCCGCCAAGTACGTGGGCAGGCCCATGGTGCCCTTCCCCGTGCTGTCCAGCCCGCTCGCGGGGGCCGGGGCACGCGCCCCCGCGTTGCCGCCGCTGGACATGGCGCCGCCGTATGGCGCTGCCGCTGACATGTTCGGCGGCGGTGTCGTCGCTGCTGCTGGTGCTGCCGGGGACCTGCTGCTGAGGGGCGCCGCCGTGCAGTCGGACGCCGACAAGCCTATGATCGTGGAGCTGGCCGTGGCGGCCATGGAGGAGCTGGTTCGGATGGCGCAGCTGGACGAGCCGCTGTGGAACGCGCCCGCGGGGCTCCATGGGTCCGCTGAGGAGGAGACGCTTAACGAGGAGGAGTACGCGCGCATGTTCCCCGGCGGGCTCGGGCCCAAGCCGTACGGGCTCAACTCGGAGGCGTCGCGTGACAGCGCCGTCGTCATCATGACCCATGCCAACCTCGTCGAAATCCTCATGGACGTGGTATGTGTGTATATATGATCCATGCACATACATTTGATCGATCAGCAGCTGATGATTGCTGGTTTCTCAACTTTTAATTCGATTTTCTTCTGCGCAGAACCAGTATGCGGCCGTGTTCTCGAGTATCGTGTCGAGAGCCGCGACGCTGGAGGTGCTATCAACCGGCGTGGCTGGGAACTACAATGGTGCATTGCAAGTGGTGCGTGCATGCATGCATGTTCTGAAATTTGATGATGCATGCATTGCATGCATATAGGTAAGCTAGTCGTTTGATGTCGATCTGCTGTGCATTCTGCAGATGTCGGTGGAGTTTCAGGTGCCTTCCCCACTGGTGCCGACCAGGGAAAGCTACTTCGTGAGGTACTGCAAGCAGAACGCCGACGGAACATGGGCCGTCGTCGACGTCTCGCTGGACGGCCTGCGCCCCGGCGCAGTCCTCAAGTGCCGGCGCCGGCCGTCGGGATGCCTGATCCAGGAAATGCCCAATGGCTACTCGAAGGTGACCTGGGTGGAGCACGTCGAGGTGGACGACAGGTCGGTGCACAGCATCTACAAGCTGCTGGTGAGCTCGGGGCTGGCCTTCGGTGCACGCCGATGGGTTGGGACGCTGGACCGCCAGTGCGAGCGCCTTGCCAGTGTCATGGCCAGCAACATCCCGACCAGTGACATCGGTGGTGAGATTTCTGAGACCTGCATGCACACCACCATATATATGATCCAATAACTAATGTTCAGATCCTTGACGGCCGGGAACGAATCGTTTGCTTGCTTGCTTGCTGCAGTGATCACTAGCGCGGAGGGGAGGAAGAGCATGCTGAAGCTGGCCGAGAGGATGGTGATGAGCTTCTGCGGCGGCGTGACGGCCTCTGCGGCGCACCAGTGGACAACGCTGTCCGGCAGCGGCGCTGAGGACGTCCGCGTCATGACCAGGAAGAGCGTCGACGACCCTGGCAGGCCGCCCGGCATAGTCCTCAACGCTGCCACCTCGTTCTGGCTCCCCGTCCCGCCCAAGCGTGTCTTCGACTTCCTCCGTGACGAAAGCTCTCGCAGCGAGGCACGCGCGCACTCAATACCTAACAATTTCATTTATTTGACCATGAACGTACACGTTCGAGAATGCATCCTGTGAACCGCGTTTCTGTTCTGTTCTGTTCTGTTCTGTTCTTCTGTGCACTAGCTCAATACCTAACAATTTTTATTTATTTAACCATGAACGTACACGTTCGAGAATGCATCCTGTGAACCGCATTTCTGTTCTTTTGTGCAGTGGGACATCCTCTCCAATGGCGGCGTTGTTCAAGAGATGGCTCACATCGCCAACGGCCGCGACCATGGAAACTGCGTCTCGCTTCTTCGTGTCAATGTAAGCATGCATGATGACATCGACTTTGCCTTGTCATTCATCGATGATGCATGCATGTGATAACGCTTGCCTTGCCTAGCTTCTAACATGTTGACCGTGCCTGCTGCTTCTATTGGGTCGGCATTATCGCTCGTCACAGAGCACGAACTCGAACCAAAGCAGCATGCTGATCCTCCAGGAGAGCTGCACCGACATGTCGGGCTCGTACGTCATCTACGCCCCGGTGGATGTGGTCGCCATGAACGTGGTCCTCAACGGCGGCGACCCTGACTACGTGGCGCTCCTGCCCTCCGGCTTCGCCATCCTGCCCGACGGCCCATCGTCAGGGAGCAGCAACATGCTGCAAGGCGACGGCGGCGTCGGCTCAGGTGGGTCGCTCCTGACGGTGGCCTTCCAGATACTCGTCGACTCTGTCCCCACCGCCAAGATCTCGCTGGGGTCGGTGGCCACGGTGAACAGCCTCATCGCCTGCACCGTGGAGCGCATCAAGGCGGCGGTGATCTCCGGCCAGAGCCATCCCCAGCAGCAGTAGCTTCGTTGAATCGAACAGTGTTCTTATCCTTTGCATTGAAGGTATGCGAGATTTCATCTTATTGTTTAGTCTGAGTACTGATGAAATCTGATCATCGTTGCCTTTTTTGCAGGAGCAGCAAAATTTTAGAGCTTTCGTCAGTGGGAAGTCAAGAACGCACCTCAGACTCTCCTTGCCATGTGGTGCTCATAGTTTTACTTTTTCGCCTAGTTTCCCCCAATATTTCTGGGGGTTATTCCAAGAAACACTTCAGTCGCCGAAGGAAACGAGTCACCACGACGCAAGGGTAGTTGGTTCGGGTATTGACTTCCTCTTCATGTTGGCCTCTCGGATGCTGCTTCCTCTGAATTTAGGCTTCTTCTCTTGTGGTGTACAAAACCGTTATTAGCATGTAATTTGTGCTGCTGCTGCTGCACCTGTTCAGACTTGTTCAGTATCCAGGATTCCCCCAATAGAGATTTGTGTCCCTTAATACCTCTGCACAGTGCTTGTGTCTAGCCGCCATTTCAGTCCCAAACGTGCCTGTGTAACGCGGTTGCATGCTTGCATTATTGTTCAATGTCTTCGTTGCTATTTTGCAGCTTTAAGTCCCAATTAATTTATGGTGTGTTCGATTTGATGAATATTCATGGATGGAAGGACTAGGCAAAAAAAAACCGTACACGAATCCATATTACCCGCACAAATCGTCTTCCCCAACAAATGGGTTCACCTCATTAGTCATTTATGAAGATTGATTCACCTCTAACAAATCGTCTTCCCCAACAAATGGGTTCAATGACTGAAAACAGCAATGTTCTTTCCAAATCTTCTACAAGTTACTGTTGATTAATTAGACAAATTCCAGTTTAAATTCCGAATATAAATCATGACCAAATCAGAAGAACTGAAATAACAAGCCAAATCAGATGATGCGTACTGATTAGACTTACTGATAGATGACACGCGCCGGAATCAGCAGGGTCGACGATGTCGAAGTAGCGAAATCAGCAGGGTCGACGAGGTCAGCAGATCACGAGCAGTCGCGTGAAGACGCTTCCCAAAAACCTTATTCGCCCTCTCCCGGTGCAGGATCTAGAAGACGAAGGGTTCCGGAGACCTGCTCTCCTGATCGCAGATGCACCTCTGCGGTCGGGACGAAGGGAACTAAAAGGCGGCTCAGCTATGAAGAGAGGCGAAAGCGAAACTGGGATGATATGGAGGATGGCTGCCGGGCTCCTTTTATAGGGCCGAGTCCGCGACCCTCGTGCTTATCCGCCCACGAAAATCTCGCAATCAGTTGAGATTTTATAGCGATCGGTTAGAATAAGCGTAACAGCCAAGAAACCAAAAAATCAAACGGTAGCCGCACCCCCGCAAGGCGAGGGGCCGGATTTCGGCGGACCATTCACGCGCATGTCGTGCGCCCTCGCCCTTCGCCCCGCCCTGGCCAGGTGAGGCGAGCGAGCGCGTGCGCATGTGGCTCTTCACACTCTCTCCTCTCATCCATGACTTGGTGAGTGAGTGTGGCTTCCATATTTAAGCTAGCTCTACTCCACTAGAGCTAGCAATATGGTGCTATTGGTTCCACCTATTTCTTAGCCATCCACTTATATGGGCTTTTGTGATTTTCCTGGGATTTATTCGAATTTCTCAATTTGGTCTAGCCCATAAATCCTAACAGTTACAGGGTCCTCTCAAATCCCAATCGGCAAGACAGCAATGTTCTTTTCACTTCATCGATTAATCCTGTCTGAGTTTTGCTTGTTTCATTGTTCGTATGTGATCAAGGGGCTCCGGGTTCAGTGGACTGGTTTTTCATACCTCCTTTTCATGTCCTGCACTAGCCAAAATCTTGCCGTCTGAAGAGAAGTGGCAGCAAACAATTTTGCTGTTGCTTGTGAACTGAGGCTCCGTTTGTTTTCTTTCATTTTAAGTAATTGAAATCTTACTACTGTAATAGGCTATTTTTTTAGAATGTGACATTTCACTATTTTTCAAAGTTATCATATAAGCCTATCTCAAATTCATGGAGTGAGAGATGAAAATTGATTCTATAGATTTATATGCTATTTTTCCGATGTACAACTTATAACACACTCTTTTACTTGCTTCGTTATAACATGAATGTAGTATATAACTATCTCTCTCATATGATTTAAAATAATATATAAATATATTACATATATAAATATATGAACTTAATTAGTTTTGTCTAAATTATAATTATTAAAATGGAATTCAATTCCAACGAAACAAACGGGGCCTGAAAGTAAAACCTAGAAGCAAATGGACACGACATTTGAAGTTTGATTTTTGTTAGAAAAAAAAACATCGCAAATATTACCTTTCGAAGCGGTTGGGCTAGGCTCTGCAGGACTTCTTTTGAGTGCAGCAAAAATATCCCTGTGATCTCCATCATCATTGGAAGGACTAAGGGCTGGACGCCTGGACTTTTGTGTGTTGTGCATTTGTGCTGATGCTTTAGTGGTGAGAAGCATTGAGACTAAGTAAATTTTTGATGCAGTCATGCAGATGCTGATGTTGTTTTACTGCTTTACAAGCTGCTTTCTTCTCTAGTCTGTACACTCGGCTCTAGAATGCTGTAATGTTGGATGCATGCCTGTATACTTAGATTTCAAAATGTTGGGCTGTTGGCTACCGTCTGAACTCCGGCGACATTCAACAGAACCAGTTCGATTACTTCGGATAACCCGGTACCGTACCCGAATTTTCAGACACCCATGTTTTCGGGTAATATAAAACCCGGTATGATTTCAAATATCAATTATTAAAACCTGAAATTTTTAAAATCCGAATTATCCGACCTGAATGTCCAGTCTAGCGGTATTTAATTTGTAGATGAATTGAATGTAAATATCGTTGACAGAAAAATATTCTCTCATATGGTACCTGTCAAGAAAAACGAGTTCATCCATTTTTCTAATTCAATATTAGTAAAAATTAAGAAATATTAGCATATTATACCATTGTTTAGTAATTATCATAGCAAGATTAATTTTGATAAGTGCTATTAGAAATATTAGCATATTATACCATTGTTTAGTAATTATCATAGCAAGATTAATTTTGGTAAGTGCTATTATAGTGATATGGCCATGGAATGCCACTCATCTCGGCAGGATAAGCATGCGTGCTCACTTGCTGAGTAATATAATATGGCTTCATTCCTTAGCAATGCCAACTCAATGTCTGAGATTTCGTCACCAGGTATCACATCTGAGCATGTATTTCATACAAAACAGCTCTTTATGACGCATTTACGAAGTCGGACTGTTTGGTTCCTGTATACACAAGGCAGAGACTGCACGAGCAGCTGCAGCGTAAACTAGAAATAGCTCTTCTAACTGCATGCACAAATACGCACAGAAATCCCGTTTCCGGCGGGCCAAGCGCACATGAGCCACGCCACGCTCATCCAATTAGCCAATCAGGCGCTCCATGTACAAACACGGGTGCACCTGAGTGTGCCTCTGAAATAGTCAACCATGTGTACAAGACTCTCTGCTTGGATGTCCAGACCAGACCTTTTCTCGAAAAGGAGCTTGGATCTTCAGCATGCTACGTCGCTACGATCACAAAATAAGGTCGCTATATATATGCACAAGGCATTCTGCTAGAGAAATCATGCCAGACTGAACCGATCTTCATTTTGTTGGGAGGAGGTCGGTAAATGAAAATCATGAAACGGTGGACCTGCAATACAAACTTTGGCATTTTCTATATAAGATAATATTATGAACTACCAATAGATACAAAACAAGCATGATATTTTACATAAGCAAACAACAGGTTTGTTTAGCTAGTGTCTCCCCTTGATGCTATGACACTTCAGTTTTAGTACCTCAGTCAAAGTGCAAATGTTTCATATCGCTGTGCTCAGATTGTAAGCATATATACAGCTCCCTTAAAGAATATGAAAGGATGCTTATTCCACATTTAACTAAAGAAGTGCTTGCAGAATTTTTACCTTTTCGCTCTGCTAAAAGGTAAAAAAACGAACGTGAACTACCATCGTTGTTCCTCCTCCACGCCAATGCACAACACCAGGACCATTACCTTGGCCAGTGGACGGTCCCAGTATTGATAAACAGATGGCTGGTTCATTCATGAGCCCTAAATAGTCACAGGCCCATTGCCAGACTCTCCTGTCTGAGGTTCGGGAACGAGCAACCTGCAGGAAATGAAGCAATTAAGATGTTCTGTGAGAAGTAACATACTTAATGATGGATGCACTGATCATCTACCCTACACAACAAGGATCAAGTCAGTACCTTACCCAATGACACCCGTGCTTCCCGAAGCAACTCAATATGGCATGTTGCTAGCTTTGCAATGGCAGTCACCACAAAGCAAAGAAGCCTGGCTTGGGATGACATCTAGATGAATAGATGATGCACCAATGGAATCAGATCCTGGCTCCTGGCTTTGGGTGTGTTTGGTTGAGGAGTGGACGAGAATGAAGTGACCACATTCCTATTTTTGGATGTTTGGTTTCCAATAAAAGAGGACCGGAGCGGGTACTAGAGTCTCCATATAAAAATTTACCATAAATAGTTGAAATGCTCCCGCTCCACCAAAACGACCGGATGTGAGCGCTCTCCTCCCTTTCATCCATTCTACAGCTAAGAAATTTGACCAGCAGTTTAACAAATCCTCAAACAGCTGATGTCAACTAAATTTGAAAAAGAAATACCTTTAGACATACATAATAAAGTAAAGCAGAGAAGAACTAGGAACAAAGGGCATAACCTTAGGAAGGACAGCTGCTTCACCCTTGCGGACGGTGGCGGATCTAGGATTTAAAAAAGCCCTGAGCTGGTTTTATACAAAACATAGTGTGTCAAATAGAAGTCACCACAACTGTTGCAGTAAAGGTACTTGTTGGAGATTATCAATCCCCTTTAGTTTATCAGGTACTCAACCGGTGAATTGGTTGTTTTTGACATTTCTGCAAAGATTGCTAAATGTTGGTTTAAGAACGTAAACTTGTAAATAGAGTAGGTGGTAAGGATGAACTTACAAGTCAGTAAGGGGAAAATGGAGTAAGGTACTGTCCCACATGAAGTTATTTACAACAAGATTTCTAAATAGCAGGTAAGTAAGACCCCCAAAAATATTTTTAAAACATAAATAGGAATAGTTAAGTACACATATAAACATAACTAAATGACTCACAAGCTCTGGAGATTCGAAGGAAGATTATAAGGAGTGTCACTGCCTCAAGATTATTATTGCTCATATCTGATCCCTGCAGAACACTAAAATTAAATTAAAAGTGAACAATGGCATGTTGTCTGTAAACATCCAAGGATTGAGATTTTCGAGCTCATGAGATCTCACTTACAACTGAACTAGTGCGAGGAATTGAAATGACCAGTGCCGTGAACCACCAAATGGTTTGTTAGCTACCAACAGCAGTTTAGTAGCACGGGTGTGTGAATGCGTGATTAACATATTCTAAGAAATTTGCTAAAGTTAACAGTGTTTAGTGTGATTCTAACTACATAGCTATATAAACTTTATTACAGAGAAATTTGCAGAGAACTGAGCTGAAATTAGCGTCTTCCAAGAACAGAGAAAGTGAGAAACAGATAAACTCTAAAAGGATGGATAAGCCACGAGAACTCGAGAAAACGATTCTTCAGGGCAAAAAAAACAGTTGAAATCAGCAAGATTTTGTATGCAGCAACATGAATTGAGACAAGCAGGCACCTGAACCTGATCTCCTTGGCTTCAAGAAAATCTTGTGGATCAGCCGGAACAGGCTCCTCCATGCCTGGCTGCTCCCTCGCTCCCTATGGCACAAAACAAATATCAGCTTCCAACCGCTAAATCTCTGCTTCTTTCGCCTTGAAGTTCCGCCTACCTTCCAGTCCAACCACAATCTCACCTCGGCTTCTCGGCTCCAGGATAAAGCTGGGCTTCCTTTCTTCTAGACCTGGTTGCTGCACGCGCTAGTATCTCCCGCCTGCGTTATCTTGTGGCTCTGGGCTAGGCTCCCGAGTCCCGTTGGCCGTCGGCCTGCAGCCCGTGCCGCCCGCTCGTCACCTCGCTCCCGCTCCCACGCGCCGCTTGTCTCCCGCTGCCCAGCTCATGAGTTGGCCTGTTCATCTCTGAAACCGTAGGCATTTACGACATGGCCCAGGCCCTGGGCCATTGCCCAGGTGGCCCGGGGCCTGAATCCACCCCTGCTTGCGGAGAAGTTTAGCAATTATACAAATTGCTGCCTTAGTAAAAATGTCAACTTTCACAGATTCGACTGATAGAAGCAAACCTTATTTAAATTACATTTCAGAATTTGAGTGAACTACCGATGGATTAAATCAACTCCAAGCCTCACACAAGACAATAGTGAGGTGATTAGACTGAATGGCTAAAAATACCGTTTTCTTTGAGAATGAATAATCGAAACAAACAATTTTGATGAAAGAAAAACACAAATTTCCAGCCCATCGATCAAAGGTTGGGTGCTTGCTATAGTAAATGTAGAAAGACAACATTGCATTCAAGAAAGGTAGAAGGAGGATACAGATGATTAGTCTTCAAATTTGCAAAGGAAAAATATGCTCAGTTTCTGTAGAAACGTAAGCCATTAGAAAATCATGACACAAGCACCGCGAATATCTGATACAAGGATGATAATTATCACTTATTAATCAGAGAAGAATCAACCTCTAATGGCAACTCAAACAGCAGGGCTTATTCAGGAGAATGAACAACAGTGGACTGTGCAGATCATCTAGAAGAATTATGCCTTCAAATATATCAGCATTAGACATGAACAAAGAGAGGCAAACAACATAAACACCAGTGCAGGTGTATGTCACAGAAGAACTAAAACCAAAGAGAGAAATAATGGTAAACAGAATTCTGCGTGAATCATTATAATGAAGTCATCAACACATTAGTCCTGAGAAAAGTCATGATCACATTAGTATTTCTTTCACTTGGAAAACATTAGTGCTGCTTCTGCACCTGCTGCTTTCACAGAACAAGGTATCACCAATAGCCACCACAGGAACAAGAGCCATTCTTGAAATGATGGAAGCGACTGGAATCTCGTACAATAATCTCATGGTCAACAATCTCGGAGATGTAGGTGAATGCACTATGACAATCACCGCAAACACGAAGGTTCTTTGTGATCCGTATGGGACAACCAGGGGAAGTCGTGAGGAGCCCATATGCGAGAGCAAGCTTCTCGCTGTGTTCACTGAGAAGATTATTTTTCTCCTCGTCATCAACATCATGCAGTGCAAAGTTTGTCTCGGGGACATAACCCATAACCTTGATGCGGCCAATTAATCTCTCTAAAAGAGAATATATCTCTGGAGATAGAGGGTGTGATCGATCTCCAACAAAGAATGATGCAGTACCCTTCTTACCTTGGACCCAGCTGCATCCTGGCCTCTTCTTAATCCCTGATTTCTTCATTAATTGTCTGATTCTTGCTACATCTTTCCACCGCCTTGCATTAGCATATATGTTGGAGATAAGTGTGTAGGATCCATCATTCTCTGCTTTCATATTGACCAGTTTGTTCAGAGCATATTCAGCAAGTTCCACATTCGAATGAACTCTACAGGCACTAAGTAATGCAACCCAGATAACTGCACTAGGCTCCATTGGCATTTCCTGAATTGTTTTCCATGCCTTATCTAATCGCCCACAGCGAGCCAGTAAGTCAATAACACAAGCATAATGCTCTGCACTGGCAACTACATCATAATCCCTGCGCATGATATCAAAGTAATTCAGACCTTGATCCACCATACCAGAATGGCTACAAGCATAAAGAAGAACCAGGAAGGAAATATCATCAGGAACAAAGCCTGCCTTCTGCATCTTGTCAAATATGTCTAAAGCCTCCTTACCACGACCATGCATTCCATACCCTGACATCATTGAAGTCCAAGATACTTCATTCCTTTTAGGCATGCTATCAAATACATTTCTAGCAGTATCAACATCACCACACTTGGAGTACATATCAATAAGGCAATTTGCCACAAAGTACACAGATGGTTCATATTCATGGTGACGGGTGACATAAGCGTGAATCTGCTTACCCATACGAAGAGCTGCCAGATGTGCACAGGCCATCAAAATGCAGGAAATTGTATAAGCATTTGGG
Organism: Zea luxurians; assembly: GCA_029449295.1. Classification (NCBI taxonomy): domain Eukaryota; kingdom Viridiplantae; phylum Streptophyta; class Magnoliopsida; order Poales; family Poaceae; genus Zea; species Zea luxurians. Next base: position 19,483,950 of record JAOPSE010000032.1, on the reverse strand, counting down.
GCAACTGCATATGGTTTTGAAATCATCTCTGAGAAAAGCTTGAGTGCATCATTTGAGTCTCCATATTGTGCATATCCACCAATCATGACGGTCCAAGTCACCACATTACGTTCTCTTCGAGGTATGGAATCAAATATGGAGCGTGCAGCTTTGAAACTTCTGCACTTTGAGTACATATCTATTAATGCATTGTACACCATTAGATCCTCACCGTCACCGTCACCACCAAAATCATTATCCAAGGATAAAAGACACTTCTTCAGAGAGTATGCATGAATTTCCATGCCCTGAGACAAAGCTCCCAAGGAAGCGCAAGCAGACAATAGAGAGATGATAGTGACAGAATTTGGCTCTGAACCATCAAGAATCATTTGCTGGAATGCATCAAGGGCCTCTTGGCTACACCCCCTCTGAGCATACCCTGCAATTACAGCACTCCATGTTATGACATCTAGTGGGATATTTTCCTTGCGCATATTCTCGAAAAGCTCGAAGGCTGCCCCAAAGTTCCCACTTTGGGTGTATCCAGTAACCATTGCATTCCAAGAAACGACATCCTTGAATTCCATTACATTGAAAACCTTTACCGCATCGTTCATTGACCCACACTTTGCATAGGTATCAATCAGAGCATTGCACACAAAAGCATCTGCAAATGTGCCATTCCGAATGGCATAGCTGTGGATTTCCTTAATTTGAGGCAATGCCTTTAGAGAAGCACATGCAGGAAGAATGTTGACAATGCTAATGATATCTGACCTTTCATTTGTAGCTTTTTCGTGAACAATCATTGACATCTCTGAAAACAGCTCTAATGCAGTCCGCGGATTACTACCCTTAACATGGGCAGCAACAATTGAATTCCATGAGATAACATCATCAATTCCCTTCCGTGTTATTTCATCAAACACCAGACTGGCATCCTCCAAAGAACCACAGCGGGAATACATTGCTACCAATGCATTGCAGACAAAGACATTTGACTCAAATCCATTGCAACATATGAGTCCATGTAATGCTCTTCCACAACAGTATGAAGGTAGCTCTCCACATGCTTTCAGCGCATAGGGCAGAGTAAAATGGTCTGGCTTAGTTCCAGCACGCAGCATGCGACAAGATACACCAATTGCTCTATCAAGGTGGCCTTCCTTGATGTGTTCTCTTACGAGTAGATTCCACCACACGGCTGGTGATGGTGTGACACGCTCCAACACTGAGAGAGCATCCTTTGTAGCACCACAAGCAAGATAGGAAGCTACAACACCGGTGCCCAAAGATTTTGGCGATACATATGAATGTGATGGAAGTGGTGCGAGTGGCACAGACAACAAAGATGATGGATACGAAAGAAGGCCGCAAGCAATTATCTTCTGATGAATTTGACGAACTGTATTCACAGACATGCATTCCTTTAACAGGGATGCAAAGTGCGTAGGAGAGACATCTCGACCAAAGCAGTCTGCACTTGCAACTGATAGGAACTGTACTCCTATTTGTTTTGCTGATTTTGGCGAGTTGAAGAGCATAACGCTAGCAAAATATCATTGTGCGCTCTAGATCCTCGAAAGAGAAGTCAGCACAGGGTTCCAAAAAGCGGAACTAAACGCACGCTTCAGCGCGCTGAAGCGTTAAGCGGACGGGTAACGCTTCGCTTTGGGGAAAAAAGAGCTCCCAAAGCGGCGCGACCGCCTTGGTGCAGCAGCGGCTGCTAGCTCCCGCTGCCCGCCGGCCGCGCGCGGCGTGCAGCGCAGCCGCCGGGGCCAGGCGCCGTCGAAGGTCCACCGGAGGCGGTAGGGGCGCACGCAGGGTCGCCGGGCGGTGTGCGGAGGACCGGAGGCGAGGGCGCGAGGCGATTGGCGAGAGGCAGGAGGGGGAGCCGCTGACGAAGACGACAAGCCTGGGACCGCCCCGCCGTCGCTGATATCCCGAGCCTGAGCGCCGCCGCGTGGCCTGCGTGCCGAGCGCGAGTGGGGGAGGGAGCACGAGTGGGAGCGCCGGCGCTGAGAGGAAGACGAAGAAACGACGGCGGCTGTGTGCATTCGCTGGAGCTGTGAAAAGGTTAGATGACCCTCATGACCGCAGAGGTGGAGGCTTCTGTTGGAGCGTGGGCTCTAGGGACCTAGTGGGCTCCAGAGGTTGACAATCCAGCATTCCAGCCTGCATTTGTGAGATTCGGCCCAGGCCCTATCAAGAACAGAGCTATCAAGAACTCACGTTCCGATATCTTCTGTTTCCAATCCGACAGTCGGCAGACCTAGAGAAATTTAGATTTTTGGACTCCAGACAATACCGCACATTTGCTATTTATAGCATTAACTTCGTAAAAATACAACTTAAAATATGTTAGACTTAATTTCAATGACATTTCAGATATTCACTTTTGCATTTTCACGTGTACTTAAGCATAGAAAGACATAAATATCTAAAATATCATTGATTGTGTTATATATTTATAAAGTTGACTAGGTATGTCCTCGTGTGATGTCACGAAACACAAATTGATGAGCCTTCAACAACTCTGGGCCCCGACGACGAGTGGCGTGAGTATAATAGTGACGGCAAAATCCATGATTAAACATAGATATTGTCGGGGACCATAATTAGGGGTATCCTTAAGACTCCTAATCTCAGCTGGTAACCCCATCAGCACAAAGCTGCAAAGGCCTGATGGGTACGATTAAGTCAAGAATCGGTCCATTCAAGGGACGCGATCTCGCCTCGCCCGAGCCCAGTCTCGGGCAAGGGCAGCCGACCCCAGAGGATTTACGTCTCGCCCGAGGACCCCCTCCAGCAGCGGATGCGCCTTCGGCTCGTCCGAGGTCCAGTCTTCACCAAGAAGCAACCTTGGCCAAGTCGCCACGCCGACCGACCGTATCGCAGGAGCATTTAATACAAAGGTGGCCTGACACCTTATCCTGACGCGCGCCCTTCAGTCCATAGAGCCGAAGTGACCGCAGTCACTTCGCCGCTCCACTGACTGGCCTGACAAAAGGACAGCGCCACCTGCGCCGCTCCGACTGTTATGCCACTCGACAGAGTGAGGCTGACAGCAGCCAAGTCTGGCCTCGAGCGCCATAGGAAGCTCCGCCTCGCCCGACCCAGGGCTCGGACTCGGGCTCAGCCCCGGAAGACGACGAACTCCACTTCGCCCGACCCCAGGGCTCGGACTCGGGCTCAGCCCCGGAAGACGACGAACTCCGCTTCGCCCGACCCCAGGGCTCGGACTTGGGCTCAGCCCCGGAAGACGACGAACTCCGCGTCACCCGACCCAGGGCTCGGACTCGGGCTCAGCCCCGGAAGACGACGAACTCCGCCTTGCCCGACCCAGAGCTCGGACTCGGGCTCAGCCCCGGAAGACGACGAACTCCGCTTCGCCCGACCCCAGGGCTCGGACTCGGGCTCAGCCCCGGAAGACGACGAACTCCGCTTCGCCCGACCCCAGGGCTCGGACTCGGGCTCAGCCCCGGAAGACGACGAACTCCGCCTCGCCCGACCTAGGGCTCGGACTCGGGCTCAGCCCCGGAAGACGACGAACTCCGCCTCGCCCGACCCAGGGCTCGGACTCAGGCTCAGCCCCGGAAGACGACAAACTCCGCTTCGCCCGACCCCAGGGCTCGGACTCAGCCCTAGCCTCAACCGATGGTCTTCGCTTCGCCCGACCCCAGGGCTCGGACTCAGCCCTGGCCTCAGCCGACGGTCTCCGCCTCGCCCGACCCAGGGGCTCAGACTCGACCTCGGCCTTGGAAGACAGACTCGACCTCGACCTCGGAGGAGCCTCCACCTCGCCCAACCCAGGGCTTGGACCGACCACGTCACAGGAGGCACCATCATTACCCTACCCCAAGCTGACTCAGGCTACGGGGAACAAGACCGGCGTCCCATCTGGCTCGCTTCGGTAAACAAGTAATGATGGCGTCCCGCATGCTCTATGACGACGGCGGCTCTCAGCCCCCTTACGGAAGCAAGAGGACGTCAGCAAGGACTCGACAGCCCCGATAGCTGTCCTTCCACCAGGCTCCAGCGCTCCTCCGACGGCCACGACACCACACGAACCAGGCGTCAAAACCTCTCCGGCTGCCACGATGGCATGTACTTAGGGCGCTAGCTCTCCTCCGCTAGACACGTTAGCACACTGCTACACCCCCCATTGTACATCTGGATCCTTTCCTTACGCCTATAAAAGGAAGGTCCAGGGCCCTGTTACAAGGGTGGGCCGCGCGGGGAAGGACGGGACGGCGCTCGCGTGAGGCCGCTCGCTCCCTCCCGCGTGGACGCTTGTAACCCCCTACTGCAAGCACACCCGACCTGGGCGCGGGACAAACACGAAGGCCGCGGGTTTCACCTCTCACGCCTGTCTCCCTCCGACTTCTTCCCCCCTTCGCGCTCCATCTCGCGCCGACCCATCTGGGCTCGGGCACGCGGCGATAATTTACTCGTCGGTCCAGGGACCCCCCGGGTTCGAAACGCCGACAGTTGGCGCGCCAGGTAGGGGTCTGCTGCGTGTTGACGAACAGCTTTCCGTCAAGCTCCAGATGGGCAGTCTCCAGCAACCTTTCCAGCCCGGGACGGTACTCCGTTTTGGGAGGCTTGAGTTCATGTCCCTCGACGGCAGCTACGACATGATACTCCTTCCTCCGCCGCGCGACAGCGACAATGGCGGCCGACAACCTGCCCGCTGGCGGCGGAATCGACGATGTCTTCCCCACGCGGTGGAAGAACAACATTCGGGCTTGTCCCGTCCCCTCCCCTGCCAACGGAGGAGGAGGCGGGGCAACCAAGGCCAAGCAGGGGGAGGCACCTCGTCGGCTGTCGAGCGAGTCGACGGCGCCCCAACGGGGGGCACGTCGGGCATCGACCTTGCGTCTGAGACAAAGACGAGCACCGTCTCCCCGCAACACGCCAACCCCAAGCAAACGGACGACGCCAGCATGCTCGCGAAGGACTTGTTGGGCGTCACCTTCGTACCTGAGACGACGGTGCAGTCTGCTCCAGACGTGACTTCGTCACCGCCCGTCGACTAAGAGGTACCGACCGATTCCCATCTCGTGCCTTTTGGATTCGGCCTCGACCCACCAAGCGACTTCGCTTCGGTGGACGCTCTCATAGAGGCGAGTCCAAACCCTCTGGGGTATCGTATGTGGTCACCCTGGGACCGGCTGACGGCCGTCTCGACCTACGGGCCCTCGGGGTCCGAGGAAGATGACGAGCCCGACTTCTGTTGGGATTTCTCCGGACTTGGTAACCCCAGTGCCATGCGGGACTTCATGATCGCATGTGACTACTGCCTTTCCGACTGTTCCGACGGTAGCCGCAGCCTCGGCGACGAGGACTGCGGCCCAAGTCGTGAATGTTTCCACGTCAATCTAGGGGGTCCCGGCGAAGGCAACCATCTTGGTATGCCGGAGAACGGTGATCCCCCTAGGCCTGTGCCTCGCGTTGACATCCTTCGGGAGCTAGCTGTGGTCCCCGTCTCGGCGGGGGGTCATGACCCACAGCTCGAGCAAATCTGTGAGATGCAAGCCAGGCTCGACGAGGGAGCAGGAACACTTGAGCCGATCCGCTGGGACATCGGGCAGGAATGGGCGGGCCAACCTCCGGCCGGAGAAGTGCGTCATCTCCCCCAGGGCTTCCAGCACCGCATCGCCGACGATGTCAGGGTAAGGCCGCCACCGACTTCCAGTGGAGTCGGCCAGAACCTGGCTGCAGCGGGAATACTTCTCCGCGCGATGCCGGAGCCATCTACCACCGAGGGGCGACGTATCCAGGGAGAGCTCAAGAATCTCCTGGAGGACGCCGCGGTCCGACGGGCCGAAAGCTCCGCCTCCCGAAGGCAGGGGTACCCCTCGGAACATCGCGCCGCGACTTCCCGATTCATGCGGGAAGCCTCGGTCCACACCGGGCGCATGCGCAACACAGCGCCTGCGGCCCCGGGTCACCTCGGCAACGAGCACCATCACCGCAACTGTCGGGCCCACCTCGACGAGAGGGTGCACCGAGGCTACCACCCCAGGCGTGGGGGACGCTACGACAGCGGGGAGGATCGGAGTCCCTCGCCTGAACCACCCGGTCCACAGGCTTTCAGCCGCGCCATACGACGGGCGCAGTTCCCGACCCGCTTCCGAACCACGACTACTATCACAAAGTACTCGGGGGAGACGAGACCGGAACTGTGGCTCGCGGACTATCGGCTGGCCTGCCACCTGGGTGGAACGAACGATGATAACCTCATCATCTGCAACCTCCCCCTGTTCCTCTCCGATACCGCTCAGGCCTGGCTGGAGCACCTGCCTCTGGGGCAGATCTCCAACTGGGACGACCTGGTCCAAGCCTTCGTCGGCAATTTCCAGGGCACGTACATGCGCCCAGGGAACTCCTCGGATCTCCAAAGCTGCTGCCAGCAGCCAGGGGAGTCTCTCCGGGACTACATCCGGCGATTCTCGAAGCAGCGCACCGAGCTGCCCAACATCACCGATTCGGATGTCATCGGCGCGTTCCTTGCCGGCACCACCTGCCGCGACCTGGTGAGCAAGCTAGGTCGCAAGACCCCCACCAGGGCGATCGAGCTGATGGACATCGCCACCAAGTTCGCCTCTGGCCAGGAGGCGGTTGAGGCCATCTTCCGGAAGGACAAGCAGCCCCTGGGCCGCCAACCGGAAGATGTCCCCGAGGCGTCAACTCAGCGCGGCGCCAAGAAGAAAGGCAAGAAGAAGTCGCAAGCGAAACGCAACGCCGCCGACGCGGACCTTGTCACCGCCGCCGAGTACAAGAACCCTCGGAAACCTCTCGGAGGTGCCAACCTCTTCGACAAGATGCTCAAGGAGCTGTGCCCCTATCATCAGGGGCCCGTCAAGCACACCCTTGAGGAGTGCGCCATGCTTCGGCGCCACTTTCACAAGGCCGGGCCACCCGCGGAGGGTGGCAGGGCTCGCGACGACGATAAGAAGGAAGATCACAAGGCAGGAGAGTTCCCCGAGGTCCACGACTGCTACATGATCTACGGTGGGCGAGTGGCGAACGCCTCGGCTCGGCACCGCAAGCAAGAGCGTCGGGAGGTCTGCTCGGTAAAGGTGGCGGCGCCAGTCTATCTAGACTGGTCCGACAAGCCCATCACCTTCGACCAGGGCGACCATCCCGACCGCGTGCCGAGCCCGGGGAAATACCCGCTCGTTGTCGACCCCGTCTTCGGCAACGTCAGGCTCACCAAGGTCCTCATGGATGGAGGCAGCGGCCTCAACATCATATACGCCGAGACCCTCGGGCTCCTGCGTATCGATCTGTCCTCGGTCCGGACGGGCGCTGCGCCTTTTCACGGGATCATCCCCGGGAAGCGCGTCCAACCCCTCGGACAACTCGGTCTACCCGTCTGCTTCGGGACACCCTCCAACTTCCGAAGGGAGAACCTCACGTTCGAAGTGGTCGGGTTTCGAGGAACCTACCACGCAGTGCTGGGGAGGCCATGCTACGCCAAGTTCATGGCCGTCCCCAACTACACCTACCTCAAGCTCAAGATGTCGGGCCCCAACGGGGTCATCACCGTCGGCCCCACGTACCGACACGCGTACGAATGCGACGTGGAGTGCGTGGAGTACGCCGAGGCCCTCGTCGAATCCGAGGCCCTCATCGCCGACCTAGAGAGCCTCTCTAAGGAGGCGCCAGACGTGAAGCGCCACGTCGGCAACTTCGAGCCAGCGGAGACGGTTAAATCTGTCCCTCTCGACCCCAGCAACGACGCCTCCAAGCAGATCCGGATCGGCTCCGAGCTCGATCCCAAATAGGAAGCAGTGCTCGTCGACTTTCTCCGCACAAACGCCGACGTCTTCGCGTGGAGTCCCTCGGACATGCCCGGCATACCGAGGGATATCGCCGAGCACTCGCTGGATATCCGAGCTGGAGCCCGACCCGTGAAGCAGCCTCTGCGCCGATTCGACGAAGAAAAGCACAGAGCCATAGGCGAGGAGATCCACAAGCTAATGGCGGCAGGGTTCGTCAAAGAGGTATTCCATCTCGAATGGCTTGCCAACCCTGTGCTTGTGAGAAAGAAAGGAGGGAAATGGCGGATGTGTGTAGACTACACTAGTCTAAACAAAGCATGTCCGAAAGTTCCCTACCCTCTGCCTCGCATCGATCAGATCGTGGATTCCACTGCTGGGTGCGAAACCCTGTCTTTCCTCGATGCCTACTCAGGGTATCACCAAATCAGGATGAAAGAGTCCGACCAGCTCGCAACTTCTTTCATCACACCTTTCGGCATGTACTGGTATGTTACCATGCCGTTCGGTTTGAGGAATGCCGGTGCGACATACCAAAGGTGCATGAACCACGTGTTCGGCGAACACATTGGCCGAACGGTTGAGGCCTACGTCGATGACATCGTAGTCAAGACGAGGAAATCCTCCGACCTCCTTTCCGACCTTGAAGTGACATTTCGATATCTCAAGGCGAAAGGTGTAAGACTCAATCCTGAGAAGTGTGTCTTCGGGGTCCCCCGAGGCATGCTCTTGGGGTTCATCGTCTTCGAGCGGGGCATCGAGGCCAACCCGGAAAAGATCGCGGCCATTACCAGCATGGGGCCCATCAAGGACTTGAAAGGCGTACAGAGGGTCATGGGATGCCTTGCGGCTCTGAGCCGTTTCATCTCGCGCCTCGGCGAAAGAGGTCTGCCTCTGTACCGCCTCTTAAAGAAGGCCGAGTGCTTCACTTGGACCCCTGAGGCCGAGGAAGCCCTCGGGAACCTGAAGGCGCTCCTCACGAACGCGCCCATCTTGGTGCCCCCGCTGCCGGAGAAGCCCTCTTGATCTACGTCGCCGCTACCACTCAGGTGGTTAGCGCCGCGATTGTGGTTGAGAGACGAGAAGAGGGGCATGCATTGCCCGTCCAGAGGCCAGTCTACTTCATCAGTGAGGTACTGTCCGAGACCAAGATCCGCTACCCACAAATTCAGAAGCTGCTGTACGCGGTGATCCTGACACGGCGAAAGTTGCGACACTACTTCGAGTCTCATCTGGTAACTGTGGTGTCATCCTTCCTCCTGGGGGAGATCATCCAGTGCCGAGAGGCCTCGGGTAGAATTGCAAAGTGGGCGGTGGAAATCATGGGCGAGACGATCTCGTTCGCCCCTCGGAAGGCCATCAAGTCCCAGGTCTTGGCGAACTTTGTGGCTGAATGGGTCGACACCCAGCTCCCAACAGCTCCGATCCAACCGGAACTCTGGACCATGTTCTTCGACGGGTCGCTGATGAAGACAGGAGCAGGCGCAGGCCTGCTCTTCATCTCGCCCCTCGGGAAGCACCTACGCTACGTGCTACGCCTCCATTTCCCGACGTCCAACAATGTGGCTGAGTACGAGGCTCTGGTCAACGGGCTGCGCATCGCCATCGAGCTAGGGGTCCGACGCCTGAAAGGGAAATGTGCCCTTGGGCCATTTCTAAGTATTTTGGTGATTTAGTGTCCAACACAAGTGCCCTAGTGTAAAAAAGGTGGACAAAGTACAAATCAAGGATAAAGGTATGTTTCTCAGACTTAGTACATTGTTTTATGGACTAATGTATTGTGTCTATGTGCTGGAAACAGGAAAAATCCAATTGAAAATGCCTTGGCTCGAGCAGCCAAAGTATGCTCAGTCTGGGAGCACCGGACTGTCCGGTGGTGCACCGGACAGTGTCCGTTGCGCCAGGCTGGCTCTAGCGAACAGGCTGCTCTCGGGACTTCGACGGCGGTGTACGGCTATAATCCACCGGACTGTCCGGTGGGCCGTTCACAGGCGAACTCGTCGCTCTCGGGAATTCATCGGCGACGTACGGCTATAATTCACCGGACTGTCCGGTGTGCATCGGACTGTCCGGTGAGCCAACGGTCGGCAGGGCCAACGGTCGGCCGCGCGATCTGCGCGGGACACGTGGCCGAGCCAATGGCTAGAAGGGGGCACCAGACTGTCCGGTGTGCACCGGACATGTCCAGTGCGCCAACGGCTCACAGGCTGCCAACGGTCGACTGCGCCATTTTTGGAAAAAAAAATAGGGCACCGGATAGTGTCCGGTGTGCACCGGACTGTCCGGTGCGCCAGTCGACAGAAGGCAAGATCAGCCTTCCTAGAATGCTCTCAACGGCTCCTAGCTGCCTGGGGCTATAAAAGGGACCCCTAGGCGCATGGAGGAGGACGCCAAGCATTCCTACAACATTCCTAAGCACCAAGACCTCGATTCCGCGCATTTGTTTCATTGTGATAGCATATAGAGCTCTAGTGGAGTTGTGAACTCATTGAGTTGTGTTGCGAGCTCTTGTTGCGACTTGTGTGCGTGTTGACACTCTGATTCTTGTGTCTTGTGTGCGTTGCTAATCCCTCCCTTGCTCTGTGCTTCTTTGTGAATTTCAAGTGTAAGGGCGAGAGGCTCCAAGTTGTGGAGATTCCTCGCAAACGGGATTGAGAAAAGCAAGCAAAACACCGTGGTATTCAAGTGGGTCTTTGGACCGCTTGAGAGGGGTTGATTGCAACCCTCGTCCATTGGGACGCCACAACGTGGAGTAGGCAAGCGTTGGTCTTGGCCGAACCACGGGATAACCACCGTGCCATCTCTGTGATTGATTTCTTGTGGTTATTGTGTTTTGTTGAGACTCCTCTCTAGCCACTTGGTATTTACTGTGCTAACGCTTAACCAAGTTTTTGTGGCTTAAGTTTTCAAGTTTTACAGGATCACCTATTCACCCCCCCTCTAGGTGCTCTCAATTGGTATCAAAGTCGTTCTCTTCACAAAGGGACTAACCGCCCGAAGAGATGGATCCTAAGGGGAAGGGAATCGTGATCAACGACAAAGAGAAGGAATCCTTCGTCAACGAGCCGAAGGATGACAAGCCTACCGACTCCGGCTCGGGCCATAGACGGAAAGATGGGAAGAAGAAGAAGACAAGGCGCATCAAGGAAATTGTCTACTACGACGACAGCGATGAGTCTACTTCTTCCCAAAAGGACGACGACCACAACGACTACGAGAGAAGGAAACCGGTTAATTCGAACTTTTCTTTTGACTACTCTCGTATTCCGCAAAGTTCAAATTCACATTTGCTCTCCATTCCTCTCGGCAAGCCTCCACACTTTGATGGGGAGGACTACGGATTTTGGAGCCACAAAATGCGTAGTCACCTATTCTCTCTCCATCCTAGTATATGGGAGATTGTAGAGAGTGGAATGCACTTTGATAGTACGGATAGTCCCATGTTCATTAATGAGCAAATACATAAGAATGCACAAGCTACTACTGTTCTTCTAGCTTCATTGTGCAGGGATGAATACAGCAAAGTGAGCGGCTTGTATAACGCCAAGCAAATATGGGACACCCTCAAGATTTCTCATGAGGGGAACGACGTCACCTTGCTCACCAAGATGGAGTTGGTGGAGGGCGAGCTTGGACGATTCGCGATGATAAGGGGCGAGGAGCCAACCCAAACATACAACCGGCTCAAGACCCTTATCAACAAAATAAGGAGCTACGGAAGCACGCGATGGACGGACCACGACGTCGTCCGACTGATGCTAAGGTCCTTTACCGTTCTTGATCCTCATTTGGTGAATAATATTCGTGAGAATCCCAGGTACACCAAAATGTCGCCCGAAGAAGTCCTTGGAAAATTCGTAAGCGGGCGAATGATGATCAAGGAGGCGAGGTATGTGGACGACGCATTGAATGGTCCAATCAATGAGCCTCAACCCCTTGCTCTCAAGGCAACAAGAAGCAAGGAGGCGCTACCTAGCAAGGTGGCACAAATTGAGGCGGCCGGACTTAATGATGAAGAGATGGCCCTCATCATCAAGAGATTCAAGACGGCGCTAAAGGGTCGCAAGGGGCAGCCAAGCAAGACCAAGACAAAGGGGAAGCGCTCATGCTTCAAATGTGGTAAGCTTGGTCATTTTATTGCTAACTGTCCCGACAATGATAGTGATCAGGATCAAGGGAACAAGAGGGAGAAGAAGAAGAACTATAAGAAGGCAAAGGGCGAGGCACATGTTGGCAAGGAGTGGGATTCGGATTGCTCCTCGTCCGACTCCGACAATGAAGGACTCGCCGCCACCACCTTCAACAAGTCATCTCTCTTCCCCAACGAGCGTCACACATGCCTTATGGCAAGGGAGAAGAAGGTATGTACTCGAAACTCTACTTATGCTTCTTCAAGTGAGGACGAATCTAGTGATGAGGATGAAATAGATTATTCATGTTTATTTAAGGGCCTAGATAGAACCAAGGTAGATAAAGTTAATGAATTGATTGATGCCTTGAATGATAAGAATAGGCTTTTAGAAAAACAAGAGGACTTGTTGTATGAAGAACATGACAAATTTGTAGAAGCACAAAAATCTCATGCCTTAGAAGTTAAGAGAAATGAAATGCTTTCTTGTGAATTATCTTCTTGCCATGAAACGATTTCTAGCTTAAGGAGCATTAATGATGATTTGAATGCTAAGTTAGAAATAGCTAGTAAATCAACAACTTGTGTAGAAAATGTTGTTATTTGCAATAGATGTAAAGATTTTGATATTGATGCTTGTAGTGAACACATAGCTTCTATTGCAAAGTTAAATGATGAAATGGCTAGTCTTAATGCCCAACTTAAGGCTAGCAAAAGTGATTTTGATAAACTAAAATTTGCTAGGGATGCCTACACGATTGGTAGACACCCCTCAATTAAGGATGGGCTCGGCTTCAAGAGGGAAGCCAAGAACTTAACAAGCCATAAGGCTCCCATCTCCGCCAAGGAGAAAGGGAAGGCCCCTATGGCAAGTAGTACTAAAAAGAACCATGCTTTTATGTACAATGATAGAAGACAGTCTCATAGGAGTTGTAATGCTTTTGATTCACATGCCTATGATTCTTATTCTATGTTTGCTTCCAGTTCTTCCTATATGCATGGTAGAGATATGCCTAGGAAAAATATTCATCATGTGCCTAGAAAGAATATTGTTCATGTTCCTAGGAAAGTTATGAATGGACCCTCTACAATTTATCATGCTTTAAATGCTTCCTTTGCTATTTGTAGAAAGGATAGGAAGATAGTTGCTAGGAAATTAGGGGCAAAATGCAAGGGTGATAAAACTTGCATTTGGGTCCCTAAGACAATTGTAACTAACCTTGTAGGACCCAACAAGAGTTGGGTACCTAAGACCCAAGCCTAAATTTGCCTTGCAGGTTTATGCATCCGGGGGTTCAAGCTGGATTATCGACAGCGGATGCACGAACCATATGACGGGGGAAAAGAAGATGTTCACCTCCTACGTCAAGAATAAGGATTCCCAAGATTCAATCATATTCGGTGATGGGAACCAAGGCAAGGTGAAAGGTTTAGGCAAGATTGCAATATCTAATGAGCACTCTATCTCTAATGTGTTTTTAGTTGAGTCTCTTGGATATAATTTACTATCTGTCAGTCAATTATGTAATATGGGATATAATTGTCTATTTACAAATGTAGATGTGTCTGTCTTTAGAAGATGTGATGGTTCACTAGCTTTTAAGGGTGTACTAGACGGCAAACTTTATCTAGTTGATTTTGCAAAAGAAGAGGCCGGTCTAGATGCATGCTTAATGGCTAAGACTTGCATGGGCTGGTTGTGGCATCGCCGCTTAGCACATGTGGGGATGAAGAACCTCCACAAGCTTCTAAAGGGAGAACACGTGATAGGTCTAACCAATGTACATTTCGAAAAAGATAGACCTTGTGCAGCTTGTCAAGCAGGGAAACAGGTGGGAGGCTCTCATCACACCAAAAATGTGATGACAACATCAAGACCCTTGGAGATGCTTCATATGGATCTCTTCGGACCCGTCGCCTATCTGAGTATAGGAGGAAGTAAGTATGGTTTTGTTATAGTTGATGATTTTTCTCGCTTCACTTGGGTATTCTTTTTGCAGGATAAAACTGAAACCCAAGGGACCCTCAAGCGCTTCCTCAGGAGAGCTCAAAATGAGTTTGAGCTCAAGGTGAAGAAGATAAGGAGCGACAACGGGTCCGAATTCAAGAATCTTCAAGTGGAGGAGTTCCTTGAGGAGGAGGGGATCAAGCACGAGTTCTCCGCTCCCTACACACCTCAGCAAAATGGTGTAGTAGAGAGGAAGAACAGGACGCTCATCGATATGGCGAGGACTATGCTTGGAGAGTTCAAGACCCCCGAGCGTTTTTGGTCGGAAGCCGTGAACATGGCTTGCCACGCCATCAACAGGGTCTATCTTCACCGCCTCCTCAAGAAGACGTCATATGAGCTGCTAACTGGTAACAAACCTAATGTGTCTTATTTTCGTGTATTTGGGAGCAAGTGTTATATTCTTGTGAAGAAAGGTAGAACCTCTAAATTTGCTCCCAAAGCTGTAGAAGGGTTTTTATTAGGTTATGATTCAAATACAAAGGCGTATAGGGTCTTCAACAAATCATCGGGTTTGGTTGAAGTCTCTAGCGACGTTGTATTTGATGAGACTAATGGCTCTCCAAGAGAGCAAGTTGTTAATCTTGATGATGTAGATGAAGAAGACGTTCCAACGGCCGCGATACGCACCATGGCAATTGGAGATGTACGGCCTCAGGAACAATTGGAGCAAGATCAACCGTCTTCCTCAACTATGGTGCATCCCCCAACCCAAGATGACGAACAGGTACCTCAAGTGGAGGCGCATGATCAAGGGGGAGCACAGGATGTTCAAGTTGAAGAGGAAGAAGCACCTCAGGCACCTCCAACCCAAGTTCGAGCGACGATTCAAAGGGATCATCCCGTCGACCAAATATTGGGTGATATTAGCAAGGGAGTAACTACTCGTTCAAGATTAGTTAATTTTTGTGAGCATTACTCTTTTGTCTCTTCTATTGAGCCTTTCAGGATAGAAGAGGCCTTGCGAGATCCGGATTGGGTGTTGGCCATGCAGGAGGAACTCAACAACTTCAAGCGCAATGAAGTTTGGACACTGGTGCCTCATCCCAAGCAAAATGTTGTGGGAACCAAGTGGGTGTTCCGCAACAAACAGGACGAGCACGGGGTGGTGACGAGGAACAAGGCTCGACTTGTGGCAAAAGGTTATGCCCAAGTCACAGGTTTGGACTTTGAGGAGACTTTTGCTCCTGTGGCTAGGCTAGAATCAAAACGTATCTTGCTAGCATATGCCGCTCACCATTCTTTCAGGTTGTACCAAATGGATGTGAAGAGCGCTTTCCTCAACGGGCCGATCAAGGAGGAGGTGTACGTGGAGCAACCCCCTGGCTTCGAGGATGAACGGTACCCCGACCACGTGTGTAAGCTCTCTAAGGTGCTCTATGGACTTAAGCAAGCCCCAAGAGCATGGTATGAATGCCTTAGAGACTTTTTAATTGCTAATGCTTTCAAGGTTGGGAAAGCCGATCCAACTCTTTTTACTAAGACTTGCGATGGTGATCTTTTTGTGTGCCAAATTTATGTCGATGACATAATATTTGGTTCTACTAATCAAAAGTCTTGTGAAGAGTTTAGCAGGGTGATGACGCAGAAATTCGAGATGTCGATGATGGGCGAGTTGAACTACTTCCTTGGGTTCCAAGTGAAGCAACTCAAGGACGGCACTTTCATCTCCCAAACAAAGTACACGCAAGACTTGCTAAAGCGGTTTGGGATGAAGGACGCTAAGCCCGCGAAGACGCCGATGGGAACTGACGGACACACCAACCTCAACAAAGGAGGTAAGTCCGTTGATCAAAAGGCATACCGGTCTATGATAGGGTCTTTACTTTATTTGTGTGCTAGTAGACCGAATATTATGCTTAGCGTATGCATGTGTGCTAGATTTCAATCCGATCCTAAGGAGTGTCACTTAGTGGCTGTGAAGCGAATTCTTCGATATTTAGTCGCTACGCCTTGCTTCGGGATCTGGTATCCAAAGGGGTCTAACTTTGACTTAATTGGGTACTCAGATTCCGACTATGCTGGATGTAAGGTCGATAGGAAGAGTACATCGGGGACGTGCCAATTCTTAGGAAGGTCCCTGGTGTCATGGAATTCTAAGAAACAAACTTCTGTTGCCCTATCCACCGCTGAGGCCGAGTATGTTGCCGCAGGACAGTGTTGCGCGCAACTACTTTGGATGAGGCAAACCCTCAGGGACTTTGGCTACAATCTGAGCAAAGTCCCACTCCTATGTGACAATGAGAGTGCTATCCGAATAGCGGAAAATCCTGTTGAGCACAGCCGCACAAAGCACATTGACATCCGGCATCACTTTTTGAGAGACCACCAGCAAAAGGGAGGTATCGAAGTGTTTCATGTTAGCACCGAGAACCAGCTAGCCGATATCTTCACTAAGCCTTTAGATGAAAAGACCTTTTGCAGGCTGCGTAGTGAGCTGAATGTCCTAGATTCACGGAACTTGGATTGAATTATAGCATACATGTGTTTATGCCTTTGATCATGTTCATTCTGCATTTTGTTGCTTATTGTGGTGCTCAAGTTGTACAAACACTCCCTGGACCTCACAAGTCCTTTTTGCAAGTGATGCACATATTTAGGGGGAGCTGTGCTACAACTTGACCCTTTGAGACTAACCATGTACTTGAGTTTGGTTGTTTTAGTCTCAAAGGAGGATTGAAAGGGAAAAGGTGGACTTGGACCATGCAAGACTTCCACTGCACTCCGACGAAAAGAGTAACTTTTCCAAGTTCATCTTTATACTCTTATTGCCTATTTGCTCTTAGTCGAAGATTTTGGTGAGGCAATAGGGTTAAAGGGCTAAGATTGATCCCGTTTTGGTGCTTGATGCCAAAGGGGGAGAAAATAAAGGCCAAAGCGATAAATGGATCAGCTACCACTTGACAGATTTTGAAAATAGTAGAATAGAGCTTTTGGTTTGTCAAAACTCTTTTATTGTCTCTCTTGTCAAAAGTTGGCTTCTTGTGGGGAGAAGTATTGATTATGGGAAAAAGGGGAGTTTTTGAAATCTTGAATCAATTTCTCTTGGAATGACTCTCTTTATGTCTTAACATGTGTGTTTGACTTAGAGATAGAAATTTGAGTTTGATTTGCAAAAACAAACCAAGTGGTGGCAAAGAGTGATCCATATATGTCAAATTTGAATCAAAACAATTTGAGTTCTTATTTGAATTGATTTTGTACTTGTTCTACTTGCTTTATGTTGTGTTGGCATAAATCACCAAAAAGGGGGAGATTGAAAGGGAAATGTGCCCTTGGGCCATTTCTAAGTATTTTGGTGATTTAGTGTCCAACACAAGTGCCCTAGTGTAAAAAGGTGGACAAAGTACGAATCAAGGATAAAGGTATGTTTCTCAGACTTAGTACATTGTTTTATGGACTAATGTATTGTGTCTAAGTGCTGGAAACAGGAAAAATCCAATTGAAAATGCCTTGGCTCGAGCAGCCAAAGTATGCTCAGTCTGGGAGCACAGGACTGTCCGGTGGTGCACCGGACAGTGTCCGGTGCGCCAGGCTGGCTCTAGCGAACAGGCTGCTCTCGGGACTTCGACGGCGGTGTACGGCTATAATTCACCGGACTGTCCGGTGGTGCACCGGACTGTCCGGTGGGCCGTTCACAGGCGAACTCGTCGCTCTCGGGAATTCATCGGCGACGTACGGCTATAATTCACCGGACTATCCGGTGTGCACCGGACTGTCCGGTGAGCCAACGGTCGGCAGGGCCAACGGTCGGCCGCGCGATCTGCGCGGGACACGTGGCCGAGCCAACGGCTAGAAGGGGGCACCGGACTGTCCGGTGTGCACCGGACATGTCCAGTGCGCCAACGGCTCCCAGGCTGCCAACGGTCGACTGCGCCATTTTTGGAAAGAAATCGGGCACCGGACAGTGTCCGGTGTGCACCGGACTGTCCGGTGCGCCAGTCGACAGAAGGCAAGATCAGCCTTCCTAGAATGCTCTCAACGGCTCCTAGCTGCCTAGGGCTATAAAAGGGACCCCTAGGCGCATGGAGGAGGACACCAAGCATTCCTACAACATTCCTAAGCGCCAAGACCTCGATTCCGCGCATTTGTTTCATTGTGATAGCATATAGAGCTCTAGTGGAGTTGTGAACTCATTGAGTTGTGTTGCGAGCTCTTGTTGCGACTTGTGTGCGTGTTGACACTCTGATTCTTGTGTCTTGTGTGCGTTGCTAATCCCTCCCTTGCTCTGTGCTTCTTTGTGAATTTCAAGTGTAAGGCCGAGAGGCTCCAAGTTGTGGAGATTCCTCGCAAACGGGATTGAGAAAAGCAAGCAAAACACCGTGGTATTCAAGTGGGTCTTTGGACCGCTTGAGAGGGGTTGATTGCAACCCTCGTCCGTTGGGACGCCACAACGTGGAGTAGGCAAGCGTTGGTCTTGGCCGAACCACGGGATAACCACTGTGCCATCTCTGTGATTGATTTCTTGTGGTTATTGTGTTTTGTTGAGACTCCTCTCTAGCCACTTGGTATTTACTGTGCTAACGCTTAACCAAGTTTTTGTGGCTTAAGTTTTCAAGTTTTACAGGATCACCTATTCACCCCCCCTCTAGGTGCTCTCAACGCCTCGACGCTCGCGGTGACTCGCAGTTCGTCATCGACCAAGTCATGAAGAACTCCCACTACCACGACCCGAAGATGGAAGCCTACTGCGATGAGGTTCGGCGCCTGGAAGACAAGTTCTACGGGCTCGAGCTCAACCACATCGCCCGATGCTACAATGAAACTGCGGACGAGCTGGCTAAAATAGCCTCGGGGCGAACAACGGTTCCCCCGGACGTCTTCTCTTGAGACCTGCATCAACCCTCTGTCAAGACCGACGACGCGCCCGAGCCCGAGGCACCCTCGGCCCCCGAGGGTGAGGCACTGCGTGTCGAGGAGGAGCGGAGCGGGACCACGCCTAATCGAAACTGGCAGACCCCGTACCTGCAATATCTCCATCGAGGAGAGCTACCCCTCGACCGAGTCGAAGCTCGGCGGTTGGCGCGGCGCGCCAAGTCGTTCGTCTTGCTGGGAGACAGGAAGGAGCTCTACCACCGCAGCCCCTTAGGCATCCTCCAGCGATGCATTTCCGTCGCCGAAGGCCAAGAGCTCTTACAAGAGATACACTCGGGGGCTTGCGGCCATCACGCAGCACCTCGAGCCCTTGTTGGAAACGCCTGCCGACAAGGTTTCTACTGGCCGACGGCGGTGGCCGACGCCACAAGAATTGTCCGCACCTGCGAAGGGTGTCAGTTCTATGCAAGGCAGACCCACCTGCCCGCTTAGGCTCTACAGACGATACCCATCACCTGGCCGTTTGCTGTGTGGGGTCTGGACCTAGTCGGCCCCTTGCAGAAGGCACCCGGGGGCTACACGCACCTGTTGGTCGCCATCGACAAATTCTCCAAGTGGATCGAGGTCCGACCCCTAAACAGCATCAGGTCCGAACAGGCGGTGGCGTTCTTCACCAACATCATTCATCGCTTTGGGGTCCCGAACTCCATCATCACCGACAACAGCACCCAGTTCACCGGCAGGAAGTTCCTGGACTTCTGCGAGGATCACCACATCCGGGTGGACTGGGCCGCCGTAGCTCACCCCATGACGAATGGGCAAGTAGAGCGTGCCAACGGCATGATTCTACATGGACTCAAGCCTCGGATCTACAATGACCTCAACAAGTTCGGCGAGCGATGGATGAAGGAACTCCCCTCGGTGGTCTGGAGTCTGAGGATGATGCCGAGCCGAGCCACGGGCTTCACACCGTTCTTTCTAGTCTATGGGGCCGAGGCCATCTTGTCCACAGACTTAGAATACGGTTCCCCGAGGACGAGGGCCTACGCCGACCAAAGCAATTGAGCTAGTCGAGAAGACTCACTGGACCAACTGGAAGAGTCTCGGGACATGGCCTTACTACACTCGGCGCGGTACCAGCAGTCCCTGCGACGCTACCACGCCCGAGGGGTTCGGTCCCGAGACCTCCAGGTGGGCGACCTGGTGCTTCGGCTG
This sequence comes from Zea luxurians, assembly GCA_029449295.1. Taxonomy (NCBI): domain Eukaryota; kingdom Viridiplantae; phylum Streptophyta; class Magnoliopsida; order Poales; family Poaceae; genus Zea; species Zea luxurians. The sequence continues at coordinate 19,464,014 of JAOPSE010000032.1, read as the reverse complement.
CGACAAGACGCCCGAGGGCGGCACAAGCTCACGCCTCCCTGGGAAGGGCCGTTTGTCATCGCCAAAGTTCTGAAGCCCGGGACGTACAAGCTGGCCAACAGTCAAGGCGAGGTCTACAACAACGCTTGGAACATCCGACAACTACGTTGCTTCTACCCTTAAGATGCTTTCAAGTTGTTCGTATACCTCGTTCACACACGAAGTCTAGTCATCAAGGAAGGGTCAACCTTGCCTCGGCAAAGCCCGACCCTCCCTCGGGGGCTAGAAGGAGGGAACCCCCTCTGCGTTCCCCGGCTATATCAGTAGCAGGACCCCAAGAAGCGAACGAGGGCGCATGTAAGTGGCAACGCCGACCGACCCGTGAGACTCCTACACCTCTGGGATACGGATACCTAACTCGTCACCTACCACGAAAAATGACTCCTACTTGGGCAAGCCACCCTGCTACTGACGAACGGCGCCGGATTCGCAAAATGGAAGGAAAAGGAGCATAACTTTATACTACGATAATAAAGTGTTCGGGCCTCAGCGGCCGCAAAAGACACATATGCATTCAAAGAAAAATTGCTCCGACAAGGTCAGACGTCGCCCGGAGAAGGAGCCGCGCCCTCGGCTTCGTCCCCACCCTCGGCAAAGTCTGCCCTGGCCTCGGACGACGGCGCAGGCGGGAGGATCTCTGCCTCGAAGGTGGTTGCCAGCACCGCGCTCTGGCCCGCGGCGGCCGCGTCGAGCCTCTGGACTTCAGCCAGGGCGGCTTCATCTTCGTCAGGGAGGCAATACCCCTCGCTGACCCGCTCCAGATCCACGACGTAGTGGGAAGCAAGCACGGCGAAGGCCCGCCTGACGCCGTGATGTAGCGCCTCACGGAGTCTGCCACGCACATGGTCACCCAAGGCCTGCAGGCGACTCTGAGGGGAGCTTCCCGAGGGGACGTCGCCGAAGCCAAAGACCCGGTAGAAAGCCGAGATGGACTCGGACATGGCCGCGTGGTCGGCCTCCCTCTGCTCGGCCGCCTGAGCAAGGGCAGACTCGAGCTCTGCGAACAGCCAAAGCGCAAGACCTCAAACACAAGCAGAGGAACCGAGCTGAAATGAAAACTTAAAACAGCCAGGACATACCTCTGGCTCGGGCACGCTGCTCCGAGGATGCGGCTTGGGCTACGGCTAGGTCCGCTGCAAGGGCTCCGGCCCGGCTTTCGGCCTTGGCGGCCCGGCCTCGAGATTGGTCCCGCTCATCGGTGACCTGGTCAAGCTCCGACTGCCGCCGCTGCACCTCTGCGCGTGCCGCTGCTGCCTCTGCTCCCAGATCGGCACAGAGCAACCGAAGGTCCACCACCTCGGCGCCCTGCTGGGAGAGGCGCACGGTAGCTCTGGCAAGCGAGGTCCTCAGGGATCGCAGCGAACCCCAGACATCTGCCTCGTGGCGGATGAACGACGACTTGGCGGCGCTCAGATCCGTCGGATCCTGAGGGAAGGAAGAGGGGCGTCACAAAGGACGCCTTGATCACGAAACGTCCGTTCCTCGAACGGCTCGCACACGCGAACCACTCGTCCCGTCGCATTTACTCTGCGGTGGGACAGGCGGCACCTTTGGCAGAAGAAGCGGACGACGCTTCGCCTTCGCCATAAAAACTGTGTCAAAATAAAAGGTACGCCACGTCATTCGATTTCGTATCCTTTTCCTTTTCCTCTTTCTCTCTCTTACAACAGGGACCGGGAAAGGGGGATTGTAACATCCCAAAATTCTAACCCAGGTTTGAAACCCTAATCTACCCTCTCCCCTCTTTCTATTTTCTATCCCAAAACTTCCTTAGATTTTTCCCATCATGTGCATACACTTTGTTTGATCACAAACACCTCACTTAGATTTTATTTTCCAACACCTAGAATATCCACCAAATAATTTTGTGCAAAAAGAAAAAGAAACAAATAAGAAATGAGTTGAGAAGGTAAAAAGAAAAAGGAAAAGAATTTCCCTCCCTCTGCTGGGCTGATTCCCGGCCCAAACCCACGGCCTCTTCCCCCTCGCGCCCGCGCTCCTCCTCCTCTTTCGGCCCATCTCCGGCCTGCCTCCGCGCGCACGCCAGCCCGCTCCGCACTCCGCCTCCCTCTCACTGACAGGCCAGCCCCACCTGCCAGCCGCTCTCTCTCGCGCGCCCGTTCCCATTGGAAGATCGGCCCCACCGGTCAGCCGCTTCGTCGTCCTCCCCGCATACGGCTCGCCGCGGTCACCTCCGGCCATCACCTCCGTCCCCTCCTCCGTCTTCTCGCCGCACAGGGAAGTTGGGCACCGCCCCATCCTCGCCGCAGCGGTCGCGTCCTTGCACGGCACCGCCGCCGTGCGGTCTCGTCATCGCCGCTGTGCGACAATAACTCCGGTACGATGCGCCTCACCGGCACCGCGGAGCTCCGCCGCTCCCCTTCCCTCGGGCGCCTATAAAAGGGCCGCCCCGAGCTCCTCCTTCCCCGCACCGGCCTCAGCCACCCCTCTCCTCCCTCGTCCGAGCTCAATTAGTGGAAGAGCCGCCGCCGTCGTCTTCCTCCCCGGTGAGCCCTTCCCTCTCTTCTCCCTGCCACTCTGTTGGTCCATCAAGCGATTGCTTAAGCCTCCTAGCTTCGCCACACCGCCACGAACGCAGTACACCACTTCCCCACCCCGATTCCTCGCCCAAAGCTCACTGACGACAACCCCGCCGCGAAGCTCCGCCACCTCCCCTCAGACACCCCCCTCCCTGCCCCTCTAGCCGAATTGATCCCACCCCTAGGTCCGCCAGACCCTCACCAAGCTAGGGCAACCGCCCGTTGCCCGAGAACCGACCCACCGGCGGAGAATCGCCGTCAAGGCCACCGTCGGCCGGTTTTCCTCCCCGCGAACGGCCGGTTCGCCCCACACCGTCGACCGTTGGCGTCGTTTTCCCCTCCCACTCTCTCTGTCGCGTGGGCCCCACGGCGACGGCGTTTTCCCTCGCGCCGTCTCCCCGCCTTGGGCCGCTGATGGGCCAGCGCCCTCGCGCCCGCACGCGCCCCTGCACCTGACTGGGCCAGATTCCCCCTCCCCGGCCCACCAGTGCCTAAATCCTTTCTCTTTTTCCTTTTTTTCAGCTCTTTTTCCTCTAATTAGTTTTTCTCAATATTTTATGTACCAAAAATCATCAAAACACTTTCTAGAGTCACATGTAATAATAATGACACACTATGATGGTGAAACCACTGATTGATGTATTTTTATTGACAGTTTTTCACTAGAAGAAGCGGGGACCGAGGGCCCGGAACCCGTAGCCCCGGAAGAAGGGCCGGAGCTCGATCACCCGGAGGTAGATCTTTTGTGCCAGGAAAGCTTCGACGAAGGCAAGTCTATCCTTCCCTTGATGCATAAATTACCTATTCTCTCTACCACTGCCTAGGCCGGGAAATTCAGGGGGAATATTGCATTGTGAGTGAGAGATGGCCCGCATTGACATATACATTCTGGATACAAAATATGGATTGGGAAGAAGGGCAATGTGTTTCTTAAAATAAAATCCCTTTTTGAAAGTTATGCGATGAAGGGTACTCACCCTCATCACCTTGGGAGTGGGATGATCAGGGACTCCCTGGTTTAGGGGAGGGCCTAAGGTGTTGGCTCAACTGGTTTAGGCGTGAACAGAAGGATTGTCCCCTCATATAAGGATCGGCTTGTCATTTTCACCACCTGTACTCCTTTATCGTACAACCACTTGAGACTGTGTGGGCAATCACTCAATCCGAACTCGTGCGGTCCAACCCCAGGGTTAAGAAGGCTGGGGAGCACCGGGAGGATAAGGAGGGGGAAAGTTTTGTCCGGTTTGGACATGGTGGTGGCCTGACTCCTTCCGGATAACCGTTAAGGTTAGGACGTACGAGGAAGGAAAGAGATCCAGCATTCGGGTCTCGCGACGGTGAGATCGCAGAAACCGGGCTAGTGGGTAAAGTGTACCCCTCTACGTAGAGTCGAAAACCTATTCGAATAGTCCGTGTCCACTGGTATGGACGGGTCTGGTATGGCATGGCAATTAGAGATTTTTCTTTTCTTCTCTGAATTCAAAAAGGGAAGGGAGTGGTGAAGTGGGTGTTGATAACGAAACTATGGCCACGGGAGCGGGAAGCTCAGTGGTGTTTGAGTTTTGGTTACTTTTAAGACTATGGGAAAAACCTTCCAGCAATTGCCTTTCTCTAAGAAAATGATGAGTGACTTCAACTACACCAAATAAAGCATGTATATTATAGGTCTCTTTCTCTCTACGGGAGCGGGGTGGGCTTGCGGAATACCTAGTGTATTCACCCAAATTTATTTATGTTTTTCAGCAGCCGAAGACTTCTTTTCTGCTATGCTTAATTGAGAGGGCTATGTCTGCACCCAGTTCTGTCTGTGGCTTGGGCTAGTATATTTTTCCTACTGCGCTTCCTATTTTGGCTCTCTAGAGCTTGTACCCCGGTATTGTAATAATTTTTATCTAAACTTTGTACTATTTGAAGTAAGGAATGTGTTTACTAGCCTCTTGGGACTAGTAATTGTATCACATTTGAGTCCCAAAGGATCGGGACGCTTCAGGTGGTATCAGAGCCCATAGGACTGGTCGTAAGTCGCAGCCCTAAAACTTGCCCTAAAAAGAAAATACCCCTTTCCCCAAGAAAAATCTTCTCTCCCCCCCCCCCGATTTTAACAGACCCTTCTTTCCTATTCCAGATGGAAGACTCTCTGGCCATTAGGACATCCTACTACTCAGTGGTGGAAGGGTTTCCACATCTTTTGTGAAGTTGTGCGCTTCGCATGGGAATCCGCAAGAAGCCGGAATACGTCTGGAAGGAGTATCTTGAAGGCGGAATGGAGAAATGCTCTATGACAGTCTACCTGGGAGAAAGCCGAAACTATCCGAACCATCCTTCCTTCCAAGTCACTTTTACCGGATACCGCTTTCCAGATACTTGCCAGAATGTTGCCCGAACAGCCCTCCGACAACTATGCCAGAACTACAACAAGGTGATCTTTGAAACCCCCCTTTGCTACTTTCCACCCAGCAACAAGAATACCCCCACCTGGAGGAAAAGACTTCAGGCCCTCTCAGGAGGAGATCCTATTGAGGATGATTCCACCATCGTCTACATGGCTGGATACCTTCACACCCTAGATAACCAATATGATGACCTCACCCTCCACTGCACCTACCTAACCTCCCGGGTGGAAAGCCTGGAGCAAAAAGTCAGGGAACTTTCAGGGGAAAAGGCGTCCCTTCAAGAGAGCCTTGCAATAGCTGAAGGCGAGGAAACCAATACCCGTGAGGCTTACCGCACCCTGAAGATGGACTATGACAAGAAACTGAAGAAGCTCGCCCCCGCAAGAAAAATACGCAAGAAGACAAAAAACCAAGGATGTCAGACTGAGCAGAAGGAAGAAACCCCTCCAACCCTACCCCCTACCGGGTTAAGGAACTTGTCCGACACCGAGGAGATGTCCCTAGCCAGCCTTGATGATCTTCTCAAGGAATTTGGGGACACTTTAGAGAAGGAGTTCGGGAGTACCCTAGATAGCACTCGTGTGTGATGAGCTTATGGTAGCGGTGTGCTGTATTATGTAATGGCTTGATGTAATGAATAAAATAACTAGTTAAGAAAAAAATGGCATGTGCATGATAGTGACTCTCTTCCCATGGCAGATGGCTTCGGATAAAACCAAGCCTACCGCCTCCGGGATTGGAGCAGGATTTCCTCGGAGAGCTGAAGGAGAGGCTGGCGGAGAAGGGGGTGAGACCCACCTCCCCGCACCTCCGGAACTACCACTAGACCTAGCCCAAGTTCTAGCCAATCAAACCCGACTCATTGAAGTCCTCACTAGAAGTCTAGAAAACCAGCGCCCAGGTGGTGGAAGGCCATAGGACAGGATGAGAGAATTTTTGAGACTCAAGCCTCCCACGTTCGCGGGGTCCAGCAATCCCCTCGATGCATATGACTGGCTTCGCACGATCAAGAGGAAGCTGTAAGCCATCGGATGCCCCGAAAATCAGCGTGTCCAACTGGCAGCTCATCAACTTTCAGGAATGGCTTTAGCATGGTGGGACACTTTCAGTGAGGCCGTCAGAGATGCTACCTGGGCAGAATTCGAAACAGTCTTCCGTGAACACCATGTACCCCAGGGGATAGTTCAACTCAAGGAGGATGAATTCTGGGAGTTAACTCAAGGCGGGAGAACAGTCGATGAGTATGTGCACAAGTTCACAGAGTTGGCCCGTTACGCGCCTGACGATGTCAGCACCGAGTCCAGGAAGATGGCTTGTTTTCTGAAAGGACTAAGACCCGAGCTTAAGACCATCCTCGCCAGCCAAGACTTCCTCAACTTCTCTCACCTCTCCAACAAAGCTATCCAAGTGGAAAGGGCAAAAGAGGAAGAAAAAGGGCACCTCAAGAGGAAATTCCAAGTTCTCCGAGCTCAACAACAAGAACGTCACCAGAGAGCTCGACCTTTTGGGCTCCCACCCAGGGGACCAAGCTTTAATAAACCATCTGGACCCACTCCATCGCGCTATAGTCAGCAAAGTCAGAGCTCCCTTCAGACACCCTCCGTTGCAAGCAACCAGCCGCCAGCAAATGCCTGTTGGCACTGCGGAGACCCCAGTCACTTCAAGAATAACTGCCCTCACTTGAAGGCACCCGGACCGACCTACTCCAACTCGATAAATGGCCCCAAGATTCCCTCGGCACCTACCTCCAAGGCACCTCCTTCCAACAGCCAGCAGAGAAGGACTCAGTACCAGGGCAGAGCCCGAGTCAACCACGTCGACGCTCAAGAAGCCCAGCAAGCTCCGGGAGTAGTGCTCGGTGAGTTCCTTGTTGAATTTACTCCCACTACTGTACTTTTTGATTCGGGAGCATCCCATTCTTTTATAGCCGCTAAGTTTGTGGAAAAGCATGGCATCCCCTCTACACCCCTAGCCATCCCTTTGGTCACCCGAACCCCGGGATCGGACCTCCTGTGCCAACTCAGGTGCTCCCAAGTCAGAATTCTCTTAAGTGGGGTAGTGTTCCTGGCGGACTTAACCGTCTTGCCATCCCAAGGGATTTGATGTGATCCTAGGGATGGATTGGCTAACTAAGCACAAAGGTATCATCACCTGCGCAAATAAGACCGTCCTTCTCACCGATCACCAAGGAAAAGCAGTTTCCTGTCAAGCCTAGCCGCCTGCCAACGATCCAATGATGTTTAACCTGGCAGCAGAAAACATGTCCGTAATCGAAGAGTTTGAGGATGTATTTCTGGAAGAGTTGCCTGGAATGCCACCCGAAAGAGGAGTGGAGTTCCATATAGACCTCATTCCTGGCACTGCGCCCATCGCAAAGAGACCATACCACATGGCCCCCACAGAGTTAGCACTCCAGATCGCAGAACTGCAACAAAAAGGGTACATCCGTCCCAGTTCGTCTCCTTGGGGAGCACCCGTCCTTTTCGTTACCAAAAAGGATGGAAGTATGAGAATGTGTATTGATTATCGATCCTTGAACGAAGTTACAATCAAGAATAAGTACCCTCTCCCTCGGATCGATGACCTCTTCGACCAACTACAGGGAGCCAAATACTTCTCCAAGATATACCTCAGGTTAGGGTATCACCAACTGAGGATCAAGGAAGCAGACATTCAGAAGACTGCTTTCGTCACCAGATACGGGCAATATGAATTCACCGTGATGCCATTTGGGCTAACAAACGCACCCGCCTTTTTCATGAACCTCATGAATAAGGTATTTATGGAAGAATTGGATAAGTTTGTCGTGGTCTTTATCGACGACATCCTCATCTATTCCAAGAGTCGCAAGGACCACGAGCGTCACCTTCGGATCATCCTCGGAAGACTCAGAGCACATCAACTTTATGCTAAACTCAGCAAGTGTGAATTTTGGTTAGAAAAGATAGCCTTCCTCGGGCATATCTTGACTACAGAAGGGATAGAAGTGGACCCATCCAAGGTGGAAGCCGTATCAAAATGGAAACAACCATCCAACGTCAGTGAAGTACGAAGCTTTTTGGGAATGGCAGGGTATTACCGCCGCTTTATCAAGGGATTCTCCAGCATAGCAAAACCTATGACCGAACTTCTCAAAAAGGACAATAAGTTTGTGTGGACTCCAAAATGTGAGGAAAGTTTCCAGATCATCAAGGAAAAGCTTACAACTGCGCCAGTTTTAACACTACCAGATATACACCAGGATTTCGTCATCTTCTGTGATGCTTCAAGGCAAGGCTTAGGGTGTGTCTTGATGCAAAATGAGAAAGTTATTGCTTATGCATCCCGCTTACTCAAGCCACATGAGCATAATTACCCCACCCACGACTTGGAATTGGCAGCCATAGTACACGCTCTGAAAATATGGAGGCACTACCTGATTGGGAACAAATGCCACATCTTCACTGACCACAAGAGTCTGAAGTACATCTTCACTCAGCCGGACCTCAACCTCCGTCAAAGAAGGTGGCTTGAATTGATCAAGGATTATGACCTCGAAATCCACTACCACCCTGGGAAGGCCAACGTGGTAGCAGACGCCCTCAGCCGAAAACCTTTCGGGATTAAAGGGACCAACTTTTTAGAAGATTGGAAGAAAGAATCAGCTCAGCTAAATGCATGTCTGGGAGACAACGGTAGCCTGGAAGTCAAGCCAATGCTAGAAGATCTCATACGCAAGGCTCAATGCCTGGACGCAGAGACAACCAGACTTATGGAGAGAGCTCGCAAGGAGCAACTTCCGGATCTTAGGACAGATGAGCAAGGAGTCCTCTGGTTCAAGAACCGCCTGTGTGTACCAATGGGAGAGGCACGGGAAGTCCTGCTCAATGAAGCCCACAACTCAGCTTACTCCATCCACCAAGGAACCACCAAGATGTACCTGGACCTCAAAGCCAGATATTGGTGGAAAGGGATGAAAAAGGAAATAGCTCAGTATGTAGCCCGGTGTGACACCTGTCAGCGAACGAAGGCCGAACATCAGAAGCCCGCAGGCCTGCTGCAACCCCTCCTAGTGCCTGAATGGAAGTGGGAAGAAATAGGCATGGATTTCGTGACCGGACTACCCCGAACGCGGAAAGGGAATGATTCTATCTGGGTAATAATCGACCATCTCACCAAGGTGGCCCACTTCGTCCCAGTAAAAACCACTTTTGGAGGAGCCGCCCTTGCCCGAATATACCTTAAGGAGATAGTCAGGCTCCATGGAATTCCACGGAAGATAGTGTCAGATAGAGGAACGCAGTTCACTTCAAAATTTTGGAAAGGCCTCCAGCAAGCAATGGGCACCAAGCTAGATTTCAGCACCGCTTACCACCCCCAGTCAGATGGTCAAACAGAAAGAGTCAACAAGATCCTCGAAGATTTGCTAAGAGCCTGTGTGTTAACTTTCGACAGGGATTGGGAGTCCAGTTTGCCGTACGCCGAATTCTCGTACAACAACAGCCATCAGGCCAGCATCAAAATGTCACCGTTCGAAGCACTGTATGGAAGAAAATGCCAGACTCCCCTAATGTGGTCCAATGTAGGGGAAAGGACACTAGAAGGACCCGACTTTGTTAAAGAAGCCGAAGGGAAAGTTGCCTTGATCCGCAGGAGGTTACTTGAAGCTCAGAGTCGACAGAAGAGTTACGCAGACAACAGACGAAGAGAACTCAGATTTGAGGAAGGAGATTTCGTTTATCTCAAGGTCTCCCCGATGCGTGGTGTTAAAAGGTTCCAAATGAAAGGAAAGCTAGCACCACGTTTCGTTGGTCCCTACCCCGTCATTAGCCGAGTGGGACCCGCAGCATACCGTCTTGAGCTACCAGAATCCATGTCAGATATTCACAATGTGTTCCATGTGTCTCAGCTCCGCAAATGCCTAAAAGTACCAGAAAACCACATCGAGGCAGATGCAATTCAGATTCAAAAGGATCTCCAGTACCGGGAAAAGCCAGTGAAGATTCTCGACTTAGCAGTCAGAAGGAGCCGCAACTCAGAAGTGAGACTCTGTAATGTTCAGTGGAGCAGAGATGGTGAAGAGGAAGCCACCTGGGAAAGTGAGGATTCTCTGAGGAAGGAATACCCTTACCTTTTCTCGAGCCCCGTCTGAATCTCGAGGGCGAGATTCCTTTAAGTGGGGTAGGTTTGTAACATCCCAAAATTCTAACCCAGGTTTGAAACCCTAATCTACCCTCTCCCCTCTTTCTATTTTCTATCCCAAAACTTCCTTAGATTTTCCCATCATGTGCATACACTTTGTTTGATCACAAACACCTCACTTAGATTTTATTTTCCAACACCTAGAATATCCACCAAATAATTTTATGCAAAAAGAAAAAGAAACAAATAAGAAATGAGTTGAGAAGGTAAAAAGAAAAAGGAAAAGAATTTCCCTCCCTCTGCTGGGCCGATTCCCGGCCTAAACCCGCGGCCTCTTCCCCCTCGCGCCCGCGCTCCTCCTCCTCTTTCGGCCCATCTCCGGCCTGCCTCCGCGCGCACGCCAGCCCGCTCCGCACTCCGCCTCCCTCTCACTGACAGGCCAGCCCCACCTGCCAGCCGCTCTCTCTCGCGCGCCCCCTCCCACTGGCAGACCGGCCCCACCGGTCAGCCGCTTCGTCGTCCTCCCCGCATACGGCTCGCCGCGGTCACCTCCGGCCATCACCTCCGTCCCCTCCTCCGTCTTCTCGCCGCACAGGGAAGTTGGGCACCGCCCCGTCCTCGCCGCAGCGGCCGCGTCCTTGCACGGCACCGCCGCCGTGCGGTCTCGTCATCGCTGTTGTGCGGCATTAACTCCGGTACGATGCGCCTCACCAGCACCGCGGAGCTCCGTCGCTCCCCTTCCCTCGGGCGCCTATAAAAGGGCCGCCCTGAGCTCCTCCTTCCCCGCACCGGCCTCAGCCACCCCTCTCCTCCCTCGTCCGAGCTCAATTCGTGGAAGAGCCGCCGCCGTCATCTTCCTCCCCGGTGAGCCCTTCCCTCTCTTCTCCCTGCCCCTCTGTTGGTCCATCAAGCGATTGCTTAAGCCTCCTAGCTTCGCCACACCACCACGAACGCAGTACACCACTTCCCCACCCCGATTCCTCGCCCAAAGCTCACCGACGGCAACCCCGCCGCGAAGCTCCGCCACCTCCCCGCGGACACCCCCTCCCTGCCCTCTAGCCGAATTGAGCCCACCCCTAGGTCCGCCAGACCCTCACCAAGCTAGGGCAACCGCCCGTTGCCCGAGAACCGACCCACCGGCGGAGAATCGCCGTCAAGGCCACCGTCGGCCGGTTTTCCTCCGCGTGAACGGCCGGTTCGCCCCACACCGTCGACCGTTGGCGCCGTTTTCCCCTCCCACTCTCTCTGTCGTGTGGGCCCCGCGGCGACGACGTTTTCCCTCACGCCCGCGCCGTCTCCCCGCCTTGGGCCGCTGATGGGCCAGCGCCCTCACGCCCGCACGCGCCCCTGCACTCGGCTGGGCCAGATTCCCCCTCCCCGGCCCACCAGCGCCTAAATCCTTTCTCTTTTTCCTTTTTTTCAGCCCTTTTTCCTCTAATTAGTTTTTCTCAATATTTTATGTACCAAAAATCATCAAAACACTTTCTAGAGTCACATGTAATAATAATGACACACTATGATGGTGAAACCACTGATTGATGTATTTTTATTGACTGTTTTTCACTAGAAGAAGCGGGGACCGAGGGCCCGGAACCCGTAGCCCCGAAAGAAGGGCCGGAGCTCGATCACCCGGAGGTAGATCTTTTGTGCTAGGAAAGCTTCAACGAAGGCAAGTCCATCCTTCCCTTGATGCATAAATTACCTATTCTCTCTACCACTGCCTAGGCCGGGAAATTCAGGGGGAATATTGCATTGTGAGTGAGAGATGGCTTGCATTGACATATACATTCTGGATACAAAATATGATTGGGAAGAAGGGCAATGTGTTTCTTCAAATAAAATCCCTTTTTGAAAGTTATGCGATGAAGGGTACTCACCCTCATCACCTTGGGAGTGGGATGATCAAGGACTCCCTGGTTTAGGGGAGGGCCTAAGGTGTTGGCTCAGCTGGTTTAGGCGTGAGCAGAAGGATTGTCCCCTCATATAAGGACCGGCTTGTCATTTTCACCACCTGTACTCCTTTATCGTACAACCACTTGAGACTGTGTGGGCAGTCACTCAATCCGAACTCGTGCGGTCCAACCCCAGGGTTAAGAAGGCTGGGGAGCACCGGGAGGATAAGGAAGGGGAAAGTTTTGTCCGGTTTGGACATGGTGGTGGCCTGACTCCTTCCGGATAACCGTTAAGGTTAGGACGTACGAGGAAGGAAAGAGATCCAGCATTCGGGTCTCGCGACGGTGAGATCGCAGAAACCGGGCTAGTGGGTAAAGTGTACCCCTCTGCGCAGAGTCGAAAACCTATTCGAATAGTCCGTGTCCACTGGTATGGACGGGTCTGGTATGGCATGGCAATTAGAGATTTTTCTTTTCTTCTCTAAATTCAAAAAGGGAAGGGAGTGGTGAAGTGGGTGTTGATAACGAAACTATGGCCACGGGAGCGGGAAGCTCAGTGGTGTTTGAGTTTTGGTTACTTTTAAGACTATGGGAAAAACCTTCCAGCAATTGCCTTTCTCTAAGAAAATGATGAGTGACTTCAACTACACCAAATAAAGCATGTATATTATAGGTCTCTTTCTTTCTACGGGAGCAGGGTGGGCTTGCGGAATACCTAGTGTATTCACCCAGATTTATTTATGTTTTTCAGCAGCCAAAGACTTCTTTTCTGCTATGCTTGTTTGAGAGGGCCGTGTCTGCACCCAGTTCTGCCTGTGGCTTGGGCTAGTATATTTTTCCTACTGCGCTTCCTATTTTGGCTCTCTAGAGCTTGTACCCCGGTATTGTAATAATTTTTATCTAAACTCTGTACTATTTGAAGTAAGGAATGTGTTTACTAGCCTCCTGGGACTAGTAATTGTATCACATTTGAGTCCCAAAGGATCGGGACGCTTCAGGGATACCCCGAAAGGGATCCTTCTCCGCGAAGGAAATGGGCCCCGAGCCCCCCTACTGATCAGAGGTTCGAAGGTTGGCCCCTCGGAGGGGTTCAGCAGCCGCCTCAGAACGCTCGGGCTCCGCGCCCACTACTGGTCAGAGGTTCGAGGGTCGGCCCCTCGGAAGGGTTCAACGGCCGCCTCAGGCCACTCGGGCTCCGCGCCCACTACTGATCAGGGGTTCGTAGGCTGGCCCTCGAAGGGTTCACAGCCGCCTCAGACGCAGAGCGAGGGATGACCCTGGGTACGTTTGATACATAACCAAGGCTCGGGCTACGCTCCCGAGGTACCCTAGGACATTTCCGAGACCAGCGGGAACGATCGTGTAATGGAATCCCATCAGAGGGAGGCATCGAGCCCTCGGACCCCGTCAAAAGGGGACCGGGTCTGGCAAATCACCCACAGGTACTTTTGGAGCACGCCTCCGGGCCTCTAGCCGACCCCTAATAAATGGGGCACGGGCGTCCACTCGGATTACCCGTCAGCAGCTCGCTGGAGACACCATATTCGGCGCCCTCCAAGGGCAACATGGCGCTTTCCCCCCCTCCTCCTTGCGGAAAGGCGACGCAGGGGCGTATGTAAAAAAGTCGAGTCTGTCCTTGACCGTCCTCTCACCCTGTGCGGAGGCTCGGGGGCTGCTCTCGCAACCCGGCTCTGGCCAAACCGTTGACAGCGTCAACATACCAGCCCGAGAACTTGGGACCCGACCGTGCACCCGGGCTACGGCCAGCTCGCATGAGGGAACAACCAGACCGACCGAAGCATTGCGAAACGCACTAAGACCTCGAAGGAGTCAAACCACTCATCCGAGGCCTCGGGGGCTACACCCGGCGGGTGCGCTCGCGCGCACCCACCGGAACAAAACGCAACCGAGAAAGGCTGGTCCCCTTGCAAAAAAGTGCGACAAAAGCCTCCAAGCGAGTATAAACACTCCCTTCAAGGCTCGGGGGCTACTGTCGGGGACCATAATTAGGGGTACCCTCAAGACTCCTAATCTCAGCTGGTAACCCCCATCAGCGCAAAGCTGCAAAGGCCTGATGGGTACGATTAAGTCAAGGATCGGTCCATTCAAGGGACGCGATCTCGCCTCGCCCGAGCCCAGCCTCGGGCAAGGGCAGCCGACCCTGGAGGATTTATGTCTCGCCCGAGGACCCCCTCCAGCAGCGGATGCGCCTTCGGCTGGCCCGAGGCCTAGTCTTCACCAAGAAGCAACCTTGGCCAAGTCGCCACGCCGACCGACCGTATCGCAGGAGCATTTAATGCAAAGGTGGCCTGACACCTTATCCTGACGCGCGCCCTTCCGTCGATAGAGCCGAAGTGATCGCAGTCACTTCGCTGCTCCACTGACCGGCCTGGCAAAAGGACAGCGCCGCCTGCGCCGCTCCGACTGCTGTGCCGCTCGACAGAGTGAGGCTGACAGCAGCCAAGTCTGGCCTCGAGCATCATAGAAAGCTCCGCCTCGCCCGACCCAGGGCTCGGACTCGGGCTCAGCCCCGGAAGACGACGAACTCCGCTTCGCCCGACCCCAGGGCTCGGACTCGGGCTCAGCCCCGGAAGACGACGAACTCCACTTCGCCCGACCCAGGGCTCGACCTCGGGCTCAGCCCCGGAAGACGACAAACTCCGCCTCGCCCGACCCAGGGCTCGGACTCGGGCTCAGCCCCGGAAGACGACGAACTCCGCTTCGCCCGACCCCAGGGCTCGGACTCGGGCTCAGCCCCGGAAGACGACGAACTCCGCTTCGCCCGACCCTAGAGCTCGGACTCGGGCTCAGCCCCAGAAGACGACGAACTCCGCTTCGCCCGACCCAGGGCTCGGACTCGGGCTCAGCCCCAGAAGACGACGAACTCTGCCTCGACCGACCCAGGGCTCGGACTCGGGCTCAGCCCCGGAAGACGACAAACTCCGCTTCGCCCGACCCCAGGGCTCGGACTCAGCCCTGGCCTCAGCCGACGGTCTCCGCCTCGCCCGACCCAGGGGCTCGGACTCGACCTCGGCCTTGGAAGACAGACTCGACCTCGACCTCGGAGGAGCCTCCACCTCGCCCAACCCAGGGCTCGGACCGACCACGTCACAGGAGGCGCCATCATTACCCTACCCCAAGCTGACTCAGGCTACGGGGAACAAGACCGGTGTCCCATCTGGCTCGCTCCGGTAAACAAGTAATGATGGCGTCCCGCATGCTCTATGATGACGGCGGCTCTCAGCCCCCTTACGGAAGCAAGAGGACGTCAGCAAGGACTCGACAGCCCCGACAGCTGTCCTTCCGCCAGGCTCCAGCGCTCCTCCGACGGCCACGACACCACACGAACCAGGCGTCAAAACCTCTCCGTCTGCCACGATGGCATGTACTTAGGGCGCTAGCTCTCCTCTGCTAGACATGTTAGCACACTGCTACACCCCCCATTGTACACTTGGATCCTTTCCTTCCGCCTATAAAAGGAAGGTCCAGGGCGCTCTTACAAGGGTGGGCCGCATGGGGAAGGACGGGACGGCGCTCGCGTGAGGCCGCTCGCTCCCTCCCGCGTGGACGCTTGTGACCCCCTACTGCAAGCACACCCGACCTGGGCGCGGGACAAACACGAAGGCCGCGGGTTTCACCTCTCACGCCTGTCTCCCTCCGGCTTCTTCCCCCCTTCGCGCTCCGTCTCGCGCCGACCCATCTGGGCTGGGGCACGCGGCGACAATTTACTCGTCGGTCCAGGGACCCCCCGGGTTCGAAACACCGATAGATATAGAATGATATAAATATGTAGTAAAAAATTTGACATTTAGATCTCTTATGCCTTGTGCATAGGATGCAGAGATTCTTGTGAGAAGCTTTGTTATCGATTTTGTTCTCTTATGTCTTGTGCATATGATACAAAGATTCGTCGAAGAAACTTTGTTATCGACTTATTAAGTTATGGAGACAATTCATGCCATCTCTACAAACATATAATTGAGACTTATCGATATTGTTAAAAAAGATTATATTAGTGTAAAATGTGTCGACATATTTGCTTATGATTAAACATTCTATATTTACTTTTAGAAATATTTTGAGCGATATTAATAATGTTTCTTCGGCATCATTTCAATCTATTTGGGTCGGTGTATTTATAATAATATTATGCATTTATATCGTTCTATATATATGTTTAATCATGGATTTTGCTGTTATTGTTGTACTTACGTTGCCTGTAGCCATGGCTTTGAGCCATTTGAGACTCGTAATTTGTGTTCCACAGCATCGCATGTGCATGTACCTAATAGTACTAATAATTTTATACCTTGAGTAAAGTACTCATAAACTTACATTTTGCTTCCATTATTTGTTTTCAAAAAACAAGTTCTTTGTTGCACGCATTACTTTTCGTCTGCATTCTAAGAGATCCTGGTTTATACGGGCAGAGTTAATTTTCTTTCTCACTAGAGAAGCCCTACATAGTCATGCCATCCGGTTAAGCCGGACCAGGTCCATACGTTTATAAAACACCCTGGACCCCTAGGGATTAGTGTTTTGGGGCCTGGTAGCGGCTACAACCATGTGAGGTGTGAGCGGTGACGAGCGGCAGCCGGATGTCGACGACGACTTCCTGCGGCGGGAGACGCGAGCGGCGATCCTAGGCGACGTCGGTGGGCGGTGGCCCTAGGCGATGTTGGCAAGTGGAGGCCCGAGACGCGAGCGTCGCGACAGCCTTGACTGCCCTAGGCGCGAGCGGCGGCGGTCACGTCTGCCAGAGGCGGGAGCGGTTGCGACGCATCGGAAGGCGTCCTCCTCCGACGACCACCTTCGACCCAATGGCCTCTGAGGCATCCTTCGATCTGGCGGCCTCGGGATCGTCCTCTAGCAGTGAACTATCCGATCAACGCTTATGCCCTCGATGATGATGTTTTATGCCTGCTACTTACACTATTTATGCATTCTAGTGATGAATTTTACAATGATTAATACGATTTTTATGTCTGTCATAAAATTGCCCCTAATTCTCGTGGGGACTGTTAGTTGAACCGATATTAGGTTTTCTACCAATTATGCTATATTGTGTATGTATTTATGCGACTTTGTATAAAAATTTATACTATGCGTGAATCATGTCATCCTATTTTTTTTACACGCATGCAATGAAAACAAAAATATCATCCAAAATCCACGCGCATGCAACGAAAACTTCAACGATCTGCCATAATTTTGGATCTGCATAAAAATAGAAACAACATGCGTTCGACTCCCATAATTTTTTTATCTACCATAAAAACAGGATCGTGAATACATCAGAATTATCAAGCTCTCTCACATGGCTCGATATTTATGCACATAACTGAGGGGTTTTATGCTTAAAACTTAAGGTTTTTACCCTCGAATCTGAATATGTGTCTACCAGTGTATCACGTGATAGTTTTTTTATGCAGTGTTCCGTATTGCGTAAATATCAATATCATGTAGTATAATTAGTATCAGTATACATCATAAACTGGTTGTAACGAGCCTAGCTAAATGGTTGTTAGAGCGATTCTATATTTATAGGGAAAATGTGGCATCTAAATAAAAAATTATTGTTTCCATGTATGCCAATCAATTTTCTTTGATCGCACATTCTTGTCATTCTAAATTTATGTCCATGTAGTAGGAAACAAAATTTTATGCAGGGTACCGAATTGAATAAATAGCTACACAGTGTAGCATAATTAGTATCAGCAAATATTATAAACTGGTTCTAACGAGTCTAGTTGCATGACTGTTGGAGCGTTTCTATATTTATGGAGTCAATCAATTTTTGCGCGCATGAAATATAAACGAAAATGTCATCCAGAATTTGCATACATGCAATAAAAACTCTTACGATCTGACATAATTATCAGATCTACCATAAAATAGGATATGCATGCATGCACTTACGCATGTGCACGTGGTCCAGCCAGTGGCTAGGTATGGTTTTTATGCTATCTCTGTGAACTATTTATGCTATTTCTATGGACTATTTATTGCTTGCGTTCCATGCAAGAGGTTAGTTGTTGGACCGAAAGTTTGACTGACGCACGTGGGGGAGGTTGACCTGTTGCATGGGCGGGAGCTCCCAATATACCCTCCATATATATATATATATATATATATATATATATATATATATAGTTTATGTATTTAGAGCCCTGAGCTTTGTGTAGGTAGAGAAAGCCCCAACCACCCACACGACCGATCGACCAGGTGAGTCAAGCGTAGCCAAACGGGACCACCCAAACAATCGTCAGACCATTTACGATCTCCTGCACAAACGTTTATGATGGTTACATTCCCGTTTTACGCAAACTAACACAACTCAGCGTGATTTATGGTCCACGGCTCCACGCCCACGTTTTCGCCCCCTATCCGCACACCATGGCCCACCAGTCGATCAATCGTGTCTACATCTTGGTCAGACCCCACCGCATGCCCCAAACCTAACCACTCGCCCGACATCTAGCAACCCTAATTGATTTCCTTGTCGCTCTCGCCGTCATGTGCTCCCACAATCGCCATCTCCAAGCGCCCCCGCCCCTGCCACACCGTCGTCTCCGTGCGTGGCGTCTCGGTCCCCCAACATCGTCGCACGATATTGCCTCATCCATCTGCCATTTCTCGTCTTCGTGCACTCTTCCGTCGTCGCTCCACATCAACAATGTCGTCAGATCCCACTCCCTGCTCGCGGGCTCGCCATTGCTCGGCGATTTGGTGCGGTGGCTCCACGGCCCTCGCCTCCACCTCACACGGTCCTACGCCTCTCGGCGCTGCTCTCTGGCCCGAGGCGACATGCCATTCTCTCCCTCGTTCCTTGACTGCAAGTTGCCAAAAGCGGTCGGATCTACGAGCGCGGATCCTCCGAGGCAGCCAGACGCGGTGGATCCTCCACTATGGCAGCCAGACGCGGCAGATCCTCCGCTGCTCGCCGTCTCGGGGCTCTCCGGCGTTGGCTCGACGCGCCAGCGCCCCCAGTGAGTAAGCTCGATCTCTTCGGTTCCTCGCTCGAGGATGGGGATTGATAGCCGAGGAGGCTTTCGTGGTTTTGTTGCTGGGATTTTGTTGCTTTGGCGGGGGATTGGAAGCTACTTCCACTGGTTACAGATCAAACTGCTGGATCTGTGGATCCCTGCCTGCAGATTGCCCCACCCGCACGACCCCCCGTATAGCCGGTGCCTCCCCTTCATCGTCTCCGCGGTGTCACAGTCGCAGGCCGATCTAGGCACACCTCCCACCCCTGTACCAGTCCCCGTCCCCTCTGACCCCCGCGCTGCTTTTTCTGGCAACCTCCCTTCAACCGTGTCCTCTTTCCAGACTCGTTCCCGCTTGAGACCCCATCATCCAAGGAGGAGGAGGACGCGACAGTGCGGCAGACCGATGAGGCGGTGGCACCGGTCGTCCCCTTGAGGGAGGAGATGGAGACAGAGAGGGTGGCATGGAGGCTGCTGTGGAGGGCGGTCGTCAGCTACCTTGCAATAATGTCAATGGCGTGTACGGCAAGATTTTGTTTTCGCGAAGTTGTGAAAGTCTCTGCTACTTTACAAGGTAGAAATCCATCCATATTGTTTAGTTCACCAAACTGTGCTTCCAACTACAGTTGACTCCTGCAGAAGATTATGTGGACACAACTATTTATGCATATCCATGCCCTTTTTATGCCTATCTTTGCACTATTATCTTTTGATTTTGATGTAGTCTGGCAATGAACAGTATATGTTTATGCAGTACCAAACTCTTTTTTGTGTATTCAATGATTAACTGGCAATGTGTAGTTAATTGTTATATTTTCATACCAATTCATTATACAATCATAACAAGTTGACAATTGGTTCAGGTCATAACAGCGCAGCTATTCAGTACTGCTCCATCTCTTGCTTTTTTACTGCCTCTTGTTTTATCTCATCCGATCCCTTCCTTGCAACATGCTAGCCCAAGGTTCATGCTCTAACATAATTATATCTCTATGTGTGTGTTTGTACACGAGATGATTTATTAGGTATATCAAGTTTGTAGTTAACTTTTAATTAAAAGGTACACCAAAACATGCATTTCTTGTGGACAGGAATTACCATAATCTTGTATTCATGCAACAAGAACATTATGATATTTGGTAATAATATTTATGCAAAACACCACTATGCAAATGTAGCAGATACATTTGTTCACAGATTACCCCGTTCATGTGCATTATCTAAGCATATAGTTGCACAAAACTGAATACATTGTCAATAAAGGGCATAGTAATTTTTAAAACTACGTTAAGTCGTTCCCTTTGTACAGTCTTTCATCATTATAAAAGAAATTTGTCATATAATATTACTTGTTCATATTAACTCTAGATTTCTGTAATAAATGACAATGCAAGGTAAGGGGTTTGGTCTTGGAGAGGCCTCTTGATCTCCCCTTGTACTATTTTTTATTAAATGAAATGACATGTAGCTCTTTTACGTTGTTCGAGGGAAAAATCCAAAATGCAGTGTCTCCTCACTTTTTTGTCTATTTCTATTTGTACAAGGCAATCTAAAAGTTGAAACAGATCCATCACATTATACTGCAATGTTAAAATAAAGGTAGAAGTTTTAAAAGCAGCATCCAATTGGAAAACAGAATTAGAAAACATATTGTGCTCATATGTGGACACAACTCAAATTCTAGTATAAGTGTATAAGATTGTTAAGTGGAACTCTGCTATAGTTATGATATACATTTCTGGAACCAAGATGCTTATATTTATAAGGCTTTAGTTTGTTGCATATTTGACACTCTCATTAACTTAAATTCCAGCCCTGTACAAGATGTTGTTGATTATTCCTACAGGACTGGAGGTGCAACTAATGTCATTAACTAATGTCTTTATGCTTTATACATGCTTACACAGATCTGTTTTTACAAGAACCGAGCAGCGATGCTTCCATTTCGGACCACGACCACTACAACACAAACACCCCTATAGCAACGCATACATTGCAACAAAATGGTTATGCGTTGCAAGAAATTAGGTGGCAACAAATGCTAGCAACACAAATATTTATATGTTGCAAGAAAATCAACTAGCAACGTTTACCATGCGTTGCAAGTGTCATCCGTAGAATATCCAAATTACTGACAACGTTTGTCATGTGTTGCAAGGGTCATTCGTAGTATTTATGTCACCTAACAACATTTGTCATGTGTTTCAAGTGTCATCCATAGTATTTGTGTTACCTAGCAACGCTTATCATGCGTTGCAAGCATTATATGCAGTATTTATGCAAATTAGTATATTGGTTTTAATACTTACAAAGTACTCCCTTCGTCCCAATTTATAGATCGCTTGATTTTTCCAACACCAAGTTTGACTTACTCGTATTATTCAAAAAAAATCATAATAAGTATTTGATTTTATTGTGGTTTAATTTTTTCCATACTTTCATAATTTTTTAATAGGACGAGGTGGTCAAATTTGGTGTGAAAAAAGCCAAACAACCAATAAATTGAGATTGGGGGAGTATTTTTATTGGTTCTAGTAATTCGAAAGAAAATTTTACTAGTGTTTCCTATGTTTCTGCCTTTCCATGTTTCTATACCATCTTTATGTAGAGTCTAGTAAAAGCTTGTAATCCTACGGTATATTAGTCGTGGGAGCAAATTAAAGCTGCCTCCGGAGATGGTACATGTCCCTTCTAAAATACTGACCATAAGATTGTTCGCTAATGGTACATGTCTCCCTCATCCACGCACCACGCGAAGTCTCCATCCCACTCCCACGATAGGGCACGATGCTTCAAGACGCCATAGTGCCTGGGCCACCGCGAGGAGCCCCAAACCCAATCTCCTCCCCCTCCCCGCCGCTCCCCTCCCTCCCTCAAATGTCGTCGTGCTGCTCAGGCCACCAAGCCCCAATCTCCCCCAACCCGCCATCATGCTGCCGGCTCGGATCCGCCGCGGCTCCGAGCGGATCTTCATCCCCCTCCCCCAAGACACCACCACCTCGGCACCAGCAGTCCGGCGCGGCAGGAGGGCCCAACGCGCCCGCCTGGCAGAGGCGCTGAGGCTGAAGATGGATCAGGTGCCGGTTCCGCTCGTCGAATATTCCAAGAATTTGCTCTATTCGAAATACTCCTCAAGAAGAGAAATCCAAGGTTTGTGCATCTCCAGACAACTTAGGGCCATCGAAATACTCCTCAATTTGTTTTAGGTTCTTCCATCTGGTGGCCATCTCTTGTTGCTTACGAGGCTTCTATTTCTGCAACAATGCTCTACTGATGGTAGGAAAGAGGAATTAAATGATCAAACATCAGTACTGGGTGATGATATTAATGCACGGCCAGAGATCTTAATGGTGCTGATTATGATCCTAACAACATTGATATGTTCAGGATGCTTAGAATTCTTTGGTTTTCTAGTTACTTATGTAATTGTCGTGTAAATTATCGATCCCCTGACAGGTCAGTACTGAATACTAAACCAGAGATCTTAACCCGTTCCTAGGAGGAACCCAACAATACGTAACTGAAATTAATTGTCAATTCCCTTTATCTGTTCATGACTTTGCATATTTTTTCCTACTCAAGATAGCCATACATGGAGCTATGTTCAGCAACAATAACACAATTTGTTCTCTACATATTACAATATGCAGCTGAT
The DNA here is from genome assembly GCA_029449295.1 of Zea luxurians. Classification (NCBI taxonomy): domain Eukaryota; kingdom Viridiplantae; phylum Streptophyta; class Magnoliopsida; order Poales; family Poaceae; genus Zea; species Zea luxurians. The sequence continues at coordinate 19,441,388 of JAOPSE010000032.1, read as the reverse complement.
GGGTTCGATTCCTTAAAGCTAATAGCAGTGGTCACTAGCCTTTGAAAATTACAAAAATATGGTCTGTTATTTCCGTACTAGGTCTGTTGAGCTGTCAGCAATGTGATCCTTTGAGCGTTATCAAATGTTATTTGGTTAAATGTCTTACCAAGGCAGCATCAAGATTTCAAGCAGAAGATTCTTATATGTTTTTGTTGTTTGTGCCTCTGATCATTATTTCGTCTAATGTGAAGTAGTGTCCACGTTCAGTGTCATTTGAGCATATCTTAGTGTATACAAAATGCTCTATCTGTATAAAAAAACTAGATCGACAAATTCCAATGGCAGTGCCAGTGCCCGTGCATAGGGATGATCCAAAGGCTACACCCCAGGGTACTCCAGTGCCCGTGCATAGGGATGATCCAAAGGCTACACCCCAGGGTACTCCATTTATGAAAGCCCTACTTACAACAGAAGTTAAGTGATCCAGCCAAAAATTCATGATCCTTTACATGCCAATTATAAAAGTACCACCGCATGGGAAGAAAAGTAGCAACTGCAATTCTGAAGTTTTTGTGGTAGATGCCGACTGCATTATTTGGTTTGTCCGAACTCTAAAATGCCACCATTCTCTTTGTCCTTCCGATGCCACCATTCTATTTTAGTTAATTACTCCATTCCTATTGATTTTTGCGTCTCCTTCCAATTAAAGAACATCCTCGATTTTATAAACTTACCAAGGACATCATTTACAGGCAATTAGTTGGTAATTCACAATAACTATTTCATCTCCTAGCAGTACATTTTAAGTATGTGAGCATATCGTTTCAACGTTCTTGCTTTTATTGATGGTGTCACTTATATATGTTTATCGATTTCACTATTTCTTCCTGCAGGGGGTTCAAATTGATCGAAAGCGTAGATCTGGCTCCTCTCAAGGAGCTGATCGATCCCCTGACAGGTCAGTACTCAGTAGCCTAAGACTATGATTAGTGGTGCTGCTGGGAGTTCTTTGAGCATTGAACAAGCCATTCTTGGATTGACCGAGGCTTTGATGATAGTACTAAATGACAAGGAAAATCTTAGTGCACTTGGTAAGCACAAGAATGAGAATCATTCTGGTGGCAGTGAGTCAACTTAGCATATATTGCAGATGCTTCGCCAGTTGCCAACCAAAAATATATCTGATAAGATAAGCCATGATGAGATTACAGATGATTCTATCTCCAATGTCAATAATTCCTTTGCTGATAGAAAGGCACTGCATGTGAAGCGGACCCAAAAATGGCTTGAGTAAACAACTAGTAATGTTGATAAATTACTGTGTGCTACATTCCCACATGTGCGTTTTCCTTGTTTCTTACAGTTTAAAATAAATGAGTCACCTGTTAGGAACATGGGATTTTCCCCTATTCCTGCATTTTTCCTATGAAATTGAACTGATCCATTTGAAATTCATGTATGATTCCTGTGTTCCAAATGGGGCCTTATTCTTTTAAGTTGACACTCATTTTTTTGCAGCTTGCTATTCATTCATCTGAGAAGGTAAGGAAGGCAATGGTTAGTGGTGTAAAAGGGCTTTTGTCTAGTTGCAGTTCTACATTAAAAAGAACCAAGATGCTACTTTTGGTATGTGAACTTTAGTATTTTGTTACCTTTTGAGAGCATGGAAGCTATAGTTATGTACACATATTTTACAACTTTGTCATCATAGCTGCATGCATTTTATCATTTGAAATTGATTTACCATGCATTCGATAGCCTTTCGTAGCAGCCTCTTAGTGCTTGACCCAATGCTATATTTATTTTTTGTTTTGTAATTTTATCGTTGCAGGAATGTTTATGTGTTCTGGCATGTGATGATGCTGCAGCTGTGTCTGAGGCTGCACAAGATGCTCTTGATCATCTTTTCAACCAAGGCCACAATCTCGTAACAGAAAATGAGATTTCTGATACCTTTACTAGGTTCGTGCCACTTCTAGTTCTGAAACAGCTAAAGTTGATGATGGCCTGTGACAACAAAGTTTTAACTGTTCTTTATATTATAAGCAGGCTAGTTGAAAGGCTACCACAAGTGGTACTTGGAAGCGAGGAGACAACTGCACTTTCACATGCTAGGATGTTGTTGGCTCTGACCTTTTATGCTGGTCCCTAGTTTCTGATAAATCATCTTCACCGTCCTCCTGTGAGCTCACTCTCTCTTGGATGTCCTCGACATTTCTTACATAGATATATGGTTCCCCTGTTGACTTTTAATTTGATTCCTTGTGTGGATCTGCCATTTTTCTGTTGACTTTGAAATTGATTACCCTGGCAGGTCATTGCTGCTCGTTTCTTTGATTGTTTGGGTTTATGCATAGGTCATAGCTCACAGTTTTCTGGTTCCATGGACAAGCTAATTGTATCAAAGCCACTATCTATTGGGTATCTTTATTCAGTTGCTGAGTTGAAGAGTGGTGCCTATTCTAAAGATACAACTAACATATCTCTGCATGCCACGTCAACATCTGTAGCCTCCAAAATATCTGTTATCCATGATAATGCTTTGCCAAATGCATTACTTGGTACAGTTGAATATGAGTTGCCCCATGTGCCTCCATGGTTTTTTCATGCTGGTAGCCAGAAGCTTTATGGGGTTCTTGCTGGAATAATTAGACTTGTTGGCCTATCAATAGTGTCAGGTACCTTGTGAATTATTTTGCTTGTCAAATCTACGATTCATGGACTGTTCTATTTTTTCATGCTGAGTCAGTACTAAACCAAAGATCATAACCCGTTCCTAAGAGGAACCCAACAATATGTAACTAAAATTTATTATCAGTTCCCTTTATCTTTATCTGTTCATGACTTTGCTTATTGTTTCCTACTCAAGATGGTCGTGCATGGAGCTTTGTTCAGCACCAATGGCACAATATGTTCTCTACATATTACAATATGCAGTTGATGGGTTCGATTCCTTAAAGCTAACAGTAGTGGTCACTAGCCCTTGAAAAATAAATTTTGGACAACCAAATTTCATAGCAGCTTTGACTACTGTTGAAGTTGATCTTTTTACTACTTTAGATTGTCGTTGATGTAAATGTTCTTAGTGGTGCTTTGAGATGACTAAGGATCTATATCTGTCTTAAGATTTGTCTTTTCCTTACAAGTGAAGAGATTGCGTGGTTCAATGAAGTAATAACCTATGATCTATGGGCCAGGTCTTTGATGAGTACCTTAACTTGCAGGATAGCATACTCATATAGTAATATTGTTGCCTGTTGCTCTTAACAAATTTCATTCAGGAACCAGGCCATGTTGATGTTCAAAAGAGTTGTCAGAAGTTCATGACATCTGGTATTTATTATATCTTCTTTTGTAGTGGGCTGGTATGGTCTGCTTAGCAGCAGGTAATTTTGCTATTGAAAATTAATCTATTACCATAAGCTTGGTGACTGAGGTAGACATTTGATTTATACTTAATCTAACTGTTTCTCTATGTGAATGTATACATATAATAACTCAGGTAGCACTACAACCAGCAATGTATGGATGAATTGAAGATAGTAAAGAACGCAGGCAATCTTATAGAAACTCTGCATCTTGAAACTGGCATGATTGACAAAGAAGATGGATGCATCCTTTGGATTGGTGTCTTCTTATCATCAAGCAGTAATGTGAAGCAAGTTCATTTGTTGACTAAGAACAGATGAGCACAAATCAGTGAAGAGTTCGTTGCACTAGAGATGGAGGATGGATAGGTGGTAGATTTCAATATGGCTTTGATACTATTGTTTCTCTTTACAATCTTTGTACAGAACAAGAAAAATGACGTTGTATGTGGATACTATTGTAATTCAAGAATTTATTTCTGAATAATAAATATATTTGTTTATAATTTGTGTATGGGTTTGGTATAATATATAAATTTTCAACTATATTGATTACATTTGTATTCAAATTAAATTATTGTAATAATAATATGTATTACCTGGTTCATTCCTTGCTACACATGGAAGCGTTACTATAGTCCTCGGATATCCGTTGTAGCATGGCAACGCTTAACTCTTGGTTTTACCAATGCATGTATAAGTGTTGTTATAGATCCTAGCAACGGCAGTATAGGCAACACATAATTATGTGTTGGTATAGACCTTAGCAACACATATATGAACTTTTTGCAACGCATATATGCGTTGCTAAAGGGGTGGTTGTTTTGTAGTGGACCTAGCTAAAGGCTAATGGTTCCAAATGTCTGAAGTACCGAAGACAGGGCTAGCTCCTCGTTTTTTGTCATGTCAACAAAATCGTGTATGATTGCAACAATATTGGCAAAATATTGTTGTAATTTATATTTTGATATACTGTGAACAAAACAAGTGCCCTATGAGACCATCATAATTTATACATTTTCAAACTAAATTTTACGACACTTCTTGTTGTGTTTTATGCTTCCATTTAAAAACAGTCTTACTGCGTTTTACGCCAAATCTATGACACTTTTTGATGTGTTTTACAGCAATCTCTTGCGAAGTGAGATTGTGCGCATGTTTTACACTAAATTTCGTACTCATTTACGCTGTTTTAGCTCACGTTTTACGCTGAAATCATTCGAGCTAGAACCCGCGCACGATCAACTGCACGCGATTTTTACGCTGTAATTTTGGGCCCCGTTTGCTGTTACAAAACAGATATAGGATTTATGATAAATTTCGTACTTATTTACGCTGTTTAAGATCACGTTTTACGCTGGAATCCGCCCGAGCTAGAACCCGCGCACGATCGGCTGCACGCGATTTTCACGCTGTAATTTTGGGCCCCGTTTGCTGTTACAAAACAGATATAGGATTTTCGTACTCATTTACGATGTTTTAGCTCACGTTTTACGCTGTAATCCGTTCGAGCCAGAACCCACACACGATCGGCCACACGCGATTTTGACGCCGTAATTTTGGGCTCCGTTTGCTGTTACAAAACAGATATAGGATTTACGCTAAATTTTGTACTCATTTACGTTGTTTTAGCTCACGTTTTACGCTGGAATTCGCTCGAGCCAGAAACAGAACCAGATCGGGCGCGCGTGGATATACCTGACTGGGGCTTCCCATACTAATGGAAGCACATGGCTTCCATATATATATATATATATATATATATATATATATATATATATATATATATATATATATATATATATATATATATATATATATATATATATATATATATATATATATATATATTGTATGAAACATAGATACAGAACGACAAACATCACGATGATATAGAAAATCCGTATGACAAACATTACCAAATATCACACAAATTATTTCTAAAGAGTCAATATAGAATTTTTAATGATAAGCATATATGTCGACAATCGTACACTATTCTAATTATTTTTAGCGATATTGATAAGTTTTCTCTCTTGTATGTTTGCAGTAATGGCATATCGACACGAATTGTCCTCATAGTGAACCTGGCAATAAACAACATTTGGAGCAGATTATCTAATAGATCAACTCGGTTCTTTGTTTTCATATTAATAGCTCTAAGTAACAGGCGACTAAAAACAAGGAAAGTCTGCTAAAATTCAATAGTGTGACTGTGCAGAACCCTCAAACTTTGAATAAATATGATTCCAGCCAGTGCTACCACTGCGCTCACAAAACAATCTGGTCATAAGTTGATTCAATCACATAATATGGCGACGCATATGAACATGGACAATGTATATTAACAATATAAGTACAGAAATAAAGAGATGATGAGTTAATTTACTAAAGGGTATGGATAATGATAAAAAGTACCGGCAATGTAAATAAGGCAGGTGACAAAAATTATATGGGTTTATGCCCATAACATAGGCATCAGCTAACACATAGTCAAAAGATGAACATTTAACCTCGTGGGCATGCACAACAACCAAATCAGGTAATCAAATTGGAAAACAAGGGTCTAGAATGATTAGACCATACCTTAACTTTCCAACATATGAACTCCTTCTTGAGTGCATATCATCATAGTCATAAGAGATGATATATTATGTATGTGTTCCTTGGTTGAACCTTCGAGCGGTAAAAAAACTTCCCTTTCTGTTAGGGCTGCCATGAGAGAAAAATAAATTAAATATCACATATGATATTGCAGTCTGATATTTATAAAGAATTCCAGACAAAGTGCAACTTTATTGCTATAATCTTTTGAACAAGCTCATTCAAATCAGCTGCACTTGTTCATTGTTCCAAGTTGCCAAGTTGTAATGACATACCATAATTGTGAGAAACTATAACCTTATTTATACAACCAAATAGTGAATCATACACTTGATAGGACACCATCATGAAAAAGAGAGTATGGCAACATGTATTAGGGAACCTGGATAAGACTAAAGAAAAGACTAAATCAACCAGATTCAAACTAAATCTCATTAGAATAGTAGAATAGATCACGATGAACTGTATCTACGCGTCCTGGCACGAGTAAACACAAATTGAACTGAGAGTTGTACCTACGACGTCCTGGCGTCCGTAGTCCTCCTCTGGCATTGGCGTTCGTGCGTTTAGCACCTCAACGACCGCACCCTCTGTGACATTTACTTAGATACATGGACAACTCGAGAGCGTGTGATGTGGCTGGGACGAGTATGACAGGGGTTGTTGCGGAGGGCAGCTGACACGACATTCGCCGACATGGGCGGAAGTTGTTTGGAAGGGGATAGGACGCATATAGCGTGGACTTTATCCAGGTAGAGATAGTGGAGGGCGCCTGGCGCGACGTCGGCGAAAGTTGTTGGCTATGACACGATGCAGAGGGTGGGGTGAGGACGCAGGGCAGGGGAGAGGGCGCAAGGCGAGCACGGCATGTGCTTGGCGGTGGTGAGGGTGCGGATGGCACGAGAGAGGCGCCGAGGATGGGAATACAATGGAAATCACCGCGCCGCGCGTCGGTGTGGGGTCGTGGGGGCATCACGCGCGGGGTGGTGGGAGGTGAGGGCATGGTTCCCCCGTGGTATACAATATCGTCTTAATGGATAGTAGAGATGTGGTATTGTGGTTTCTAAACTTTGTAATCACTTTATTTAAAATCACGACGACATCGTCACGTGTGCATGATATTGCGCGGTGGTTGGCGAGACCGGAATATTACCGCGCGTCGTCCTATGCACCGACACGTGCGCACATGGTGGCAACAAAAGTAAATAATTTGCGGTGATGACGAAGCGAGTACTGCACGCACGCACATAGTCTCGCTATCGGAAAGGTCTGGTCAAGCATAACTTGTGCTGGGGCGAGGGTCACGGAAATGGGGCAGGCGTGGGCGCATCTCGCGACGAGTTTTCCGGGGGAAGCCACGACATGGTGCACGGTCTACAAACCGTGCTTATAGAGTAGTAGTGATAAAAATACAAATCGTACTGTTTAGAATCTAAAAAATCAAACTTCTCGCAAGCATAAGGGCATGCAGGGACGAAGCTAGATATACGGTTGGTAATGGATCATGATTTAAATGTTTTTTATTCGTTTAAGTTTTTAATTATTTTTAATTATAAATAATAGAAATAGACCTCGATCTTAATACGATTTGATTCTTAACATTTATAATATAAAATCTAGAGTCTATTATCACGCTTAGCTAGACCCACGAAGATTTATAAAACTAGTGAAATAAATTAGATTTTTATCGTGTATATGTACATATACTCATCTACAAGCTACTACCATACACCCTCGAACTCTCCTCTGAATTACTCTCACTCCCGACGACCCGTGATCTCGAGTAGGGGTGGATGTCGAGCAGCTCGGATCGGCTCGAGCTGGCTCTCGTTATGTTAACGAGCTAAAGATCTAACTCGGTTCGACTCGTTTGCCAACTCGAGCTGGACGAACGGATATAAAAATATGTAGCAAAAGAAGGAGATCGATTTAGAAAAAAGAATAGAGTTTGTAACTTAAGATTCCAGACTCAACAAAGAACAAGATTAACTATAATAGAGTATAAGATTAACCATTTTGGATCAGAGATTATTGTGATTTGATTAATTACTCTAACTCGTTCAGCGAGCCAGCCAGCGAGCTAACTCATTATCATAACGAGTTGAAATACAAGCTCTTTAACTTGTTACAAATTATAAACGAATCGAGTCGAGCCACTATAAAGTTATCGAGCCGAGCCGAGTCACTGTCAACAAGCTACGAGTTTTTCGTGCTGCGAGGCGGAGCAGCCCGCCAGCCTCCTTCCATCTCGGAGCTGCCATACCACCATAGACTGCATAATCCGCTGCGAACAAACCTCACCATAGACTGCACAATAACGCGATCGTTCTCGTTGTTGTCCTGAAACTTGGAGGCGAACGAACCCACGACGGGAGAGCGGCTCTCCTGCATAATCCGCTGTTCTTCTGCATCGACGCGCCTAGACTGCTCTCTGAACTAGGAAACACAGCTGAACGAACACGCGATGCATCGCTGCCGCTCGCCGTCATCGTGCAACCCGCAGCCGGTGCTTCAAGTTGAAGCCAGCACCAGAACGCAGCCTTGTACACCGCTCGCCGTCAAACGGCTTGTCAGCGCCGCTGCCTCCCCACGTGCCGGCAGCCCGGCACGCCCGGCGCCCCCACGCTACACCCTCCTGGATCCTTGTCCTGACTCCTGGAGCTGGATCGGCACACCACCACGGCACCACATGGCACACGCGCAGGCGCAGGCCGGGCCGCCCTCCACCATCGGCACCATGGGCCTCCGGACGCGCGGCCCACAAGCGAAGAAGTATGGGCCTCTGTGCTGAGGGTGACGTTCCCTCCTTCGCCTTAATTGTGGCTTAGGTTCCGCTCCCCAATTTTCCCTCATTTTCCTGGGGCTGCTGCGCCGCGCTTCCTCTCTCTCGCCTTCTCCCTCTTCGCGGCGATCCGGGTTCCGCTGCAACGGCCCCTGTCGACTGTCGTCTTCTCTTCTCCCTCACGGCGCTCGATCCCTCCGGATTGCCGCGTAGCTGGATCAGTGGTAAGGAAGCGATAGCTCGTCTGGATTAATTGACCGTTTCCATTTGTTTGGTGTGAGCGTTCAAATGGAAATTTCTCTGTGGGATGGATGCTCCGATCACGGCGATTCACTTTCGCTCTGATGTGTAGCGGAGTGTGATGGCGGTTTATTTCCTGCCTTTTTCTTCTTCTTTTTTTTTTTTTGGGGGGGGGGGGTCGACTGATCACGATGTCCCTGTGTTATGTCCGTATGTGCAGATGGCAGCGTCCGAATTAAATATACGCATGTGCATGGGATAAATCGGCTTGTGTGTTGATTTATTTAAGGAATCAAGTTAGTCTTATCGATTACCTTTTACTCTCGCATTTTAGACCAAGAAATATATTTATCTCTTTGCTTTAAAATTTTCGAATCATTTAGCAGATATAAAAATGTATTCTAAGAACATTTGATTTGAGCCTGTACTGCTGCTTTGACAATACACGCTCTAACCATTGCATTGTTTGTCCTAAATTGTGCAGTGTAGCTTCTGAAAATTCTGCGCATGCTTTTTCATTCTGAGGGTGTTTGTTCTACTGCGTCACTTTCCAGGTTTAGAGGGAGAGGAAGCGCTGATTGACGGTAACCGGGTGGTCTTACCATTTTTAGATTCGGCTGGTTGAACAGAACTAGTAAAGATGGCATCAGAAGGGAACAAAGATGTGCCTAATGAAGCTTTGTCCGTGGATCTGTCATCGATTTCTGGTGCAAAGCGCAAGCGTGGCCGCCCAAGGAAATATGAGCATCCTGCATATGAACTACCACAGAAGGTACAGCCCCTCCAAAGCGCCCCGCCTCTTCACTGCTCACAAGATGGCTCAAGTATGGCCAGCCATACATCAGGCGGCTATGCTCATGGTAGTTGGTCCGCACAACCTAGGAATTCGGTTAATGCTTCTATTCAAGGTAATTCTGGCAAGGATGACGTTCTCGGCAAGCATTTTGTTGGCAAGCTGACCAAGAAAATCCCTGGGTTTTCCCTCATTACGGTAAAAGTGAAGGACAATCAGGTGCTCAAAGGTTGGGTTCCAGATGAAATTAATCTCCGTCCAATAACACCTAAGGATGACCTTGCCCCAGAGCTACCCATGCTTCGACCGAGTCATGTTCGGAAGCGAGCATCAGCAATCCACATGCAAACAGCTCTTACTGTGCCATTGCACTTGGAGGATGTCACACTTGCAAAGCCTCTGCAGATGAGGAGGCCTGTCGAGGAAACTATTGCTAAGCACGCTGTGTCTCTTGCTCCTAGGCCTTACATGGGTTCTGGTGTTGTTGCGCCAGTACCTATATCAGTTGCACTTGCACCCAGTAATCCTGAATTGACAAGTTTGACCAGGCAGGATGCTGAACTTGTCATCCCACAATCATCAGTTGCTGCAGTGCCAATTACATCTGTTCCTCCATGCAAGCAACTGGCTAATCAAAACGAGTTTACTGAAAAGAATTATGTTGATGAGTTTCAGAAAGATTCAGAATCTCGAAATGTAACCAAGGAGTTACCAGGTAAGTTTTGCTGGATTGGTGTTCTGTTGTGTTTCAGATCACTGACTTGAATATCGAAACTGTTTTATCCCGTAGACTGCATCTCCCGTCTGATTTTTCAATCTCATGAGTCTTAATGACTTCCATATTAATGCTTGTAAATTTGTCCTTATGTAATGAAAGCTGGAAAAAACAAACATTGTTCTTGCGGATGGAGTTGTCAAGGATTCTCCAGGTCAAATCTAGTTTAGGTGCTACCTTTTATATAAAATTAAAATGAAGAATGTCTTTGGGTTGAAAGAGACTTCAACTAAACGTAACCTGATCTCATTCCCTTTTTTTGGTCCCTACAGGGGAAAGGCAACAGCTTAATGATCAAGTGACAGATGTGGTTACAGAATCTTCTGGTAAGATCTAGAATTTTATGTTTGAAGTATAAAATAATTGGCATAGTGCATGTAGACGGAAGTCTCCATAGCTCTTTCTCCTGGCAGGTCAAATCCAGAATACTGATGCAACAGTGTCTGATAAAATCAAGATAACATCAGGCACAATATAATTTTATACTCCTGATTTCTGATTCCATATTATTTTGTTAAAACTTAAAAGTGACCATTAAGTGGGGGTTTTCTTCAGGCGCCAGAGATCAGCCAAATCCTGCAAATAGTGAGCAGCATGAGCAGCAGAGTTCTAAGGAACCATCAGGTGAGATATGATCCCAATGTTTCACACACTTAAAAAACTGGCCATGATCTTATATCGTGGGTATGGAAATTTAGACATCACAGAACAATATGAGCAAATGAAGACAGAGACCGATGTCCAAAAAGGAGTTGATGCCTCAAAGTCAGATGCCTCAGGTAAAAACTATGCCTACACCTCTCATTTTAATGTTTCTAGGGGCATCCAAATCTCAATTTTATGATAAAGTCTTGCAACGAGCCAACGATTGAATACATTTGTGTTGAAAAGGTCAAAGAAGAATGTGATGGTTTGATTATACCCTTCTATCTACACAAAATAAAAAGGCGTACTAAATGTAAGAATTTGTAATTTTGTTGAAACTACATCCATGATGTCAAGTTCTCATGTGTTCTCTTCTCATTGAAATGAATATGGCAGCTCGTGCGTGTTTGAGAAAAAAAGATATATAGTTCTTTACCCTACACTTTATTGGACCCTAATTAGCACATGCCAAATTTGTTAGCCATGCATAACTAATACTTGGTGGCCATGACTTATCCTAACCCCGCTGCCTGCCTTGTCGGGAGACTTCTTTTTACTGCAAGAGCTAACAAATTACTGCGGTGTTTAATTTTGTAGTTCCAGATGACATTCAGCCTGCGCGTGATGAACAAGAAATCAAGGTTGGCTGTAAATGAAAGTAGACGGCAAGATTCAAGAAACACAACACATATCATGATGTTTCTGTCAGGCGTATTGGGATGTGGAGCTGGAGTTTTACTGAATGGCCCAGTGCTTTAGGTGTAGGCCCATTTTTTTACATTTTAGATTAAGTAGAGATTCATATTTTGTTTAAAAAAAAACTAACAAACAACAGTGTAGCACAGATAGAATCGCAAACGAGAAAAAGGAGACGGAAACATACTTGGTCTTTTCAATTTTAGGAAGATGGCATGTCTTAAAAGTTAATTTTGAACTCCTAATCTTGTAATATAACTTTTGGTCCGTTTGGTTCCTTTAGTCCAGAGACTAAAGTTTAGTTAGGAGACTAGAGTTTAGTTTTGGTTTTATAGACTAAAAGTATTCAAAATGCATTAAATGAATTATAAGACAGTTTGCAACAGTCTACTTATAGTTTACCTAAAATTATTGTTTTGCATTTTCTGTACTGTAGACTGTACTGTTCGTAGAGTAGAGTTTAAATATGAGTGTGGAGATATGTAAGCTGTTAGAGATAGTTTAAGAGGACCAAAATAACCTTAAGCATTCTTTCGCCACTGGCGTAATTGAAATAAAGGAGGAATAAAAGGTAGAATTTATATGATTTAGTCTATTTTAGTCACCTCTCGATGGACTAGAGACTAAAACAATTTAGTCTATGTTTTAATCACATCGGTTGACAATTTAGAGATTAAATGGAACTAAAATGGAGGGACTGATTTTTAGTCTCTAAACCAAAGGTGACTTTGCTATTTTAAGCTCTACTCCCAACTGACGGTATATAGGTCTTTTGTTTAATCCCCCCACCCCCACATACACACAAAAAAAAACACACAAAAAAACGTATTTGCACCCGTATTCTGTATCCTTTTTAATTTGTCTCTTACCCCTGTTGTCCGGAAAAAAGGACTCTCATAAGATGATAACCGGGGCCGTTTCATGTTCTGGTAAGTTTTCCAAATCATGCTCCAAGGAAAGTCTTCCAACAGAAGATTGTGGAGACTGATCATGCCCGACGTTCAATAAATTGCAAAGCTAATTGGCAGGACAGAGTCACACAATTGTATATTCTGCTTTAGCGTGACCTCTAGGCAAAAAAAAAAAATGCATGACTTTGCAGTCTTTGATACATCATTTGGTCAATTATTTCCTCTAGATTATTCTTCAGATTCCTGTAAGTATTTTCAATACAATTATAGGCTTGCAAGTTTTCAAAATAAACCTTTACACTTACGGGACGTTTGGATTCCTTCGTTTAAGAGGAATTGAAATTCACTTAATAAAGTAATATATTTAGCTTTAAATTTGACATTCCATCACTTTCCAAAGTTTAGATATAAGTCTATTTTAAATTTATGGAGTGCAGGATGAAAAATGATTTTATGTATTATTAGAATTTATTTCTACTCTATAATTTATAGGACGCTCTTCGACTCGCTCATTTATAGTAAAAATATAGAACATAAATATCTCTAACATCCTGCTAATAATAATATATAAATATATTTTGTATAAAACCAAATTAGTTTAATTAGTATATATCTAAATTACTATTATTAGAATGGAAATCAATTTCAATGATCTAAATGAGGCGTTAGTTTTTAAGGCTTTGGTCTTGTCCTAAATGTCTTGCACTTATGCCCCGTTTTTAGTAAAACAATTTCACTCGATGCCAGCTCTAATATCCAAAAATATACTGCTGATATTACCTAAACAATATTGTCGAACAAGTTTATTTTCTCAAAACAGAACTTCAGAAGCTGTTACACTTGCAAGATGGATGTACATTAGCCTCGTGAAAATAAGGCCTTCACTATATGAATCTTTTACAATGTCACATTGTACATACTGCTCTTGGAAGAAGAGGTGTTGCTAAGATAACAAAGAATCGCTGCATTTTCACCCTAATTCATTTTACTGCCCCGCCCCTAAAAAAATTTGGAAACCCACACCAAGCATGAAGAATGACAAGAAGTTGCAAAGCCCTTCCAACTAAAATACGGACACAGACCAGCAACTGACAAGTGAATTAACAGACTAGAGTCCTTTCAGACAAAATGGGTAGCCAGGATTCTTCCAACAAAAGGAGATTGTCATTGGTACGACAAGTTTACATGTATTTTCCTGGGACCATGCTGCTTGCAGCAGGGACCATTATGGGATGAATGGCCTCGAACGGCTGCACAAGTGATGCAGGGCTTGGTACCACCAATGGAAGGTTCCCAGTTGCCATGACTGGAGGAGCTAAATACACCGGGGGGTTGCCTAAAGAAAAGATTTTGCAGGTATTTCCATGGTCAGTTCAGTCCAAAATAAGTATGTTCCATTCGAGAAGAAACACATTAAATAAATCATAAGACCGTCTGCAGCAGTGTACTCATAGTTTACCTAAAATTACTGTTTTGCACTTTCTGCACTGTAGACTATTGTTCGTAGAGTAGAGTTTGAATATGAGTATGTGGATATGTAAGCTGTTGGATATAGTCTAAGAGGACCAAAATACCCTTAAGCATTCTTTCATCGCTAGCGCAATTGAAATAGATGGATAAAAGGTGGAATTTATATGGTTTAATCTATTTTAGTTACCTCTCGAGGGACTAGAGACTAAAACAGTTTAGTACATGTTTTAGTCTCATCGTTTGACAATTTATAGACTAAATGGAACTAAAATGGAGGGATCTTTAGTCTCTAAACCAAAGGTGACTTTGCTATTTTAAGCTCTACTCCCAACTGACGGTATATAGGTCTGTTGTTTAATCCCCCACCCACACACACAAACACAAAAAAAAAAACGTATTTGCACCCGTATTTTAGGGGTGTTTGGTTAGAGGTACTAAAGATTAGTCTCTAGTTTTAAGTTCTATTTAGTCTCTTTTTTGCCAAACACTAAGTCTAAAATATGGACTAAAATGATTTTGTCTTTAGTCCTTCACATATGTGTTAAAAGGGACTAAATCATATTAATTTCATATTTACCCCTCATTTAGTTCAATTGTACTAATAGCAGGAGAATGTTAAAGGTCATTTTAGTCTTCTTATGAGTCATTTAATATATTCTTACTAATTTTAGCCCCTAGAACCAAATATGTTAGGGACTAAACTTTAGTCCTCTAACTAAACTTTAGTTTCTAGACTAAAGAAACCAAACAGGGCCTTTGTATCCTTCTTAATTTGCCTCTTACCCCTGTTGTCCGGAAAAAAGGACTCTCATAAGATGATAACCGGTGCCGTATCATGTTCTGGTAAGTTTTCCAAATCATGCTCCAAGCAGAGTCTTCCAACAGAAGATTGTGGAGACTGATCATATCCGTCGTTCAATAAATTGCAAAGCTAATTGGCAGGACAGAGTCGCACAATTGCATATTCTGCTTTAGCGTGACATCTAGGCAAAAAAATGCATGACTTTACAGTCTTTGTAGGGATGAAAACGGTCGGAAACGGTATTTATTCGGTAATTAGTTTTTTCTTTGATTGCGAATAAATAAGATATATAATATACAATATAAATTTGTATTCTTGTTTTTAACATCCAGCTTATTAAAATTCATAAAAGGTAAACCTCAAATTCATCCTATATTTTCTCAAATAATAGATATAAACTTCGGTATGGATTCGGAAACAAATTCGGTAATTTTTTCAACTTTTTGTGTTGTAGGGAGCAAATAATACATAAAACAACTTATATAATATTTTATTCATATTTGTACTAATGTGCTTGATAACATAAGAAAAGGTCAACATCAAATTTTATACATATCTATTTTAAAATATTAAATTTATTCTAACAGTTCGGATTACCACTTTCATCACTCTTTGATACATCATTTGGTCAATTATTTCCTCTAGATTATTCTTCAGATTCCTGTAAGTATTTTCGTTACAATTATAGGCTTGCAAGTTTTCAAAATAAACCTTTATACTTACGGGACGTTTGGATCCCTTCATTTAAGAGAAATTAGAATTCACTTAATAAAGTAACATATTTAGCTTAGAATTTTACATTCAATTATTTTCCAAAGTTCAGATATAAGTCTATCTCAAATTTATGGAGTGTAGGATGAAAAATAATTTTATGTATTATTAGAATTTATTTCTACTCTGTAACTTATAGGACGTTCTTCGACTCGCTCATTTATAGTAAAAATGTAGAACATAAATATCTCTAACATCCCGTTAATAATAATATACAAATATATTTTACATAAAACCGAATTAGCTTAATTGATATATATCTAAATTACTATTATTAGAATGGAAATCAATTTCAATGATCTAAATGGGACATTATTTTTTAAGGCTTTGGTCTTGTCCTAAATGACTTGCACTTATGCCCCGTTTTTAGTAAAACAATTTCACTCGATGCCAGCTCTAATATCCAAAAATATACTGCTGATATTACCTAAACAATATTGTCGAACAAGTTTATTTTCTCAAAACAGAACTTCAGAAGCTGTTACCCTTGCAAGATGGATGTACATTAGCCTCGTGAAAATAATGCCTTCACTATATGAATCTTTTACAATGTCACATTGTACATACTGCTCTTGGAAGAAGAGGTGTTGCTAAGATAACAAAAAATCGCTGCATTTTCTCCCTAATTCATTTTACTGCCCCGCCCCTAAAAAAATTGGAAACCCACACCAAGCATGAAGAATGACAAGAAGTTGCAAAGCCCTTCCAACTAAAATACGGACACAGACCAGCAACTGACAAGTGAATCAACAGACTAGAGTCCTTTCAGACAAAATGGGTACGCCAGGATTCTTCCAACAAAAGGAGATTGTCATTGGTACGACAAGTTTACATGTATTTTCCTGGGACCATGCTGCTTGCAGCAGGGACCATTATGGGATGAATGGCCTCGAACGGCTGCACAAGTGATGCAGGGCTTGGTACCACCAATGGAAGGTTCCCAGTTGCCATGACTGGAGGAGCTAAATACACCGGGGGGTTGCCTAAAGAAAAGATTTTGCAGGTATTTCCATGGTCAGTTCAGTCCAAAATAAGTATGTTCCATTCGAGAAGAAACTTATGCTAAACATTGCAATATCTACAGTAGCCAAGACCATGTTTTTGGTCTGTTACCTTGGAATTTCTGCATGCTAGCTTGGTACGAATTCAATAACAAAGGGCAAGGCCATCCTTGAAAACCAACGGTTGTTCCATGCATTGCATCCTTCAATGGAAACCAAGAATAGATGAGCCAAGAGGAGGAAGGGGAAAATATGTGAGTTAACTTATATTTAGACTATATATCATTTCTATGGAGCAAGGTTGGTTCCTTGCCAGAGATAAGAACAGACCAACCATGGCAGAAAAGAACCATTACAAAATAAAACAGTTAATTCCAGTTAACAAACTAACTTGATATATAGAACAATCTGTGCAACATCAGGATTGGCAGCGAAGGTCAATCACATCAGATGTGAAGAACACTCAGTTGCTGGAGCATACAAGCTAACATACTTTACCAAGGTCTAGGTTGTATAAATAAAATAGTGAACAATACTCTGCATCCTCCTCCTATTCTTGATATTTATCCACTTCAAGTCTCAAGGCAAACAATAATTGTGAATCACTCACCTGAGGACCTGGTTGAACATAAACAACAGGACTGAACTTCCCAGCCATTACCTATCATGCCGTCATACAAAAATAAATTTGTTTATCAGGACACAATGGACATAACTTTAAGCATAAGGACAAGCAATTTAGACTTACAGGCTGAGGACTAGGGGTAGTATAAGTTGCCCCCACCTGCATAGGATGGTATGGTGTGCCAATTCTGGATGGGTCTAGCCTTGATGCATTATGGCCCATGATCTATGACCCAAAAGGTTAAGTAGTACCAGAATCCAGAAGCATGGTAATGTTAGACATCCATGATAGAGGCAACAAGCAAGACCAAATTTAAGTGTATTAAAATATGCTTGCACAAAGTACAGTAATAGAACATAAAAGGCAAGTTGTTAAAAGAAGCTTTCAAACATAAAAAATACATTTACATGTGAGCTAGGTTTTTCAGTTCGGAGTAAAAAGATTTTTTTTCTTGCATCAGAATTAAATTAAAGCTGATAAGCTGTAAGTTGACATGAAGAATCAGTTTACAAGTTCAATTTATTCATTTAATCCAACAGACAAGTAAATTAGACAGCTAACAGGTAAGAATGGCTTGAATAGCTCAACTGCAAAGGCAAAGCACATAGGAGTAACTGAGTACGTGCATGGCCTCAAATATAGAACAAATGATAACGGAGTAAGCCTAAGCCATATGCAGCAAGTTATCAACTTGAACCAAAGGCATGTTACAAGTTGCCATCCAATAGCCTTTTTAAATATCAAGAGGATAATATAGTATTATCCAATGAAGGCGAAACAAATGAAACAATCAAAAGCACATAAGAATAGATCGAAGCACTTACAGACGGCACATACTGAGGTGAAATGGCATAGTTTGCAGGAGATAGATTACTACAATAAACCTTGTTGGATAGAGGTGAAACACCTGACACAGATTTTGGTTCATATACAGGCACACCCATTGGTACTTCAGGGGCAGAGTGTGAAATGTAGTATGTGTCAACAGGGGCCGCAGCTGCAAGTACTTGCCTAGAACTTGCAAAAGATGGAGAAAAGACCTTTGCGGAAGGATTGAGTTTGAATTCCTGAAATAATGTACAATTGCTCTATTAACATAGAAAAAAAGGATTCATAAAACAATCGACATAATCAACAAATCTGTACACTGGCAACTACAGGCATGGTCAAAACTCAAAACAGAAGATAAAATCTGCAAGCAATAGTAGGTATCACTACAAAACTATTACAATCCAATATTAGATGAGCTCACCTTAGCAGCAGTTTTGCTTGACGTGACAATCTTGGCAACTGAATTATTGACTGGCTGAGAGGGTTTAACACCTGAAGCCACCACGGGCACAGCTGAAGCTGAACTTGTGATAACATCAACTTTAGGCACCATACTTCCAGACCTAGAATCCCAATTATTGGATAAACATGCCCCCACATGTCTGGTTGAAGAACTTAAACTTGTAGTAATACCATTATCTGAGCATTTGAACAGATTTAATGCAAATCGAGCAAAGGGAAGAAATACTATGCTGGTAATATAAGAAACAAAAGGGGTTCATACCTTGACCATTTCTCTTAACAGAAGTATTTTTCTCCTGACCCACCGCGGTGCATTTCTCAGCTTGCCTGTGACAAAAATAGTATTAATTGTTCGACAATGGAAAGAAGGAAATGGAGTTAAATAGATTGCTTGATATCTAATGCTTAAATCCGCATGTGAAAAAAAAATCGATTTCTCATTTATATTGGGGCCAAGTAGGATGCATACATGCAATCCATATGCAATTTCTCATATATATGGAACAATACATAACAGTATGCATGGCTGGAATTGATAACATACATAAGTGGAGACATATTTTCAGTTTTATTAGACATTTTTGGGTCATTTGCATGTGAAATTTGAGGCTTCAAGGATCCACTGGCAGCAACCACGTTGGAATCAAGAGGTTTACAGACACCTTTAAGGGGGAGTGAAAGACCCTGCAGAAAAAGAATGGGTATCATGAGCACCAGTATCATGAACCTTGTAGCATGCTACTGAATTAAAGCTACCTTTGCAATAACTTGTACAAGGTCATCTGGGCAAACAACAAGAGTGTCCACAAACGATCCCAGCGAGAGATTCACATCTCCCTTCCCGTTTGCAATCTTCTTTGCTTTCTTTAGCACGACACCTGCTCAACATGAAGTCATCAGTGCGATGCTATTTTCCCAACAGGAAGACAAATTTTCATCTTTGATTATTTGGCGCTTCATCTCACAGCAAGAAACGTACTGACGTATATGGGACAAAGCCAAACCAGTAAGAGTTTAGTGCTATTAAAGTACTCATTTAAACAAGCTTCTCTCTTTTAGTACCCATAAATATAACTTGTTTAAAATAGTACTTGTAAGTTAATCATTTCTGTAGAATAGAATTAAGTGTCATTTTACTTCCTTTTTCTTTTCTTTTCAGCTGTGAATGACCGAACTATCCCTAGAGTTTTTTTGTTTCCAGATCGTTAGTCGACCCAGATTGAAGTTGAACGGCAGGGTGTCGTCCACTCGCCCTTTCCCAGATCGAATAAAACAGACCTCTTTTTTGCTCCAGCAGGCTTAGAAAGCTTCTCTGTATACATTTCGATGCTTTGTTCGAGATAAAAAAGCTAGCACCTCTCGGTTTTGTTCTAGTCACATTAAAAAAATTCGAGAATGTTGGATACTGCAATCTGACCATTTTTCCCAAATAATATCCATCAATCAAGCATGCACCTGACAGATACGTAATATAAATCAGCAGAAAAATTTGGGGCGGTTCTTGCATCCATCCCATTGCCGTTTTTCTCTGTACTGTGACCTCTTCAATCTGGGAAATGGCGAGTGGACAGCACCCTGGCGTATCTAGAAACAATCTTTAGGGGCAGTTCGATCATTGGTTGCTGGGGAAAAAGAAGAAAAGAGAAATGGAAGTAAAAAGGCACTTAATCCTATTTTAGAGAAGTTGTTAACTTACAAATACTATTGTAGAGAAGTCAGTTTTTTGGATGTTAAACTCGGTAATAAATGACTACCACAATATTCTATTTACGTAGACTGTAGAAACTAGGAGCCCTCCCTATGATCTTGGAATTCCGCAGTGCGTCATCCCCATAACCCGTACCTTCGAGCCCAATCATGCAGCGGTTCGCACGACACCGCAAAATCAACCACCCCAACCAAGACGAAACAGGCGAGATCTTGGTCGCGAACAAACGAAAGCATGCATAGCTGTACCACAAAGATGGAACAAACCCAGCGATCCCTACCACCCGCCTCCAATCCATCCCAACGCACCGAGAAAACTAACATCCAGCGGGCTCCAAGCGATCACAATTCACAACCACCCGTCCAGCGACTGCCAAGTGCCAACTGTCGGATCATTTCCAGGACGGCTTTCCCGTGATCCCCAAACCCTGCAGGGGGGGGACCCAGCGAGACGCGGCGGAAGTGAGGAGAGAGAGAAAGAGCAGAGCGCTCACCGTATCCGGCGTCGACGCAGGCAGTGTGGAGGACGCCGGCGTAGGCGGATCCGTCGCGGACCCGCACCTCCACGGGCAGACCCACCATGCAGACCGTGGCCAGCAGCAGCGCGTCAGCGATGGACGGCGCCGCCGCCTTAGGCGGCGAGGGCGGCGGCGGCTTCCTGGGGCGGGCCATTGGAGAGGGAGAGAGCCAGAGAGAGGAGGGGAGGCGGCCCGAAAAAGGCAAGCCGCAAGCGGAGGAAGGAGACCAAGGGGCGTGGCCGTGTGACTCGGACTCGCTTCGGATCGCAGGTGCCACCGCGACGCGAGTGCTCGACTGCTCGCGCCCTCTGTCGTCTGTACTCCCTTCCTTCTTTCCGGGCTGATGATGCGTCTGCTTTTGGTCCGCACGAATCATAAAGCCTGCCGGCGTTGATTTTTCTATAGGTGACATCTGTACGGTATGCTACGTACGCCAACGACGCGAAGCATGGGCATGTTTTTATTTATTTATATATATATATATATATATATATATAGGGAAGAGGTAATGGAAGCCCTGGACTTCCCTTACTAATGTAAGCCCCAGCCAGGACGCGGTCAACCCAGCACCCGCGCAGCCATGCAGTCAACAGCCAGGAATTCAGGACGATAAGCGCGTAAGGCAATATACGAATGAATATATATATGGATAAAGATGCGTAAACCATGCATAAAGGAATCTTTTGACGCCCGAAACACGTGGAATGAATATGACACTGTGGACAGCGTTTACGACTGCATAATGACATGTACTTGACAACATAAATCATGCAGTATGTGGTTCTGGTTCTGGCTCGGGCGGATTCCAGCGTAAACCGTGAGCTAAAACAGCGTAAATGAGTTCGAAATTTAGCGTAAATCCTATTTCTGTTTTGTAACAGCAAACGGGGCCTAAAATTACGGCGTGAAAATCGCGTGCAACCGATCGTGCGCGGGTCCTTGCTCGGGCCGATTCCAGCGTAAACCGTGAGCTAAAACAGCGTAAATGAGTACAGAATTTAGCGTAAATCTTATATATGTTTTGTAACAGCAAATGAAGCCTAAAATTACGGCATGAAAATTGTGTGCAGCCGATCGTGGCGGATTCCAGCGTAAAACGTGAGCTAAAACAACGTAAATTAATACGAAATTTAGCGTAAATCATTTATCTGTTTCGTAACAACAAATAGGTCCCGAGATTACGACGTGAAAATTATGTGCGGCCGAGTGCGCAGGTTCTGGCTCGAATGGATTTTAGCGTAAACGTGAACCTAAATATGAGCGTAAACTTGTGTATAACTAAGCGTAAACATTATAGTGGGTGGACCGGATGGTCGCCTGGTCAACCGAGCGGGTGGTCGGGGCTTCCTGTAGTTAAAAGGAGCCTAGGGCTCTAAATACTATAACTATATATATATATATATATATATATATATATATATATATATATATATATATATATATATACACACACACACACACCAAATTTGCTTGCTTGTGTTAGACGTGGATGGTATAAAATTTGAATAGTGTAAAATAGAGAATACGGAACTGTAAATAATACTGTTCATAAGAGATGGAATATATCATAGATGATCGGCTGAACATGGCCTTAGGCTTTGGAATTAAAGCTTTTGAAATCGAGGAAAGACATTGCTAAGGGAAAATAAGCTGTCTCCACCATCTATTATATTTCATCCCTTATTTCAAACTTTACTATAATTTAAAATACAAATCTGCTATTTTACATAATCTTATAAGTGAGAACTATGCTAGAGATTCAAATGATAGCTAGATCTAATCTCGTGAAAAGACATTATTAAACTATCTTCAACAGTTTAATCATCCAAATCTCTTATTCCATAATCTATTATATAAATCGTACAATCTAAAACGTAAAACAATATTTTACAGTCTACAACGTAAAATAATATTTTTTACAGCCATATACATAATTTGGTGGTCATAACCTTAAAAGTAGCTTACTCATACATATATCTTTTTAAAACTCTACTATATATATAGTATAGTATGATATAAAATAATATGTTAGCTAGCCTTAAAAGTAAGCATCCCCGGTATGCTCACGATCCATCCTATCACTCGGCCAAAGTGAAGCAAAAAGGATACATCATACTGTATTAGTAATACCACTGTGTTCAAAATGTAGACGTCCACGTCCACGAAAACAATGGTAGCCCATGTTTCTATAGTCACAACAGCAACAGCAACAAAACCCACATCACCCCGGATTGGAGGGTTGCAATTGAATTTTATTCTAACAGTAATAATTTATAACATGATTTTATATAAAATATTTTTATATATTATTATTAACCATGTGGAAGATATTTATACACTATATTTTTACTATAGAGAAGTGAGACAAAAAAAACATATTATAAGTTGCACACTAGAAATATATTTCGTATAATGCTCATACTCTACCTCATAAATTTAAGATAACTTTATATCTGAGCTTTAGAAAGTGACGAGAATTTAAGATAAACTTATATCTGAGCTTTAGAAAGTGACGATAAAATATCACATTTCAGGCTAAATAGACAATTTTATTTAGTAAAAGGCAGAGAAACAGGTAAAGATGAGGCCGCGTTGCAACCAACACATTCTGCCATGATGCCCATGTGCACAATCAGAGAACAAAACTGTTAGAGTATTAGGCCTGTTAAGGCCTGGCCCATGTGGCCCATGTAAACACTATATAGCTAACCTGTTGGGTTAGCCCTAATCTATTGAATATTCACTCCAATATGGTATCAGAGGGGTTTCTGGCGCCGCCACCCTTCCAGCCGCCGCTGCCCTCGCCCTAGGGTTCTGGCGCCGCCACCCGCCCAGGGCTTCCGCCGCCGTCCGCCTGGCCGCGTCCCTGCTGCGCAGCGCCCGGCCGCGTCCAGCCGCGGCCCCGTCGCCAACGTGTGCGCCCTCAGCCGCGCAGCGACCGGCCGCGCCTCCCAGGGCGCCTCCGCCGCCGCTCATCTTCCCGGCGCGCCCATGGCTGGTCAGCAGCGCCCCTCTCTCTCCTCCACCTCCTCCTTCCCTCCCCTCTCCTCCTGGGTGCGCGCGGCATCCCCTGGCCGCCGCGCCGCCGTGCCCCACCCCCTGCCGGCCGCCGCCGACCCCACCTCCCCTGCTGGCGCGCCCACCCTGGTAGCAGGAGCGTGGGGGTCGGCTCCCGTCTCCCCCGCACTTGGGCCCGCGTGGGGGGCTGCGCCTAGCGCCACCAGTGGGGACCCCACTGTTGCCAGCGCCGCCTCTGCTCTTGCGGCCGTGGCGGCTGTGGTTCCGGCGGGAACTGCTGATCTGGAGGACTCCAACCCGCCACCGCCAATCCCCCCGTCGATGGTTGTCGATCCGCCGCCTCCTCCACCGCTCACCCACCAGGAAGACACTGTCGCCGCCCTCACCGCTGCTCGTGCGGAGCACGCTGCTCGACAGGCCCACTTGCGGGAAGCGGCCCTCGCGTGGGAGCGCGAGCGCGCGGCCGCCGATGCTCTCGCAGCTCAAATTGCCGCGGCGGAACAGCACCTCGCTTCGCCTACGGCCCAGGACGGCGGGGCCACCTCCGCTAACACCATGGGCGGCGTGTACGGCGTCCCGACCGTCCCGACCGTCCCGACAGTCGGGACCGGGCCCCGGACCATCCCCGCGGTGATCTGGCATGACCCGGCTGACCCGCTCGTGGCTCAGCTCCACCTACAGGCTGGGAGTGTCCAGAACATTCGCCTGATGGTTCCGGTCGTCCTGGAGTCAGAGTCGCCATCCTACACGCGTTGGCGGGACTTGCTTCTTCTCACTCTTCGCCGCTACGCCCTGGATGACCACGTCCTCTGCGACCCCATCGGTGTGGCGCCGACTGCTGCGTGGGTGCGCCTCGACAGCATCGTGCTCACCTGGATTGTGGGGACGATCTCCGTCGACCTCCACAGCCTCCTCCGGAACCTTCCTCACGCTCGGGCTGTTTGGCTTGCCATCGAGAGCCAGTTCATGGGCAACGCCGAGGCCCGGGCTCTCCGCCTCGACGCCGCTTTTCGCACCTTCGTCCAGGGGGACCTCAGTGTCAGTGCGTACTGCCGCCAGATGAAGACCATGGCGGACTCCCTTGGCGATCTGGGCTGCCCCGTGGAGGACCGTATCCTAGTCCTCAACGTCCTCCGCGGCCTCGGCGATCGCTACACCCACCTCCGGTCATTACTCATGCGCCAGCGCCCCTTTCCTACCTTCCTCCAGGTTCGCGACGACCTCGCCCTGGAGGAGATCACTCTGGGGGCTCAGGCTGCATCGATCTCCGGCCCGGGGTCCTCGTCCTCTTCGACAGCACTGGTGGCTTTCACCCCGACCCGTCCGCCCACTCCGTCACAGTCTGCCCTTGGCCCTCGCCCTCCCGGGCCGAGCATGGGCGGCGGGGGTCGTGGTGGCGGAGGGGGGGGGGCGGTGGTGGACGTCGCCGCCGTGGTGGCCGCGGTGGTGGTGGTGATGGTGGTTCCGGTGGTGGTGGTGGCCGTGGCCACACATCGACGCCGGGACCCCAGCATAGTGCGCCTTGGCCCACTTTCCACCACCCGTGGTCAGGGCGCATCTCCATGTGGCCGTTCCAAGGGCCTGGCTCTGAGGCTCGGCCTCCGGCGGCCATGTTCGCTGGTGCGCCCTGGACCTCTTCGTCGCCCTGGACCTCGACACCTGCCGTTTCGTCGTGGCCCACGCCTCCGGCTTCTCCACCGTCCGGGCTGGTTGGTTGGGATGCGGCCGCCCTGGCTGCCTTCCAGACTCCTACTCTGACTCCGCCGATGGGTCCCGAGTGGATCGCGGACACCGGTGCTACCTACCACACCACCTGTCGGTCCTACTCCCGGCCCGGTACCTTGCTCGGGTTCGGTGGTGTCGCGTCTCCGCGGAGCCCCGTCTCCGATCGCCCCCGGGCCGAGCGAGGGTGGTGGGACTGCACCGCCTCCGGGGCCGTCGGTTACGACCCCTCCGGCCCGCTTCGCCCAGCCGGTGCGGGTCTACCAGCACCGGCTGCCGCCGCCGGGGTTCACACCTCCACCGTCGCCGCCCCTGCCGCTGTCACCGCCGGTGGCCCAGTCCCCGCCAGGGACACCTACACCTCCGCCGCGGCCACCCGCGGCCCGTGTCGAGACGCCGGTATACCATCCACCGCTCCTTCATCGCGACCCGCGGCATGTCCACCCGATGGTGACGCGGCACGCGGCCGGTACCCTGCCGCCCCGTGTCTTGGCGGCCACGACTGCAGACTCGCCGGTTTCTCCGGTACCCTCCTCCGTCCGCACCGCCCTGCTGGACCCCCACTGGCGTCAGGCGATGGAGGAGGAGTACGCGGCGCTCGTCGCCAACCAGACGTGGGATCTGGTGCCCTGTCCGCCCGGCACCAACGTCGTCACCGGCAAATGGATCTGGACACACAAGCGACGGGCCGATGGTACCCTGGACCGGTACAAGGCTCACTGGGTACCATCGGCCCGTCGCTTGTGTGTCCAGATCCATTTGCCGGTGACGACGTTGGTGCCGGGCGGACAGGGCACCAGATCCCACGTCTGGTTGGCGACGAGCGCCGCGTACTCCTCCATCGCCTGACGCCAGTGGGGGTCCAGCAGGGCGGTGCGGACGGAGGAGGGTACCGGAGAAACCGGCGAGTCTGCAGTCGTGGCCGCCAAGACACGGGGCGGCAGGGTACCGGCCGCGTGCCGCGTCACCATCGGGTGGACATGCCGCGGGTCGCGATGAAGGAGCGGTGGATGGTATACCGGCGTCTCGGAGTCGACTATGATGAGACCTTCAGCCCGGTTGTGAAGCCGGCCACCGTCCGCACGGTGCTCTCGCTGGCCCTCGCACGCTCCTGGCCAGTTCACCAGCTCGACGTCAAGAACGCCTTCCTGCACGGCGCCCTCACCGAGACTGTCTACTGCTGTCAGCCTGCGGGGTTCGTGGACTCCTCTCGCCCTGACATGGTCTGCCGACTCAACAGGTCCCTCTACGGCCTCAAGCAGGCCCCCCGGGCGTGGCATTCCAGACTGGCTACCTTCCTGGTGACACTGGGCTTCGTGGAGGCCAAGTCCGACACGTCTTTGTTCGTCCACCATCATGGCGCAGAGACTGCCTACTTGCTTCTCTACGTGGATGACATTGTCCTCACCGCCTCCAGTCCGACTCTTCTTCGCCGCTTCGTCGACGCACTTCAGCGGGAGTTTCCGGTCAAAGATTTGGGCGTGCTTCACCATTTCCTGGGGGTCACTGCTGAGCCTCGCCCCTCAGGACTCCTCCTTCACCAGCGACAGTATACGCTTGACATTCTGGAGCGGGCCCAGATGAGTGACTGCAAGCCCTGCTCCACCCCAGTCGACACGCAGGCCAAGCTCTCTGAGGCCACGGGTGACCCAGTCGCGGACCCCACCGGCTACAGGAGTCTTGCCGGTGCCCTTCAGTACCTCACCTTCACCAGGCCGGACATCTCCTACGCCGTGCAGCAGGTCTGCCTCCATATGCACGACCCTCGGGAGCCCCACCTTGCGGCGCTCAAGCGCCTCCTCCGCTACCTCCGGGGCACCGTCGACTACGGACTGCTTCTTCACCGGTCTACCTCCTCCGAGCTGGTCGTCTACACTGATGCTGACTGGGCCGGGTGCCCAGACACTCGGCGCTCCACCTCCGGCTACGCTGTCTTCTTAGGCGGCAACCTTGTGTCCTGGTCATCGAAGCGCCAGCCGGTCGTTTCCCGCTCAAGTGCAGAGGCGGAGTACCGTGCCGTGGCCAACGGCGTGGCGGAGGCTGCCTGGCTCCGGCAGCTCCTTACCGAGCTTCACAGTCCACTCTCCAGGAGCTCGGTGGTCTACTGCGACAACGTCAGCGCGGTCTACCTCTCCACCAACCCAGTGCAGCACCAGCGGACCAAGCATGTCGAGATCGATCTACACTTCGTCCGTGATTATGTCGCCGCCGGTTCTGTTCGGGTCCTCCACGTCCCGACCACCTCCCAGTTTGCCGACATCTTCACCAAGGGTCTTCCGTCCTCGACCTTCGCCGAGTTTCGCTCCAGCCTCAACATCAGTAGTGGCTAGTTGAGTCTACGGGGGGGGGGGGGGGGTGTTAGAGATGTACTCCTTTTTGAGTCCAGTCTGTGTACTCCGCTGCGTCGGACGTCCAGACTGCGGGGGGGTGTTAGAGTATTAGGCCTGTTAAGGCCTGGCCCATGTGGCCCATGTAAACACTATATAGCTAACCTGTTGGGTTAGCCCTAATCTATTGAATATTCACTCCAATAAAAACACAGTAACACTTGTCCGTAGTGGTAAAGAAACGAATCCAACGTTATACTTCATCAGTTCTTTTTATCTGTCGCGTTTTAGTTTAAAAATGAACTAACAGACGATGAAGATAAATATTCGAGAACGAAAATATAATAGGAAACGAACGAAAGGCGGCACAGCGCATATATAGCATCGCAGTAGATATGCGATACACACTAATAGAGATAACAATACAGAGTAAAAGAGAGAACAATATAGCATGCCTCAACATAGCAATCACAGTTGAGCACCACTTGTTCATAGACATAACATAGTGCATATATATATGATATGACTCGAAGAAAACATGCCATGGGCCATCAAAATCAGGAGATTTTCGAAACCACCTCTATTTTCAAGAAATCAATATATGAATGCCTAGAAATAATACTAATTGATCCCATCTCAGACAACCCAATGACCTACCCGAGCAAAGAGGCCTCACTGCAAGAAAGAAAACAAATTAACGTGTGGTCAGTACATAAGGTTAATACTTAATAGACGTTAAGTAATGCCTTGTGACGTTGGCATACATTTGTTATTAGTAGAGATATTTTTTTCACCAATTAAACTCCAAAGGGCATCAATTAGCTAGGAGCTTCACCTGTTGTTGCTGTGGCTGCTGTGCAGCTGGTTGCTGTTGGTAATTGGGATAACCAACATAAGCGCCATAACCATACATGTTAGGGTCCTGGGGTTGTGCATACCCACTGCCATAAGCCTCATAACCTTGTCCATAGCCACCATAGTAATCACCAACACCAGCAGCCGCACCCGCACCCCATTGCATGGATTCCTGCTGAGGCTGAGAATTTTTAAATCGCAGTATTAGCCACTTCATCTACACCATACAACATGACAGGAATAAAAACTGTATGGCAAGAAATGACCTGAGTCTGCTTGTTCGACAGGCTTCTACCCCACGAAAGCCGAACATTCTGTGCACCAATCAAGGCCCCTTGCAGCATTAGCAGCGCCTGCTCAGCAGAAGGTCTGAAATTCATTGTCATAGTAACTAAGATGGAAAAAATACTTTTACAAATACATGTCAACCAACCAATCGAGTAAATAAGGCCAACCTGGTAACAAACTGAACAAAACCACATCTCTTCCCAACAGGGATCTTAACATGGATGACTTCGCCATAAGGAGAAAATGCTTGTTTTAGGACATCTTCAGTGACATTGGGGTCAAGCCCACCAACAAATATCTGAAGAGTGAACAAAAGAATAAAGTTAACAAAAAACTGGAAAATGAATGACTGGTATGCAGAAAAAAGAATTAAGAACGCACAGTGGTATTGTTAGGATCATTCTCAGACTGAGCTCCTTGAGAATTTGGTACTGTAAATGAAAGCAAAAAAGTGAAGGCAACAAATTGTAAGATTTAATGAATAGCAAAATCTAATAAATTAAGGCTACAATGGAAAAGCCTACCAGTCTCTAAAGTTAATAGGTTAACACATTTTTAACAATTAGAACATCTACAAATGAAAAATGTGCATACATATCGTGCTATATGTAGATAAGAGAGCGGTTATGAAGAATCTTGGTATTGGTAAAAACATTAGTGAACTTAGACACAGGTCCAAAACACAGATAAATATCGGATTCAAGCGGCTATAAACTGCCTAAGAGAATAAGCAAAAAGAAATTATGTAGAAAAATATTTATAGATCCAAGGCAAAAAAAATGTTGTTTTCATACACTGCATAACACATGAAACCAAGCTGAACCAATGCACAAAATATGGAACACACTATGCAATAAAATCTCAGCTCTAATAATTACTTATTTACTTTATATCACTAATAGTCAAATTAGCTAAGTAGGTACAGACCATGCACATGTGCCCAGATATTGGTAAGTCCAAATTGAAGGAAACAAAGAAAAAATGAAGATACATAATGTTGTATTCATACACTGCATAAAAAATGAAACCAAGCTGACCAAATGCACAAAATATGGAACACACTACGCGATAAAATCTCAGCTCTAATCATTACTTATTTACTTTAATATCTCAAACAGTCAAATTAGCTA
The DNA here is from genome assembly GCA_029449295.1 of Zea luxurians. Classification (NCBI taxonomy): domain Eukaryota; kingdom Viridiplantae; phylum Streptophyta; class Magnoliopsida; order Poales; family Poaceae; genus Zea; species Zea luxurians. Next base: position 19,411,065 of record JAOPSE010000032.1, on the reverse strand, counting down.
AGTAGGTACAGACCATGCACATGTGCCCAGATATCGATAAGTCCAAAATGAAGGAAATGAAGAAAAACTGAAAATGCATAGACGTGACTCAGACCATCATCATAAAAGAATGAATTAAAGAGAATAGAAAACAAGTGTTTGCCCTCAAAAGCCTTGTAGGGAAGAAGGAACCAACAAGTCTTGTAGGGAAGAAGGAACCAACAATTATTTCCAAGCTCTAGGAACCTAAATATATGGGGAAGACTGAAAGAGTTCCAATCCTTGAGCCCTAGCAGAAAGCATGCACTAATAAAAGATGTACAAAAAGAAAATGTGAACTAAGTTTATACATAGACAAAACAGAATCAGAGATAGCACAGAAAAAAATAAACAAAGAACCAGAAGCTTAATAAAATCAACTTAATTTAGGACATAAATGATTTACACTGACCTAAATGAGGCCACACATTAAACAAGAAATGCATTGCAGCTCAGGTCAGTTCCAAGACCCCTATACGAATAGAGCCTGTTGGTATCCTGCTTCCAGATAACATGAGTTCCATGAGTCTACTATCCCTCTATTTATTAAATTATCCAAATTCACATATGGAATGTTGTACTAGGAATAATGACTTCTGGAAGTGAAGTGGTCGACAACTATGCCTAATTTTGATTGGAACACAAGTAATAGAACAACCCAAAAGACTAACATGAACAGAATAAGTTAAAGGTATCCCATGTGAATCAATCAGCAAATGTGCAGAAGCTAACAAGAATCACAGGGACATCACTGTCCATGCTTACCTCTCTCTTGAACAACAACACCTGCATTTTTTCTACTTGCTGCAGGACCAATACGCATAGGCCTGGAAGAACAAGGCATTCCATTCATTTCAGTCATTGCACGAGCTTGCTCTGTAGGATCGCCAAATTTCACAAATCCATAACCCTTGGTACGCATTGTCAATTTATCAGTCACAACTTTTGCACCCTTCACCGAGGGATAATGAACCCTGAATGTCTCTTGTAACAAGTAATCTGTAACATCTGCAGCCAAATCACCAACGAAAATAGTATAGTCAGGAGTATCATCACGCTTTTCACCAGCACTGGCCCAGTTCAGCCGAAATGTCAAGTCAACATTTGGCATCATTTGTCCATTATATGTCTGAAGAACTCGCTCTGCAGCTGCACGGCTTGTAAATTCAACAAAACCATAGCCCTGAAGCTGTCCTGAATTCTTGTCGCGGATGAGCTTCACATTTTGAACCTGCAAATAAATTTAGATACGAAGTGAAGGATCAAACTACCATGAATGCATGGACAGCATACAGCTATAAACGTCAATCAGAAAACACAAACAGAAACATGTAAATAGTAAAAAAGGACACAGCCCCATGAGTGGGGTCTGGAAAAGGGATAAACCCAGGAAAGCCTTCCACTCACAAATGCCAAGAGGCTGCTTCTAACTACGACCTGGTGACTCAGTAAAGCATGTAAACAGTCTTGCGCAAAAAAGAAAGGAAGAAAGAAAGAAAGAAAGAGAGAGAGAGAGAGAGAGATTCTGATATTTGCCATTTCCACGAAAGGGGTTCGCAAAATTACCGTCAGGCCCACATTTATAGACTTAGATGGATCCGCAATTTATAGACACAGACACAGTGGCAGCAAAATACCAATTATTTCAATAAAAAACATGGCTGGCGCAGAAGATAATAGACAGCAAAAAAGCAGAAAGGAATAGATTTAAGTTATTTTGCAAGATATACAACCCTCGTTAGATCATGCTAACAAATTCATGAAACCAATTTTAAAATTACTGGTTCTAGAATCACAAATATAGCCCAGAGCTTGATTATTAAAAGAGATTCCAGAACCACCACAAACTAACTTAGACTGGACTTCAATCGTCAGCGGTCGTACAAAATGCACAGTAAAACGAGTAAAAATCATAATAAGTTTTATAAAACCTCAAGCAAGATCTATTAGCAGCAGCAAAGGGTGCATCATATATTCCGTGTAAAGCAACAGTCGAAATCACGCGTATCCACGACCAGCATCAATCAGATCGGGTTCCATACCTCGCCGGTGTTCGAAAAGCACCCGAAGACATAGTTATCGTCCATCCAGTACTGCAGGTCCCCGATCCAGAGCGTCCTGACCTCGTCCGCCGCAGCGGGGGCGGCCGGCACCGGCGGCGCGGCATAATACGGCTGAGGGGGCGGCGCCTGCCCGTAGTGCGCCTGCGACGGAGGCTGGCCCCACATCGCTGGAGGCTGCTGCGGAGGTGGTGCGCCGTACTGCTGCGTCATCGGCGGCGGGATCGCGCCCCACTGCGGTGGCTGCCCGCCACCGGTCTGAGGGGGAGGAGGTAGCGCCATACCCGGCTGCGGCTGCGGGGGCTGCTGCATCATGGCGACTTGCCGAGACGACCTAACCCTAGCAGAGATGGGAGAGAGGAGATGAGCGACGGCGAGGAATCGGGGTTGACATTTGTCTCTTCGCGGGAGACTTGCCGTGGGCCGTGGGCCGTGCGGGAGACTTGCCGTGGTTCGCGCGTCCGTGTCCGAGCCTAAAGGGAAGACGAGAAAGACAGTTGGATGACCATACTTTCATTTGGAGTGATGTTTTGGTACTATAATTGACATACGTCGGGCTAGATATGGGCCTCCACCATAACTTCGGCTCTACCTTTGCAAGTCGTGCAACATTCGGAGTTAATGGTCCGGCCTGCCACCAAAACACCCAAAGAAAAGGGTGCATCACCTTCTTAGCTAATCTCCATGCATTAAATCAGAAATTCGGTGTTTCTGATGCCGGTAGCGAGCTGTATATCATGTAGCAGTTGTTTGACTATAAGATAGTGGAAAACCGTCATGTAGTTGAACAGGCTCATAAAATACAGGCACTGGCCAAGGAACTCGAACAATTCTTATGTGTCTTGTCTGACAAGTTCGTGGGCGGGTGGTATTATCGCTAATCTGTCACCTTCTTGGATAGACTTTGCTACCACTCTAAAACATAAGAGACAAGAGTTTAGCGTGATTGAGCTTATTGCTTTCTCTTGATATTGAGGAGAGAGCAAGAGCAAAAAAACACTCGTGGAAAAGGAATTGAGACTTCTAATGCCAATATGGTACAAAAGAAGGATTCAAATGCATCACATAATAATAAAAAGAAGAACAAGCAACAAAATGTCATGAAGCCCAAGCAAGCAGCCACGTTCAAAAAGAAGAACAAAGGAGCTGGTTGTTTTGTTTGCGGGAGTACTAGTCATTGGGCAAGCGCTTGTCGAGACCACAAATTCAAGCAAGAAAAAAAATAGCTCAAGAGAAGAAAACCGTAAACATGGTTGCTAGCGAGACTGGAGAAGGAACGTCGGGGTATGGTAATCTTTTACCAACTGTTCTTTCAGTGTGTCAGTCTCCTGAGTGGTGGGCTCATACTAGTGCTAATATTAATGTGTGTGCTGATATTTCTTTGTTTTCTTCTTACCAGTGTAAAGGGACTAGATCCTTACTGATGGGGAATGGATCACATGCTGACATGCATGTGTTCTTGGTGTTGGTACAGTCATTATGAAGTTTACTTTAGGAAAGACAGTGCTATTGAAGAGCGCGCAACATGTCCCCTATATCAAAAAGAATCTTGTTAGTGGCTCACAATTATGTTGAGATGACTATAAACTTGTTTTCGAGTCTAATAAACGTATATTGTCAAAGTATGGAACATTTGTTGGAAAAGGCTATAACAGTGGAGGATTGTTCCGCTTATCTTTGCATGATACATGTAAAAAGTTTGTGAATAATATTGTTTCGAATGAGTCGAATATTTGACATTCACGACTTTGTCATATCAATTTTGGTTGTTTTTTGTGGCTAGCAATTTTAAATTTAATCCCGAAATTTCATTTAGTCAAAGGTTCTAAGTGTCAGGTGTGCGTGCAATCTAAGCAACCTCGTAAGCCTCATAAGGCTGCGGAGGCGAGGAATTTGGCACCACTAAACTTAATACATTCCGATTTATGTGAGATGAACGGAATATTGACTAAAGAAGGCAAACAATATTTTATTACTTTAATCGATGATTCTACTAGATTTTGTTATGTGTATCTCTTGAAATCAAAAGATGGAGTTTGCATTATTTTAAGACCTACAAATCTGAAGCTGAAAATCAACTCGAGAGGAAAATTAAATGGTTAAGGTCTGGTCGTGGTGGAGAACATGTTTTGGGTGGTTTTTCTAATTTTTGTGTGAACTTGTTATTATTCATGAGAGAACATCTCCATACTCACCACAATACAATGGGATTGCTGAAAGAAATAATCGTACTCTAACTGATTTGGTTAACGCCATGTTAGAGACTTCTGGACTATCTAAGGAATGGTGGGGTGAGGCGATCTTAACGGTGTGTCATGTCCTAGATAAAGTTCACACAAAGAACAAAGAAATCACACCATTCGAGGAATGAGAAAGGAAGAAATTAAATATCTCCTATTTGCGCACATGGGGTTGTTTGGCTAAAGTGAATGTGTCAATTAACAAGAAGCGCATATTAGGACTGAAAATTGTTGATTGTGTTTTCCTTGGGTATGATTTTTCCACAACATTGGATATATGTTTTTAATAATAAACTCTGGAGCACCGGACATGTTTGTTGGTACAATTATGGAGTCTATAGATGCTACGTTTATTGAGGACGGGTTTTTTATGAAAGTTACACATGATACGTCTAATGATGAACCAATGATACCCCATGAGCATTTTATTCTAGTAAAACACACTGAGTAATCCCATATACATAATCATGTGAAAGATGACAATGTATCAACTCGAAAAAGTAAGAGACCAAGGATTGCAAAGTCCTTTGGTGATGATTGTATTGTATATCTTGTGGATGACACACCAAGTACCATTGAAGAGGCATATTCATCTCCTGATGCTGACTTTTGGAAGGAAACAATAAGGAGTGAGATGGATTATATTATGTCTAATGCAACTTGGGAGGTCGTTGAGCATCCTTATCGGGTAAGCCCATTGAGAGTAAATGAGTGTTCAATAAAAAGCTTAGGCCTGATGGTACTATTGAAAGGTACAAGGCGATACTTGTAATTAAAAGCTATTCATAGAAGGAAGGTGAGAATTTCTTTGATACTTACTCACACGTGGCTCGATTGACCACAATTCGTGTGCTACTTTCTTTGGATGCCTCTCATGGTTTTCTCATCAATCAAATGGATGTTAAGACAACATTCCTAAATGGAGAACTAGATGAGGAAATTTACATGGAGTAGTCAGCTAGGTTTGTAGCAAATGGTCAAGAAGGTATGGTGTGTAAATTATTGAAATCTTTATATGACCTAAAACAAGCACCTAAGCAATGACATGAAAAGTTCGATAAAAATTTGACATCGATCGGCTTTGTTGTGAACGAAGCAGACAAATGTGTATAATATCGGTATGGTGGGGGCGAGGGAGTAATTTTATGCCTATATGTTGATGACATTCTAATCTTGGGGACAAGTCTTGATGTGATTAAAGAGACAAAAGACTTTCTGTCTAATAATTTTGAAATGAAAGATTTGGGAGAATCTGATGTTATTATTAACTTTAAACTACTAAGAGAAGGCAATGGTGGGATCACACTTGTGCAATCCCATTATGTAGAAAAGGTTTTGAGTCACTTTGGTTTTAGCGGATGTGAACCTACTCCAACGCCTTATGATCCTAGTAAGCTATTGAAGAAAAAATCGAATGATAGCTAGGGATCAATTGAGATATTCCCAAATAATTGGTTCACTCATGTATTTAGCTAGCGCTACGAGGCCTGACAACTCGTTTGCTGTGAGAAAACTTAGTCGATTTCTTTCAAATCCGGGGGATGATCACTGGTGTGCTCTTGAGAGAGTTTTGTGCTATCTAAAAGATACTATGAGTTTAGGCATCCATTATACAGGGTACCCAACAGTACTGGAGGGTTATTGTGATGCAAACTGGATATCTGATGCTGAAGAGATATATGTTACAAGTGGATATGTGTTTTCACTTAGAGGTGGTGTTGTTTCATGGAAGTCTTGTAAGCAGACCATCTTAACGAGGTCGACTATGGAAGCAGAACTCACAACATTACATACCGCTTCAGTTGAGGCTGAGTGGCTTCGTGAACTCCTTATGGATTTAGCTGTGGTGAAAAACATGTGTTGACCACTTTCATGAACTGAGATAATCAGACTGTGATAATTAAGATAAACAGTTATAAGGATAATATGAAGTCGACAAGGTACATAAAGAGGCATTTGAAATCTGTTAGGAAATTGAGAAACTCTAGAGTAATATTGTTGGATTATGTCCATACGTCTAAAATTCTGGTAGATCAATTTACTAAGGGGCTATCACGTAGTGTGATAGATAGTGCATCAAGTGAGATGGACCTGACACCCACCTAAAGTTTATCATAGTGGTAACCAGTTTTATGTGATCGGAGATCCCGTGAATAAGAATGGTGAAACAAGATAGTGGTAGACTGAGAGGACATACCCTTAATAAGGCTCATTTCATATGCATATATTTTCTTACTGTAAGGTAGGTTGGTGTTTACACCTTAGTATGTTCCAAGTGGCTTCGTGAATCAAAGATGTTGTCCTACATAACATCTTTAGATAAACATACCTATACAGGTTAATTGCTAATCACAGTTTATGAGATCTGGGTGGTCTCTAGATACCTATGAAAGGTTATGTAGTTTGACTTATATGCTCCAACCAGAGGGGATGTGTTCGACAATCTAGCAGTGGTAAAATGTTTAGATGAAACCCATTCCACACAAAACTGTCAATTCAAGGTCTAGTCCATTGTGCAGTTGTGGTTAAATGTAGTCTAGGTTCTAGGTGGATGTTCAACTTAATTGTCTCCATTGAAACACCAGTATATCAAACGTTTTAGATGATGAGAGCATTTTTGTATGACTTAGCATTTGGTGGAATTGTTGGATTAATGTGGGCTTGGCCCAATTAATATTCAATAATAGTCAATGCTAATTGACCACTTTGTTATGTTGTACTAATATTTTAGCACCATTTAGAAGTTAAAGGGACAAATCAAGCAACTTAAATAGGTGGACCATTGGAGCATCTATTGAGAAGTTGAGAAAATGATGAAGGACTGTCACACTCGCACGCTGCCGCCGTCGGCAGGGCCGGACCGAGCTCGTGGTAGATCGGACCTTGGTTCGAATATTCCTTTTAAATGGTTGTGCATTTGCCTGAAGTGTTACTGTCCATTGTCCTTCTCTCTTCCTTCTGAATGTGTATAAGAATGGAGGGGTAGGACTGAAAGGGAAATGTGCCCTTGGGTCATTTCTAAGTATTTTGGTGGTTTAGTGCCCAACACTAATGCCTAAGTGTAAAAAGGTGGACAAAGTACAAATCAAGGATAAAGGTATGTTTCTCAGACTTAGTACATTGTTTTATGGACTAATGTATTGTGTCTAAGTGCTGGAAACAGGAAAAATCCAATTGGAAATGTCTTGGCTCGAGCAGCCAAGACTCTGCTGAGTCTGGGAGCACCGGACTGTCTGGTGGTGCACCGGACAGTGTCCGGTGCGCCAAGCTGGCTCGAGCAAAGTGGCCGCTCTCGGGAATTCACCGGCGACGTACGGCTATAATTCACCGGACTGTCCGGTGTGCACCGGACTGTCCGGTGAGCCAACGGTCGGCCGGGCCAACGGTCGGCCGCGCAATCTGTGCGGGACACGTGGCCGAGCCAACGGCTAGAAGGGGGCACCAGACTGTCCGGTGCGCCAACGGCTCTCAGGCTGCCAACAGTCGACTGCGCCATTTTTGGAAGGAAATCGGGCACCGGACAGTGTCCGGTGTGCACCGGACTGTCCGGTGCGCTAGTCGACAGAAGGCAAGATCAGCCTTCCTAGATTGCTCTCAATGGCTCCTAGCTGCCTTGGGGCTATAAAAGGGACCCCTAGGCGCATGGAGGAGCACACCAAGCATTCCTACAACATTCCTAAGCACCAAGACATCGATTTCGCGCATTCTTTTCACTGTGATAGCATATAGAGCTCTAGTGGAGTTGTGAACTCATTGAGTTGTGTTGCGAGCTTTTGTTGCGACTTGTGTGCGTGTTGACACTCTGATTCTTGTGTCTTGTGTGCATTGCTAATCTCTCCCTTGCTCCGTGTTCTTTGTGAATTTCAAGTGTAAGGGCGAGAGGCTCCAAGTTGTGGAGATTCCTCGCAAACGGGATTGAGAAAAAGCAAGCAAAACACTGTGGTATTCAAGTGGGTCTTTGGACCGCTTGAGAGGGGTTGATTGCAACCCTCGTCCGTTGGGACGCCACAACGTGGAGTAGGCAAGCGTTGGTCTTGGCCGAACCACGGGATAACCACCATGCCATCTCTGTGATTGATCCTTGTTGGTTATTGTGTTTTGTTGAGGATTCCTATCTAGCCACTTGGCAATTATTGTGCTAACGATTAATCAAGTTTTGTGGCTTAAGTTTTCAAGTTTCACAGGATCACCTATTCACCCCCCCTCTAGGTGCTCTCAATTGGTATCGGAGCCGTTCTCTTCACAAAGGGACTAACCGCCCGAAGAGATGGATCCTAAGGGGAAGGGTATCATGATCAACGATAAAGAGAAGGAATCCTTCGTCAACGAGCCGAAGGACGACAAGCCTACCGACTCCGACTCGGGCCATAGACGGAAAGAAGGGAAGAAGAAGAAGACGAGGCGCATCAAGGAGATCGTCTACTACGATGACAGCGATGAGTCTACTTCTTCCCAAAAGGACAACGACCACAACGACTACGAGAGAAGGAAACCGGTCAATTCGAACTTTTCTTTTGACTACTCTCGTATTCCTCAAAGTACAAATGCTCATTTATTATCTATTCCACTTGGTAAACCTCCTCATTTTGATGGAGAGGACTACGGATTTTGGAGTCACAAAATGCGTAGTCACTTGTTCTCTCTCCATCCTAGTATATGGGAGATTGTAGAGAGTGGAATGCACTTTGATAGTTCGGATAGTCCCATGTTCATTAATGAGCAAATTCATAAGAATGCACAAGCTACTACTGTTCTTCTAGCTTCATTGTGCAGGGATGAATATCACAAAGTGAGCGGCTTGGATAACGCCAAGCAGATCTGGGACACCCTCAAGATTTCTCATGAGGGGAACGACGTCACCTTGCTCACCAAAATGGAGTTGGTGGAGGGCGAGCTTGGACGGTTTGCGATGATAAGGGGCGAGGAGCCAACTCAAACATACAACCGGCTCGAGACCCTTATCAACAAAATAAGGAGCTACGGAAGCACACGATGGACGGACCACGACGTCGTCCGACTGATGCTAAGGTCCTTTACCATTCTTGATCCTCATTTGGTGAATAATATTCGTGAGAATCCTAGGTACACCAAAATGTCGCCCGAAGAAATCCTTGGAAAATTCGTTAGCGGGCGAATGATGATCAAGGAGGCGAGGTACGTGGACGACGCATTGAATGGTCCAATCAACGAGCCTCAACCCCTTGCTCTCAAGGCAACAAGAAGCAAGGAGGCGCTACCTAGCAAGGTGGCACAAATTGAGGCGGCCGGACTTAATGATGAAGAGATGGCCCTCATCATCAAGAGATTCAAGACGGCGCTAAAGGGTCGCAAGGGGCAGCCAAGCAAGACCAAGACAAAGGGGAAGCGCTCATGCTTCAAATGTGGTAAGCTTGGTCATTTTATTGCTAACTGTCCCGACAATGATAGTGATCAGGACCAAGGGAACAAGAGGGAGAAGAAGAAGAACTATAAGAAGGCAAAGGGCGAGGCACATCTAGGAAAGGAGTGGGATTCGGATTGCTCCTCCTCCAACTCCGACAATGAAGGACTCGCCGCCATCGCCTTCAACAAGTCATCCCTCTTCCCCAACGAGCGTCACACATGCCTTATGGCAAGGGAGAAGAAGGTATGTACTCGAGACTCTACTTATGCTTCTTCAAGTGAGGACGAATCTAGTGATGAGGATGAAATAGATTATTCATGTCTATTTAAGGGCCTAGATAGAACCAAGGTAGATAAAATTAATGAATTAATTGATGCCTTGAATGATAAGAATAGGCTTCTAGAAAAACAAGAAGATTTGTTGTATGAAGAACATGACAAATTTATAGAAGCACAAAAATCTCATGCTTTAGAAGTTAAAAGAAATGAAATGCTTTTTTGTGAATTATCTTCTTGCCATGAGACAATTTCTAGCTTAAGGAGCATTAATGATGATTTGAATGCTAAGTTAGAAATAGCTAGTAAATCAACAACTTGTGTAGAAAATGTTGTTATTTGCAATAGATGTAAAGATTTTGATATTGATGCTTGTAGTGAACACATAGCTTCTATTGCAAAGTTAAATGATGAATTGGCTAGTCTTAATGCCCAAATTAAGGCTAGTAAAAGTGATTTTGATAAACTAAAATTTGCTAGGGATGCCTACACGATTGGTAGACACCCCTCAATTAAGGATAGGCTTGGCTTCAACAGGGAAGCCAAGAACTTAACAAGCCATAAGGCTCCCATCTCCGCCAAGGAGAAAGGGAAGGCCCCTATGGCAAGTAGTACTAAAAAGAACCATGCTTTTATGTACAATGAGAGAAGACAGTCTCATAGGAGTTGTAATGCTTTTGATTCACATGCCTATGATTCTTATGCCATGTATGCTTCCAGTTCTTCCTATATGCATGGTAGAGATATGCCTAGGAAAAATATTCATCATATGCCTAGAAAGAATATTGTTCATGTTCCTAGAAAAGTTATGAATGGTCCCTCTACAATTTATCATGCTTTAAATGCTTCCTTTGCTATTTGTAGAAAGGATAGGAAGATAGTTGCTAGGAAATTAGGGCAAAATGCAAGGGTGATAAAACTTGCATTTGGGTCCCTAAGGAAATTGTGACTAACCTTGTAGGACCCAACAAGAGTTGGGTACCTAAGACCCAAGCCTAAATTTGCCTTGCAGGTTTATGCATCCGGGGGCTCAAGCTGGATTATCGACAGCGGATGCACAAACCATATGACGGGGGAGAAGAAGATGTTCACTTCCTACGTCAAGAATAAGGATTCCCAAGATTCAATCATATTCGGTGATGGGAACCAAGGCAAGGTGAAAGGTTTAGGCAAGATTGCAATATCTAATGAGCACTCTATCTCTAATGTGTTTTTAGTTGAGTCTCTTGGATATAATTTACTATCTGTCAGTCAATTATGTAATATGGGATATAATTGTTTATTTACAAATGTAGATGTGTCTGTCTTTAGAAGATGTGATGGTTCACTAGCTTTTAAGGGTGTACTAGACGACAAACTTTACTTAGTTGATTTTGCAAAAGAAGAGGCCGGTCTAGATGCATGCTTAATGGCTAAGACTTGCATGGGCAGGTTGTGGCATCGCCGCTTAGCACATGTGGGGATGAAGAACCTCCACAAGCTTCTAAAGGGAGAACACGTGATAGGTCTAACCAATGTACATTTCGAAAAAGATAGACCTTGTGCAGCTTGTCAAGCAGGTAAACAAGTGGGAGGAGCACATCACAGCAAGAATGTAATGACCACTTCAAGACTTCTGGAGCTGCTGCATATGGACCTCTTCGGACTCGTCGCCTATCTGAGCATAGGAGGAAGTAAGTATGGTCTAGTTATTGTTGATGACTTTTCCCGCTTCACTTGGGTGTTCTTTTTGCAGGATAAGTCTGAAACCCAAGGGACCCTCAAGCGCTTCCTAAGGAGAGCTCAAAATGAGTTTGAGCTCAAGGTGAAGAAGATAAGGAGCGACAATGGGTCCGAATTCAAGAATCTTCAAGTGGAGGAATTCCTTGAGGAGGAGGGGATCAAGCACGAGTTCTCTGCTCCCTACACACCTTAGCAAAATGGTGTGGTAGAGAGGAAGAACAGGACGCTCATAGATATGGCGAGGACTATGCTTGGAGAGTTCAAGACCCCCGAGCGCTTTTGGTCGGAAGCCGTGAACACGGCTTGCCACGCCATCAACCGGGTCTACCTTCACCGCCTCCTCAAGAAGACTTCTTACGAGCTGCTAACTGGTAACAAACCCAATGTGTCTTATTTTCGTGTATTTGGGAGCAAGTGTTATATTCTTGTGAAGAAAGGTAGAACCTCTAAATTTGCTCCCAAAGCTGTAGAAGGGTTTTTATTAGGTTATGATTCAAATACAAAGGCGTATAGGGTCTTCAACAAATCATCGGGTTTGGTTGAAGTCTCTAGCGACGTTGTATTTGATGAGACTAATGGCTCTCCAAGAGAGCAAGTTGTTGATCTTGATGATGTAGATGAAGAAGACGTTCCAACGGCCGCGATACGCACCATGGCGATTGGAGATGTACGGCCTCAGGAACAATTGGAGCAAGATCAACCGTCTTCCTCAACTATGGTGCATCCCCCAACCCAAGATGACGAACAGGTACCTCAAGTGGAGGCGCATGATCAACGGGGAGCACAGGATGTTCAAGTTGAAGAGGAAGAAGCACCTCAGGCACCTCCAACCCAAGTTCGAGCGACGATTCAAAGGGATCATCCCGTCGACCAGATATTGGGTGATATTAGCAAGGGAGTAACCACTCGTTCAAGATTAGTTAATTTTTGTGAGCATTACTCTTTTGTCTCTTCTATTGAGCCTTTCAGGGTAGAAGAGGCTTTGCTAGATCCGGACTAGGTGTTGGCCATGCAGGAGGAACTCAACAATTTCAAGCGCAATGAAGTTTGGACACTGGTGCCTCGCCCCAAGCAAAATGTTGTGGGAACCAAGTGGGTGTTCCGCAACAAACAGGACGAGCACGGTGTGGTGACAAGGAACAAGGCTCGGCTTGTGGCAAAAGGTTATGCCCAAGTCGCAGGTTTGGACTTTGAGGAGACTTTTGCTCCTGTGGCTAGGCTAGAATCAATTCGTATCTTGCTAGCATATGTCGCTCACCATTCTTTCAGGTTATACCAAATGGATGTGAAGAGCGCTTTCCTCAACGGGCCAATCAAGGAGGAGGTGTACGTAGAGCAACCCCCTGGCTTCGAGGATGAACGGTACCCCGACCACGTGTGTAAGCTCTCTAAGGCGCTCTATGGACTTAAGCAAGCCCCAGGAGCATGGTATGAATGCCTTAGAGACTTTTTAATTGCTAATGCTTTCAAGGTCGGGAAAGCCGATCCAACTCTTTTTACTAAGACTTGCGATGGTGATCTTTTTTGTATGCCAAATCTATGTCGATGACATAATATTTGGTTCTACTAATCAAAAGTCTTGTGAAGAGTTTAGCAGGGTGATGACGCAGAAATTCGAGATGTCGATGATGGGCGAGTTGAACTACTTCCTTGGATTCCAAGTGAAGCAACTCAAGGACGGCACTTTCATCTCCCAAACGAAGTACACACAAGACTTGCTAAAGCGGTTTGGGATGAAGGACGCCAAGCCCGCAAAGACGCTGATGGGAACTGACGGACACACCGACCTCAACAAAGGTGGTAAGTCCGTTGATCAAAAAGCATACCGGTCCATGATAGGTTCTTTGCTTTATTTATGTGCTAGTAGACCGGATATTATGCTTAGCGTATGCATGTGTGCTAGATTTCAATCCGATCCTAAGGAGTGTCACTTAGTGGCTGTGAAGCGAATTCTTCGATATTTAGTCGCTACGCCTTGCTTCGGGATCTGGTATCCAAAGGGGTCTAACTTTGACTTGATTGGGTACTCAGATTCCGACTATGCTGGATGTAAGGTCGATAGGAAGAGTACATCGGGGACGTGCCAATTCTTAGGAAGGTCCCTGGTGTCATGGAACTCTAAGAAACAAACTTTCGTTGCCCTATCCACCGCTGAGGCCGAGTACGTTGCCGCAGGACAGTGTTGTGCGCAACTACTTTGGATGAGGCAAACCCTCTGGGACTTTGGCTACAATCTGAGCAAAGTCCCACTCCTATGTGACAATGAGAGTGCTATCCGAATAGCGGAAAATCCTGTTGAGCACAGCCGCACAAAGCACATTGACATCCGGCATCACTTTTTGAGAGACCACCAGCAAAAGGGAGATATCGAAGTGTTTCATGTTAGCACCGAGAACCAGCTAGCCGATATCTTTACCAAGCCTCTAGATGAGAAGACCTTTTGCAGGCTGCGTAGTGAGCTCAATATCTTAGATTCGCGGAACTTGGATTGAAATGTAGCATACATGTGTTTATGCCTTTGATCATGTTCATTCTGCATGTTGTTGCTTATTGTGGTGCTCAAGTTGTACAAACACTCCCTGGACCTCACAAGTCCTGTTTGCAAGTGATGCACATATTTAGGGGGAGCTGTGCTACAACTTGACCCTTTGAGACTAACCATGTTCTTGAGTTTGGGTGTTTTAGTCTCCAAGGAGAATTGAAAGGGAAAAGGTGGACTTGGACCATGCAAGACTTCCACTGCACTCCGATGAAAAGAGTAACTTTTCCAAGTTCATCTTTATACTCTTATTGCCTTTGTGTTCTTATTTGAAGATTTTGGTGAGGCAATGGGGTTAAAGGGCCAAGATTGATCCCGTTTTGGTGCTTGATGCCAAAGGGGGAGAAAATAAAGGCCAAAGCGATAAATGGATCAGCTACCACTTGAGAAATTTTTGAGAACAGTAGAATAGAGCTTTTAGTTTGTCAAAACTCTTTTATTGTCTCTCTGGTCAAATGTTGGTTTCTTGTGGGGAGAAGTATTGATTATGGGAAAAAGGGGAGTTGTTGAAATCTTGAATCAATTTCTCTTGGAATGACTCTCTTTATGTCGTAACATGTGTGTTTGACTTAGAGATAGAAATTTGAGTTTGATTTGCAAAAACAAAACAAGTGGTGGCAAAGAGTGATCCATATATGTCAAATTGAATTAAAACAATTTTGAGTTCTTAGTTGAATTGATTTTGTACTTGTTCTACTTGCTTTATGTTGTGTTGGCATGAATCACCAAAAAGGGGGAGATTGAAAGGGAAATGTGCCCTTGGGTCATTTCTAAGTATTTTGGTGGTTTAGTGCCCAACACTAGTGCCTAAGTGTAAAAAGGTGGACAAAGTACAAATCAAGGATAAAGGTATGTTTCTCAGACTTAGTACATTGTTTTATGGACTAATGTATTGTGTCTAAGTGCTGGAAACAGGAAAAATCCAATTGGAAATGTCTTGGCTCGAGCAGCCAAGACTCTGCTGAGTCTGGGAGCACCGGACTGTCCGGTGGTGCACCGGACAGTGTCCGGTGCGCCAAGCTGGCTCGAGCAAAGTGGCCGCTCTCGGGAATTCACCGGCGACGTACGGCTATAATTCACCGGACTGTCCGGTGAGCCAACGGTCGGCCGGGCCAACAGTCGGCCGCGCAATCTGCGCGAGACACGTGGCCGAGCCAACGGCTAGAAGGGGGCACCGGACTGTCCGGTGTGCACCGGACATGTCCGGTGCGCCAACGGCTCTCAGGCTGCCAACGGTCGACTGCGCCATTTTTGGAAGGAAATTGGGCACCGGACAGTGTCCGGTGTGCACCGGACTGTCCGGTGCGCTAGTCGACAGAAGGCAAGATCAGCCTTCCTAGATTGCTCTCAACGGCTCCTAGCTGCCTTGGGGCTATAAAAGGGACCCCTAGGCGCATGGAGGAGCACACCAAGCATTCCTACAACATTCCTAAGCACCAAGACATCGATTTCGCGCATTCTTTTCATTGTGATAGCATATAGAGCTCTAGTGGAGTTGTGAACTCATTGAGTTGTGTTGCGAGCTTTTGTTGCGACTTGTGTGCGTGTTGACACTCTGATTCTTGTGCCTTGTGTGCATTGCTAATCTCTCCCTTGCTCCGTGTTCTTTGTGAATTTCAAGTGTAAGGGCGAGAGGCTCCAAGTTGTGGAGATTCCTCGCAAACGGGATTGAGAAAAATCAAGCAAAACACCGTGGTATTCAAGTGGGTCTTTGGACCGCTTGAGAGGGGTTGATTGCAACCCTCGTCCGTTGGGACGCCACAACGTGGAGTAGGCAAGCGTTGGTCTTGGCCGAACCACGGGATAACCACCGTGCCATCTCTGTGATTGATCCTTGTTGGTTATTGTGTTTTGTTGAGGATTCCTATCTAGCCACTTGGCAATTATTGTGCTAACGATTAATCAAGTTTTGTGGCTTAAGTTTTCAAGTTTCACAGGATCACCTATTCACCCCCTCTAGGTGCTCTCAAGGACGCTCTTCCAGTTACACGCGTTACAAATAGCACGTCCCCGTCCCACCTTCTGCGAGTACAGAGAGAGTGAGAGAGCAGGCCTCCAAAATCGTCGTCCACTGAGGTACACTTGCACAGGTGTGCAGACGATTAGGTTTTTAGGGAGCATACGCGCAACTGCTCACTTCATTCGTTCGACCAGCAACACTTCGTCTACTTCTGTTGTTCGTCTTCTAGCGATCGTTCGAGGGACTGCACGACGTACATCTTCCTGCATCGTGTATGTACGACTACATCGAGCATATACACGAGATATCTCGTGTGAATGGAGCCACTAATTCCTTGAGCGGTCCCTTCGCAGGATACTTTCTGTTTTACGTACTTGTGCATGTTTTATTTCTGTTTACTGCTTATGCGAGTAGTGATATACACATGCACATACATGTCATCACATATATCGTATTGTTATTTTGGATTAAATTAAAACTGATAATCCTTAATTTTCTAACAATTACTCTTGTTGCTGGTAAACCCTAGGCCGCCGATTATATTAGTCGGGTTCTTCTACTTATTTGTTTCCCACGGATAAAGCAAAAGTGACTAAAGTTTAGTTAATTAGAAGTTAAAGATCCGAACAAAAAGAAGTGAAAATGGTGAGTTCGACGGAGAGGCACAGTTATAAAATTAGACATTTTGAAAAATGATACTTAGAATATGTTGACAACAAAAAGTATGCATGTGAACTTAGCGAGATGAACATGAACATACTAACATGTCGTGCCTCGGTTTTACAACAACGACACGTGACAGTCTTAACCCTTTTATGAACCACTTAAGATAGACACACTTACATATACGATACTAAATAATTGCAAAATCTTATTTAATAGAAACTTTATTATTCATTAAATATTTATATTGGTCAATTCACAAAATACAAATAATTTCACCAAATTCTAAATCGTGTATTAAACCATCTCAAATCCATTGTTTTTGTTCGGTCATTTGATAAACTACATATATAGGGTGTTTGGTTTGAGAAATCACTCCATCCAAATGAAGTAGTGAGAAAATGATAGACTAGCTCATTTTCAAACCAAACACTCTAATAATTGTTTATATCATACCATTTCTTTCGATAACATTTGCTGGTGTCCTCACCCACCTCTTCTAAATGGGATATGTAGAATAACATTTCTTCACTAAAACTTGCATCCTTGTCATGTAGCTTTCAAAAATGAATTTTCTCATTTGATCTTGAACCTACCTGACAAGGCATAAATTTCATGTCTTGATTCCTAAATTCAAGCTTAAAAGGATTCTTAGAGTATTGTTTGTTACGTGGTGACTCCTTAACTAGATTTACATTATCGCCCTTTATGGCTTTAAGTCTGTCTATCATAGTTTTGGAAACAGGGGGACAATAGATTTGTGCTTGGTGTAGGATGCAAGCGCGGACTCACTCCGAATAGTAGATCACGGAGATCCGAGTTAAAAACTGAGACATGAGTTTTATACTGGTTCGGGTCAGAGCCCTAGTCCAGTATAGTGTTGATTGTTGTATTGCAGTAGAGTGTGTTACAACTGGTGTGCATGTGTCTCGAATGAAAAATTGCCTAGCCCCTTTTATTGCACAAGGGTGGACTTCACAGTGGGAACTTGTATTCTACTAGAGGGAGCTCGGCTTGCTGCCTCTGGATGGCGTAGTCCTCATCTGTAGGGTCATGCGTTGTTGTACCCCTAGTATGACGTTCCATCCTATCCGTTCGGTATACGAGTCTCAGTAGCTTGCTTGGTGCCAGCGTTGCGGTACCTAGCGTGTATCGCAAATTGGGCTTATGGTAAGTGAAAGTCGCCTAGAGGGGGTGAATAGGCAAATCTGAAATTTATAAACTTTAAGCACAACTACAAGCCGGGGTTAGCGTTAGAAATAAAGTCGAGTCAGAAAGAGAGGGCGAAAACAAATCACAAGCAAATGAAAGCGGATGGCACAATGATTTGTTTTACCGAGGTTCGGTTCTTGCAAACCTACTCCCCGTTGAGGTGGTCACAAAGACCGGGTCTCTTTCAACCCTTTCCCTCTCTCAAACAGTCACCTAGACTGAGTGAGCTTTTCTCCTCAATCAACTAAGACACTTAGTCCCCACAAGGACCACCACACAATTGGTGTCTCTTGCTTTGATTACAAAGGTGTTGAGAACAAAAAATGAGGAAGAAGAAAAGCGATCCAAGAACAAGAGCTCAAAGAACACGAGTAAAAACTCTCTCTGGTCACTATTTGCTTGGAGTGAAAATGGGACTTGGAGAGGCTTTGATTCTATTGGATTTGTGTCTTGTATTGATTGCACTAGCTCTTGTATTGAATGTGAAGTCTGAAAAACTTGGATGCCTTGAAGTGTGGTGGTTGGGGGGTATTTATAGCCCCAACCACCAAAGTGGTCGTTGGGGAGGCTGTCTGTCGATGGGTGCACCGGACAGTCCGGTACGCCAGTCACGTCACCCAACCGTTAGGGTTCGACCGTTGGAGCTCTGATAGATGGGACCACCGGACAGTCCGGTGGTGCACCAGACAGGTACTGTTCACTGTCCGGTGCGCCTTCTGGCACCTGCTCTGACTCTGCGCGAACTGTCCGCGCACTGTAGCTGTGTCAGCCGACCGTTGAACTCGACCGTTGCGCTGGCAACCGTTGCTCCGCTTGGCACACCGGACAGTCCGGTGAATTATAGCGAAGTGGCATTTCCAGAAACCCAAAGCTCAGCAGTTTAGAGTTGATCTCCCTGGTGCACCGGACACTGTCCGGTGCGCCAGACCAGGGGAGCCTTTGGTTGGTTTTGCTCCTTTCTTTTTGAACCCTATCTTGGACTTTTTATTGGTTTGTGTTGAACCTTTGGCACCTGTAGAACTTATAATCTAGAGCAAACTATTTAGTCCAATAGTTTGTGTTGGGCAATTCAACCACCAAAATCATTTAGGAAAAGGTTTGACCCTATTTTTCTTTCAATCTCCCCCTTTTTGGTGATTGATGCCAACACAAACCAAAGCAAATATATAAGTGCAGAATTGAACTAGTTTGCATAAGGTAAGTGCAAAGGTTGCTTGGAATTAAACCAATTTACATTTTCATAAGATATGCATGGATTGCTTTCTTCTTATTTAACATTTTGGACCACGCTTGCACCACTTGTTTTGTTTTTGCAAATGTTTTGGAAATCTTTTCAAAGTCTTTTTGCAAATAGTCAAAGGTATATGAATAAGATTTCGAGAAGCATTTTCAAGATTTGAAATTTTCTCCCCCTGTTTCAAATGTTTTTCCTTTGACTAAACAAAACTCCCCCTAGATGAAATTCTCCTCTTAGTGTTCAAGAGGGTTTTGCAAATTGAAAGAATGTCAAATATGTTAGATACCAAATTTTGAAAAACTCCTCCTTAAAATATAGATACCAAATGAGATAGAATTTCTTATAGGAATACTAATTTCAAAGATACCAATTGAAGAACATTTAAAAATTTAAACTTATTTCGAAAATTTTGAAATTGGTGTGGTGGTGCGGTCCTTTTGCTTTGGGCTAATACTCTCTCTGAAAGGGAATTAGGCTTACACCTATTTCCTAATTGATTTTGGTGGTTGAATTGCCCAACACAAATAATTGGACTAACTAGTTTGCTCTAGTCTATAAGTTCTACAGGTGCCAAAGGTTCACAATAAGCCAATAAAAGACCAAGAAAAGGGTTCAAACAAGAGAGCAAAAGGCAACCCAGAAGGCACCCTGCTCTGGCGCACCGGACTGTCCGGTGTGCCACCGGACAGTGTCCGGTGCACCAGGGAACTCGACGCCCAACTCTTCACCTTCGGAAATTTTCAGAGGAGCTCCGCTATAATTCACCGGACTGTCCGGTGCACCACCGGACAGTGTCCGGTGCCCCAAGGGAGAGCACTCTGAACTCGCCAGCTTCGGGAATCCGCTCCGCTATAATTCACCGGACTGTCCGGTGCACACCGGACTGTCCGGTGTGACAGCGGAGCAATGGCTACTTCGCGCGCAACGGTCGACTGCAACGCATTAAATACGCGCTTGTGCGCGCAGAGGAGCAGAGCACGCGTGGGTGGCACACCGGACAGCCTACAGGGCCTGTCCGGTGCACCACCGGACAACCAGGCGGGCCCACAAGACAAAGCTCCAACGGTCGAACCCCAACGGTCTGCTGACGTGGCTGGCGCACCGGACAGTGTCCGGTGGCGCACCGGACTGTCCGGTGCGCCATGCGACTGCAGCCTTCCAACGGCCACTTTGTGGTGGTTGGGGCTATAAATACCCCAACCACCCCACATTCATTGGTATCCAAGTTTTCCACCTTCCAACCACTTACAAGAGCTAAGCATTCAATACAAGACACACCAAAGTGATCAAATCCTCTCCCAATTCTACACAAGGCTTTAGTGATTAGTGAGAGAGATTTGTGTGTTCTTTTGAGCTCTTGCGCTTGGATTGCTTCCTTCTTTCATTCTTTCTTGCGAACAACTCAATTGTAACCTAGGCAAGAGACACCAATTGTGTGGTGGTCCTTGCGGGAACTTCATGTTCCGCTTGATTGAGAAGAGAAGCTCACTCGGTCCGAGGGACCGTTTGAGAGAGGGAAAGGGTTGAAAGAGACCCGGTCTTTGTGACCACCTCAACGGGGAGTAGGTTTGCAAGAACCGAACCTCGGTAAAACAAATCATCGTGTCTTGCTCTTTATTCGCTCACGATTTGTTTTGCGTCCTCTCTCTCGGACTCATTTATATTTCTAACGCTAACCCAGCTTGTAGTTGTGCTTAAATTTATAAATTTCAGATTCGCCCTATTCACCCCCCTCTAGGCGACTTTCACTCTCCCCCTTTGGCATTAATCGCCAAAAACGGAGTCTTTAGAACCCTTTTTAAAATTCTCTCCCCCTTTGACAAACAATATATGAGTGAAGATTATACCAAAGTGGAGAGCTATGCGGAGTGACGGTGAAGGGTAAATAATACCGGTAGAGTGGAGTGTAAGCCTTGTCTTCGCCGAAGACTCCATTTCCCTTTCAATCTATGACTTAGCATGAAATACACTTGAAAAACACATTAGTCGTAGCAAATGAAAGAGATATGATCAAAGGTATATAAATGAGCTATGTGTGCAATGTATCAATCAAAGTTCCTAGAATCAAGAATGTTTAGCTCATTCCTAAGTTTGGTAAAGGTTTTCTCATCTAGTGGTTTGGTAAAGATATCAGCTAATTGTTCTTTGGTACTAACATAAGCAATCTCGATATCCCCCCTTTGTTGGTGATCCCTCAAAAAGTGATACCGAATGGCTATGTGCTTAGTGCGGCTGTGCTCAACGGGATTATCCGCCATGCGGATTGCACTCTCATTATCACATAGGAGAGGGACTTTGGTTAATTTGTAACCATAGTCCCTAAGGGTTTGCCTCATCCAAAGCAATTGCGTGCAACAATGGCCTGCGGCAATGTACTCGGCTTCGGCGGTAGAAAGAGCTACTGAATTTTGTTTCTTTGAAGCCCAAGACACCAGGGATCTTCCCAAGAACTGACAAGTCCCTGATGTGCTCTTTCTATCAATTTTACACCCTGCCCAATCAGCATCTGAGTATCCTATTAAATCAAAGGTGGATCCCTTGAGGGTACCAAAGACCAAACTTAGGTGTATAAACTAAATATCTCAGGATTCGTTTCACGGCCCTAAGGTGAACTTCCTTAGGATCGGCTTGGAATCTTGCACACTTGCATACGGAAAGCATAATATCCGGTCGAGATGCACACAAATAGAGTAGAGATCCTATCATCAATCGGTATACCTTTTGATCTACGGATTTACCTCCCGTGTCGAGGTCGATATGCCCATTGGTTCCCATGGGTGTCTTGATGGGCTTGGCATCCTTCATTCCAAACTTGGTGAGTATGTCTTGAATGTACTTAGTTTGCCTGATGAAGGTGCCCTCTTGGAGTTGCTTCACTTGAAATCCTAAGAAATATTTCAACTCCCCCATCATAGACATCTCGAATTTTTGTACCATTATCCTACTAAACTCTTCACAAGTAGATTTGTTAGTAGACCCAAATATAATATCATCAACATAAATTTGGCATACAAACATATCATTTGCAACAGTTTTAGTAAAGAGAATAGGATCGACTTTACCGACTTTGAAGCCATTAGTGATAAGGAAATCTCTTAGGCATTCATACCATGCTCTTGGGGCTTGCTTGAGCCCATAAAGCGCCTTAGAGAGTTTATACACATGGTTAGGGTACTCACTATCTTCAAAGCCAGGAGGTTGCTCAACATAGATCTCTTCCTTGATTGGTCCATTGAGGAAGGCACTTTTCACGTCCATTTGATAGAGCTTAAAGCCATGGTAAGTAGCATAGGCAAGTAATATGCGAATTGACTCAAGCCTAGCTATGGGTGCATAGGTTTCACCGAAATCCAAACCTTCGACTTGTGAATATCCCTTGGCCACAAGTCGGGCTTTGTTCCTTGTCACCACACCAAGCTCATCTTGCTTGTTGCGAAAGACCCACTTGGTTTCTACAATATTTTGGTTAGGACGTGGAACAAGATGTCATACCTCATTCCTCGTGAAGTTGTTGAGTTCCTCTTGCATCGCCAACACCCAATTTGAATCCCTTAATGCGCCTTCCACCCTGTATGGCTCAATAGAAGACATAAAGGAGTAATGTTCACAAAAATGAGTGACATGAGATCAAGTGGTTACCCCCTTATGAATATCACTGAGGATGGAGTTCACGGGGTGATCTCGTTGTATCGCTTGGTGGACTCTTGGGTGTGGCGGTCTTGGACCCTGATCATCTTCCTTGACTTGATCATTGACATCTCCCCCTTGATCATTGTCCTCCTCTTAAGGTGGCTCATCCTCTTCATTTTCATCATCTTGAGCTTTATCCTCATCTTGAGTTGGTGGAGATGCTTGCATTGAAGATGACGGTTGATCTTGTGCTTGTGTGGGCTCTTCGGATTCCTTAGGACACACATCCCCAATGGACATGTTCCTTAGCGCGACGCATGGAGCCTCTTCATCATCTAGCTCATCAAGATCAACTTGCTCTACTTGAGAGCCGTTAGTCTCATCAAACACAATGTCACAAGAGACTTCAACTAGTCTAGTGGACTTGTTAAAGACTCTATATGCCCTTGTGTTTGAGTCATAACCAAGTAAAAAGCCTTCTACAGCCTTAGGAGCAAATTTAGATTTTCTACCTCTTTTAACAAGAATAAAACATTTGCTACCAAAGACTCTAAAATATGAAACATTAGGCTTTTTACCGGTAAGGAGTTCATAGGATGTCTTCTTGAGGATTCGGTGAAGGTAGAGATGGTTGATGGCGTAGCAAGCGATGTTGATTGCTTCCGCCCAAAACCGGTCCGAAGTCTTGTACTCATCAAGCATGGTCCTCGCCATGTCAAGTAGACTTCTATTCTTCCTCTCCACTACACCATTTTGTTGTGGTGTGTAGGGAGAAGAGAACTCATGCTTGATGCCCTCGTCCTCAAGAAAGCCTTCAATTTGAGAGTTCTTGAACTCTGTTCCATTGTCGCTTCTAATCTTTTTTATCCTTAAGCCGAACTCATTTTGAGTCCGTCTCAAGAATCTCTTTAAGGTCTCTTGGGTTTGAGATTTATCCTGCAAAAAGAACACCCAAGTGAAGCGAGAGTAATCATCCACAATCACAAGACAATACTTACTCCCGTCGATGCTTATGTAAGCGATCTGGCCTAGAGATGGCAATGGGTACCCGTGACCCGATACCCGATGGGTATTTACTCCATTAGGGTATATATGTGGGCTAAATATTCTACTCGTGGGTCTATAATTGGGCAAAAATCTTCACCCAATGGGTAAACGAGTATTAGAACGTTCCGCCTTCACCCATACCCGTTAACCCGTGGGTATAAAATACCCAATATAAACCTAGCCCAAGCATAAGCTTAGACTTTAGTCATCCATATTTTTTATATTTAACAACCTTTTAGGTCATAATGTAATAGAAGGCTTAACGACAATTTAATAACCATGTAATGGAACATGTAATGTGCTATGCATCCAATTATCTTTGGTGTGTTGAATGAATGGTTAAATTATGCTAGAAATTTTGTAATGGTATTTAGATGGATACTTGACATTTGTATAATATAATATTTTGATAGATGTTTAATTTTTGTGGGTACGGGTGACCTGATGGGTGACCCGTACCCGCATGGGTATGGGTATGGGGGTAAATCCATACCCACTAGTGTATATGGGTGACCCGATGGGATTATGTTTATGCCGTGGGTATGGGTATGGGGTAGTAATACCCGGTGGCTATTTACCCATTGCCATGTCTAATCGGGCCGAATAGATCCATGTGGAGTAGCTCAAGCGACCTGTCGGTCATCATGATGTTCTTGTGTTGATGATGAACACCAACTTGCTTCCCTGCTTGACATGCGCTACAAACCCTGTCTTTCTCAAAATGAACATTTGTTAGTCCCAAAATGTGCTCTCCCTTTAGAAGCTTATGAAGATTCTTCATCCCAACATGGGCTAGTCGGCGATGCCAGAGCCAACCCATATTAGTCTTAGCAATTAAGCAAGTATCGAGTTCAGCTCTATTAAAATCAACTAAGTATAGTTGACCCTCTAATACTCCCTTAAATGCTACTGAATCATCACTTCTTCTAAAGACAGTAACGCTATATCCGTAAAAAGACAATTGTAGCCTATTTTACATAATTGAGAAACTGAAAGCAAATTGTAATCTAAAGAGTCTACAAGAAAAACATTGGAAATAGAATGGTCAGGAGATATAGCAATTTTACCAAGTCCTTTGACCAAACCTTGATTTCCATCCCCGAATGTGATAGCTATTTGGGGATCATGATTTTTCTCGTAGGAGGAGAACATTCTTTTCTCCCCAGTCATGTGGTTTGTGCACCCGCTATCGATGATCCAACTTGAGCCCCCGGATGCATAAACCTACAAAACAAGTTTAGGCCTTGTTCTTAGGTACCAAACGGTCTTGGGTCCTTTGACATTATAAACAAGCACCTTGGGTACCCAAACACAAGTCTTTGATCCCTTGTGTTTGCCCCCAACATATTTGACAACTACTTTGCCTGATTTGTTAGTGAGCACATATGAAGCATCAAAAGTTTTAAATGAAATAATGGGTTCATTTGATGCAATAGGAGTTTTCTTTTTAGGCAATTTAACATGAGTGGATTGCCTAGAGCTAGATGCCTCACTCTTATACATAAAAGCATGACGAGAGCCAGAGTGAGATTTCCTAGAATGAATTCTCCTAATTTTGTGTTCGGGATAACCAGCAAGATATAAAATATAGCCCTCGTTATCCTGAACCATGGGAGCTTTGCCCTTAACAAAATTAGACAATTTCTTAGGGGCATTAAGCTTGACATTGTCTCCCTGCTGGAAGCCAATGCCATCCTTAATGTCAGGGCGTCTCCCACTATAGAGCATACTTCTAGCAAATTTAAATTTTTCATTTTCTAAGTCATGCTCATTAATTTTAGCACTAAGTTGAGCTATGTGATCATTTTGTTGTTTAATTAAAGCTAGGTGATCATGGATAGCATCAACATTAATGTCTCTACATCTAGTACAAATAGTAACATGATCAACACTAAATGTAGAGGGTTTGCAAGCATTTAATTCATCAATCTTAGCATGTAAAATGGCATTCTCATTTCTAAGATTGGAAATAGAAACATTGCAAACAATTAAATCCTTAGCCTTAGAAATTAATTTATCATTCTCAATCTTAAGGTTAGAGAGTGATTCATTCAACTTGTCAATTTTAGCAATCAAACTAGCATTACCATTTTTAAGTTTGACAAGAGAATCATCACTAACATTTACTTTCTCAACCTTAGCAATTAATTTATCATTCTCATTTCTAAGGTTGGAGATAGTATCATGACAAATGCTAAGCTCACTAGTTAATTTTTCACATTTTTTTTATCTCCTGAGCATAAGCATTTTTAACCTTAACATGCTTCTTGTTTTCCTTAATAAGGAAGTCTTCTTGGCTATCCAAGAGTTCATCCTTCTCATGAATAGCACCTATCAATTCATTTAATTTTTCCTTTTGTTGCATGCTTAAGTTGGCAAAAAGGGCAAGTAGATTATCTTCATCATCACTAGAGTTATCCTCATCACTAGATGTTGCATATTTAGTGGAGGCTCTAGATTTTACCTTCTTTTTGTCGTCCTTTGCCATGAGGCATTTGTGGCTGACGTTGGGGAAGAGGAGACCCTTGTTGACGGTGATGTTTGTGGCGTCCTCGTCGTCGGAGGAGTCAGTGGAGCTTTCATCGGAGTCCCACTCCCGGCATACATGGGCATCGCCGCCCTTCTTTTTGTAGTATCTCTTCTTCTCCTTCTCCTTTCCCCTCTTGTCGTCGCCCCTGTCACTATCACTTGATAATGGACACTTAGCAATAAAATGACCGGGCTTACCACATTTGTGAGAGCACATGAGGGGGGTGAATAGGTGATCCTGTAAAACACTTGAGACTTAATCCACAAAACTTGATTAGGAGTTAGCACAATTAAGCCAAGTGGCTAGAGAGGAGAACTTGCACAACACGATGACCACAAAGAGATCAACACAGAGATGGCATAGTGGTTTATCTCGTGGTTCGGCCAAGTCAACACTTGCCTACTCCACGTTGTGGCGTCCCAACGGACGAGGGTTGCAATCAACCCCTTTCAAGTGGTCCAAAGACCCACTTGAATACCACGGTGTTTTGCCTTCACTTTACTATATCCCACTTGCGAGGAATCTCCACAACTTGGAGCCTATCGCCTTACACTTTGATGTTCACAAAGAAGCACGGAGTAAGGGAGGAATGAGCAACGCACACAAGACACGAAATCAGAGTACCAACACGCACACAAGTCACAACAAGAGCTCACAACACAACCCGACGAGTTCTCAACTCAAATGAAGCTCTAGTTGCTATCACAAAGAATCAAATGCGCGGAATCGAAGTCTTGGTGCTTAGGAATGCTTAGAGAATGCTTGATGTGTTCCTCCATGTGCCTAGGGGTCCCTTTTATAGCCCCAAGGCAGCTAGGAGCCATTGAGAGCATTTCAAGAAGGCAATTCTTGCCTTCTGTCGCCTGGCGCACCGGACAGTCCGGTGCACCACCGGACACTGTCCGGTGCAGATCTCTTTCCTTATTTGGCAAAGCCGACCGTTGCAGTCTTGGAGCCATTGGCGCACCGGACACTGTCCGGTGCACACCGGACAGTCCGGTGCCCCATCCGACCGTTGGCGCTTGCCACGCGTTGCGCGCGGATTCCGCGGCCGATGTAACACTCCAGGTGTTACCATGGCTAGAGCCCACCTTGCTATCAAATGGTATGAGCCCCTGTGGAAGAACTTAATGAATAGAAGCATAAGGGCCTTGGAAAGCTAGAGGTTAACCAAGGATTGTGAGTAACCAAAAGCATTACTCTAATCCTTGCACACTCACTACTTTGGTTGAGAAGGGAGAAGAACCCTAGACCTCTCTTAGACCCTATCTCCCAAAACCCTAAGTAAGAGGGGAAAAGAGAGTGAGCAAGTGTGCAAAACATGAGTAACTTTTACCCAAACCTTAAGTGACTTTGTAACCAGCAATTAGGGGAGGGAAATATTGCAAAAAGGCCCCTGGTGAAACCCCAAACCAAATCACTAAGTGGAGAGAGAGCTAGAGCTCTCTATTCCTCTCTAAGTCCCTATTTAACCCTAGTTTAAGGATCAGCCGTGTTCACCTTGAAGATGGCATCAAATCCACTTGTGATCTATACCAAAAATGTGGCATACTACCTAGGGCACCCACTGGAAAAAGTTGAGCCCGAGACTCGGACGTTTGACATGCCATGGCATGGCTTTTGTCGCGAAGTGCCCAGTGTGACACACCTGTTTTGGCATCCAAAGATCTCCCTCCCTAGGCCGTATCTGCCCCGACTTCTCACAGTTGAGTGACAGCCCTAGGTGCCAGGAAGAGGTCTGCGCCGAACCTTTGCAAAGATTCGCACGTTTGCGACCTCTGTCGACGTTTGAACACTGGAAGAAACAAACTGCCACGTGTTCGACGCGTTCTGCCGCGCCAGAGCACGCCCGCGCGCGCCCCGCGCCGCGCCCGAGCCAAGCCGGCGCCCCGGCCGCGTCCGCGCCTATAAAACCCGTCCCAGCGCTCGGTTGCCTTCCCCATTACCTCATCCGTACCTCGCCGGACTTGCCCGAGCCAGCCATCGCCTCCGGCGACTTCCCCGCGACCCGCCAGTGCCGACCGAAAGCCACCGCCGTGGCCAACCCCTCTCCAGTCCCCCTCCGTTCGATCCAAGCCCTCAGTTAGCTTCCTGGTGAAGCCGTGAGCCTTGCTCAAGCTTGAACCGAGGGCCTGCATCACCGGAGTAGCCGAATCACGCTCACCGGAGTTCACGAACTTGCCGGCGCACGTGGACCGGGTAAACCCCTTCACCATTTTCCGATTCATTGCGCGTATGGCCTCTATGTCATCCCGTGAAGCTCCTCGTGCCCATTGATTGAACTCTGCCGCCGTGGTTTGGCCGGAGCAGGCGTCGCCGTCGACCCCCGCCGCCTGCGCTCGTGGCCAGTGTGACTCCGACCACCTCCGGCGACGACCCGCACAACGACGTGACCGTCGCGACCTCCTGAACATCCCTGACCACCTCACCGGGCCTCCCTCGCCGCCGGTAAGCCGCGCCACCCTTTCTTTTCCCGCGGCTACTGTTTTAGTTTAAGGAGGGACTACGAGTGAGAGGGAGAGAAATCCAGGGGGTTAAGTGAAAAGCCAGAGACTCAAATGAATAGTGGCCCGAGGGTAGATCTGCGAAGTTTGATTCAGTTTAAACTCAGGGGTCTCGGCGCAAACTGTTTTTCCAGAAAAACTTAAATAAAACCTGTTTTAAATTCAAACAGAAACTTTAAAAACCCATAACTTCTGTTTGATTTATCCAAATTTGGTCAAACTAATTTTGCCAGACTCTAAATAATATAACCTGTCTAAGAAAAATATAAAACCCCATAAGTACTAGAGAAAAATATAAGGTTCTGAATTATTTTCAGTTTTGGCCAAAAGCTTAATAATAGCAAGAAAAATGGTTGTACTATTTGACTAAGGTTAGAAAAATTTAGAGAAGTTATTGTCTACCTACTGACCTAGTTAAAAATGTTAAACCTCTCTGTCCATTACATTAAGTTAGTTTTAACCCCTTATTCCATAATATGCTTAAGGTTAAGAAAAATAGAAAAAGTGACATAAATACTGAACCAGAGGGCACTTCTATTTTTGTTGAGATACTTAGTCAATATAGATCACTGGAAAAATGTATCATACCCTGTTGTAGTGTAAGATAAGCAAGATACCTTTTAAATGAAGAAAATAGGGATAACATAGAAAAATCCTACAAAAATACCCCTAAGGTGAAACCTCCCCAAACCTTAGGATAACTAATGTGTTGATAACAAGAACTTAAGAAAAATCTGAAATCTGTTGTTTGATATTTTTCAAATAACAAGTTAGTTCTAATCACCCTTTTTGCACCAAAGTTTAAAAATCCACCATTAATTAACCATCATGTGGCTCTCTGTCATTTTTGGTACAAGAGCTTATTATCACTATTAGAGGCCAACAAAAATAACCCTTAGGTCAGGACCCACTTTAATAAAAAGACTTGTAGTGTAAAGTGGCCCATTTTGCCTAACTATTGTTATTTTTGTTTACAGCCTAGCTTTTGTACTTTAAGCCTCAAATTCTTAAAACAAGCTAGAATAGCCAGTGACAACCCACTGTAATTTTTACAGAATTTTTGGAAATTTTTAAACTACTGTCATAGTTCAAACCCCTACTAGAAACCCTAAATGGAAATTAAGGAAAGGAAAATGGATGATGGAATTTAATGTCCTCCTAAGACCTTTATAAATTGTCCACTGAAATCCATAAAGGCAATACAAATCCAACATGTTATCCTAAAAGAAAACCTAAACCTAAAAGGTAATAAGTCTATATATACCACTAGAAGACCCACGTAGCTGAGGAACCCTAAGTTAATTCTTGACTTAATTTCTGTAGCTTAATGTTCTTAAATCTTGCATAATTGTAACATACATGTTCATTGCATTTCGATAGACTGTAATCTTGCTGACGGAGAGTACATCCTCGTGCCGGAGCAAGGAGCTGCCCAGGAGGTTGCCCCAGACCCAGCACCAGAGCCTGCACCAGAGGACCTGCCTGCCACTGCCTTGGAAGGCAAGCCCCGGTTTTATGCATAACCTGTTATTTATGCTATTTTACTTCACTTAATGATTGTAGGATTGATTGTGCACTTAGGTGTAGGAATTGTTTGAAACCCTAGTTGCATGATCTCAAGAATCCTATTGAGATGAATACTAGTATGCTAAGTCGAGTAGCTGCTTTATTAATTAGGATCTCGGTAGAAGTCGAGTGATTTTTCTAGCACTCGCGCGAGGTCAGGAATTGGTTGTATCCACTTTCCTATCATATTGAGGTTGATTGTGAGCAACAATCCATGGGGATTGGTTGTTCACGGGATAAAAAGTTGATTAAGGATTAAGGTGTGGTACCGTGTGTCAAGCGTTTGAACGTACTAAACACATACCGAGAAATATGGTAAATCGGTAAGCCTAGTACTTGAGTGAACCTGGCAGTGGACATACCTCCTCACGCGACCTGAGACGTAGTCTCCCATTCCGGTTATGGTGGGTACAAGTGCGGTCACTGCACGACGGCCAGTCGGGGTCAGTGGGGCATTGTACGCCAAGGCGGTGAGCCCTGATCTACTGACGGGGAATCGATGGGGACGGTTGATATGTGTGGGGACGGAGTGCCCCTGCATGTCGTGTGTTTAGGTTTACCTTGCAAGGATAAAAACTCGATTCGAATCGTCTGCTTCTCGCAGCTAATGAGACTGCTTGATCCATGCTGCTACATTGAGTAACAAGTGGAACTGGTTGAGATGATACAAACTGTTGATTGCTAAAAATGCTTGCTACTATGTATGAATAGATAGTACACTTTTAGCCTTAAGAGAGTCACACTTAATTTTGATTAAGTTAAAATCTTGATTTAGAAACTCAGCTAGTGCTTTTGGCAACCAAACCCCACAGCCAAACAGCTGCATGTCTAGAGGTAGAGGAGTATAGACTCCTCACACCGGGTAAGTCTAGCTGAGTATTAGTATACTCAGCCTTGCTTGTGGCATAATTTTTTTTACAGGTTCTCTGGAGGACATGGTTGCTGGAGTGACTTGGCCATCCACCCTGCCACCGGGTTGGACTGTCGAGTGGGACCCTGCCTCGGCTGAGGAGGAGCATGAGGAGTGATGGGACAGGCTTCCCCATCTCTCCATTTATTTATCGTTAGTTTATTTCCGCTGCACTTCAAAACAATGATGGTTGCTTTTGCGAAAACTCCGATGGTGACAATGGTGATGTAATAATTTAATACTCTTCCATGCATGGTTTCACGCTTTATTGTATTTGCTCTGTGACTCACCATCGAGTGAGATTGTGGTACTTGATCCTGTCAGTGGCCGTGTCGGACTAGATCCGAGGGATTGACAGGTTATTCCCATTTAAGTGTGGTCTAGCCTCTAAGGCCGGATGTAGGCACTTAAGTTGGAATAATTCGGGCAGTTCCGCCACAGCTGGTATCGGAGCTTGTACCACCACAGAGGAATCAATAAAACATGAATACCATCCCTTTTCTAAAGTAAAACTTGATAGAAACAATGTTGGATAGATAGTAGGGCGAGTAGGATAGACCTAGGACGTGAAGCCTTAGGATGATAGAAGGGTAGCTAGGTGGCTAAGTGACTAGGCCCTATAGGCCACCTTGTTTAAAAGGATGGGAGTCCTTCCCTATTCCTTTTATCTTTTGGAAAGGTCGTTCAGGACGAGCATGCATGCATTCATAATTAAGCAAATAGATAACTGAGTAAGAGAGACATAAAAACAAGGTAACAATTAACTAGGTCCCCAGTGCCTTTTTCTTTTAGTTAGAGGCAAGCTGAGTTTTGTTTTCCTTATTCTTTTTGAAATTCTTTTTCTTTACTTACGCTTAACCGTGCACAGATGACTTCCCACGGATCCTCCGAGGACGGAAATGCACTGACCCACACTGACGGACTTGCACAAGAGGGTTTTCCCCGCATCTTGTGGGAGGTACTTCAGGGGGCAGGATATTTGACACCCCCTCAGTACGCGGTGCAGCAGTTCGAGAAGCACCGAGTGCCTCGCTGTAGGGTGAGGATGACTTTGGAGCCTCATCCCCTGCAGCCAGGCTGGCGCTCCTTGGACTCCGAGTCTTTCGGGTACCGAGCGGAGGACACCATCGAGGCAATTGCTCTGCATGGACTGACTACCTTCTGCGGATTCCATCCCTTGGAGCTGGCTACCCACCCCATTGGGTTGTTCCCCGCAGAAAAGGAGGACGACCCGATGTGGAAGGACCGGGTGGAGCATGCCAAGGACATCTGGGCTCTCTACCCAGGCCACACCGCTCACTTGTCGGTACGATGCATGAACGCTCTGTATCGTCTGCAAGTGATGCGTGGGGAGGCCATGTCCCACCTGATGGCATTACTGGAGGCCACCAAGATCACCCTGGACAACAGGGAGGAGCTCGTGGTGGATTTATCCCAGGAGCTGGTGGAGAAAGATTTACAGGTGGAGCAGCTGACTGATGAGATTCATGAGTTGGAGGAGCTAGTGGGCACCAGGGAGAATACCATCGAGGTTCTCGAGGATCAGCTCCTCAACACCCAGCAGCAGCTAGCAGAGGCTAATGCGCACCTGGACATGCATCACCAAGAGATCCATGATGCGGAGGCTGACGAGGACGTTGACATTGAGGGAGGAGATGAGCCTGCCTCCAGTGTAGACACTGCTGGTTCAGGGAGACCACCTTCCCTCGAGTCCAGCGTTGCCTCGTTCGCTCACTAGATGCCAGACTAATACTAGAAGTTGATGATAGTTGGACTCCTCGCCGCTAGCTTAGCTTTTGCACCTTAGGGTACTAGGCTAGGAAGAGTTGAGTCTTTTGGATTATTGATGTAACCAGTGTTAAAACTCTTTTGGAGGTTCGGGGATGATTAATGGTAATTTAAATTTGGACGGACGGATTATGTTTTCGTTTGTTTTATTTGGAATCTATCAAATTGCTTTAACTCCCCTACCATGTTCGAACCTTAAGCTTGGAGATGTGTTATTGAGCAACCATGTGACTTTTTCAGATGGCTGGGAGAGCGCGCCGTGGTCAGAATGAGCACGTTCCTCCACCACCACCGCCTCCCACTCTGCAGGAGCTCATGGCCCAGCAGAATGAGATCCTGAGACAGTTAGCTCAGCGTCAGCCACCACCTCAGCGTTATGGTGAAGACCATCAGCGTCACCCTGTCGCTGCTACCTACCAGGAGTTCCTTAGTACTCAGCCACCATTGTTTACTAGGACGGAGGACCCACTTGATGCAGATGTGTGGTTAAGGGTGGTAGAATCCAAGTTCCCACTACTCCATGGGGCTTGCTCAGAGGTCACCAAGGTCAGGTTCGCCACCCAGCAGCTTCACGGACCCGCAAGGACTTGGTGGGACCATTTTCTTGCTATGCAGCCAGATGGTAGAGAGGTGGAGTGGAGGGAGTTCAAGGCCGCTTTCAAAGGGCATCATATTCCCGCTGGCATCATGGACCGGAAGCTCAATGAGTTTCTGGCACTCACTCAGGGCAGCAGGACAGTGTTGCAATATGCCCAGGCCTTCAATGATTTGTGTCAGTATGCCGGATACCATGCAGATACGGATGAGAAGAAGCGAGACAGGTTCAGGAGGGGGCTCAGCACCAAGCTCCGTGACCGTCTCAACACCGTCAGGGCCAACAGTTACAATGAGTTGGTCAACATGGCTATCTCCCAGGAAGACTGCATCTTGGCTCGACAGGCGGAGAAGAAGAGGAAGACCCCCGTGGCAGGACCCTCATCTCAGCCACAGCGCTTCAGGATTGTGTCGGACACACAGAACAAGGGGCCTCAGCAGCAGCAAGGAAGATGGGTAATCAGGCCACCGCAGCAGCAGCAGCAGCAAGCACCCAACCGTGCCCAGTTTCCAGCTCAGAGGAGCAATCAGCAGCAGCAGTACCGCCAGGCCAATGATAACAGGTGTTTCACTTGTGGCAGCACGGGACACTATGCCAAGAATTGCCCCAAGAATCAGCAGAGGCAGGGGCAGAATGTTAATCAGAACCAAGGGAAGAGGCAGAAAGTGCAAGTGAGGCAAGGCAAGCTGAACTTCACTACAATGGCTGACATTCCAGAGGGAGCACCCGTCATGACTGGTATCTTTACAGTTTTAAATTTTCCTGCTATTGTTCTTTTTGATTCTGGTGCTTCACATAGTTTTGTCAGTGCCAAATTTAGTGTCAAGTGCCAGTTGCCCTTTCACCACACCAATGGGGCTATTACCATTTCAACCCCGGGAGGCAGGATTGCCACTAATCAAATCAGCAGGCATGTGCCCACAAAGTTTGGTAGTTTGATAATTAAAACTGACCTTCTTATCTTGGGACTGGATAGTGTGGATATCATCTTGGGAACGGATTGGTTGACCCAACATCGGGCGATATTGGACATTGCAGCCAGAGCCATTGAAATTCATTCCCCTGCTTATGGCGAGACTGTTTTGTTTTTACCCAACCAGAGTGGTACCCGGTCTTGTGCCTTTGTTATGGTAGAATCCCCGGTGAGGAAGATCCCAGTAGTCTGTGACTACCCCGATGTTTTTCCGGATGAATTGCCAGGAATGCCACCTGACAGAGATATTGAGTTTGCCATTGAATTGCAACCCGGGACTGCTCCTATCTCCAAGAGACCTTATAGGATGCCTCCCGCGGAGTTGGCAGAATTGAAGAAGCAACTGCAAGAATTATTGGACAAGGGGTTTATTCGTCCAAGTACTTCACCATGGGGATGTCCCGCCTTGTTCGTGAAGAAGAAGGATGAGAGTTTGAGGATGTGTGTTGATTACCGCCCTCTCAATGCGGTGACTATCAAGAACAAGTACCCGTTACCCCGCATTGATGTTCTGTTTGATCAGTTGGTAGGAGCCAAGGTATTCTCCAAGATAGACCTTCGCTCAGGCTACCATCAGATCAAGATCCGTGCCAGTGACATTCCCAAGACGGCTTTCTCTACCAGATATGGGTTGTATGAGTTTTTGGTGATGTCATTTGGATTGACCAATGCCCCGGCTTATTTCATGTACTTGATGAACTCAGTATTCATGCCAGAACTAGACAAGTTCGTGGTCGTTTTCATCGATGACATTCTGGTGTACTCCAAGAATGAAGATGAACACACGGAGCATCTGCATATTGTGCTTCAAAGACTTCGTGACCATCAGTTGTATGCTAAGTTGTCCAAGTGTGAGTTCTGGTTGAAGGAGATAAAATTCTTGGGTCACACAATCTCTCAGGAGGGGATATCAGTCGACCCTGAGAAAGTGCAAGAGGTGATGGACTGGAAACCTCCGACTACAGTGAGACAGATTAGGAGTTTTCTGGGATTGGCAGGGTACTACCGATGATTTATTCCGGATTTCTCCAGAATTGCCAAGCCAATGACTGAGCTACTGAAGAAGGGAGCCAAGTTTACGTGGAGCCAAAAGTGTGAAGATGCTTTTCATACCTTGAGGCAACATTTGACAACAACCCCAGTGCTAGCCCAACCCGACAATACCAAGCCATTTGAAGTCTATTGTGATGCTTCTGGTACAGGATTGGGATGTGTTTTGATGCAAGAGAACAGAGTAATTGCTTATGCTTCCCGAGCACTCAGGCCCCATGAGCAGAACTACCCGACACATGATTTGGAGTTGGCAGCAGTAGTTCATGCCCTCAAGATATGGAGACACTACTTGATGGGAGCTCACTGTAACATTTACACTGATCACAAGAGCCTCAAGTACATTTTCACTCAGGCAGATCTGAACATGAGGCAGAGAAGATGGTTGGAATTAATCAAGGACTATGATTTGGAGGTGCATTACCATCCTGGCAAAGCCAATGTTGTGGCAGATGCCTTGAGCCGAAAGGCCCAATGTAATTGCGTGAGCATGGATGCAAGAATCACCACCTTGTGTGATGAGTTGTGCAAGCTGAACCTGGAAGTTGTTCCTTCTGGTGAATTGAAATATATTGCAGTGGAGCCCACATTGCAAGAACAAATAGCTCAGGCACAGTTTGGGGATAAGGGTGTTCAGGTTATCAAGGAAATGATCAAGCAGAAGGCAGAGAAATACAAGTGTTTCCGCCAGGACAGCAAGGGAATTTTATGGTTTGAAGATCGATTGGTGGTTCCCAAGAACCCTGAGCTCAGAAAGAAGATATTGGATGAAGCTCACCTATCCAAATTTTCCATGCACCCGGGTAGCAACAAGATGTACCATGATCTCAGACCTCTTTATTGGTGGACCAGGATGAAGAGGGAAATTGCCAAGTACGTCTCAGAATGTGACACTTGTCAGAGGGTAAAGGCTAGTCATTTGAAAGCAGCAGGCCCTTTGCAACCCCTTCCCATACCATCTTGGAAATGGGAGGACGTTTGCATGGACTTCATAGTGGGATTACCCAATACCTCTAGGCACCATGATTCCATATGGGTTATTGTGGACAGATTGACCAAGACTGCTCATTTCTTGCCAGTGCACACCACCCACCGGACGGAGAAGTATGCGGAAATCTACATCGACCAGATAGTTCGTCTGCATGGGATACCAAGGACCATAGTCTCTGACCGAGGAGCACCTTTTGTGGCACGCTTTTGGGAGCAATTACAGGAATCACTTGGGACCCATGTAATCCGAAGCTCAGCATATCACCCTCAAACAGATGGTCAGACAGAAAGGGTAAATCAGATTTTAGAAGACATGTTGAGAGCATGTGCACTACACTATGGAAAGGACTGGGACAAGTGTCTTTCCTTGGCAGAGTTTTCTTACAATAACAGCTATCAGTCCAGTCTGAAAATGGCACCTTTTGAGGCTTTGTATGGGAGAAGATGCAGAACCCCGCTGAATTGGTCTCAAGCAGGAGAGAGGGAGATATTTGGGCCAGATTTGGTAATTGAAGCAGAGGAAAAGGTCAGAGTCATCAGGAAGAACTTGGAAGCTGCTCAGGCCAGGCAAAAGAGTTATCATGACGAGAGGCGGAAGCCTCTACAGTTTGAGGTGGGAGATCATGTCTATCAGGGTATCCAGAGATTCGGGATCAAGGGCAAGTTGGCCCCTCGCTACATTGGACCATATAAGATCAAAGCAAGTTGTGGACCTGTAGCTTATCAATTGGAATTGCCACCCCTTTTGTCAGCAGTCCACAATGTGTTCCATGTATCTCAGCTGCGGAAATGTGTTCGTCTACCCACTGAAGTGCTACCAGAGCCAGACATTGAGATAGAACCAGACTTGTCCTACCAAGAGTACCCCGTCAAGGTATTGGATCAGAAGGAAAGATCAACTCGGGCAAGGTCGATCAAAATGTATAAGGTTCAGTGGAGTCACCATTCAGCAGAAGAAGCTACATGGGAGACGGAGGATTTTCTACGCTCTCGCTTCCCCGACTTTCTGCCCAAAGAAATCGGTATGTAACCCCAAAAACCCCACCCCCGCCTGCCCTTTGAAGTCAATTATAAGAAAAACTTAGATAACAAGGATAGTCTAAGTTATAGACTTAACTTAAGAAGGGCTTCCTTCTGAAGTTGCAAAGAGGATGACATTCGAAGAGCAGTTAAGAAAGTGGAACTTGAGTTTAAGGGGAGAGTAGCACCAGCACACCTTCAAAGCATCCCTCCAAGGGACTCTACCTAAAATCTTGGGACGAGATTCCTTTAAGGGGGGAGGGCTGTAACACTCCAGGTGTTACCATGGCTAGAGCCCACCTTGCTATCAAATGGTATGAGCCCCTGTGGAAGAACTTAATGAATAGAAGCATAAGGGCCTTGGAAAGCTAGAGGTTAACCAAGGATTGTGAGTAACCAAAAGCATTACTCTAATCCTTGCACACTCACTACTTTGGTTGAGAAGGGAGAAGAACCCTAGACCTCTCTTAGACCCTATCTCCCAAAACCCTAAGTAAGAGGGGAAAAGAGAGTGAGCAAGTGTGCAAAACATGAGTAACTTTTACCCAAACCTTAAGTGACTTTGTAACCAGCAATTAGGGGAGGGAAATATTGCAAAAAGGCCCCTGGTGAAACCCCAAACCAAATCACTAAGTGGAGAGAGAGCTAGAGCTCTCTATTCCTCTCTAAGTCCCTATTTAACCCTAGTTTAAGGATCAGCCGTGTTCACCTTGAAGATGGCATCAAATCCACTTGTGATCTATACCAAAAATGTGGCATACTACCTAGGGCACCCACTGGAAAAAGTTGAGCCCGAGACTCGGACGTTTGACATGCCATGGCATGGCTTTTGTCGCGAAGTGCCCAGTGTGACACACCTGTTTTGGCATCCAAAGATCTCCCTCCCTAGGCCGTATCTGCCCCGACTTCTCACAGTTGAGTGACAGCCCTAGGTGCCAGGAAGAGGTCTGCGCCGAACCTTTGCAAAGATTCGCACGTTTGCGACCTCTGTCGACGTTTGAACACTGGAAGAAACAAACCGCCACGTGTTCGACGCGTTCTGCCGCGCCAGAGCACGCCCGCGCGCGCCCCGCGCCGCGCCCGAGCCAAGCCGGCGCCCCGGCCGCGTTCGCGCCTATAAAACCCGTCCCAGCGCTCGGTTGCCTTCCCCATTACCTCATCCGTACCTCGCCGGACTTGCCCGAGCCAGCCATCGCCTCCGGCGACTTCCCCGCGACCCGCCAGTGCCGACCGAAAGCCACCGCCGTGGCCAACCCCTCTCCAGTCCCCCTCCGTTCGATCCAAGCCCTCAGTTAGCTTCCTGGTGAAGCCGTGAGCCTTGCTCAAGCTTGAACCGAGGGCCTGCATCACCGGAGTAGCCGAATCACGCTCACCGGAGTTCACGAACTTGCCGGCGCACGTGGACCGGGTAAACCCCTTCACCATTTTCCGATTCATTGCGCGTATGGCCTCTATGTCATCCCGTGAAGCTCCTCGTGCCCATTGATTGAACTCTGCCGCCGTGGTTTGGCCGGAGCAGGCGTCGCCGTCGACCCCCGCCGCCTGCGCTCGTGGCCAGTGTGACTCCGACCACCTCCGGCGACGACCCGCACAACGACGTGACCGTCACGACCTCCTGAACATCCCTGACCACCTCGCCGGGCCTCCCTC
Source organism: Zea luxurians (assembly GCA_029449295.1). Taxonomy (NCBI): domain Eukaryota; kingdom Viridiplantae; phylum Streptophyta; class Magnoliopsida; order Poales; family Poaceae; genus Zea; species Zea luxurians. The sequence continues at coordinate 19,371,503 of JAOPSE010000032.1, read as the reverse complement.
GCCGCCGGTAAGCCGCGCCACCCTTTCTTTTCCCGCGGCTACTGTTTTAGTTTAAGGAGGGACTGCGGGTGAGAGGGAGAGAAATCCAGGGGGTTAAGTGAAAAGCCAGAGACTCAAATGAATAGTGGCCCGAGGGTAGATCTGTGAAGTTTGATTCAGTTTAAACTCAGGGGTCTCGGCGCAAACTGTTTTTCCAGAAAAACTTAAATAAAACCTGTTTTAAATTCAAACAGAAACTTTAAAAACCCATAACTTCTGTTTGATTTATCCAAATTTGGTCAAACTAATTTTGCCAGACTCTAAATAATATAACCTGTCTAAGAAAAATATAAAACCCCATAAGTACTAGAGAAAAATATAAGGTTCTGAATTATTTTCAGTTTTGGCCAAAAGCTTAATAATAGCAAGAAAAATGGTTGTACTATTTGACTAAGGTTAGAAAAATTTAGAGAAGTTATTGTCTACCTACTGACCTAGTTAAAAATGTTAAACCTCTCTGTCCATTACATTAAGTTAGTTTTAACCCCTTATTCCATAATATGCTTAAGGTTAAGAAAAATAGAAAAAGTGACATAAATACTGAACCAGAGGGCACTTCTATTTTTGTTGAGATACTTAGTCAATATAGATCACTGGAAAAATGTATCATACCCTGTTGTAGTGTAAGATAAGCAAGATACCTTTTAAATGAAGAAAATAGGGATAACTTAGAAAAATCCTACAAAAATACCCCTAAGGTGAAACCTCCCCAAACCTTAGGATAACTAATGTGTTGATAACAAGAACTTAAGAAAAATCTGAAATCTGTTGTTTGATATTTTTCAAATAACAAGTTAGTTCTAATCACCCTTTTTGCACCAAAGTTTAAAAATCCACCATTAATTAACCATCATGTGGCTCTCTGTCATTTTTGGTACAAGAGCTTATTATCACTATTAGAGGCCAACAAAAATAACCCTTAGGTTAGGACCCACTTTAATAAAAAGACTTGTAGTGTAAAGTGGCCCATTTTGCCTAACTATTGTTATTTTTGTTTACAGCCTAGCTTTTGTACTTTAAGCCTCAAATTCTTAAAACAAGCTAGAATAGCCAGTGACAACCCACTGTAATTTTTACAGAATTTTTGGAAATTTTTAAACTACTGTCATAGTTCAAACCCCTACTAGAAACCCTAAATGGAAATTAAGGAAAGGAAAATGGATGATGGAATTTAATGTCCTCCTAAGACCTTTATAAATTGTCCACTGAAATCCATAAAGGCAATACAAATCCAACATGTTATCCTAAAAGAAAACCTAAACCTAAAAGGTAATAAGTCTATATATACCACTAGAAGACCCACGTAGCTGAGGAACCCTAAGTTAATTCTTGACTTAATTTCTGTAGCTTAATGTTCTTAAATCTTGCATAATTGTAACATACATGTTCATTGCATTTCGATAGACTGTAATCTTGCTGACGGAGAGTACATCCTCGTGCCGGAGCAAGGAGCTGCCCAGGAGGTTGCCCCAGACCCAGCACCAGAGCCTGCACCAGAGGACCTGCCTGCCACTGCCTTGGAAGGCAAGCCCCGGTTTTATGCATAACCTGTTATTTATGCTATTTTACTTCACTTAATGATTGTAGGATTGATTGTGCACTTAGGTGTAGGAATTGTTTGAAACCCTAGTTGCATGATCTCAAGAATCCTATTGAGATGAATACTAGTATGCTAAGTCGAGTAGCTGCTTTATTAATTAGGATCTCGGTAGAAGTCGAGTGATTTTTCTAGCACTCGCGCGAGGTCAGGAATTGGTTGTATCCACTTTCCTATCATATTGAGGTTGATTGTGAGCAACAATCCATGGGGATTGGTTGTTCACGGGATAAAAAGTTGATTAAGGATTAAGGTGTGGTACCGTGTGTCAAGCGTTTGAACGTACTAAACACATACCGAGAAATATGGTAAATCGGTAAGCCTAGTACTTGAGTGAACCTGGCAGTGGACATACCTCCTCACGCGACCTGAGACGTAGTCTCCCATTCCGGTTATGGTGGGTACAAGTGCGGTCACTGCACGACGGCCAGTCGGGGTCAGTGGGGCATTGTACGCCAAGGCGGTGAGCCCTGATCTACTGACGGGGAATCGATGGGGACGGTTGATATGTGTGGGGACGGAGTGCCCCTGCATGTCGTGTGTTTAGGTTTACCTTGCAAGGATAAAAACTCGATTCGAATCGTCTGCTTCTCGCAGCTAATGAGACTGCTTGATCCATGCTGCTACATTGAGTAACAAGTGGAACTGGTTGAGATGATACAAACTGTTGATTGCTAAAAATGCTTGCTACTATGTATGAATAGATAGTACACTTTTAGCCTTAAGAGAGTCACACTTAATTTTGATTAAGTTAAAATCTTGATTTAGAAACTCAGCTAGTGCTTTTGGCAACCAAACCCCACAGCCAAACAGCTGCATGTCTAGAGGTAGAGGAGTATAGACTCCTCACACCGGGTAAGTCTAGCTGAGTATTAGTATACTCAGCCTTGCTTGTGGCATAATTTTTTTTACAGGTTCTCTGGAGGACATGGTTGCTGGAGTGACTTGGCCATCCACCCTGCCACCGGGTTGGACTGTCGAGTGGGACCCTGCCTCGGCTGAGGAGGAGCATGAGGAGTGATGGGACAGGCTTCCCCATCTCTCCATTTATTTATCGTTAGTTTATTTCCGCTGCACTTCAAAACAATGATGGTTGCTTTTGCGAAAACTCCGATGGTGACAATGGTGATGTAATAATTTAATACTCTTCCATGCATGGTTTCACGCTTTATTGTATTTGCTCTGTGACTCACCATCGAGTGAGATTGTGGTACTTGATCCTGTCAGTGGCCGTGTCGGACTAGATCCGAGGGATTGACGGGTTATTCCCATTTAAGTGTGGTCTAGCCTCTAAGGCCGGATGTAGGCACTTAAGTTGGAATAATTCGGGCAGTTCCGCCACAGCCGACCGTTGGCCCGGCTGACTGTTGGCTCACCGGACAGTCCGGTGCACCACCGGACAGTCCGGTGATTTATAGCCGTACGTCGCCGACAATTTCCCGAGAGCAGCAAGTTCGCCTGAGTAATCCTGGCGCACCGGACACTTTCTGGTGCGCCATCGGACACTGTCCGGTGCGCCACCGGACAGTCTGGTGCACCCAGACTGAGCTGACTTCAGATGAACAAAGCCATCTTTAATTCCAACCAGATTTTTCCTGTTTCCAGCACTTAGACATAATACATTAGTCTCCAAAACAATATACTAAGTCTTAGAAACATACCTTTCGTCGGGGACCATAATTAGGGGTACCCTCAAGGCTCCTAATTCTCAACTGGTAACCCCCATCAGCATAAAGCTGCAAAGGCCTGATGGAGTGATGGGTGCGATTAAGTCAGGGATCGGTCCATACGAGGGACTCGATCACGCCTCGCCCGAGCCTAGCCTCGGACAAGGGCAGCCGACCCCGGAGGATCTCCGTCTCGCCCGAGGCCCCCCTCCAGTGGCGAACGTGTTCCCGGCTCGCCCGAGGCCCTGTCTTCGCCAAGAAGCAACCCTGACCAAATCGCCGCACCGACCGACCAAGTCGCAGGAGCGTTTAATGCAAAGGTGGCCTGACACCTTTATCCTGACGCGCGCCCCCAGCCAACAGAGCCGAAGTGACCGCCGTCACTTCGCCGCTCCACTGACCGGCCCGACAGAGAGACAGCGTCGCCTGCGCCGCTCCGACTGCGGTGCCACTTGACAGAGTGAGGCTGACAGGCAGTCAGGCCTGGCCGCAGGCACCATAGGAAACTCCGCTCCGCCCGACCCAGGGCTCGGACTCGGGCTAAGCCCCGGAAGACGACGAACTCCGCTCTGCCTGACCTAGGGCTCGGACTCGGGCTAAGCCCCGAAAGACGGCGAACTCCGCTCCGCCCGACCCAGGGCTCGGACTCGGGCTAGGCCCCAGAAGACGGCGAACTCCGCTACGCCCGACCCAGGGCTCGGACTTGGGCTCAGCCCCAGAAGACGACGAACTCCGCTCCGCCCGACCCAGGGCTCGGACTTGGGCTCAACCCAGAAGACGACGAACTCCGCTTCGCCCGACCCCAGGGCTCAGACTACGCCCTGACCTCAGCCGACGGTCTCCGCCTCGCCCGACCCGGAGGCTCGGACTCGACCTCGACCACGGAAGACAGACTCGACCTCGGCTTCGGAGGAGCTCCCACGTCGCCCAACCTAGGGCGCAGACCAGCCACGTCAACAGGAGGCACCATCATCACCCTACCCCGAGCTGACTCAGGCCACAGGGAACAAGACCGGCGTCCCATTTGGCTCGCTCCGCCAGATGGGCGATGACGGCGCCCCGCATACTCTGTGACGACGGCGGCTCTCAGCCCCCTTACGAAAGCAAGAGGACGTTAGCAAGGACTCAACAGCTCCGACAGCTGTCCCTCCGCCAGGCTCCATCGCTCCTCCGACGGCCACGACATCACACCAGCTGGGTGCCAAAATCTCTCCGGCTGCCACAACGGCATGTACTTAGGGTGCTAGCTCTCCCCCACTAGACACGTAGCACTCTGCTACACCCCCCATTGTACACCTAGATCCTCTCCTTACACCTATAAAAGGAAGGACCAGGGCCCTCTTAGAGAGGGTTGGCCGCGCGGGGACGAGGACGAGACGCGCGCTCGCTCCCTCTCCCGCGTGGACGCTTGTAACCCCCTACTGCAAGCGCACCCGACCTGGGCGCGGGACGAACACGAAGGCCGCGGGATTCCCACCTCTCTCACGCCGGTCTCCAGCCACCTCGCTTCCCCCCTTCGCGCTCGGCCTCGCGCTCGACCCATCTGGGCTGGGGCACGCGGCGACATTCACTCGTCGGCCTAGGGACCCCCCCGGTCTCGAAACACCGACAGTTGGCGCGCTAGGTAGGGACCTGCTGCGTGTTGACGAACAGCTTCCCGTCAAGCTCCAGATGGGCAGTCTCCAGCAACCTCTCCAACCCAGGACGGTGCTCTGTTTCGGGAGTCTTGAGTTCATGTCCCTCGACGGCAGCTACGACATGATACTCCTTCCGCCGTCGTGCGACAATGACAATGGTGGCCGACGGCCCGCCCACCGGCGGCGGAATCGACGACGTCTTCCCCGCGTGGTGGAAGAACAACATTCGAGCTCACCCCGTCCTCTCCCCCGCCGACGGAGGAGGAGGCGGGGCAACCAAGGCCAAACAGGAGGCAGCGCCTCGTCGGCTGTCGAGCGAGTCGACAGCGCCGGCACCCCAACAGGGGGCGCACCGGGCATTGACCCCGCGCTTGAGACGAAGACGAGCGCCGTCTCCCCGCAATGTGCCGATTCCGGGCAAACGGACGACGCCAGCGCGCTCGCGAAAGGCTTGCTGGATGTCACCCTTGTACCTGAGACGACGGTGCAGTCAGTCCCCGACGTGACCTCATCACCGCCCGTCGACCAAAAGGTACCGACCGATTCCCATCCCACGTCTTTCGGATTCAGCCTCGACCCGCCTAGCGGCTTCGCTTTGGTGGGTGCTCTCGTAGAGGCGAGTCCAAACCCTCTAGGGTTTCGTATGCGGTCACCTTGGGACCGGCTGACGGACGTCTCGACCTACGGGCCCTCTGGGTCCGAGGAAGACGACGAGCCTAGCATCTGTTGGGATTTCTCTGGACTTGGCAACCCCAGTGCCATGCAGGACTTCATGACCGCATACGACTACTGCCTTTCCGACTGTTCCGACGGTAGCCGTAGCCTCGGCGACGAGGACTGCGGCCCAAGTCGCGAATGCTTCCACGTCGATCTAGGGGGTCCCTCCGAAGGCAACCATCTCGGCATGCCGGAGGATGGTGATCTCCCTAGGCCGGTGCCCCGCGTTGACATCCCACGGGAGCTAGCTGTGGTCCCCGTTCCGGCGGGGGGCCATGACCCACAGCTCGAGCAAATCCGCGGGGTACAGGCCAGGCTCGACGAGGGAGCAGGAGCGCTCGAGCCGATCCGTCGGGACATCGAGCAGGCATGGGCGGGCCAACCTCTGGCCGGAGAAATACGTCATCTACCCCAGGGCTTCCAACACCGCGTCGCCGACGACGTCAGGGTCAGGCCACCACCCGCATCTAGTGGGGTCGGCCAGAACCTGGCTGCAGCAGCGATTCTTCTCCGCGCGATGCCGGAGCCATCAACCACCGAGGGGCGGCGAATCCAGGGGGAGCTCAAGAATCTCCTGGAAGGCGCCGCGGTCCGACGGGCCGAGAGCTCTGCCTCCCGAAGGCAGGGGTACCCCTCGGAACCTCATGCCACGACTTCCCGATTCATGCGGGAAGCCTCGGCCTACACCGGACGCACGCGCAACACCGCGCCTGCGGCCCCGGGTCGTCTCGGCAACGAGCACCATCACCGCGGCCGTCGGGCCCACCTCGACGAGAGGGTGCGCCGAGGCTACCACCCCAGGCGTGGGGGACGCTACGACAGCGGGGAGGATCAGAGTCCCTCGCCCGAACCACCCGGTCCACAGGCCTTCAGCCGGGCCATCCGACGGGCGCCGTTCCCGACCCGGTTCCGACCCCCGACTACTATCACAAAGTACTCGGGGGGAAACGAGACCGGAACTGTGGCTCGCGGACTACCGTCTGGCCTGCCAACTGGGTGGAACGGACGATGACAACCTCATCATCCACAACCTCCCCCTGTTCCTCTCCAACACCGCTCGCGCCTGGTTGGAGCACCTGCCTCTGGGGCAGATCTCCAACTGGGACGACCTAGTCCAAGCTTTCGCTGGCAATTTCCAGGGCACGTACGTGCGCCTCGGGAATTCCTGGGACCTTCGAAGCTGCCGACAGCAGCCGGGAGAGTCTCTCCGGGACTACATCTGGCGATTCTCGAAGCAGCGCACCGAGTTGCCCAACATCACCGACTCGGATGTCATCGGCGCGTTCCTCGCTGGCACCACCTGCCGCGACCTGGTGAGCAAGCTGGGTCGTAAAACCCCCACCAGGGCGAGCGAGCTGATGGACATCGCCACCAAGTTTGCCTCCGGCCAAGAGGCGGTCGAGGCTATCTTCCAGAAGGACAAGCAGCCCCAGGGCCGCCCTTCGGAAGATGCCCCCGAGGCGTCAACTCAGCGCGGTGCCAAGAAGAAGGGCAAGAAGAAGTCGCAAGCGAAACGCGACGCCACCGACGCGGACCTTGTCGCCGCCGCCGAGTACAAGAACCCTCGGAAACCCCCAGGAGGTGCCAACCTCTTCGACAAGATGCTCAAGGAGTCGTGCCCCTATCACCAGGGGCCCGTCAAGCACACCCTTGAGGAGTGCGTCATGCTTCGGCGCCACTACCACAGGGCCGGGCCACCCGCGGAGGGTGGCAAGGCCCGCGACGACGACAAGAAGGAAGATCACCAGGCAGGAGAGTTCCCCGAGGTCCGCGACTGCTTCATGATCTATGGTGGGCAGGCGGCGAACGCCTCGGCTCGACACCGCAAGCAAGAGCGCCGGGAGGTCTGTTCGGTGAAGATGGCGGCGCCAGTCTACCTAGACTGGTCCAACAAGCCCATCACCTTCGACCGAACCGATCACCCCGACCATGTGCCGAGCCCGGGGAAATACCCGCTCGTCGTCGACCCCGTCATCGGCGACGTCAGGCTCACCAAGGTCCTCATGGACGGAGGCAGCAACCTCAACATCATCTACGCCGAGACCCTCGGGCTCCTGCGTGTCGATCTGTCCTCCGTCCGAGCAGGTGCTGCGCCCTTCCACGGGATCATTCCTGGGAAGCGCGTCCAGCCCCTCGGACAACTTGACCTTCCCGTCTGCTTCGGAACACCCTCCAACTTCCGAAGGGAGACCCTGACGTTCGAGGTGGTCGGGTTCCGAGGAACCTACCACGCGGTACTGGGAAGACCATGCTACGCGAAGTTCATGGCCGTCCCCAACTACACCTACCTGAAGCTCAAGATGCCGGGCCCCAACGGGGTCATCACCGTCGGCCCCACGTACAAACACGCGTTCGAATGCGACGTGGAGTGCATGGAGTACGCCGAGGACCTCGCCGAGTCCGAGGCCCTCATCGCCGACCTAGAGAGCCTCTCGAAGGAGGTGCCAGACGTGAAGCGTCATGCCGGCAACTTTGAGCCAGCGGAGACGGTTAAGTCCGTCCCCCTCGACCCCAGCGGCGACGCCTCCAAGCAGATCCGGATCGGCTCCGGGCTCGATCCCAAATAGGAAGTAGTGCTCATCGACTTTCTCCGCGCGAACGCCGACGTCTTCGCGTGGAGTCCCTCGGACATGCCCGACATACCGAGGGATGTCGCCGAGCACTCGCTGGACATCCGAGCCGGAGCCCGACCCATCAAGCAGCCTCTGCGCCGATTTGACAAGGAGAAGCGCAGAGCCATAGGCGAGGAGATCCACAAGCTAATGGCGGCAGGGTTCATCAAAGAGGCGAAGGGCGTCAAGCTCAATCCCGAAAAGTGTGTTTTCGGGGTGCCCCGAGGCATGCTCTTGGGGTTCATCGTCTCCGAGCGGGGCATCGAAGCCAACCCGGAGAAAATCGCAGCCATCACCAGCATGGGACCCATCAAGGACTCGAAAGGCGTACAGAGGGTCATGGGATGCCTCGCGGCTCTGAGCCGCTTCATCTCACGCCTTGGCGAAAGAGGTCTACCTCTGTACCGCCTCTTAAGGAATGCCGAGTGCTTCACTTGGACCCCTGAGGCTGAGGAAGCCCTCGGGAACCTGAAAGCGCTCCTCATGAAGGCGCCCAACTTGGTACCCCCAGCTGCCGGAGAAGCCCTCTTGGTCTACGTCGCCGCGACCACTCAGGTGGTTAGCGCCGCGATTGTGGTCGAGAGGCAAGAAGAGGGGCATGCATTGCCCGTTCAGAGGCCAGTTTACTTCGTCAGCGAGGTACTGTCCGAAACCAAGATCCGCTACCCACAAGTTCAGAAGCTGCTGTATGCGGTGATCCTGACACGGCGGAAGTTGCAACATTACTTCGAGTCTCATCCGGTAACTGTGGTGTCATCCTTCCCCCTGGGGGAGATCATCCAGTGCCGAGAGGCCTCGGGTAGGATTGCGAAGTGGGCGGTGGAAATCATGGGCGAGACAATCTCGTTCGCTCCTCGGAAGGCCATCAAATCCCAGGTCTTGGCGGACTTCGTAGCTGAATGGGTCGACACTCAGCTCCCAACAGCTCCGATCCAGCCGGAGCTCTGGACCATGTTCTTCGACGGGTCGCTGATGAAGACAGGAGCCGATGCAGGCCTACTCTTCATCTCGCCCCTCGGGAAGCACCTACGCTATGTGCTGCGCCTCCATTTCCCGGTGTCCAACAATGTGGCTGAGTATGAGGCTTTGGTCAACGGGTTGCGGATCGCCATTGAGATAGGGGTCCGACGCCTCGACGCTCGTGGTGACTCACAGCTCGTCATCGACCAAGTCATGAAGAACTCCCACTGCCGCGACCCGAAGATGGAGGCCTACTGCGATGAGGTTCGGCGCCTGGAAGACAAATTCTACGGGCTCGAGCTCAACCACATCGCCCGGCGCTACAACGAGACTGCGGACGAGCTGGCTAAAATAGCCTCGGGGCGAACAACGGTTCTCCCGGACGTCTTCTCCCGAGACCTGCATCAACCCTCCATCAAGATCGACGACACGCCCGAGCCCGAGGCACCCTCCGCCCAGCCCGAGGTACCCTCGGCTCAGTCCGAGGTACCCTCAGCACAGTCCGAGGCACCCTCGGCTCGGCTCGAGGCACCCTCGGCCCCCCAAGGGCGAGACGCTGCACGTTGGGGGGGGAGCGAAGTGGGGTCACGCCTGATCAAAGCTGGCAGACCCCGTACCTGCAATATCTCGACCGAGGAGAGCTACCCTCCGACCGAGCCGAAGCTCGGCGGCTGGCGCGACGCGCCAAGTCGTTCGTCTTGCTGGGAGATGAGAAGGAGCTCTACCACCGCAGCCCCTCTGGCATCCTCCAGCGATGCATCTCCATCGCCGAAGGTCAGGAACTCCTGCAAGAAATACACTCGGGGGCTTGCGGCCATCACGCGGCGCCTCGAGCCCTGGTCAGGAATGCTTTCCGACAAGGCTTCTATTGGCCGACGGCGGTGGCCGACGCCACTAGAATTGTCCACACCTGCGAAGGGTGTCAATTCTACGCAAGGCAAACCCACCTGCCTGCCCAGGCTCTATAGACGATACCCATCACCTGGCCTTTTGCCGTGTGGGGTCTGGACCTCGTCGGCCCCTTGCAGAAGGCACCCGGGGGCTACACGCACCTGTTGGTCGCCATCGACAAATTCTCCAAGTGGATCGAGGTCTGACCCCTAAACAGCATCAGGTCCGAGCAGGCGGTGGCGTTCTTCACCAACATCATCCATCGTTTCGGGGTCCCGAACTCCATCATCACCGACAATGGCACCCAGTTCACCGACAGAAAGTTCCTGGACTTCTGCGGGGATCACCACATCCGGATGGACTGGGCCGCCGTGGCTCACCCCATGTCAAATGGGCAAGTAGAGCGTGCCAACGACATGATTCTGCAAGGGCTCAAGCCTCGGATCTACAACGACCTCAACAAGTTCGGCAAGCGATGGATGAAGGAACTCCCCTCGGTGGTCTGGAGCCTGAGGACAACGCCGAGCCGAGCCACGGGCTTCACGCCGTTCTTCCTAGTCTACGGGGCCGAGGCCGTCTTGCCCACAGACCTAGAATACGGCTCCCCGAGGATGAGGGCCTACACCGACCAAAGCAACCAAGCTAGCCGAGAAGACTCGCTGGACCAGCTGGAGGAGGCTCGGGACAAGGCCTTACTACACTCGGCGCGGTACCAGCAGTCCCTGCGACGCTACCACGCCCGAGGGGTCCGGTCCCGAGACCTCCAGGTGGGCGACCTGGTGCTCCGGCTGCGACAAGACGCCCGAGGGCGGCACAAGCTCACGCCCCCCTGGGAGGGGCCGTTCGTCATCGCCAAAGTTCTGAAGCCCGGAACATACAAGCTGGCCAACAGTCAAGGCGAGGTCTACAGCAACGCTTGGAACATCCAACAGCTACGTCGCTTCTACCCTTAAGATGTTTTCAAGTTGTTCATATACCTCGCACCCACGCAAAGTTTAGTCATCAAGGAAGGGTCGGCCTCGCCTCGGCAAAGCCCGACCCTCCCTCGGGGGCTAAAAGGGGGGGAACCCCCTCTGCGTCGAATTTTTTCCTCGAAAAAAGGTCCTTTCTGCCAGAATGTCTTTCGTGCTTTTTGACTACTTCGAAAGTGGATCCTGAAAACGGCGGAGTACACGTAAGCAGCCAAGGCTGACCGAGCCGAGGGACTCCTACGCCTCCGGGATATGGATACCTCACTCATCACCTTCTGCGATAAGTAACTCACATTCGAATAAGTGATTCCGCGGACCGAACAAGTCTTCACGTTCGGAAGCTCTTCTGCCGAAGCGATCCTTCGAGCCTTCTCGACTGCGTCGGGAACAGAACCCCATGGACGGGTAAGAGTGCGCGTAAGCGGCAAGGCCGACCGAGCCGAGGGACTCCTACGCCTCCGAGATACGGATACCTCACTCATCACCTTCCGTGAGAAGCAACTCTCGCACAAAACAATTCTGTTACCGACAAAAAAGTCCAGATACTAGAAACAAGAGGAAAAGAGACGCAGCTTTATAACACGGCGAGGGTGTGTTTAGGCCTCGGCGGCCGCAGAAAACACACGCTACAAGATAATCCGATCCTGCAGGCTCAGATCTTGGTGGCTGAAGGGAGCAGCAGCACCCTCGACATCGACAACGCCTTCGGCGAGGTCCGACCTAGCCTCGGACGGCGACGCGGTCTGAAGATCCCCACTCTGAAGGACGGCGTCATTACCAAGCCCGGGCCGTCGCCGCCAGGGTCTTCTCCAAGAATCCGGCTCAGGCAGGCGGCTCGGCTGGCCACCCCCGAGGCCTCGGCCAGCTGTCCCCTGAGGACGTCAGCCCGACCCGAGGCCTCGGCTGGTCAATTCCGGCGTCGGTCCCGCTAATGGATGACCCGGCCAGGCTCCGGCCAACCAGGTTTTCTTTTCGAGCCAACTCTGCCTCTGTTCATGCTGACACCGCTACCCCTGGCCTCGGCTCATCGAAGAGCGGCCGAGGGGTCCCTTTAACTGAGCAAGAGAAGCCTCGGGCAACAAGGCTGACTGAGCCGAGGGACTCTTACACCTCCGGGATACGGATACCTCACTCGTCACCTTTACACGGGGCGACTCACGCTTGGTGAAGCGGTTCAGACAACCAACAGGCGAGTCTTAGCGCTCGATAATGAGGAAAAAACATGGCTCCGTGCCAAAAATACATACATGTTCAGGCCCCGACAGCCACAATGAACAAAAACACTGGCATTCAAAGTGCCATTACAAACGGAACTCCGGTTCCGTCCCCGCGGGTATGGACAACCTCCATGCCGGGGAAGCCCGTGGAGCGACAAGCTCTGGGCGAATCACCAGCAAACGCGGGTCGCCCCAAAGCGCACCGGCAGGTCCTCACTCCTGTCCTCGCCACGCAAGCGAGGAAGAGGACGGAATGTTGCATCCTAGCTGGACAGCAACAGCCCGCCTCCCCCAGCATGGCTGGAGGACGTCTCCTCCGCAGAACTGGAGGATGGTCTCCACCACCAGAAGCTAGAAGAAGAGGTGGCCCGCCGGCCCGCGCGGGAGGTAGAGCCCCGGCTCGCCTCGCTCCCCGCCCCAGCGAGGATGACGAACACCCTCGAGGCTGAGGGCGGGACCAAGATCACAGCCCGGCTTGCCTCTCCCCATCCAGGGGCTGGAGGTCACCGTCTTGGGTGACCACCAGCGGAGGGGTGCAACCGGGCTGTGTGATGAAAATCCTTGAAGCCGAACGATGGCTGAAAGGTACCAACTCCCACGGAGTTGCGTTCCTCCAACGATGAGGCGGAAAGACGGCGGGTATCCCCCATCCGGGGGCTTGGAAGGTGGAAAGACACGATGCATAAGGAAGCGCGAAGACATGGTCGCCTTCCTAGGGAGTCACCCCCCTTTTAAAGGCGGCTCTCCCTACTTGCGTCCCCAGCCGTCGTGGGCTGAGTCTTCTCCAACACACTCCAAGGTCCTCCCCTACGGCGCGGGGGCTAGGTCCCACACGTCATGCAAGCTGGCTCAGAGCAGAAGAAGCCAAACCGCCGTGCACGGTGCATACAGCCGCCCAGCGGTTACAAGCGACTCTCCACTTTTGCCTAGACCAACGGGCGAAAGGGGCGGGCAACCATGCAGGCGGCATGCAACCGCGCCAAGTGGGCGCACTTCTCCGACTCCCAACACGCCTAGCATGGAGGCCCAGGCCCACGCGTCATGCAACCGGCGCGCCGAATGCTTCGTGCATGCAACAGCACCGCCACTTGCGCCACTACCGCGCCTCCTCGACTGCGGAACCAATACCGTGACTCGAGGCGACCCAGCGCACGACCCAGCAGCGCCAGCCTGGCGCGGCGGTCAATGCGGCAAAAAATGGGCCGGCAGTAATGGCGGTGGCAGGTGGGCAGGAGCAGCGGCCACGTCGTCAGCCGAGCTCACGTCCCGTCCGGGGGCAGCGAGAGAACCCTCTCTCACGGCGTGAAGACAACGCGCTCGTGATCCGTTCCTCGAACGTCTCGCACACGCGCAACGACCGCCCCGCCAACCACTCGCCCCGTCACATTAACTCCACGACGGGACAGGCGGCACCTCTGGCAGGAGAAGCGGGCGACGCTTCGCCTTCGCCATAATGACCGCGTCAGAAAAGGTACGCCGCGTCGTTCGATTTTGTATCCTTTTTCTTTTTTCCTCTTTCTCTCTCTTGCAACAGGGACCGGGAAAAGGGGGATACCCCGAAAAGGATCCTTCCCCGTGAAGGAACCAGGCTCCGAGCCTCCCTACTGATCAGAGGTTCGAAGGCTGGCCCCTCGGAAGGGTTCGACAGCCGCCTCAGATCGCGTGGGCTCTACACCCACTACTGGTCAGAGGTTCGAAGGCCGGCCCCTCGGAAGGGTTCCACGGCCGCCTCAGGCTACTCGGGCTCCGTGCCCATTACTGATCAGGGGTTCGAAGGCTGGCCCCCGAAGGGTTCACAGCCGCTTCAAACGCCGAGCGAGGGATGACCATGGGTACGTTCGATACATAACCAAGGCTCGGGCTACGCTCCCGAGGTACCCTAGGACATTTCCGAGACCAGCGGGAACGATCTTGTAACGGAATCCCATCAGAGGGAGGCATCAAGCCCTCGGACCCCGTCGTCAGGGGACCGGGTCCGGCAGATCACCCGCAGGTACTTTTGGGCGTGCCTCTGGGCCCCTAGCCGACCCCCAACGAACGGGGCACGGACGTCCACTCGGATTACCCGCTTGCAGCTCACCGGAGACACCATGTTCGGCGCCCATCGAGGGCAACATGGCGCTTTCCCCCCCCCCCTCCTCCTTGTGGAAAGGCGACGCAGGGGCGTATGTAAAAAAGTCGAGTCTGTCCCTGATCGTCCTCTCGCCCTGTGCAGAGGCTCGGGGGCCGCTCTCGCAAACCCGGCTCCGGCCGAACCGTTGACAGCGTCAACATACCAGCCCGAGAACTTGGGACCCGACCGTACACCCGGGCTACGGCCAGCTCGCATGAGGGACGACCAGACCAGCCAAAGCATTACGCGAGGCATTAATACCTCGGAGGAGTGAAACCACTCCTCCGAGGCCTCGGGGGCTACACCCAGCGGGTGCGCTCGCGCGCACCCACCGGAACAAAACGCAACCGAGAAAGGCTGGTCCCCTTGCAAAAAAGTGCGACGAAAGCCTCCAAGCGAGTGCTAACACTCCCTTTGAGGCTCGGGGGCTACTGTCGGGGACCATAATTAGGGGTACCCTCAAGGCTCCTAATTCTCAGCTGGTAACCCCCATCAGCATAAAGCTGCAAAGGCCTGATGGGTGCGATTAAGTCAGGGATCGGTCCATACGAGGGACTCGATCACGCCTCGCCCGAGCCTAGCCTCGGACAAGGGCAGCCGACCCCGGAGGATCTCCGTCTCGCCCGAGGCCCCCCTCCAGCGGCGAACGTGTTCCCGGCTCGCCCGAGGCCCTGTCTTCGCCAAGAAGCAACCCTGACCAAATCGCCGCACCGACCGACCAAGTCGCAGGAGCGTTTAATGCAAAGGTGGCCTGACACCTTTATCCTGACGCGCGCCCCCCCAGCCAACAGAGCCGAAGTGACCGCCGTCACTTCGCCGCTCCACTGACCGACCCGACAGAGAGACAGCGCCGCCTGCGCTGCTCCGACTGCGGTGCCACTTGACAGAGTGAGGCTGACAGGCAGTCAGGCCCGGCCGCAGGCACCATAGGAAACTCCGCTCCACCCGACCCAGGGCTCGGACTCGGGCTAAGCCCCGGAAGACGGCAAACTCCGCTCCGCTCGACCCAGGGCTCAGACTCGGGCTAAGCCCCGGAAGACGGCGAACTCCGCTCCGCCCGACCCAGGGCTCGGACTCGGGCTAGGCCCCGGAAGACGGCGAACTCCGCTCCACCCGACCTAGGGCTCGGACTTGGGCTCAGCCCTAGAAGACGACGAACTCCGCTCCGCCCGACCCAGGGCTCGGACTTGGGCTCAACCCCAGAAGACGACGAACTCCGCTCCGCCCGACCCCAGGGCTCGGACTACGCCCTGACCTCAGCCGACGGTCTCCGCCTCGCCCGACCCGGGGGCTCGGACTCGACCTCAGCCACGGAAGACAGACTCGACCTCGGCTTCGGAGGAGCTCCCACGTCGCCCAACCTAGGGCGCAGACCAGCCACGTCAACAGGAGGCACCATCATCACCCTACCCCGAGCTGACTCGGGCCACGGGGAACAAGACCGGCGTCCCATCTGGCTCGCTCCGCTAGATGGGCGATGATGGCGCCCCGCATACTCTGTGACGACGGCGGCTCTCAGCCCCCTTACGGAAGCAAGAGGACGTCAGCAAGGACTCAACAGCTCCGACAGCTGTCCCTCCGCCAGGCTCCATCGCTCCTCCGACGGCCACGACATCACACCAGCTGGGTGCCAAAATCTCTCCGGCTGCCACAACGGCACGTACTTAGGGCGCTAGCTCTCCCCCACTAGACATGTAGCACTCTGCTACACCCCCCATTGTACACCTGGATCCTCTCCTTACGCCTATAAAAGGAAGGACCAGGGCCCTCTTAGAGAGGGTTGGTCGCGCGGGGATGAGGACGAGACGCGCGCTCGCTTGAAGCCGCTCGCTCCCTCTCCCGCGTGGACGCTTGTAACCCCCTACTGCAAGCGCACCCGACCTGGGCGCGGGACGAACACGAAGGCCGCGGGATTCCCACCTCTCTCACGCCGGTCTCCGGCCACCTCGCTTCCCCCCTTCGCGCTCAGCCTCGCGCTCGACCCATCTGGGCTGGGGCACGCGGCGACATTCACTCGTCGGCCTAGGGACCCCCCGGTCTCGAAACGCCGACACCTTTATACTTGATTTGTACTTTGTCCACCATTTAACACTTAGGCACTTGTGTTGGACACTAAATCACCAAAATACTTAGAAATGGCCCAAGGGCATATTTCCCTTTCAATTTGTAGCAAACTTTCTTGGAGCAGGGCTTGTAATCTTTCCCCCTCCTTTGCTTGAGGATTTGGCGAAAGCTTTTGATGATTAGCGCCATCTCCTTGTTGTCGAGCTTGGAGGCGTCGATGGGGAGCCTACTTGACGTAGACTCTTCTTTCTTCTCCTCCGTCGCTTTGAATGCGACGGGTTGCACCTTGGTTGTGGAGGTGGCGCCTCGCTCGATGATTTGTTTGGAGCCTTTGATCATCAACTCAAAGCTCACAAACTTTCCTATAACCTCCTCGGGAGACATTAGCTTATATCTAGGATCACCACGAATTAATTGAACTTGTGTAGGGTTAAGAAAAACGAGTGATCTTAGAACAACCTTGACCATTTCATGGTCATCCCATTTTGTGCTCCCGAGGTTGCGCACTTGATTCACCAAGGTCTTGAGCCGGTTGTACATGGCTTATGGCTCCTCCCCTTGGTTGAGCATGAATCGACCGAGCTCCCCCTCGATCATTTCCCGCTTGGTGATCTTGGTCACATCATCCCCTTCGTGCGCGGTCTTGAGCACGTCCCAAATCTCTTTGGCACTCTTCAACCCTTGCACCTTATTATACTCCTCTCGACTTAGAGAGGCGAGGAGTATAGTAGTGGCTTGGGAGTTGAAGTGTCGGATTTGAGCTACTTCGTCCGAATCATAGCCTTCATCCCCCACGGATGGTTCCTGTGCTCCAAACTCAATAATGTCCCAAATGCTAGCGTGGAGTGAGGTTAGACGGTGCCTCATTTTATCACTCCACATACAATAATCTTCACCGTCAAAAACCGGTGGTTTGCCTCGTGGGACGGAAAGTAAATGAGTGCGTTTGCAAATGCGAGGATAGCGTAAGGGGATCTTACTTAACTTCTTGCGCTCATGGCGCTTAGAAGTGACGGATGGCGTGTCGGAGCCGGAGGTGGAAGGCGACGAAGAATCGGTCTCGTAGTAGACCACTTTCTTCATTTTCTTCTTGTCACCACTCCGGTGCGACTTGACGCGGGGAGGTGATTCCTCCCTCTTCTTGTTGCCGGACTCCCCCGATGGAGCTTTCCCGTGGCTTGTGGCGGGCTTCTCGCCGGTCATCATCTCCTTCTTGGCGTGAGCTCCCGACATCACTTCGAGCGGTTAGGCTCTAATGAAGTACCGGGCTCTGATACCAATTGAAAGTCGCCTAGAGGGGGGGTGAATAGGCAAATCTGAAATTTATAAACTTTAAGCACAACTAAAAGTCGGGGTTAGCGTTAGAAATAAAGTCGAGTCCGAAAGAGAGGACGAAAACAAATCACAAGCAAATGAAAGCGGATGACACGGTGATTTGTTTTACCGAGGTTCGGTTCTTGCAAACCTACTCCCTATTGAGGTGGTCACAAAGACCGGGTCTCTTTCAACCCTTTCCCTCTCTCAAACGGTCACCTAGACCGAGTGAGCTTTTCTCCTCAATCAATTGAGACACTTAGTCCCCACAAGGACCGCCACATAATTGGTGTCTCTTGCTTTGATTACAAAGGTGTTGAGAACAAGAAATGGGGAAGAAGAAAAGCGATCCAAGAACAAGAGCTCAAAGAACACGAGTAAAAACTCTCTCTCTAGCCACTATTTGCTTGGAGTGAAAATGGGACTTGGAGAGGCTTTGATTCTGTTGGATTTGTGTCTTGTATTCATTGCACTAGCTCTTGTATTGAATGTGAAGACTGAAAAACTTGGATGCCTTGAAGTGTGGTGGTTGGGGGTATTTATAGCCCCAACCACCAAAGTGGCCTTTGGGGAGGCTGTCTGTCGATGGGCGCACCGGACAGTCCGGTGCGCCAGCCATGTCACCCAACCGTTAGGGTTCGACTGTTGGAGCTCTGATAGATGGGGCCACCGGACAGTCCGGTGGTGCACCGGACAGTACTGTTCACTGTCCGGTGCGCCTTCTGGCGTCTGCTCTGACTCTGCGCGAACTGTCCGAGCTCTATAGTTGTGTCAGCCGACCGTTGAACTCGACCGTTGCGCTGGCGACCGTTGCTCCGCTTGGCACACCGGACAGTCCGGTGGCCCACCAGACAATCCGGTGAATTATAGCGGAGTGGCATTTTCAGATCCCCGAAGCTCAGCAGTTCAGAGTTGATCTCCCTGGTGCACCGGACACTGTCCGGTGCGCCAGACCAGGGGAGCCTTCGGTTGGTTTTGCTCCTTTCTTTTTGAACCCTATCTTGGACTTTTTATTGGTTTATGTTGAACCTTTGGCATCTGTAGAACTTATAATCTAGAGCAAACTAGTTAGTCCAATTGTTTGTGTTGGGCAATTCAACCACCAAAATCATTTAGAAAAAGGTTTGACCCTATTTCCCTTTCAGTAAGGTTCAAGGTCGTGTCCGGTACAGCTTCATCTTCCGTCATACCCCTTGCGTCACTACAAAGCACGCGTAGGTATACACCCGTTATGGGGTATTGTCTCGTCCTTTCTGGTGTATGGGTCACTGTAGAGACTCCAGTGCTGAGGCCTTTGCGACTGGAGTTGATCGGACCCGCGAGTCAGTGAGGGGGCACGCGGGGGTGTTCCATCGTATCGGATTAACGCCTTTTGGTACTGTAGGTACAACTTGGTAGTGGTTTGGTGACGTTGTGTCTTGTCACGGCCATCGTGGGCCGACAGCGTCGGACCTGGTTCCTTACTTACGGATCCACTCGGTGGGGAATTGGTCGCTCGCTTCGCCTCGCAGACTTGCTCGCATGGGGACTTGGTCACTCGCCCCGCGTCACAGACTTGCTCGACAGAGACTTGGTCGTTTGCCCCGCCTCGCAGACTTGCTCGGGGGGGGGGGGGGGGGGACTTGGTCGACAAATGAGCCAAAGAGAGGTTTATGGGCCTCGTCATGGGTAATCCTTTCCTAGGTACCCGACATTGTCCTCTTTCTGTACACACTTGGCAACCAACTTCTATATTGTCCACTTTTTAGATTTCATGTTGAAGTTCACAACAAAAGACTCAAATTTTCTTGACCAACATGATGTGGACAAAAAGGTTGTTTTTTAATTCCATATCAAAAGACTTAAATTTATTAGTAAATTGAACATCTTAAGTATGTACTATCTTGTGCCAGAGCCATCATATTTCTATATAAAATTTCCTTAATTATGGTTCTAGCATATGTCTTGAAATAACTGTTGAATCTTGTTAAGGTACTCTATGACACTTTTGATAGACTTTTTTATAGAACTTCTAACGTCATCATATAGAGCCTCTAATGTTAATTCTGGGTTTGCTCGGTTTCGAGGAGTTACACTATAAAATTAAAGGATTAAATATTAAGTAAGCAATAGTAGTCTGCCGTTCTGCCCTCTCCCGTTCCGCGTGCAGAAAAAAAATTAAATCGTGGCTGCTCAGGAATCGAACCTTGGATCTATTGAGCAGAATACCTAGCCTTCCACCCTCTAGCCAACATGACTCATATTGAATTGTGTACAACTTCAACTAAAACGTCTTTTGTGTTTAACCCGCCGTCCACTCTGTATGCTCACTGAGTCTAGAAAAACATTTATAGCTTAGCCCCTGATCTTTCTGGAGTTTGGGACGCAGTCCAGGAAATAAAGAAAATAGGGAAAAGGAGTTTAGAAATTGATTTATAGTTTAAAAATAATTGCAGAAACCCATTTAATTCATGGAAATTTCATATTAAATCCAAATGAGTTCATTCCAATTTCTATAATTTTATAATATTATTTTTATCATATAATACCTCTGTTTTGTCATGAAAACAACAATAAAATTGATTTCCTAATTAATCATATATCAAATACATAGAAACTTTGGAAATTCGTAACTTCCCCATTTTAATTCCAAATTGAACCGTTCCAGTTGTGTTAGTCTCGTATGAATATTTACTACGCAGTAACAACATTGATTATATCACGTTTCATACTTTTATAATTAGATATTTATTTATCCTATGTTAATTGGGTTAATCTATGTCTATTGGATTAATTTATTTAATATATTAATATAGTATTCTAACTTTATGGTTATACGATGTTTGATCATTAGTCTTGCAAACACACACTTACCTTTTTGTTTAAGCAAAAGCGTATGGTGGTATGTGTCCGATGACTAACGATGTACGAGGGAATTTCTTCCGGTATGTGTGAAACGTGCTCTCTAATAATGAGACCATGCAAATCGTGACATATATCGAAGTCTGTATGATACTGATGGTTGCAATGTAGTGGTGAAACAAATAGATTATAAATAACAAAATTTATGTATGGCCAAAATCACAAATTGATTATGAAACATTTTCTCATAACGGTATAACACATATTTTGTATATAAGTTATCGTAGTATACTGGTATTATATATTCCCGTTGCAACGCACGGGCATTCAGCTATCATGTATAGAAGTCTGCACGGTACTGTTGGTTGCAATGTAGTGATAAAATAGTTAGATTGAAATAACAAAATTTATGTATGGCTAGGATCACAAATTAATTACGAAACATTTTCACATAACAGTATAACACACATTTGTTCATAAGTTATCATGATATTAAATGTTTCTGTTGCAACGCACGGGCACCCACCTATATGTGTTTATGTCTACATCTATGACAGGAAACACATCTACTACATCTCTCTCCAAGCTCACTTGCTACCATTGCACAATGCGTAGTAGTAGATAAGTATCACCGATATTTTTGAATTATATTTTTGGATGGAGGTAATATTATTTAAAGAAGAGCTTTGCATGCTATTTCTTTTGTTTGAATAATGCATTATACTTAAATTCCCTTTTTTGCATGTGTGACATTTTTTCTTCGTAATATTTTTTTTCCATGGATCAGACTTGTGTCATTTTCATAAACCAACGCCAAACATGAATCCATGTTTCCTACTTCAAACCCCGAACAAACTCCATGAGCAGGAGGCACTCACGTTGTCGTCGCTTATCGATGACGAGAAGAAGCTTGGCGACTGTCAGTTCGACCTCTAAAAGCAGTCTTACGTGGTCGCATGCGCTGCTGTGTACGACAAGCTCCCGCGAAGCCGCCGCTTGGACGTGGTCCAGAGCAGCTGCACCGCGTTGTCCATCGTTAAGCAGGGGGGCCTCATGGTTGTCGCCAACGTCGACGACTCTCGGGTTGTTCTGGACACCGCATCCGACGACGACGCCATCACGCCGTCCAGCTCATCGTCCACCTGAAGCCCAACCTGCCACATAAGTCGCTACTGACCGGACATAAATTCTTGTGCGCTGGGATGATGAACGTTGCTGACGTTGTGTGAGTGTCCTCGAACATGATGTATGTAGTGGAATAGCACATACGGTGGTGCAACGGCCAAGGGTACTACCTCGCTGATGAGCCTGGGGTGCACTTCGTTTGGCAGCCCAACCAAGAGTCATCGGTACTCGTCATGTCGCGTGCGTTCGATGACTACTATATCGAGGATTGTGGTATCATCTTGGCGCCGGAGGTGACACAGAGGAGGATCGACAACAGTGACCAGTTCGTCATCCTCGTCACCGTCAGGGTAGCTTTTTGTGTCGGCCTGCCTTTAATTCTCTTCGCAAACACATACACACTTACCTTTTTGTTTAAGCAAGAGCATATGGTGGTGCGTGTCTGATGACTAATGATGTACGAGGGATTTTTTCCGGCATGTGTGGAACGTGCTCTCCAATGATGAGACCATACAAATCATGGCATATATCGAAGTCTGCATGATACTGATGGTTGCAATGTAGTGGTGAAATAATTAGATTAAAATAACAAAATTTATGTATGGCTAGGATCACAAATTGATTATGAAACATTTTCTCATAACAATATAACACACATTTTGTATATAAGTTATCGTAGTATACTGGTATTATATATTCCCGTTGCAACGCACGGGCATTCAGCTAGTTAAAGGATTAAATTAGGTTAAGATCAAACATTATTTCTATTTATTTTTAAACTAAAATTTATTAACAGCTTTAACTTATTGTGAAAAAATATTTGAATCATGTTCCATTACCACCACACCTAGTTTCAGGGTCGAGCCCGACCACCAATAGCACTGCAGAGCAGCTCACCTGAGTTGAGCAAGCTAGCTCTTCACAGGCAGAAGCATTCAGAGGCCCCAGACTCAAAGGATCTATAGAAATGCTGCCGAAACAAATTCAGGATAAAAAAAAAGTAGCAACTACTGCACCTAAGAACCAAGATGTGCACCGTCGACGCTATACCAAAGTCCATATACAACATCAGACAAACTGGCGGTGACATGGTGTGCCGATTCATTATCGATGATCAAGCGTTCCATTACAGACATACTCCTACCACAGAATTATCAAGTATCAACTGATGAATGCTACGAGTGTGAAATAATGGTTTATTCATCCTGTGGAGTAATCCAGCCTTTTGCATACAGATCATTGCCTCATTGGCATCCAAAAAAAGAAGAATACATGAAGAGCAAAATCATATTTACAAACACACAATAGAACCATGTACTGACGTATACGCGTGCCTCCTGATATAAAAGAAGACCCGAGAGCAGCTGAGGCTTGTTATACATTCATATGGTTCTACTTCTACCAACAAATCGGCTGTGAACTCAAGCACGCGAGGTGAAAACCTAACTACAGAATCCTAGCCAATGTAGGCAGTCACCGCTTCCTTTTTGCTCTACTCGTACCTCGTTTGGCTGCAGTCTCAGTTTTCACTTGAGCAGCACCTCGTTTGGTTCCTGATGAACCTTTCTTCTTGTACCTGTTGAATCCCCTGCCACTTTCCTGTAAGGCACATTGAGACGGTGTTACCACTTACCAGCATGGCAGCATGCTGTGAAAGAAACACATGTTTCCTTTCCACCAGCACAACAGTTTTTATACCCTCAAAGACCATCAATTTGTATTCATTTTTTATAAGATCCTAAGAAAGTTTGGTCGAGGTAATGGTCATTGAGAAATAGCAATGCCAGCTACAAGTAATAATGGATATACTCATGCCAAGTGCATTATTAATAATTCAAATCCCTGATCGAACAAATCATTGCAGGTAACATATACATAATTCTGAGCAGTGGATATTTAAATTTCATCAAGTCCATTACCTAGTACCAGTTTGTCAACATGAATAAAAGCACAAATCACTCGAAAAGATAAGCATCATGTTACCTTTTGATATTGTCGATAGGCATCACGCCCAGTCAACTCTTGTCCATTTTTTGAGATGTAAACCTGTAGCAAATATTATGATTGGATATGTTTTTTCAAAAAGGGGGTAAAAGGATAATCTTAAAAAAAACATTGAAATGCAAGCTAATATGCATCCATCATACTGAAGAAGCACAAAAGACCAAACAAACTTCTATTACTTCTATCTAAAAGTTTAAAAACATGTGAACTGAAATTCTGGAAGTATAGCCTAACCTTCCTCCCACTGTCATTAGTAAACCAATGGCCAGAGCCAGAATGAGTTCCACTGGCATGCACCCTTCTTTTGCTAGCATCAGTTGGAACTGAGACCCTCCCAGGAGTCACCCAGTCATCGGTAGCAGCTGCACTCGAGCTGGATTGCCTCCTGCATTAAGATAATGAAATAAGTTAGGACCAACTAGAAAATGGCATTACTCGAATGATTAAAAACAATGGCCATGATGTGCACCTGCAACTTCTTAGACTTTTTGCTCTGTTTTGCTCATTTGCTCTGGTACTTCCTGCCCCAATAGGAACGAAATGTTGCAGCCTGTTCCGGAACAAATCACCCACCCTTGGGTCAGGGTGGTACAGATATTGCATAGCAGGAGGACCATCATCCACTTCACCTCCACTTGAAGGCGCTTGTTGCTGGAGGTGCCCAGAGTTCTTAGGTTGTGAAGCCTTGTAATGAGTGTTTCCTTCTTTCGGCTGAGAAAATCCTGCATCTTTTGGAGATTCGAAGTATTCCTTGCAGAACTCATCCAAGGCAGGTGTTGCCCAATTGTCACTCATCATAGCCCCGCTCTTCTGTACAGTACTGTTCATTTGGGGCTTCCTGTTTTGCTGCATGCTCTTTGCTTTATTTTGACTGTAGTCATCGTCAGCATCAGTGTCAGAATCAAGCAAATAAATTTTCCTCATCGGGCTTACTGTTATCTTAGGAAGTAATTTCTTTGTGCAGCTTTCTTCCAAAGATATCGAAGCAGATGTATTTGGTGTTTGTGTGAATTTTGATGTACTCGCTTTAGTTCCTGACTGGGTCATAAGGACACCACGGTTAAGCAGAGAGAACTTTGAGTTGCTTGAAGTGCTGCAGCTACCAACAGATGGTGGCATATCTGCAAGTAAAGATGAAAACCCAATGATGTTTCTATACACAAAAATCCAATTGTCATTCAAAAATTATTACAAAAATAACCAGCTAGGGACTAAATTCACAATCGACGAGTCATGGGCATTTTTGCAGAAGACAAAATAATAGATGCACATAGGCAAACCGCATGCAAGATTATAGGCGCAATAAGAGAAATGAATGCAAAATAGTCAAAGTTGAAATCAGCACACCACTCAGGCATTCACCTCGAACTGGTCGATCCTCGTCTGTTGTCCAATCCTCGATCTCGTCTTCCCAACTCCCAACCGCCCCTCGTGCTGCATCTTCAGTCATTACTGGAGAGGCTTCCGTCGTGGGCTGTCCTGGCACCTTGGGAGGAAGCGGTGATGGCGCCAGATGTGGCGGGACAGGACCCTTCCGCAGCCGCTTGAGTTGAGTCACTTGAGGCAGTGTTGGCTCTGGCTGTCGGTCACCAGCGAGGAAGAAGTCGTCGTCCTCGTCTTCGATACTGAGCGATGAGGGGATCCGAGGAGAGGCTTGTGGCTTCAGTCGCTCGTGATGCTGGCCGCCAGTTAGGAAGTCGTCGTCGCTGATGCTAAGGGAGGAAGACGGAGCGTCAAGCGCCTCACGGTGCGGCACCTGGGGAGTTTGCGCCGGATGGGCTGTCGCAGAGCCCTTCCGCAGCCGCTTGAACCGATTGGTCTCCGCTGGCGTCGGCAGGGCATCTGGATCTAGCGTGTCACTGTCACGCTCCGCTCGAACCGGCCGCTTGCCACTAGCGAGGACGAAGTCATCCTCCTTATCATCATCATCATCTGCAGTGCCGGTCGAAGAAGGAACTCCGGGCGCCACCTGGGGCTGCGCCTGGTCGCGGCGCTGGTCGGCAGCGAGTTCACCATCGCCGTCTTCGTCGTCGAAGCACAGGGAGAACGACGGCGGATCGGGCGCCGCGAACTCACGCGCGTGCTCATTCTGGCGGCCTCTCGCCGGGATGCAGGCCTCCTCCACGACGTCGTCGTCGTCGATCCCTAACGAGAACGACGGCGCGTCGGGGGGCCCGTACCCGCGCGGCTGCTCGCGCCGGTCGCTGCTGGCCGGGGGGTCATCGTCGTCCCAGTCAAAACCCAGCGAGAATGAGGGCGCCGAGAAGTCCATCCCGGCGGCGGCGGCGGAGCTAGGTTTCCGTACGCTGCGGCTGGGCAACGGGGTCGCGGATTTGGGTCCCAAACGTGCGGGAGTGCTGTGGTTTTGTAAATTTCGTGGAGGGAATCGGGAGGTTTCGAATGGAATTTTGAGGGGGGTTTGGACTTGGGCCCGGGGCCGGTGAGGTGGTGCGGCGCCGCGGCTCCGGCGAGACGAAAGGGGAATGGCGATGCGGGGCGCGTGCAGATGGAGACAGGGAGAGCAACAGCAACGGGCGCGGTGCTCCTGCGCGCGACCTCCACGTGATCGGGCTGAATTTGGCCCACTTGCCATCTCCATTGCAAGTAGAGCCGAGACGAGGCTTTGGATCGATATTACCAAAGGCCTATAGCTATGGGCCGATTGGCTTACTGAGTATTTTTTCTTTTCTTGGATTCGATTGCTAATTTTTTTTATAGTTTGGTGAAAATGATATTATTTTTATATAGAATCATATAGGTTAGGTCTCTTTTAGCAGATTGAAACATGTGGATTAAGTTGTGCCCAAACTGCCAATCCAAACTCGGGTCAGTTCAGGCAGTTGTCTCGCCCTCTAGAATATATAATTTTTTTAAAAAAAAAGTATGCAAAGGAGAGTTGTACTGTACTGTTTTAAGAAGGCGTGCTATCTTCAGCTACTCATTCTCATTTCTTATTCCAAAACCTCGCTATATAAATAATGTAGTCTACAATATAAAATAATATTGTCTATGAACAACGCATTGCCTTTACATGCACATATATATGTAGGACCCAATTAATTCAGGAGCTATATTGTCAAGAACTGCATGCATTAATTAGGCAAGAACCAGTAGCAGCCGAGAGATTTGTAGCTATAGGCCATGTGCGGGTCTACATCGATGTTGTGCGGCCAGCGACGCAAGCTTACATTGGATGCCGACCATGTTCACTACCCCATTGTCGTCGGATCCAAAGAAAAGAACAAACAAAACAACCGTACGTACGTACTAAATCATTGTTACAGCTGTTTCCGGTAGTGTAACAGAGAAGATAGAACCAATAACAACGACTGTCGACTCATGTTTACAACTCTGCGTGTACTATACATGCTAGCTGTGTGGGCCTAACCGTAGACCGTACGTAGTACCCTACGCGACCTAACCATGCATGCACCCCGTGCTCGACAGAAAACGATCGCCGAACCAACAAGCAGTAGTGCATACGCTTGACCGATCCACGGCGCTATATATGATTATTACGGGGGAAAACCCCGATCACACGCTAATACAATGATACCTGCTGTGTCCCGGTACCGTGTACGTACCGGCGGCCGGCGGGAGGCAAAGACAGGATGGTTCATGCATAGTGGACCAGCAGAGAGTCAGAGACCATCGAGCAGAGCAGGTGGTGGTCACATGGCTCTCGATCGCGAGAGAATCCACAGTAAAATACACAGGATCCGACAAGCCTCACCTATCGAGCTGCATCGTATTCCCTTCTCGTCCCTCTTCCTCTTAATTAAGATCATTATGTGCCTGACCTACTAAACATTACTGTCCGGGAGGGGAAAAAACAACCTGCTACCTGTATACCTGAAAAAGTCTATTTAAAGTTTACCTAAAAGTATTGTTTTACACTCTGGACTGTTCGCAGATTATAATTTGGATATGAGTATGTGTATGGTTAAATTGTGGCGTACCTCGCACTTTGTTAAGTTGTGTTAACTTTGCGCCCGCCGGTTCAAATTTTAAACTGCGCGCACGGGCCTCGACTGTTCCATAGCCAGGGCATCACAGCGCCGGTGCAGCAAAATTTACAGCGCCCCATGCGGCATCAAGAGCCCGCACCGCACGGCGGTGCCCGGTGTCGTCGCCTTCCCGCCACCATTCTACAATATTTACACCACGGGCCACCACGGGCGGGCCACGGTGGTGGATGCGCGGATGGCGACGGCACCAGCCCACTCGCGGTCACGTGGGTCCCTCCCCGTCGCGTCGGCCCTGCGCCCCCCTCGCCCCTCGGTCTGCCGAGTGCTGGGCTGGCAGGCGTGGGCCACGAGAGTCCGACGTGGCGTACCTCGCGCTTCCGCCTCGTGCCCTCGGATGCTTTTCCTCCCGCCCGCCGCCAGCCACCCGCGCCCCGAACACCGGGGGACGGCCACGTGCTGGTGGCGGAGACGCCGCACCACGCCGCGCCGCGCCGCGCGCGTTCGGATCTGAAGAGGACTGGACAGGACAGCAGCGTCATGGCGGGCTACCTGTGCATATTTGTTGGAAGGTGGATGGGACGAACGGCCTATGCAACGGGACGTGCGTGCGTGCGTGTGTGTAATGGCCAGGGGGGGAGCAAGCAGGCAGAGCCCTCCGTATACAGTATACTGACGTGGTTAATTGTCTGACGTACCCCGATCACTCGAGTCATGCCATTTGCTCCCACCGACAGCCAGCGAGGAGAAAGAAAGCGATACCACGACGACCAATGTAGAAAAAAGAACGCGTTACCACAATGTTTTAGTGGTGGCGCTTTATTACTCTCAGATTTACAATTTGTGTTCTTTTTACTGAAAATAAACTGTAAATCCTCCCACTGAATAATGGCAAATCTCTATTAACCCAGGACTTGCATTTCAGCGGGCAGTTACGGACTGTAGCAGCGGCGCAGGGCAGGGCTTCTGCGTCCGCAAGATCACGAGACCCAATTGCACGGCCACATTGAGCACATCAGAGTATCAGACATCACAGTACGGGACAGGGGCCCGAGAAGAGTTCCCCAAACCACCCCCCAGACCAGGCCCAAATCCGTCCTCTGCCTCGGCACGGGACGCACCCCAAAACAAAAAAACACCCACTCCATGTGTCCTACTAGCCCTAGTTTACTTCTCCAGTTCTCCCCCACTTGGCGTTGCCTAGCTCGCGCTCGCGCTCCCTTTTCTTTCCCAACGTCTCTCTACTCTAGCCTCCGCCTCTCCCCTGTGCCCTCCCCAGTCCCCACCACCCTGCCCTGCCTGCGCTTTCCACACCGCTCCGCGTGCGCCGCACGTAGCCCGCACCTCCGCCTGCCGTGCCGTGCCGTGCTGTGCTCTGTTCCTCACCAGATGCTGCCGCCGGCGCGGGCCGTCCCGAGCCACAGGCGGAGATGAGCTACAGGAACCGCTCCGCCGCCTCGTGCGCTGCCCCGGCTGCCGCACCGTCTCTCCGGACGCCGCGCCGCCTCAGGCGGCGACCGGTTAAGGCGGCAGCACCGGGGCCGGCCGGCGGCGGGCGACGGAGCGGGCCCGCGACGCCGCTGCTGAAATGGGACGTGGGCGGCCGGCGTGGTGAGGGCACGAAGGCTGCCGCCGACGAAGCGGGGGACGCCGCGCGGGCGCGAGAGACCAAGGCGAGGGAGGTGTCAGTGCGGAGGCTCGCGGCCGGAGTCTGGCGGCTGCGCCCGCCGGAGGCCGTGGCCGGCGCCGGCGCCGGCAGCGAGAACAGGGTCCGTGTGGGTGTCGAGGTATGTCATGCTGCGCTGCTTCAGCGCCTGCTTCCCAGGTGCATCGTTTTCTTTTTGGTGTTTAGTGAGTAAGAATGTGCGCTCAAATGAGTTCTCCGTGTTTTTTTCGCTGCTGCTTATATGCTTTTTAAGCACAACTGTTGAGACTTGTACTCCAAAGTCCAAACTCCAAACCAAACGTGCTACGTTGGTGCCCTAGGACATAGATCTCTCGCACTGTTTTGGGCTGACAGTACCATCATTACCCTTTGCATGTTTGCTAATTTGAGTTGCTTAATTCGCCTAAACTCGATTAGCTTAGTCAAATCTCAGTAGTACGAACCCAGTCTGCCCATTGAATCCTGCCCGTTACCACGTCGACGCATTTAGTACTACCCATGCCGCCATGCGTTTTATGAAGGCGGCACAGTACGGTGGATGCCATCCTCTTCCCATGAATTTTACACATCCATCGAACGGGCGCAGAGTTTCACGGTGCTCTCGGATGATCTCATGTGATTCGTGTAGTGCATGTATGGGCCCCAATCATCGGATCCTCTCCGAGTCTTCATGCCTCTGCCCGCGCAGCCGCCGCCCACAAATGCACTGCCCGTGCGTTTTAACCTTTCGCAGTTGATTTGGCTGGCCTTCAGGCTTCATTGGCCTGGCCATCTGAACGGCGGAGTTTGAAATTTGGATCGTGAAAGGTTTGGGCCTTCTGAATCGGGCAAAATGGCTCTCAGCTCCCGTGCCGTGCCGTGCCGTGCAGCACCAGACACTGGGTTCAGGAGCACGTGGTCCTGTTTAGTTGCTTGTCTCATTCTCATGCTGTTGCCTATTGGAGACCACCATCCCAGTGCAACTTCCAGGAAATATTTTTGAATTCTGAAGCTTTTAGCCCTTACGTAGGCTGGGAACAAAATGCTAGCCAACAAACGTGACGATATTACCGATGCTATAGACGTAGGTTCTCTGTATATGACTCGGTTTGATAGGGGTCTCCACGTGATGATTGTTTGGGCCCCTATAGATTCTCCTTGTTCTTTGAGAATGTCTACCGGAAATTCACCCCTTTTTTGTTTAACATATGTCTGTGAATCTGTGATGTTCCTTTCAAATCACGCGGTACGAAATAGTAACACGAACATGCACAGATCTAGTGCTGCTCTCTGTATACATATGTTTAATCATCAAACATTCGTTCATGCAAGTAAATTTTAGTACAGAACTTCCGTGCCTTATTTTCTTTTTTGTTCTTTAAGAAATTGTGTAGCTTATGCTGCCGAACTGTGCCTATATGACAGCATATCCCAAGGCATCTACAAGTCCAGCTTCTGAAGCAGAACACTTCAGGTCATCACCAGAGTTTGAAGGATGAGGTTTCAAGCCCCATATCTGTTCTGGAGCGGAAGAGTGGAGAGCTCCTCAAGGTGAGGGAAAGAAGCAACAAGACATCCATTAACTGCGTATCAGCCTGTATATGTAAGGCCATTGACATGACACATTCTGCAGGTACAACTTCACGCTACCTCTGCCATGCTTCCTGTCGCTACCATGGAGAAGGCAACGAAATGGGAGCCTGGGGACATAAAGGGAATGGAGTCACATGATGCGTATCTGATAGCCAGCCAGCTAAATCTTCTTGATGAACAGCAAGACACAGTGTATGTTGCTGGCCTCCAGATGGAGCTCCAGCAAGCACGTGATAGGATAAGTGAGCTGGAAACCGAGCGGCGGTCGGCTAGGAAGAAGCTTGATCACTTGTTCAAGAAACTTGCAGAGGAGAAAGCAGCTTGGAGAAACAGAGAGCATGAAAAGGTGCGTGCTATCCTCGAAGATATGAAGGCAGACCTTGACCATGAGAAGAAAAACAGGAGGCGGCTGGAGATGATTAACTTGAAACTCGTCAATGAGCTGAAGGAGGCCAAGATGTCAGCAAAACAGCTGTTACAAGAGTATGAGACAGAGAGGAAGGCGCGTGAGCTCACCGAGGAGGTATGCAACGAGCTAGCAAGAGAGGTGGGGGAAGACAAAGCTGAGATTGAGGCCTTGAAACGTGACTCCCTGAGGTTGCGAGAGGAGGTAGACGAGGAACGGAAGATGCTCCAGATGGCTGAGGTGTGGCGTGAAGAACGGGTGCAGATGAAGCTCGTCGATGCAAAACTTACTCTCGACGCCAAATACACACAGCTGAGCAGACTGCAACAGGATGTTGAGGCGTTTATTGCCGCACGCAGTACTGCAAATGGAGACATAACAGTAGTAGAGGAAGCAGAGAACATAATACAGGCAATCAAGTCAGTCAGAGCCCAAGGCGCCGAATTCAGATATGAGCCACCGGCGGCATCGGAAGACATATTTTCCATCTTTGAAGAGCTGCGTCCAAGTGAGGAGCCTGTCATTAAGGAGATTGAGCCATGCTACACGAATAGCTCTGCCAAATGTGAATCAGAAATTCAACAGGTTAGCCCAATGACCGATATATTCCTCGAAACGAAAGCCAAAGTTTACTCAAACAAAAGCCCTAAAGATGAAAGCGACGCTGAAGATGGCAGCAGCTGGGAGACAATAAGCCATGAAGACATGCAGGGTTCGAGCGGTTCGCCTGATGGAAGCGAACCTTCAGTCAGCAACAAGATAAGCATTTCTTGGAATAGAAGAAATGGTTTCGAGTACAGGGAGAACGAGAAGCTGGAAGATGACTTAGCTGATGCCTACCTGGCAAGCATGAACCAACCCAAGAAGAAAGAATCGGCCATTTCAAAGCTCTGGAAGTCGTCCCGCCCAAAGAACAGTGAGATATGCAAGAAAGATGCAGTCGTTGAAACGGTGAATGCAAGACCGTCTAATGTACGGCACTCAGTGGGGACTTATTCCACTGTTGAAAGTGGCATCCAAGAAACTGGACTCAGTCCACCGAGCGTCGAGCAGTGGAGCTCGCCGGACTCGATGAATATCCAATTCAACCGGGGCTTCAAGGGCTGTATAGAGTACCCACGGACGTCCCAGAAGCACAGTTCGAAGGCAAAGCTCATGGAGGCACGGATGGAGAGCCAGAAGATCCAGCTCCGCCAGGTCCTCAAGCAGAAGATCTAGTGCAGGCCAGAACCAGAGGACGAAATATTGTAAACCTAGATTTTAATCCAAGGAATAATGTCAAGGAGTACCTAGATGCTTCATTTTCCCCCTGTTTTAGAGTAACCTGTAATGCATGTACAACAAGGGATAGAGGGGGGAAATGGGACAGGGATGGCCGTGGTGGGCTGTCCGGACTCCGGAGCCTTTGCTGCTTCTGTATCTTACTTTAGTTTTGGTGTTATGGTCGGATCTGGTAGACTATGGTGAGATCTAGCATAATGTATAATACAGACACAAACAAGCAGCAACGTTGAGACAAATTGCATCCCTTTGTAAGCAGTGCTCAGTGTTTTCCTTAACCATTTTTGTTTTTTTTTGGTGTGAAACTCGTGTTATAACGACTCCTTATTTTCCACATGTTAGGTTGTCTTCGGTGGATCATGTAAAATAAGAGACGTGACATTGTAGATGATATTATTTAAAAAGTAAAGTTTGAATATGAGATGAGACAGAGAAAGAGATAAAGAAGCTGCTGGAGAGTGGAGACAACCTTATTAATGTTGTATGCGAGAAATTCGTATCAAGTCAAGAAGGCCAGTGACACAGTTTTGCTTAACTTAGTGAATCCCTACATGGGACGCTGGATCTGTGCACAGTGCACCTGAGAATCAGCCAGAAGCTAATATGTTATCTGTGCACCTCTCAGCCCTGCAAACAGTGCGGTAACAACAGTCGGGCTTGAGGAACATGGGAATCACTGTCCTCAACGCGACGATCCTCTACAGTTACTTCTGGCGAAGTAGTTGCAGCAGTAGCTAGAAGTTCAGGTGTAGCTGATGATCCTCTGCAGTTACTTTAGGGTTTAGATCGGGTGAAGCATAAATCCATCCACGGTCGTACTAAACTGGTCATATGATCACACATATGGGTGCAATTCTAAACCGCAATCGAACCCATCCGATTTTGGGTCACTGGTGGTTCTTTTTACCTATTGTACACTTTTAAACAATATTTTAGCTATAAGCAATTGAGTACCATGAATAGTTATATCTAAAAATTTTAAGTCTTCTCATGTTGAGCAACAACAAAACATTTCATGAGTCATTAGCAAAGTTACTTGTTCAAAATAATTAGTATAGTATCTTCATCATCTTGCGTAAAATAGAGAATTAATGGAATTTTGGGTCGGACGTGAGTCAGCTATGGGTTGAAATAGAAACTCACACCTACAGCCGTGAAACTTTGAGTCGCACAGGTGCACCTGTGGATCAAAATCCTCTCAGCTCTCATTCCATACTGAACGTTTCCACCATGAACATTTCCTTCTGGTCCATCACTTGCATGCTTCGCAAATCCTTGTCACAAACCATTCCTTTTCCCTTCCGTTGATCAAGGGTGTTCATCCTCTTCATTCCATACTGAACGGATGCATTTATTAGTGCATAACCCTCAAGCTTTCCCTTCCCCTTCTTCACAAACCCATCATTGTCATCTATAAACTTCTACTCTGTAGTAACTGCATCGCCCAAATTCATACCAACGATCCACTTACTGCTTAACGTCATTGTCAACTGAAGAATAATCCTCGATGCTTATATCTTCATCTAATTCTGACCTTGATGATTCACTGGCAGATATCAATTATCCATCCTTGCTTTCATTACCTTCCTTGTCATTGTAACCATCATCATTCTTAAATCTCTCCCCATCACCTAATTTGGGTTCTAAATCTACATCAGAGCTTCTCATTCGATCTGATTCTGGCAATGACATGTCCTATGTGTAAATCCTAACTCCCTATATCAACAAAAATCCTGGATTGGCCTTCACCTTTTGCTCATGTTTCTGCTTGGGCGTCTTGAAGGAGCCATCTTCCTCTACCAGTTCGAATTCGTGATGACAAAAAACTACGTCGGCACTATGCAAGGGCCTACGAACGGTGAGGTTGCGTGTGTGGCGGCGCTTGTCGCCCAACCAGTGGCCAGCGACAAGCACCACCACACACGCAACCCCATGTCGGCAGGCCCCAGTGTAGCACCAAAGCAAACCATCGTCGTTTTATCCTCGGACTGACAGAGGAAAATGTCTCTTTCAAGACATCTAAGCAGAAACAGGAGCATAAGGTGAAGGCCAATCTAGGATTTTTGTTGATCAGGGGAATTGGGATTTACACAAAGGACATTTCATCACCAAAATAAGATCGAATGAGTAGATATGTTGTGGACTTAGAATCCAAATCAGGTGATGGAGAGAGATTTGAGAATATGATGGTGTCAGTGACGAGGAAGGTATTGAAGGCAAGGAGGGAGAATTGATATCTACCAGCGAATCATCAGGGTCGAAAACAGACAAAGATTTGATCATCAGGGATTCTTCTTCAGTTGATAATGAGGTTGTTGCTGATTACATGGAGGGTTTCGGTGGGAGTGACGAGCAGATGAGCAATAAGTGGATCACTGGTATCAATTTGGGTGATGCAGATACTACAGAGCAGAAGTATATAGATGACAATGATGAGTTTGTGAAGAACGAAAAGAAAAATGTCGGTACCCTGAAACAGGGGTACCCCTTACTACAGTATGAGGACGCTATGCCTGCGCAGCGATCTCTAGTTGCGTGGCGAACAACTCTCTGCCCCGCCACGTGGACGACTTCGAGGTCGTCACGTGGCCAGGGAAAGAGGCGTACTCCAAGATGCACACAGTGGGTCCGGACCCACTGTGGGGGAAGCACCGGACCCCTGTGCATGAAGAACGGACCTCCGGGGGAGGACCAAGGCCCCCGCCGGCGCGACCCCGGCCTCTGGGACGGGTCCCGGACCCCTCTGCGTGGGGTCCGAACTACCCACAGCCGAGTCCTGGGACTCTGGGTAGAGAATACCTAGGCCCTGCTCAGGCAGGGGTCCGGGAGCGACATGTGTCCAGGCCCAGCCTGGCGTGGACCTGTCCACGTAATGCTTCTGCTCCCCGTCCGGGCAGAGACCCGAAGCTGCCAAATGGCCAACCGTGCGTGACGTGAGCCTGCGGGTGGAGCCTGACGTAAGGCCTCTGGGCCGCACTGCCTCTGCATTGATTGCAGAGAAGACGCGCCGCCTGTCTACCCCGCTAAAAGGCGATGTGCCTCTTCAGCATTTAATATGTCCTGTCCACTCAACTGGCAGGCGGCGCCCAGGCCATCCTGCAGGCGGCGTGCTTGTCTATTCCCGTTGGCGAACAGTACGTCTAGGCTGCCGCATGCACTGCACTCATCATGACTCGCGCGTTACCGAGGACGCTGCTGCGAGATATCAATATTGTATGCACTACGGGTGTTATGGCGCACGAAGATCACCCTGACGTGGCAAGCAGTAGTTCCTTCCTCCCATTTGTCCCTGGGGCCACGCGTCGGGACTCAGAATTCTTGTATGTGCCCCCCTTGAACTATAAAAGGGAGGGCGCACCACGGACTTTCTCAGACTCAAGCTCACGAGCAATACAATACACAGTGGAGTAGGATATTACGCTCCGGCGGCCTGAACCACTCTAAACCCTTACGTGTTCTTGTGTGTTCATCCCCCCAATCTCTAACAAGCTAAACGTCTAGGCCCTTCCTCAACTTAGGATTTAGGGCAGGTGCACTCCGCCACCCGGCCGGAGATTTCCTCTCCGACAGAAAAGGTTGAGGGTTATGCACTAATGACTGCATCCGATCAGTATGGAATGAAGAGGATGAACTCCATTAATCAACAGAAGGGAAAAGGAATGGTTTGTGACAAGGATTTGCCAAGCACGCAAGTGATGGACCAGGAGGATATGTTCATGGTGGATAATGTCTAGGTGCCAAACCGGTCAAGGTGAAGTAAGGGGTTGAAGACAGGATCATCATCATCTCAGCTCTCACAGTCGTGGCCTAAAGAGGGTAGGGAGAGCAAAAACTATCTCAGCAGTCTAGGTATTAGGATCTTTGTTTCTTGCTCTCTGTTTTCCTTTGCTTTCTATGGTAAATTTGTTAAATTTTGTAAAACAAGAATCTAGATGTCATGGATAATGTTCTAAGCTAATAGAAACCTTACTAGACACATTGTACTTGCATTCATAGACGTAGTGTACCGTAGAAATAAGAGTATTTTAGTACCCAGTAAATCAAAAGTTAGGATCTTATAAATCTCATAAAACTATCGTTGGTTGGTCACTTGCTTTCTCAGGATTGAAGAGTGAGGACGAGGTTTCTAGAATAAAGGGTAGTGAAGCAACTCTTTTTATTTAAACATATCTTTGATTGTGCTATATATTCCTACTTTTATGAGATACATGCTCTCAACTTTGAACATTGGTAGTTTGATATTGCTGTTGTAGGAGATATTTGTTGTTTTGGAATTGGAACAAAATTCCTCATGCACCCAGTGGTTCAGTTGAGTGACTGACAGGTACTTGGTGTGTAATTCTTCTCATAAAATGGCGTAAGGATGTCAAAATATTAATTTTTCGCTTTAGGATGGTTGACGTTGGTGGAGGGTATCATGAGCACGGATGACGTCGACGGAGAAAACTAATGCCAGCAAATCACATTGTCTCGACGAAGCAGAGACTCACTTGAAAAGTGTGGCCACGAGTGGCACTAATCACATCCTCTCGACAAAGTAGAGACTCACTTGAAAAGCGAGGTCATGAGCAGGGAGAACAGGTTGGGTTTAGATCGGGTGAAGCAAAATTATCACCTGTGAAGTGTCCCCTAAATTTTATGTCGTAAAGGAATATTCATCGTTCTTTATAACATACTCTAAAAGATTATGTCATATGTATCTTTACTCTCTCCACCATCGTCCTCTAAATTTCATCATCTATATCTAATCATCTATTTTTTTTTTACCAACAACATTAGGTTCGGTAGCTCAAAAGGCCCAATCATCCACATCTTTGGCAACACTGAAATTATGAAGTTAATATGTTTCTGGAATCCCATATCCATAAGCCCACGCTCATCTAGGTTCAAAATCCGGTTCCCATTCATACACAAAAACAAATGGAGCTAACATAAATCCCACAACATTTTCACCAAATTCAGTAAATTAGGATCGTAATATCCTTTGGTAATGAGCAACAAAAAATTCATCAAAGACAATAGCATATTGCATCCCCTTATTTATCATATTGTGTTGTAAGGCCAGCTCAATGTATGGAAAATCAGTTGACTCCTGAACACGAAGATGCAATTTTAGCGAAGAAAGAGCAGAACTGTACGACTAAATCACAAAGTGAAAAGCTCAGCTAATTTATTGCATCGATTGACACACTAGAAACACTATTGAACGAGTGAGTGAGTTATGAATAATCCATACAACTGTACATATGTGTGCCAGTTATTAATATGCAAGAAAATGAGTGAGAGAGAGAGAGAGTAATTAGTCAAAGCAATTACCAGTCTTCGATTTTGTGCCAACAATCCATACAACTGTACATATCTATACAATTTTACCACCATTGAACGACTGTTTAAATTGCCATTTTATGAACAATCGGCACATACCAGCAAAAACATTAACAAACTGAAAGGGTAACCATCCAGGAAAATGCACTACTTTTGATACATCGACATAGTTGAAGTGTAGATTACTCAAAGATTAAGGACCTGCAACTAAAAAGACGCATTTCCATCTTCAATTGTATTAATGAATACAGGGCAGTAAACCACATCTGTAAACCAAGAAACATTCAGTGATGGAGCCTGGAGGCCTATAAGATGCGTCAACAAAATCTGAGACCCGCAAGACTAACTGTACAGAAGATTAACAGCACATCACAAGCAGATTCTCCACAAAATCAAACCATATGTGTGCTTTGGCATAATTTAACATCATCGACATGTTTTTAACAAAATCCTCTCCAAGATCCATACCAAGCACGAAGCCTTCATGGAAATAGCAAAACAGAGATACCTTAAAGGGTTTCAGGTACAAGAAATTGACAACTAGATCAGACACTATGAGGGAAGCCCGACGTCTAGAAGCGGAGTTTGGTAAAGAACCACCTGTTCTTGCCGGTCTTGAACCTCTCCTCGAGGCGCGCCTTGGCGGCCTTGCAGGCTTCGACCTTCTTGTCCCGGGTGGAGAGCGCGTCGGGCCCGCCCGATGCGACGTCCTTGAAGTCGACGTCGAGGGTGTAGCGGGTGGGCATTAGGTGCGTGAAGTTGACGAGCTTGATGAAACACTTGACGCGGGACTTCTTGGCCGTCTTCTTGGCGGAGTCCTTGCGGATCACCTTCTTGGGGTACTTGGCGAGGCCCGCGACGAGGCAGTGCCCGTAGGGACGATCACGGGTGCCCTCCTCGAAAACGCGCACGATCACGGCCTTCCGGCCGGCGAACCGGCCCTGGAGGAGGATAACGGCCTTGCCGGGCTTGAGGAACTTCACCATCTTTGGACGGTGGTGGCGATGCTGCGCCGCCGGTTGGGTTTGGGAAGTGGGGGAAGAGGGAAACGCAGGGTGAAACAGGGGCGAGGTTTATATAGGGTGCCGGTGCTAGGGCTTCGAAGATGCCGGGTTTCAGCTGTTGGATCCGGGATCGGACGGTTCTGCTGTAACCGGGCTCCGAGGTGATATCTCGCTCATCAGATTGTCCCCCCCCCCCCCCCCCCCCTGGTCAATGGCGGTGAGAAACGATGGTGAAACAACTATCCAAATAACCCTGAGACAGTTAAAAGATGGAACAACTATCCAAATTAAAATTCACCAAAATAATTTTAATTCAGATGAAAGATGGTGTAATGGAGTAACAAAATCATGTTACGTAAAGTACTACCGTAAAGAGAGATATTTAGGGTAGTGTAGGGCGTATGTCGATGATCGAGTTGAATCTAGATATGATTGGGAGCCAGAACACGTATAGTTAGAGAGGTTCGGACAAAGTATATGTAATACAATATATTTTCTTGTCAATAGTCGATCATGAACACAAAGGTGGATAATGTTACAATCACATGGCACAACTAA
Organism: Zea luxurians; assembly: GCA_029449295.1. Classification (NCBI taxonomy): domain Eukaryota; kingdom Viridiplantae; phylum Streptophyta; class Magnoliopsida; order Poales; family Poaceae; genus Zea; species Zea luxurians. The sequence goes on along the minus strand of JAOPSE010000032.1, from coordinate 19,331,957 downwards.
GCATCAAAAACCTTCTAGCTCTCCTTCACCTTTTGATTGTGGTGGGAGTTACTACCTCCGTTCACAAATATATGACATTGTTGATCTATTTTTTCGAAAACTTTGACACTCGTATTATTTAAAATATTTATTAAAAAATAAAATTTTAAGTCAAGCACAAACTAGCTTAAGTAGTAAAACAAATCAAACAATTGATAACTCATTTTTTTGAATAAGACAAGTGATTAAACTTTTTAAAAAATCAACGGTATCATATGTTTATGAACGAAGGGAGTATAGCCTAATAGTTCTAATCCACCTTTATATTTGTTTTATATGTAGAATGAATACAACCAATTCAAAAGCAATCAGGTCTAACTTAGGATTGAACTTGTTGAACCCTCTAAAAACATTATTGTCAATCCCTTTTATAGGGCAAGGGATTGGGAGGTTACATAACCCTCAAACTTCTCGTGCTAAGACCAGGGGACACAGGGGGTAATGTCCCCCCTAATGCTCTCCTAATTCTACATGGGTTGATAGTTTCTTTAGCTAATTCTCATGTAAATAATGTAAAAATGCTTCTAACATCCACCTAATCTAATTTTGTCCCCCCTAATCTTAGACCCTGGCTTCGCCCCTCCTAAGACCCAACTACCTTGTTCTTATTTTTTTCTAGAATTGTACTTAGAGACATACCTTGTAATGTGTATCCATACAAGGGGTACTCTGAGACCGTCCGAAAGACCCACTCCAAGGCATTGTTCTAAACCTCTAGAACTAATAGCTAGCAGCTAAAATTACTAAGAGGTTTAGAATGAATCAACTAATAGACCAGCTAATTATTAGTTATACCTCTCAAATAGTCATTCGTTGTTAATAGCCTCAATCTAGCTAAGACCAGCTAACAACCTATTTGCTGGCTAACAATTAGCTATAGAGGTTTGCAAAAGAGCCTAAGATAAGGAAGCCACATAATGTAACCCCTCACTAAAAGTAGCAGTGACCTGGTTACCCCAACCAGGCCATCCCAGACTAAAGCAATCCCAACCTAGTTACTCCAGTCAGATTGGTCCCTGCTAGAGCTCCCTCAACCTAGTTACCCATACTAGGTCGATGTTGGAGTTCGGTACTGAGGGCACACTGTGGGATATACCACGTAATGCTTTTGGGTGGTTGGCGGTGTTGATTGTAGCTCGATGGTTTGTGCAAGGCACGATGAAACATAGAGAATTATATAAGTTCGGGCCACTGGAGCGCGTAACACCGTATAGAATTGCCTGCTAGGTCGTATCGCTTAGTGGTCTTGGTTACAGAGAAGTATGGAACTAATAGATGACTATGTCTATCGGTAGGGCTCAACTTTTCATAGGGCATGCTTCTTCTGCATTATGACAACTGTATTCGAGTTACACACATGACCCACACGATCGTTACCGGTCCGTCCCAATATACGAAACTAGCTCCGACTTATTAGGGAAACCATGAGTCTTCAGGAAGCAGTCGCACCCTCTGCATGCACGAGATTCAGTTCATGCGCCTTCGTGCCCACGTAATCGCATTCTTCGTCCGCTCTGGTCGTGCTTGGCTAACTGACTTGTAAAGCCTAGACGTCCGACCCTCGAGGCCTTTTTTGATGGCCCACGGATCATAGTCAGGGTCATGACAAGCTGAGGGATATTTAGTTATTTACCCCCCACAGTCGGGCATGAGCAAACCGATTCTTGACCTAGTCATCATGACTAGAACACCTAGACCGAAGCTTCCTTGACCTATTAACCCTAACATGGTTATCCTGACTAGGTCGGACTCAAACATAACAATCATAATCTAGATATTACAACCAGATTGGTCCTGACCTTAGAAGCATTGAGCAGACTCGACATGATCACATCAACCAGGCCAACCCTAACATCAATCGCTCTAGGTGATATGATTGGGAGACAGAACACGGGTAGTTAGAGAGGTTCAAATAAGTGTATGTAACATAATATATTTCCTTGTCAATCGTCGATTGTGAACATAAAGGTGGATAATGTACAATCACATGGCACAACTAAGCATCAAAACCTTCTAGCTCTCCTCCAGCTTTTCTGATTGTGGTGGAAGTTATACCCTAATGGCTATAATCCACCTTTATATTTGCTTTATATGTAGAATGAATACAACCAATTTCAGAAGCAATCAGGTCTAACCTAAGATTGAACTTGTTGAACCATTTATAACATTATTGTCCATCCTTTTTATAGGGCAATGGATGGGGGAGGTTACATAACTCTCAAATTACTCCTGCTAAGACCCAACTACCATATTCTTATTTTTTCTATAATTTTTCTAGAAGATGACTATATCTGGATAGTTATTAGATAATCTATTTGATAGTGTTTTTATGAAAATATCTATTTACACGGATTAGGAAGAATATAGGGAGTCTCTTGGAGTTGCTCTAAGCTCTGAGGGGCTGTTTGGTTTGCCCACCGCTGAATTCGCCTAGCCCAAACATCGCTTCCAAGCGTTCGATTTTGAGCGCCTGGGGCTGGGATCGGCTTCCTGTGAGGGCATGAACCAAACAAGCCCTGAATCTTCACACTGGATTCAACTTCTCCGACTAGAGATGGCAATGGGTAAAAATCCGTTGGGAATCACTTGCAAACCCGTACCCACGAAGAAAAAATATGCCCGCTAAAAAACCTATACCCATAACGGGTATATAATTTTACCCAAACCCATGCCCATGCAGGTTTTGGGTACCCAACATGTTTCCCATATGAGAGCACCTAGAGGGGGGTGAATAGGTGATCCTGTAAAATCAAACACTAAATAGCCACAAAAGTTAGTTATGAAAGAGTTAGTGCGACTAAGTAGCTTTGAGGCGAGTTCTTGCGAACAAAACAATCATAGAGAAAGCAACACAAGAGACACGTGATTTTTATCTCGTGGTTCGGCCAAGTAACACTTGCCTACTTCCACGTTGTGGTGTCTCAATGGACGAGGGTTGCACTCAACCCCTTTCAAGTGATCCAATGATCAACTTGAATACCACGGCTTTCTTCCTTATAGTCTTCTTCCCGTTTGCGAGGAATCTCCACAAGTTGGAGCCTCTCGCCCTTACAATATTGATCACAAAAAACGCACAAGAGTAAGGTTGGGAAGAGCAACACACACAAGACTCAAATACGTAGCACAACCACGCTCACAAGTCACGACTTGAGCTCGAAACACAACACACGAAGTTCACAACTCAAATGGAGCTCAAATCACTAACACAGAGAATCAAATACGTGGAGTTGGAGTCTTGGAGTCTTAGGATGCTTAGTTAATGCTTAGGAGTCTCCTCCATGCGCCTAGGAGCCCCTTTTATAGCCCCAAGGTAGCTAGGAGCCATTGGAGACAATCTTGGAAGGCAATTCCTGCCTTCAGTCGAGTGGCGCACCAGACAGTCTGGTGCGCTACCGAACAGCTACTGTAGCCTGTCCGGTGCGTCATTTCCTTCCAAAACGGGCATAGACGACCGTTGCAGCTCGGAGCCCGTTGGCGCACTGGACACTGTCCGGTGCACACCGGACAGTCCGATGCCTCCTTCCGACTGTTGGAGCTGCCACGCGTCGCCCGCAGATTTCGCGGCCGACCGTTGGCGCTGGCGACTGTTGGCTCACCGGACAGACTGGTGCGCCACCGGACAGTCCGATGAATTTTAGCCACGTCGCCTTTCTTCATTCCCGAGAGCGACGAGTTCGCCTTGGATGACTCACCGGACAATCCGGTGAATTATAGTCGTACGCCGTCGTCGAATCCCGAGAGCGGTGAGTTCACCGTGGACTAGCCTGGCGCAGCGGACACTGTCCGGTGCACCACCGGACAGTTCGGTGCACCCAGACCGAGCTGATGTTGGCTGCACACAGCCTACTCTTTTCCCTTTTCTTCTCTTGTTCTTTAGTCACTATTTCTAGCACTTGGATAACCATGTTAGTACATAAACAATTTACCAAGTCTAGAAACATACCTTGTGCCTTGATTTGAACTTCTCACTTTATATGGCACATAAGAACTTAATCAAACGTGTTGGGCACTTAATCACCAAAACATTATAGAAATGGCCCAAGGGCACATTCCCCTTTCAATCTCCCCCTTTTGGTGATTTATGCCAACACATCAAAAAGCAACAAATGAAGTGCAATATCAATGCAATTGAAGACCAAATTGTTTTCGCTAATGATTTGGCATATTTGGATCATTCTTTGCCACCACTTGTTTGTTTTTGTAAATCAAATCCTTTTTCCTATCTCTGAGTCAAACACACTTGTTTGGGCAAATCAAGTCAATCGTCGATCGTGAACATAAAGGTGGATAATGTACAATCACATGGCACAACTAAGCATCAAAACCTTCTAGCTCTCCTCCAGCTTTTCTGATTGTGGTGGAAGTTATACCCTAATGGCTATAATCCACCTTTATATTTGCTTTATATGTAGAATGAATACAACCAATTTCAGAAGCAATCAGGTCTAACCTAAGATTGAACTTGTTGAACCATTTATAACATTATTGTCCATCCTTTTTATAGGGCAATGGATGGGGGAGGTTACATAACCCTCAAATTCCTCCTGCTAAGACCCAACTACCATATTCTTATTTTTTCTATAATTTTTCTAGAAGATGACTATATCTGGATAGTTATTAGATAACCTATTTGATAGTGCTTTTATGAAAATATCTATTTACATGGATTAGGAAGAATATAGGGAGTCTCTTGGAGTTGCTCTAAGCTCTGAGGGGCTGTTTGGTTTGCCCACCGCTGAATTCGCCTAGCCCAAACATCGCTTCCAAGCGTTCGATTTTGAGCGCCTGGGGCTGGGATCGGCTTCCTGTGAGGGCATGAACCAAACAAGCCCTGAATCTTCACACTGGATTCAACTTCTCCGACTAGAGATGGCAATGGGTAAAAATCCGTTGGGAATCACTTGCAAACCCGTACCCATGAAGAAAAAATATGCCCGCTAAAAACCCTATACCCATAACGGGTATAAAATTTTACCCAAACCCATGCCCATGCAGGTTTTGGGTACCCAACATGTTTCCCATATGAGAGCACCTAGAGGGGGGGTGAATAGGTGATCCTGTAAAATCAAACACTAAATAGCCACAAAAGTTAGTTATGAAAGAGTTAGTGCGACTAAGTAGCTTTGAGGCGAGTTCTTGTGAACAAAACAATCACAGAGAAAGCAACACAAGAGACACGCGATTTTTATCTCGTGGTTCGGCCAAGTAGCACTTGCCTACTTCCACGTTGTGGTGTCTTAATGGACGAGGGTTGCACTCAACCCCTTTCAAGTGATCCAATGATCAACTTGAATACCACGACTTTCTTCCTTATAGTCTTCTTCCCGTTTGCGAGGAATCTCCACAAGTTGGAGCCTCTCACCCTTACAATATTGATCACAAAAAACGCACAAGAGTAAGGTTGGGAAGAGCAACACACACAAGACTCAAATACGCAGCACAACCACGCTCACAAGTCACGACTTGAGCTCGAAACACAACACACGGAGTTCACAACTCAAATGGAGCTCAAATCACTAACACAGAGAATCAAATACGTGGAGTTGGAGTCTTGGAGTCTTAGGATGCTTAGGAGTCTCCTCCATGCGCCCAAGAGCCCCTTTTATAGCCCCAAGGTAGCTAGGAGCCATTGGAGACAATGTTGGAAGGCAATTCCTGCCTTCAGTCGAGTGGCGCACCGGACAGTCTGGTGCGCTACCGAACAACTATTGTAGCCTGTCCGGTGCGTGATTTCCTTCCAAAACGGGCATAGACGACCGTTGCAGCTCGGAGCCCGTTGGCGCACTGGACACTATCCGGTGCACACCAGACAGTCCGATGCCTCCTTCCGACTGTTGGAGCTGCCACGTGTCGCCCGCAGATTTCGCGGCCGACCGTTGGCGCTGGCGACTGTTGGCTCGCCGGACAGACTGGTGTGCCACCGGACAGTCCGGTGAATTTTAGCCACATCGCCTTTCTTCTTCCCGAGAGCGACGAGTTCGCCTTGGATGACTCACCGGACAATCCGGTGAATTATAGCCGTACGCCGCCGTCGAATCCCGAGAGCGGCGAGTTCACCGTGGACTAGCCTGGCGCACCAGACACTGTCCAGAGCACCACCAGACAGTTCGGTGCACCCAGACCGAGCTGATGTTGGCTGCACACAGCCTACTCTTTTCCCTTTTCTTCTCTTGTTCTTTAGTCACTATTTCTAGCACTTGGATAACCATGTTAGTACATAAACAATTTACCAAGTCTAGAAACATACCTTGTGCCTTGATTTGAACTTCTCACTTTATATGGCACATAAGAACTTAATCAAACGTGTTGAGCACTTAATCACCAAAACATTATAGAAATGGCCCAAGGGCACATTTCCCTTTCAATCTCCCCCTTTTGATGATTTATGCCAACACATCAAAAAGCAACAAAAGAAGTGCAATATCAATGCAATTGAAGACCAAATTGTTTTCACTAATGATTTGGCATATTTGGATCATTCTTTGCCACCACTTGTTTGTTTTTGTAAATCAAATCCTTTTTCCTATCTCTAAGTCAAACACACTTGTTTGGGCAAATCAAGAGATATTTCAAGAGAAAAATTGATCAAGTACCAAAAACTCCCCATTTTTCCCATAGTCAAAAATTCTCCCCCATAAGGGACGAAATTTTGCAATTAGAGTATTTTGACAAAATCAAATTCTAACTATACTATTTTCAAAATTCTCAAGTGATTGGCTGATCTAGTTGCTTTGGCCTTAATTTCTCCACCTTTGGCATTAAGCACCAAAACGGGATCATTTTGGCCCTTTTAACCCTATTGCCTCACCAAAAATGTCAATTAAGAGCAAACGACAAATAGAGCATAAGAATGAACTTGGAATTAAATACACCAATACTGGAGTGCAGTGGAAGTCTTTGCATCGTCCAAGTCCATTTTCCCTTTCAATGCACCTTTGAGACTACATCAAGAGTACTCAAACAAACAAGTTAGTCTCAAAGGGTCAAGTTGTAGCATATCTCCCCCTTAGTATGTGCATCATTCGCATATGGACTTATGAGGTCCGGGGATCACTTGTACAACTTGAGCACCATGAATAACAATAATTGATTGAAATGGACAAAGTAACTTGATCAAAGGCATAGAACACATGTATGCTATAGATCAATCCAAGTTACGCAAATCTAAGACATTTAGCTCACTATGCAACCTACAAAACCTTTTCTCATCTAAAGGCTTGGTGAAGATATCGGCTAGCTGGTTCTCGGTGTTAATATGATACACCTCGATATCTCCCTTTTGCTGGTGGTCTCTCAAGAAGTGATGTCGGATATCTATGTGCTTAGTGCGGCTGTGTTCAACAGGACTATACGCCATGCGGATTGCACTCTCATTGTCACATAGGAGTGGCACTTTGCTCAGATTGTAGCCAAAGTCCCGGAGGGTTTGCCTCATCCAAAGTAGTTGCGCACAACACTATCCTGCGGCAATATACTCGGCCTCAGCGGTGGATATGGCAACAGATGTTTGTTTCTTTGAACTCTAAGACACCAGGGACCTTCCTATAAATTGGCACGTCCCCGATGTGCTCTTCCTATCAACCTTGCACCCGGCATAATCGGAGTCTAAGTATCCAATCAAGTCAAAGGTAGACCCCTTTGGATACCAGATCCCAAAGCAAGGCGTAGAAACTAAATATCTAAGAATTCGCTTAACGGCCAAAAGGTGACATTCCTTGGGGCCGGATTGATATCTAGCACACATGCATACACTTAGCATAATGTCCTGTCTACTAGCACATAAATAAAGCAATGAACCTATCATGGACTGGTATGCCTTTTGATCAACGGACTTACCTCCTTTGTTGAGGTCAACATGCCCGTCGGTTCCCATAGGTGTCTTCGCGGGCTTGGCGTCCTTCATCCCAAACCGCTTGAGAAGATCTTGAGTGTACTTTGTTTGGGAGATGAAGGTGTCGTCCTTGAGTTGCTTCACTTGGAAACCAATGAAGTAGGTCAACTCGCCCATCATCGACATCTCAAACTTTTGTGTCATCACCCTGCTAAACTCCTCACAAGACTTTTGATTAGTATAACCAAATATTATGTCATCGACATAAATTTGGCACAAAAATAGATCACCATCACAAGTCTTTGTAAAAAGAGTGGGATCGGCTTTCCCAACCTTGAAAGCATTAGAAATTAAGAAATCTCTAAGGCATTCATACCATGCTGACATGCTCTTGGGGCTTGCTTAAGTCCATAGAGCGCCTTAGAGAGCTTATACATGTGGTCGGGATACCTGTCATTCTCAAAGCCAGAGGGTTGTTCCACGTATACCTCCTCCTTGATTGGCCTGTTGAGGAAAGTGCTCTTTACGTCCATTTGAAACAACCTGAAAGAGTGGTGAGCGACATAGGCTAATAAAATTTGAATAGACTCTAGCCTAGCCACAGGAGCAAAAGTCTCCTCGAAATCCAAACCTTCAACATGGGCATAACCTTTTGCCACAAGTCGAGCCTAGTTTCTTGTCACCACCCCGTGCTCGTCTTGCTTGTTGCGAAACAACCACTTGGTTCCCACAACGTTTTGTTTTGGACATGGCATCAGGCTCCAAACTTCATTTCTCTTGAAGTTGTTGAGCTCTTCCTGCATGGCCAACACCCAGTCTGGATCCTGCAAGGCCTCTTCTACCCTGAAAGGCTCAATAGAAGAGACAAACGAGTAATGCTCACAAAAATTAGCTAATCTTGAGCGAGTAGTTACTCCCTTGCTTATGTCACCTAGAATCTGGTCGACGGGGTGATGTCGTTGGATCGTTGCTCGAACTTGAGTTGGAGGGACCCGTGGTGCTTCTTCCTCCATCACTTGATCTTCTTGTGCTCCCCCTTGATCATGCCCTTCTTCTTGAGGAACCTGTTCATCATCTTGAGTTGGGGGTTGCACCATTATCAAGGAAGATGGTTGATCTTGTTCCTGTAATTCCTGTGGTCGCACATCACCTATTGCCATCGTGCGTATTGCGGCCGTCGGAATTTCTTCTTCATCTACATCATCAAGATCAACTTGCTCTCTTGGAGAGCCATTAGTCTCATCAAATACAACATCGCTAGAGACTTCAACCAATCCCAAAGATTTGTTGAAGACCCTATACGCCTTTGTATTTGAGTCATACTCTAGTAAAAACCCTTCTATTGCCTTAGGAGCAAACTTAGAATGTCTACCTTTCTTCACCAGAATGTAGCATTTGCTCCCAAATACTCGAAAGTAAGAAACGTTGGGTTTGTTACCGGTAAGGAGTTCATAGGAGGTCTTCTTGAGAAGGCGATGCAGATAGAGCCGGTTTATGGCGTGGCAAGCTGTGTTCCAAGCTTCCGACCAAAACCGCTCGGGCGTCTTGAACTCTCCAAGCATCGTTCTTGCCATGTCGATAAGTGTTCTGTTCTTCCTCTCTACTACACCATTTTGCCGTGGTATGTAGGGAGCAGATAACTCGTGCTTGATGCCTTCCTCCTTAAGATACTCCTCCACTTGCAGATTCTTGAACTCGGACCCATTGTCGCTTCTTATCTTTTTCACCTTGAGCTCAAATTCATTTTGAGCCCTCCTTAAAAAGCGCTTTAGGGTCCCTTGGGTTTCTGATTTGTCCTGCAAAAAGAATACCCAAGTGAAGCGGGAAAAATCATCAACAATAACAAGACCATACTTACTTCCCCCGATGCTAAGGTAGGCAACGGGTCCAAAAAGATCCATGTGAAGAACCTCCAGTGGTCTTGATGTTGTCATCACATTCTTGCTGTGATGAGTGCTTCCCACCTGTTTTCCTACCTGACATGCTGCACAAGGTCTGTCTTTCTCAAAACAGACATCGGTTAGTCCTAACACATGCTCTCCCTTTAGAAGTTTATGAAGGTTCTTCATCCCAACATGTGCTAGACGACGATGCCAGAGCGAGCCCATACTAGTCTTAGCCATTAAGCATGCATCTAGATCGGCATTCTCTTTCAAAAAATCAACTAAATAGAGCTTGTCGTCTAATACACCCTTAAATGCTAATGAACCATCACTCCTTCTAAAGACAGATACATCAACATTTGTAAACAAACAATTGTATCCCATGAGGCACAATTGACTTACAGACATGAGGTTGTATCCTAATGACTCTACTAAAAATACATTTGAAATAGAGTGCTCGCTTGTGATGGCTATCTTTCCCAAACCTTTGACCTTGCCTTGATTCACATCTCCAAATATGATTGTATCCTGGGAATCCTTGTTCTTGACATAGGAGGTGAAGATCTTATTCTTCCCCGTTATGTGGTTTGTGCATCCGTTGTCGATTATCCAGCTAGAGCCCCCGGATGCATAAACCTGCAAGGAATTTAAGCTTAGGTTTTCGGTACCCAACTCTTGTAGGGTCCTACAAGGTTAGTCACAATAGTTTTTGGAACCCATATGCAAGTTTTGTCTCCCTTGCATTTGGGTCCCAATTTCCTAGCCACTACTTTTGCATTCTTACATGAAAGAACAAAAGAAGTGTTGCAAGCATGGAAAACAGTAGTAGATTCATTGCACATTTTCCTAGGCACATGATGCACAACATGATTTCTCCTAGGCCTACTTCTACCGTGAACAAAAGTAGAACTAGAGACAAACATAGCATGTGAATTAAAAGCATCATAACTCATATTGTAAAGAGCATGATTAGCAATTTTCCTATCATAAATAAAGGCATGGTTCCTTTGAGGATTACTAACCATAGGGGCCTTCCCTTTCTCCTTGTTAGGAATGGGAGTGAAGCGCCCCAATCCTTTGGGAACAGGCGTAACTCTTACCCGATCAGCGATCTCCTTCTCTGAAAAAACAACAAATAAGCAAGGGTGAGTACTTACATACTCAGCAGCCCACCTTCACCCGCGGAATGGGGAAATCAGATATAATGCATGGAATATGTGGAGCTCAGGATATTTTGCAGAAATAGCAATATTTGATGCAGGGTTATTTTGAAAAATATTTTGTATTTGGCAAAGCGCATCCTCTCCCAAATGAGCAGGAAGTTTTTCAATATTAGAACAAAATCCCCAGGACTAAACCATCCAGGTATCTTAGCAGTTTCCCACTGGTTTTCATTTTCAAAAACAACTACTAGACTTCCCGTCCACCATAGCTCACGGCTCAACTGCCGGACCTTCTAAAAACCACTTTTCTCAAAAGCACCCTTTTTTTGGAAAACAAAACACTAATTGTCATACCACACCAGACTCGTCCATTCCTGTGGACACAGACTATTCGAATAGGTTTGAACTCTACGCAGAGGGGTACACTTTACTCACTAGTCCGGTTCTGTGATCTCATGGCCAATGAGACCCGAATCCGAATCTCTTTCTTTCCTTGCACGTCCTTACCTTAACGGTTATACCGGAAGGAGTTAGGCCACTGCCATGTCCAAACAGGACAAAACATTCCCCCTCCTTATCCTCCCAGTGCTCCCCAGCCTTCATAACCCTGGGGTTTGGACCGTACGAGTTCAGATTGAGTGACTGCCCATACAGTCTCGAGTGGTTGTACTTATCATGAGTACAGGTAGTGAAGGATGACAAACCGGTCCTTATATGAGAGGACAATCCTTCTGCTCACACCTAACCCGGCTGAGCCATCACCTTAAGCCCTCCCCTAAACCAGGGAGTCCCTGATCATCCCTACTCTAAGGTGATAAGAGTGAAAACCCTTCATCATACACATTTTGAAAAGCATTTTCTTTTGAAAACTCACACCTTTTCTCAAATCATTTGTAACAAATATATTAAGGATTGATTGCGGCAAGCGGCTGGGTGGCCATAATAACTTGTCTCAAAATCATATTATGCATAAAATAACAGGCCAAGGGTTGTGGTTCAAAAATCATAGGTAATTTATGCATCAAAGGGATCCAGTGAGCTTGCCGTGCTTATCCGGTGAAAGGGGGGGAGAGCTCACGGAACTGGCTTCTAGCTCCACTGCTTGACGTAGACTTGTAGATCTGGCCTCCACGAGACGGCATGAACGCTCCGATAACTATGCAACATGAATAAGCAAACATACAAACCAGCAAGTATATCAACAAATATTTAGTATAGTGGTCATAATAGCGATATATGGATGGGTAGAGTCTTGAGTAGAATCTGTGTCATGTGGTGTTGATATACTACTAGTGGCGGAGCGGAGGTGCTTACTAGGAGGATGGACTGGAGGCGAAGCGACACTATGCGTGTAGCCGACAGAGCAGAGTAACTGAGTGGGTGGGGTGTTTGCCTTGGTTGAGGGTGTTGAGTGTGTGTGAAGAGGGAGAGGGTAGCTGGGTGTATGTGGTGTAGCATAATGAAGTTCACTGTTGGTGAGAATAATAACGAATGAATCATCTGACTTAGTATGAACAGGAGAGTTATAGGCAGAATATGGGACAAGAGTATTTTGAGAGTTTTCTAGAACATGAACCATGTTTAAGGGATGACATGGTTGGATAGTGTGGGGGACAGATATCCCCCGGGACCACCAGAAGGATAAAAGACCTCACGAAAGGCCCAAGGGCCCCATAATTTGTAAGGTCATCCCCCTCGTGGGCCTGGGGAGGAACGACCAATGAAGCGAATCGACACAAGATTGTATCGGCACAAGCCCAAGACGGCCCAACGAATTCGAACAATAATCACAACAGAGGCCCGACCTTCCCGTGCAGGAGCCCCATACAACGGAACCAAGCGAGAATGGGTCGGTAGGATTATAGGAGGATAAACTCAGTCGGTTCACTATTTCTTAGGTACACGTTGTTGTCATATCCACATGTACCGCCCCACGGTCGAGTATATAAGTCCTAGGGGGCACCCCTTTAGATCAGATGCTCACTACTTAGCCTCCCGCCCAACTCTCTACGTTTTCAGCACTAGAGAATCCTCTTGTAACCCACCACATAAAGCATTCTCGACAGGACGTAGGGTGTTACGCATCTCAAAGCGGCCCGAACCTGTAAACCGCTGTCCACTGTTTCTCGTGCATCCAGCACGAACCATCGAGCTACAGTCGATAACACCGTCCTACTCCTGAAAGCACCTTGAGGGGTAACCCTAGGTGCGCAGTCGGACCCAAAACACCGACAGCTGGCGCGCCAGGTAGGGGGTGTGTCATCGATCCAAGCTAGCTCAATGGCGTCACTTTCTGCTTCGGAACTATCTCATCTGTAGCAGATGAAGAAGGAACTCTGCATCACATCGCGGATCCACCGGAGAGAAAATCTTCCTCGGAAATCCCCAGGAAAATTGGGGCAAAGCAGGAAAAGGCGCAACCTCTAGCGCCCATGAAAAAGATCACCTTCAGTAAACTAGGAGCCCAGGGCTCGTCAACCTGGAGAACTCCGTTGTCCACCTCTCCGACGGGAGAATGGACATGGATCACGAGGAAGAAAGAAAGGAATGAGATCGAAAGGCGGCAAGCTGTCCTTTCTGTACCTTCGTCCTCAAAGGAGGGCAGAAAGGTCGCCACAACAACTATTCCATTCTACCCTGACGTCCTCTTCATTGGAAGGGCAGAGTCGCCCCCCATCTCCGACGACGAACCGACCGTACCTAGAGAGGAACTTCTTCAATGGGAGTCCCGCCGACGAAGGAACCGACGCCAAAATATCCGACGACATCACAAGGCTGGAGAACTGGACCCGGCGCAACCTGTATCGCGAGACGAGGTCTCAGAGATAGGAGAAACTTGAGAGCACCTAGAGGGGGGGGTGAATAGGTGATCCTGTGAAACTTGAAAACTTAATGCCACAAAACTTGATTAGATGTTAGCACAATAAAGCCAAGTGGCTAGAGAGGAGTTCTTGCAAAACACAACAACCCCAAGAGGATCAACACAGATAGACACAGTGGTTTATCCTGTGGTTCGGCCAAGTACAAAACTTGTCTACTCCACGTTGTGGCGTCCCAACGGACGAGGGTTGCAATCAACCCCTCTCAAGCGGTCCAAAGACCCACTTGAATACCACGGTGTTTTGCTTTGTATACTATATCCCGCTTGCGAGGAATCTCCACAACTTTGAGTCTCTCGCCCTTACACTTAGATGTTCACAAAGAAGCACGAAGTAAGGGAGGGATGAGCAACGCACACAAGACACAAAATCACAGCGACAACACGCACACAAGTCGCAACAAGAGCTCACAACACAACCCGATGAGTTCACAACTCAACTAGAGCTCTAGTTGCTCTCACAAAAAATCAAATGCGCGGAATCGAGGTCTTGGTGCTTAGGAATGCTTTGAGAATGCTTGGTGTACTCCTCCATGCGCCTAGGGGTCCCTTTTATAGCCCCAAGGCAGCTAGGAGCCGTTGAGAGCATTCCAGGAAGGCAATTCTTGCCTTCAGTCGCCTGGCGCACCGGACAGTCCGGTGCACCACCGGACACTGTCCGGTGCGGATTTCTTTCCTTCTTTGGCGAAGCCGACCGTTGGAGATTCAGAGCCATTGGCGCACCGGACACTGTCCGGTGCACACCGGACAGTCCGGTGCCCCCTTGTGACCGTTGGCTCGGCCACGCGTCACGCGTGGAATCCTCGGCCGACCGTTGGCCCGGCTGATCGTTGGCTCACCGGACAGTCAGGTGCACCACCGGACAGTCCGGTGAATTATAGCCGTACGCCGTTAATCACTTCCCGAGAGCGACGACTCGCCTGTGAACGGCTCACCGGACAGTCCGGTGATTTATAGCCGTACACCACCGTCGAAGTCCCGAGAATAGCAAGTTCGCCAGAGCCAACCTGGCGCACCGGACACTGTCCGGTGCACCACCGGACAGTCCGGTGCACCACCGGACAGTCCGGTGCACCCAGACTGAGCAGACTTTGGCTAAACAAAGCTAAGTCTTTTCCAATTCGATTTCTCCTGTTTCCAGCACTTAGACACAATACATTAGTTCTAAAAACAATGTACTAAGTCTAGAAACATACCTTTAGACTTGATTTGCACTTTGTCCATCAATTGGCATAGATTTACACTTAAGCACTTGTGTTGGCACTCAATCACCAAAATACTTAGAAATGGCCCAAGGGCACATTTCCCTTTCAATCTCCCCCTTTTTGGTGATTTATGCCAACACAACAAAAAGCAACTAGAACAAGTGCAATATCAATGCAAATGAGAACTCAAAATTGGCATATATGGATCATACTTTGCCACCACTTGGTTTGTTTTTTGCAAATCAAACTCAATTTCCTATCTCTAAGTCAAATTCACTTGTAGAGACATAAAGAGAGATATTCCAAGAGAAATTGATCAAAGATTCACAAACTCCCCCTTTTTCCCATAATCAACTACTCTCCCACAAGAAGCCAACTTTTGACAATAGAGACAACAAGAAAGTTTTGACAAACCAAAAGCTCTATCCTACTATTTTCAAAATTTCTCAAGTGGTAGCTGATCCATTTATTGCTTTGGCCTTATTTTCTCCCCCTTTGGCATCAAGCACCAAAACGGGATCAATTTTGGCCCTGGAACCCCATTGCCTCACCAAAATCTTCAAATAAGAATACAAAGGCAATAAGAGTACATGAGATGAACTTGGAATAAGTTACCCTCTCATCGGAGTGCAGTGGAAGTCTTTCATGGTCCAAGTCCACCTTTTCCCTTTCAAACCTCCTTTGAGACTAAATTAAGAAAACTCAAGCACATGGTTAGTCTCAAAGGGTCAAGTTGTAGCACATCTCCCCCTCAATATGTGCATCACTTGCAAAAGGACTTGTGAGGTCCGGGGAGTGATTGTACAACTTGAGCACCACAAGTAAGCAACAAAATGCATAAGGAACATGATCAAGGCATAAACACATGTATGCTATAAATCAATCCAAGTTCCGCGAATCTAAGACATTTAGCTCACTATGCAGCCTGCAAAAGGTCTTCTCATCTAAAGGCTTGGTAAATATATCGGCTAGCTGGTTCTCGGTGCTAATATAAAACACTTCGATATCTCCCTTTTGCTGGTGGTCTCTCAAAAAGTGATGCCGGATGTCAATGTGCTTTGTGTGGCTGTGCTCAACAGGATTTTCCGCTATGCGGATAGCACTCTCATTGTCACATAGGAGTGGGACTTTGCTCAGATTGTAGCCAAAGTCCCTGAGGGTTTGCCTCATCCAAAGTAGTTGCACGCAACACTGTCCTGCGGCAACATACTCGGCCTCAGCGGTGGATAGGGCAACAGAAGTTTGTTTCTTAGAATTCCATGACACCAGAGACCTTCCTAAGAATTGGCACGTCCCCGATGTACTCTTCCTATCGACCTTACATCCAGCATAGTCGGAGTCTGAATATCCAATCAAGTCAAAGTTAGACCCCTTTGGATACCAGATCCCGAAGCAAGGCGTAGCGACTAAATATCTAAGAATTCGCTTCACGGCCACTAAGTGACACTCCCTTGGATCGGATTGAAATCTAGCACACATGCATACGCTAAGCATAATATCCGGTCTACTAGCACATAAATAAAGCAAAGAACCTATCATGGACCGGTATGCTTTTTGATCAACGGACTTACCTCCTTTGTTGAGGTTGGTGTGTCCGTCAGTTCCCATTGGCGTCTTTGCGGGCTTGGCGTCCTTCATCCCAAACCGCTTTAGCAAGTCTTGCGTGTACTTCGTTTGGGAGATGAAGGTGCCGTCCTTGAGTTGCTTCACTTGGAACCCAAGGAAGTAGTTCAACTCGCCCATCATCGACATCTCGAATTTCTGCGTCATCACTCTGCTAAACTCTTCACAAGACTTTTGATTAGTAGAGCAAAATATTATGTCATCGACATAAATTTGGCACACAAAAAGATCACCATCGCAAGTCTTAGTGAATAAAGTTGGATCGGCTTTCACAACCTTGAAAGCATTAGCAATTAAAAAGTCTCTAAGGCATTCATACCATGCTCTTGGGGCTTGCTTAAGTCCATAGAGCACCTTAGAGAGCTTACATACATGGTCGGGGTACCGTTCATCCTCGAAGCCAGGGGGTTGCTCCACGTACACCTCCTCCTTGATTGGCCCGTTGAGGAAAGCGCTCTTCACATCCATTTGGAACAACCTGAAAGAATGGTGAGCGGCATATGCTAGCAAAATACGAATGGACTCTAGCCTAGCCACATGAGCAAAAGTCTCCTCAAAGTCCAAACCTGCGACTTGGGCATAACCTTTTGCCACAAGTCGAGCCTTGTTTCTCGTCACCACCCCGTGCTCGTCCTGTTTGTTGCGGAACACCCACTTGGTTCCCACAACATTTTTCTTGGGACGAGGCACCAGTGTCCAAACTTCATTACGCTTGAAGTTGTTGAGTTCCTCCTGCATGGCCAACACCCAGTCCGGATCTAGCAAGGCCTCTTCTACCCTGAAAGGCTCAATAGAAGAGACAAAGGAGTAATACTCACAAAAATTAACTAATCTAGAACGAGTAGTTACTCCCTTGCTAATGTCACCCAAAATTTGGTCGACGGGATGATTCCTTTGAATCGTCGCTCAAACTTGGGTTGGAGGTGCCGGTTGTGCTTCTTCCTCCATCACATGATCATCTTGTGCTCCCCCTTGATCACACGCCTCCTTTTGATGAACCTGTTCATCATCTTGAGTTGGGGGATTCACCATCGTTGAGGAAGAAGGTTGATCTTGCTCCTTTTGTTCCTGTGGCCGCACATCTCCAATCGCCATGGTGCGTATCGCGGTTGTTGGAACGTCTTCTTCATCTACATCATCAAGATCAACAACTTGCTCTCTTGGAGAGCTATTAGTCTCATCAAATACAACGTCGCTAGAGACTTCAACCAAACCCGATGATTTGTTGAAGACCCTATACGCCTTTATATTTGAGTCATAACCTAACAAAAACCCTTTTACAGCTTTGGGAGCAAACTTAGAATTTCTACCTTTCTTCACTAGAATGTAGCATTTGCTCCTGAATACACGAAAGTAAGACACATTGGGTTTGTTACCGGTTAGAAGCTCATACGAAGTCTTCTTGAGGAGGCGGTGAAGGTAGACCCGGTTGATGGCGTGGCAAGCCGTGTTCACGGCTTCCGACCAAAAGCGCTCGGGGGTCTTGAACTCACCAAGCATCGTCCTCGCCATATCGATGAGCGTCCTGTTCTTCCTCTCTACCACACCGTTTTGCTGTGGTGTGTAGGGAGAGGAGAACTCGTGCTTGATCCCTTCCTCCTCAAGGTACTCCTCCACTTGAAGATTCTTGAACTCGGACCCATTGTCGCTCCTTATCTTCTTCACCTTGAGCTCAAACTCATTTTGAGCTCTCCTTAGGAAGCGCTTGAGGGTCCCTTGGGTTTCAGATTTATCCTGCAAAAAGAATACCCAAGTGAAGCGGGAAAAATCATCAACTATAACAAGACCATACTTACTTCCTCCTATACTTAGATAGGCGACGGGTCCGAAGAGGTACATATGAAGCATCTCCAACGGTCTTGATGTGGTCATCACATTTTTGGTATTATGAGAACTTCCCACCTGTTTTCCTGCTTGACAAGCTGCACAAGGTCTATCTTTTTCGAAATGCACGTTAGTTAGACCTATCACGTGTTCTCCCTTTAGAAGCTTGTGAAGGTTCTTCATCCCCACATGTGCTAAACGGCGATGCCACAGCCAGCCCATGCAAGTCTTAGCAATTGAGCATGCATCTAGACCGACCTCCTCTTTTGCAAAATCAACTAAATAAAGTTTGTCGTCTAGTACACCCTTAAAAGCTAATGAACCATCACACCTTCTAAAGACAGACACATCTACATTTGTGAATAAACAATTATATCCCATATTGCATAATTGACTAACGGATAACAAATTATATCCAAGTGACTCAACTAAAAACACATTAGAAATAGAGTGCTCGGATGAAATAGCAATTTTTCCTAACCCTTTCACCTTGCCTTGGTTCCCATCACCGAATATTATTGAATCTTGGGGATCCTTGTTCTTGACGTAGGAGGTGAACATCTTCTTCTCCCCCATCATGTGGTTTGTGCATCCGCTGTTGATAATCCAGCTTGAACTCCCGGATGCATAAACCTGCAAGGAAAATTTAGGCTTGGGTCTTAGGTACCCAACTCTTGTTGGGTCCTACAAGGTTAGTGACAATATCCTTAGGGACCCAAATACAAGTTTTATCTCCTTTGCATTTTGCCCCTAATTTCCTGGCAATCACCTTTCTATCCTTTCTATAAATTGCAAAGGAAGCATTGCAAGTATGATAAATTGTAGAAGGTTCATTAATCTTCCTAGGAACATGAGCAACATTTCTCCTAGGCATATGATGAATGACATTTCTCCTAGACATATCTCTACCATGCATATAGGAAGAACTAGAAGCAATCATAGCATGAAAATTAAAAGCATCATAACTTCTATTAACATTCCTAGATTGTCTCCTATCATGATACATGAAAGCATGGTTCTTTTGAGCACTATTAGCCATAGGGCCTTCCCTTTCTCCTTGGTGGAGATGGAAGCCTTATGGCTTGTTAAGTTCTTGACTTCCCTCTTGAAGCCAAGACCATCCTTAATTGAGGGGTGTCTACCAATCGTGTAGGCATCCCTTGCAAATTTTATTTTATCAATTTCACTCTTGCTAGTCTTAAGTTGGGCATTAAGACTAGCCAATTCATCATTCAATTTAGAAATTGAAACTAGGTGTTCACTACAAGCATCAACATCAAAATCTTTACACCTATTACAAATTGTAACATGTTCTACACAAGATGTTGATTCATTTGCTATTTCTAACTTAGCATTCAAATCATCATTTATGCTCTTTAAGCTAGAAATAGAGTCATGGCATGAAGACAATTCACTAGAAAGCATTTCATTCCTTTTAATTTCTAAAGCAAGGGATTTTTCTGCCTCTACAAACTTATCATGTTCTTCATACAAAAGATCCTCTTGCTTTTCTAATAACCTATTCTTATCATTCAAGGCATCGATTAATTCATTAATTTTATCAACCTTGGTTCTATCTAGGCCCTTGAATAAACATGAATAATCTATTTCATCATCATCGCTAGACTCATCCTCACTTGAAGAAGCATAAGTAGTATTCCGAGTACATACCTTCTTCTCCTTCGCCATGAGGCATGTGTGACGCTCGTTGGGGAAGAGGGTCGATTTGTTGAAGGCGGTGGCAGCGAGTCCTTCGTTGTCGGAGTCGGACGACAAACAATCCGAGTCCCACTCCTTGCCAAGGTGTGCCTCGCCCTTAGCCTTCTTGTAAGCTTTCTTCTTTTCCCTCTTGTTCCCTTGTTCCTGGTCACTATCATTATCGGGACAGTTAGCGATAAAATGACCAACCTTACCACATTTGAAGCATGAGCGCTTTCCCTTCGTCTTGTTCTTGTTAGGCTGCCCCTTGCGTCCCTTTAGCGTCGTCTTGAAGCGCTTGATGATGAGGGCCATCTCTTCATCATTTAGTCCTGCCGCCTCAACTTGCGCCACCTTGCTAGGTAGCACCTCCTTGCTACTCGTTGCCTTGAGAGCAACGGGTTGAGGCTCATGAATTGGACCATTCAACGCGTCGTCCACGTATCTCGCCTCCTTGATCATCATTCTCCCGCTTACAAACTTCCCAAGTACTTCTTCGGGTGACATCTTGGTGTACCTAGGATTTTCACGAATATTGTTCACAAGATGTGGATCAAGGACAGTAAAAGACCTTAGCATTAGGCGAACGACGTCGTGGTCCGTCCATCGCGTGCTTCCGTAGCTCCTTATTTTGTTGATGAGGGTCTTGAGCCGGTTGTATGTTTGGGTTGGCTCCTCTCCCCTTATCATTGCAAATCTCCCAAGCTCGCCCTCCACCAACTCCATCTTGGTGATCATGGTGACGTCGTTCCCCTCATGTGAGATCCTGAGGGTGTCCCAGATCTGCTTGGCATTGTCTAAGCCGCTCACCTTATTATACTCTTCCCTGCACAAAGATGCTAAGAGGACAGTAGTAGCTTGTGCATTTCTATGGATTTGTTCATTTATAAACATAGGACTATCCGAGCTATCAAATTTCATTCCACTCTCTACGATCTCCCATATGCTTGGATGGAGAGAGAACAAGTGACTACGCATTTTGTGGCTCCAAAATCCGTAGTCCTCTCCATCAAAGTGAGGAGGTTTACCAAGTGGAATGGAGAGCAAATGAGCATTTGTACTTTGCGGAATACGAGAGTAATCGAAAGAAAAGTTCGAATTGACCGTTTTCTTTTTCTCGTAGTCGTAGTCGTCCTTTTGGGAAGAAGTGGACTCGTCGCTGTCATCGTAGTAGATGATCTCCTTGATGCGCCTCGTCTTCTTCTTCCCATCTTTTCGTTTGTGGCCGGAGCCCGAGTCGGTAGGCTTGTCATCCTTCGGCTCGTTGACGAAGGACTCCTTCTCCTTATCATTGATCACGATCCCCTTGCCCTTAGGATCCATCTCTTCGGGCGATTAGTCCCTTCGTGAAGAGAACGACTCTGATACCAATTGAGAGCACCTAGCAGGGGGGGGGTGAATAGGTGATCCTGTGAAACTTGAAAACTTAATGCCACAAAACTTGATTAGATGTTAGCACAATAAAGCCAAGTGGATAGAGAGGAGTTCTTGCAAAACACAACAACCACAAGAGGATCAACACAGATAGACACAGTGGTTTATCCCGTGGTTCAGCCAAGTACAAAACTTGCCTACTCCACGTTGTGGTGTCCCAACGGACGAGGGTTGCAATCAACCCCTCTCAAGCGGTCCAAAGACCCACTTGAATACCATGGTGTTTTGCTTTGTATACTATATCCCGCTTGCGAGGAATCTCCACAACTTGGAATCTCTCGCTCTTACACTTAGATGTTCACAAAGAAGCACGAAGTAAGGGAGGGATGAGCAACGCACACAAGACACAAAATCACAGTGACAACACGCACACAAGTCGCAACAAGAGCTCACAACACAACCCGACGAGTTCACAACTCAACTAGAGCTCTAGTTGCTCTCACAAAGAATCAAATGCGCGGAATCGAGGTCTTGGTGCTTAGGAATGCTTTGAGAATGCTTGGTGTACTCCTCCATGTGCCTAGGGGTCCCTTTTATAGCCCCAAGGCAGCTAGGAGCCGTTGAGAGCATTCCAGGAAGGCAATTCTTGCCTTCAGTCGCCTGGCGCACCGGACAGTCCAGTGCACCACCGGACACTGTCCGGTGCGGATTTCTTTCCTTCTTTGTCAAAGCCGATCGTTGGAGATTCAGAGCCGTTGGCGCACCGGACACTATCCAGTGCACACCGGACAGTCCGGTGCCCCCTTGTGACCGTTGGCTCGGCCACGCGTCACGCGCGGAATCCTCGGCCGACCGTTGGCCCGGTTGACCGTTGGCTCACCGGACAGTCCGGTGCACCACCGGACAGTCCGGTGAATTATAGCCTTATGCCGTTAATCACTTCCCAAGAGCGACGACTCGCCTGTGAACGGCTCACTGGACAGTTCGGTGCACCACCGGACAGTCCGGTGATTTATAGCCGTACACCACCGTCGAAGTCCCGAGAACAGCAAGTTCGCCAGAGCCAGCCTGGCGCACCGGACACACCACCGGACAGTGTCCGGTGCACCCAGACTGAGCAGACTTTGGCTAAACAAAGCTAAGTCTTTTCCAATTCGATTTCTCCTGTTTCCAGCACTTAGACACAATACATTAGTTCTAAAAACAATGTACTAAGTTTAGAAACATACCTTTAGACTTGATTTGCACTTTGTCCATCAATTGGCATTGATTTACACTTAAGCACTTGTGTTGGCACTCAATCACCAAAATACTTAGAAACGTCCTCGGCTTCAACTGGTGGCACCACCTAGGGACGGTCGAGGCACCACGACAACCACTCTACTCCCCGGGACCGGCATCATCATCAACGATAAGAGGACACATGCGGAGTATCGGCACTCACTCCACGCCTCAGGGCCATTCAATGGCCCCCTAACTTCAAGGTCTCCAACGTCAACAAGTACGAACCTAAGCAGGATCCGGGAGGCTGGCTGGCCGTCTACACCACCGCTGCCCAAGCAGCAGGGGCAACCGAGGACATGAAGACCGCGTACTTGCCTATCGTCCTCGGACAAGACGCGCTGCAATGGCTGCGACACCTACCCCGACACTGCATTGACGACTGGAGCGATTTCAGCCGGCGCTTCACCGCCAACTTTCAGTCTCTCTCCGACAAACCGACACAACCATGGGACCTCAAATCCATCAAGCGCCGAGGGGACGAAACTCTTCGATCATACCTAAAAAGATTCCAGACCATGAGAAATCGTATCCCCGAAGTCGCAGAAGCAGCAGTGATCGAGGACTTCTACAGGGGATCCAATGACTCGGCATTCGTCCGAACCATGTTACAGAAGGCGCCGACTACCTCCGAGCAACTATTCCGGGAGGCTGACCTCTACATCACCGCGGACGAACGAGCTCAGGACCTCATCGGAGGAGCGAAGCCTGCACCAGCGGCGCCACGACGCGACATGAACCAGCAACCCGACAAGCGCTGGGAGAAGAGGTCTCGTGAGGAGGTCCACGCCGCCGGACCGCCCGCCTCTCACGCCCAAGGAGGACCTCGCGGAGGCAAACGCACGCTGGATGACATCCTCGACGCCCAGTGCCCAAACCACAAGGACATGCGCCACACCCTCCGGAACTAGAGGGACTTCAAACACTCCGTCGGGCATGGTCGACCTTTTCAACCTCTACCTCCTCCCCCGCCGCGAGGAGGACCGGGAGAACCGCAACAACCCCGGCAGCAGGAGGAGGGAAGAGGAGGAGCCTTCCCGCGCGTCGACAGAGAAGTCAATGTCATCTTCGACGGACACGGGTCACAAGAAAGCAAGAGACAACAAAAGCTCAACGGTCGTCAGATACTGGTGGCGGCCACCGGTCCTCCCACCCCATACCGATGGTCTGAGCACCCGATCACCTTCACCCGGGCAGATCAATGGCTTAACTTCGATCACCCAGGCAAATACCCGCTTCTCATTGGTCCAGTAATCCGAGAGAGCAGGGTAAAGAAGGTACTAGTGGACGGGGGAAGCAGCATCAACGTCACTTTCCCCCGGACGCTCCAAGGCTTGGGAGTTCCCCTCAAAGAGCTCCATGAGTCGGACACCCCCTTCTTCGGCATCGTGCCGACTGAAGGAGAGTACCCGCTGGGCCACATCTACATGCCAGTCACCTTCGGAACTCCGGAAAACTACAGAACCAAGTTCCTGAGGTTCGAGGTGGCAAACTTCGACTGCGGATACAACGCCATCATCGGGAGGCCCGGATTAGCGAAGTTCATGGCTATTCCACATTA